>OY728156.1:1779294378-1780544378 GCA_963277665.1 Viscum album
TTAGGCCACTTCAACCCATTATGACCAGTAGGACCTTTAGGATCATTAGGTCCATTAGGCCCATTAGGCCACTTAGGCTCATTAGGACCATTCAGTTGATTAGGCCCATTTGGTCGATTAGGTCGATTATGCCACTTAGGCCACTTAGACCCATTAGGCCCATTAGGCCCATTAGGCCACTTAGGCCCATTACTCCCATCAATCCTATTAGGATTATTAGGAAACTTACGCACATTAGGCCCATTCATCCGATTAGGCCACTTATTCAAATTAATCCCATTCGACCCATTATGCCCATTTGGCCCATTAGGCCCATTCAACCCATCTCGCGTATTTTTCTCTGAAGCCCATTAAGCCCATTAAGACCATTAGGCTACTTAGGCCCATTAGTCCACTTAGGCCCATTATTCCACTTAGTCCCATTGTCCGATTGGGTCACTAAGACCCATTAGGCCCATTAGAACACTTAGGCTCACTAGGCCCATTAAGCCTATTAGGCCAATTAGGCCCATTAGGCACATTAGGAAAGTTAAGCCCACTATGCCGATTAGGCAACTTTGGTCCCTTAGGACATTTTATCCCATTATCCCCATTATGAAACTTAGACCAATTTGGGCCATTGGGCCCATTAGGTCCATTAGAAACTTAGGACAATTAGGCCCATTAAGCTCATTAGCCCGATTAAAAAAATCTGGACCATTAGTCCACTTAGACCAATTAGGACACTTCGGCCAATTAGTCTCATTTGTCCCATTAGTACCATTAGGCCACTTAGGCCCATTTGGCCCATTTGACCCATCTAGCACCTAGGTCTGTTAAGCTCATTAAGCCCATTAGGCCCATTAGGCCACTTAGTCCCCTTGAGCCCATTAGGCCCATAAGGCCACTTAGGCCCATGAGTCCACTTAGGCCCATGAGGACCATTAATCAACTTAGGCCCATGAGGCCCATTAGTCCCATTAGGCCCCTTAGGCCACTTCGACCCATAAATCCCATTAGGCCACATAGGCCCATGAGGACCAATACCAATTCGGGCCATCAGTCCCATCAGGTTCATTTAGACACTTAGGCCAATTAGGCCCATTATGCCACTTAGACCCATTTGGTCCATTAGTCTAATTCATTCGTTTAATCTGATTTGGCCACTTAGGCCACATAGGCCCATTATGCCCATTATGGCCATTAAGCCACATAGGCCCATTATACCATTAGGCTTATTAGGACCATTATTCAAATTAGGCCCATTAGTCCCATTATCCCTATTGGTCCCATTAGGCCCATTAGGCCCATTTGGCCCATTAGGCCCATTATGCCACTTCGACCCACTCACCCCTTTAGGCCACTTAGGCCCATTAGGAAACTTATGCCCATTAGGCACACTGGGCCCATTAGTACAATTAGGCACATTAGGCCCCTTAGGCCCATTCTCCCACTTAGACCCATTCAACCACTTAGGCCCATTAGGCCACTTCATCCCATTAAGACAATTAGGCCACTTACACCCATTAGGCCCATTAGGCCCAATATTCCACTTAATCCCATTCATTCACTTAGGACCATTAGTCCCATTAACCCCATTATGCCAATTTAGCACATTAGGCCCATTTAACCACTCGGGCCAATTCGTCCCAATCGGCAGCTTAGCCCCATATGGCCCACTAGGCACATTCGATCGATTATGCCAATTAGGTCACTTAGGCCACTTAGACCCATTAGGTCCATTAGGCCCATTCGCCCACTAAGGCCCATTAGGCCCATTTGGTAGATTAAGACGATTTGGCCACTCAGGCCACTTAGACCCATTAGGCCAATTAGGCCACTTAGGCCCATTATGTCATTTAGTCCCATTTGATCGATTAGGCTGATTAGGCCACCTAGGCCCATTATGCCCATTAGGCCCATTCGATCGATTAGGCTGATTAGGCCACTTAGGCCCATTCGATTGATTATCTCGATTTGGCTAGTTAGGCCCATTCAGTTGATTATCCCGATTAGGCCACTTAGGCCCATTAGGCTATTTAAGCCCATTAGGCTCATTCATTTGATTAGTCATATTAGGCCACTTAAGTCCATTAGGATATTTAGGCCCATTCAGTTGATTAAGAATATTAGGCCGCTTAGACCCATTAGGCCCATTAGGCCCATTAGGACCATTAGGCCACTTAGGCTCATTAGGCCCATTAGGACCATTCGGTCGATTAGTCCATTTAGGCTAGATAGGCCCATTAGTCCCATTAGCCTACATAGTCCTATTAGTCCCATTAGGACACCTAGGCCCGCAGGCCCATTCAGCCGATTAGGTTGATCAGACCACTTAGGACACTTAGGCCCATTATGCCCATTAGCCCCATTAGTCCACTTACGCCTCTTAGGCATTCGACACATTAGGCCCATTAGGCCACTTTGGACCACTAGGCTCATTAGTCCCATTCAGCTGATTGGGCCGATTAGGAATCTTAGGCCACTTTGGCCCATTAAGTCCATTATGAACATTAGTCCACTTAGTCCCACTAGTCCCATTAGGACACTTAGGCCCATTCGGCCCATTCAGTCCATTAAGCCCATTTGGCCAGTTGGGTCACTTAGGCCCATTTGGCTCATTCGGCCACTTGGTCCCATTAATCCCATTAGGCAACTTTGGCCCATTAATAAAATTATTCACATTAGGACACGTACACCCATTAGGCTCATTAGACCCATTGGGCCACTTAAGACCATTCCCCCACTTAGACCATTAGCCTCATTCGGCCACTTAGGCCCATTCGACCACATAGGCTCGCTAGACCCATTCGGCCACTAAGGCCCTTTCATCCACTCAGGTACATTTATAAACTTTGGATCATTAGGACCTTTAGGACCATTAGTCCACATATGCCCATTAGGCCCATTAGGACACTTAGTCTCATTAGGCCCATTCAGCTGATTAGGTTGATTTGACCACTTAGGCCACTTAGGCCCATTATGCCCATTAGGCCCATTATTCCACTTATTCCACTTAGGCATTAGGCCCATTAGGTCCATTAGTCCCATTAGGGTCATTATAACCATTAGGCCCATTATTCCACTCAATCCCATTGGTCCCATTAGTCTCATTCGACCAATTAGGTTGATTAGGACACTTCGGCCACTTAGGACCATTAGGCCCATTTGGCCCATTAGGCCCATTTGTCCACTTATGGCCATTAGGCCCAGTAAACCAATTCATCTCATTGGGCCCATTTGGTTCATTGGGCCACTTAGGCCCACTAGGACCATTAGGCCACTTAGGCACATTAGGCCTATTTGGTCAATTATCTCGATTAGGCCACTAAGGTCCATTAGGTCATGTAGACCCATTATGACACTTTGTCCCATTAGGCCCATTAAACCCATTAGTCCCACTAGGCCCATTAAGCTCGTTAATCCACTTAGGTCACTTATGCACATTAGGCACATTTGGTCAATTAGACCGATTAGGCCACTCAGGCCACTTAGGCCAATTAGGTCCATTAGGCCCATTAGGCCCAATAGTCCCACTCGTCCCATCAGGGAACTTAGGCCAATTCGGCTACTTAGGACCATTAGTTCCATTAGGCACATCATGCCCATTAGGCCAATGAGGCACATTCTTCCCATGTGGCCTTTGAGGCCCATTAGGCCCATGAGGCCCATTAGAAAACTTACCGCCATTAGGCCCATTGGGCCCATGAGGCCACTTAGTCCCATTTGGCCCATGAGGAAAATTAGACCCATTAGGAAATTTTTTCCCATTAATCCCATTAAACCCACTAGGCCTTTTATCCCACTTAGGCCCATTAGGCCACTTAGGCCCATTATTCCCATTGGGACCACTAGGCCCATCCATTACATTACGCCCATTGGGCCCATGAGGTCCATTAGGCCCACTCAACCCATTAGGACCCTTAGGATCATGAGTCCAATTGGGTATATTAGGCCCATTAGTCCACTTAGGCCCACTTAGGCCACTTAGGCCCATTCAGACCATTATGTCCATTGGGCACATGAGGCAACTTAGGCCCATAAGCCCCATTAGGCCCATGGGGCCCATTTGAACCATCTTTCTAATTAGGACCATTCAACCCATTAGGCCCATTAGACCCACTAGGCCCATTAGACCCACTAGGCCACATAGGCCCATTAGGCCACTTAGGCCACTTAGGTCATTGGGCCCCATGAGTCCCATTATGCCCATAAGGCCCATTCATCCACTTAGACTCAATAGGAACATTAGGCCCATTAGGAACATTGGGACTTTCGAGCCCATGATTCCACTTCAACCCACTAGGCCCATTTGTCCCATTAGGACCATCAAGCCCATTAGGAGCATGATTCCCATTACGACTATGAGGCCCATTAAGCTCATCGGGCCACTTGATCCATTATACCCATTCATCCCTTTAGGCCCCCTGGTTCCATTTAGCCACATAGGACCATTAGGCCACTTAATCCCATTTGGCCCACTAGGGCTATTATAGCACTTAGGCCTAGGAGGCCCATTTGGACCACTTAGTCCCATTAGTCCCATTTGGCCCATTATGCCCATTAGTTCACTTATGCCCATTGGAACCATGAGAACACTTAGGCCCATTTATCCCATGAGTTTGATTCGTCTCTTGAGTCCCATTAGTCCCATCATGCCCATTCATCCACTTAGGCCCATTAGACCACTTAGGCCTATTCGCCCCATTCCACCACTAAGGCCCATTCCACCACTTAGGCCCATTCCACCACTTAGGTCCATTCCACAACTTAGGCCCATTAGGACCATTAAGCCACTTTGGCACATTGGTACAATTAAGAAACTTAGGACCATTAAGTCCATTGGGCCCATTAGATCCATTAGGATACTTAGGCTAGTTAGGCACATTATGCCCATTAGGCCCATTATGCCCATTTAATGCATCAGGCTCCTTAGGCCTACTAGTCACATTCATCCACTTAGACCCATGAGGCCCATTAGGACACTTAGTCCACTTAGTCCCATTAGGCCCATGAGGCCCATTCATCCCATCAAGCCCATAAGGCCACTTTGGCCCATTAGGCCCAATTGGTCACATAAGCCCATGAGGCCCCTTGCGCCACTTCACCTTATTATGCCCATTGGCCATATCAAGCCCATTAGGACCATTAGGCCCATTCAACCACTAAGGCCCATTAGTACACTTAGGCCCATTCATCCATTAAGGCCCATTATGCCACGTTGGCCTATTGGGGCATTGAGGCCCATTGGGACACCTAGGCCCAATGGTCTACTAAGGCCCATTATGATCCTCAGGCTAATCATTCCTATTAGGCCCATTAGGCCCATTAGTTCCATTATGCCACTGGGGACCATTTATTCCATTAGGCCCATTAGGCCACTTAGGCCCAGTCGTCACATTATGCCACTTAGGCCACTTAGGCCCATTAGTCCCATTAGTCCACTAAGGCCCATTATGCCACTTCGACCCATTAGGCCACTAAGTCCCACTAGCCTAATTAGGCCCATTAGGACACTTAACACCATTAGGCCCCTGAGGCCCATTATGCAACTTTGGCCCATTAGGCCACTTAGGCACATTTAGCCCATTAGGACACTTAGGACACTTTGGCTCATTATGCCCATTATTCCCATTCGGTCACTTAGGCTTGATAGGCTACTTAGGCCCATTAGGGACCTTAGGCTCATTAGTCCACTTAGGCCCATTAGGCCACTTTAGTCCATTGTGCCCATTAGGCAACTTCGACCCCTTAGGCCCATGATGCCAATTAGGCCCATTCAGTTCATTAAGCCACTTAGGCTCATTAGGCCTATTAGGACTCTTAATCCACTTGGGCCCATTAGGCCTATTAGACCACTTAGTCCCATTAGTCCCATTAGGCCACTCAAGCCCATTAGGCCCATTCGGCCACTAATTCTCATTAAGAAACATAGGTCCATTAGGCCTATTAGACCACTTAGTCTCATTAGGCCCATTAGGCCACTTCGACCACTTAGGCCCATTATGCCCATTAGGCCCATTAGGCCACTTAGGCTCATTAGGCCCATTAGGCCACTTAGGCCCATTAGGCCACTTTGGCACATTGGGCCCATTGGGACACTTAGGCCCAATAGGCCACTTCAATCACTTAGGCCCATCAAGCCACTAAGGCCCATTAGGACCATTAGGCATATTAGTCCACTTAGTCCCATTAGGCACATCAGGCCACTTAGGCCACTTCGACCCATTAGGACACTAATGACACTTAGGCATATTAGGCCACTTAGGTCCATTAGTCCCATTATGCCACTTAGGTCACTTAAGCCCATTACCCCATTAGCCCAATTAGGTTACTTAGTCGCATTAGGCCACTTAGGCCCATTAGGGCTATTAGGCCACTTAGGTCACTTAGGCCACTTAGGCCCATTAGGCTACTAAGGACCCTTAGGCCCATTAGGCCAATTAGTCCTATTATTCCCATTAGGCCCATTAGGACACTTAGTCCCATTTGGACACTCAGGCCCATTAGGCCCATTCAGCCCATTCAGCCTATTAGGCCCATTCGACCCATTGGGCCACTTAGGCCCATTCAACCCATTCGGCTAATTATTCATCCTATTATGACACTTATTCCCATTCCACCCATTAGGCCCATTAAGACACTTAGTCTAGTTAGGCTCATTAGGCCACTTCGGCCAGTTAGGCCTATTTGGACACTTTGGTCAGTTAGGCCCATTAGGCTCATTAGGCCCATTACGCCACTTAGGTCTATTCATCCCATTAGGCCCATTAAGCCACTTAGTCCAGTTAGGCCCATTGGACCACTTTTTCCAGTTAGGCCCATTTGGCTCACTAGGCCCATTAGGCCACTTTTTCCAGTTAGACCCATTCGACCCATTAGGCCCATTAGGCCCCTTGGGCCCCTAGGGTGAGTTCGACCAGTTAAGCCCCTTCGGCCCATTAGGCCAATTTGGCCGATTGGACCCATTAGGGCAGTTAGGACCCTTACGCTCATTGGTCCCATTAGGCCAGTTGGGCCACTTAGTCTAGTTCAACCCATTAGGCCCATTGGGCCAACACTTATGCCAATTGGGCCCATTAGGCCACTTAGGCCCATTGGGTCCATTTGTTAAGTTAGGTCAGTTGGTCCCATTTGACCCATTGGTCCCATTAGGATACTTAGGTCTGTTAAACCCATTAGGACCATTCGATCCATTTGGCCCATTAGGCCACTAAGTCCCATTAGGCCCATTAGGCCACTTAGGCCCCTTAGGCCACTTAGTCCCCTTAGGCCCATTAGGCCACTTAGGCCCATTAGGCCCATTAGTCCACTTAGGACCATTAGGCCACTTAGGCCCATTAGGAAACTTAGGCCCATTAGTCCACTAAGGCCCATTAGGCTCATTAGGACCATCAGGACTATTAGGCCCAATAGGCCACTTCGGCCCCTTAGGCCACTAAGGCCCATTAGGCTACTTTGGCCCATTAGGACACTTAGGACCATTAGGACACTTTTTCCCATTATTCCACTTAGTCCAATTCATTCCATTAGGCCCATTAGGCAACTTAGTCCCATTAGGCCCTTTAGGCCACGTAAGCCCATTTGGCCCATTAGGCCACTTCGGCCACTACGACCCAGTAGGCCACTTAGGCCCATTAGGCTCATTCATCCCATTAGTCTCATTCATCCTATTAGGCCCATTAATACAATTAGTCCCACTAGGACCATTAGTCCATTGAGGCCCATTTAGCCCATTAGGTCACTTAGGCCCATTAGTCCCATTAGGCCACTTAGGCCCATTCGGCCCATTAGGCCACTGAGTCCCATTAGCCCCATTAGGTCACTAAGGACCATTAGTCCTATTAGTTCCATTATTAATATTAACCCATTAGGCCTATTAGGCCACTTAGGCCCATCAGGACATTACGACCCATTAGGCCAGTTCGACCACTTAGGCCCATTTGGCCCATTCAGCCACTTAGTCTCATTAGGCCCATTATGCCACTTAGGCCACTTCAACTCATTAGGCCCATTGGGTCCATTTGGCCCCATAGGCACATTATGAAACATATGGCCATTAGGACCATCAGGTCACCTAGTCCCATTAGGTCACTTAGGCCCATTCGACCCATTATGTCCATTAGGGCCATTAGGTCATTGAGGCACATTCCGCCTATTAGGTCACTTAGGCCAATTAGGCCCATTAGGCCACTTATTTCCATTATACCCATTAGGACCATTTGGACCATTGGTCCATTTCTTCCCATTATGCCTATTAGGCCACCTCGACCCATTAGGCTAACTCCTCCACTTAAGCCCATTAGGCATATTCGGCCACTTAAACCCATAAACCACTTCATCCCATTAGGCCCATCAAGGAACTTAGGCCCATTATTCCACTTAGATGCATTAGGACACTTAGTCCCATTAGGCCCATTAGGTCACTTAGACCCATTAAGCCACTTAGGCCCATTTGACCCATTTGGCCAATTATGCCACTTTGGGCCATTTGGCCCATTCAACCACTTAGGATCATTAGGCCCATTATCCCATTAGGCCCATTATGCCACTTAGGCCCATTAGGAACATTAGGATAGTTAGGCCCACTAGGCCCATTATGCCACTTAGGCCTATTCACCCACTTAGGCCCACTCGCCCACTTAGGCCCATTAGGCCCATTGTGCCACTTAGGCCCATTAGTCCCATTCAGCCACTTAGGACCATTAGGCTCGTTAGTCCCCTTAGCCGACTTAGGCCCATTAGGCCAATTAGTCCCATCCAGCCACTTTGGACCATTAGGCCCATTAGTCCCCTTGGGCGACTTAGCCCATTCGACCACTTAGGACCATTAGGACACATAGGTCCATTAGGCCCAAGAGGCCCATTAGGCCACTTAGGCCCATTAGTCCACTTAGGCCCATTAGGCCTATAGGCCCATTATGCTACTTAGGCCCATTAGACCGGTTAGACCATATAGTCCCATTAGGCTCATTATACCCATTATTCCCATTAGTCCCATTCGTCCACTTTGTCGCATTAGGCCACTTAGGCCCATTTGGACCATTTGGCCCATTTGGCCCATTAGGCCCATTTGGCCCATTAGGCCCATTAGGCTACTTAGTCCCATTTAGCCACTTAGGCTCATTAGTCCCATTAGGACCATTAGGCCACTTAAGCCCATTTGGTCCATTAATCCACTTAATCCCATTAGGATCGTTGGGCCACTTAGTCCCATTCGGCCACTTCATCCCATTATGCCCATTAAGCCCATTAGGCCCATTTGTCCACTTTGTCTCACTAGTCCACTTAGGTACATTAGGCCCATTAGAACCATTAGGAAACTTAGACCCATTAGACCCATTAGGAAACTTATGCACATTAGGTCACTTAGGCCCATTATTCCACTTAGGGCCATTAGGCCCAGTAAGCCTAGTAGTCCCATTAGGCTCAGTAGGCCCATTAATCCCAGTAGGCCCAATAGGCCTAGTAGGACCACTTAAGCCCATTAGGTACATTAGGCTCATTATTCCATTTGGTCAACTTAGGCCCATTAGTACACTTAGTCCCATTATTCCCATTAGGCCGATTTGTCCACTGAGGCCCATTATGCCCATTAGGCCCATTCGTCCACTTTATCCCATTAGGCCACTTAGGCCCCTCAGGCCCATTATACAATTAGGCCCATTATGTCCATTAGGAAACTTAGGACCATTAGGAAACTTAGGCCCATTAGGACCATTATGCCACTTAGGCCCCTTCGGCCCATATGACCCATTCATCTCGTTCGTCCCATTCAGCCCCTTAGGCCCATTAGACCACTTAGGCCCATTAGGCCCATCGGTCCACTTAGGCCCATTAGGCCACTTAGGCCCATTAGGCCCATTGGTTCACTTAGGCCCATTAGGCCCATTATAACCATTATGCACATTAGGTCCATTTTTTCACTTAAGAACATTAGGCCACTAAGGCACATTAGGTCCATTAGGCCCAGTAGGTCCATTAGGACTAGTAGGTCCATTAAGACACTTCGACCCACTAGGCCCACTAGACTCATCTGAACCATTCAGCTAATTAGGCCCATTAGGCCCATTAGAACCTTTAGTCCCATTTGGACCATTCAAACCATTACACCCATTGGGCCCTTGAGGCCCATTTGGCCCATTAGGTCACTTCGGTCCAGTAGGCCCATTAGGCCCATTGGGCCAATTAGGCTCAGTAGGCCACTTCATCCAATTAGGCCCATTCAGCCAATTCACCCCACTAGTACACTGTGTCCCATTGGGTCCATTCAACCCATTAGGCCCATTATACCCACTGGGCAACTTAGGCCCAATAGGCCACCTAGTCCCATTAGGACTATTAGGCCACTTAGGTCTATTAGGATCATTAGGCCCATTCGGCCCATTAAGACCTTTCAACCCATTAGGCCCATTCCGCAACTTCATCCCATTTAGCACGTTAGGCCCATTATACAACTTAACCCCATTCGGCTCATTAGGCCCATTACACCACTTAGGCCTAATTGACCTATTAGGCCCATTAGGCCACTTAGGCCCATTAGGAAATTTTGGCCCATTAGGAAACTTAGGCCAATTAGGACCATTAGGCCCTTTCATCCCATCAGGGCCATTAGGCCACTTAGGCCCATTAGGAACATTAGGCACATTAGGCACATTAGGCCACTTAGTCACATTCATCCCATTAAGTCACTTAGGCCTATTAGGCCCATTCAATCCATTAGAACAATTAATTTAATACATCCCCTTTGGCCACTTAGGCCCATTGGACAAATTAGGCCAATTATGCCCCTTTGGAAGATTAGCCAATTAGGTCACTTAGTCCCATTAGGCCCATTAGGCCACTTTAGCCAATAGGCCCATTAGGTCAATTATGCCACTTAGGCCCATTAGGCTAATTTGGCCCATTTGTCCCTTTAGGCTGATTAGGTCACTTAGGCCCATTTGGCCCATTTGGCCACTTAGGCCAATTTGGTTACGATTATGCCACTTAGGCCCATTAGTCCACTTTGTACTATTAATCCCTTTAGGACCATTAGGCCACTTAGGCCCATTTGGTCGACTATGCCACTTAAGCCAATTAGGATTCTTGGACCATTAGGCCCTTTAGACCGATTAGGCCACTTAGGCTCATTTGGCCCATTCGGCTCATTGTGCCACTTAATCCCATTAGGCCCATTTGGCCACTTAGGCCCATTAGGCCCATTGGACCACTTAGTCCCATTAGGCTATGATTATAACACTTGGGGACATTAGGTCCCTTTGGCTGATTAGGATCTTTAGGCCCATTAGTCCACTTAGACCCATTTGGCCATGTAGGCCCATTAGGCTACCTGGCCCATTCGTCCCATTTGGCCCATTGGTCACTTTAGGACACTTAGGCCCATTGGGACCATTAGGACACTTAGGTCCATTAGGCCCATTCGTCCCATTAGGCCACTTAGGACCATTAGGACCTTTAGGCTCATTAGGCCACTTAGGACCATTAAACCCATTAATCCCATTAGGCCCATCAATCCCATTAGACCACTTAGGTCCATTAAACCACTTAGGCCCATTGGGCCCATTAGGCCACATAGTCCCATTAGGATGCTTTGGCACAGTAGGACCATTAGGCCCATTACAAACATTTATCCCATTAGGCCCATTAGGCCCATTCGGCCCATTTGGCCATGTATGCCCATTAGGTCCATTAGGCCACTTAGGCCCATAAGGCCCACTAGGACAATTCGGCCACTTAGGCCCATTATACCCATTAGGACCACTGGGCACATTAGGCCCATTTGACTAATTATTCCCATTCGACCACTTAGGCCCATTACGACCATTAGGTCCATTAGGATGATTAGGCTACTTAGGCCCAATAGGCCACTTAGGCCCATTAGGCCCATTAGTCCACTTAAATACCATTCAAAACATTAGGACTCTTAGGCCCATTAGACCACTTAAGCTCATTACTCCCATTAGGCCCATTAGGTTGATTAGGTCACATAGGCCCATTAAATCACTTAGGCCCATTAGGCCCATTAGTCCTATTGGACCCATTAGAAAACATAATCCCATTAGGTCCCTTAGGCTAATTAGGTCCATTAGGCTGATTAGGCCCATTAGGCCACTTAGCCCCCTTAAGCCCTTTAGTCCCATTAGGACCATGAGGCCAGTGAGGCCGATTAGGCCCACGAGGCCACTTAGGCCCTTTAGGCCCATGAGGCCACTTTGGCCCATTAGGACCATCGGGCCACTTATCCCCATTAGGCCCATTAGTCCAATTAGGCCCTTTAGGCCTGTTATTCCACTTAGTCCCATTAGAAAACTTAGTCCCATTAGGTTGATTAGGCTACATTGGCCCATTAGGCCCATTAGGCCACTTAGGCCACTTCGTCCCATTATAACCATTAGTCCATTTAGGCTAATTAATCTCATTAGGCCGATTAGGCTACTTAGGCCCATTAGGCCTAATAGGCTAGTTACTCCCATTATGCCACTTTGGCCTATTATGCCTATTAGCCCAGTTTGGCCACTTTGGAACATTAGGCCCATTAGGCCACTTCGACCCATTAAACCCATTAGGTCGATTAGGACACTTAGACTCATTAATCCCCTTAGTCCACTTAGAACCATTATGACCGTTAGGACCATTAGTACTATTAGGAACATTCAACACATTCATCCACTTAGGCCCAGTATGCTGATGAGGCCACTTCGGCCCATTAGTCCACTTAGGCCCATTAGGCCACTTAGGCTAATTAGGCCAATTCATCCCATTAGGCCCATTAGGCCCATTCAGCCCATTATGACCATGAGGCCACTTAGGACAATTAGGTTACTTATTCACATTAGGCGACTTAGGCCCATTACGCCAGTTTGGCCCATTAGACCACTTAGCCCACTTAGGCCCATTAGGCCCATTATGCCCCTTAGGCCCATAATGGAAATTCAGCCACTTATGCCCATTAGGTCAATTAGGCCCATTATGCCACTTACACCCATTATTCCACTTTTTCCCATTAGGCCACTTAGGCCTATTAGGCCACTTAGGCCCATTAGGCCACTTTGGCCCATTTGGTCCATTAATCCCATTCGGGCCATTAAGCCCATGAGGAACCTTAGACCAGTTAGGGCCATTAAGCCCATTGGTCCACTTTGGACCATAGGCCAATTCATCCCATTGGGCCTGTTAGGCCCATTCATCCCATTGGGCTCGTTAGGCCCATTTGGGCCATTAGTCCCATTAGGACACTTTGGCCCATTAGGCCCAAGCCTCATGTTAGGCCCATTCGGGCCCTTGGGCTCATTCAATCCATTAGGCGCATTCGGTCCATTAGGCCCATTTGGGCCACTTAGGCTCATTAGGCCACTTAGACCCATAATGCCACTTAGGCCCATTAGACCAATTAGTCCCATTAGGCCACTTAGTCCCATTAGGCCCATTCATCCCATTCACCCATTAGGAAACTTAGGCAAATTAGGCCCATTGGGCCACTAAGGCCCAATTGAACTACTTGAAAACTTGGTCCCATTATGCCCATTATGCCCATTAGGCCACTTAGGCCCATTAGGCCCATGAGGCCACTTAGGCCCAATAGGACCAGCATGCCACTTAGGCCCATTAGGCTCATTAGGCCCACTCAGCCAGTTGGGCCACTTAGGACCATTCAGCTCATTCTGCCACTTGGTCACATTAATCCCATTAGGCCACTTCGACCCATTAGGACAATTAGGCCCACTAGGCAACTTACACCCATTGGATCCATTAAACCCATTAGCCCACTTAATCTCATTCCTCCACTTCGACTAATTATCCCCACTAGGCCACTTAGACCCATTATCCCCATTAGGCCACTTAGGCCCATTTAGACACTTCAGTCCATTAGTCCCTTTAAGCCGATTGGCCCACTTAGGCCCATTCAACCCATTTATCCCATTCAACCCATTTTACCCATTAGGCCACTTAGGCCCATTGGGCCCATTCAGCCCATTAGGCCACTTCGGCCCATTAAACCCATTCATCCCATTCATCCACTTAGTCCCATTAGGCCATTAGGCCAATTCGGTCCATATGACCCATTAGGCCCATTATCCCCACTAGGATCATTGAACCACATAGGCTACTTAGGCCCATTAGACCCATTATGCCTATTAGACCTATTTGGACCATTAGTCCACTGAGACCCATTAAGCCACTAAGGTCCATTAGGCCCATGAGGCCACTTAGGACCATTAGGCCCATCAAGACACTTAGGCCCATTGGATCCATTAGGCCACTTGTTACCATTAGGCCCATTAGGCCCATTGGGATAATTAGGCCCATTCTTCCCATTCGAAAACTTATTCCAACCAGCCCCATTAGGCCACTTAGGCCCATTATGCCCATTGGGCCACTTAGGCCTATTTGGCCACTTAGGCCCATTCGGCCGATCAAGCCACTTATGCCCATTAGGGAACCTAGGACCACTCGGACCATTAAGCCCATTAGGCCGATTAGACCACTTAGGATCATTAGTGCACTTAATCCCATTATGAACAATAGGCTCATTAGTCCCATCAGGACCCTAAGGCCCATTAATCCCATTAGACCGATTATGCAAATTATGCCCATTAGGCCACTTAGGCCCATTAGGTGCATAAGGAAACTTAGTATAATTAGGCCCATTCATCCCATTAGGACCCTATGAATATTAAGCCCATTAAGCTCATTAGGCCACTTAGGCCCATTATGCCACTTAGCCCCATTAGGCTGATTAGGCGACTAAGGCCCATTAGGCCACTTAGCCCCACTAGGCCCATTAAAACCATTAGTCCGATTTGTCCAATTAGGCCCATTAGGCCCCTTAATCCCATTAGGCTGATTAGGAATCTTTAGCCCATTAGTCCACTTAGGCCAATTAGGCTCATTCAGCCCATTAGTCCCATTAGTACACTTAGGTCCATTTGGCCAATTGGGTCCATTGGGCCCATTACGCCCATTAGGTCGATTAGGAAACTCTGTCCCATTAGGCCACTTCGACCCATTAGCCCTAGTAGGCCACTGAGGCCAATTAGGACCATTTGGCCCATTTGGACCCTGGGCCCGTATAGCCCATTAAGCCCATTAGGACACCTGGGCCCATTTGAAAACTTATGCCCATTAGGCCCTTTAGACCCACTATGACTATTAGTCAATTTAGGCCACTTAGGCCCATTAGGTTTCTTATGACCATTAGACCATTGAGGTCCATTCGTCCCATTAGGACCACTTTTCCCCTAGGCCTGTTAAGTACATTATGCCTATTGGGCCACCCAAGACCATTAGGCCACTAAGGCCCATTATGCCACTTAGGCCCATTAAGCCTATTAGGCCCATTAGGACCATTAATCACATTAGGTCAATTAGGCCACTTGGGCCATTTAGTCCCATTAGTCCACTTAGGACCATTGGGCCCATTCAGCCCATTAGGCCCATTAATCCCATTCATCCCATTTGCCACCTAGGTCTGTTAAGACAATTAGGCCTATTGGGCCCATTAGGCCCCTCGGGCCCATTATGCACATTTGGCCACTTAGGCCCATTTAGACCATTAGTCCACTTAGGCCGATAGGCCCGTGAGATCCACTTAGTCCCATGAGGCCCATTAGGCCTATTAGGATACTTAGCCCTATCTGGATCATTAGGCCAGCCACTTAGGCCTATCAGACCCATCGAGCCCATTCGAACACCCAGGAAAGTTAGGCCCAATGGGCCAATTAGTCCCATTTAGCCACCAAGGCTGATTTGTCCATTAGGACACTTAAGCCCATTAGGCCCATTAGACCCATTGTCTCCTTAGGTCCACTAGTCACATTAGGTCCATTCATCCCATTAGGAAACTTAAACCCATTAGGCATATTAGGTGACTTAGTCTCATTAGGCCCACTAGGACCATTAGGACACTTAGGCCCCTAAGGTACATTGGTCCCATGAGGCCCATTAGGTCCATCCATCCACTTAGGCCTATTAGGCCCATGTGGCCACTTAGGACCATTAGGTTACATAGGCCCATTAGGCCCATTCGACCACTTAGTCTCATTGGGACCATTAAGCCATTTAGGCCCATTCTTCCCATTAGGCCCATTATTCCCTTTGGTCTTATCAGGACCATGAGGCCCATTAGTCCATTGAGGCCCATTCAGCCCATCAGGTCCATTAGTCCACTTAGGCCCATTAGGCCACTTAGGCCCATTATGCCCATTAGTCCACTTATGCCACTTAAGACCATTCACCCCATTAGGCCCATCAGTCCCATTTGGCCACTTAGGTCCATTAGGCCCATTAGGTCCATTAGGCCACTTAGTCCCATTGGGCCACTTAGGCCAATTGGGTCACTTAGGCCCATTATGCCCATTTGGCCTACCAGGCCCATTATGCTCATTAGGCACATTCGATCACTGAGCCCAATTAGGCAAATTAGGCCCATTAGGACCCTTAGGCCCATTAGGCTCACTCATCCCATTAGAACACTCAGGCCCATGAGGCCCATTGGACCACTTAGACCAGTGAGGCCCATTAGGCCCATTAGGCCCATTAGGGACATCCGACCCATTTGTCCACTTAGGCCCATTCGACCCATTAGGATACTTAGGCCCATTAGACCCATCAATCCCATAATGCCCATTAGGCCGCTTAGGCCCATTAGGACCATTCAAATACTTAGGCCACATAGGCCCACTAGGCCCATTGGGACCATGAGGCCACTTAGGCCCATCACGCCCATTTGATCACTTAGGCCCATTCAACTCATTAAACCACTTAGGCCCACTAGGCTCATTAACCCACTAAGGACCATTAGACCCATTAGGTTACTTAGGCTCATTACCGCATTAGGCCCATTAGGCCACTAAGTCCCATTAGGCACGTTCGATCACTTAGGCCCATGAGGCCGATTAAGACATCAAGCCCATGAAGCCATTAGGGCCCATTAATCCCATTGGTCCCATCAGTACCATCAATCTCATTAGGCACATTCGACCACTTGGTCTCATTAGGCACATTACGCGGCTTAGGCTAATTCGGCTAATTGGGCCACTTAGGCCTATTCCACCCATTAGGCTCATTCAACCACTTAGAACCATTTGGCCCATTCGACCCATCAATCCTATTAGGCCCATTAGACCACTTAGGTCCATTCAGCTCATTAGGCCACTTAGGCCCATTAGGCTCATCATTCCCATCATTCCCATCAGGTCCATTAGGCCACTTCGGTCCATTGGGCTTATTAGGCCCATTTGGACACTTTGGCCCATTCAGCTCATTAGGCCACTTAGGCCCATCAGTCCCATCAATCCATTGAGGCCTATTTAGATTATTAGACCACTTAGGCCCATGAGGCCCATCAGGCCAACCAGGCCCATTGGGCCACTTATACCCATTAGGCCCATTAGGCCCATTCGTCCAATTCATCCCATTAGGCCACTTAGGCCCATTAGTCTACTTAAGTCTATTAGGCCCATTAGGCCCATTAGGTCCATTAGGCCCATTATGTCCATTAGGCCACTTAGTCCCATTAAGAAAATTAGGCCACTATGGCCCATTAGGCCACTTAGGCCCATTAGGGACATTAGGCCACTTAGGCCCATTAGACCACTTCGACCACTTCGACCCATTAGGCCCATTAGGCCATTGAGCCCCATTCAGCCACTTATCCCCCCTTGGCCCATTAATTCCATTAGGCCGATGGGTCCATTAATCCCATTAGTCCACTTAGGCCAATTAGGCCCATTCGACCCATTAGACCCATTAAGCCCAGTAGGCCGATTAGGGAACTTAGACCCATTAGGCCACTTAGGCCCATTAGGCCCATTGGGACACTTAGGTTAATTAGTCCCATTCAACTCATTAGGCCCATTCATCCCATTAGGAACATTTGGCCCTTAGGCCCGTTATGCCCATTAAGCCCATTAGGCCACTGAGGCCCATTAAGCCACTTAGGCACATTAGATCGATTAAGACACTAAGGCCCATTATGTCCATTAGTCCCATTAGGCCACTTAGTTCTACTAGGCCCATTAATACCATTAGGTCGATTAGGCCAATTAGTCCCATTAGGTCACTTAGGCCCATTCGACCCATTATATCCATTAGGCCCATTAGGCCAATTAATCCCATTAGACTGATTAGGAAGCTTTGGCCCATTAGGCCCCTTAGGCCCATTAGGTTTATTAGGACCATTAGGTAAATTAGGCCCATTCGGCCCATTAAGTCACTTAATCCCATTAGTCCCATTAGGACTATTAATCCCATTAGGCTGATTAGGAAACTTTGGCCCATTCAACAACTTAGGCTCATTTGGCCACTTAGGCCAATTCGACCCATTAGGCCCTAGGCCCGTTAAGCCCATTAATCCCATTAGTACACCTAGTACCATTAGGCCACTTAGGCCCATTTGGACCATTAGGCCACTTAGGCCCATTAGGCTGATTAGGCTACCTAGGCCCATCAGGCCACTTAGGCCCATTGGACCCATTTGGCCACTTAGGCCTATTTCGTCCATTAGGCCCATTATTCTTATTTCACCCACAAGCATGTTAATCCCATTAAGCCCATTAGGCAACCCGGGCCAATTAGGTCACTTTGGCCCATTAGCCCACTTAGGCCCATTTGTCCCCTTAGGCCCCTTAGGCAACATAGGCCCATTTTTACCTTAGGACCATTAAGACCATTAATCCCATTAGTTTGATTAATCCACTTAACCCATTAGGCCACTTAGGATTATTAGGCCCATTAGGACACTTATGCTCATTAGGCCCATTCAACCCATTAGGTCCATTCAAGCATTAGGCCCATTTGGCCCCAAGGCCCGTTAATCGAATTTATCCCATTAGTCCCCTTAAACCCATTAGGCCCCTTGGGCCCATTAATCCCATTAGGCCACTTAGGCCAATGAGATCTATGAGACCACTTAGGCCCATAAGGCCCGTTAGGCCAATTATGCCACTTCAATCTAATAGGCCCATTAGGACCATTAGGCACAATAATCCAATTAGGACCATTAGGCCACTTAGGCCAATTATGCCCATTAGGCACATTAGGCCCATTATGCCACTTATGCCCATTTGGCCCATTAGGCCGCTTAGGCCTACTTACCCCATTAGGGCACTTAAGTCACTTTGGCCTATTAGTCCCATTAGTCCACTTAGGCCCATTAGGCTCAATAAGCACATTAGGCTCGTTTATCTCATTAGGCCACTTCAACCCATTAGGTCCATTCAGCCACTTCGGCTCATTAGGCCCATTAGTCAACTTAGGCCCATTGGGCCCATTTGGATACTTCAACCCATTAGGTCTATTAGGACACTTAGGCCCATTTGGCCACTTAGGTCCATTAGGCCTATTGTGTGGAATCATTCACTTAGTCCCATTAGTACTATTAGGGAACTTAGGCCTATTAGGCCCATTAGGCCCCTTAGGCTCATTACGCACATTAGGAAACTTATGCTCATTACGCCCATTCGGCCACTTAGGCCCATTGGGCCATTTGACCACTTAATTACATTAGTACCATTAGTCAACTTAGGCCACTACGTCCCATTAGGCCCATTCAACCACTTAGGCCTATTTGGCCACTTAGGCTGATTGGGCTACTTAGGCCTATTAGGCCCATTCGGCCACTTAGGCCCACTGAGCCCATTAATCCCATTAGGCCAATTATGCCACTTAGGCACATTAGGACCATTATTCCCCTTAGGCCCATTAAGCCCATTATGTCGATTAGGCAACTTACACGCATTACACGACTTTGGCTCATTAGGCTCATTCAGCCCATTTGGCCCATTTGGCCCCTAGGACCATTAATCCCATTAAGCCCATTAGGCCACTTAGGCACATTAGGTCGAATAGGCACATTAGGGTGATTATGTCACTAAGGCCCATTTGGCCCATTTGGCCTCTTAGGCCCCCTGGGCACATTAATACCATTAGGAAAATTATGACACTTTGGCCAAATAGGCCACTTAGGCCCATTCGACTAATTGGTCCATTAGGCCCATTAATACCATTAAGGCAATTAGGCAACTTTGGACCGTTAGGCTCATTAGGCCAATTAGGCCAATTAGACCCATTCGACCCATTAGGCCCATTAGGACCATTAGGCCACTTAGGCCCATTAATCCCATTAGGCCCATTAAGCCCATTAGGGTGATTAGGCAACTTTGTCCCATTAGGCCACCTTGGCCCATTATTCCACTTAGTCCATTTAGGCCCATCCAGCCACTTATTCCCATTAGGACAATTGGTCCCTTAGACCCATTAATCCCATTATTCCCATTAGGCCACCTTAGGCGCGTTGGGACCATTCGGCTACTTATCCCCATTATGCCACTTAGGCTCATTAGTCCACTTAGGCCCCTTAGATCTATTAGGCTCATTAGGCATATTAGGCCACTTAGGCCACTTAGGCCAACTTAGGCCAACTTAGGCCCATTAGGATACTTAAGCTACTTAGGCCACTTAGGCCCATTAGGCCTCTTAGGACCATTGGGCACATTAGGCCCATTTGTCCCCTTAGGCCACTTATGCCGCTTATACCCATTACGCTGCTTAGGCCGCTTAGACCACTTAGGCCCATTTGGCCACTTAGGCCTATTGAGCCCGTTTGGTCCATTAGGCCCCTTAGGTAACTTAGGATGCTTCGAACCGTTAGGCCCATTAGGTCACTTAGGCCCATTATTCTGCTTAGGCCTATTGAGCACATTAGTACCACTAGACCACTTTGGTCGTTTTGGCCCACTAGGCCCATAAGGACACTTAGGCCACTTTGGACCATATGGCCCATTATCCATTGGACCCATTAGGCCTTTTAGGCCCATTAGTCTACTTAGGGCTGTTAGGCCACTAATTCTCATTAGTCCCATAAGTCCACTTAGGCCCATTAGGCCACTTATACCCATTAGGCCCATTAGGCCTATTAGGACACTTAGGCCCACTCATCCACTTAGGCCCATTAGGCCATTTATGATACTTAAGTGGATTAGGACCATTAGGCCTATTAGGGCCATTAGGCCCATTATCCATTAAGCCCATTAAGCCAATTAGGCCCATTATGCCCATTCAGCTTCTTAGACATTGGGTGCATTAGTCCATTTAGGCCCATTAGGATAGTTTGGCCCATTAGGCCACTTAGGCCCATTAGGTTGATTAGGACCATTAGGCATATTAGGCCACTTAGGCCCATTAGGCCCTCCAAATAATTTTTTTAATTTTCATAAAAGCCACTTTGATGAAAATGTGAGAACCTTACACCATACAATATGACACATATAGAAATTTCAAAAACAGTCCAGATATTAAAAATTTGAAATGAGTATCATCATCGCAGGAACTATCGCATCGACAATAGATCCCACAAATCATGCAGCCGTTGCATTGAAGATAACACATCGAATAATCTTTCACCATCATCATTGTCATTATCACCTAATTGTAGTCCACTCAGAAAATCTTTGTCATAGCCATCACTGGAAGAGTCCCCACATTGCTGATGGGAACACCACCTTCATTATCGTCGACCATCATCATTAGAGCTGAGAACCAGAGAAAAACAATCAAGGATTTCTACTAATAACCTCTGATGTCTTTATATCGCAGCTGTAAAATTTCAACTTCACCACCAAAAAACTATCAAAATAGAACATCACAACCATTCAAACCTTCAAAGATGGGAAATTCTTCCTCCCGCAGACCCTAAGACACTCGATCCGCACCTCCCAGAACCTCCATGAAGACCCACACACTGGACAGATAGGGAAAGGATCGCAGCAAGGATGAGAATATGGTGGATTCGGTAGGGTACCAAGCTGGAAACTAAATAGGTCCAATAAAACAGAGAACCAATAACATAAAAAAAATCAATCCCAAAAAAATCACCATACAAGACCTCAATTTGAATATGCAAAATAAAGGAGGAAAATAGAGGAATGAATCCGACCTGAGACCACTACCATCCCTAATCCAGCACCATCCCAAGTAGACCCAGATCCCGAATCGAGTGAGGACAAAGTGGAGTCAAAAGTGATGGGTAGAACATCGCAGGTATAGGAGAAAGAAGGCATCAAGTTCACTCATGAGATCCGACCTAAGATATCTAAAGCACCCGCACACACAGACCGAGAATGGGGGTCTGATGCACATGGATAGATCAAAAGAGGGTTGGTGATAGACATGTGATGACCACACCAAGAAGCCACATCAGTTGAGAGGGAAGAAAAAGAAATCAAGAGAAGGAAGATGATGGATCAGGTGATGTGGCACCATCACCATCAAGTAGACCCTCAAAACCATGGGAGGGGAAGAGGAGGTAAGAGGAGCATCGAGATCTAGAAGAGTTCAGAGCCATGAAGTTCATTCATTAGGGTCATTAGGAAAATTAGTCCACTTAGGAACATTAGGCCCATTAGGCCCACTAGATCTATTTGGACCATTATTCCATCTAGGCCCATTCTGCCACTTATGCCCATTATGCCCATTGGGGTACTTCGACCCATTAAGCTTATTTGGTCTATTAGGCCACTGAGGCCCATTTGGACCATTAATCCCATTATATTAGTCCCATTATGACACTTAGGCCCATTATCCCATTAGACCCATTAGGCCACTTAGGCCCTTTAGGCCAATTAGGACCATGAGGCACATTAGGCCAATCAGGTCACTTAGGATCATTAGGCCAATTAGGCCCATTCAGACCATTAGGCCCATTTAGCTCAATATTCCCATTGGATAAGGACCATTAGGCCACTTAGGCCCATATGGTCCATTAGGCCCATTATGCCAATTTTCCCACGTAGGCCCCTTAGTCCCATTAAACCCATTATGCTACTTAGGCCCATTTGGCCACTTGGGTGCATTAGGCCACTTGGGCCGATTAGGCCACTAAGGCCCATTGATCCACTTAGGTGCATTTGGAACATTAAGGCAATTATGCCATAGAGTCCCATTAGACCACTTAGGCTCATTAGTCCCATTAGTTCCCTTAGGCCCATTAAACCACTAAGGACCCTAAGGCCACTTAGGCCCATAGGCCACTTAGGCCCATTAGGGTGCTTAGGTCCACTATACCAGTTAGTCCTATTAGGTCCATTGAGCCCATTATGCCACTTAATCCCATTTTGTGCATTAGGCCCATTAGGCCACTAAGGCATATTAGGACACTTAGGCCCATTAGGCCAATTAGGCACATTAGGCCACTTAACCCCCTTAGGCCACTTAGTCCCCTTAGGCCCATTAGGACACTTAGTCCCATTAGGCCGCTTAGACCCATTAGGCCCATTAGTCCACTTAGTCCCCTTAGGCTAATTATGCCTTTTAGGCCACTTAGGCTAATTATGTCACTTAGGACCATTAGTCCCATTAGCCCCATTAGGACACTTAGTCCCCTTTGGACACTTAGGCCCATTAGGACCATTATTCCACTTAGGCCCATTAGGAAACTTAGGGTCATTCGGCCACTTAGTCCCATTTGGCGTATTAGGCCCATTAGTCCACTAAGGACCATTAGGCCCATTAGGTCACTAAGGAAAATTTAGACCATTTGGCCCATTAGGACACTTAGGCCGTTGAGGAACATTTGTCCCATTAGTCCACATAAGCCCATTTGGCCTATTAGGCCACTTAGGCCCATTAGGCCCATTAGGCCAGTGAGGCCCGTTCAACCCATTAGACCACTTAGGCCCATTATTACCATTATGCCACTTAGTACCATTAGGAAACTAAGGCCCATTATTCCACTAAGTCCCATTAGGCCCATTATTTCCATTAACCCATTAGGCCGATTACACCACTTAGTCCCATTACACCACTTAGGCCCATTAGACCCATTAGGCCACATTGGCCCATTAGGCCACTTAGGCCCATTAGGCCCATTAGGACCATTAGGCCACTTTGTCTCATCAGGACCATTAGGAAACTTAGGACACTTAGTCCCATTAGGCCACTTAGGTCCATTATGCACAATAGGCCCATTAGGCCACTTAGGCCCATTAGACCACTTAGGCCCATTAGGCCCATTAGGCCACTTTGGACCATTAGGGCCAATTAATCCCATTAATACCATTAGGTCAATTAAGACACTTAGGCCCATTAATACCATTAGGTTGATTAGGCCACTGAGGACTATTAGGCCCATTGAGCCAATTCGTCCCATTAGGCTCATTAGGCCCATTAGGTCCATTCTGCCCATTAGGACCATTCGGCCACTTGAGTCCATTAGTCCCATTAATCCACTTATGACCATTAGTCCACTTATCCCCATTAGTCCCATTAGGATACTTAGGCTCATTTGACTAGTTTGACCCATCACGCCACTTAGGCACATTAAGCCGATTTGGCCACTTTGACCCATTAGGCCCATCTGTCCACTTTGGTCCATTTGGTGCATTAGGCCACTTAGGACCATTAGTCCACTTAGGCCCATTAGGCCACTTATTCCCATTAGTTCCATTAATCCCATTAGCATGATTAGTCCACTTAGGCGCATTAGGCCCATTAGTCCACTTAGGATTATTAGGCCCATTCATCCCATTCGGCCCATTAGGCCACTTAGGCCCATTAGGCCACTTAGGCCTATTAGGCACATTCATCTCATTCAACCCATTAGGACCATTATTCCACTTAGGAAAATTATTTTGATTGGGACAATAAGTCCCCATAGGCCCATTAGGCCACTTAGGCCCAATAGGCCCATTAGGATACTTAGGCCCATGAGACTCATCAGGCCCATCAGGACCATTAATCCACTTAGTCCCATTTGGCCCATTAGACCACTTAGTCCCATGAGGCCCATTATTCCCAATCATCACATTAGACCAATTAGGCCACTTAGGCCCATTCGGCCACTTAGGCCCATGAGTCCCATTAGGCCTCTTGGGCCCATTCATCCACTTATCTATATTAGGCCACTATGTCCCATTGGGACCTTTAATCCAATTCCGCCACTTAGGCCCATTAGGATCATTCGACCCATACATCCCATTTGACCCATTAGGCCACCTAGGCCTATTTGGTCACTCAGGCCCACTAGGACCATTATGCCACTTAGGCCCATTCAGTTACGATTATGCCACTTAGGCCCATTAGGACACATTGGCCCATTAGGCCCTTTAGTCCCATTTTAACACTTCATCCCATTAGGATCATTAGGCCCATTAGGCCACCTAGGCCCATTTGGACACCTAGGCCCATTTGGCCACCTAGGCTCATTTGGCCACCTAGGCCCATTGGCGATTAGGTCCACTTCGGCCCATTAGGCCACTTAGGCCCATTATGCCCATTAGGACCACTTAGGACCATTAGGCCCCTTAGGCCCTCTTAGGCCCATTAGTACTATTAGGAAAATAAATCCCATTCATCTACTTAGGTTAATTTGGCCCATTCATCCCATTATGCCCATTTGGCCCATTTGGCCCCTTGGCTCATAAGCCCATTAAACCAATTAGGCCACTCGACCCCATTAGGCCACTTAGGACCATTAGGCCACTTAGGAACATTAGTATGATGAGGGAACTAAGGCCAATTAGGCCCATTAGGCCACCTCAGACCACTAGGCCCATTAAGCCCATTAGGCCGATTAGGCCACTTAGGCTGATTCGACCCATTTGGCTCATTTGGCCCATTTGGATCATGAGGCCTCTTTAGCCAATTAATCCCATTAGTTTGATTTGGAAACTTTGTCTCATTAGGCCCCTTCAACCCATTAGGCCACTTCAGTGAATTAGTCTCCTTCCACCCATTAGGCCACTAAGGCCCATTTGGGCCATTAGGCCCATTAATACCATTAATCCAATTATACAACTTTGGCCCATTAGGCCACTTAGGCCCATTTGGCCCCTAGTTTTGTTAATACCATTAAGAACATTAGGCCATAGAGGCCCATTAGTCCCATTTGTCCCCTTAGTCCCATTAGGCCACTTAGGCCCCTTACGCCCCCTTAGACTGATTAGGAAACTTAGGCTCATTAGGCCACTTATGCCCATTAGGCCACTTAGGCCCATTCGGACCATTAGTCCACTTAGTCCCCTTAGTCCAATTAGACCCTTTAGGCCACTTAGGACCATTAGTCCACTTGGTTCCAATAGGCCCATTAGGTCCATTAGGCCAATTAGGTCCATTAGGCCCATTAGGCCCATTACACCCATTAGGCCACTTAGGCCTCTTAGTCCACTTAGGCCTCTTAGGCCACTTAGGAACATTCATCCCATTAGGACCATTAGTCCACCTAGGCCCATTAGGACACTTAGGCACATTAGGCCCCTTAGGCCCATTAGGCTACTTAATCTGATCAAGCCCCTTATTCCCATTAAGCCCATTAGGACCATTTGGAACCAAGGCCTGTTAACCCCATTCATCCAATTTGGCCCATTAGGCCCATTAGCCCCTTGGTCTCATTAGGCCCATTAGGCCACTTCGGCCCATGAGGCCCATGAGGTCACTTAGGCCCATGAGACCCCTCATCAGACCACTTAGGCCCATTAGGCAACTTAGACCCATTAAGCCCATGAGGCCCATTAATCCAATTAGGCCCATTGGGTCACTTACACCAATTAGGCCCATTAGGACCATTAGGTCCATTAGGACACTTAGGACCATTAGGACACTTAGTCCCATTAGGCCCATTAGACCTATTATGCCACTTAGGCCCATTAGGACCATTACGCATATTAGCCCCTTAGAACCAGTTGAACCATTAGGCACATTAGGCCCATTAGTACCATTAGGACACTTAAGCCACTTAGGCCCATTAGGACCAGTAGGTCCTATAGGCCCATTCGGCCACTTAGACCCATTAGGCCTGCTAGGCATATTAGGACCATTAGGGCACTTAGACCCATTCGACCGCTTAGGCTCATTAGGCCCACTAGGCCCATTAGGCCACATAGGTCCATTAGGCCCATTAGATGATGTTGACCCATTAGACCCATTAGGCCACTTAGGCCCCTTAGTCCCATTAGGCCTGTTAGGCCACTTAGGCCCCTTAGGCCTATTAGGCCCATTTGGCCACTTAGGCCACTAACACCAACTAGGCCCCTTAGGCCACTAAGGCCCATTAGGCCCATTAGGCCACTTAGGCCCATTATGAACATTAGAAAACTTAGGCCCATTTGACCCATTAATCCCATTAGGCCACTAGTCCCATTAGACCCATTAACCCCATTGGGAAAATTAGGCCCATTCGTCTCATTCGGCTACTAGGCCCATTTATCCCATTTGTCCCATTATGGCCATTAGGCCCATTAGTCCCATTATTCCACTTAGGGAATTTAGGCCCATTAGTCCCATTAGTCCCATGAGTCCACTAAGGGCCTTTAGGCTTATGAGTCCACTAAGACCCATTAGGCCCATGAGTCCACTTAGGCCCATTAGGCCCATTGGGCCACTTAGACCCATTCGACTACTTAGGCCCATTAGCACACTTAGGCCCATTATGACCATTCGGCCCATTGGGCCACTTAGGCATATCATGCCACTTGGTCCCATTAGTTTAATTGGTCCACTTTGGCATATTAGGCCCACTTGACCACTTAGGCCCATTGGGCCCATTAAACCCATTCAGTTAATTAGGCCACTTAGGTCCATTAGGCCAATTATGCCCATTAGGCCCATTAATTCCATTTAGGACACTTGGTCCCATGAGGACCATTCGGCCCATTAGGGAACTTAGGCTAACTAATCCCATTCAGCCCATTTGGCCCATTAGGCCCATTTGGCCCCTAGGCCCGTTAATCCCATTAAGCACATGAGTCCACTTAGGCCCATTATGCCGATTAGGCCACCAAGCCCCATTAGGAAATTTAGGCCCACTAGGCCCATTAATCCCATTATTCCAATTATGCCACTTAGGCCCATTAGGCCCACCACTACGGGAAAAATGAGCAATTGCGACGGGTTATTTGCGACGGGATTTAATCCCGTCGCAAATAGTCATGTTAAAAAAGTATTTGCGACGGGGGTACATCCCCGTCGCAAATAATGAGGCATTTGCGACGGGATTGCTTTCCCCGTCGCAAATAGTTTTCCCGCGATGCGCGCCAAATCGCGGGAAACGTATTTGCGACGGGGAAATATTCCCGTCGCAAATAGCCGGCGGCGGTAAATGGTATTTGCGACGGGAATATTCCCCCGTCGCAAATACTATGTCGGCAGAGGGTTATTTGCGACGGGACCCGTCGCAAATAACTATTTACCGGTTGACCGTAATAAATGTTGGCGAAGGTATTTGCGACGGGACCCGTCGCAAATAATACTATTTGCGACGGGAATCCCGTCGCAAATGGACCCGTCTCAACTAATCTAACCTATAAATACCCCCATCCGTTTTTTTCATTTCATTCTCATTCTTTATCTTCTCTCTCTCTCAGAATCATATTTCTAGAGTTTAGTTTTTCTCCAGTTTAAGTTTTTTCTCCGGAGCTGATATTAAAGTTTTGAAGAACGATCAGAACAGATCAATTTTCAAGGTATTTATCTTCATTTTAATTTTTTATTTATTTTTAATTTTTTATTAGTTTTTATTATTATTAATTAGTTGTAATTTAATTTTGTTTACATTGTTTTATTACTTAATAAATTTAAATTATTAGTATTGTTTATATGGTAATTAGGAATAATTAGTAATAATTTTTAATAATTAAGAATAAATATTAATAACTAGTAATAAATACCAATAATTAGGAATAAGAACATTATTACATTATTAGTTTATTTTATTATTAATATTAAAATAATATAATTTTTTATATATATACAGTTCTTTTTTCATCTGTGTGTTTGCTGTCTTCACATGTATTATTTGTATGTGGAGATAGAAAACGCACAGATGAAAAAAGAACTGTATATAAATTAGAAAATTATATTATTTTAATATTAATAATAAAATATATTAATAATGTTATTATTTGTAATTATTGGTAATTATTTCTAATTATTGATAATTATTCATTTTATTACTAATAATTATCAATAATTAAGAATAATTAGTAATAATTACCAATAATTAACAATAATTAGTATTAATTACCTATAATTAGTATTAATTACCATTAATTAGTATTAATTACCAATAATTAGTATTAATTACCAATAATTCGTAATAATTAGGAATAATTAACAATAATTACTAATAATTAGGAATAATTAACAATAATTACGAATAATTAACAATAATTAGTAATAATTAGGAATAATTAGGAATAATTAGTAATAATTAAGAATAATTAGGAATAATTAGTATTAATTAGGAATAATTAGTAATAATTACCAATAATTAGGAATAATTAGGAATAATTAGTATTAATTACAAATAATTAGTATTAATTAGGAATAATTAGTATTAATTACAAATAATTAGTATTAATTACAAATAATTAGTCTTAATTACCAATAAGTAGTATTAATTACCAATAATTAGTATTAATTACCAATAATTCGTAATAATTAGTATTAATTACCAATAATTCGTAATAATTAGGAATAATTAACAATAATTAGTAATAATTAGGAATAATTAACAATAATTAGGAATAATTAGTAATAATTAGGAATAATTAGGAATAATTAGTAATAATTAGGAATAATTAGTAATAATTAGGAATAATTAGTAATAATTAGGAATAATTAGTAATAATTAGGAATAATTAGGAATAATTAGTATTAATTAGGAATAATTAGTATTAATTACCAATAATTAGTATTAATTACCAATAATTAGTAATAATTACCAATAATTAGTTTTAATTACAAATAATTCGTATTAATTACAAATAATTAGTATTAATTAGGAATAATTAGTATTAATTACCAATAATTAGTATTAATTACCAATAATTAGTATTAATTACCAATAATTAGTATTAATTACCAATAATTAGTATTAATTACCAATAATTAGTAATAATTAGGAATAATTAACAATAATTAGTAATAATTAGGAATAATTAACAATAAGTAGGAATAATTACGAATAATTAGTATTAATTAGGAATAATTAGTAATAATTACCAATAATTAGTATTAATTACCAATAATTAGTATTAATTACCAATAATTAGTAATAATTAGGAATAATTAACAATAATTAGTAATAATTAGGAATAATTAACAATAATTAGTAATAATTAGGACTAATTAACAATAATTAGGAATAATTAGTATTAATTAGGAATAATTAGTAATAATTACCAATAATTAGTAATAATTACCAATAATTAGTAATAATTACCAATAATTAGTATTAATTAGGAATAATTAACAATAATTAGTAATAACTAGGAATAATTAACAATAATTAGTAATAATTAGGAATAATTAACAATAATTAGTAATAATTAGTATTAATTAGGAATAATTAACAATAATTAGTAATAATTAGTATTAATTAGGAATAATTAGTAATAATTACCAATAATTAGTATTAATTAGGAATAATTAGTAATAATTACCAATAATTAGTATTAATTACCAATAATTAGTAATAATTAGGAATAATTAACAATAATTAGTAATAATTAGGAATAATTAACAATAATTAGTAATAATTAGGACTAATTAACAATAATTAGGAATAATTAGTATTAATTAGGAATAATTAGTATTAATTAGGAATAATTAGTATTAATTACGAATAATTAGTAATAATTACCAATAATTAGTAATAATTACCAATAATTAGTAATAATTACCAATAATTAGTAATAATTAACAATAATTAGTAATAATTACCAATAATTAGTATTAATTACCAATAATTAGCAATAATTACCAATAATTAGCAATAATTACCAATAATTAGCAATAATTACCAATAATTAGTATTAATTACTAATAATTAGTAATAATTACGAATAATTAGAAATAATTAGAAATAATTAGAAATAATTACCAATAATTAGCAATAATTAGCAATAATTAGCAATAATTTGAAATAATTAGCAATAATTAGAAATAATTAGCAATAATTAGAAATAATTAGCAATAATTAGAAATAATTAGCAATAATTAGTAATAATTAGCAATAATTAGGAATAATTAGTAATAATTAGGAATAATTAGGAATAAGTAGGATTAATTAGGAATAAGTAGGATTAATTAGGAATAATTAGGATTAATTAGGAATAATTAGTAATAATTGCCAATAATGACCAATAATTGCCAATAATTACCAATAATTGCAAATAATTAGGAATAATTGCAAATAATTAGGAATAATTAGGAATAATCAGGAATACTCAGGAATACTCACGAATACTCACGAATACTCACGAATACTCACGTATAATCACGAATACTCACGAATAATCACGAATACTCACGAATACTCACAAATAATCAGGAATACTCACAAATAATCAGGAATACTCAGGAATACTCAGGAATACTCAAGAACACTTAGCAAAAAATTGACAATTGACGACCCTTTAAGATTTGAACATGTTAATAATAGAACAAAGTTTGTTCTGAATATTGATAATTTTAATATTTTTTAATTTTTTTTATTATTTTAATAATATTAATATTGTTTTTTCGTAAATATTGATAATATTTTTTTTATTACTAATAATTAGTAAACGAAATCTGCTTGGATAATGAAGGGAAAATTTATAACCATCTCCACAACGATGATTATCAAATTTCCTTTCATTATTCAAGCAGTTTTCCTTTTGCTAAGTATTGCTAAGTATTGCTAAATTAGTAATAAATAGTAATAATTAGCAATAAATTGTAATAATTAGTAATAAATTGTAATAATTAGTAATCCTTGCTTGAGTGTTTTTTCTAACAAATTATTCAAAACCAGTAATGCTTTTATATTTTATAGAAAAATATGGAACAGCGAGGTCGTCAACAGTCATTATTAGATGACCGCATATGGATAAATCAACGCAGAAATCCAAATGGTTCTGGTTTAAATCCAGTATATATAGAGGGTGTGGAGATTTTTTTATCATTTGCGGCATCAAATTCAGAATTTGTTTCAGAAGGAAAGATAAAATGCCCTTGCAGAAAATGTGCATTGAGAACGTTTGACACGTTTGACAAAGTGGGGGAACATCTCTTGCGTTTTGGTTTTCAAGCTGATTATGTTTTTTGGTATCAACACGGTGAACGCAGTTCCAGAGCAGCTGATACCAACTTGATTCCGGATCCATCCCAGTTTCAAGATTTAGTACATGATGTTGCAGGTTCATCTGTTCAACATACAGAAACTCCGGCTGATATAGCTTCAAATCCTGAGTTGGGACCGTCTGAATTTTATGAGTTGTTGAAGTCTGCTGAGGATGCATTATATCCTGGCTGCAAGATGAGCAAATTAGAAGCAGTTGCAAAATTTATGGCTATCAAATCAGATAACGGAATGTCAAACACATGTTTTGACCAGATATTTTCTTTGCTGAAAACACTGTTACCCGAAGGAAATGTTTTACCTGCAAATTACTATGAAAGTAAGAGGTTGGTTCGAAATTTGGGGCTTACTTGTCAGAAGATTCATGCATGTTCAAATGACTGCATTTTATATTCAGGGGAAAATGAGTCGTTGGATAGTTGTCCCACATGTGGGCAACAGAGATATAAAGAAGGACAACACGGGAAGTCTGGTTTGATTCCTGTAAAACAGTTGAGATATTTTCCGCTTACATCCAGACTTCAGCGTTTATTCATGTCTAAGAATACAGCGACAATGATGTCATGGCATAAAGAGAATATTTCAACCGATAAAAGCTTGAATCATCCAGCCGATGGTGATTCATGGAAACATTTTGATAGAGTGCATCCATCATTTGCTTTAGAAGCTAGAAATGTTCGACTGGGCCTTTCCACTGATGGTTTCTGTCCGTTTGGATCTTATGGTAGTCAATATTCATGTTGGCCTGTTTTTTTAACTCCGTATAATTTACCTCCATGGATGTTAAATAATTCTATTATTTTTATATTAATTAAAATAACTTATTAATATTATAATTTAATTATTTTTTGGTAATACTTGAATTATTTTAATATTTGAATGTAAAATAATTCTATTATTTTTATATTAATTAAAATAACTTATTAATATTTTTTTATTTATGAATTATAATTATAATATTATTATATTAATTAAATTATTTATTAGTATTCTATTATTTTTATTTTTGAATTATAATTCTACTATTATTATATTAATTAAAATAATTTATTATTTTCATTTGTAAATTATAATTCTATTATTATATTAATTAAAATAATTTATTAATAATTTTTTTTTATTTTTTTTATAGTATTTGCGACGGGATACTATGCCCGTCGCAAATACTAGTATTATTAATATTTTTTTATTTTTTTTTAAAAAGAGTATTTGCGACGGGACCCGTCGCAAATACTATTCATAGTAATTGCGACGGGTCCCGGTTCCCGTCGCAAATACTAGTATTATTATTTTTTTTATTTTTTAAAAAAAAACGTTATTGCGACGGGCCCGTCGCAAAAACAATTTGCGACGGGAACCGTCGCAAAAGGTATTTGCGACGGGCCCGTCGCAATAACTGTTTAAAAAGTTTTTTACAAAAAACGGAATACTATTTGCGACGGGGAGAATGCCCGTCGCAAAAAAGGGCTTTAGCGACGGTCCCGTCGCAAATAAGTTTAGTTGCGACGGCGTTTTCCGCAACGGGCTATTTGCGACGGGACCCCGTCGCAAATGGCTATTTGCGACGGGATCCCGTCGCAAATAGCCCGTCGCAAATACCTGGTTTTCCAGTAGTGCACTAGGACCATTATGACTATTAAGCCCATTGGGATAATTAGGCAACTTTGGACCATTAGGCCATTTTGGCCCATTAGGTCCATTATGACCATTAGACCACTTAGGAAAATTATTTCCATTCATCCCATTAGGCCCATTAGGACACTTAGACCCATTAGTCCCATTAGGAACATTTATCCCATTAAGCCCAGTAGGTCGATTAGGCAACATTGTCCCATTAGGACACTAAGGCCCATTAGGACACTTAGGATAATTAGGATCATTAGGCCCATTAGGTTCATTTAGCCCCAAGACCCATTAAGACCATTAATCCCATTAGGCCACCTAATCCTATTGGGCCACTTAGGCCCATTAGGCCCCTTAGGTCACTTTGGACCATTTGGAAAATTTAGCACCTAGGCTCGTTAAGACCATTAATCCCATTAGGCCCATTAGGCCACTTAGGCCACTTAGGCCCATTAGGCTGATGAGTCACAATAGACCACTTAGTCTCATGAGGCCCATTAGGCCCATTAGGTCCCTTAGGCCACTTAGGACCCTGAGGTCCATTAGGCCACATATGCCCATGAGGCCCACCAGGCCACTTCATCCCATCATGCCCATTAGGCCCATTCGACCACTATGGCCTATTAGACCCATTATGCCACTTAGGCGTATTAGACCCATTCGTTTGATTAGGCTGATTATGCCACTTAGGCCCATTCAACCCAATCGACCCATTCGACATATTATCCCTATTTGACCCTATAGGAACATTAGGCCCATTAGGCTCATTCGACCACTTAGGGCCACTAGGCCCATTAGGCCACTTAGGGCCATTAGGCCCATTATGCCACTTAGGACCATTCGACAACTTAGGCTCATTATGCCCATTAGCCCTATTTGGCCAATTTGGCCCATTAGGCCCATTCGGCCACATGATCTTATTAGGCCCAATCTTCCACTTAGGCTCATAAGGACCATTAGTCCCATTCAGTCAATTAGGAAGATTAAGCCACTTAGCCCACTTAGACCCATTATGCCCATTAGGCCACGTAGGCCCATTCGGTACATTTGGTCGATTAGGCAGATTAGGCCACTTAGCCCATTAGGTCCATTTTTTCACTTAGGCTCATTAGGCCCATTTGGTCGATTAGGCTGATTTAGCCACTTAGGCCCATTTGGTCGATTAGCCTGATTAGCCCACTTAGGCTCATTAGAACCTTTAGGCTCGTTAGGCCACTAAGGCCCCTTCGGTCGATTAGGCAGATTAGTCCACTTTGGACCATTAGGACCATTAGGGAACTTAGACCCATTAGGCCCATTCAGTCGATTAGGCTGATTAGGCCACTTATCCCACTTATGCCCATTAGGCCCATTAGGCCCATTAGTCCACTTAGGCCCCTTAATCCCATTCATCCGATTAGGCTGATTAGACCACTTAGTCCACTTAAGTCCATTAGGACCATTAGGCCCATTGGGCCCATTAGGCCACTTAGGCATTAGGCCCATTAGTCCCATTAGGCAGCTTAGGCCCATTAGTCACATTCACTCGATAAGGTCGATTAGGCCACTTCGTCCACTTAGGAGGATTAGGCCGATTAGTCCCATTCAGTCAATTAGGAGGATTAGGCCACTTCGGGCCATTAGGCCCATTAGGTCCATTAGTCCACTTAGGCCCATTATGCGAGTTAGGCCCATTAGGTCCATTAGGCCCATTAGGCCCATCAGGCCACTTAGGTCCATTATGCCCACTAAACCCATTATTCCCATTATGGCCATTAGTCCGATTAGGTCACTTAGTCCCATTAGGCCCCTTAGGCCACATAGGCCCATTTGGACCATTAATCCACTTAGGCCCATTAGTATAATTAAACCCATTACTCTCATTATGCCCATTAGGCCCATTAAGCCACTTAGGCCACTAAGGCCCATTAGGCCCATTCAATGGATTATCCCAATTAGGCCACTTAGTCCCATTAGTCCCATTAGAACACCTAGGCCCATTAGGGCCATTAGGATGCTTAGGAACATTAGGCCCATTACACCAATTAGTCTCATTAGGTCCATTGGGTTCATTAAGCCACTGAGGCCACTTCAGACCATTACCCTATTCGATCGATTATCCCTATTAGGCCACTTAGGCCCATTAGCTCCATTAAGCCCATTAGCCCCATTAGACAAATTAGGCCCATTAGGCTCATTAGGGAACTTAGGACCACTAGGCCACTTTGTACCATTACGCCCATTAGGCCCATCTAGCTCATTGTCCCATGAGACGCATTCCACCCATGAGACCCATTAGGCCCTTGAGGCCCATTAGGCCCATGAGGCCCATCAAACCCATGAGGCCCATAAGGCCCATTAGAAGACTGAGGCCCATTAGGCCACTTAGACCCATTAGTCCCATGAGGCCCATTAGACCCATCAAGCCACTTGGGTCCATTAAACCCATTAGACCCACTTGGACCTCTAGACCACTTAGGCCCATTAGTCCCATTAGGCCCACTGGGCACATTCTTCCTATTAGGATCGTTTGGCCCATTTGGCCCACTTGTCCTATAGGACCCTTAGGTCCATTCAGCCCATGAGGCCTATTGGGTCCGTTAGTCCCATTAGGCCACTTAGGCCCATTCGACCCATTAGGCCCTTTAGGCCCACTTAGTCCACTAAGGTCCATTAGGCCCATTATAGCCATTTGGCCCATAAGGTAACTTAGGCCCATTTGGCCCATCATGCCAATTAGTCCCATTGGTCCCATTACACACTTTAATCCCACTAGGCCCATTCGACACTTATGCCCATGAGGCCCATTAGTCCACTAAGTCCCATGAGACCCATTAGGCCCATCCTGCCCATTTGGCCACTTTGGCCTATTTGGACACTTAGGCCCATGAGGCCACATAGTCCCATTAGGCCCATGGGGCCCATCAGGACCATTGGGACACTTAGGCCCATTTGTCCCATTATTCCCATCTAGACACTTAGGTCCATTAGGCCCACTAGGCACATTTGGCCCATTCATCCAAAGAGGCCCATTCGGCCACTTAGGCCCATTATGCCTATTAGGGCCATTAGGCTGATTAGGTCACTTAATCCTATGAGGAAACTTAGGCCCATTAGGCCCATTAGGCCAATTAGGATACTTAAGCCCATTCGGCTCATTATTCCCCTTAGGCCCATTAGTCCCATTAGACCCATTAGGCACATTAGGCCAATTAGACCCCCAAGGCCCATTTGGCTCATTCGGCCACTAATGCCCATTAGGCCCACTACACCCCTTAGGCAAATTAGGCCCCTTATGACCATTATTCCCATTAGGCCAATTAGTCCACTGAGGCCCATTAGGCCCATTAGGTCTATCATGCTCATTAGGCCACTTAGGCCTGTTGGACCCATTAGGCCACTTCAGCCCCTTAGGCCACTTAGGCCCGTTAGGCTCGTTCGGCCCATTAGCCCAATTAGGCCCGTTGGGCTAACTAGGTCACTTAGTCCCATTTGAACCATTAGTCCCATTAGGACACTTAGCCCATTATACCCATTAGGCCCGTTAGGCAGATTAGGCTACTCAGCCCATTGGGAAAATTAGGCCACTTAGGCCTAATCGGCGCTTTAGGCCTTTTAGGCTACTTAGCCCACTTAGGCCCATTATACTCATTAGAACCATTAGGCCCATTAATCCCATTAGGACACTTAAGTCCATTAAGCCACTTAGGCCAATTATACCCATTAGGATCACTAGGCCACTTACGCCCATTCAGCCCATTTGGCCCATTTGGCCACTTAGGCCCACTCGACCTAGTAGGCCCATTAGTCCACTTAGGCCCACTAGGAACATTTGGTCCATTAGGACCATTATCCACTTAGGCCCATTTGGACCATTTGTCCACTTAGGACCATTGGGCCCATTTAGCCACTTAGACCCATTAGGCCCACTAGTCACATTAGGCCCATTCGGACCATCCATCCAATTAGGCCCATTATTCCACATAGGAACATTAGGCCCATTAGGCCCATTCGGCCACTTAGGCTCATTCGGTCCACTAAGCACATTAGGACCATTTTACCAATTAGGTCCATTCATCCACTTAGGCCCATTACGTCCATTAGATCCATTATGCTGATTAGGTCACTTATGACCATTAGGACCATTAGGCCACTAAAGATGAGTCAGTGCATTAGGACCCTTAGGCCCATTCAACCAATTAAGCCCATTATTCTCATTAGTCTGATTATGTCACTTAGTCCCATTAGGTCACTTAGGCCCATTAGGCCCATTAGTCCAATTAGGACCATTAGACAACTTTATCCCATTAGGCCCAATAGGAAACTTAGGCCCATTAGGCTGATTAGGCCCATTAGGCCACTTAGGTCACTTAGTCACTTTAGGCCCATTAGTCCCATGAGGCCACTAAATCCCAAGAAGCCCACGAAGCCACTTAATCCCTTTAGGCCCATTAGGCCACTTCGTCCCATTAGGCCCATCATGCCACTTATGCACATTCGTCCCATTTGGCCACTTAGGCCCATTAGGCCTGTTATTCTACTTAGGCCCATTAGGTCGATTAGGCCACTTTGGCCAATTAGGCCCATTAGGTCAATTTGGCCACTTTGGCCGATTATGCCCATTAGGTAATTTAGGCCCATTAAGTCCATTAGGACGATTACACCACTTCAGCCCATTAGACCCATTAGGCCCATTAGGCCACTTAGGCCCATTGGTCCACTTTGGACCATTAGGCTCATTAGGCCACTTAGGCCACTTAGGCCCACTAGACCAATTAGACCACTTCATCCCATTAACCCCCTTAGGTTGATTAGGCCACTCAGGTCTATTCGGCCCATTAAGCCCCTTGGGACACTTAGGACCACTAGGCCCATTAGGCCCATTCATCCCATTAGAACCATTAGGACCATTATTCCCCTTAGGCCCATTATGCCCATGAGGCCACTTAGGCCCATTAGGCCACTCAGGCCCATTATGCCACTTAGGCTAATTGGGAAACTTAGGCCCATTAGGACCATTTAGCCACTTAGGCCCATTAGGCCACTTAGGCCCACTAGGTCACTTTGGCCCATTCGACAATTTAGGCCCATTCGAACCCTTAGGCCCATTAGGCCGATTAGGCCACTTTGGCCCATTAGGCCCATTATGCCCATTATGCCCAGGAGGCCCATTAGACTTATTAAGCCACTTAGGCCCATTATGCCACATAGGAACAGTAGGCCACATAGACCCATTAGACCCATTAGGCCACTTAGGCCCATTAGGCCACTTCGTCCCATTAGGCCATTTAAGCCCATTAGGCTGATTAGGCCACTTTGGCCCATTAGGCCAATTAGGCCCATTAATCCCATTAGGCCTCTTAGACCCATTAGGCCCATTAGTCCACTTAGGCCCATTAAGTCCATTAGGAAACTAAGGCCGTTTCATCCCATTAGACCCATTAGGCCCATTAGGATCCTTAGACCTGTTAAGCTCATTTGGCCCATTAGGCCCTTTCAGCCACTTTAGCCCATTAGGCTCATTTAGCCCATTAGACCCATTAGGCCACTTATACCCATTAGGCCACTTAGGCCCATTAGGCCAATTTATCCCATTAGGCCCATTCGGGCTATTAGGCCCTTTAGGTCACTTCGACCCATTAGGCCCATTTAGCACATTAGGCCCATTTAGACCAATAGGCCCATTCGGGCCATTAGACCCATTCAGGCCACTTAGGCTCATTATGCCACTTAGACCCATTAGGCCACTTATCCCTATTGGCCCAATTAATTTCACTGAGCCCATTCATCTCATTCATCCCATTAGGATCACGAGGCCACTTAGGAAAATTAGGCCCACAAGGTCACTAATGCCAAATAGTCCCATTTGGAAACTTGGGCCCGTGAGGCGTTTTAGGCCACTAGGCCCATTATGCACATTCAGTTGATTAGGTAAATTAGGCCACTTATGACACTTAGGCCCATGAGGCACATCAGGCCACTTAGGCCCATTAGGCCCATTAGGCCACTTAGGCCCATTCAGCCCATTCATCACAATGGGCCAGTTGGGCCACTTAGCCCCATTTGGTGCATTCGGCCACTTAGGCCCATTAAGACAATTGGGCCACTTCATCCCATTAGGACAATAAGGCCCCTTACACCCATTAGGCCTGTTAGTCCACTTAAGCCCATTCCGCCACTTAGGCTTATAAGCGCCATTAGGACACTTAGGCCCATTCGGCCACTTAGGCCCATTATCCCCATTAGGCCACTTAGGCCCATTAGACCACTAAGGTCCATTAGGCCACTTTGGCACATTTGGCCCTTTAGGCCGATTAGGCCACTTAGGCCCATTCGCCCCATTAGGCCACTTAGGCCCATTCGACCACTTAGGCCCATTTTCCACATTAGGCCACATAGGCTCATTTGGCCACTTAGGTCCATTATGCCACTTTGGTGCATTAGGCCCTTTTGGTTGATTAGGCCACTTAGGCCCATTCGGCCCATTCATCCCATTCCACCCATTAAGCCACTAAGGCCCATTGGGAACATTAGGCAACTTAGGCTCATTACACCCATTAGGCCACTTCATCCCATTACGCCCATTAGGCCGCTTTGGCCCATTAAACCCATTAGGCCCATTCAACCACTTAGGCCCATTTGGCCCATTAGGACCATTAGGCCCATTAGACCCATTAGGCCACATAGTCCACTTAGGGCCATTAGGACCATTAGGCCTATTAGGCCCATGAGGCCACTTAGGCCCATTTTTCCACTAAGGTCCTTTAGGCCCATGAGGCCACTTAGGCCCACTAGGCCCATTAGGCCACTTAATATCATTTGTCACATTAGACCCATTAGTCCCCTGGGCCCTTTAAGCCCATTAAGCTCATTGGCCCCCTTATCTCTATTTGGCTAATTAGGCGACTAAGGCCCATTAGACCACTTAGGACCCCTTAATCCCATTAGGTCGATTAGGCCACTTATGCCCCTTAGGTCATTTAGGCCCATTAGGACCATTAGGCCTATTAAGCCCATTAGGCCCATTATTCCACTTTAGCTCATTAGTCCACTTAGGCCAATTAGGCCCATTTGGCCCATTAGTCCAATTTGGCCACCTAGGCCCCTTTGGCCCATTCAATCCATTGGGCTCATTATAACTATTAGGTTGATTAGGCAACTTTGCCTCATTAAGCCACTTCGACCCATTAGGCCCATTAGGCCACTGAGGCCAATTAGGCCTATTTGGAGCCTAGGCACATTAAGCCCTTTAAACCCATTATGCAAACAAGGCTCATTAGTCTTATTGGCCCCCTTCGGCCCCTTAGGCCCATTATGACCATTATTCCCATTAGGTTGATTAGTCCACTTAGGCCCATTAGGATGCTTAGACCCATTAGGCCATTGGGAACCATTCATCCCATTAGGCCCTTTTTTCCCCTAGTCCCGTTAAGCCCATTAAGCCCATTGCCCCCCCCCCCAGACCCATTAGGCCATTTAGGCCCATTAGGCTCCTTAGGACCATTAATCCATGTAGGCCCATTAAGACCATTAGGCCCATTTGTACCATTAAGCCCATTAGGTCGATTTGGCCACTAGGACCATTATGCCCATTAGGGAACTTAAGCCCATTAGGCCCAATCGGCCCATTAGACCCATTTGGAACCTAGGCCCAATAAGAACATTAAGCCCATTAGGCCCCTAGGGTCCATTAGGCCCATTCGGCCAGTTTGGCCCATTCGACAATTAGGACACTTAGTCCCCTAAGGCCTATTAGGCCCATTAGGCCACTAAGGGCTATCAGGCCCATTAGGCCCATTCGGCCACAAAGGCAAATTAGGCCATATGGGCCACTTCGGCCCATTTAGCCACCTAGGCTGATTTGTCCCATTAAGCCAATTAGGCCTATCAGGCCCATTAAGCCCATTCAACCACCTAAACCGATTTGTCCCATTAAGCCAATTAGGCCTATCAGGCCCATTAGGCCCATTCAGCCACGAAGGAAAATTTGGCCATGTGGGCTACTTAGGACCATTTGGCCACGTAGGCTGATTTAGCCCATTAGGAAACTTAGGGCCATTAGGACCAATTTTTTGATAAGACTGATTAGGCCACTTAGGCCACTTAGGGCATTAAGCCCATTAAGATCATTGGCCACTTAGGACCACTAGGAATATTAGACCCATTCATCCCATTTGGCGGCTTAAACCCATTATGCCCATTAGGCCACTTAATTAGGCCCATTAGGCCCATTAGGTCCATTAGGCCCATCAGTCCACATAGGCCCATTAGACTCACGAGGAGACTTCGAAACATTAGGCCACTTAGGCCCATTAGGCCCATTCTATCACTCAGGTCCTTTAGGCCCATTTGGCCACTTAAGCCCATTATGTCCACTAAGACACTTAGTCCACTTAGGTCCATTCACCCCATTAGGCCCATCAGGCCCATTAGACTCACGAAAAGACTTCGAAACATTAGGCCACTTAGGCCCATTAGGCCCATTCTATCACTCAGGTCCTTTAGGCCCATTTGGCCACTTAAGCCCATTATGTCCACTAAGACACTTAGTCCACTTAGGTCCATTCACCCCATTAGGCCCATCAGGCCCATTAGGCCATTTAGGCCCATTAGGGCCATTAGGGCCATTAGGCCACTTAGACCCATTAGGACCATTGGTCAACTTGGACCATTATTCTCATTGGGCCTACCAGGCCCATTAATCCCATTGGTCACATTCGACCACTGAGGCCCATTGGGCCCATTAGGAAAATCAGGCCCATTCGGCCCCTTAGGCTCTTGAGGCTCACTCAACCCATTAGGACAGTTACGCCCATCAGGACCATTATGCCACTTAAACCATTGAGGCCCATTAGACCCCTGAATCCCATCAGGACCATGAGGCCCCTTAGGCCCATTAGAACCATTAGGCCACTTGGGTCCATTAGGCCCATTGGACCACTGAGGCCCATTAGGATCATAAGTCCAATTAGGCCAATGAGGCCTATTAGGCCCATTAGGACAATCAGACCCATTAGTCCACTTAGGACCATTAACCTCATTCAGCTATTTTGTCCACTTAGGCCCATTAAGCCCATTAGTCCCATTAGGACACTAAGGCCCATCATGCCCATTGTGCTAAATAGACACATTAAGGATATAGGCCCATTAGGCCACTTCGGCCCATTATGAAACTTATGCCCATTCAGCTCATTATTCCACTTAAGCCCACTAGGCCCATTAGGCCACTTAGGCCACTTCATCCCACTAATCCACTAAGGACCATTAGGCGGATTAGGCCCATTAGGCACATTAGGTCCATTAGGACACTAATACCCATTAGTCCCATTAGGCCACTTAGGTCCTTGAGGATCATTAGGAACATTAGGTCATCAGGCCCATGAGGCCACTAAGGCCCGTTCGGTCCATTGGGCCCATCAGGCCCATCAGGCCACTGAGGCCCATTATTCCCATGAGTCCCCATAGTCCCATTAGTCCACTGAGGCTAATTCAAATCATTAGACTACTTAGGATCATTAGGCCCATTGGACCACCTCGACCCATTCAACCCATTAGGCCCATCAGGCCCATCATGCCACTTAGGCCCAATTGGAACATTAGGCCACTTATGCCCATCAGTCCCATCAAGCTCATCATCTCCATTAGTCCACTTAGGTCCATTAGTCTCATTAGGCCCAATATGCCACTTAGGCCCATTCAGCTCATTAGGCCACTTAGGCCCATTAAGCCCATCAGGCCCATTAGGCTACCAAGGCCTATTCGACTCATTAAGACACTTAGACCCATTAGGCAAATCAGGCCCATTAAGCCACTTAGAACCATTAGGCCGATTAGGAAACTTAGGCCTATATGAAACATTAGGCCACTTAGGCCCATTAGGCCCATTAGACCACTATGGCCCATTAAGCCCATTAGGCCACTTAGGCCCATTCGACTCATTTGGTCACCTAGGCCCATTAAGGTGATTAGACCCATTAGGCCACTTTGGTCGATTAGGACCATTAGGCCACTAAGGCACATTAAGCCCATTAGGCCACTCAGGCCCATTAAGCCACTTAGGCCCATTAAGCCTATTAGCCCCATTAGTCCCACTAGGCCACTGAGTCTCATTAGGACCATTAGGCCACTTAGGCCCATTTGACCACTTAGAACCATTAGGCCACTGGGGGCCATTAGGCCCATTAGGCCACCTAGGCCCATTAGCCGCATTAGGCAACTTAGGCCACTTAGGCCCATTAAGACACTTTGGACATTTTTCCCCATTATGTCCATTAGGCTGATTCGGCCACATCGCCCCATTAGGTCACTTAGTCCCATTAGGTCCATTAGGAAACTTAGGCCCATTAGGCCCATTAGGCCACTTAGGCCCATTAGGACCATTAGGCCACTTAGCCTCATTAGGTCACTTAGTCCCATTAGGCAACTTAACTCATTCGACCATTTCAGAAACTTCATCCCATTAGGCTGATTACACCACTAAGGTCCATTAGACCCATTCGACCACTTAATCCCACTTGGTCCATTAATCCCATTAGGCTGATGAGGCCACTTAGGCCCATTAAGCCCATTAGGCCCATTAACCCATTACACTGATTAGGAAACACAGGACCATTGGGCCACTTAGGCCCATTGGGACCATTAAGACCATTAGTCTCATTAGGCCACTTAGGTTAATTAGGCTCATTCATCTCATTATGACCATTAGGCCCATTTGACACCTAGGCCCATTATGCCAATTAATCCCATTAGTCCACTTAGGCCTATTAGGCCACTTTGGCACATTAGGCCGATTAGGCCACTAAGGCCCATTAGGCCCATTAGGTCACTTAGGTCCACTTTGACCATTAAGACCATTAGGCTGGTTAGGCCACTTAGACCCATTTGCCTCATTCAGTTCATTAGGCACATTAGTCCAATTATGCCCATTAGGCCGATTAGGCAACTTTGGCCTATTAGGCCCCTTAGGTCCATTAGGACCATAAGTCCCAATAGGCCACTTAGGATAATTAGGCCCATTAGGATACTTAGGCCCATTAGGCCTATTAATCCCATTAGGACGATCATGCAACTTTTGCCCATTAGGCCACATAGGCCAATTCAGCCACTTATGATAATTAGGCCCATTTGGCCCATTTGGCCGCTAGGCTCGTAAATTCCATTAAGCCCATTAGGAAACCTAGGCCCATTAGGCCACTTAGGACCATTATCCCCCTTAGGCCCATTAGGCCACTTAGGTCCATTGCACCCCTTAGGCCCATTAGGACCATTAAGCCAATTAGGTCAATTATGCCACTTAGGCCCATAAGGACACTTAGGCCCAGTAGGCCACTCATGACCATTAGGCCCATTCGGCACATTAGGTTCATTCAACCCATTGGACCCATTTGAACTAAGTATCATTAATCCCATTCATCCCACTAGGCCTATTAAGCCCATTTGGCCCATTTGGCCGCTTAGGCCCATGAGGCCACTTAGGCCCATGAGGCCCGTTAGGCCCATTAGGCCCCTTAGGACCCTTAGGTCCATTAGGACACTTAGACCCAATTGGACCATTTAGACACTTACGCCCATTAGGACCATTAGTCCCATTAAGCCAATTAGGACCATTATGCCACTTAGGGCAATTATGCCCATTCGATCCATTAGGCCACTTAGGCCAACTAAGACCATTAGTCCCATTTAAGGCCTATTGGGAAACTTAGGCCCATTTGAACCATTAGGCCACATAAACCACTTAGGCCCATTAAAACCATTAGGCCACTTAGCCCCATTAGGCCCACTAGGAACATTAGTCCCATTAGGCCCATTAGGCCACTTAGACCTATTTGGCTCATTAGGCCACTTAGGCCCACTAGGAATATTACTCCCATTTAACCCATTAGGCCACTTAGACCCATTAGGCTCATTTAGCCACTTAAGCGCATTAGGCCCACAAGGCCCATTAGACTACTTAGGCCCATTAGGCCACTTCGATTCATAAGGCCCATTAGGCCCCTTTGGCCCATTCGTCCCATTAGGCCGCTTCGGCCACTAAGGTCCATTAGGCCCATTAGGGCACTTTGGCCCACTAGGCCATTTAGGCCCATTATGCCCATTAGGAAACTTAGGCCCATTGGGCCCATTTGGTCAATAACCCATTTGTCTCATTCACCCCATTAGGCCACTTAAGCTCATTCATCAACTTAGGCCCATTATGCTCACTAGGACCATTATGCATATTCGCCCCATTAGGCCCATTGGTCCACTTAGTCCCTTTAGGCCCATGAGGCCCATTAGGACCAAGAGGCCATTGAGGCCCATTGGCCCACTAAGGCCCATGAGGCCACTGAGGCGCATTAGGCCCATCAGTCCACTTACACCCTTTAGGCCCATTAGGCCCATTGGCCCACTTAGGCCCATTAGGCCTATTTGGCCACTTACGCCCATTAGGCTCATTAAGCCACTTAGGCCCAATAAACCCATTGGGCCACTTAGTCATATTCGACCACTTAACCCATTAGGCCACTTAGGCCCATTAGGCCACTTAGTCCCATTAGGCTCCTTAGGCCCCTTAGTCCCATTAAGACCATTAGGTCAATTAGGCAACTTAGGCCTATTAGGCCACTTAGGCCCCATTAGGCCCATTCAGCCCATTAGGCCACTTAAGCTAATTAGGCTCATTTGACCCATTAGGCCCATTAGGTCCATTCATCCCATTTGGCCCATTTGGAACCTAGGCCCGTTAAGAACATTAATCCCATTAGCCCACTTAGGTTCATTAGGCCACTTAGGCCCATTAGGCCACTTAGACCCATTAGGCCAATTTTCCCGCTAAAGCCCATTAGGCCTATTAGGCCACTTAGGCCCACTAGTGGCATTAATCCCATAAGGCCCATTAGGCCACTTAGGCTGATTAGGCCACTTAGGCTCATTAGGCCCACTAGGCACATTAGGCCCATTTGGAGCATTTGGCCACCTAGGCCACTTAGGACCATTAGGCCCATTAGGCCACTTAGGCCCAATAGGCCAATTGGACCCCTTAGTCCCATTATTCCCATTGCGACCATTGGGTCACTTAGGCCTAATAGGCCACTTAAGCCCATTCAGTCGATTGGGCCACTTAGGCCCATTCTGCCACTTAGGCCCACTAGGCCCATTAAGTCCATTAGGCCGATTCAGACACCTAGGTCCATTAGGCCACTTAGGCACATTAGGCCCATTAGGCCGATTAGGTCCATTATGCCCATTAGTCCTATTAGACCCATTAAGCCCATAAGGCCACTTAGGCTCATTAGGTGCATTAGGCCCATTATGCCCATTCGGTCACTTAGGCCCACTAGGCCCATTAGTCCACTTAGGACAATTAGGCCCATGAGGCCACTTATGCCAATTAGGCCCATGAGGCCACTTATACCAATCAGGCCCATTTGTTGAATATGGCGCATTAGGCCCAATCCACCACTTCGTCCAATTAGGCACATTAAACAACTTAGGCCCTTTAGGCCACTTACACCCATTAGGCCAATTAGGCCCATTATGCCACCTTAGCCCATTAATCCACTTAGGCCTATTAGGCCCATTACCCTCACTAGTCCAATTTGGACCATTATGCTCATTCGACCACTTAGTCCCAATCGACCACTTAGGCCCATAAGGCCCATGAGGCCCATTCAGTTGATTAGGCCGATTAGGCCACTTCCACCGATTAGGCCCATTAGGCCCATTAGGTCCATTAGTCCCATTATTCCACTTACACCCATTCGGTCCATTTGGTTCATTAGGTCCATTAGTCCACTTAGGCTCATTAGGCCCACTAGGCCTATTAGGCCACTTAGGTCCATTAGGCCCATTAGATGATGTCAACCCATTAGGCCCATTAGTCTACTTACACCCCTTAGTCCCATTAGGCCCGTTAGGCCACTTAGGCCCCATAGGCCTATTAGGCCCATTTGGCCACTTAGGCCACTTACACCAACTAGGACCCTTTGGCCGCTAAGTCCCATTAGGCCCATTAGGCCACTTAGTCTCATTACACCCATTAGGCAACTTAGGCCCATTCGACCCATTAATCCCATTAGTCTACTAGGCCCATTCGACCCATTAGGCCCATTAGGCCACTTAGGCCCATTCTTCTCATTTGGCTACATAGGCCCATTTGGCCCATTATGCCCATTAGGGTCATTATGCCACTTAGGGTATTTAGGCCCATTAGTCCCATTAGAACCATGAGGCCACTAAGGCCCTTTAGGCCCATGAGGCCACTGAGACCCATTAGGCCCATCAGTCCACTTAGGCCCATTAGGCCCATTGGACCACTTAGGAACATTCGGCTACTTAGTCCCATTATCCCACTTAGGCCCATTAGAACCATTATTCCCATTTCGCCCATTAGTCCACTTAGACCTATCGGACCACTTAGACCCATTAGGTTGATTGGGCCACTTAGGCCCATTTGACCACTTAGGCCCACTGGACCCATTAATCCCATTAGTCCGATTAGGCCACTTAGGCCCATTAGGCCAATTATGCCCATTATGACCCTCAGGCCCATTAATCCAATTAGGCCATATAGGCCCATGAGGCCCATGAGGCCCATTTGGGAACTTAGGCTTACTAAGCCCATTTGTCCCATTTTTTCCCTAGGCCCGTCAAGCCCATTAAGAACATGAGGCCACTTAGGACCATTAGGCCCATTAGGCCACTCAGACCCATTAGTTAATTTAGGCTCACTAGGCCCATTAATACCATTATGAAAATTAGGCCGCTTAGGCCCACTAGGCCCATTAATCCCATTAATCCCATTGGGCCGATTAGGCAACTTTGGATCATTAGGTCATTTTGGCCCATTAGACCACTTAGCCAATTATGCCCATTCATCCCATTCGGCCCATTACGCCACTTAGACCCATTACGGCCATTAGAACCATTTAGCCCATTAAGCCCATTAGGCCAATTAGGAAACACTGGCCTGTTAGGACACTGAGGCCCATTAGGCCACCTAGGCCAATTAGGATCATTCATCCAATTAGGCCCATTTGGCCTCCAGACCCGTTAAGCCCATTAAGCCCATTAGGCCACCTAGGCCCATTAGTCCCCTTAGGCCACTTTGGACCATTTGGAAAATTTGGCACCAGGGCCTGTTAAGCCCATTAATCCCATTAGGTCCATTTGGCCACTTAGGCCCCTTGGGCCCATTGGGCCCATAAGGCCACTTAGGCCCATCAGGAACAACAGGCCACTTAGGCTCATGAGGCCCATGAGGCCCATTATCCCCTTAGGCCACTTAGGACCATGAGGTCCATTAGGCCACATAGGCCCATGAGTCCCACTAGGCCACTTCAGCCCATCATGCCCAATAGGCCCATTCGACCACTAAGGCATATTAGGCCTATTATGACACTTAGGCTCATTAGGCCCATTCGTTCGATTAGGCCGATTATGCCACTTATAACACATAGTAAAATTAGGCCCATTAGACCCATTAGGCCTCTTAGGCCCCTTAGACCATTAGGCCACTATGGCCCATTAGGCCCAATAGGCCCAATAGGCCCATTCGGCCCATTTGGCCCATTTGGCCCCATAGGCCCATTAGGCTCATTTAGCCACTTAGGGCCACTAGGCCCATTAGACCACTTAGGTCCATTAGGCATATTATGTCACTTAGGCACACTGGACAATTAGGCCCATTTGGCCCATTATCCCCATTTGGCCAATTTGGCCCATTAGGCCCATTTAGCCATGTAAGCCCATTAGGCCCAATCAACCACTTAGGCCCATAAGGACCATTAGTCCCATTCAGTCGATTAGGCCGATTAAGCCACTTAGGCCACTCAGACCCATTAGGACCATTATACCTAATAGGCCATTTAGGGCCATTCAGCCCATTCTCTCGATTAGGCCGATCAGTCCACTTATCCCATTTGTCCCATTTGTCCACATAGGCCCATTTAGTCGATTAAGACGATTCGGCCACTTAGGCCCATTTGGCTGATTAGCCCGATTTTCCCACTTAGACGCATTAGGACCTTTAGGCCCATTAGGCCACTAAGGCCCATTAATCCCATTATGCAAATTAGGCCACTTAGGCCCATTAGGCCACTTAGGCCCACTATGCCCGTTAATCCCATTAATCCCATTGGGCCGATTAGGCAACTTTGGACCATTAGGCCATTTTGGCCCATTACGCCCATTAGATCACTTAGGCCAATTATACCAATTCGTCCCACTAGGCCCATTACACCACTTAGACCCATTTGGAACATTATGACCATTTAGCCCATTAAGCCCATTAGGACGATTAGAAAACATTGTCCCATTAGGACACTGAGGCCCATTAGGCCACTTAGGCCAATTAGGCTCATTCATCCCATTAGGCCCATTTGGCCCCTAGACCCGTTAAGCCCATTAAGCCCATTAGGCCACCAAGATCCATTAGGCCCCTTAGTCCACTTTGGACCATTCAGAAAATTTGGAAACAAGGCCCGTTAAGCCCATTAATCCCATTAGGTCCATTTGGCCACTTAGGCCCCTTGGGCCCATTAGGCCCGTGATGCACAATAGGCCACTTAGGCTCATGATGCCCATTAGGCCCATTAGGACCCTTAGTCCACTTAGGCCCATGAGGTCCATTAGGCCACATAGGCCCATGAGTCCCACTAGGCCACTTCATCCCATCATGCCCATTAGGCCCATTCGACCACTAAGGCATATTAGGCCCATTATGCCACTTATGCTCATTAGGCCCATTCGTTCGATTAGGCCGATTATGCCACTTAGGCCACTTAGTCCCATTAGGCACATTAGACCCATTATTCTACTTAGGCACATTGAACCATTAGGCCACTATGGCCCATTAGGCCCAATAGGGCCATTAGTCCCATTAAGCCCCATTTGGCCCCATAGGCACATTAGGCCCACTAGGCTCATTCATCCACTAGGCCCATTAGGCCACTTAGGGTCATTAGGCCCATTATGCCATTTAATACCATTGGAAAACTTAGGCCCATTAGGCCCATTAGTCCCATTTGGACAACTTGGCCCATTAGGCCCATTCGGCCATGTAAGCCAATTAGGCCCAATCGACCACTTAGGCCCATAAGGACCATTAGTCCCATTCGGCCGATTAGGCTGATTAAGTAACTTAGGCTACTCAGACCCATTAGGCCCATTATACCTAATAGACAACTTAGGGCCATTCGGTTCATTCGATCGATTAGGCCGATCAGGCCACTTATCCCATTAGGCTCATTTGGCCAAATAGGCTCATTTGGTCGATTAGGCTGATTCTGCCACTTAGGGCCATTCGGTTGATTAGCCCGATTAGCCCACTTAGGCGCATTAGGACCTTTAGACCCATTAGGCCACTGAGGCCCATTCAGTCTATTAGGCAAATTAGGCCACTTAGGCCCATCAGGACCATTAGGCCACTTAGGCCCATTAGGCCACTTAGGCCCATTAGGCCACTTAGGCCCATTAAGCACATTCAGCCCATTAGGCTGATTAGACCACTTAGGCCACTTAGGTGCATTATGCCCATTAGGACCATTGGTCCCATTCGTCCACTTAGGCCACTTAGGCATTAGGCCCATTAGTCCCATTAGGCCGCTTAGGCCCATTAGTCCCATTCACTTGATTAGGCCGATTAGTACACTTTGTCCACTTAGGCCACTTAGGCCCATTAGTCTCATTAATCCCATTCAGTCGATTAGAGGGATTAGTCCACTTAGGCCCATTAGGCCCATTAGGTCCATAAGTAAACTTAGGCCTATTATTCCAGTTAGGCCTATTAGGTCCATTAGGCCCATTAGGCCCATTAGGCCACTTAGGCCCATTATGCCCACTAAACCCATTATTCCCATTATACCCATTAGTTCCATTAGGTCACTTAGTCCCATTAGGCCCCTTAGTCCACATTGGCCCATTTGGCCCATTAAGCCACTTAGGCCTATTAGGCTAATTAAACCCATTAGTCCCATTAGGCCCATTAGGCCCATTAATGCACTTAGGCAACTAAGGCAGTTTAGTTCCATTTAGTAGATTAGCCCAATTAGGCCACTTAGACCCATTAGTCCCATTAGGCCACCTAGGCCCATTAGGCCCATTAGGATGCTTAGAAACATTAGGCCCATTAAGACCATTAGTACCATTAGGCCCATTAGGTCCATTAACCACTTAGTCCACTTAGGACAATTATCCCCATTTAGTAGATTATCCCTGTTACCCCACTTAGGCCACTAAGTCCCATTAGGTCCCTTAGCCTCATTAGGTCAATTAGGCCCATTATTCCCATTAGGGAACTTAGGCCCATTAGGCCCACTAGGAAACTTTGAACCATTAGGCCCATCTGGCCCATGGGACCCATGAGGCGCATTCCTACCATGAGGCCCATTAGGCCCATGAGGCCCATCACACCCATGAGGCCCATCACACCAATGAGGCCCATGAGGCCCATGAGGCCCATTAGGAAACTGAGGCCCATTAGGACCATTGGTCCCATGAGGCCACTTATGCCCATTAGAACCATGAGGCCCATTCGACCCAGCAGGCCACTTGGTCCCATTAAACACATTAGACCCACTTGGCCCTTTAGTCCACTTAGGCCCATTAAGCCACTTAGGCCCATTATTCCCATTAGGCCCATTAGTCTCATTAGGTACATTCATCCCATTAGGCCCATTGGGCCCATTTGGCCCACTAGTCCCATTAGGCCCTTTAGGCCCATTCATCCCATGATGCCTATTGGGCCCATTAGGCCCATTAGGCCACTTAGTCCCATTCAACCCATTAGGCCCTTTAGGCCCACTTATTCCACTAAGGCCCATAAGTCCCACTATAGCCATTGGGTCCATGAGGTAACTTAGGCCCATTAGGCCCATCATTCCAATTAGTCCCATTGGGCCCATTAGGCCCTTTAAGCCCACTAGGCCCACTCAAAACTTATGCCCATGAGGCCCATTAGGCCACTAAGGCCCATGAGGTCCATTAGGCCCATCAAGCCCATTTGGCCACATAGGCCCATTTGGACACTTAGTCCCATGAGGCCACTTAGTCCCATCATACCCATTAGTCCACTTAGACCCATTGGGCCCATTAGTCCCATTGGGTCACTTAGGCTCATTCGACTCATTATACCCATTCAGACACTTAGGCCCACTAGGAACATTTGGCCAATTCGATCAATTAATCCCATTTGACCACTTAGGCCTAATACACCCATTAGGGCCATTAGGTTGATTAGGTCACTTAAGCCTATTAGGAAACTTAGGCCCATTAGACCACTTAATCCCATTCAGCTCATTAGGCCCCTTAGGCCAATTAGTCCTATTAGGACCATTAGGCCCTTTAGGCCCATTAGACCCATTCATACACTAAGGCCCATTAGGCCCATTAGGCCCCTTGGCACATTAGGCCCCTTGGGCCCATTAGGCATATTTGACCACTGAGGCCCATTAGGCACATCAAGATCATTTGGCCACTTAGGCCCGTTGGGCCCATTAGGACACTTCATCCCCTTAGGCCACTTAGGACCGTTAGGCCTATTCGGCCCATTAGGCCACTTAGTCCCATTGGGTTAATTAGGCCATTGAGTCCCATTTTTCCCATTAGACCCATTAGGCCACTTAGGCCACTAAGGCCCATTATCCCCATTAGGCCCATTAGTCCTGTTAGTTAGATTAGGCTACTTAGCCCATTGGGAAAATTAGGCCACTCAGGCCCACTCGGCCCTTTAGGCCCATTAGGCCACCTAGCCCACTTCAGCCCATTATAACCATTAGGACCATTAGACCCATTAAGCCCATTAGGACACTTAGGGCCATTAGACCACTTAGGCCAATTGGTCCCATTAGGCTCACTAGGCCACTCATGTCCATTAGGCCACTTATGCCCATTCAGTCCATTTGGCCCATTTGGCCACTTAGGCCCATTCGGCCTAGTAGGCCCAATAGTCCACTTAGGCACACTAGGCACATTTGACCCATTAGGCCCATTAGGCCACTTAGGCCCATTTGGCCCATTTCTTCACTTAGGACCATTAGGCCCATTAGGCATATTCATCCACTTAGGCCCATTAGTCCCACTAGTCACATTAGGCTCATTCGGACAATTCATCACATTAGGCCCACTATGCCACTTAGGCACATTAGGCCCATTCGTCCACTTAGGCCCATTAGACCCATTAGGTCCACTAAGAACATTAGGCCCATTTGACCAATTAAGCTCATTCGTCCACTTAGGCCCATTCAGCCACTTAGGACCATTATGCCCGTTAACTCCATTATACTAATTAGGTCACTTAGGCCCACTAGGCCCATTAGGCCCATTAGGCCACTTAAGCCCATCTGGTGCATTGGGCCCCTTAGGCCCATTCGACCACTTAAGCCAATTACACCCATTATACAGATTAGGTCACTTAGGCCCATTAGACCACTTAGTCCCATTAGGCCCATTAGTCCTATTAATCCCATTTGACAACTTTATCCCATTAGGCCCATCAGGTGACTTAGGCCCATTAGGCTGATTAGGCCCATTAGGCCACCTAGGCCACTTAGTCACTTTAGGCCCATTAGGCCCATCAGGCCCATTAGGCCCATCAGGCCACTTAGGCCTATTAGGCCCATCATGCCACTTAGTCCCATTAGGCCCATTAGGGCACTTAGGCCCATTAGGCCCATTAGGCCCATCACGCCACTTAGGACCATTAGGCCCATTAGGCAACTTAGACCCATTAGGCTATTATTCCACAAAGGCCCACTAGGCCGATTAGGAAACTTTTGCCCATTAGGCCCATTAGGTTAATTAGGCCACTTTGGCACATTAGGCCCATTATGCAATTTAGGCTGATTATGACCATTAGGCCGATTATGCCACTTCATCCCATTATGCCAATTAGTCCCATTATGCCACTTCGGCCCATTAGGCCCCTTAGTCCCATTGGGACACTTTGGCCCATTAGGCTCATTTGGCCACTTAGGTAACTTAGGCCCATTAGGCCAATTAGGCCACTTCCGTCCATTAATCCCCTAAGGTTGATTAGGACACTTAGGCCCATTTGGCCCATTAATCCCCATAGGGAAGTTAGGACCACTAGGCCCATTATACCCATTCGACTCATTAGGCCCATTAGGCCCTTCGGCCCATTAGTACCATTAGGCCAATTAGGCCACATAGGCCCATTATGCCCATGAGGCCACTTATACCCATTAGGCCACTTAGGCCCATTATGCCACTTAGGCTCATTAGATCCATTAGGCCCCATAGGCCCACTGGGCCACATAGGCCCATTAGTCTCATTCGTCCACTTAGGCCCATTGGGCCAATTAGGCCCATTTAGTCACTTTGGTCCATTAGGAAACTTAGGCCCATTCGACCACTTAGGCCCATTAGGCCTGTAGGGCCCATTAGGCTCATTAGGCTTATTAGGCCACTTAGGCCCAGAAGGACATAAATCCCATTAGAACCATTAGGCCACTTAGCCCATTAGGCCACTTTGGCCCATTAGGCCACTTAATCCCATTCGGCCAATTAGGCCACTTTGGCCCATTATGACAATTAGTCCCATTAAGCCCATTAGGCTGATTAGGACACTGAGGCTCATTAGTCCACTTTGGCCCATTAATCCCATTAGGCCACTTAGGTCCATTAGGCCACTTAGGCACATTAGGCTCGTTCATCCCATTAGGCCCATTAGGCTCCTTAGACCCGGTAAGACCATTTGTCCCATTAGGTCCCTTAGGAAACTTTATCCCATTAGGACCATTTGTACCATTATCCCCATTAGCCCCATTCGGGCCGTTAGGCCCATTCGCACCATTAGAACCATTAGGCCACTTAAACCCATTAGACCACTTCGGGCCATTAGGCCCATTAGGCCCATTTGGCCCATTTGGCCCATTTGGCCCATTTGGGCCATTAACCCCATTCGGACCATTAAACCCATTCCGAACATTAGGCCATTTAGGCCAATTTGGCCCATTAGGCCCATTCGGCACATTAGGCCCATTTCAAACATTAGGCCTATTCGGGCCACTAGACCCATTCAGGCCACTTCGGCTCATTATGCCACTTAGACCCATTAGGCCACTTGGCCCCATTATCCCAATTAGGCCCATTAGGCCCATTCATCTCATTCATCCCATTAGTCTTATGAGGCAACTTAGGAAAATTAGTCCCACTAGGACATTAAGGCCAAATAGGCCCATTTTGAAACTTGGGCCCATGAGGCCCTTTAGGCCACTTAGGCCCATTAGGTCCATTCGGTTGATTAGTCCAATTAGGCCACTTAGGAAACTTAGGCCCATGAGGCCACTTAGGCCCATGAGGCCACTTATGCCCATGAGACCACTTAGGCCCATGAGGCCACTTAAGCCCATGATTCCCATCATGCCACAAAGGCCCATTAGGCCCATTAGGCCACTTAGGCCCATTCGCCCCATTAGGCCCATTGAGCCCATTAGGCCCATTGGGAAAGTTGGTCCACTTAGACCCATTTGTCTCATTCAACCACTTGGGACCATTAATCCCATTAGGCCACTTCGAACCATTAGGAAAATAAGGCCCCTTACACCCATTAGGCCTATTAGGCCACTTAAGCCCATTCCGCCACTTAGACCCATCAGCACCATTAGGCCACTTGGGCGCATTAGGACCTTTAGGGAGATTAAACCACTTAGGCCCATTAGCCTCATTAGGCCACTTAGGCCAATTCAACCAATTATTCCCATTAGCCCCATTAGGCCACTTAGGTCCATTCGGCCACTTAGGTCCATTAGGCCACTTTGGCGCATTAGGCCATTTTGGCTGATTAGGCCACTTAGGCCCATTTGGCTCATTCAGCCCATTTCACCCATTAAGCCACTAAGGTCCATTGGTCTCATTAGGCCACTTAGGCACATTACGACCATTAGGACACTTCGGCCCATTACGCCCATTTGGCCCATTTGGCCACTTCATCCCATTAAACCCATGAGGCCCATTAGGCCACTTCAGCCCATTAAACCCATTAGGCCCATTCAACCACTTAGGCACATTATACCCATTATAACCATTAGGCCCATTATACCCATTACGCCACATAGGCCACTCAGGCCCATTATGCCCATTAGGCTTATTTGGCCCATGAGGCCACTTAGGCCCATTAGGCCACTCAAGCCCTTTAGGCCCATGAGGCCACTTAGGCCCATTATGTCCATTTGGCCACTCAAGCCCATTAGTCCCATTATGCCCATTAGGCCCCTAGGCCCGTTAATCCCATTAAGCCCATTGCGCCACTTATCCCTATTTGGCCAATTGGGTTGACTATGGACCATTAGGCCGCTTAGGCCCAGTGGGCCCATTAAGCCCATTAGATCGATTAGGCCACTTAGGTCCCTTAGCCCACTTACACCCACTAGGCCCATTAGGCCCATTAAACCCATTAGTCCAATTAAGAAACTTCATCCCATTAGTCCACTTAGGCCAATTAGGTCCATTTGGCCACTTAGGCCCATTTGGCCCATTCAGCGCATTGGGCTAATTATACCTGTTAGGTCGATTAGGAAACTTTTCCCCATTAGACCACTTTGACCCATTAGGACCATTAGGCCACTTAGGCCAATTAGGCGTATTTGGAGCCTAGGCCCGTTAAGCCCATTTTACCCATTAGGCCACTTAGGCCCATTGGGCCCCTTCTTCCCCCTAGGCCCATTAGTCCCATTACGACCATTATGACTATTATGCCCATTAGGCTGATTAGGACACTTAGGCCCATTAGGCTGCTTAGGCCCATTAGGTTGTTGAGGCCCATTCCGACCATTATGCCCTTTTTCCCCGAGGCCCATCAAGCCCATTAGGCCCATTGAGCCTCCCAAACCCATTAGCACAATTAGGCTCATTAGGATCCATAGGCCCATTAATCCACTTAGTCTAATTAATCCCATTAGGCTCATTTGTACCATTAAGCCCATTAGGTCGATTTGTCCAATTAGGCCCATTAGGCCACTTAGGCCCATTACGCCCATTAAGCCACTTAGGCCCATTAGACCCAGTCGACCAATTAGACCCATTTGGAACCTCGGCCCGATAATCCCATTAAGTCCATTAGGCCCCTTAGGCCAATTAGGCCAATTAGGCCAGTTAGGCCCATTAGGCCAGTTCGACCCATTAGGTCACTTAGGCCCATGAGGGCCATTAAGCTCATTAGGCCACTTAGGCCTATTAGTCCAATTAGGCTCATTCAGTCACCAAGGAAAACTAGGACCTATGGGCCACTTAGGCCCATCCGTCCACCTAGGCTAATTTGTCCCATTAGGCCAATTAGGCATATCAGGCCCATTAGCCCATTCAGCCACGAAGGCAAATTAGGCCATATGGGCCACTTAGGCCCATTCAGCCACCTGGGATGATTTTTCCCATTAGGAAACTTAGGACCACTAGGCCCAATTGTTCGATTAGACTGATTAGGACACTTAGGACACTTAGGCCCATTAGGCCCATAAGGCCCATTGGCCACTTAGTCCCACTAGGAACATTAGGCCCGTTCGGACCATTTGGATACTTAAACCCATTAGGCCCATTAGGCCACTTAGGATCATTAGGCCCCTAAGTCCCATTAGACCCATTAGGCCCATTAGGCCCATCAGTCCACATAGGCCCATTCAACTCATGAGGCCACTTAGGACCATTAGGCCACTTAGGCCCGTTAGGCCAATTTTGTCACTCAGGTCCTTTAGGCCCATTCAACCACTTAGGCCCATTATGACCATTAGGACACTTAGGCCACTAAGGTCCATTCTCCCCATTAGGCCCATTAGGCCCATTAGGTCCATTAGGCCACTTAGGCCCATTAGGACAATTAAGGACATTAGGCCACTTAGACCAATTTGGACCATCAGGCCACTTGGGCCCATTACTCCCATTGAGCCTACCAGGCCCATTAATACCATTAGGAACATTTGACCACTGAGGCCCACTGGCCCATTAGGAAAATTAGGCCCATTCGGCCCCTTAGGCCCATGAGGCTCACTCATCCCATTAGGACACTTAGGCCCATCAGGCCCATTATGACACTTAGACGAGTGAGGCCCATTGGACCCATGAATCCTATCAAGATAATGAGTCCACTTAGGCCCATTAGGCCACTTAGGTCCATTAGTCCCATTAGGCCATTGAGGCCCATTAGGACCATGAGGCCAATTAGACCACTGAGGCCCATTAGGCCCATCAGGCCCACCAGAACCATTAGGTCACTTAGTACCATTAGGCCCATTAGCCTCATTAGGCTACTTTTTCTACTTAGGCCCATTAGGCCCATTAGGACACTAAGGCCCATCATGACCATCAGGCCACATAGGCCCATTTGGCCACTTAGGCCCATTATGCCACTTAGACCCATTCATCTCATTAGTCCACTTAAGCCCACTAGGCGCATTAGGCCACTTAGGCAAATTCGGCCCACTAAGACACTAAGGACCATTAGGCCAATTATGCCACTTAGGCCCATTAGGCACATTAGGTTCATTAGGCCACTGATTCCCATTAGTCCCATTAGGCCACTTAGGCCCATAAGGCTCATTAAGCGAATTAGGTCATTAGGCCCATGAGGCCACTGAGGCCCACCCAGCCCATTGGGCCCATCAGGACCATTAGGACCGTTAGGCCACTAAGGCCCATTAGGCCCATGAGGCCCATTAGGCCCATTAGGAAACTTAATCCAATTCAAATACTTAGGCCACTTTGTCCCATTCGACCAGTCAGGACCATCAGGCCCATTAGGCCACTTTGACCCATTCGGTCCATTAGGCTCATCAGGCCCATCTTGCCACTTAGGCCCATTCGGTTCATTAGGCCCATCAGTCCCATCAGCCCCATTAGGTCACTTAGGTCAATTAGTCTCATTAGGCCCATTAAGCCACTTAGGCCCATTAGGCCAATCAGTCCCATTAATCCACTTAGTCCCATTAGTCTTATTAGGCCACTTAGGCCTATACGACTCATTAGGCCACCTAGGCCCATTAGGCACATTAGGACACTTAGGTCCATTAGGCCCATTAATCCACTATGGCCCATTAGGCCCATTAGGCCACTTAGGCCCATTCCACTCATTTGGCCACCTAAACTCATTAAACTGATTAGTCCCATTAGGCCACTTAGGGTGATTAGGCCCATTAGGCCACTAAGGCCCATTAGGTCCACTAGGCCACTCTGGCCCATTAGGCCACTTAGACCCATTATCCCCATTAGCCACATTAGGACCATTAGGCCACTGGGGCTCATTAGGCCCATTAGGCCACTTAGGCCTATTGGACCACTTAGATCCATTAGGCCACTTAGGCCCATTAGGCCCATTAGGCCACTTAGGCCCATTAGGTGCATTAGGCAACTTAGGCCACTAAGGTCCATTAAGATACTTTGGCCACTTTGCCCCATTATGTCCATTGGGCTCATTCGACCACATCATCCCATTAGGCCACTTAGGCCCATTAGGCCCATTGGGCCACTTCGGCTCATTAGGCCACTTAGGTCCATTAGGCCACTTATCCCCATTGGTCCACTTATGCCCATTAGGCTTATTATTCCACCGAGGTCCATTAGGAAAATTCATCCACTTAGGCCCACTTGGTCAATAAATCCCATTAGGCTAACGGGGACACTTAGGCCCATTAGGCCACTTAGGCCCATTAGGCCCATTAGGCCCCTTAGGTTAATCCCATTACACTGATTAGGCAACTTAGGCCCATTAGGCCACTTAGTCCCATTCGTCCAATTCAGTTCATTAGGCCACTTAGGTTAATTTCTCCCATTTATCTCATTAGGCCCATTCGTCCCATTAGGGCCATTTGGCCCCTAGGCTCGTTATGCCCATTAAGCCCATTAGTCCACTTAGGCCCATTTGGCCACTTAGGAAAATTAGAACCATTGGGACAATAAGGCCCATTAGGCCCAATAGGGCACTTAGGTCCACTTGGGCCATTAATCCCATTAGGACGATTAGGCCACTTAGGCCCATTTGTCCCATTCGGCCCATTCCCCCCATTTGGCTAATTACACCCATTAGGCTGATTAGGCAAATTTGGACAATTAGTCCCCTTAGGGCCATTAGGACCATGAGGCCCAATATTCCATTAAGGCCAATTAGGCCCATTAGGCCACTTAGGCCCATTAGGACCATTAGGCCTATTAATCCCATTAGGCAGATCAGGAAACTTTGGCCCATTGGGCCACATTGGCCGATTTGGACACTTAGGCTAATTAGGCCCATTCGGCCCAGTTTCACCATATTCTCGTAAATCCCATTAAGCCCATTTGGCCACCTAGGCCCATTAGTCCACTTAGGCCCATTAGGACCCTTAGGCCCATTAGGCCACTTAGTTCCATTGCACCCCTAAAGCTCATTAGGCCTATTAATCCAATTAGGTCGATTAGGCCACTTACTCCCATAAGGCCACTTAGGCACATTAGAACCATTAGGCCACTCAGGTCTATTAGGCCCATTCGGCCCATTAGGTTCATTCGACCCATTAGGCCGATTTCGCACTAAGGCTCGTTAAGCCCATTCATCCCACTAGGCCTATTAAGCCCATTAAGACCATTTGGCCACTTAGGCCCATGAGGCCCCTTAGGACCCTTAGATCCATTAGTCCACTTAGACCCAATTGGCCCATTCGGCCACTTAGGCCCATTAGTACCATTAGGCCAATCAATCCAATTAGGACCATTAGGCCACTTAGGCCAATTATGCCCATTCCAACCATTAGGCCACTTAGGCCCATTAGGAAACTTAGGCCCATTAGGACACTTATTCCCATTTAGACTATTAGGCCACTTAATCCACCTAGGCCCATTAGGCCCATTAGACCACTTAAGCCTATTACGCCCACTAGGCCCATTAGGCCCATTAGGCCCATCATGCCACTTAGACCCATTTGGCCCATTAGGCCCACTAGGCACATTAGGCCCATTCGTCCCATTAGGTCACTTAGACCCATTAGGCCCATTCACCCACTTAAGCGAATTAGGCCCACTAGTCCCATTAGGCTACTTAGGCCCATTAGGCCCATTAGGAAACTTTGAACCATTAACCCCATTAGGCCCCATTGGCCCATTCAGCCCATTAGGCCACTTTGGCCCATTTGACCCATTATGCCGCTTAGGCCACCAAGACCCATTAAGCCCATTAGGGCACTTTGGCCCACTCGGCCACTTAGCCCCATTACACCTATTAGAAAACTTAGGCCCATTTGGCCAAGAGACCCATTTGTCATATTTACCCCATTTGGCCACTTAGGCCAATCTTAGGCCCATTATGCTCACTAGGTCCATTATGCACATTTGTCCCATTAGGCCCATTAGTCCACCTAGTCCCTTTAGGCCCATGAGGCCCATTAGGTCCACGAGGCCATTAAGGCCCATTAGGTCACTAAGGCCCATGAGGCCACTAAGGCGCATTAAGCCCATCAGCCCACTTATGCCCATTAGGCTCATTAGGGCCATTGGTCCACTTAGGCCCATTAGACCCATTGGGCCACTTAGACCTATTCATCCACTTATCCCATTATGCCACTTAGTCCCATTAGGCCACTTAGTCCCGTTAGGCCCATTAGGCCCCTTAGGCCCATTTAGCCCATTAGGCCAATTAGGCAACTTAGGCCCATTAGGCCACTTAGGCCCCATTAGGCCCATTCGGCCCATTTGGCCACTTAGGCTAATTCGTCTCATTTGACCCATTAGTCCCATTTGGTCCATTCTTCCCATTAGGCCCATTTGGTAGCTAGGCCCGTTAAGCCCATTAAGCCCATTAGGAAACTTAGGCCCATTAGGCAACTTAGGCCCATTAGTCCGATTTTCCTACTAAATCCCATTAGGTCTATTAGGCCACTTAGTCCCACTAGGACCATTAATCCCATAAGACCCATTAGGCCACTTAGGATGATTAGGAAACTTAGGCCCATTAGGCCCACTAGGCACATTTGGCACATTTGGCCCATTAGGTCACCTAGGCCACTTAGGCCCACTAGGCCCATTAGGTCACTTAGGCCCATTCGTCTACTTAGGCCCATTATTCCCATTAGGACCATTGGGCCACTTAGTCCTTCTAGGCCACTTAGGCCCATTCGGTCGATTGGGCCACTTAGGCCCATTCCACCACTTAGGCCCATTATACCCATTAAGCCCATTAGGCTGATTTGGACACCTAGACCCATTAGGCCACTTAGTAAAATTAGGTCCATTGGGCCCATTAGGTCGATTAGGCCCATTAGACCCATTAGGACTATTGGACCCATTACACCCATAAGGCCACTTAGGCCCATTAGGCTCATTAGGCGCATTAGGCCCATTAGGATCATTAGGCGCATTAGGCCGATTAGGCTCATTCAGTGACCTAGGCCCACAAGGCCCATTAGGCAACTTAGGCCCATTAGACCCATGAGGCCACTTACCCCCATTAGGCCCATTAGGCCAATTAGGTACATTAGGCTCAATCAACCACTTAGTCCAACTATGCCCACTATGGCACTTAGCCCGTTTAGGCCACTTACACCCATTAGCCCTATTAGGCACATTATTCCACTTAATCCCATTCATCCACTTAGTCCCATTAGGCTCATTACCCTCACTAGGAGAATTTGGCCCATTATGACCATTCGACCACTTAGTCCCAATCGACCACTTAGCCCCATAAGGCCCATTATGCCAATTCGATCGATTAGGCTGATTAGGCCAATTAGGCCACTACAACCCATTAGGAACACTAGGACCTTTAGTCTCATTAGGTCCATTAGTCCCATTAGTCCACTTAGGTTTATTAGGACCATTCAGTCGATTAGGCCCATTTGGTCGATTAGGTCGATTATGCCACTTAGGCCACTTAGGCCCATTAGGCCCATTAGGCAACTTAGGCCCATTAGTCCCATAAATCCCATTAGGATGATTAGGAAACTTAGGAACATTAGTCTCATTCACCAGATTAGGCCACTTACGCTAATTAATCCCATTCGGCCCATTATGCTCATTCGGCCCATTAGGCCCATTCAGACCATCAGGTGTATTTTTCCCCTAATCCCATTAATCCCATTAATACCATTTGGCTACTTAGGCCTATTATGACACTTAGTCCCATTACGCCACTTTGTCCCATTAGTCTAATTAGGCCACTAAGACCCATTAGGACCATTAGGAAACTTAGGCCCATAGGCCCATTAAACCTATTAGGCCCATTTGACCCATTAAGAAAATTAAGCCTATTATGTTGATTAGGAAAATTTGGTCCATTAGTGCATTTTGGTCCATTATCCCCATTAGGCAACTTAGGCCAATTTGGCCCATTGGGCCCATTATGTCCATTAGCCACTTAGGCCAATTGGGCCCATTAAGCTCATTAGACAGATTAGGAAAATCTGGACCATTAGGCCAATTAGACCAATTAGGACACTTAGTCCAATTAGTCCCATTTATCCCATTAGTCCCATTAGGACACTTAGGCCCATTTGGCCCATTTAACCCATCTAGCACCTAGGCTCGTTAATCTCATTAAGCCCATTATGCCCATTAGGCAACTTAGTCCCCTTTGGCCCATTATGCCCATAAGGCCACTTAGGGCCATGAAGCCACTAAGGCCCATGAGGAACATTAATCAACTTAGGCCCATGAGGCCCATTAGGCCCATTAGGCCCCTTCATACACTTAGACCCATGAATCCCATTAGGCCACAAAGGTCCATGAGGCCCAATAGGCCAATTCGGGTCATTAGTCTCATCAGGATCATTCAGCCACTTAGACCAATTAGGCCCATTATACCACTTAGACTCATTTGGTCCATTATTCTAATTCATTCGATTAATCCTATTTGTCCACTTAGGCCACGTAGGCCCATTAGGCCACGTAGGCCCATTGTACCATTAGGATTATTAGGACCATTATTCAAATTAGGCCCATTAGGCCCATTAGTCCCATTGGTCCCATTAGGCCCATTAGGCCCATTAGGCCGATTAGGCCAATTAGGCCAATTAGGATCATTAGTCCCATTCGACCATTAGGCCAATTAGGCCCACTCACCCCTTTAGGACACTTAGGCCCATTAGGAAACTTACGCCCATTAGGTACACTGGGCCCATTAGTCCAATTAGGCACATTAGGCCCCTTAGTCCCATTCGTCCACTTAGACCCATTCAACCACTTAGGCCCATTAGGCCACTTCGGCCCATTAAGACAATTGGGACACTTACACCCATTAGGCCCATTAGGCCCAATATTCCACTTAATCCCATTCATTCACTTAGTACCATTAGTCCCATTAACCCCATTATGCCAATTTAGCACATTAGGCCCATTTAACCACTCAGGCCAATTCGTCCCAATCGATCGCTTAGCCCCATATGGCCCATTAGGCACATTCGATCAATTATGTCGATTTGGTCACTTAGGCCACTTAGACCCATTAGGTCCATTAGGCCCATTAGGCCCATTCGCCCAGTAAGGCCCATTAGGCCCATTCGGTCGATTAAGATGATTTGGCCACTCATGCCACTTATACCCATTAGGCTCGTTATGCCACTTAGGCCCATTATGTCATTTAGTCCCATTTGATCGATTAGGCCTATTAGGCCACCTAGGCCCATTATGGCCATTAGGTCCATTAAATCGATTAGGCTAATTAGGCCAATTAGGCCCATTAGATTTATTATACCAATTAGGCTACTTAGGTCCATTCAGTTGATTATCTCGATTAGGCCACTTAGGCCAATTAGGCTACTTAGGCCCATTAGGCTCATTCCGTCAATTAGGAATATTAGGCCACTTAAGCCTATTTGGATATTTAGTCCCATTCAGTCGATTAGGCATATTAGGCCATTTAGACCCATTGGGACCATTAGTCCCATTAGGTTACTTAAGCTCATTAGGCCCATTAGGCCCATTCGGTCGATTAGGCTGTTTAGGCCAGATAGGCCCATTAGTCCCATTAGCCTATATAGTCACATTAGGCCCATTAGGAAACCTAGGCCCGCTAGGCCCATTCATCCGATTAGGTTGATTAGAACACTTAGGCCAAATAGGCCCATTATTCCCATTAGGCCCATTAGGCCACTTATGCCTCTTAGGCATTAGACACATTAGGCCCATTAGGGCACTTTGGACCATTAGGCTCATTAGTCCCGTTCGGCTGATTAGGCTGATTAGGAAACTTAGGCCACTTAGGCCCATTAAGTCCATTATGCCCATTAGGCCACTTAGGCCCACTAGTCCCATTAGGCCACTTAGGCCCATTTGGCCCATTTAGTCCATTAAGCCCATTGGCCCAGTTGGGTCACTTAGGCTTATTTGGCTCATTTGGCCACTTGGTCCCATTAAGCCCATTAGGCCACTTTGTCCCATTAAGAAAATTATTCCCATTAGGCCACTTACACCCATTAGGCTCATTAGACCCATTGGTCCAATAATACCATTCCCCCACTTAGGCCCATTAGCCTCATTCGGCCACTTAGGCCCATTCGACCATATAGGCTCATTAGACTCATTCGGCCACTAAGGCCCATTAATCCACTCAGGTCCATTTATAAACTTTATCCCATTAGGCCCTTTAGGCCCATTAGTCTACATAGACCCATTAGGCCCATTAGGCCACTTAGGCCCATTCAGCTGATTAGGCTAATTCGACCACTTAGGCCACTTAGGCCCATTATTCCCATTAGGCCCATTATGCCACTTGTTCCACTTAGGCATTAGGCCCATTAGGCCCATTAGTCACATTAAGGTTATTAGAACCATTAGGACCATTATGCCACTCAGGACCATTGGGCCCATTAGTCTCATTAGGCCAATTAGGTTGATTAGGACACTTCGACCACTTAGGCCCATTAGGCCCATTAGGCCCTTTAGGACCATTTGGACACTTTGGGACATTAGGACCATTAAACCAATTCGTCTCATTGGTCCCATTTGGTCTATTGGTCCACTTAGGCCCCCCAAGACCATTAGGCCACATCGACCCATTAGGCCCATTAGTCCATTTAGGCTCACTAGTACCATTAAACCCATCAGTCCCATTAGGCCCATTAGGCCCGTTAAGCCACTTAGGACACTTAGGCCCATTAGGCCTATTTGGTCAATTAGCCCGATTAGGCCACTCAGGTCCATTAGTCCATGTAAGCCCATTTTGACACTTAGTCCCATTAGGCCCGTTAAACCCATTAGTTCCACTAGGCCCATTATGACACTTAGTCCCATTAGGCCCGTTAAACCCATTAGTTCCACTAGGCCCATTAGGCTCGTTAATCCACTTAGGCCACTTATTCCCATTAGTCACATTCAGTCAATTATCCCAATTAGGCCACTTAGGCCACTTCGTCCAATTAGGTCCATTAGGCTTATTAGGCCCAATAGTCCCACTAGTCCCATCGGGGAACTTATGACAATTCGGCTACTTAGGACCATTAGTTCCATTAGGACCATCCTTCCCATTAGGCCCATGAGGCACATTATTCCCATGTGGCCTTTGAGGCCAATTAGGCCCCTGAGGCCCATTCGAAAACTTACCCCCATTAGGCCCATTGGGACCATGAGTCCACTTAGGCCCATTAGTCCCATGAGGCCTATTTGACCCATTAGGAAACTTGTTACCATTAGGCCCATTAGGCCCACTAGGCCTTTTAAACCACTTAGGCACATTAGGCCACTTAGGCCCATTATTACCATTGGGACCACTAGGCCCATCCATTACATTAGGCCCATTGGGCCCATGAGTCCATTAGGCCCACTCAAACCATTAGGCCCCTTAGGATCATGAGTCCAATTAGGTCCATTAGGCCCATTAGGCCACTTAGGACCATTTGGACCATTAGGCCCACTTAGTCCACTTAGGCCCATTCAGACCATTATTCTCATTGGGCCTATGAGGCAACTTAGGCCCATGATCCCCATTAGGCCCATGGGGTCCACTAGTCCCATAATTCTAATTAGGCCCATTCAACCCATTAGGCCCATTAGTCCCACTAGGCCCATTGTGCCCACAAGGCCACTTAGGCCCATTAGGCCACATAGGCCACTTAGGTCCTTGGACCCCATGAGGCCCATTAGGCCCATAAGGTCTATTTAGCCACTTAGACTCAATAGGCACATTAGGCCCATTAGGCACATTGGGCCTATTGGGCCCATGATTCCACTTCGACCCACTAGGCCCATTCGTCCCATTAGGACCATCATGCCCTTTAGGACCCTGAGGCCCATTAGGACTATGAGGCCTATTAAACCCATCGGGCCACTTAGACCCATTAGGCCCATTCATCCCTTTAGGCCCCCTGGTTCCATTTATCTATATAGGACCATTAGGACACTTAAGCCACTTAATCCCATTTGGCCCACTAGGACCATTATACCACTTAGGCCTAAGAGGCCCATTTGGCCCATTTGGCCCATTTGGCCCATTTGGCCACTTAGTCCCATTAGTCCCATTTGGACCATTATGACCATTAGTACACTTATTCCCATTAGGCCCATTGGGACCATGATGTCACTTAGGCCCATTTGTCCTATGAGTCTGATTCGTCCCTTGAGGCCCATCAGGCCCATCCGACCACTTAGGCCCATTAGGCCACTTAGGACTATTCACCCCATTCCACCACTCATGCCCACTCCACCACTTAGGCCCATTAGGACCATTAATCCACTTTGGCGCATTGGGTCCATTAAGACACTTAGGGCCATTAAGTCCATTATTCCCATTATATCCATTAGGATACTTAGGCCAGTTAGGCACATTAGGCCCATTAGGCCCATTATGCACATCTAGCGCATCAGCCCCCTTAGAACCACTAGTCCCATTCATCCACTTAGGCCCATGAGGCCCATTAGGACACTTAGGCCACTTAGTCCCATTAGGCCCATGAGGCCCATTCATCCCATCAATCCCATGAGGCCACTTTGGCCCATTAGGCCCAATTAGTCACTTAGGCCCATGAGGCCCATTGGGCCACTTCGCCTTATTGTGCCCATTGGCCCTATCAAGCCCATTAGACCCATTAGGCCCATTCAGCCACTAAGGCCCATTAAGACACTTAGGCCCACTCATCCACTAAGGCCATTTTGGCCACGTAGGCCCATTGGGGCATTGAGACCCATTGGGCCACTAAGGCCCATTATGATCCTCAAGTTGATCATGCCTATTAGGCCCATTAGGCCTATTAGGTCCATTATGCCACTCGGGCGCATTCACCCCATCAGGACCATTAGGCCACTTCGACCCATTAGGCCCATTAGGCCACTTAGGCCACCAGACACATTATGCCACTTAGGCCACTAAGGCCCATTAGGCCCATTAGGACACTAAGGCTCATTAGGCCCATTAGGCCACTGAGGCCCATTAGGTCACTCAGGCCCATTAGGCCACTAAGGCTCATGGGCCCAATTAGGCCCATCAGGACACTTAGGACCATTAGGCCCCTAAGGCCCATTATGAAACTTCGGCCCATTAGGCCACTTAGGCCCATTTAACCCATTAAGCCACTTAGGCCACTTTGGACCATTATGCCCATTATTTCCATTCGACCACTTAGGCGTGTTAGGACACTTAGGACCCTTAGGGACCTTAGGCTCATTAGTCCACTTAATCCCATTAGGCCACTTAGATCCATTATGCCCATTATGCCACTTCGACCCCTTAGACCCATGAGGCCAATTAGGCCACTGAGCCCCATTAGGCCCCTTAGGCCCATTCAGGTCATTAGGCCACTTAGTCTCATTAGGCATATTAGGCCTCTTAAGCCACTTGGGCCCATTAGGCCTATTCGGCCACTTAGCCCCATTAGGCTCATTAGGCCACTCAAGCCCATTAGTCCCATTCGGCCACTAATTCCCTTTGGGACACTTAGGTCCATTAGGCCTATTAGGACACTTAGGCCACTTAGGTTCATTAGGCCCATTAGGCCACTTCGACCACTTAGGCCCATTATGACCATTAGGTCACTTAGGCCCATTACGCCCATTAGGCCACTTAGGCCCATTAGGCCACTTAGGCACATTGGGCCCATTGGGCAACTCAGACCCATTCGGCCACTTCAGTCACTTAGGCCCATCAGGCCACTAAGTCCCTTTAGGACCATTAGGCCCATTAGTCCACTTAGTATCATTAGGCCCATTAGGCCACTTAGGCCACTTTGACCCATTAGTCCAATTATGCCACTTAGGCCTATTAGGCCACTTAGGCCCATTAGGCCCATTATGCCACTTAGGTCACTTAGGCCCATTAGCCCCATTAGGTCACTTAGTCACGTTAGGCCACTTAGGCCCATTAGGACCATTATGCTACTTAGGCCCATTAGGGCTATTAGGCCACTTAGTCCCATTTGGACACTTAGGCCCATTAGGCCCATTCTGCCCATTCAACCTATTCAGCCCATTTGACCCATTGGGCCACTTAGGCCCATTCAGCCCATTGGGCTACTTATTCATCCCATTTTTCCACTTAGGCCCATTCCACCCATTAGGCCCATTAGGCCACTTAGGCCAGTTAGGCTCATTAGGCCAATTTGTACAGTTAGGCCTATTTGTACACTTTGATCAGTTAGGCCCATTAGGCTCATTAGGCCCATTACGCTGCTTAAGTATGTTCATCCCATTAGGCCCATTAGGCCACTTAGGCCACTTAGGCCCATTAGACCACTTTTTCCAGTTAGTCCCATTTGGATCACTAGGCCCATTAGGCCACTTTGTCCAGTTAGACCCATTAGACCCATTAGGCCCATTAGGCCCCTTAGGCCCTTAGGGTGAGTTCGACCAGTTAATCCCATTCGGCCCATTAGGTCAGTTAGGCCCATTGGACCCATTAGGCCAGTTAGAACCATTACGCTCATTGGTCCCATTAGGCCAATTGGACCACTTAGTCTAGTTCAACCCATTAGGCCCATTGGGCCAACACTTATGCCAGTTAGTCCCGTCTAATCCTATAAAGATACATAGGGTATGTATTTTAAAAAAATTATATGAAAAACCTATAATAGTTGATATTATATATTGATAAAGTGATGGGGAAATAGAAGGTTAGATCAAGACAGTCAAGTGAATTGACCAATAAATCAAAACGACCTTTTGGAAGCACCTTCTCCCCTCTAGTTCTAGAGAAATATTTATTATCATTACAACTTCATATAGAGACCACATTTAAATATGAAAAAATGACTTACATTCCATATAAAAAATAAATATATGGAACTTTCATGATAGACATAATTGGCCTTGAGACTATAAATGAGATTCTCAAGCATGAATGGTTGGGAGTCTCAGTTGTGAATATATACATAAGTTGAATTTTTATAATACGTCTATCCAAATAGTCATCTAATATGTTTATTAAAGTTAATAACTATTCATATTTTCTATAGGGATTTATATTACTACTATATAATGTTAAACCCATGTGAAACACGATTTGGATTCATTAATACTTGTATCATTTCTATGGAAAATCTTACTTTGGATAATGAAGAAATTAAGAAGAAACAATATGAGTTACTCAAAGAATTTGAGAAAAAAATATCAAAGGAAAGATTGTTTTTGATTCCTACAATGAAAATGTAAAACTCTAAAATATAATCACATAAAATATATTTTTAATTTTTTAATTACTTGTTTTTTTGTTTTTTAGGCAATACTGGATGGTGATCACAGTTAATCTAGATACCCCAAATATTTTTTTTGGATCCAATGCATGAATATCTAAAAAATTGACCACACATGATGTGTATTGTGAATTTTTAATACACAAAAATCATCATTTTATAGATAAAATTAAAATTATATATATCAGTCTGTGTTTTAACAAGAATTTTGTTATAATATGGCGATCGCTAAATATAAGATAAATCAAGGCATGTAGCCAATGTTTGAATGGATAAAGCCTGTGGATTACTATAAATGGAAACTTATTAAGGTATATATAGAAAGATTTAACTATCAAAAAATATTTCAATTTTTTTACTTATTTTGGTCAATGTTTCTTCAGTGTCTGAAGCAATATAATGGAACTAATTGTGGATATTATGTTTGCAAATTTATGAGAGAGATCCTAAAGAATGAAAAGACCAACATCCCCGAACATGTAATTTTTTAATGTAATTAAAATTTCATTAAATGTATTTCTTAATAATTTTTTTTGTTTATATTTTCTCAGTACTATTAGGATTAATGAAAACCTTTTTACTCAAAAGATGAAGTAAATATTTTTAGAGATGTTTAGGCTCATACATGTTTTAAAAATGTTTTATGACATCAAATTTAGGTGATTAATTTCTATGTTTATGATCTAGTACAATATATGAACTTAGAAATATATTTGGTGTGTGAATCATTAGTGTTAGAATGCTTATATATTATTTTTGGTCCCTTTCACAAGGAGAAGTATAATGGATTAAATAAATTTGTTTAGAAGCATTAACCTACAAACAATAAAATTATTGGGAAATGGTGGACATGGAGGAAGAGGAAAAGTTAGAGGCGGAGGTGGAGGCTGAGGTGGAGTGAGAGTTAGAGTTTGAGAATGAGGTGGAGGAGGAGGCATAGGTGGAGACTGAGGCAGAGGAGGAGATGAAGCACTGGCTTGCAAATAATAAAATTTTTGGGCAACAGAGTAGAATGAGAATCATAACATGGTTGTTTTTTAGTACAATTATTGAAAAGTGCGTCAAAATAATTGTAACATAAGATAAGATACATTGTTCAAGTTTTTCAGGCGGCTTATTGAAAATATGTTTTTCACCACTTGTTTAAGTGATTTTATATAGAAATTTAAGTGGAGGATTTTTTTTAGAAAAAAAAAAAAAACAGTAATTATTTTTTCAAATAGATTATCATAGGATAAAATTTATATTATAATATTCCAAGTACTATCAAATATTAATGAATTGTGAAAGAAAACCCTCACCAAAAAAAATTGAAAAAAAATAAGCAGTTTCTTGCCCATGACTTCTCTACACTACAAAGAAAAGGTCTTAGTAGGGGATCCAATAGTCACTTAAGAGTCATACAACATTAATCCAATCATCAAACATGTATATAATCTAACTCAAATATTTGAATAAATATATGTGTAATCAACCACCGAATCTAGAATATGTATGAGAGAATTATTGGAGGACAACCAACATTGAGAGATCATGGTCATCAAGGTGGGATGGTGTCAAAGGAAACATGACATCAAATGAAAAGAAACTACCTTATGAAGAAATATCTGAAAATGAAAAACACACATTAAATGACATCATAAAGTAACAAAAATAAAAATGATAACCCCTTTGAAAAAGAAAATATTAGATTGATCCAAAAACTCTACAAAAATAAATACAAAATTTCAACGACCGAATCATGAATTTTGAGAAAAGAACAATATATTGGTTTCACTTTAGTGGGTGGTGGAATTATTTTGGATATTCAATCATAAATTATATGCATGATATAATATAAAATATGCTTGTGAAATCCATACAAGTAAAATTAATTATGCTTGTGCACATTGATTATATAAAATGATCCATGTTCAAAAGCTCATTAATAAAAAAAATAATCATTATTCTCAATAAAAAATTCTTGAAAATAGGGATATTAACATTTTTATGAACAAATAATTATGATGTTATGTTAGAGGTTATAATCACTCAGAATATAGAAAAGGATATACTTATCTATAGCACGGTGCAAGAAGACTTAATGAATTCCCTATATTTCAGTGTCATTTGGATTCTATAAAGGGATACATTGATGTTTAATAATGTCAAAAAGGGGTAAAAAACTATAATATAGTTTAGTGTCTTTTTAAAATACATAATGGGTCACACTGAAGTTTTTTCCATCAAATAAGGTAAATGGTTTATCATGGAGTTTTTACTCTCTATGATTGTTAAAGGGTAAGATAGATTTTATTATATTTCATAAATACTCATATGTAAATATTTATTTTAGCCCAATTAATGAATTTTTATAGGTTTAAACCGATGGTTAATTTTTTCTAGGAATAAATTACTTCTTCAACAAGGACAATTCACTCTTGTACTATGATCATGTACTCAAAAGGTATGACTCGAATGATATGTTTTTAGTTTATAATTTATATTGTAGTTCAAAATACACATCCCATACTCAAAACTAATAAAACATAATAATATTGTTTTATACTTTAGTAAAATAATATATATCTCATTTTTGACATGTAGGAATTAACTACACCACAATCCGATATACAATGTTCTCAGTATGACTCAAATTATCTGCTATCAATTTCAAATTGACATTATAGTTCAAAAAGTGTCACTCACTGAAAAATGAAAAAATATCCTCAGATTATATTTATAATTTAGGAAAACTATTCATAATTCATTTTTGACATATAGGAAATAGTCTCACATCAAACCAACACACGATGTGATCTATATGAACCAAAGTATGTGTTTCCAGTTTAAAATGACATTTTAGTAAAAAACAGAAGAGACGTACTCAAAATCAAGAAAACACATTTGGATTATTTTAATACATTATTAAAATGATCCATAAGTCATTTGGGACATGTAAGAATTATCCTCTCCTCAATCTGATGCACGGTGTGACTAGTATGACTCGAAGTGTGTCTTTTTATTTAAAATCGACATTAATTTTACTAAAAAAGACAACTAACATACTCAAAAATGATAAAAAAACATTCATATTGTTTTGATAATTTTGGAAAATTATCCATAAGTAATTTGGGATGTGTAAAAATCATCTTTACTACAATATGACTCACAATGTAACCGATATGACTCCAAGTGTGTCTTTTTATTTAAAATTGACATTAATTTTAATAAAAAAGACAACTAACATACTAAAAACCAATAAAAACATTCTCATTGTTTTGATACTTTAGAAAAAAAATACATAATTCATTTGTGATATGTAGGAATCAGCCTCACCCCAATCCGATAAACAATGTTCCCAGTATGAATCAAAGTGTCCGTTATCAGTTTAAAATTGACATTTTAGTTAAAAAAAGATTCACTCACTAAAAACTTAAAAAATAAGCTTGGATTGTATTGATAATTTATTAAATGATTTGTGATAAATTTTTTTATGTATAGTAATTATTCTCACATCAAACCCACACACGATGTGATCGGTATGACTCAAAGTGCATGCTTTTAGTTTAAAGTAACATTTTAGTCAAAACACAAGTGGTGTGATCAAAACAAAGGATTTTTTTTATTGTTTTGATACTTGAGTAAAAATATCCATAATTCATTTGAGATATTTAGGAATCAGCCTCACCTCAATCTGACACACGATGTGACCATTATGACTCCAAGTGAGTCTTTTTATTTAAAATTGATATTAATTTTACTCAAAATACAATTGACATACTCAAAACCAAAAGAATAATTTAATATTGTTTTTATACTTTAGGAAAATGATCCATAAGTCATTTTTGATGTGTATAAATCATCCTCACCTCATTTTGATACAAGATGTTCCCGATATGATTCAAAGTATCTGTTATTAGTTTAAAATTGACATTTCAGTACAAAAAAGTGTCACTCACTGAAAACCAAGAAAACATACACAGACTATCTTGATAATTTTGGAAAAAATCATATTTCACTTTTTATGTGTAGGAATTAGGCTCACGTTAAACCTATATATGATGTGACCAGTATGACTCAAAGTGTGTGTTTCCAATTTAAAATGTAATTTTGGTTAAAAAAAGTGTCATACTAAAAACTAAGTAAAAACATTCATATTTTTTTGATACTTTAAGAAAATTATTGATAAGTCATTTGGGAAGTTTAGGAATCAGTCTTACGTCAATCCAATGCACAATGTGACTAGTATGATTCCAAGTGTGTCTTTTATATTTAAAATTGACATTACTTTTACTAAAAAAAGAAAAATAACATACTCGAAACTGATAAAAAGAATTCATATTGTTTTTATAATTTAGTAAAATTATCCATTAGTCACTTTTGATGTGAAGGAATCATTATCACCACAATCTGATACACGATGTTCCCAATATGGATCAAAGTGTCTGTTATCAGTTTAAAATTGACATTTTAGTACAAAAAAGCATCACTACCTTAAAACCAAGAAAACATGATCATATTTTCTTGATAATTTAGGATAATTATTCAGAATTTATTTATGATGTGTAAGAATTAGTCTCATATCAAACTCACACACAATGTGACTGATATGACTCAAAGTGTGTGTTTCCAGTTCAAAATGACATTTTAGTAAAAAAAACAAGTGGCATACTCAAAAATTGATGAAACACTTGTTTTAATAATTTAGTTAAATTATCCATAAGTCATTTGGGATGTTTAGGAATTATCCTCACCTCAATCCAACACATGGTGTGACTGATATGACTCCCAATTCATCTTTTTATTTAAAATTGACATTAATTTTACTGAAAAGAAAAACTGATATACTCAAAACCAAGAAACACATTTTTATTATTTTTATAATTTATTAAAATGATTAATAAGTCATTTTTAATGTGTAGTAATCATCCTCACCTCAATCCGATACACGATGTTCATAGTATGAATCAAAGCGTCCGTTATCAATTTAAAATTGACATTTTAGTACAAAAAGCATCACTCACTAAAAATAAAGAAAAAACACTTAGATTGTCTTGATAATTTAAGAAAATGATTCATAATTCATTTTTTATGCATAGGAATTAGTCTCACATAAAACCCACACACTATGTGATTAGATCGATTAGGCCCTTAAAGCCCCTTAAGCCCATTAGGCCCATTATGCCATATAGTCCCATTTGCTCATTTGTCCACTTTGGCCCATTAGTCCCATCAGTCCCATCAGTCCCATTAGGCCCATTAGGCACATAAGGCCACTTGGGCCCATTGGGCCCCTTAGGCCCATTCTTCCCGTTAAGCCCATTCGACCACTTAGGCCCATTAGGCCCATTGGTTCCATTAGGACCATTAGGCTCATTATGCCCATTCAGCTCATTTGGCCCATATAGCCACTTAGGCCCATTGGGACCATTAGGCCCATTAGGCCCATTCAGCCCATTTTGCACATTAGGCCCATTTGGCCCATTCAACCACTTAGGCCCACTAGGCCCAATAGTCCACTTAGTCCCATTAGGCCACTTACACCCATTAGACACATTAGGCCCATTCAGTGAATTAGGCGCATTAGGCCCATTATGACCCTTTGGCCACTTAGGCCCATTAGGCCACTTAGGCACATTAGGCCACTTCGTCCCACTAGGACTATTAGGCTACTTAGGCCCATTAGGCTACTTATGCCCATTAGACCCATTAGCCCAATTAGGTGCATTAGGCCCATTAGGCCCATTCAGCCACTTAGGACCACTAGGCCCATTAGGGCACTTCATCCCATTAGATCCATTAGGACACCTACACTCATTAGTCCCATTATGCCACTTAATCTCATTCATCCACTTAGTCCCATTAGGTCCATTAACCCCATTAGGCCAATTTGGCCCATTAGGCCCATTCAACCACTTAGGCCCATCAGTCCTGATCGAACACTTAGGCCCATAAGGCCCATTAGTTCCATTCGATCGATTAGGCCAATTAGGCCACTTAGATCTATTAGTCCCATTAGGGCCTTCAGGCTAATTAGGTCTATTAGAACCATTCAATCAATTTAACCGATTAGGGAACTTAGACCCATTAGACCCAGTAGGCCCATTAGGCCTCTTAGGCCCATTAGACCCATTTGATTTATTAGGCTGATTCGGACACCTAGACCAATTCGGTCGATTCTCCCAATTAGGTCACTTAGTCCCATTAGGACATTTAGACCCATTAGACCACTTAGTCCCATTTGAACCATTTGGTCGATTAGGCATATTAGGCCACTTAGACCCAATAGGCCTATTAGGCAACTTAGGCCTATTACGCCCACTAGGCCCATTCAGTTGATTAGGCTGATTAGGACACACAGACCCATTAGGACCATTATGACACTTAGGCCCATTAGATCCATTAATCCACTTAGGCCCATTAGACCCATTAGGCCACAGAGGGCCATTAGGCCCATTCGGTCGATTAGGCCGATTAGACCACTTAGCCCACTTCGGTCCATTATGCCCCTTTGGCCAATTAGGCCACATAAGCATTCTTCCCATTAATCCCATTAGGCCCATTTGTCCCATCATTCGATTAGGATGATTTGACCAATTAGGCCACTTAGGCCGATTAGGCCCATTAGTCTCATTAGGTCCATCAGGACACTTAGGCCCATTAGATCCATTAGTCCCATTCAGTTGATTATGGGGATTGTGCCACCTATGCCCATTAGGGCCCTTAGGCCCATTATCCCATTAGGCCCATTACCCCACTTAGGCCCATTAAACCCATTACTCCCATTAGGCCCATTAGGCCCATTTTTTCACTTAGTCCCATTAGGCCCATTAGTCCACGTAGGCCCATTAGGCCAATTAAGAATATAGAACCCATTAGTCCCATTAATCTCATTAGGCCTGTTAATCCACTTTGGCCAAGTATGCCCATTATGCCCATTCGGTCGATTAGCTCGATTAGGCCACATTGGCCCATTAGGCCAAGTAGGCCCATTAAACCTATTGGTCCCAATAGGCCTATTAATCTACTTAGGCCAAATAGGCCCATTAGGCCCATTCGGTTGATTATCCCAATTAGGCCACTTAGGCCAATTAGGTCCATTAGCCCCATTAGACCCATTTGGCCCATTAGGCCCACTAGGCCTACTAGGGAACTTAGGCCCATTAGGAAAATTAGTCCACTTAGGACCATTAGGTCCATTAGGCCCATTAGGCCCATGAGGCGCATTCCACCCATGAGGCCCATCAGGCTCATTAGGACACTTAGTCCTATTAGGCACGTTAGGCCCATGAGGCCACTTAGGCCCATGAGGACCATTAAGCCCATTAGACCCATCAAGCCACTTGGTCCCATTAGGCCCATTAGGTATATTAATCTCATTAGGCCCACTAGTCCCTTTAAGCCACTTAGACCCATTAGGCCACTTACGCCCATTAGACCCATTGGGCCCATTAGACCAATTAGGCCCAATAAGCCCACTCGGCCACCTAGTCCCACTGGGCCCATTAGACCACTTAGGCCCATTTGGGCACTTAGGCCCATTAGGCCACTTAGGCACACTATTACCATTCATCCACTTAGTCCCATTAAGCCACTTACACCAATTAAGCTTAATAGGCCAATTAGGCGCATTAGGTCAATTGTGCCCATTCGGACACTTAGGCCCACTAGGCCCATTCGGCCACTTAGGCCCATTAGGACACTAACACCCATTAGGATCATTAGGGCCATTATTATACTTATCCCATTTGTCAACTTAGGCTCATTAACCATATTAGGCCAATTTGGCCCATTAGACCCATTCGGCCACTAAGGCCCATTAGCCCCAATCGGCTACTTAGGCCCATAAGGCCTATTAGGCCAATTCCATAGATTAGGCTGATTAGGCCACTAAGGCCACTTAGACCCATTATTCCCATTATAACACTTAGGTTCATTAGGCCCATTCGATTGATTAGGGCGATTAGGCCACTTAGACCCATTCGGGCCATTAGGCCCATTAGGCCACTTAGGCCCATTACGACCATTATGCCCATACGATCGATTAGCCCGATTTGGCCACTTTGGCCCATTCAGTCGATTAGCCTAATTAGGCCACTTAGGCCCATTAGACCCTTTAGGCCCATTAGGCCACTTAGGCCCATTCGGTCGATTATGCAAATTAGGCCACTTAGACCCATTAGGCCCATTAGTCCCATTAGACCACTTAGGCCCACTAGGCCCATTAATCCCATTTGGTTAATTAGGTTGATTAAGTCACTTTGGCCCCTTAGGCCGATTTGGCCCATTAGGCCCATTAATCCACTTAGGCCTATTGGTCCCAATAGGCCACCTAGGACAATTAGGCCCATTAGGCCCATTGCCTCAATTAGGGGAATTAGGACACTTAGTCTCATTAGGCCCATTAGGCCACTTAGGCCCATTAGGCCACTTAGGCCCATTAGGTCCATTAGGCCACTAAGGCCCATTAGACCCATTAAACCGATTAGTCCCATTAGGCCCATTAAGCCAATTAGGCCACTTAGGCCCATTAGGCCCATTCAGTCGATTAGCTCGATTAGGCCACCTAGGACCATTGGGCCCATTAGGAAAAGCAGGCCCATTAGAAAACTTAGGCATGTTAGGCCCATTAAACCCATTAGTCCCACTAGTCCCATTAGGCCCATTAATCCACTTAGGCCACTTGGGCCCATTAAGTCCATTCACTAGATTAGCCCGATTAGGCCACTCAGGCCACTTAGGCTAATTTGGTCCATCTAGCCCATTAGGCCCTTTAGGCCCATTAAGCCCATTAGGACCACTAGGACTGTTAGGTCACTTAGGCCCATTAGGCCTCTTATGACCATGAGGTCCATTAGGACCATGAGGCTCATTAAGCCCATGAGGCCAATTCTGCCCATTTTTTCCCTTATTCCCATCAGGCCCATCAGGCCCATTATGTCACTTAGGACCATTCAGACCATTAGGCCCATGATTCCACTTATTCCCATGAGACCCATGAGGCGCATTAGACCCATCATGCCACTTAGGCCCATTTGACACATTAGGCCCATTAATCCCATTAGGCCCACTAGGCCCTTTAGGCCACTTAGGCCCATTAGGCCACTTGGGCCCATTGGGACCACTAGGCCCATTCATCCCATTCGTCCCACTCAACCTAGTAGGACCCTTAGGCCCATGATGCCCATTGGGCCCATTAGGCCACTTAGGAACATTCAGACCATTAGGCCCTTTAGGCCCACTTCGACCACTTAGGCCCATTAGGCACATTATAGCCATTTGGACCATGAGGCAACTTCGGCCCATCAGGCTCATCATGCCAATTAGGCCCATTTGGGCCTCTAGTCTCACTAGTCCTATTGGACCACTTAGGCCCATTAGGCCCATTAGGTCACGTAGGTCCCTAAGGCCATGAATCCCATTAGGATCAGTATGCCCATCAGGACACTTAGGATCATTATGTCCATTAGGCTCATTAGGCCCATTAGGCCACTTAGGCCCATTTGTCCCATTAGTCCCATGAGCCCACTTACGCCCATTAGGCCCATTAGTCCCATCGGGGCACTTCGTCCCATTAGGTCCACTATGCCCTTTAGGCCCACTAGGCCCATTTAGGCACATCGGCCCATTAAGCCCATTACGCCACTTATGTCACTTAGGCCCATTAGGCCCACCAGGAAAATTAGGCCACCTCGGCCTAGGAGGCCCATTAGGCCCATTATGACCAATATTCCCATTAGGCACATGAAGCCACTTAGCCCAATGAGTCCCATTAGGTCCATTATGCCCATTAGGCCACTTATGCCCATTAGGAACATTAGGCCCACAAGGCCACTTAGGCCCATTTGGCCCATGAAGCTCATTCAGACATTGAGGCCCACTAGGCCCATTCGGCCAATTCCCCCACATAGGCCCATTCCGCCACTTAAGCCCATTCGGACCATCAAGCCACTTAGGTCCATTCGGCCCATCAAGACACTTAGTCCCATTGGTCTCATTAAGACACTTAGGCCCATTAAGAACATTATGCCCATTAGGCTCATTAGGCCCATTAGGCCACTTAGGCCACTTAGGCCTTTTAGGACTATCATGCCCATCTGACCCATTTTTTCGATCAAGCCTATCGGGCCCATTAGGCCACTGAGTTCTATTAGGCCCATTAGTCCACTAAGGACCATTACTCCCATTAGGCCTCTTCGTCCCATTAGGGCCATTAGGCCCATGAAGCTCATCAGGCCCATTAGTTCCATTAGGCCACTTAGGCCCATTAGGCCCATTGGGCGAATTAGGCCCATTCTTCCCATTAGGCCACTAAGGCTCATTATGGCCATTAGGCCAATCAGGCCCATCAGGCCCATTAGGCCACTGAGGCCCATTAGGCCTATCTATCCCATTAGCCCACTTAGGCCCATTAGGCCTATTAGGCCCATGAGGCCCATTAGGTTACTTCAGCCACTTAGGCCCATTAGGCCCATTAGGCCAATGAGGCCACTAAGGCCGATAAGGCCCATTTGGCCCATCAATCACATTAGTCCACTTGGCCCATTAGACCCATTAGGCCACGTAGGCCCATTCAATGCATTAGGCCACTTAGGACCATTAGGCCCATTAGGCCATTGAGGCCACTTAGGCCCATTAAGCCACTTGGGGCCATTACACACATTAGGCCCATTAGGCCACAGATTCCCATTTGGCCCCTTAGGCCAATTAGGCCACTTAGGCCCATTAGGCCAATTAGGCCCATTAGGCCAGTGAGACCCATTTATCCCATTTGGCCCATCAGGACCATTAGGACCAATAGGCTAATTAGAACTATTAGGCCACTTAGGCCCATTCAGCTCATTAGGCCACTTAATCCCATCATGCCCATCAAGACCATGAGGCTTCTTAGGCCAATTCGGCCCATTATTCCCATCACGCTCATCAAGCACATTAGGACACTTAGGCCCACTCAGTTCATTAGAACACTTAGGACCATTAATCCCGTTCATCCCATTAGGCCCATCAGGCCCATTAGTCCATGTAGGCCCATTAGGCCCATCAGGCCCATTAGACCCATTCCGCTCATTAGTCCACTTATGCCCATTAGGCCACTTAGACCACTTGGGACCATTAGGCACATTAGGACACTGAGGCCCATTGGGTCACTTAAGCCCATTCATCTCATTAGGCCACTTAGGCCCATTAGGCCCATTCATCCCCATAGGCCCATTAGTCCACTATGGCCCATTAGGCCCATCAGGCCACTTTGGCCCATTATGCCACTTTGTCCCATTAAGCCCATTAGGCCACTTAGGCTCATTATCCCACTTAGTCCCATTAATCCACTTAGGCCCATTAGGCCCATAAGTCCACTTAGGCCCATTAGTCCACTTAAACCCATTATTCCAATTAGGCCACTTAGGCCCATTTGGAATTTCTAGCCACTTAGGTTGATTAGGCCCATTAGGCTATTACGGCCCATTAGGCCCATTAGGCCATTTCAGCCACTCCCATTAGGCCCATTAATCCACTGAGGCCCATTAGGCCGATTAGGACATGGAGGCCCATTAGGTCCATTAGGCCACTTAGGACCATTCGGCTCATTAATCAACTTAGGCCCATTCGGCCACTAAGGCACATTAGAACCATTTGGCCCATTTGGCCACTAAGGCCCACTAGCCCCATTAGGCCCATTAATCCACTTATGACCATTAGGGCCATTAGGTCACTTAGGCCACTTAGGCTCATTTGTCCCATTAGGCCACTGAGTCCCATTTGGCCCACTAGTCCACTTTGGCCAATTCGGCCACTTAGGCCCATTAGGCAACTTAGGCCCATTAGGAAAATTGGGCCCATGTGTCCACTAAGGCCCACTAGTCCCATTAGGCCCATCAAACCCATAAAGACACTTAGTCCCATTAGTTTGATTAGGCCCATGAGTCCATTTATGCCCATCAGGCCACTTAGGCCCATGAGGCCACTTAGGCCCATTAGGCAAATTTGGCCACTTAGGTCCATTATACTGATTAGGCCCATTAGGCCACTGTGACCCAATAGGACCATTAGTTCATTTCATCCACTCATACCCATTATGCCCATTATTCAAATTAAGAAATTAAGGCCCATTATGCCCATTAGGCCACTCAGTCCCATTCAGACCATTAGTCCACTAAGGCCAATTAGGCCAACTCAGCCCATTAGGCCACTTAGGCCCATTATGCCATTTAGGCCCATTTGGCCACTTAGTCCCATTATGCCCATTAGTCCACTTCATCCCATTAGGCCCATTAGCCCACTTAGGCCAATTCCGCTCATTAGGCCACTTAGGCCCCTTAGGCGCACTAGGCCAGTGAGGCCACTTAGGCCCATTAAGCCACATAGGCCCATTTTGGCCATTAGGCCCATCAGGCCATTAGGAAAATTAGCCCCATTCGGTGCATTCGGCCACTAACACCCATTAGGCCCTACAGGCCCATTAGGCTAATTAGGCCAATTAGGCCCATGAGGTGCATAAGGCCACTAAGGCCACTGAGGCCCCTTAAGCCCGTCTAGCCCATCAAAACCATTAGGCCACTTAGGCCCATTAGGCCCATGAGGCCCATTTGTCCCATTAGGTCACTTAGGAACATTAAGTTTATTTGGCCACATAGGCCCATTAGACCGATCAGGCCCATCAAGCCCATTAGGCCGCTTTGGCCCATTCGACACAATACGCCCATATGGCCCATCATGCCACTTAGGTCCATTCAAGGCATTAGGACACTTCGTTCCATTAGGCCCATTAGGCCCATCAGGCTCATCGTGCCCATTTGGCCACTTGGGCCCATTGGGCCCATTAGGTCACTTAGGCCTATTAGGCCCATAAGTCCACTTAGGCATGTTCAGCACATTAGGCCACTTAGTCCCATTAGGCCCATCAGGCCCCTTAGGCCACTTACACCCATTAGGCCCATTAGGCCTATTAGGCCACTTAGGCCCATTCGTCTCATTTGGCCACTTAGGCTCATTAGACCCTTTAGGCCCATTAGGGAACTTAGGCCCATTTGGACAATTAAGCCCATTAGGCCCCTGAGGACCATTAGGCCCATTAGTCCCATTATAACACTTAGGCGAATTAGGCCAGTGAGGCCCATTAATCCCATTAAGCCACTCAGGCCCCTTTTACCTATTAGGTCCATTAGGCCAATTAGGCCCATTAGGCCACTTAGGCCCATTAGGCCACTTAGTCTAATTAGGATCATTATGCCCATTAGGACAATTATCCCACATAGGCCCATTAGGACAGTTAGGCCCATTATGCCACTTAGGCCCATTAGTCCACTTAGGCCCATTAGACAACTTAGGCCCATTAGGCCACTTAGGCCCATTATGCCAATTAGGCCTCTTAGACCCATTAGGAAATTTCAGCCACTAAGCCCCATTTGGTCGATTAGTCCCATTAGACCACTGAGGCCCATTAGGCCACTTAGGCTCATTAGGTCATTTCATCCATTTAGGCCCATTAGGTTACTAAGCCCCATTCGTCCACTTAGGCCCATTAGTCCCATTAGTCCTACTCAGTCAATGAGGCAGATTAGGCCACTTCGGCCACATTATCCCATTAGGCCCATTAGGCCCATTAGGCCACTTCATCCCATTACCCCATTAGGCCACTTAGGCCCATTAGGCCCATTTAGTCAATTAAATAGATTAGGAAACTTGGGCCCATTAGGCCCCTTATGCCACTTAGGCCCATTAGGCCCATGAAGCCAGTGAGACCCATTTAGCCCATTTTCCCCATCAGTACCATTAGGCCCAATAGGATAATTAGGACCATTAGGCCACTTAGTCCCATTCATCTCATTAGGCCACTTAAGCCCATCAGGCCCATCAAGCCTGTGAGGCTTCTTAGGCCAATTCGGCCCATTATGCCCATCAGGCACATTAGGACACTTAGGCCCATTCGGCTCATTAGAACACTTAGGACCATTAATCTTATTCATCCCATTAGTCCCATCCAGCCCATTAGGCAATGTAGGCCCATTAAGCCCATTAGACCCATGAAACTCATTAGGCCAATTATGCCCATTAGGCCCATTAGGCCACTTAGACCACTTGGGACCATTAGGAAAATTAGGCCACTGAGGCCCATTGGGCCACTTAAGCTCATTCATCTCATTAGGCCACTTAGGCCCATTAGGACCATTTGGCCACTTAGGCTCATTCATCCCCAAAGGCCCATTAGGCCATTATGGCCCATTGGGCCCCTCAGGACACTTTGGCCCATTATGCCACTTTGTCCCATTAAGACCATTAGGCCACTTAGGCTCATTGTCCCACTTAGTCCCATTAATCCACTTTGGCCCATTAGGCCCATAAGTCCACTTAGGCCCATTGGGTCACTTAATCCCATTATACCAATTAGGCCACTTAGGCCCATTTGGAATTTCTATCCACTTAAGGTCGATTAGGCCCATTAGGCCATTGCAGCCCATTAAGCCCATTAGTCCATTTCAGCCACTCATGCCTATTAGGCCCATTAAGCAACTGAGGCCCATTAGGCCCATTAGGACACTGAGTCCCATTAGGCCACTTAGGCCCATTCGGCTCATTAAGCCACTTAGGCCCATTCGGCCACTTAGGCCCATTCGGCCACTTAGGCACATTAGGACCATTTGGCACATTTGGCCACAAAGGCCCACTAGGCCCATTAGGCCCATTAGGCCACTTATGCCCATTAGGGACATTAGGTCACTTAGGCCACTTAGGCTCATTTGGCCCATTAGGCCACTGACTCCCATTTTGACCACTAGTCCACTTTGGCCAATTAGGCCACTTAGGCCACTTAGGCCCATTAGGCTACTTAGGTCCATTAGGAAAATTCAGCCCATGTGTCCACTGAGGCCCACTAGTCCCATTGGCCCATCAAACCCATGAAGCCACTTAGGCCCATTAGTTAGATTAGGCCCATGAGGCCACTTAGGCCCATGAGGCCACTTAGGACCATTATGCTGATTAGGCCCATTAGGCCACTATGCCCCAATAGGCCTATTAGGCCATTTAAGCCACTCATACCCATTAGGCCCATTAGTCACATTAGGAAATTAACGCCCATTAGGCCCATTAGGCCACTCAGGCCCATTCAGACCATTAGTCCACTAAGGCCAATTAGGCCACGTCGGCCCATTAGGCCACCTTGGCCCATTAGGCCACTTAGGCCCATTAGGCCATTTAGGCCCATTTGGCCACTTAGGCCCATTAGGAAGATTAGTACACTTCATCCCATTAGGCCCATTAGTCCACTTAGGCCCATTCTGCTCATTAGGACACTTAGGCCCCTTAGGCCCACTAGGCCAGTGAGGCCACTTAGGCCCATTAAGCCACATAGGCCCATTTCAGCCATTAGGCCCATCCGGGCCATTAGGCCAATTAGCCCCATTCGGCGCATTCGGCCACTGACGCCCATTAGGCCCTATAGTCCCATTAGGCTAATTAGGCCAATTAGGCCCATTAGGCCCATGAGGTCCATAAGGCCACTAAGGCCACTGAGGCCCCTTAAGCCCATCTAGCCCATCAAAACCATTAGGCCACTTAGTCTCATTTGGCCCATTTGTCCCATTAGGCCACTTAGGTACATTAAGCTTATTAGGCCACATAGGCCCATTAGACCGATCAGGCCCATCAAGCCCATTAGGCTGCTTTGGCCCATTCGACACATTACGCCCATATGGCCCATCATGACACTTAGGCCCATTCAAGGCATTAGGACACTTCGTTCCATTAGGCCCATTAGGCCCATCAGGCTCATCGTGCCCATTTGGCCACTTGGGCCCATTAGGCCCATTAGGCCACTTGGGCCCATTAGTCCCATAAGTCCACTTAGGCATGTTCAACGCATAGGCCACTAAGGCCCATTAGGCCCACAGGCCCCTTAGGCCACTTAGACCCATTAGGCCAATTAGGCCCATTAGTCCACTTAGGCCCATCCGTCTCATTTGTCCACTTAGGCTCATTAGACCCTTTAGGCTCATTAGGCCACTTAGGACCATTTGGAAAATTAATCCCATTAGGCCATTGAGGACCATTAGGCTCATTAGTCCCATTAGGACACTTAGGCAAATTAGGCCACTGAGGCCCATTAGTCCCATTAAGCCACTCAGGCCCCTTATACCCATTAGGTCCATTATGCCACTTAGGCCCATTAAGCCACTTAGGTCCATTAGGCCACTTAGTCCAATTAGGATCATTATGCCCATTAGGCCAATTATCCCACATAGGCCTATTAGGACAGTTAGGCCCATTACGCCACTTAGGCCCATTAGTCAACTTAGTCCCATTAGACAACTTAGGCCCATTAGGCCACTTAGGCCCATTATGCCAATTAGGCCTCTTAGGCCCATTAGGCAATTTCAGCCACTAAGCCCCATTTGGTCGATTAGTCTCATTAGGCCACTTAGTCCCATTGGGTCATTTCATACACTTAGGCCCATTAGGTCACTAAGTCCCATTCATCCACTTAGGCCCATTAGTCCCATTAGTCCTACTTAGTCGATGAGGCCGATTAGGACACTTCAGCCACTTTGTCCCATTATGCCCATTAGGCCCATTAGGCCACTTTAGCCCATTAGCCCCATTAGGCCACTTAGGCCCATTTAGTCAATTAAGGGGATTAAGAAACTTGGGCCCATTAGGCCCCTTATGCAACTTTGGCCCATTAGGCCCATGAGGCCAGTTAGGCCTATGAGGCCCATTAGGCCCATTCATCCACTTAGGTCCATTGAACCCATTCGTCCCATTTGGCCCATTTGGCCACTTAGGCCCATTAGTCTGTGTAGGCCCATTATTCCACTTAGGCCCATTAGGCCCATTAAACACATTAGTCCCATTAGTACCATTAGGCCCATTAAGCCACTTAGTCCACTTAGGCACATTAGGCCCATTCGGTCGATTATCCCGATTAAGCCACATAGGCTAATTAGGCCACATTTTCTCATTAGGCCCATTAGGACACATAGACCCATTAGGCCCATTAAACCCATTAGTCCCATTAGGACCATTTTCACAACTTAGGTCACTTAGGCCAATTAGGCCCATTCGGTTGATCATCCCGATTAGGCCACTTAGGCCACTTAGGCCCATTAGGTCCATTAGGCCCATTAGGCCCATTAGTCCCATTAGGGAACTTAGGCCCATTAGACCACTCATGGCCATTAGTCCCATTAGTCCCTTTAGGCCGATTAGGCCCATGAGGTGCAATCTGTTGATGTGGCCCATGAGGCCCATTAGGCCTGGGAGGACCATCAGGCCCATTAGGACACTTAGGCCCATTAGAATCTTCGGTCCCATGAGTCCACTTATATCCATGAGGCCCATAAGGCCCATGAGGCCCATTAGACCCATCATGCCACTTGGTCCCATTATGCCCGTTAATACCATTAGGCCCATTAGGCCCACTAGGATCATTCTCCCATGAGGGCCATTGGTCCCATTCATCCCATTAGGACCCTTAGCCCCATGAGGCCAATTGTGCCCATTGGGCCCATTAGGCCACTTGGCCCCTTCGGCCCATTAGTCCCCTTTGACCCACTTAGCCCACTTAGGCCTATTAGGCCCATTATGCCCATTGGGCCCATGAGGCAACTTAGGCCCATTAGGTCCATTAGACCCATGAGGCCTACTAGGTTCATCAGGCCAATTAGGCTCATTCGTCCCATTAGGCCCATTAGGACCTTTATGCCCACAAGGCCCATTAGGACACTTAGGCCCATTAGGACACTTACGTCACTTCAGGCCATGGTCCCATTAGGCCTATGATGCCCATTAGACCACTAAGTACAATTAGTCCCATTAGGAAACTTCTGTCCATTAGTTCCATTGGGCTCATGATGCCACCTAGGCCCATTCGGTCCTTTAGGACCATAAGGCCCATTAGGCCCATCAGGCCCACTAGGAACATTCAACCACTTAGGCCCATTAAGCCCATCATGCCACTTCAGCCACTTCGGCCCATTAGGCCCACTCTAACACTTAATCCTAGGAGTACGATTAGGCCCATTAGGCCCATGAGGCCCATTAGGCCCATCAAGCCCATGAGGCCACTAAGGCCGATCAGGCCCATGATCCCACTAAGGCCCATGAGGTCCATTAGGCCCATTATTCCACTTATCCCCATTAGGCATATGAGTCGACTTAGGCTCATTGGGTGCTTGAGGCCCTTGTGGGCTATTAGGCCCATTTGGCCCATTCAGCCACTTAGGCCCATTGGGCCACATATGCCTATTAGGCCCATTTCGCCACTTAGGCCCATTAGGTCCATTTCTGCACTTAGCCCCATTAGGCCTGCTCGAAAACTTAGAACCATTGGGCCCCTTAAGCCACTTAAGCAAATTTAGCCCATTATGCACATTAGGACGCTTTGCCCACTTTGGCCCATTAGGCCCATTATACCCATAGGGCCTATCATGCCCATTTAGCCACTAAATCCCATTAGGCCCATTTGAACCATTACGCCCATTAGGCCACTTATGCACATTTTGTTGATTGGGCCACTTACACCACTTAGGCGCATTAGAACCATTTGGCCCATTAGGCCCATTAGTCTCATTAGGCCCATTAGGCCCATTAGGCCACTTAGGCCAATTAGGCCCATTTGTCCAATGAGGCCCATTATGGCCATTGGGCCTATTATGACCATGAGTCCCATTAGGCCACGGAGGCCCATTAGGCCCACTACGCCCGTCAGGCCCATTCAAACACTTAGCCCAATTAGCCCACTAGGCCCATTAGGCCACTTAGGCCCATGAATCCCATTAGGACACTTAGGCCACTTAGGACCATTCGACCCATGAGGCCTATTCATCCCATCAGTCCCATTAGTCCACTTAGGCCCATTAGGAGACTTAGGCCCATTAGGCCACTTAGGCCCATTAGGCCACTTAGGCCCATTAGGTCACTTAGTCCTATTAGACCACTTAGGCCCATTAGGCCCATTAGGACACTTAGGCACATTGTTCCATTTTGCCCCATTATTCCCATTTATCCTATCAGGCCCATTAGGCCCATTGGAAAACTTAGGCCCATTAGGCCCGTTTGACCACTAAGGCCCATTGGGCCACTTAGGAACATTGGGCCATTGAGGACCATTATGGCCATGAGGCCAATCAGGTCAATTAGGCCCCTAATTCCCACCAGGCCCATCAAGCCCATCATGCCACTTAGGACCATTAGGCTCATTAGGCACATTAGGCCTTTGAGGCTCATTAGCTACTTAGGCCACTTAGGCTCATGAGGCCCATTAGGCCCATTCGAACCATTAGGAAAATTAATCCCATTAGGCCACCTAGGCCCATTAGGACACTTAGGCCCATTAGGACACTTAGGCCCATTATTCCCATTAGGCCAATTAGGTCCATTAGTCCACTTAGGCATTAGGCCCACTAGGCCCATTAGGCCCATTAGGCAACTTAGGCCCATTAGTCACACTAGTCTCATTCATTCGATTAGGCTGATTAGGCCACTAAGGCCACTTAGGCCCATTAGGCTCATTAGGCCCATTTGGCCCATTTAGCCCATTTGGCCCATTAGGCTATTTAGGCCCATTAGACCCATTCAGTCGATTAAGGGGATTAGACCACTTGGGCCCATTGGGCCACTTAGTTCCATTAATCCCATTAGGCCCATGAGGCCACTTAGTCTCATTATGCCCATTTTACCACTTAGGCCCATTAGGCCACTTAGGCCCATTAGGCCTCTTAAACCCATTAGGTCCATTAGGCTCATTTGGATATTGAGTCCCATTAGGAAATGTAGACCTATTAGTCCCATTAGGCCACTTAGACCCATTAGGCCCATTAAACCCATTTGTCCCATTCGTCCCATTAGGCCCATTGGGACCATTAAGCCACTTAGGCCACATTGGCCCATTAGGCCCATTCGGTCGATTAGCCCGATTAGGCCACTTAGGCCCTTTAGGCCACATGAGCACACTAGGACACTTAGGCCCATTAACCCATTAGTCCCATTAGGCCACTTAGACCATTTAGTGATCTTAGCCAATTAGGCCCATTAGGCCCATTAGGCCCATTAGGTCACTTAGGCCCATTAGGCCCATTGGGCACATGAGGCCCCTTCACCCCTTTAGGACCATGAGGCCCATTAGCCCCATCAGGCCACTTAATCTCATTAGGCCCTTTAGGCACACTGGGACCATTTGGCCACTGAGGCCCATTACGCCCATTAGGCCACTTAGGCCACTTCAGCCCACTAATCCCATTGGGCCACTTACGCCTAGGAGGCCCATTATTTCCATTAGACACATGAGACTCATTATACCCATTAGGACCATGAGGCCCATTAGGACGATCAGTCCTATGAGTCCACTTAGGCCCATGAGGCCCATTAGTCCCATATGCCCATAAGGCCACTTATGCCCATTATGCCCATTGGGCCCATGAGGCTACTTATGCCTCTTAGGACTATTAGGACCGTTAGACACATTGGGACCATTAGGCCACTTAGGCCCATTGGGACACTTTTCCCCATTATTCCCTTTTGGCCTATCTAGCCCATTAGTCCCATTCTCCATTGAGGCCCATTAGGCCACTTGGCCCATCAGGCCCATTGGGCCATTGAGGCCGATTGGGCCACTTAGGCACATTAGGCCACTCAGAACCATTATGGCCATTAGGATAATCATGCCCATTAGGCCCATTGGTCTATTGAATCGCATTAGGCCCATTATGCACATCGGTTCATTAAGCCACTTAGGCCCATTAGGCCCATGAGGCCCATTAGGCCCATTCGGATATTTAGGTTACTTAGGCCCATGAGGCCCATTAAGCCCATTAGAACCATGAGGCCACTGAGTCCCATTAGGTCCATCAATCCCACTAGGCCACTTAGACCCATTAGGCCCATTAGGCCACTTTGGCCCACTAGGCCTGTAAGTCCAATTAGACCCATTCAGTTCATTAAGCCACTTAGACCCATTAGGCCCATTAGGCCACAAAGTCCATTTAAACCCATTACACCCATCAGGTCCATTAGTCCCATTAGACGCATTAGGTCACTTAGGCCTCTTAGGCCCATTAGGGCCCCATGAGGCCACTGAGGCCCATTTGTCCCATTTGTCCCATCAGGCCTATTGGGCCACTTAGACCTATTATGGCCATGAGGCCCATGAGTACCATTAGTCCACATAGGGCTTATTCATCTCATTAGGCCAGTTAGGCCCATTAAAACCATCATTCCCATTAGGCCCATCAAGCCCATGAGGCCACTTAGGCCCATTCGGCCCATTATGCCCATCAGGCCCATGAGACCCATGAGTCCCATCAAGCCCATTAGGCCACTTAGGTACATTCAAATAATTAGGCCATTATGGACCATTATGCTCATGGGCCCATCAGGACCAGCGGTCCCATTAGGCCACTAAGGACCATTGGGCCCATCAGGCCCATTCGGCTCATTAAGCCAGTTAGGCCCATTAGTCCCATTAAGCCACTTAGGCTGCTTAGGCCCATTAGGCCCATTTGTCCCATAATACCACTAAGGCCCATTAGGAATATTAGGCCCATTATTCCAATTAAACCCATTAGTCCCATTAGGCCCATTAGGCCACTTAGTCACATTCGGGTCATTAGGCCATTTAGGATAATTAGGCCCACTAAGCCACTTAGGCCACTTAGGCCCATTCGGCCCATCAGGCCCATTAGGCCACTAAGTCCCATTACACCCATTAGGACACTTAGGCCCATTCACCTCATTAGGTTACTTAGGCCTTTTAGGCCCATTAGGCCACTTCGGCCACTTAAGTCCATTAGGCCACTAAGTCTAACTAGACCCACTAGGCCACTTAGGCCCATTAGACCCATTAGGCCTCATAGGCCACTTAGGATCATTCAACCCATTATATCCATTAGGCCACTAAGTCCCATTAGGCCCATTAGTCCACTTAGTCCCATTTGGCCCATTTGGCCACTTAGGCCAATTAGGATCATTAGGCAACTTAGGCCACTTAAGCCCATTATGCCACTTAGGCCCATTAGGCCACTTAGGCCCATTCGGCCACCTAGGCCCATTATTCCCATTAGTCCACTCAAGCCACTCAGGCCATTAGGCCTATTAGGACACTGAGGCCCATTAGGTGCATTAGGCCTCTTAGGCCCCTTAGGCCCATTAGGCCCATTAGTCCACTAAGGCCCATTATGACCATTATGCTCATTAAGCCCATTAGTCCACTAAGGCCCCTTAGGACCATTAGGCCAATTAGGCCAATTAGTCCCATTAGTCTACTTAGGCCACTTAGGCCCATTATTCCCATTAGTCCACTAAGTACCATGAGGCCCATTAGCACACTTAGGCCCATTAGGACACTTAGGACCATTTGGCCCATTAGGCCACTCAAACCACTTTGGCCTGTTTTGCCCATTGGGCCCATTCGGCCACTTAGGCCCATTAGGACACTAGTCCAATTAGGCCCATTTGTCCACTTAGGCCCATTAGTCCACTTAGGCCCATTCATCCTATTAGGCAACTTCGACCACTTAAGCTCATTCAGCCAATTAGGACACTGAGGCCCATTAGGTTCATTCAGCCACTTAGGCTCATTCGACTCATTAGGCCACTTAGGCCCATTAGGATACTAAGGCCCATTATTCCCATTAGTCTACTTAGGCTCATTAGGCCCATTAGTCCACTCAGGCCCATTAGGCCCATTAGGCCATTGAGGCCCATTTTACCCATTAGGCCCATTATAACACTTAGGCCCATTATGCCCATTACACCACTTAGGCCACTTAGGTCCATTAGGCACATTAGGCCACTTAGGCCACTTAGGCCCATTATGCCCATTAGGTCCATTAGCCCACTTATGCCCATTAGGTCACTTAAGCCCATTAGATCACTTAGGCCCATTAGTCCCATTAGCCCACTTAGGCCCATTAGGCCCATTGGTCCCATTAGGCCCATTGAGCCCATTAGGCCCATTATTCACATTAGGACCATTTGTCCACTTAGGTCCATTAAGAGCATTAGGCCACTTAGGTCACTAAGGTCGATTAGGCCACTTAGGACACTTAGGTCGATTAGGCCACTGAGGCCGATTAGGCCACTGAGGCCGATTAGGCCACTCAGGCCGATTAGGCCTCTCAGGCCTATTAGGCCACTCAGGCCCATTAGGCCACTCAGGCCCATTAGGTCACTCATGACCATTAGGCCACTTAGGCCACTTTGGCCCATTATGACCATTAGGACCATGAGGTCACTTAGTCCCATTAGGCCACTTAGTCCCATTTGGCTCATTACACCACTTAGGCCCATTGGGCCACTTAGGTCACTTAGGCCCCTTAGGCCCATTAGGACCATTAGGCCACTTATGCCCATTATTCCCATTAGGCCCATTAGGCCTATTATGCCTCTTAGGACCATTTGGTCCATTCATCCACTTAGGCCCATTAGGCCTATTAGGCCCGTTAGGCCACTTAGGCCCATTAGGCCATTTAGGCTCATTCGGCCCATTTGTCCAATTAGGACCATTGGGAAACTGAGGACCATTCATCCCATTGGGATACTTAGGCTCATTCAGCCTATTACACCACTTAGGATTGTTCAGCCCATTAGGCCCATTAGGCCACTTAGGGTAGTTAGGCCCATTAATCCACTTTGGTCAGTTAGGACTATTAGGATCATTGGACCCATTACACCACTTAGTCACATTCATACCATTAGGCCCATTATGCCACTTAGACTAGTTAGGCCCATTAGTACACTTTGGCTAGTTAGACCCATGAGGCTCATTAGGCCCACTAAGGCAATTATGCCAGTTAGGCCAGTTGTGCCCATTCATCCCATTGGGCCCATTTGGCCACTTAGGCTCGTTAGGGTCATTAATACCATTCAACCCATTAGGCCACTCAATCCCATTCACCCTATTAGGCAACTTAGGCTAGTTAAGACCATTTGACCACTTAGGCCCATTTGGCCCATTATGCCTGTTAGGCCCATTAGGCCTATTAGGCCCCCTGGTAGGCTATTTGAAAGTGCCCAATGGATGATTGTATCACTGAGAGGGGGATGGGTGAATCAACAATACTTTTTTCTCATATATTTATTTTCAAATGAAATAAACTTCGCCTCTGGTTAAAGATTCTATTCCCTACTGAAAACAATTCAAACACACATCCACATTAACACAAGTATTTACAAGATTCACTATTCAATAAGAATAGCTACATCATTGGTTTGGTATAGAAGTGATCCAATACCACACAATCCACTAGAAAATAATCATTGGATTACAATGAGTAGGATATACCATTTCACTCATGTAGCACCATGTAAACAACCCAATAGTTCATGTGCACCCTATTAGCACAAATAGGGTAATGCAATGATTGTGTAACTACTCATGTTACCTATGCTTATTTTCAATTTCACAAATTTATTCAATTGAAAACACTTCTTCAATTTATTACCCAGAATATGGTAAGAACTTCCTGGACTTTTTTAAGAGAAAAAATCAAGTCTGATTTTCCTAGTCTGATTTTACTAGTCTGATTCCTTTGAGTACGATTCTCCCTGATATGATTCTTCCTGATACAATTTTCCCGATACGATTCTTCTCAGTATGATTATCCCCAGTAAAAAAAATATAACTTTGATAGAATGCGATAGAGATTAATCGACACCACTTTGATTCTCCATCTTCCACATTCCGGAAGACCTATTACGAAAATCTCAATTTGATTAATCAAACTCGATACGATGATCAGACGAATACGATTGACAAGATGAATAAGGAAATTGGATGCGTACGATAAACACTGAGTACTATGATCAACTGAGTATAATGTTGTGATCTTGTCTCTTCTCTTTCAGTTCAATCCACTAAAAATTCTTCAAAAAAAGTGAATAGGGAAACTTATTCTTATCTCTAAAACTCAGAGATTCTCTCTCATGAACAATACATCGGTCCACCTCAAGTACAACATTTGGAACATTTGGCCCTTTTGTCCACTTAAATCCCATTTGGCCCACTTGGCCACTTAAAACCCATTAGACCCATTAGGCCACCTAGTCCACTTAGGCCCATTCGACCCTTAGTACCATTTGTCCATTTAGGCCAATTTAGGTCATTTAGGACAATTAGGCCAATTGGTCCATTTACGTTCTTTTGGAAAATTAGGCCATTTAGGTCATTTAGTCCAATTTAGGTCATTTAGGCCAATGAGGCCAATGAGACCAATTCAGGCCAATTTAGGTCCTTTAGGAAATTTAGGCCAGTTAGAAGATTTATGCTATTTAGGTCAATTTAGGCACATTAATCTGATTAGGCCAATTTGGCCAATTTGGCCAATTAGGCAATTTAGGACATTTAGGATAATTGTTTTATTTAGGCTAATTTAGGTCATTTAGGCTATTTATCCCAATTTAGAACATTTAGGTCAATTCATCCAATTATGCCATTGAGGCCATTTAGGCAATTTAGACTAATTAGGTCAATTAGGTCTATTAGGCCATTTAAGCTGATTAGGCTAATTTTGACCATTTGGCCCAATTAGGCCAACTATGTAATTTAGGAAATTTAATCCCATTTGTCCATTTAGGAAAATTTTGTCCATTTAGTCCATTTAGACCAATTTAGGCCATTTAGGCCAATTAGGTCAATTACACAACTTAGTAAATTTAGCCCAATTATTCCATTTAGGCCAATTTAGGCCATTTAGACCAATTGGTCCAATTAGAACAATTTTTTCCATTTAGGCCATTTAGAAAAATTAGTCCATTTTGGCCAATTTAGCTCATTTAGTCCAATTAGGAAAATTGTGCCAATTAGACCAATTAGGCCAATTAGGCCAATTTATGCCATTTAGGTCAATTTATGCCATTTAGGTCAATTTAGGTCACTTTGTCCAATTAGACCAATTAGTTCATTTAGTTCATTTAGGCTAATTAGGCCATTTAGGCCAATTATATCAATTAGGCCATTTCGGTCATTTAGGCCAATTAAACCATTTAGACCATTTAGACCAATTTAGGCCATTTAGACCAGTTAAGCCAATTTAGGACATTTAGGATAATTTAGTCCATTTAGCCTAATTATACCAATTAGGCCAATTAGTACATTTAGGCCATTTAGGACAATTTGTCCATTTAGGCTAATTAATCCATTTAGTCAAATTAGGCCAATTAGACAATTTAGGCTAATTTAGGCCATTTTGGACATTTCGGCCATTTAATAAATTTGTTCATTTAGGTCATTTAGGCCATTTAGGCCAATTAGGCCATTTGGTCCATTTAGTTAATTTAGGCCAATTGGGTTAATTGGACAATTTAAGTCATTTGGTCCAATTTAGGCCATTTAGGCCATTTAGGCCAATTTAGGACATTTAGGCTATTTAGGTTAATTTAGACCCATATGGCCAATTAGGCCGATATATCCAATTAGTCCATTAATCTCATTATGCCCATTAGACCCATTCTGCCACTTATGCCCAATTGGCTCATTGGGCCGATTAGGCCACTTAGCCCCATTAGGCCACTTAAGCTCATTAGACCCATTTGGCCCATTTTGCCACTTAATCCCATTAGACCTATTAGGCCACTTAGGCCCATTCAACCCTTAGTCCCATTAGGCCCATTATTCCATTTAGGCTAATTTAGTTTATTTAGGACAATTAGGGAAATTAGGAAATTTTGGCCATTTAGGCCAATGAGGCCAATGAGATCAATTCAGTCCAATTAGGGCATTTTTTTCCCTTTAGGGAATTTAGGCCAATTAAAAGATTTAGGCCATTTAGGCTAATTTAGGCTAATTAAGTCAATTATTCCAATTATACCAATTGTGCCAATTAGGAAATTTAGTTCATTTAGACCATTTAGGCCAATTTAGGATGTTTAGACTAATAGGTCCAGTTAGGTTAATTTAGACCATTTATGCCATTTAGGACAATTTAGACCATTTAGGCCAATTCAGTCAATTATTCCCTTTAAGACAATTTAGGAAATTTAGAATAATTAGGCCAATTAGGTCGATTAGGCCATTTAAACCGATTAGGCCAACTTTGACCATTTGGTCAAATTAGGCCAATTATGCAATTTCGGAAATTTTATCCAATTCGGCCATTTAGGAAAATTTTGTCCATTTTGTCCATTTAAACCAATTTAGTCAATTTAGTCCAATTAGGCCAATTAGGTCAATTACACAATTTTAGCAATTTAGCCTAATTATTCCATTTAGGCCAATTAGGTCAATTACACAATTTAGGCAATTTAGCTCAATTATACCATTTAGGCCATTTAGACCAATTATCCCCAATAGACCAATTTTGGACATTTTGGACATTTTGGACAATTAGGCCATCTAGTAAAATTTAGATCATTTAGACCAATTAGGAAAATTAGAAAAATTAGGCCAATTAGGCAATTCAGGCCAATTAGACCAATTAGGTCATTTAGGCCAATTTATTCCATTTAGTCCAATTTAGGCCATTTAGGTCAATTTAGGCCACTTATGCCAATTAGACCAATTAGTTAATTTAGGCCAATTAGTCCACTTAGGCGATTTAGGTCATTTAGGCTAATTAGGCAATTTAGACCATTTAGACCAATTTAGGCCATTTAGACCAATTAGGCCAATTTTGGCCATTTAGGCCATTTAGAAAAATTAGGCCAATTATTCCAATTATTCCATATAGGCTATTTAGGTCAATTAGTTCATTTAGGCCAATTTGGCTAGCTAGACCATTTAGGCTAATTTAGGCCATTTAAGCCAATTAATCAATTTGTTCATTTAGGTCATTTAGACCATTTAGGCCAATTAGTTTATTTAGTCCATTTAGTTCATTTAGGACAATTATTCTAATAAGAAAATTTAGGTCATTTAGTCCAATTTAGGCTATTTAGACCAATTAGTCCATTTTGGCCAATTTAGGTCATTTAGGCTATTTAGGCTAATTTAGACTATTTAAGCCAATTCGCCCAATTATTCCATTTAGTCCAATTTAATCCATTTAGTTCAATTAGGAAAATTAGTACATTTAATCCAATTTGAAAAATTTAGGTCATTTGGGCCAATTAGACCATTGAAGACAATTAGGTCAATTAGACAATTTAACAATTTAGCAATTTAGGTCAATTAGGCCAATTAGGTTAATTTAGGTCATTTAGGCCAATTAGGCCATTTAGTACCATTAGGAAAATTTAATACATTTAGGTAAATTAGGACAATTAATACAATTAGTTAATGTATGCAATTTAGTCTAATTGGGCCATTTAGACCACTTAGGCCATTTTTGTCAATTTAGGCCAATTTAGGCCAATTAGGCCATTTAGCCAATTTAGGCCATTTAGATAACATACTATGAAGGGACACAAAGTACATAGACTGTTAGGTATGAGTACTCATAAGCAGATGAGACTTCTTCTCATGAATTTCTTGCTTGGTAATCTCCAAGACGGGAGATTATGAGAACAGACTCGCCAGTAGGAATTTCGGATGTTTTGGTGTCATCAGATATTTCTATCTATGAGTGTGTGTGATGGTCCTTGTACTTTAAGATAATTATTAAATCATTTCATAACTATCATACTTAGATGTATGTCATAAACCATGGCGATAACAACTCATAGAAAAGTTGGATACGTTGGGTGCGTCATGAGTGACATGTCATTAATGAATAATTCGAGGAAGGATTTTTTTCCTTCAATCTTTAAAGAAGCTGATATCTCAACCCTTTATTGGAATAAAACCCTTGCATTAAATTCCATGTCTATGGTGTAATGATGTGTTTACTTCATATAGTCAAAGGAAGACGTATCTATCATATAGGTTGGTGACACAGATGTGCAACCTTCTTGATGAGATATTGTGACAAAGAGATTATATTACACAGTGAGTGTTCGTATCTGGTTTTCAATGTTGTGACATAAACTTATTTCTCTTGGGTGATTTGACCCATTACTAGACAGTAATCTCAGACTTTAGGAAATTCCACCTAATGTCAATGATAAGGAATCCTAGAGGGTCACACACTAAGTGTTTCCTTTGATCTTGATTAAATTCTATTTGAGTTTAATTAATGGAATAAATATTATTCTCAAGTTTGAGAAATAATTTTATTCAATTTATATTAATCACATAAATTAAATAAATATTTATTCTCTGAAATGTGAATAAAAAATTTATTTTATTTATTTAATTTTTAATAAATATTTATTCATTATATTGTAAATAAAATATTTATTTATGAATAAAACATTTATTCGGTTGTTTAATAAATTATTGAGGAGTTTGAATGGACCATGACTGAGTCCATTGACAAATATTAATTAGCAAGACCGTTATATAATATTTGTTATTGTGCAAGTTGTCATGCGCTAAAAAATAATAATTATATAATAATATTATGTGGTATGAGATTTATTGAAGGTAATTAATGTTATTTGATTTCTGGTATGAAATTAAATAATATTTTAAATTAAATCTCAACTTTATAAATAGAAATCTATGTCTATTGTGTAAATCATCCAAAAATTAAGAATAGAAAATTGTTGCGCACAACGAATTCTCTATCAACTCCTCCTTCTCTCTCTCTCAATAATGAGAAGTGCAAGAAAGATTTCTTCAAGACCAAAGAACGAGTGATCAAGAAAAAATGACATAAGACATTAGACTCACCACACTAACACCTAGAGATCGAGTGGTGTTTCTTAGAGATCATAGGAGTACATATGGATTGCCTCTAGAGGGATTTTATCCTGGTATCCTCACAGTGTAATGATGGTAATCTGAAAGGGTCTTTTTGGATGATCAACATTCACTAACAAAGAAAGTTCCTAAGCATAGGTATTTATTTATTTAAATATTAAATATATTAATTTTAAATTTGACATGAAAGACCCTTTCTCTTGGATTCAGGCAACAATTATTAAAATAAATTTTAATATACCATACATCTTTTCATGCTTCCACTATGCTCGAAACCACCACCACCACCACTACCACCGCTGCCTTCATCACAAACACTGCCACCACCACCACCACCCTCCCTATACCACCACCACCACCATCAGCTCAATCGCAACTAGGAACCTCATTGAAATCAATCTAGGTATCATATAAATATCAAATTGATTTCATAAATGAATCAAAAGTAATAAGAGTCTCTGATGGAAGTGGTGGACTTATAACTGACATATATTTCAGGAAGTGTTTGGTGACCAATTTATTTCTTTCAAGATCCTTTATTGCTATTTTTTGGCCTCATATACTTATTCATGATCATTTTTCAGCTCGGTGGTCTGAGAGGTTTGAGATGCACTCAATGAGGTCCAATAACTAGTGGGGAAAATATTTTTCATGGGTCGACATCATAATCTCTCATGGCTCTCCTCACCTAATACTTGTATCAAATGATCATTTGGCCTGAAGTTGTCATCTTCTTTCTCATTGAGGGCCTCCAGGACACACTATTGAAAATATAAACAAGGAATTTAATTATTAATTACATATAAAAATTTGAAGTATCATTAAAAAAACTTACAGTATTTTCTTTTGTTTTTGCACTTACATAATTTCCATTATTTTTCTTCCTAGTTAAGGAAAATAATTTTGCTCGAGGCACACAACCTTTGATGACAAATCTTTCTTGCTATAAATGACATTGATTAGTATAATACCACATTATTGAATAATACAAAAGTGATAAACCTAGAATGAATTAAAATTCTAGATGTTGAAGAAATCCATAAAATTAAGAAACATCTAAATGTACATTTAATTATAAATTTAATACTAGTGACATAACATAAACAATCCATACTAATTATCAAGATAAACCTGTGTATGGTATGGATTCCACTTTTCTATTAATTTTGGTATAATTACATTTATGTTTTGTTATTTGGTTATTCATTCACTTGGTAATTTTGATCATTTTTCCATTTGGATACTTGGATAATTGGCCAATTAGGCCATTTATGAGAATTTGGCCAATTAGGCCAATTAGTCTAATTAGACCATTTAGTCCAATTAGGCCCTTTAGCCCAATTATTTCGTTTAGGACAATTAGTCCATTAGGCCAATTATGTCATTAGGCCATAGGGAATTTAGGCCTTTAATACATTTAGGCCAATTAGTACATTAGTCCATTTATCCCATTAAGCCAATTAGTCCAATTAGGTGAATTAGACCATTAAGGTCAATTAGGCCAATTAGCCTAATTAGACCATTTAATCCAATTAGATCATTTAATCCATTTGGACCAATTAGGCCATCTAAAACAATTAGGTCATTTATTCCAATTAGTTAATTAGGATATTTAGACCAGTTTTTCCATTAGGACATTATCCCATTAGTTCATTACACCATTAGACCAATTGTTTATTTGGTAATTTTACCATTTTCACCAATTTAGTCCAATTAGGCTAAATAGTCTAATTAGGTCAATTAGACCATTTAATCCAATCGTACCATTTAATCCACTTGGACCAATTAGGCCATTTATACTCATTTGACCATTTAGACTAATTAGTCCAATTAGGTAAATTATTCCAATTAGACAATTTAATTCCATAAGACCATTTAATACATTTAGACTAATTAATCCATTTAGACCAATTAGTTCATTTGTACCAATTAGGCCATTATGCCAATTATGCCATTAGGCCATTAGGCTATTTAGAAACATTAGGTCATTTAGGTCATTAGGACATTATCTCATTAGTTCATTGGGCCATTAGGCTCATTTTTCATTTGGCCATTTGGCCATTTAGGCCAATTTAGACCAATTTAGGTCAATTATAACGAAAAAATCCTAAAACCTAGACCCAAAACACTATATTTGGAACACTAATAATTAAGGCCTAAATAGGCTCATTAAGATTATTAGGCCACTTAAGCCCATTAGGTCACTTCGTCCCATTAGGACTATTAGGCCCATTCGGCCCATGAGGCCACTAAGGCCCATTATGCCTATTAGGCCACTTATCCCATTAGACCCATTAGGCCGATTTGGCCACTTACGCCCATTAGGCTCATTAGGCCACTTAGGACCATTAGGCCCATTAGGCCACATAGGACCATTAGTCCCATTCATCCCACTCAACCCATTAGGCTCATTCGAACCATTAGGCTACTTAGGCCCATTGGCCCATTAGGCTCGTTACGATGATTAGGCCACTTAGGCCCACTAGACCCATTACGCTGATTAGGTCACTTAGGCTCATTCAGCCCATTTGGCCCATTAGGCCACTTAGGCCCAATTGGCCTATTAGGCCCATTAGGCTACTTTGGCCTATGAGGTCGATTAGGCCACTTAGTCACATTAGGCCACTTAGACCCATAAAGGCCCATTAGTCCACTTAGGCCCATTAGGACCATTAGGACACTTAGTCCCATTAGGCCCATTAGGCACATTTGTCCCATTAGGCCCATTAGGCCAAATAGGCACATTCGGCCCACTAGGTCGATTAAACCACTTAGTCCAATTAGGCCACCTCAACCCATTAGGGCAATTAGGCCACTTAGGCCCATTAGGCCACTCAGGTCCATTATGCCCACTAGGCCCATTAGTCCCATTCCTCCCATTAGTCCAATTAGGCTCATTGGCCCCATTAGCACCATTAGACCCATTAGGACCATTAGACCATTTAGGATCATTAGGCCCATTAGGCCACTTAGGCCCATTAGTCCCCCTATCCCACTAAGGCCACATAGGCCCACTAGGCCACTTAGTCCCATTCAGACACTTAGGCCCATTAGTCCACTTAGGCCCATTGATCCCATTTGGCCTATTTGGCCCCCAGACCACATAGGCCGGTTAGGCCTATTAGGACCATTATGCCACTTAGGCCACTTAGGCCACTTAGGCGACTTAGTATCATAAGGTTGTTAGGCCCATTGAGCCCATTAGGCCCATTTTCCCCCTTAGTCCACTTATGCTACTTAGGCACATTAGGCCACTTAGTCCACTTAGGCCCACTGATCCCATTAGGCCCCTTAGTTCACTTAGGCCACTTAGGCCCATTAGGACCATTAGGACACTTAGTCCACTAAGGCCCATTATGCCACTTAGTCCCATTTATCCCATTAAGCCCATTAGGCAACATAGGCCGCTTAGGCCCATTAGGCCCATTAGGCCACTTAGGCTACTTAGGCCCATTAGACCCATTATCCATTTGGATCATTAGGCCACTTAGGCCCATTAGGTTACTAAGGCCCATTAGGCCCATTAGACCACTTAGGCCCATTAGGTCACTTGTTCCCATTAGGCCCATTGGACCCATTAGGCCATTTAGGTCCACTCAGTGACTTAGGCCCATTAAGACCATTAAGCGCATGAGTCCACTTAGGCCACTTAGGCCCATTATGCCGATTAGGGCAATTAGGCCCATTATCCCACTTAGTCCCATTGGGCTCATTCATCCCCTTAGGCCCATTGGGCCCATCCAGCTACTTAGCCCCATTAGTCCACTTAGGCTAATTAGTGCACTTAGGTCCCTTAGGCCCATTAGTCCCATTAGTCATATTAGGCCACTTAGGCCACTTAGGCCCACTTAGGTCCACTTAGGCCCATTATGCTACTTTGGCCACTTAGGCCTCTTAGAACCATTGGGCCCATTAGGCCCATTTTCCCCCTTAGTCCACTTAGGTATCTTATGCCCATTAGGCTGCTTAGGCCTCTTAGGCCCATTTGGCCACTTAGGCCCATTGAGCCCATTAGGCCCATTATGCCCCTTAGGTCACTTAGGTCACTTAGGCTGCTTCGGCCCATTAGGGACATTTTCCACTTAGGCCTATTGGGCACATTAATACCACTATGCCACTTTGGTCGCTTAGGCCCATTAGGCCCATAAGGCCACTTAGGCCACTTAGGCCCATATGGCCCATTATCTATTGGACCCATTAGGCCACTTAGGCCCATTAGTCCACTTAGGCCCGTTAGGCTACTAAGTCTCATTAGTCCCATTAGTCCACTTAGGCCCATTAGGCCACTTATACCCATTAGTCCTATTAGTCCTATGAGGACACTTAGGCCCACTTAGCCACTTAGGCCCATTAGGCCCTTTATGCCACTTAATCGGCTTAGGACATTAGGCCTATTAGGGCCATTAGGCCCATTAGCCATTAGGCCCATTATGCCACTTAGGCCCATTCGGCCCATTCAGTCACTTAGGCCCATTGGGAACATTAGTCCATTTAGGCCCATTAGGCCAGTTTGGCCCATTAGGCCACTTAGGCCCATTAGGCCCATTAGGACCATTAGGCATATTAGGCCACTTAGGCCCATTAGGCCCTCCAAATCATTTTTTTAATTTTCATAAAATCCACTTTGAGGAAAATGTGGGAAACATACACCGTACAACATGACACATATCAAAATTTCAAAAATAGTCCAAATATTTAAAATTTGAAAGGAGTATCATCACCGCGAGAACCGTCGCGTCGGCAATAGATCCCACAAATCAGGCAGCCGCTGCTTCAAAGATAGCACATCGAAGAATCTTTCAACATCATCATTGTCATTATCACCTCGTTGTCATCCACTATAAACATCATCATCATAACCATCACTTCCAGAGTCACCACATCACGGATGGGAACATCACCTTCATTATTGTCGACCATCATCGTTGGAGCTGAGAACCAGAGAAAAATAAACTAGGATGTCCACTAATCACCACTGATGTATTCATATCACAGCTATAAAAATTTAACTTCACCACCAAAAAACTATCAAAATAGAACATCACAACCATTGAAACCTTAAAACATGGTCCATTCTCCCTCCTTGAGACCCTAATACAATCAATCCGCACCTCCCAGAACCTCCATGAAGACCCACGCGCTGGACAGATAGGGAAAGGATCACAACAAGGATGAGAAGATGGAGGCCTTGGTAAGGGACCAAGATAAAAACCATATCGGTCCAATGAAATAGAGAACCAATAACATAGAAACAAAATCAATCCCAAAAAAATCACCATATGAGACCTCAATCTGGATATGAAAAAAAGAGAAGGATCCAAATAGAGGAATGAATCCGAGCTGAGACCACTACCATCCCTACTCTAGCACCATCCCAAGTAGACCCAGATCCTGAATCAAGTGTGACCAAAGTAGATTCAAACATTATGGGTAGGACATCACAGGTATAGGATAAAGAAGGCATCAGGTGCACTCACCAGAGCCGACTTAAGACATCTAAAGCACCTGCACACACAGACCCAGAATGGGGGTCCGATGCACAGGGATTGATCGAAAGAGGGGTTATGAGCGACATTTGATGACCACACCAAGAAGCCACACCAGTTTAGAGGGAAGAAAAAGAAATAAATAGAATAAAGATGATGGATTGGGTGATGTGGTACCATCACCGTCAAGAAGAGCCTCAAAACCATGGGAGGGGAAGAGGATGTAGGAGGAGCATTGGGATCCAGAAGAGTGAAGAGCCATAAAGTTCATTCATTAGGGTCATTAGGACAATTAGGCCACCTGGGAACATTAGGTCCATTAGTCCCACTAGATATATTTGGCCCAGGACCATTCGGCCACTTAGGCCCATTAGGCCCATTGGGGTACTTCAGCCCCTTAACCTTATTCAGTCAATTAGGTCACTGAGGCCCATTTGGACTATTAATCCCATTAGATTACTCCCATTATGACACTTAGGCCCATTAATCCCACTAGAACCATTAGGCCACTTAGGCCCTTTAGTCCAATTAGGCTCATGAGACACATTAGGCCAATCAGGGCACTTAGGATCATTAGGAGAATTAGGCTCATTCTGCCCATTCGGCCCCTTCAGTCCAATATGCACATTGGATAAGGACCATTAGGCCACTTAGGCCCATATGGTTCATTAGGACCATTAGGCCAATTTTAATAATTAGGCCCATTAGTACCATTAAACCCAATACGCCACTTTGTCCCATTTGGCCACTTAGGCCCATTAGGCCACTTGGGCCCATTAGGCCACTAAGGCCCATTGAGCCACTTAGGCACATTCGGCACATTAGGCCATTATTCCATAGAATCCCATTAGGCCACTTAGGCTCATTAGGCCCATTAGTTCCCTTAGTACCATTAGTCCACTTAGGCCCCATATGCCCCTTAGGCCACTTAGGCCCATTAAACCACTTAGGCCCCTTAGGCCCATTGGGCTGCTTAGGTCCATTATACTTGTTAGGCCCATTAGGACCATTGATCACATTATGCCACTTAATACCATTTTGTGCACTAGGCCCATTAGGCCACTGAGGCCCAATATGAAACTTAGGCCCATTAGGCCAATTAGGCACATTAGCCCACTTAGGCCCCTTAGGCCACTTAGTCCCCTTAGGCCCATTAGGCCACTTAGGCCCACTAGGCAGCTTAGGCCCATTAGTCCCATTAGTCCCCTTAGTCCACTTAGGATAATTAGGCCTTTTAGGCCACTTAGTCCCATTATGTCACTTAGGCCCACTAGACCAATTAGGCCAATTAGGACACTTAGGTCCCTTTGACCACTTAGACCCATTAGGTCCATTAGTCTACTTAGGCCCATTAGGCCACTGAGGCCCATTAGGACCATTAGTCCACTGAGGCCAATTTAGATCATTTGGAACATTAGGCCACTTAGGCCATTGAGGACCATTTGGCCCATTAGTCCACATATACCCATTCAGCCTATTAGGCCACTTAGGCCCATTAGGCCCATTAAGCTATTGAGGCTCGTTCAACCCATTAGACCACTTAGGCCCATTATTCCCATTTTCCCACTTATTCCCATTAGGCAACTAAGGCCCCTTAGGCCACTAAGTACCATTAGGCCCATTACTTCCATTAAGCCATTAGGCCCATTACACCACTTAGGCCCATTAAACCCATTAGGCCACATTAGCCCATTAGGCCACTTAGGCCCATTAGGCCCATTAGTCCACTTTTTCCAATTAGGCCCATTTGGACACTTATGAAACTTAGGCCCATTAGTCAACTTAGGTCTATTATTCTCATTAATCCCGTTAGGCCACTTAGGCCCATTAGACCACCTAGGCCCATTAGGCCCATTAGGCCACTTTGGCCCATTATGCCACTTAAGCCCATTAGGCCCATTAGGCCTATTAAGCCATGTATCCCCATTAATCCCATTAGGTCGATTAGGACATTGAAGCCCATTAGGCCCATTGATCCCATTCATTCCATTAGGCTCATTAGGCCCATTAGGTCCATTCAGTCCATTAGGACCATTAGGCCACTTGGGACCATTAGGCCCATTAATCCACTTATGCCCATTTGACCACTTAGGCTCATCAAGCCACTTATCCCCATTAGGCCCATTATGCCACTTAGGCCCCTTTGGACACTTTGACCCATTAGGCCACTTAGGCACATTAGGCCGATTAGACTACTTTGGCCCATTAGGCCCATCTATCCACTTTAGTCCATTTGGCGCATTAGGCCACTTAGAACCATTAGTCCACTTAGGCCCATTCGGCCACTTAGGCCCATTTGGTCCATTAATCCCATTTGCATGATTAGGCCACTTAGGCACATTAGGCCAATTAGGCCACTTAGGATTATTAGGCCCATTCATCCCGTTAGGCCCATTAGGCTACTTAGGCCCATTATTCCACTTAGGACTATTCGGCATATTCGTCATATTCATCCCATTAGGCCCAATAGGCCACTTGGTAAATCTATGTTGATTGGGACACTAAGTCCCCATAGGCCCATTTGGACACTTGGGCCCAATAGGCCCATTAGGATACTTAGGCCCATGAGACTCATTAGGCCCATTAGGCCCATTAATCCACTTAGTCCCTTTTGTCCCATTAGGCAACTTAGGCCCATGAGGCCCATTATGCCCATTCATTACATTAGGCCAATTAAGCAACTTATTCCCATTAGGCCACTTAGGCCCATGAGCCCCATTAGTCCCCTTAGGCCCATTCAGCCACTTAGGAATATTAGGCCACTATGTCCCATTAGGACCTTTAATCAAATTCGGACACTTAGGCCCATTAGGATCATTCGACCCAAACAACCAATTTGACCCATTATACCACCTAGGCCCATTTGGTCACTTAGGCCCACTGGGACCATTAGGCCACTTAGGCCCATTCGATTGTGATTATGCCACTTAGGCCCATTATGACACATTAGACCATTAGGCCCTTTAGTCCCATTAGGACACTTCATCCCATTAGGCTCATTTGGCCCATTAGGCCACCTAGGCCCATTTGGCCACCTAGGCTCATTCGACCACCTAGGACCATTAGGCCATTATGTCCACTTCAGCCCATTAGGCCACTTATGCCCATTACGCCCATTAGGCCCACTTAGTCCCATTAGTCCCCTTAGGCCCACTTAGTCCCATTAGGCTTATTAGGAAACTTAGGCCCATTAGGACACTTAATCCCATTAGGCCCATTACGCCCATTAGGCTACTTAGGTTAATTTGGCCCATTCAGCCAATTATGCCCATTTGGTTCATTTGTCCCCTTGTCTCATTAAGCCCATTAAACCAATTAGGCCACTTGGCCCCATTAGGCCACTTAGGCCCATTAAGCCACTTAGGCACATTAGGACGATGAGGCCACTAAGGCCAATTAGGCCCATTAGGCCACCTCAACCCACTAGGCCCATTAAGCCCATTAGGCCGATTAGGCCACTTAGGCACATTCAGCCCATTCGACCCATTTAGCCCATTTGTCCCATGAAGACTATTCAGCCAATTAATCCCATTAGGTCGATTGGGAAACTTTGTATCATTAGGCCCCTTCGGCCCATTAGGCCCATTAGGCCACTTCGGCTAATTAGACCCATTCCACCCATTAGGCCACTGAGGACCATTAGTCCCATTAATACCATTAATCCAATTATACAACTTTGGTCCATTATGCCACTTAGGCCCATTTGGACCCTCGTCCTGTTAAGCACATTAAGCACATTAGGCCATAGAGTCACATTAGACCCCTAGTCCCATTAGTCCCCTTAGTCCCATTAGGCCACTTAGGCCCATTACGCCCCTTAGAAAGATTAGGAAACTTAGGCCCATTAGGCCACTTACGCCCATTAGGCCACTTAGGCTCATTCGACCCATTAGGCCACTTAGTACCCTTAGGCCAATTAGGCCCTTTAGGCCACTTAGGGAAATTAGGCCACTTGGGCCCAATAGGACCATTAGATCCAATAGGCCCATTAGGCCCATTAGGCCCATTACACCCATTAGGCCACTTATGCCTCTTAATCCACTTAGGCCCATTCATCCCATTAGGCCCATTAGTCCACCTAGGCTCATTAGGACACTTAGGCACATTAGGCCCCTTAGGCCCATTAGGCTACTTAATTTGATCAAGCCCCTTAGGCCCATTAAGCCCATTTGGACCATTTGGAACCAAGGCCCATTAAGCCCATTCGTCTAATTTGGCCCATTAGGCCCATTATCCCCTTGGGCCCATTGGCCCCTTGGTCTCATTAGGCCCATTAGGCCACTTCATCCCATGAGGCCCATGAGGCCACTTAGGCCCATGAGGCCCATTTCCCCCCATCAAACCACTTAGGCCCATTAGGCCACTTAGACCCAATAGGCCCATGAGGCCCATTAATCCAATTAGGCCATTAGTCCACTTAGGACAATTAGGCCCATCAGCCCCATTAGCCCCATTAGGCCACTTGAGACCATTAGGACACTTAGTCCCATCAGGCCCATTAGGCCTATTAGGCCACTTAGGCCCATTCACTATTGGAAAAACGGCCTATACCCATGGTTCAAAACCATGGGTATAGCCCCCAAAACCATGGGTATAGGCTATACCCACGGTTTCGGGAACCATGGGCTGGAACGACGTTGGTATAGGGATCTCAACCTATACCCACAGTTTTGGAGAACCGTGGGTATAGGGGGGTCAAAGTGTGCACCACGGTTGTACAGTGTGGCACACAACAGACCACACAGTTTGAAAACTATGGGGTATATTATTTCAAAAAAATTGAAGGAGGTGGGTTTTGAACCCACACTCCACCTGTACTTCACAGCTGAACAACCAACCAAGCTGCAGATTCTTTCTGTTATCTATTAATACATCATCTTATATATATTAATTTAATTCACGCTGTGTACATAAAAAATCGCAGCCCAGGGGAATCGAACCCGCGTCTCAGGTAGAGCCTCTCGAATTCACACCACTAACAGGCCAACTGTCCTCGAATTTTTAATTGTTATTTAACAATACATATATGTATATATATTAATATAATCTATATCAGGTATTTAAATTCAAAAAATGCGGACCGCGGGATTTGAACCCAAGTCTCCCAGCCGCGCCTCAAGTTATAACCAACCGAGCTAAACAAATTTTGAATATATAAATATAAATTTATATAAATATATTAAACTAAACCATGAAAAAATATCTTCCTGCCAAATTTTTTTCGTTTCCCACCTAATTTTCATACCCCTCCATAAGCTATACCCAAGGTTGTCCAGAACTGTGGGTATAGGTCTTCAAAAAAAACCCCAATACCCACGATTCTCCAAAACTATCGGTATAGGCATTTGGAAAGTACCCTATACCCATGGTTCTCCAAAACCATGGGTATAGGCTTTCAGAAAATACCCTATACCCACGGTTTTGGAGAACCATGGGTATAGGTTCACGTACTATACCTATTCCCATGGTTTTGGAAAACCGTGGGTATAGACCTATTTTCCAGTAGTGATTAGGACCATTAGACATATTAGCCCCCTTAGGACCAGTTGGCCCATTAGGCACATTAGGCCCTTTAGTCCCATTAGGTCACTTAAGCCACTTAGGCCCATTAGGACCAGTAGGTCCATTAGTCCCATTAGGCCACTTAGGCCCATTAGTCCCATTAGGCCCACTAGGGACATTAGGACCATTAGGCCACTTAGACCCATTCGGCCACTTAGGCTCATTAGGCCCACTAGCCCTATTAGGCCACATAGGTCCATTAGGCCCATTAGATGGCATTGACCCATTAGGCCCATTAGGCTACTTAGGCCCCTTAGTACCATTAGGCCTGTTAGGCCACTTAGGCCTATTAGGTCCATTTTTTCACTCAGGCCCCTAACACCAACTAGGCCCCTTAGGTCCCTTAGGCCCCTTAGGCCCCTTAGGCCACTAAGGCCCATTCATCCCATTAGGTCACTTAGGCCCATTATGCCCATTAGGAAACTTAGGATCATTTGAACCATTAATCTCATTAGGCCACTAGGCCCATTCGACCCATTAGTCACATTGGGCCAATTAGGCCCATTCGTCTCATTCGGCTACTTAGGCCCATTTTTTCCATTTTTCCCATTATGCCCATTAGGCCCATTAGACCCATTATTCCACTTAGGGCATTTAGGACCATCAGTCCCATTAGGCCCATGAGGCCACTAAGGCCCTTCAGGCCTATGAGGCCACTAAGACCCATTAGGCTCATCGGTCCACTTAGGCCCATTAGGCCCATTGGGCCACTTGGTCCCATTCAGCTACATAGGCCCCTTAGCACACTAAGGCCCATTATGCCCATTCAGACCATTTTTCCACTTAGGAATATTAGGTCAGTTGGGCCCATTAGGCCAATTGGGCCACTTAGGCCCATTAGGCCCATTTTACCACTTAGGCCCATTGGTCCCATTAAACCCATTAGGCCGATTAGGCCACTTAGACCCATTATCCCAATTATGCCCATTAGGCCCTTTAGGCCCATTAATCCCATTAGGACACTTAGTCCCATGAGGCCCATGAGGCCCATTAGGGAACTTAGGCTAACTAGGCCCATTCATCCCATTTGGCCCATTAGACCCATTTGGCCCCTAGGCCCGTTAATCCCATTAAGCTCATGAGTCCACTTTGGCCCAATAGGCCGATAGACCACCAATCACCATTAAGAAATTTAGGCCCACCAGGCCTATTAATCCCATTATGCCAATTAGGCCACTTAGGCCCATTAGTCCACTTAGGCCCATTATGCCCACTACTCTATTAGGCCCATTAAGTCCATTGGGATAATTATGCAACTTTTGGGCCATTAGGCCATTTTGGCACATTAGGCCCATTAGTCCCATTAGTCCACTTAGGCCAATTATGCTCATTCATACCATTAGGCCCATTAGGCCACTTAGACCCATTAGGCCAATTAGGAACATTTATCCCATTAATCCCATTAGGTCGATTAGGTAACATTGTCCCATTAGGACACTGAGGCCCATTAGGCCACATAGGCCAATTAGGCTCATTAGGCCCATTAGTCTCATTTGGCCCCAATACCCGTTAATCCCATTAATCCCATTTGGTAACCTAGGCCCATTAGGCCACTTAGGCCCATTAGGCCCCTTAGGCCACTTTGGTCCATTTAGAAAATTTGGCACCGAGGCCTGTTAAGCCCATTAATCCCATTAGGCCCATTAGGCCACTTAGGGAACTTAGGCCCATTAGGCCCATGAGGAACAATAGACCACTTAGTATAATGAGTCCCATTAGGCACATTAGGCCCCTTAGGCCACTTAAGACCATGGGGTCCATTAGGCCACATAGACCCATGAGGCCCACTGGACCACTTCAACCCATCATTCCTATTAGGCCCATTCGACCACTAATCCCTATTAGGCCTATTATTCCACTTAGGCCCATTAGGCCCATTCGTTTGATTGGGATGATTATGTCACATAGGACACTTAGGCCCATTAGATCCATTAGGCCACTTAGTCCCATTGGACCATTAGGCCACTAAGGCCCATTCATCCCAATGGACCCATTCGGCCCATTAGCCCTATTTGGACCCATAGGAACATTAGGCCCATTAGGCTCATTCGGCCACTTAGGGCCACTAGGCCCATTAGGTCACTTAGGGACATTAGACCCATTATGTCACTTAATCCCATTCAACAACTTAGGATCATTATGCCCATTAGACCCATTTGTCCAATTTGTCCCATTAGGCCCATTCGGCCACGTAATCCCATTAGGCCCAATCTTTCACTTAGGCACATAAAGACTATTAATCCCATCTGTTCAATTAGCATGATGAAGCCACTTAGGCTACTTAGACACATTAGGCCCATTAGACCCATTAGGCCACCTAGTCCCATTCGAACCATTTGATAGATTAGGTTGATTAGGACATTTATCCCATTAGGTCCATTTTGCCACTCGGCTCATTAGGCCCATTTGGTCGATTAGGCCGATTCGGCCACTTAGGCCCATTCAGTCAATTATTCGGATTAGCCCACTTAGGCCCATTAGGACCTTTAGGCTCATTAGGCCACTTAGGCCCATTCAGTCGATTAGGTGGATTAGGCCACTTTGGACCATTATGACCATTAGGCCACTTAGGCCCATTGGCCCATTAGGCCCATTCAGTCGATTAGGCCGATTATGCCACTTAGGCCACTTAGGTCCATTAGGACCATTAGGCCCATTAATCCCATTTGGAGGGTTAGGTTGATTAGACCACTTAGTCCACTTAGGTACATTATGCCCATTAGGACCATTTGGCCCATTGGGCCCATTAGGCCACTTAGGCATTAGGCCCATTAGGCCCATTAGGCAACTTAGGCCCATTAGTCACATTCTCTCAATTAGGTCGATTATGCCACTTTGGCTACTTAGGCCACTTAGGACCATTAGTCCCATTATGCCCATTCAGTCGATTAGGAGGATTAGGCCACTTAGGGTCATAGGTCCAATAGTCCCCTTAGGCCCATTATGCCAGTTAGGCCCATTAGGTCCATTAGGACCATTAGGACCTTTAGGCCACTTAGGCCCATTATTCCCACTAAACCCATTATTCCCATTATGCTCATTAGTCCCATTAGGTCACTTAGTACCATTAGGTCCCTTAGGACACATGTGCACATTTGGCCCATTATTATAATTAAACCCACTAGTCCCATTAGTCCCATTAGGCCCATTAAGCCACTTAGGCCACTTAGGCCCATTAGGCCCATTCAGTCGATTATCCCAATTAGGCAACTTAGGCCTATTAGTCCCATTAGGCCACTTAGGCCCATTAGGCCCATTAGGATGCTTAGGAACATTAGGCCCATTACACCCATTAGTCCCATTGGGTCCATTAGGTCCATTAAGCCAGTGAGGCCACTACAGACCATTACCCTATTCGGTCGATTATCCCTATTGGGTCACTTAGGCCACTTAGGAGCATTAGCTCCATTACGCCCATTAGCCCCATTAGGACCATTAGGCCCATTAGGGAACTTAGGCCAACTAGGCCACTTTGGACCATTATGCCCATTAGGCCCATGGTCCCATGAGACGCATTCCACCCATGAGACCCATTAGGCCCATGAGGACCATTACACCCATGAGGCCCATCAGGCCCATTAGGACATTGAAGCCCATTAGGCCCATTAGGCCACTTACACCCATTAGTCGCATGAGGCCCATTAGACCGATCACGCCACTTGGGCCATTAAACCCATTAGACCCACTTGCCCCTTTAGGCCACTTAGTCCCATTAGTCCCATTAGGCCCAATGGCCCCATTCATCCCATTAGGCCCGTTTGGCCTATTTGGCCCACTCATCCCATTAGGCCACTTAGGCCCATTCATCCAATGAGACCTATTGGATCTATTAGGCCCATTAGGCCACTTAGTCCCATTCGACCCATTAGGCCCTTTAGGCCTACATAGTCCACTAAGGCCCATTAGGCCCATTATACCCATTGGGCCCATGAGGTAACTTTAGCCCATTTGGCTCATCATGCCAATTAGTCCCATTGGCCCCATTACGCCCTTTAATCCCACTAGGGCCATTCGACACTTATACCCATGAGGCCCATTAAGCCACTAAGGCCCATGAGACCCATTAGGCCCATCAAACCCATTTGGCCACTTCAGCCCATTTGGACACTTAGGCCCATGAGGCCACATAATCCCATTAGGCCCATTGGGCCCATCAGAACCATTGGGCCACTTAGGCCTATTCATCCCATTATGCCCATTCAGACACTTAGACCCATTAGGACCACAAGGCACATTAGGCCCAATCATCCAATTAGGCCCATTCGGCCACTTAGGCCCATTACGCCCATTAGGGCCATTAGGGTAATTAGGTCACTTAAGACTATTAGGAAACTTAGGACCATTAGGACCATTGGTCCCATTTGTCCACTTAAGCCCATTCGGCTCATTAGGCCCCTTAGGCCCATTAGTCCCATTAGACCCATTCGGCACATTAGGCCAATTAGACCCCTAAGGCCCATTAAGATCATTCGGCAACCAAGGCCCATTAGGCCCCTTAGGCACATTAGGCCCCTTACTCCCATTATGACCATTAGTCCAATTAGTCCATTGAGGCCCATTAGGTCCATCAGGATCATTAGGCCACTTAGGCTCGTTGGACCCATTAGGCCACTACAGCCCCTTAGGCCACTTAGGACCGTTAGGTTCGTTTGGCCCATTAGACCACTTAGGCCCATTGGGATAATTAGGTCACTTAGCCCCATTTGGACCATTAGACCCATTAGGCCACTTAGGCCCATTATACCCATTAGGCTCGTTAGGCAGATTAGGCTACTCAGCCCATTGGGAAAATTAGGCCACTTAGGCCCACTCAGCCCTTTAGGCCATTAGGCCACTTAGCCCACTGAGGCCCATTATACCCATTAGGACCATTAGTCCCATTAATCACATTAGGTAACTTAGGTCCATTAGGCCACTAAGGCCAATTGGGACCATTAGGCTCACTAGGCCACTCATGTCCATTAGGCCACTTGCACCCATTCGGCCCATTCGGCCCATTTGGCCGCTTAGGCACATTCGACCTAGTAGGCCCATTAGTCCACTTAGGCCCACTAGACACATTTTTTCCATTAGGCCCATTAGACACTTAGTCCCATTTGGACCATTTTTACACTTAGGACCATTAGCCCCATTAGGCCCATGCAGCCACTTAGGCCCATTAGGCCCACTAGTCACATTAGGCCCATTTGGACCATCCATTCCATTAGGACATTATTCCAATTAGGAACATTAGGCCCATTCGGACACTTAGGCCCATTAGGTACACTAATAACATTAGGACCATTCGGCCACTTAGGCCCATTACTCCCATTAGATCCATTATATCGATTAGGTCACCTAGGCCCATTAGGCCACTTAAGACGAGTCTGTGCATTAGTACCCTTAGGTCCATTCAACCACTTAAGCCCATTATACTCATTAAGATGATTAGGTCACTTAGTCCCATTAGGCCACTTAGGCCCATTAGGCCCATTAGTCTTATTAGGCCCATTAGACAGCTTTAGCCCATTAGGCCCAATAGGCTACTTAGGCCCATTAGGCTGATTAGGCCCATTAGGACACTTAGGCCACTTAGTCCCTTTATGACCATTAGGCCCATGAGGCCATTCAATCCCAAGAGGCACATGATGCCACTTAATCCCTTTAGGCCCATTAGGTCACTTAGTCCCATTAGGCCCATCACGCCACTTATACACATTATGCCCATTTGGCCACTTAGGCCCATTAGGCCCGTTATTCCACTTAGGCTCATTAGGTTCATTAGGCAACTTTGGACCATTAGGCCCATTAGGTCAATTAGGCCACGTTGGCCCATTAGGCCCACTAGGAAATTTAGGACCATTAAGTCCATTAGGCTGATTACACCACTTCGGCCCATTAGGCCCATTAGGTCACTTAGGCCCATTAGGCCACTTAGGCCCATTGGTCCACTTTGGCCTATCAGGATCATTAATCCACTTAGGACACTTAGTCCCATTAGGCCAATTAGTCCACTTCGTCTCATTAAGCCCCTTAGGTTGATTAGGCCACTCAGGCCGATTCGGCCCATTAAGCCCCATAGGCCACTTAGGACCACTAGGCCCATTAGGTCCATTAGGCCCATTCAGTGCATTAGGACCATTAGGACCATGAGGCCACTTAGGCCCATTATGCCCATGAGGCCACTTAGGCCCATTAGGCCAATTAGGCCCATTATGCCACTTAGGCCCATTATGCCACTTAGGCCCATTAGGCCACTTAGGCCCATTTGGACCATTGAGCCACTATGTCCCATTGGGCCACTTAGTCCCATTAGGTCACTTTGGCCCATTCAGTAACTTAGGCCCATTCAACCACTTAGGCCCATTAGGCCGATTAGGCCACTTTGGCCCATTAGGCCCATTATACCCATTAGGCCCATTAGGCTTATTCGGCCACTTAGGCCCATTATGCCACATAGGCCTAGTAGGCCACTTAGGTCCATTAGACCCATTAGGCTACTTAGGACCATTAGGAAACTTTGGCCCATTAGGCCACTTAAGCCCATTAGGTCGATTAGGCCACTTTGGCCCATTAGGCCAATTAGGCCCATTAAGCCCATTAGACTGATTAGGCCACTTAGGCCCATTAGGACCATTAGGCCCATTAGGTCACTTAGGCCCATTAAGTCCATTAGGCTACTTAGGCCCATTAGGCTCGTTCATCCCATTAGGCCCATTAGGCTCCTTAGACCCATTAAGCACGTTTGGCCCATTAGGCCCCTTAGGCCACTTTATCCCATTAGGCCCATTAGTCCCATTAGTCCCATTCGGGCCATTAGGCCCATTTGTCCACTTAGGCCCATTAGTCCACTTCGGCCCATTAGACCCATTCTGGCCATTAGGTCCTTTAGGCCACTTCGGCCCATTAGGCCCATTCGGCACATTAGGCCCATTTCGACCATTAGGACCATTTGGGCCATTAGACCCATTCAGGACACTTAGGCTCATTATGCCACTTAGGCCCATTAGGCCACTTAGTCCCATTAGCCCAATTAGTTCCATTAAGCCCATTCATCTCATTCATCCCATTAGGATCATGAGGTCACTTAGGAAAATTTGGCCCACTAGGCCACTAAGGCCAAATAGGCCCATTTGGAAACTTGGGCCCATGAGGCCTTTTATTCCACTTAGGAACATTAAGCCCATTCGTTTGATTAGGCCAATTAGAACACTTAGGACACTTAGGCCCATCAGGCCCATCAAGCCACATAGGCCCATTAGGCCCATTAGGCCACTTAGGACCATTCGGCCCATTCGGCCCATTCAACCCATTCGTCACAATGGGCCAGTTGGGTCACTTCGCCCCATTTGGCTCATTCGACCAATTAGGCCCATTAATCCCATTGTGCCACTTCATCCCATTAGGACAATAAGGACCCTTACACCCATTAGTCCCATTAGGCCACTTAAGCCCATTCCACTATTTAGGCCCATTAGCGCCATTAGGCCACTTAGCTCCATTCGGCCACTTAGTCCCATTAGCCCCATTAGGCCACTTAGGTCCATTCGACTACTTAGGTCCATTAGGCCACTTTGGCACATTCGGCCCTTTAGGCTGACTAGGACACTTAGGCCAATTCGCCCCATTAGGCCACTTAGGCCCATTCGACCACTTAGGCCCATTTTCCCCATTAGTCCACTTAGGCTCATTTGGCCACTTAGGTCCATTATGCCACTTTGGCGTATTAGGCCCTTTTGGCCGATTAGGCCACTTAGGCCCATTCGACCCATTTATCCCATTCAGCCCATTCCACCCATTAATCCACTAAGGCCCATTGGGCACATTAGGCAACTTAGGCTCATTACGCCCATTAGGCCACTCCAGCCCATTAGGCACATTAGGCCCATTAGTCCACTTTGGCCCATTAAACCCATTATGCTTATTCAGCCACTTAGGCCCATTTGGTCCATTAGGGCCATTAGGCCCATTAGACCCATTAGGCCACATAGGCCACTTAGGCCCATTAGGACCATTAGGCCTATTAGGCCCATGAGGCCACTTAGGCCCATTATGCCACTAAGGCCCTTTAGGCCCATGAGGCCACTTAGGCCCACTAGGCCACTTAATCCCATTAGGCCCATTAAACCCATTAGGCCCATAGGCCCTTTAAGCCCATTAATCCCATTGAGTCACTTATCCCTATTTGGTCGATTAGGCGACTAAGGCCCATTAGGACACTTAGGCCCACTGGGGCCCTTAAGCCCTTTACGTCGATTAGGCCACTTAGGCCCCTTAGGCCACTTAGGCCCATTAGACCCATTAGGACCATTAAGCCAATTAGGCCCATCATTCCACTTAAGCTCATTAGTCCACTTAGGCCAATTAGGTCCATTTGGCCCATTAGTCCCATTTGGCCACTTAGGTCCCTTTAGCCCATTCAGTCCATTGGGCTCATTATAACCAATAGGTCGATTAGGAACCTTTTCCCCATTAAGCCACTTCGACCCATTAGGCCCATTAGGCCACTGAGGCCAATTAGGCCTATTTGAAGCCTAGTCCCATTAATCCCTTTAAGCCCATTAGGACAACTAGGCCCATTAGGACACTTAGGCCCATTGGGCCCTTCGGCCCCTTAGGCCCATAAGGTCCATTAGGCCCATTACCACCATTACGCCCATTAGGTAGACTAGGCCACTTAGGCCCATTAGGCCGCTTAGGCCCATTAGGCTGCTGGGAACCATTCAGCCCGTTAGGCCCTTTTTGCCCCTAGGCCCATTAATCCCATTAAGCTCATTAAGCCCATTGGGCCACCCAGACCCATTAGGCCACTTAGGCCTATTAGGCTCCTTAGGACCATTAATCCACTTAGGGCCATTAATACCATTAGTCCCATTTGTACCATTAAGTCCATTAGGTCGATTTGGCCACTAGGACCATTACGCCCATTAGGCCACTTAAGCCCATTAGGCCCAATCGGCCCATTATACCCATTTGGCACCCAGGCCCAATAATCCCATTAAGCCCATTAGGCCCCATGGGTCCATTAGGCCCATTCGGCTAGTTTGGCCCATTCGACAATTAGGACACTTAGTCCCCTATGGCCAATTAGGCCCATTAGGCCACTTAGGCCTCTCAGGCCCATTAGGCCCATTCGACCACAAAGGAAAATTAGGCCATATGGGCCACTTAGGCCCATTTGGCCACCTAGGTCGATTTGGACCATTAGCCCAATTAGGCCTATCAGGCCCATTAGGACCATTCAACCATGAAGGAAAATTAGGCCATATGGGCTACTTAGGAACATTCGGCCACGTAGGCCGATTTAGCCCATTAGAAAACTTAAGGCCATTATGCCCAATTGTTCAATTAGACTGATTAGGCAACTTAGTCCACTTAGGCCCATTATTCCCATTAGTCCCATTGGCCACTTAGGCCCACTAGGAACATTAGGCCCATTCAACCCATTTGGATGCTTAAACCCATTAGGACCATTAGGCCATTTAGGTTCATTAGGCCCATTAAGCCCATTAGGTCCATTAAGTCCATCAGTCCATATAGGCCCATTAGAATCATGAAGAAACTTAGGACCATTAGGCCACTTAGGCCCATTAGGTCCATTCTGTCACTCAAGTCCTTTAGGTCCATTCGAACACTTAGGCCCATTATGCCCATTAGGACACTTAGGCAACTTAGGTATATTCACCCCATTAGACCCATAAAGACCATTAGGCCACTTAGGCCCATTAAGGCCGTTAGGGCTATTAGGCCACTTAGACCCATTAGGACCATTGGGCCATTTGGTCCATTACTCCCATTGGTCCCACCAGTCCCATTAATCCCATTGGGCACATTCGGCCACTGAGGCCCATTGGGCCCATCAGGCAAATCAGGCCCATTCGGCCCCTTAGGCTCATGAGGCTCACTCAGCCCATTAGGACACTTAGGTCCATTAGGTCCATTGGGCCACTTAGACCATTGAGGCCCATTAGACCCATGAATCTCATCAGGACCATGAGGCCACTTAGGCCCATTAGGTCACTTAGGTCCATTAGGATCATTGGGCCATTGAGGCCCATTAGAACCATGATTCCAATTAGGCCACTGAGGCCCATTAGGCCTATTAGGCCCATCAGGCCCATTAGTCCACTTAGGACCATTAGCCTTATTCGGCTACTTTGTCTACTTAGGCCCATTAGACCCATTAGGACACTAAGACCCATAAAACCCATTGGGCCACATAGGCCCATTTGGGATATATTCCCATTAGGCCACTTAGGCCCATTATGAAACTTAGGATCATTTATCTCATTAGGCCACCTAAGCCCACTAGGCCCATTAGGCCACTTAGGCCACTTCATCCCACTAAGCCACTAAGGACCATTAGGCCCATTAGGCCACTTAAGCCCATTAGGCGCATTAGGTCCATTAGGCCACTAATTCCCATTAGGCCCATTAGGCCACTTAGGTCCTTGAGGATCATTAGGCACATTAGTTCATCAGTCCCACGAGGCCACTAAGGCCTGTTCGGTCCATTTGGACCATCAGGCCCATTCGGCCCATTAGGCCACTAAGGCCCATTTGGCCCATGAGTCCCCATAGGCCCGTTATTCCACTTCGGCTAATTCGAATAATTAGGCTACTTAGGCTCATTTGACCCACCAGGCCCATTAGGCCACCTTGACCCATTCAACCCATTAGGCCCATTAGGCCCATCATGCCACTTAGGCCCAATCAGCTCATTAGAACACTTAGGCCCATTAGGCCCATCAAGCCCATCAACCCCATTAGGACACTTAGGTCCATTAGCCTCATTAGGCGGAATATACCACTTAGGCCCATTCGGCTCATTAGGACACTTAGGCCCATTGGGCCCATCAGGTCCATTTGGCCACAAAGGCCTATTCGACTCATTAAGCCACTTAGGCCCATTAGGACCATCATGCCCATTAAGCCACTTAGGCTCATTAGCCTGATTGGGACACTTAGTCCTATATGACTCATTAGGCCACTTAAGCACATTAGGCACATTAGGACACTTAGGCACATTAGGCCCATTAGGACACTTAGGCCCATTCGACTCATTTGGCCACCTAGGACCATTAATTTGATTAGATCCATTATGCCACTTTGGTCGATTAGGACCACTAGACCACTAAGGCACATTAGGCCCATTAGGCCACTTAGGCCCATTAGTCCACTTAGGGCCATTAGACCCATTAGACCCCTTAGGCCCATTAGTCCACTAAGTCTCATTAGGACCATCAGGCCGCTTAGGTCCATTGGACTACTTAGACCCATTAGGCCACTTAGGCCCATTAGGCTCATTAGGCCACTTAGGCCCATTAAGCGCATTAGGCAACTTAGGCCACTTAGGCCCATTAAGACACTTTGGCCATTTTGCCCCATTATTTCCATTAGGCTCATTCGTCCATATCACGCCATTAGGCCACTTAGTCCCATTAGGCACATTAGGCCACTTAGGCCCATTAGGCCACTTAGTCCCATTAGTCCCATTAGGCCACTTAGCCCCATTAGGTCACTTAGGCTCATTAGGCAACTTAGCTCATTCGACCACTTCGACAACTTCGTCCTATTAGGCCGATTACGCAACTGAGGTCCATTAGACCCATTCAACCACTTAGGCCCACTTGGTACATTAATCCCATTAGGAAAACGATGCCACTTAGGCCCATTTGGCCCATTAGGCCCATTAGTCCCATTAAGCCCATTATTCCCATTACACCAATTAGGAAACATAGGCCCATTGGGCTACATAGGCCCATTAGGCCCATTAGGCCCATTAGGATCATTAGGCCACTGAGGTCCACTTGAACCATAAATCCCATTAGGCTGTTTAGGCCACTTAGTCCCATATGGAACATTCGGTTCATTAGGCCCATTTGGCCAATTATGCAAATTAGGTCGATTAGGCAACTTTGGCCCATTAGGCTCCTTAGGACCATTAAGACCATAAGTCCCAATAGGCCACTTAGGATAATTAGTCCCATTAGGATACTTAGTCCCATTAGGCCTATTAATCCCATTAGGTCGATCAGGATACTTTGGCCCATTGGGCCACATAGGCCAATTTGGCCACTTATGCTAATTAGGCACATTCAGCCCATTCAGCCTCTAGGCTCGTAAATTCCATTAAGCCCATTAGGAAACCTAGGCGCATTATTCCACTTAGGACCATTAGGCCCCTTAGTCCCATTAGGCCACTTAGGTCCATTGCACCCCTTAGGCCCATTAGGCCCATTAATCCAATTAGGTCGATTAGGCCACTTTGGCCCATAAGGCCACTTAGGCCCATTAGGCCACTTAGGCCCATTATACCCATTCATCCCATTAGGTCCATTTGAACCATTATTCCCATTCGGACTAAGGCTCGTTAAACCCATTCATCCCACTAGGCCTATTAAGCCCATTAGGCCCATTTGGACACTTAGGCCCATGAGGCCACTTAGGCCCATGAGGCCTGATAGGACCATTAGGCGCCTTAGGAACCTTAGGTCCATTAGGACACTTAGACCCAATAGGCCCATTTGGCCACTTAGGCCTACTAGGACCATTTGGACCATTAAGCCAATTAGGCCCATTATGCCACTTAGGCCAATTATGCCCATTCAATCCATTAGGCCCATTATGACCATTAGTCACATTATGCCACTAAGGCCCATTAGGAAACTTAGGCCCATTTGAACCATTAATCCACTTAATCCACTTAGGCAAATTAGGCCCATTAAGACACTTAGCCACATTAGGACCACTAGACACATTAGACCCATTCATCCCATTAGGCCACTTAGAACCATTTGGATAATTAGGCCACTTAGGCCCATTAAGCCCACTAGGCATATTTGGCCCATTCAGACCATTAGGCCACTTAGACCCATTAGGCCCATTCAGCCACTTAGGCGCATTAGGCCCACTAGGTCTATTAGGCTACTCAGGCCCATTAGGACACTTCGAGACATTAGGCCCATTAGTCCCCTTTGGTTCATTCGGCCCATTAGGCCACTTAGGCCACTGAGGTCCCTTAACCCAATATGGCACTTTGCCCCACTAGGCCACTTAGGCCCATTATGCACATTAGGCAACTTAGGCCCATTAGGCCCATTTGGCCACTAGACCCATTCGTCTCATTCGCCCCATTGGTCCACTTAATCTCATTCATCAACTTCGTCCCATTAGGCTCAATAGGCCCATTATGCATATTCATCCCATTAGGTCCATTAGAACCATTACTCCACTTAGTCCCTTTAGGCCCATTAGGCCCATTAGGCCACTAAGGCCCATGAGGCCACTTAGGTGCATTAGGCCCATTAGTCCACTTATGCCCAGTAGGCCCATTTGGGCCATTGGTACACTTAGGCTCATTAGCCCTATTTGGCCACTTACGCCCATTCGACCCATTAAGCCACTTAGGCCCAATAAACCCATTTGGCCACTTACGCCCATTAGGCCCATTAAGCCACTTAGGCCCAATAAACCCATTAGGCCACTTAGGCCTATTCGGTTACTTAGACCATTATGCCACTTAGGCCCATTAGGCCACTTAGGCCCATTAGTCCCCTTAGGCCCATTAAGCCCATTAGGCCGATTAGGCAACTTAGGCCCATTGGGCCACTTAGGCCCCATTAAGCCCATTCGGCCCATTAGGACACTTAGGATAATTAAGCTCATTTGACCCATTAGACCCATTAGGTCTATTCATCCCATTAGTCCTATTTAGTACCTAGGCCCATTAATCCCATTAGGCCACTTAGGCTCATTAGGCCACTTAGGCCCATTAGGCCAATTTTCCTGCTAAAGCCCATTAGACCTATTAGGCCACCAAGGCCCACTAGGCCCATTAAGCCCATAAGGCTCATTAGGCCACTTAGAAAGATTAGGCCACTTAGGCCCATTAGGCCCAATAGGCACATTAGGCCCATTTGGACCATTAGGCCACCTAGGACACTTAGGCCCATTGGGCCCATTAGGCCCATTAGGCCCATTAGGCCACTTAGGACCATTAGGTCAATTTGACCCCTTATCCCCATTATGACCATTAGGCCCATTGGGCCACTTAGGTCTATTAGGCCACTTAGGCCCATTCAGTCGATTGGGCCACTTAGGCCCACTAGGCCCATTAAGCCCATTAAGTTGATTCAGACACTTAGGTCCATTAAGCCACCTAGGAACATTAGGCTCATGAGGCCCATTAGGCCGATTAGTTCCTTTATTCCCATTAGGCCTATTAGACTCATTAGGCCCATAAGGCCACTTAGGCCCATTAGTCCCATTAGGCGCATTGGGCCCATTAGGCCCATTCTGTCACTTAGGCCCACTAGGCCCATTAGTCCACTTAGGACAATTAGGCCCATTAGGCCACTTACGCCCATTATGCCCATTTAGAGAATATGGTACATTAGGCCCAATCCACCAATTAGTCCAATTAGGCCCATTAAGCCACTTAGGCCCTTTAGGCCACTTACACCCATTAGGACCATTAGTCACATTATGCCACTTAAGCCCATTCATCCACTTAGACCCATTAGGCTCATTACACTCACTAGTCCAATTTGGCCCATTATGCCCATTTGACCACCTAGTTTCAACGACCACTTAGGCCCATAAGGCCCATTAGGCCCATTCGGTCAATTAGGCCAATTAGGCCACTTCGACTGATTAATCCCATAGGCCCATTAGGCCACTTAGGCCCATTCGGTCCATTAGTTCCATTAGGCCCATTCGGCCACTTAGGCTCATTAGGCCCACTAGGCCTATTGGGCCACTTATGTCCATTAGGAACATTAGACGACGTCGACCCACTAGGCCCATTAGTCTACTTACACCCCTTAATCCCATTAGGCCCGTTAGGCCACTAATTCCCCATAGGCCTATTAGGCCCATTTGACCACTTAGGCCACTTACACCAACTTGCACCCTTTGGACACTAAGGCCCATTAGGCCCATTAGTCCACTTAGGCCCATTATGTCCATTAGGCAACTTAGGCCCATTGGACCCATTAAGACCATTAGTCCACTAGGCCCATTTGACCCATTAGGCCCATTGGGGCACTTAGGCCCATTCTTCTCATTCGGCTACTTAGGACCACTTGGCCCATTATGCCACTTAGGTCATTTAGGTCCATTAGACCCATTTGGCCCATGAGGCCACTAAGTCCCTTTAGGCCAATGAGGCCGCTGAGACCCATTAGGCCCATCAGTCCACTTAGGCCCATTACAACCATTGGACCTCTTAGGCTCATTCGGCTACTTAGGCCCATTAGCCCACTTAGGCTCATTAGGACCATTATTCCCATTCAACCCATTGGTTCACTTAGGCCTATCAGACCACTTAGGCCCATTAGGATGATTGGGCCACTTAGGCCCATTCGACCACTTAGGACCACTAGTCCCATTAAGCCCATTAGGCAAATTATTCCCATTATAACCCTCAGGCTCATTAATCCCATTAGGCCACATAGGCCCATGAGGCCAATTCTTCCCATTAGGGAACTTAGGCTTACTAGGCCCACTCACCTCATTAGGCCCATTTATCCCCTAGGCACGTTAAGCCCATTAAGCACATGGGGCCACCTAGGCCCATTAGGCCGATTAGGCCACTCATCCCCATTAGGTAATTTAGGCTTACTAGGCCCATTAATCTCATTATGAAAATTAGGCCACTTAGGCCCATTAGGCCACTTATGCCCAGTAGGCCAATTAATCCCATTAAGCCCATTGGGCCGATTAGGCAACTTTGGACCATTAGGCCATTTCGGCTCATTAGGCCCATTAGGCCACTTAGGCCAATTATTCCCATTCAGCCCATTAGGCCCATTACACCACTTAGACCCATTATGCACATTAGGACCATTTAGCCCATTAATCCCATTAGGCTGATTAAGAAACATTGGCCCGTTAGGACACCGAGGCCCATTAGGCCACTTATCCCAATTAGGCTCATTCGTCCCATTAGGCCCACTTTCCCCTAGACCTGTTAAGCCCATTAAGCCCATTAGGCCACCTAGGCCCCTTATCTCCCTTAGGCCACTTTGTCCCATTTGGATAATTTGGCGCCTAGGCCCTTAAAGCCCATTAATCCTATTAGTCCATTTGGCCACTTAGGCCCCTTGGGCCCATTAGGCCCATAAGGCCACTTAGGCCCATGAGGCACAATAGGCCACTTTGGATCATGAGGACCATTAGGCTCATTAGGCCCCTTAGGCCACTTAGGCCCATGAGGTTCATTAGGCCACATATGCCCATGAGTCCCACTAGTCCACTTCATCCCATCATGCCCATTAGGCCCATTCGACCACTAAGGCATATTAGGCCCATTATTCCACTTAGGCCCATTAGGGCCATTCGTTCAATTAGGCAGATTATGCCACTTAGTCCACTTAGTCCCATTAAGCCCAATAGTCACATTAGGCCACTTAGGACCATTGGACCATTAGGCCACTACGACCCATTAGGCCCAATAGGCCCATTAGGCCCATTTGGACCCATAGGCACATTAGGCCCATTAAGCTCATTCGGCCACTTAGGGGCACTAGGCCCATTAGGCCACTTAAGGCCATTAGGCCCGTTATGCCACTTAAATCCATTAGACAACTTAGGCCCATTAGGCACATTTGGCACATTTGGCCAATTTGGCCCATTAGGGCCATTCAAACATGTAAGCCCATTATGCCCAATTAGCCACTTAGGCAAATAAGGACCATTAGTCCCATTTAGTCGATTAGGCCGATTAATCCACTTAGGCTACTTAGACCCATTAGGCCCATTATACCCAATAGGCCACTTAGGCCCATTCGGCCCATTCGGTCGATTAGGCTAATCAGGCCACTTAGCCCATTAGGCCCATTTAGCCACATAGGCCCATTTGGTCGATTAGGCCAATTCGGCCACATAGGTCTATTCAATTGATTAGCTCGATTAGCCCACTTAGGTGCATTAGTACCTTTAGTCCCATTAGGCCACTGAGGCCCATTCGTTCTATTAGGCAGATTAGGCCATTTGGCCCATCAAGACTATTAGGCCAATTAGGCACATTAGGCCACTTAGGCCCATTAATCCCATTCGGCCTATTAGGCTGATTAGACCACTTAGTCCACTTAGGTGAATTATTCCCATTAGGCCCATTGGGCCCATTAGTAAACTTAGGCCACTTAGGCATTAGGCCCATTAGGCACATTAGGTCGCTTAGTCCCATTAGTCACATTCACTTGATTGGGCCAATTAATCCACTTTGGCCACTTTGGCCACTTAGGCCCATTAGGCCCATTAAGTCAATTAGAGGGATTAGTCCACTTAGGTTGATTAGGCCAAATAGTTGCCTTAGTAAACTTAGGCCCATTATGCCAGTTAGGCCCATTAGGTCCATTAGACCCATTAGGCCCATTAGGCCACTTAGGCCCATTATACCCACTAAACCCATTATTCCCATTATTCCCATTAGTCCCATTAGGTCACTTGGTCCCATTAGGCCCCTTGGCCACATAGGCCCATTTATCCCATTAAGCCACTTAGGCCCATTAGGCTAATTAAACCCATTAGTCCCATTAGGCCCAGTAGGCCCATTAATCAACTTAGGAAACTAAGGCATATTAGGTCCATTCAGTCGATTAGCCCAATTAGGCCACTTAGGCCCATTATTCCCATTAGTCCACCTAGGCCCATTAGGCCCATTAGGATGCTTAGGAACATTAGGCCCATTAAACCCATTAGTCCCATTAGACCCATTAGGTCCATTAAGCCACTTAGTCCACTTTGGACCATTATCCCCATTCAGTCGATTATCCATATTACCCCCACTTAGGCCACTTAGGCCCATGAAGTCCATTAGCCCCATTAGGCCAATTAGGCCCATTAATCCCATTAGGGAACTTAGGCCCATTAGGCCCACGAGGCCACTTTGAACCATTAGGCCGATTAGGCCCATCTGGCCCAAGGGGCCCATGAGGCGCATTCCTCCCATGAGACCCATTAGGCCTATGAGGCCTATCACACCCATGAGGCCCATCACACCCATGAGGCCCATAACACCCATCAGGCCCATCAGGCCCATTAGGACACTAAGGCCCATTAGGCCCATCGAGTCCATGAGGCCACTTAGGCCCATTAGGCCCATGAGGCCCATTCGACCCATCATGCCACTTGGGCCCATTAAACCCATGAGACCCACTTGGCCCTTTAGGCCACTTAGGCCCATTAGGCCACTTAGGCCCATTAGTCCCATTAGGTCCATTGGACACATTCATCCCATTAGGCCCAATGGGCCCATTTGGCCCACTCGTCCCATTAGGCCCTTTAGTCCAATTCATCCCATGAGGCCTATTGGGCCCATTAATCCCATTAGGCCACTTAGGCCCATTCAACCCATTAGCCTCATTAGGCCCACTTAGTCCACAAAGTCCCATAGGCCCATTATAGCCATTAGGCCCATGAGGTAACTTAGGCCCATTAGGCCCATCATTCCAATTAGTCACATTGGGCCAATTACGCCCTTTAAGCCCACTAGGCCTGTTAGACTGTTATGCCCATGAGGCTCATTAGTCCACTGAGGCCCATGAGGCCCATTAGACCAATCAGGACCATTTGGACACATAGGACCATTTGGACACTTAGGACCATGAGGCCACTTAGTCCCATTAGGTCCATCAGGCCCATTAGGCCACTTGGTCCCATTGGGACCATTTAGCCCATTGGGCCACATAGTTCCATTCGGCACATTACACCCATTAAGACACTTAGGCCCACTAGGCACATTAGACCCATTCAGCCAATTAGGACCATTCGGCCACTTAGTCCTAATACACCCATTAGGGCCATTAGGTTGATTAGGTCACTTAAGACTATTAGGAAACTTAGTCCCATTAGGCCACTTAAGCCCATTCGACTCATTAGGCCCCTTAGGCCAATTAGTCACATTAGGCCCTTTAGGCCCCTTATGCCCATTTGGCTCATTGAACCACTAAGGCCCATTAGGCCCATTAGGCACATTAGGCCCATTAGGCCCATTAGTCCACTGAGGCCCATTAGGAACATCAGGCTCATTAGGCCACTTAGTCCCATTGGGCCCATTAGGCCACTTCATCCCCTTAGGCCACTTAGGCCCATTACGCTTGTTCGACCCATTAGGCCACTTAGTCCCATTGGGCTAATTAGGCCACTTAGTCCAATTTTTCCCATTAAACCCATTAGGCCACTTATTCCACTAAGGCCCATTATCCCATTAGGATAATTAGTCATGTTAGGAAGATTAGGTTACTTTTCCCATTGGGAAAATTAGGTCACTTATCCCACTCTGGCCCATAATACCCATTAGGACCATTGGACCCATTAAGCCCATTAGGCCACTTAGGGACATTAGACCACTTAGGACAATTAGTCCCATTAGGCTCACTAGGCCACTCATGTCCATTAGTCCACTTATTCCCATTTGGCCCATTTAGCCACTTAGGCCCATTCGGCCTAGTAGGACCATTAATCCACTTAGGCCCACTAGGCACATTTGACCCATTAGGCCCATTAGGCCACTTAGGACCATTTGGACCATTTTTTCACTTAGGACCATTAGGCCCATTAGGCCCATTCATCCACTTAGGCCCATTAGGCCCACTAGCCACATTAGGCCCATTCGAACCATTCATCACATTAGGCCCATTATGCCACTTATGCACATTAGGCCCATTTGGCCACTTAGGCCCATTATTCCCATTAGGTACACTAAGAACATTAGGCTCATTCAGCCAATTACATCCATTTGGCCACTTAGGCCCATTCGGCCACTTAGGCCCATTACGCCCATTAGCTCCATTATGGCGATTAGGTCACTTAGGTCCACTAGGACCATTATGCCCATTAGGCCACTTAATCCCATTCGGCGCATTAGTCCCCTTAGGCCCATTTGACCACTTAAGAAAATTACACCCATTAGGATGATTAGGTTACTTAGGATCATTAGGCCACTTATGCCCCTTAGGCCCATTAGTCATATTAGGCCCATTTGACAACTTTATCCCATTAGTCCCATGAGGCGGGTTAGGCTCATTATACTGATTAGGACCATTAGGCCACTTAGTCCCTTTAGGCCCATTAGGCCCATGAGTCCACTAAATCCCATTAGGCCCATGAGGCCACTTAAGCCCTTTAGGCCCATTAGGCCACTTAGTCCCATTAGGACACTTATCCCCATTAGGCCCATTGGGCCACTTAGGCCCATTAATCTAGTTATGCCACTTAGGCCCACTAGGATAATTAGGACACTTTGGCCCATTAGGCCCATTAGGTCAATTAGGACACTTAGGACTATTAGGACCATTAGTTAATTTAGGATCATTAGGACCAATAGGCCAATTATGCCACTTTGTCCCATTAGGCCCATTAGGGCCATCATGCCACTTAGGCCCATTAGGCCACTTAGGCCCATTGGACCACTTTTGCCCATTAGGCTCATTTGGACACTTAGGCTACTTAGGCACATTAGGCCAATTAGGCCACTTCGACCCATTAAGCCCCTCAGGTCGATTAGGCCACTTAGGCCCATTTGTCCCATTAAGCCCCTTAGGGAACTTAGGAACACTAGGACCATTAGGACCATTAGTCTCATTAGGCCCATTAGGCCCATTCAACCCATTAGCACCATTATTCCAATTAGGCCACTTAGGCCCATTATGCCCATGAGGCCACTTTGGCCCATTAGGCAACTTAGGCCCATTAGGCCACTTAGGCCCATTAGGCCTATTAGGCCACATAGGCCCATTGGGCCACTTAGGGCCATTAGTCTCATTCATCCACTCAGAAAAATTGTGCCAATTAGGCCCATTCAGTCACTTTGGTCCATTAGGTAACTTAGGCCCATTCGACCATTTAGGCCCATTAGGCCGATTAGGCCACATTAGCCTATAGGTCCCATTCGTCCAATTAGGCTTATAAGGCCACTTAGGCCCATTAAGTCACTTAGGCCCAGTAGGACACTAAGTCCCATTAGAACCATTAGGCCACTTAGGCCCATTAGGCCACTTCGGCCCATTAGGCCACTAAAGCCCATTCGGCCAATACAGCCACTTTGGCCCATTAGGCCAATTAGGCCCATTAAGCCCATTAGGTTGATTAGGCCACTTAGGGCCATTAGTCCCATTAGGACTATTAGGCCCATTAAGCCACTTTGGCCCATTAGGGCCATTAAGCCCATTAATCCCATTAGGCCACTTAGGCCCATTAGGCCACTTATGCCCATTAGGCTCGTTCAGCCCATTTGGCCCATTTGGCTCCTTAGACATATTAAGCCCATTTGGCCCATTAGGCCCCTTAGGAAACTTTAGACCATTAGGCCCATTAGGCCAATTAGGCCCATTAGGCCAATTAGGCCCATTTGGTCTATTAGCCCCATTTGCACCATTAGAACCATTAGGCCACTTAGATCCATTATGCCACTTTAGGCCATTAGGCCCATTAGGCCCATTAGGCCCATTTGGGCTATTAACCCCATTCGATCCATTAACCCCATTCAGGCCATTAGGCCCTTTAGGCTAATTCGGCCCATTAGGCCCATTCGTCACATTAGGCATGTCTCAACCATTAGGCCCATTCGGGCCATTAGCGCATTCAGGACACTTTGGATCATTATTCCACTTAGGCCCATTAGACCTCTTGTCCCCATTAGCGCAATTAGGCCCATTAGGCTCATTCATCTCATTCACCCCATTAAGCTCATGATGCCACTTAGGAAAATTAGTCTCACTCGGCCACTAAGGCCAAATATCCCCATTTGGAAACTTGGGCCCATGAGGCCCTTTAGGCCACTTCGGCCCATTAGGCCCATACGGTTGATTAGTCCAATTAGTCCACTTAATCCTATTCCTCCTCTTAGACCCGTCAGTGCCATTAGTCCACTTTGGCGCATTAGTCCCTCTAGGGTGATTAGGCCACATAGGCCCATTAGCCTCATTAGGCCACTTAATCCCATTAGACCACTTAGGAACATTAGCCCCTTATGCCACTTAGGCCCATTCGGCCACTTAGGTCCATTAAGCCACTTTGGCGCATTAGGCCCTTTTGTCCGATTAGGCCACTTAGGCGCATTTGGCCCATTCATCCCATTCCACCCATTAAACCACTAAGGCCCATTGGGTTCATTAGGCCACTTAGGCCCATTATGACCATTAGGCCACTTCAGACCATTACACCCATTAGGCCCATTAGGCCACTTCAGCCCATTAAACCCATTAGGCCCATTCAACCACTTAGGCCCATTAGGCCCATTAGGTTCATTAGGCCCATTATACCCATTAGGCCACATAGGCCACGTAGGCCCATTAGGCCTATTAGGCCCATGAGGCCACTTAGGCCCATTAGTCCACTCAGTCCCTTTAGGCCCATGAGGCCACTTTGGCCCATTAGATCCATTAGGCCACTCAAGCCCATTAGTCCCATTAGGCCCATTAGGCCCCTAGGCTCGTTAATCCCATTAATCCCACTGGGCCACTTATCCCAATTTATCCGATCAGGTGACTAAGGCCTATTAGGCCACTTAGTCCCACTGGGCCCATTAATACCATTAGGCCAATTAAGCCACTTAGGCCCCTTAGTCCACTTAGGCCCATTAGGACCATTAGGCCCATTAAACCCATTAGGCCAATTAGGAAACTTCAACCCATTAGTCCACTTAGGCCAATTAGGACCATTTGTCCACTTAGGCCCATTTGGCCCTTTCATCACATAGGGCTAATTATACCCGTTAGGTCGATTATGCAACTTTTACCCATTATGCCACTTTGACCCATTAGGACCATTAGGCCACTGAGGCCAATTAGGCGTATTTGGAGCCTAGTCCTGTTAATCCCATTAGGCCCATTAGGCCAGCTAGGCCAATTAGGCCACTTAGGCCCATTGGGCCCCATCGTCCCCCTAGGCCCATTTGGCCTATTATGACCATTATACCCATTAGGCTGATTAAGCCACTTAGGTCCATTAGTCCACTTAATCCCATTAGGTTACTGAGGCCCATTCCGCCCATTAGTCCCTTTTTCCCCTAGGCCCTTTAAGCCCATTAAGCCCATTGGGCCTCCCAAACCCATTAGGCCACTTAGGCTCATTAGGATCCTTAGTCACATTAATCCACTTAGTCCAATTAAGCCCATTAGGCCCATTTGTACCATTAATCCCATTAGGTCGATTTGGCCACTTAGTCCCATTAGGCCACTTAGGCCCATTACCCCCATTAAGCCACTTAGGCCCATTAGGCCCAATCGGCCATTTAGACCCATTTGGAACCTAGGACCAATAAGACCATTAAGCCCATTAATCCCCTTGGGCCCATTGGGCCAATTAGGCCAGTCAGACCCATTAGACCAGTTAGGCCCATTAGGCCACTTAGGCCCATGAGACCCATTAGGCTCATTAGGCCACTTAGGCCTATTAGTCCCATTAGGTCCCTTCGACCACCAAGGAAAATTAGGCACTATGGACCACTTAGGACCATTCAACCACCTATGTTGATTTGTCTCATTAGGCAAATTAGGCCTATCAGGCCCATTAGGTCCATTGAACCACGAAGGCAAATTAGGCCATGTGGGCTACTTAGGCCCATTCGGCCACCTAGACCGATTTGGCCCATTAGTCAACTTAGGACCACCAGGCACAATTGTTTGATTAGACCAATTATGAAACTTAGGCCACTTAGGCCCATTAGGCCATAAGGCTCATTGGACACTTAGGCCCATTAGGTACATTAGGCCCATTCGGCCCATTTGGGAACTTAAACCCATTAGACCCATTAGGCCACTTAGGCTCATTAGGCCCCTGAGGCCCATTAGGACCATTAGTCCCATTAGGCCCATCAGTCCACATAGGCCCATTAGATTCATGATGCCACTTAGGACCATTTGGCCACTTAGGCCCATTAGGCCCATTTTGTCACTCAGGTACTTTAGGCCCATTCAGCCACTTTGGTCCATTATTCCCATTAGGACACTTAGGACACTTAGGTCCATTCTCCCCATTAGGCCCATCAGGCCCATTAGGCTACTTAGGCCCATTAGGAAAATTAAGGTTATTAGACCCATTAGGCCACTTATACCCATTTGGACCATTGGGCCACTTGGGCCCATTACTCCCATTGAGCCTACTAGGCTCATTAATACCATTAGGCACATTTGGCCACTGAGGCCCATTAGAAAAATTAGGCCCATTCGGCCCCTTAGTCCCATGAGGCTCACTCAGTCCATTAGGACACTTAGGCCCATCAGGCCCATTATGACACTTAGACGAGTGAGGCCCATTAGACCCATGAATCCAATCAGGACCATGAGTCCACTTAGGCCCATTAGGGAACTTAGGTTCATTAGGCTCATTGGGACACTGAGGCCCATTAGGACCATGAGGCCAATTAGGAAACTGAGGCCCATTAGGCCCATCAGCCCCATCAGGCTCATTAGGCCACTTAGTACCATCAGGCCCATTATCCCCATTAGGATACTTTTTCTACTTAAACCCATTAGGAGACTAAGTCCCATAAATCACATTAGGCCAAATAGGCCCATTAGGCCACTTAGGCCCATTAGGCCACTTAGGCCCATTATGCCACTTAGGCCCATTATGCCACTTAGGCTCATTCAGTTCATTAGGCCACTTAAGCCCACTAGGCCCATTAGGCCACTTAGGAAACTTCGGCCCACTAAGCCACTAAGGACCATTAGGCTCATTAGTCCACTTAGGCCCATTAGGTGCATAAGGTCCATTAGGCCACTAATTACCATTAGGCCCATTAGGCCAGTTAGGCCCACAAGGATCATTAAGCACATTAGGTCATTAGGCCCATGAGGCCAATGAGGCCCATTCAACCCATTGGGCCCATCAGGCCCATCAGGACCATTAGGCCACTAAGTCCCATTCGTCCCATGAGGACCATTAGGCCACTTAAGACAATTCAAATCCTTAGGCCACTTTGTCCCATTGGACCCGTCAGGCCCATCAGGCCCATTAGGCCACTTTGACCCATTCGACCCATTAGGCTCATCAGGCCCATTATGCCACTTAGGACCATTCAGCTCATTAGGCCACTTAGGGCCATTGGGCCCATCAGTCCAATCAGGCCCATTAGGACACTTAAGTCAATTAGTCTCATTAGGCCCATCATGCCACTTAGGCCCATTCGGCTCATTAGGCCACTTAGGCCCATCAATCCCATTAGGCCACTGAGGCCTATTCATTTCATTAAGCCACTTAGGCCCATTAGGCCCATCAGGCCCACTAATCCACTTAGTCCCATTATGCCCATATGCCACCTAGGCATATACGACTCATTAGGCCACTTAGTCCCATTAGACACATTGGGACACTTAGGCCCATTAGGCCCATTAGGCCATTGTGGACCATTAGGCCCATTAGGCCCATTAGGCCACTTAGGCCCATTCGACTCATTTGGACACCTAGGCCCATTAAACTGATTAGTCCCATTAGGCCACTTAGGTTGATTAGGTCCATTAGGCCACTAAGGCCCATTAGGCCCATTAGGCCACTCTGGCCCATTAGGCCACTTAGGCCCATTAGCCCCATTAGACCCATTAGGCCCATTAGTCCACTAAGGATCATTAGGCCCATTAGGACACTTAGGACCATTGGACCACTTATACCCATTAGGCCACTTAGGCCCATTAGGCCCATTAGGCCACTTAGGCCCATTAGGCGCATTAGGCAACTTAGGCCACTTAGTCCCATTAAGACACTTTGGCCACTTTGCCCCATTATGTCCATTAGGATCATTCGACCACATCATCCCATTAGGTCACTTAGGCCCATTAGGCCCATTAGGCCACTTAGGCCCATTAGTCCACTTAGGCCCATTAGGCCACTTATCCCCATTGGGCCACTTATGCCCATTAGGTTTATTACGCCACCGAGGTCCATTAGGCCCATTAATCCACTTAGGCAAACTTGGTCAATTAATCCCATTAGGCTAACAAGGCCACTTAGGCCCATTAGGCCACTTAGGCCTGTTAGGCCCATTAGGCCACTTATGCCCGTTAGGCCCATTAGTCCCCTTAGGTTAAGCCCAATACAATGATTAGGCAACTTAGGCCCATTGGAACACTTAGTCCCATTAGGCCCATTAGTCTCATTAGGCCACTTAGGTTAATTTAGCCCATTTATCTCATTTGTCCCATTCATCCAATTAGGCCCATTTGGCCCCTAGGCCAGTTATGCCCATTAAGCCCATTAGTCCACTTAGACCCATTTAGCCACTTAGGAAAATTAGGCCGATTAGGCCACTAAGGCCCATTAGGCCTGTTAGGGAACTTAGGTCCACTTGGGCCATTAATCCAATTAGGTTTATTAGGCCACTTAAGCCCATTTCACCCATTAATCCCATTCCCCACATTAGGCCAATTACACCTAATTGGTCGATTAGGAAAATTTGGCCCATTAGGCCCCTTAGGCCCATTAGGAGGAGGAGGCCCAATATTCCACTAAGGCCAATTAGGCCCATTATTCCACTTAGGCCCATTAGTACCATTAGGCCTATTAATCCCATTAGGTCGATCAGGCAACTTTGGCCCATTGGGCCACATTGGCCGATTTGGACACTTAGGCTAATTAAGCCCATTCGGCCCATTCGCCCCTATGCTCGTAAATCCCATTAAGCCCATTAGGCCTCCTAGGCCCATTAGTCCACTTAGGCCCATTAGGACCCTTAGACCCATTAGGCCACTTAGGTCCATTGCACCCCTTAGGCTCATTAGGCCCATTAAGCCAATTAGGTCGATTATGCCACTTAGGCCTATAAGGCCACTTAGGTACATTTGGTCCATTAAGCCACTCAATCCCATTAAGTCCATTCAACACATTAGGCCCATTTTTCACAAAGGCCCATTAAGCCCATTCATCCCACTAGGCCTATTAAGCCATTAGGACCATTTGGCCACTTAGGCCCATGAGGACACTTAGGCCCACGAGGCCCATTAGGCCCATTAGGCCCCTTAGCCCCCCCCCCCTTAGGACCCTTAGATACATTAGGCCACTTAGACCTAATAGGCCCATTCGACCACTTAGTCCCATTAGGACCATTATGCCCATTAATCCAATTAGGCCCATTATTCCACTTAATCCAATTATACCCATTCAAACCATTAGGCCACTTAGGCCCATTATGACCATTAGGACCATTAGGCAACTTAGGCACATTAGGACACTTAGGCCTATTTAGACTATTAGGCCACTTAAGCCACTTAGGCTCATTAGGATCATTATGCCACTTAATCCCATTAGTCCCACTAGGCACATTAGGCCCATTAGGCCACTAAGACCCATTTGGCCCATTAGACCACTTAGGTCCTTTAGTCCCACTAGGCACATTAGGCTCATTCATCCCATTAGGCCACTTAGACCCATTAGGCCCATTCAGCCACTTAAGCACATTAGTCCCACTAGACCCATTAGGCTACTTAGGCCCATTAGGCTCATTAGGACACTTTGAACCATTATCCCCATTACTCCCCATTGGCCCATTCAGCCCATTAGGCCACTTTGGCCCATTCGACCCACTAGGCCGCTTAGGCCACCAAGGCCCATTAGGCCCATCAGGGCACTTTGTCCCACTCTGCCAATTAGGCCCATTACCCACATTAGGCAACTTAGTCCCATTAGGCCCATTTTTCCACTAGACCCATTTTTCATATTCCCCCCATTGAGCCACTTAGCCCGATTCATAAACTTAGGCCCATTTTCTCACTAGCTCCATTATGCACATTCATCCCATTAGGCCCATTAGTCCACTTAGTCCCTTTAGTCCCATGAGGCCCATTAGGCCCATGAGACCATTTAGGCCGATTAGGCCACTAAGGCCCATGAGGCCACTAAGGTGCATTAGGCCCATCTGTCCACTTACGCCCACTAGGCCCATTAGGGCCATTGGTCCACTTAGGCCCATTAGGCCCATTTGGCCACATACGCCCATTAGGCCGATTAAGCCACTTAGGCCACTTAGGCACATTTGACCCATTGGTTCACTTAGGACAATTCATCCACTTAGCCCATTAGGCTACTTAGGCCCATTAGGCCACTTAGTCCCATTAGGCCCCTTAGGCCCATTAAGCCCATTAGGCCAATTAGGAAACTTAGGACACTTAGGCCCAATTAGGCCCATTAGGCCCATTAGGCCACTTAGGATAATTAGGCTCATTTGACCCATTAGGCCCATTAGGTCCATTAGTCCCATTAGGACCATTTATCACCTAGGCCCGTTAAGCCCATTAAGCCCATTAGGACACTTAGGCCCATTAGGCAACTTAGTCCCATTAGGCCGATTTTCCCGTTAAATCCCATTAGGCCTATTAGTCCACTTAGGCCCATTAGGCCCATTAGTCCCATAAGGCTCATTTGGCCACTTAGGATGATTAGGAAACTTAGGACCATTAGGCCCACTAGGCACATTAGGCACATTTGGACCATTAGGCCACCTAGGCCACTTAGGCCCATTAGGCCCATTAGGCCACTTAGGCCCATTAGTCCACTTAGGCCAATTATGCCCATTGGGCCCATTGGATCACTTAGGCCTACTAGGCCACTTAGGGCCATTCGGTCGATTGGGCCACTTAGGTCCATTCCACCACGTAGGCCCATTATGCCTATTAAGCCCATTAGGCCGATTCGGACACCTAGGCCCATTGGTCCACTTAGGGACATTAGGTCCATTATGCCCATTAGGCCGATTAGGCCCATTGTACCCATTAGGCCCATTGGACCCATTAGGCCCATAAGGCCACTTAGGCCCATTAGGCACATTAGGCCCATTAGGCCCATTTGGCCCATTTGGTCACCTATGCCCACTAGGCCCATTAGGCAACTTAGGCCCATTAGACCTATGGGGCCACTTATTCCCATTATTCCCATAAGTCCAATTAGGCGCATTAGGCTCAATCAACCACTTAGTCCAACTAGGCCCATTAAGCCACTTAGGCCCTTTAGGCCACTAACGCCCATTAGGACCATTATGCCACTTAGGCCCATTCATCCACTTAGGCCCATTAGGATCATTACCATCACTAGGCCAATTTGGCCCATTATTCCTATTCAACCACTTAGTCCCAATCAACCACTTAGCCCCATAAGGCCCATTAGGCCAATTTAGTCGATTAGGCTGATTAAGCCACTTCGGCAACTTCGAACCATTAGGAACATTAGGCCCTTTAGGCTCATTAGGTCCATTAGTCCCATTAGGACACTTAGGCTCATTAGAACCATTCATTCGATTAGGCCCATTTGGTCGATTAGGTCGATTAGGCCACTTAGGCCACTTAGGCCACTTAGACCCATTAGGCCCATTAGGACACTTAGGCCCATTAGAACCATTAGGCCCATTATGACCATTAGTCCCATCAATACCATTAGGCTAATTAGGAAACTTAGGCACATTAATCCCATTCATCTGATTATGCCACTTACGCTAATTAATCCCATTCGGCCCATTAGGCCCATTCAGCCCATCAGGCGTATTTGTCCCCTAAGCCCGTTAAGCCCATTAATCCCATTAGGATACTTAGGCCCATTAGGCCACTTAGGCCCATTATTCCACTTAGTCCCATTAGTCTGATTAGGCCACTAAGACCCATTAGGCCCATTACAACACATAGGCCCACTTGGCCCATTAAGCCTATTATGCCAATTAGGCCCATTAGACCCATTAGTAAAATTAAGCCCATTATGCCAATTAGGCAACTTTAGTCCATTAGGCCATTTTGGCCCATTAGCCCCATTAGGAAACTTAGGCTAATTTGGCCCATTTGGCCCATTAGGTCCATTATCCACTTAGGTCGATTAGGCCCATTAAGCTCATTGGGTCGATTAGGAAAATCTGGCCCATTAGGCCACTTAGACCAATTAGGACACTTAGGCCAATTAGTCCCATTTGTCCCATTATGCCCATTTGGCCACTTAGTCCCATTTGGCCCATTTGACCCATCTAGCACCTAGGACCGTTAAGCTCATTAAGCCCATTTGGCCCATTAGGCCACTTAGTCCACTTGGGACCATTAGGCCCATAAGGCCACTTAGGCCCATGAGGTCCATTAATCAACTTAGGCCCGTGAGGCCCATTAGGACCCTTTGGCCACTTATGCCCATGAATCCCATTAGGCCACTTAGGCCCATGAGGCCCAATAGGCCAATTCGGTCCATCAATCCCATCAGGCTCATTCAGCCACTTAGGCCAATTAGGCCCATTATGACACTTAGACCCATTTGGTCCATTATTCGAATTCATTCGATTAATCCGATTTGGCCTCTTAGGCCACTCAGGCCCATTATCCCTTTAGGCCAATTAGGACCATTATGAAAATTAGGCCCATTAGGCCCATCGGTCCCATTAGGCCCATTAATCCCATTAGGTCCATTAGGCCAATTAGGTCCATTAGGTCCATTGGGCCCATTCGACCCATTAGGCCCATTCGACCACTTAGGCCCACTCACCCATTTAGGCCACTTAAGAACATTAGTAAACTTCCACCCATTAGGCACATTGGGCCCATTAGGCCAATTAGTCACATTAGGCCCCTTAGGCCCATTCGTTCACTTAGACCCATTCAACCACTTAGGCCCATTAGGCCACTTCAGCCCATTAAGACCATTAGGCCACTTACACCCCTTAGGCCCATTAGGGCCAATATTCCACTTAATCCCTTTCGTCCACTTGGGCTCATTAGTCCCATTAACCCCATTAGGACAATTTAGCACATTAGGCCCATTTAGCCACTCATTCCAATTCATCTCAATCAGTCGCTTAGCCCCATATAGCCTATTAGGCACATTCAATCGATTATGCTGATTAGGTCACATAGGCCACTTACACCCATTAGGCCCATTAGGCCCATTCTACCACTAAGGCCCATTAGGCCCATTCGGTCGATTAAGATGATTTGGCCACTTAAGGCACTTAGACCCATTAGGCCCCTTATGACACTTAGGCCCATTATGTCATTATTCCCATTTGATCGATTAGGCCGATTAGGCCACCTAGGCCAATTGGGCCCATTAGGCCCATTCGGTCGATTAGGATGATTAGGCCACTTAGGCCCATTCGGTTGATTAGACCGATTAGGCCACTTAGGCCCATTAGGCTATTTAGGCCCATTAGGCCCATTCGGCCGATTAGGCATATTAGGCCACTTAGGCCCATTAGGATATTTAGGCCCACTCGGTCGATTAGGCATATTAGTCCACTTAAACCCATTAGGACCATTAGTCCCATTAGGCCACTTAGGATCATTAGGCCCATTAGGCTCATTCGGTCGATTAGGCCATTTAGGACAGATAGGCCCATTAGTCCACTTAGGCCACTTAGGCCCATTATTCCCATTAGGACCATTAGGCCACTTATGCCTCTTAGGCATTAGACCCATTAGGCCACTTTGGACCATTAGGCTCATTAGTACCATTCGGCTGATTAGGCCAATCAGGACACTTAGGCCACTTAGGCCCATTAAGCCCATTATTCCCATTAGGACACATAGTCCCACTAGTCCCATTAGGCCACTTAGGACCATTCGGACCATTCGGTCCATTAAGCTCATTGGTCCAGTTGGGTCACTTAGGCTCATTTGGCTCATTCATCCACTTGGTCCCATTAAGCCTATTAGGCCACTTTGGCCCATTAAGAAAATTATGCACATTAGGCCACTTACACCCATTAGGCTCATTAGACATATTGGGCCACTTAAGCCCATTCTCCCACTTAGGCCCATTAGCCTCATTCGTCTACTTATGTACATTCAACCACATAGGCCCAATAGCCCCATTCAGCCACTAAGGCCCATTTAGCCACTCAAGTCCATTTATAAACTTTGTCCTATTAGTCCCTTTAGGCCCATTAGGCCATATAGGCCCATTAGGCCACTTAGGACCATTAGTCCCATTCAACAGATTAGGCTGATTCGACCACTTAGGCCACTTAGGCCCATTATTCCCATTAGGTCCATTATGCCAATTATTCCACTTAGGCATTAGGCCCATTAAGCCCATTAGTCCCATTAGGCTCATTAGAACCATTAGGCCTATTAGGACACTAAGGCCCATTGGTCCCATTAGTTCCATTCATCCAATTAGGTCGATTAGGACACTTAGGCCACTTAGGCCCATTTGGCCCATTTGGCCACTTAGGGCCATTAGGCCCATTAAACCAATTCATCACATTGGGCCCATTTGGCCCATTTGCCACTAGGACCATTAAGAAACATCATCCCATTAGGCCCATTAGTCCATTTAGGCTCATTAGTCCCATTAAACCCATTAGTCCCATTATACCCATTAAGCCCGTTAAGCCACTTAGGACACTTAGGCCCATTAGGCCTATTCTGTCAATTAGCCTGATTAGGCCACTTAGGTCCATTAGGCCATGTAGGCCCATTACGACACTTAGTCCCATTAGGACCATTAAAACTAATATTCCCACTAGGGCCATTAAGCCCGTTAATCCACTTAGGCCACTTAGGCCCATTAGGCACATTCGGTCAATTAGCCCGATTAGGGCACTTAGGCCACTTAGACCACTTAGGCCAATTAGGTCCATTAGGCCCATTAGGCCCATTAGTCCCATTAGTCCCATCAGGTCACTTAGGCCAACTTTTTTACTTAGTACCATTAGTTACATTAGGCCCATCATGCCCATTAGGCCCCTGAGGCACATTCTACCCATGTGGACTTTGAGGCCTATTAGACCCATGAGGCACCTAAGGCCCATAAGGCCCATTGGTCCCCAGAGACCACTTAGACCCATTAGAACCATGAGGCCCATTAGACCTATTATGAAACTTGTTCCCATTAGGACCATTATGCCCACTAGGCCCTTTAGCCCACTTAGGCCCATTAGCCCACTTAGGCCCATTATTCCCATTGGGACCACTAGGCCCATCCATTCTATTAGGCCCATTGGGTCCATCAGGTCCATTAGGCCCACTCAAACCATTAGGCCCCTGAGGATCATGAGGCCAATTGGGTCCATTAGTCCCATTAGGCCACTTAGGCCTATTTGGACCATTAGGCCCACTTAGGCCACTTAGGCCCATTAAGACCATTATGTCCATTGGGCCCATGAGGAAACTTAGGCCCATGATCCACATTATTCCCATGAGTCCCATTAGGCCCATCATGCTAATTAGGCTCATTAAACCCATTAGTCCCATTGGGACCATTAGGCCACTAAGGCCCTTTAGTCCACTTAGGTCACTTAGGTCCTTGGGCCCCGTGAGGCCCATTAGGCCCATAAGGCTCATTCAACCACTTAGACTCAATAGGCACATTAGGCCCATTAGGCACATTGGGCATATTGGGGCCATGATGCCACTTTGACCCACTAGGCCAATTCGTCCCATTAGGACCATCATGCCCATTAGGACCATGAGGCCCATTAGGACTATGAGGCCCATTAAGCCCATCAGGCCACTTAGACCCATTAGGCCCATTCATCACTTTAGTCCCCTGGGTCAATTTAGCCACATAGGCCCATTAGCCCACTTAAGTCACTTAATCCCATTTGGCCCACTAGGCACATTATACCACTTAGGCCTAAGAGGCCCATTTGGCCCATTTGGCCCATTAAGCCAATTAGCCCCATTAGTCCCATTTGGCCCATTATGCACATTAGGCCACTTATGCCCATTAGGCCCACTAGGCCGATGAGGCCACTTAGGCCCATTTTCTCCATGAGGCCGATTCGTCCCTTGAGGCCCATTAGGCCCATCCGGCCCATCCAACCACTTAGGCCTATTAGGCCACTTAGGCCTATTCGCCCCATTCCACCACTTAGGCCCATTCTACCACTTAGGCCCATTCTGCCACTTAGTCCCATTAGGACCATTCAGTCACTCTAGCATGTTGGGCCCATTAAGCCACTTAGGCCCATTAAGACCATTAGGCCCATTAGATCCATTAGGAAACTTAGGCCAGTTAGGCGCAATAGTCCCATTAGGACCATTATGCCCATCTGGCGTATTAGCCCCCTTAGGCTCACTAGTCCAATTCATCCAATTAGGCCCATGAGGCGCATTAGGACACTTAGCCCACTTAGGCCCATTAGGCCCATGAGGCCCATTCATCCCATTAGGCCCATGAGGCCACTTTGGCCCATTAGGACCAATTGGACACTTAGGCCCATGAGGCCCATTGGGCCACTTTGCCTTATTCTGCCCATTAGCCCTATCAATCCCATTAGGCCCATTAGGCCCATTCATCCATTGATACCCATTAGGCCACTTAGGTCCATTCATCCACTAAGGCCCATTAGGCCACATAGACCCATTGGGGCATTGAGGTCCATTGGGCCACCTGGGCCCATTTGGCCACTAAGGAACATTATGATCCTCAGGCTGATCATGCCTATTAGGCCCATTTGGCCCATTATGCCACTGGGGCCCATTCGTCCCATCAGGCCCATTAGGCCACTTCGACCCATTAGTCCCATTAGGACACTTAGGCCCACTAGGCACATTATGCCACTTAGGCCACTGAGGCCCATCAGGCCCATTAGGCCACTGAGGCCCATTAGTCCACTTAGGCCCATTAGGCCACTAAGGGACACTGGGCCATTCGGACACTTAGGCCCATTAGTCCCCTGAGGCCCATTATGCAACTTAGGCCCATTAGGACACTTAGGCCCATTTATCCCATTAGGCCACTTAGACCACTTTGACCCATTATACCCATTATTCCCATTCAGCCACTTAGGCTAGTTAGGCCACTTAGGCCCATTAGGGCCCTTAGACCCATTAGTCTACTTAGGCCCATTAGGCCACTTAGGTCCATAACGCCCATTAGGTCAATTCGACCCCTTAGGCCCATGAGACCAATTAGGCCACTGAGGCCCATTAGGCCCCTTAGGCCCATTCAGGTCATTAGGCCACTTAGCCCCATTAGGCCTATTAGGCCTCTTAAGCCACTTGGATCCATTAGGCCTATTAGGCCACTTAGGCCCATTAGGCCACTCAATCCCATTAGGCCCATTCGACCATTGATGCCCATTAGGACACTTAGGCCCATTAGCCATATTAGGCCACTTGGTCCACTTAGGCTCATTAGGCCCATTAGGCCACTTCGACCACTTAGGCCCTTATGCCCATTAGGCCCATTAGGCCACTAAGGCCCATTAGGCCACTTTGGAAAATTGGGCTCATTGGGCCACTTAGGCCCATTCAGCCACTTCATCCTCTTAGGAACATAAGACCACTAAGGCCCCTTAGGCCCATTAGTCCCATTAGTCCACTTAGACCCATTCGACCCATTAGGTCACTTAGGCCACTTTGACCCATTAGGCCACTTATGCCACTTAGGCCTATTAGGCCACTTAGGCCCATTAGGCCCATTATGCCACAAAGGTCACTTAGGCCCATTAGGCCCATTAGGTCAATTAGTCCCATTAGGACACTTAGGCCCATTAGGACCATTATACTACTTAGGCCCATTAGGGCTATTAGGCCACTTAGGTCACTTAAGCCACTTAGTCCAATTAAGCTACTAAGGCCTATTAGGCCACTTAGGCCCATTAGGCCCATTAGGCCCATTAGTCCTCTTAGTCTCATTTGGCCACTCAGGCCCATTAGGCTCATTCATCCCATTAATAATATTCGGCACATTAGGCCCATTGGTCCACTTAGGCCCATTCAACCCATTGGGCTACTTAGGCTCATTCTTCCAATTACGCCACTTAGCCCCATTCGACCCATTAGGCCAATTAGGCCCCTTAGGCCAGTTAGGCCCATTATGCCACTTTTTCCAGTTAGGCCCATTAGTCCACTTTGGTTAGTTAGGCCCATTAGGCTCATTAGACCCACTACGCCACTTTAGTATGTTCATCCCATTAGGCCCATTAGGCCACTTAGGCTAGTTAGGCCCATTGGACCACTTTTTCTAGTTTGGCCTATTTGGCTCACTGGGCCCATTAGGCAACTTTGGAAAGTTAAAACCCATTAGGCCCATTAGTCCCCTTAGGTGAGTTCGACATATTAAGACCATTCGGCCCATTAGGCCTGTTAGGCCCATTGGACCCATTAAGTCAGTTAGGCCCATTAGACTGATTAGTCCCATTAGGCCAGTTAGACCACTTAGTCCAGTTCAACTCATTAGGCCCATTGGGCCAACACTTATTCCATTTGGTCCCATTAGGCCACTTAGGCCCATTGGGCCAATTAGGTCACTTAGGCAAGTTGGGCCCATTCGACCCATTGGGGGCATTAGTCTACTTAGGTCTATTAAGCCCATTAGGCCCATTCGATCCATTAGGACACTTATGCCCATTCACCCTATTAGTTCACTTAGGCCAGTTACACATATCTGTCCCATTGGCCCTATTAGGCCCCTTATTCCAATTACGTCATTAGGTCCATAAGAAAAGGCTAGAAGTGAATTAAGCCACTTGAAAGTGCCCAACGGATGATTGTATCACTGAGAGGGGGAGGGGGTGAATCAGTGATACTTTTTTCTCTTATGTTTCTTTTCAAATGATACAACCTTTGCCTCCTCTTAAATATTCTATTCCCTACTAAAAATAATTCAAACACACATCTACAGGAACAAAAGTAAGATTCACTATTCAATAAGAAGAGTTGCGTCCTTGGTATGGTATGGAAGTGATCAAATACCACACAATCCACAAGAAAACAATCATTGGATTACAATGAGTTGGATATACCCTTTCACTCATGTAGCACTATGTAAACAATCCAATTGTGGGTGTGCACCCTATTAACACAAATAGGGAAATGCAATGATTGTGTAACAACTCATGTTACTGGTGCTTCTTTTCAATTCCACAAATGTATTCAATAGAAAACTCTTCTTCAATTTCTTACCCAGAAGATGGTAAAAACATCCTAGACTTTGTTGAGAAAAAAACCAAGTCTTATTTTCCCAGTACGATTTTCCCAACCTGATCCTCCGAGTATGATTCCCCCTCATACGATTCTTCTCAGTATGGTTTTCCCGATACGATTTTGCTCGGTAAGATTCTACCCAATATAGAAAATATAACTTTGATGGAATGTGATAGAGATTAATCGACACCACTTCAATTCTCCAACTTCATCAGTCTGGAAGACCCAGTACGAAAATCCCGATTTGATTAATCCATCTGCATACAATGATCAACTGAATACAATTGACAAGACGAATATGGAAATCAGCTGAGTACGATAAACACTAAGTACGATGATCGTCTAAATACAACGTTGTGATCTTGTCTATTCTCTTTCACTTAAATCCATAAAAAATTCTTCAAAAAAAGTGAATACGGAAACTTCTTCTTCTCTCTAAAACTTGAATATCCACAATATGATTTGTTAGGAATCCCTAAAATTTTCCCTCATAATAAAATTCACCCTAATTTCAATTTCCCCTAAAATCTAGGATGTATTTTGACTTCATCAACTCTTCTCAAAGCTTCTCAATTTTTCTACAACCTTTAATTATCCTCCTGAATATTGAATATGATAATTGTTTTGAATGTTGAGCTCCCCCTCAATTTCACATCTAGAAAACTTTACTTTCAAACCACTTTTACATCTTCACTTCTTTTCTTGACCCACTTGAAAATATAAAACAATTACACTCTGATAAAATAAATATTGACCCAATTGAAACATATAAAGTAATTAAAACCTTTGTAAATGGTTGACTACATTGTTTATCTCATTATTTCCTTCCCTTTTCAATCATAGGCATCAATAAATTCATTCTCTAAATATGATTATCTAGAGTACAATATTTCTGAGAATGGTCAGCCTAAATATGATTTGGAATACCACTTTTCCACTTTCTTCCATCAAGATTGCATCATAAGTTCTCTAATAAACTTATGATTTATGAAATACGAATCCATAAATCATAATCACATTTAATTTTATCATAGTCATCAAACTCTGATTCTTTATCAAAACAAACACTTCTTTCATACTGGATCCACTTAGTCCCATTGGAATCTGTAGTCCCATTAGTAAACTTAGGAATTTAGTCCCATTCAACCCATTAAACCCATAAGGCCACCTAGAACTATTAGACCCATTAATCCCATTATGCCCATTAGGAAACTTAGGTTACTTAATCCCATTAGGCCACTTAGACCTATTAGAACCATCAGGCGCGTTAGGCCTATTAGACCCATTAGTCCCATTAGTCAACTTAGAACATGGCCCATTAGTCCCATTAGGCCACTTAGGCACATTATGCCAATTAGTCCCCTTAGGCCCATTAGGACACTTCGGTCCATTAGGAAACTTAGTCCACTTAGGCTCATTCAACCCATTAGGCCAATTAGGCCACTTAGGCACATTAGGCCCATTAGGAAACTTTGGCCCAATAATCCCATTAGGCCACTTCATCTCATTAGGCAACTTAGGACACTTAGGCCCATTGGAACCATTAGGCCCATTAGGCCCATTGGAACCATTGGGCCCATTCATCCCATTTTTCCCATTAGGTAACTTTGTCCACTTAGGCCCATTGGACCCATCAGGCCCATTGGGCCCATTAGGAAACTTAGTCCACTTTGGCCTATTAGTCCACTTAGTCCCATTGGACCCATCAGGCCCATTAGGAAACTTAGGCCCATTAGGCCACTTAGGCCCATTAGGCCACTTAGTCCCATTAAACCCATTCATCCCATTAGGCCACTTAGGACCATTCAACCCATTCATCCCTTTAGTCCTATTATACCCATTAGGATGATTAGGCCACTTAGACCCATTACAACCATTAGACCCATTATCCCATTAGGATCATTAGAAAAATTAGGCCACTTAGGCCCATTCGACCACTTAGACCCATTGGACCCATTAGGCCCATTAGGCAACTTAGGACACTTATGCCTATTAGGACACATAGACCCATTAGACCCATTTGGATCATTAGGAAACTTAGGACACTTATGACCATTACACCACTTAAGCCCATTGGACCCATTAGGCCCATTAGGCAACTTTTTCAACTTCGACCCATTATGCCATTTAGGCACATTGGACCCATTAGGCTAAATTATCCATAATGAGCACATTAGGCCATCAGGACCATTGGGCCCATTATACCACTTAGGCCCAATAGGCCTAATATATCCATTAGGCCACTTAGTCCTATTAACCCACTTAGGCCTATTAGGACTCTTAGACCTATTAGGTCCATTGGGTCCATTAGGCCCCTTATGCCCATTAGGCCAATTAGGCCATTGGGCCCATTATGCCAAATTGGCCATAATGGGCACATTAGGCCCATTAGGTCACTTAGGTCCAATAGGACCATTGGACCCATTGGACCCATTGGGCCCATTGGTCCCATTGGGCCTATTGATCCCCTTAGTCCCATTAAGCCAATTAGTCCAATTAGGCGAATAGGCCAATTAGGTCCATTAGTTCACTTAGGTCCAACAGGCCCATTAGGCCTATTAGGTCACTTAGGCCACTTAGGTCCATTAGGACACTAAGGCCCATTAGGCCCCTTATACCCATTAGGACCATTGGGCCCCTTAGGCCCATTGAGCCTATTAGTCCACTTAAGCCCATTTGGAACATTAGGCCACTTAGGCCCATTTGTCCACTTTGGCCCATTATACCCCTTGGACCCATTAGGCCCATTAGTCCCATTAGGTTCATTTGGCCAATTCATCCATTAGGCCCATTAGGTCGAATTGACCATAATGGGACCATTAGGACACTTAGGCCCATTGGACCCATTAGGCCCATTAGGCCACTTAGGCCCAACTGGTCCATTCAACCCATTAATACCATTAGTCCCGTTAGGTCGAATTAGACTTAATGCGACCATTGGTCCACTTAGGCCTAATAGTCCCATTAGGTCACTTAGACCCAATAGGCCCATTCATCCCATTATGCCACTTTGGCCACTTAGTCCCATTTTCCACTTTAGACTAGTGGAACCATTGGGCCTATTAATCCCATTAGGCCCATTAGACCCATTAGGCCACTTAGGCCCAATTGGCCCATTAGTCCGATTAGGCCACTTAGGCCCATTAGGCCCATTAGTCCACTTAAACCCATTATATCCATTAGATCCATTAGGCCACTTAGTCCACTTCATCCCATTTGACCCTTAGGCCCATTAGAACCATTAGGCAATTTATCCCAATTTAGGTCATTTAGTCCCTTTAGGCCAATTTGGCCAATTAGTCCCTTTAGAATAATTAGTCCATTTAGTCCATTTTTTCCAATTTTGGCCAATGAGGCCAATGAGACCAATTCATACCAGATAGGATAATTTAAGCTCTTAAGACCATTTAGGCCGATAAGAAGATTTAGGCCATTTATGCCAATTTGGGCCAATTAAGCCAATTATGTCAATTAGGAAAATCAGACCAATTTTACAATTAGGAAATTTAGTTCATTTATTCCATTTAGTCCAATTTAGGCTAATTAGGATATTTAGTCCAATTTAGGTCATTTAGGCTATTTAATCCAATTAGGCCAATTATGCCATTTAGGGAAATTTAGGCAATGTAGACCAATTAGGCCAATTAGGATGATTATGACATTTAGGCCGATTATGCCAATTTAGACCACTTGGACAATTAGGCCAATTATATAATTTAGGAATTTTAGGATCATTAGGAAATTTAGACCAATTTGGTTCATTTAATCCAATTTTGGCCATTGAATCCATTTAGGCCAATTTAGGCAATTTAGGCCAATTTATGCCATTTAGACGAATTAGGCTAATTTTGGCCATTTAGGTCATTTAGGATAATTTTTTCCATTTAATAAAATGTATCCATTTAGGATAATTTATCTGATTTATAATAATTAGGAAAATTCGGCCAATTAGACTAATTAGTCCAATTATGCAATTCAGGCCAATTAATCCAATTAGGCCATTTAGGCCAATTTAGGCCATTTAGGTCAATTTAAGCCATTTAGGCCAATTAGCACAATTATGGAATTTAGGCCATTTAGGAAAATTAGTCCATTTATAAAATTATATCAACTAGGTTAGTTAAGTCATTTAGGCCAATTTGGTCATTTGACCATTTAGACCAATTTAAGCCATTTAGACCAATTAAGCCAATTTAGGCCATTTAGCCTAATTAGGCCAATTAAGTAAATTAGTCTATTTAGTACATTTAGGAAAATTAGGCCAATTAAGTCCATATTGTCCAATTAATCCATTTAGAACAATTAATCCACTTATCCCATTAGACCATTTTGGCCACTTAGGCTACTTAGGCCACTTAGGCCACTTAGGACACTTAGGCCGTTTAGGCCCATTAGGCCTCTTAGGCCCCTTAGGCCCATTATTCCCATTAATCCCATTAGGCCCCTTAGGACCATTCGACCACTTAGGCCCATTAGTCCACTTAGTCCCATTTGGCCCATTAGGCCACTTAGGCCCATTAGGACACTAAGTTCCATTAGGCCCATTAGGCCCATTAGGCCACTTAGGCCCATTATTCCACTTAGGCTACTTAGGCCCATTAGGTAACTTAGGCCTATTACGCCACTTTGGTCCATTAGGCACATTAGTCCACTTAGGCCCATTAGCCCATTATGCCCATTAGGTCACTTAGTCCCATTATACCACTTATGCCCATTAGGACCATTACTCTACATAGCCACATTAGCCCCAATAGGCCACTTAGGCCCAGTAGGCCACTAGGGCCCATTAGGCCCTTTATGCACATTAGGCCCATTAGGACCATTTTCTCACTTAGGCCCATTAGGCACATTAGAACCATTAATACCATTTGGCCACTCAGGTCCATTATTCCCATTCATCCCATTAATCCCATTCGGCCCATTGGGCCACTTAGACCCATTCAGCCCATTGGGCTACTTAGGCTCATTTAGCCCATTACGCCACTTTGGCCCATTCATCCCATTAGGCCCATTGGGCCACATAGGCTAGTTAGTCCCATATGCAACTTTGGCTAGTTAGGCCCATTAGGATCATTAGGCCCATTTTTTCAGTTAGGCTCGTTCAACCCATTAGGCTCATTGGGCCACTTAGGATAGTTAGGCCCATTAGGTAACTTTGTCCAGTTAGGTCCATTAGGCACACGGGGTCCATTAGGCCACTTTGGCCAGTTGGGCCCATTAGGCCACTATGCCTAATTAGACCCATTTGGCCCATTGGTCTCATTAGGCACCTTAGGCCCCTTACGCGAGTTAGGCCAGTTAGGCGCATTCGGCTCATTGAGCCTGTTAGGCCCATTGAGAGCATTATGCCAGTTAGTCCCATTGGTCCCATTGGGCCAGTTAGTCCACTTTGGATAATTAGATCCATTAAGCCCATTGGGCCGATAGTTATGCCAGTTAGGCCCATTCGGCCACTTATGCCCCTTAGGCCTATTAGGACCATTAGGATAGTTAGTTAGGTTAGGCCAGTTAGGACCATTCGACCCATTGGGCGCATTGGGCCACTTAGTCTCATTAGGCCCATTCGACCCATTCGACCACTTAGGCCCATTCAGCCTATTTGGCCACTTAGGCCAGTTATGCACAGTTGGCCCATTGGTCCCATTAGGCCCCTTAGGCCAGTTAGGCCCATTAGTTCCATTAGGCTCATTAATTCAATTAGTCTAGTTAAGCCCATTCGAACTATTAGGCCCATTAGGCACATTATGCTAGTTAAGACCATTAGAAACATTAGGCCCCTTGTGCCCATTAGGCCACTTGAAAGTTCCCAATGGATGATTGTATCACAGAGAGAGGGAGGGGTGAATCAGTGATACTTTTTCTCTTATGTTTCTTTTCAAATGAAACGATATTTTCCTCTTAATAAATATTTTATTCCCTACTAAAAACAATTCAAACACACATCAACAGGAAAAAAAGTTAGATTCACTATTCAATAAGAATAGCTACATCCTTGGTATGGTATGGAAGTGATCCAATACCACACATTCCACTAGAAAAAAATAGTTGGATTATAATGAGTAGGATATACCCTTTAACTTGTGTAGCACTATGTAAAAAATCCTATAGTGCGTGTGCACCATCTTAGCACAAATAGGGTAATGCAATGATTGTGTAAAAATTCATGTTACATGTGATTCTTTTCAATTCCAAAAATGTATTCAATTGAAAAAAATTCTTCAATTTCTTACCGAGAATATGGTAAGAACTTCCTGGACTTTGTTGAGAAAAAAAAACAAAGTCCTATTTCCCAGTATGATTTTCCCAGTATGATTCCTCTGAGTATGATTCTTCCTGATACAATTTTCCCAATAAAATTCTGATCAGTATGATATTCCCCAATATGAAAAGTATAACTTTGATAGAATGAGATAGAGATGAATCAAAACTACTTCAATTCTCCATATTCCTTAGTCTGGAAGACCCATTATAGAAATCATGATCTGATTAATCTAGCCTGATACAATGATCATCTGAATATGATTGACAAGACGAATACAATAATCAATTGAGTATGATAAACAATGAGTACAATGATCATCTGAATAAAATGTTGTGATATTTTCTCTTCTCTTTCACTACAATTCATCAAAACTTCTACAAAAAAAGTGAATATAGAAACTTCTTCTTCTCTCTAAAACTGGGAGCTTCTTTATCATGAACAGTAGTACATTGTTCCACCTCAAGTAAAATGTACTTTTCTCCTTTTATAGGTGACCCTTGAGATACTTTGGCAGGAATCCCAAAAAATTTACCTCAATAAAATTCACCATAATCTCAATTTTCCCTAAAATATGGGGTGTATTTTGACCCACTTAAAAATATAAAACAATTCCACTCTGATACAATGACTCTTGATCGAATTGTAACCTAAAAAGTAATTCAAACCTTTTGAAATGGTTTAATACATTGTTGATATCATTATAACCTTATCTTTTCAATCATCAGACTCAAAAAATTCCTTCTTTGAATATGATTGTCCAGAGTATGATCTTTCTCAGAACGGTTATCCTGAATATGATCATACTGGGTATGATCTTTTTCTTCCAGCGCCTGAGTACAATCATCCTAGGTATGAAAGTTTTCTTATTTATACGATGGATAATCAGATGCTAAACTACCTGAATATGATCATTCTGGGTACAATCATTCTAATTACAATCCTCATTGACTTATTTATTTCCTTCTCATCCTGAATCTAATTGCACTATGTACGATTCCTTTTCAATTGGCATCATCTATTTCTTCTCTTCCACCTACATATGATAAATCTGGATATGATTTGAAATACCACTTTTCCTATTTCTTCCATCAATCTTGCATCATAAGTTCTGCAATCAACTTATGATTTATGAAATACGAATCAGTAAAGCATAGTCACATTTAATTTTATCATAGTCAGCAAATGATGTGAGACGCACGGGGTGGCCCGATCTTCACGGCGTAGGTCGGCGGTTGAAGGGTGCGGTTCAGGGCTAAGTGGTGGATGATGGGTATGGATAGCAGATGCAAGTAGTCAATCAACACTATAAAAAGTGTGACCTACTACTTAGACAACACACTCTAGGGAGGGATGCGATAGCCAATCCACACAACAATGCACTTGGGTTGAGGCACAAAATTGGGGGATTTGTGATCTTGGATCACCAATCTAACTTGTATACTAACAAGGAAAGAATGCACAAGAGCAAGGGGAAATTTGGAACAATTATCACACAATGGGGAGAAACAAGCATAAGCTCTCAATTAAGTCTTGAATGAAAATACAATTCCATGGGGTGGCTATTTATAACCAAGGAGATGATACAATGGTCAAGGGTCTAATACCCTAAAGTCATAAAGTCTAAACCTACCTTGTCCCCTTAAACGTCAAAAATATAAAGTCTAACAAAGAATTTTGGAAAAGTAGCACACAAATTTCCAACTATAGCCCACTGGACTTGACTTTGAATGCATAGCCCAACGGATTTGACTTTGGTGTCCAAAGATACCATTTCTAGAATTCTCCATGTGGGCAAGGCATCTAAATTCATGCAACCATGTGGGCCAAGCTTTAAACATCATGTTTGGGCTTGAATAAGTGAGATAATAGGCTCATTTTATTTATCCATGCAAGGAAAGATCTATTGAGCCTTTAATGAAGCAAGATGCATGCCCATTGTAGCATTAAGCCTCTTTAATCTCCCTCCCGTCATTGGGCCTTGAAAATCCAACTCTTACACCTGTGAAATTGACTTGGTGCCTTTAACATGGTTCTCATCATCTTCCCCCTCTTGAAACGGATTCATCCTCGAATCTTTATCCTCTGCACCCAAAAAAGGAGAAAGATCAAAAACATTGAAAGTGGCACTTACACCATACTCACCTGGAAAATCTATCTTGTAAGCATTTTTGTTAATCTTCTCAAGCACTCGAAAATGTCTGTCTCCTCATGGTATGAGTTTTGATTTCTTCTTGTTGGGGAATCTATCCTTCCATATATGAATATAGACCAAGTCCCCAGGCTCAAACAACACTTGTTTGCAACCCTTGTTTGCACGATCAACATATTTTTGGGTCATCCGCTTGATATTATTCATTGCCTTTTCATGGAGTTGTTTGATGAATTCTGCACTCCCTTTTGCATCCATATTAGTTGCTTCCTGCAAAAGAAAAGGAACTAGATCAATAGGGGCAATAGGATTAAAACTGTAAACAATTTCGAATGGATAATATTGAGTAGTAGAGTGCTTGGCCCTATTATATGCGAATTCCACATGTGGTAGACACTCCTCCCAATTAATGATATTCTTCTTGACAATTTTTCGCAGAAGGGATGAAAGTATCCAATTCACCACCTCCGTTTTATGATCGGTTTGTGGATGAAAAGTAAGTGAAAATAGTAACTTTGTACCCAGTTTTCTCCACAAGGTCTTCCAAAAGTAGCTGAGAAATTTTGTGTCTCGATCTGACACAATTTACCTTGGCATTCCATGGATTTTGACTACTTATTGGAAGAAAAGTGTTGCAATGTTAGTGGCATCATCTGTTTTGTGACAAGGAATAAAATGTTCCATTTTTGAAAACCAATCCACCACAACAAAAATGGAATCTCTCCCCCTCTTGGTCCGTGGTAACCCCACAATAAAGTCCATTGATATGTCCTCCCAAGGGGTGCTGGGAATTGGGAGAGGAAGATATAGTCTGTGTGGGTTCAGTTTTGATTTGGATTTATGGAAAACAATGCACTTTCCCACAAATTTCTCAACAGCTCTAGATATCCTAGGCCAATAAAAATGCTCACTAAGAACATTTAGAGTTTTTGAAACACCAAAATGCCCCATTAACCCACCCGAATGTGACTCCTTCATTAAAAGTAAACGGATTGATCAATTGGGAATGCAAAGCTTATTAATCCGAAATAAGAATCCATCATGTAAATAGAACTTTTCCCAACTAACTCCAGGTTTACAATGTTCATATGGTTCTCTAAAATCATTATAAGTGGCATATAAATCCTTAATATATTCAAAACCAAGAAGTTTGGAATCCAACAAGGATAAAAGAGAATATCTACGTGAAAGTGCATCGGCCATAGTATTTTATTTACACTTTTTATTCTTGATGACATATGGAAATGATTTAATGAATTCTAGCCATCTAGCATGTCTTCTATTTAGTTTATGTCGGCTCCTAAGGTATTTAAGAGCCTTGTGATCAGAATAGATCACAAATTATTTAGGCCAAAGATAGTGTTTCCATGTCTTTAGTATTCTAAACAATGCATACAACTCTTTATCATATGTATCATAGTTTAGAGTTGGTCCATTTAACTTCTCACTAAAATAATAAATAGGCTTACCTTCTTGCATGAGTACTCCTCCTATGACAATTCCGCTTGCATCACATTCAATTTCAAAGGTCTTACCGAAGTCCGGAAGTGCAAGCAGAGGGGCATGGATGAGTCTCTCCTTTAGCGCATGGAAGACTTTTTCTTGAGTTGTCCCCCATTTGAAAGAAACATTATTTTTTGTCAATTCATTCAACGGTGTTGCTAGTGTGCTAAATTCCTTCACAAATCTCCTGTAAAAACTAGCAAGTCCATGAAAACTTCTTACCTTCCCAACGGAGGTTGGAGTTGGCCATTCTTGTATTGCTTTGATCTTCTCAGTGTCAACTTCAACTCCATTTCTGCTCACAACAAATCCAAGGAAAAAAAATTTATCTAGGAAAAATTCACACTTATTTATGTTTCCAAACAAGTTTTCCTTCCTTAACACCTCTAAGAATTTTCTTAAGTGATCTACATGTTCAAGAAAAGTCCTACTATAAAACAAAATTTCATCAAAATAAACTACCACAAATTTTCCAATATATGCACATAAGACATGATTCATTGACATCATAAATTTTCTAGGTGCATTGGTAAGACCAAAGGGCATGACTAACCATTCATAAAGTCTATGTTTTGTCTTAAATGCAGTTTTCCACTCATCTCCTTCTTTTATCCTAATTTTATGGTAGAAACTTCTTAAATCAATTTTTGAGAAAATAGTTGAACCATTTAATTCGTCTAGAATATCATCTAACCTAGGGATAGGATGACGATACCTGATCGTGATGTTGTTGATGGCTCTACAGTCAATGCACATTCTCTATTTTCCATCCTTCTTTGGTACTAGAATCACCGGTATGGCACAAGGACTAAGGCTCTCTCTGACATATCCCACATCCAACAGCTCTTGAACTTGCCTCTGAATTTCTTTTGTCTCTTCAGGATTGGTGCGATATGCAGGGCGGTTCGGTAGTGATGCTCCAGATATGAGGTCAATTTGATGCTCAATACCTCTAATGGGTGGAAAACCTGGTGGCACCTCTTCAGGAAATAAATCATCATACTCCTGCAACAATGACTCAAAAACATTTGGAAAACAAGGTAAGTCGTTAGTATTTAGCAACACCTCTTTGTACATGAGTATTGGGAGGGTTTGCTGTGAAAAAATGCTTCCTTAACCTCACTCTTTTTTTCCAACATCACATTTTTCTCTTCTCTCAAATTCTTTTTCCCCCTTGATTTTTCTTTGCTCTCCATTTCTTTCCTTCTCTCATTTTCTCTCTTTCCCTCATTCTCTACTTTTTCATTTTCACTCTTTTTTTCATCATCACTCATTTTTTTCTTTTCTCTCAAAATGTGATCTTACAGAATTTGTTTGGGGGACATGGGGTTGAGGGTTATAGGTTCCCCTCGGAGTACAAAAGAGTGACGATTCAAGAAACCGTCATGGGTAACACGCCGATCATACTGCCATGGTCATCCCAACAAAAAATGGTAGGCCTTCATAGGAACAACATCACACAAGACCTCATCTTTGTACTTCTTGATGGTGAACAACACCTTCACTTGCTTAGTGACCTTCAGATCCCCGTAATCATTCAACCACTGAAGCTGATATGGATGTTGATGCTTCAAAGTAGGAAGTCCCAACTTCTCTACTAACTCGGTGCTCGCAACATTACTACAGCTTCCTCCATCAATAATAACACTACATACCTTCCCATGGATCATGCACCACGTGTGTAAAAGGTTCTCCCACTGCTCATTCTCTCCCACGGTCATTTGTGCACTTAGAACTCTCCTAGTGACACGAATTTAACCATCTTATGTAAACTCTCCACTATCAATTTCTGGAGATTCTTCCTCCTCCTTTTCCGATATCGCTCCATCGGTCTCCCATTCTCCATACTTGTTGATGGTCATGGTGCACCGGTTTGGGCACTCACTAGCAATGTGACCCCTTCATTGAAATTTGAAACACCGAATATCCCTATTCCTAGTTTGGTTAGCCTCAAAAGTAGGTTTATTAGGTGGAAGAATTACCTTGTCACTTTTGCAATCAACCACCTCTTTTGCCTTTGATGGTTCTCCAATCTCCTTCCTTGGATTTCTCCATGGTGTGAAAGGGGTCGTGGGTTTCCTCATGTTGCTCCTCCTTTTGATTTTTTGCTCGATCTTGGTGGCTTGATGGAACATATCTTATATTTCAACATGGTGGTACATCTCCACTTGATCGACAATCTCTCGATTGAGCCCATGTAAAAATCGCGCCATGGTTGCCTCCGGATCCTCCTCAATGTTTGCTCGAATCATGGAAATTTGCATCTCCTTGTAGTAGTATTCTACACTCTTACTCCCTTGGGTGAGGCATTGATGTTTGTTGTGGAGATCTCTATGGTAATGTGTAGGAACAAACTGCTTCCGCATGGTGAACTTCATGTCTTCCCAAGTTTTAATGGGACGTCCACCATATCTAGGCCTCTCCTTTTGAACTTCATCCCACCATATTAATGCATAATCATAAAATTCAAGGGAAGAAAGTTTGAACTTTTTCTCCTCGGAATACGCATGGCATGAAAATACTTTCTCGATCCACATATCCCACTCCAAGTATGCTTCCGGGTCGATTTTCCCTTGAAAAGAGGGAATATTCACCTTGATTCTGCCAAGTAGGTCATCATCATGTTGTATCCTTTGTCCTCCTCTAGGTTGTTGGTTAAACCTCCTCCTTTGTGGGACATCATCAAGATCATCATAAAAGTTTATTATTTCCTACTCCATGATGTGGGGACGACGTGGTTCCAAAGCGCGTCGTGGGTTATCATGGAACATCCTTGGGCTTGGTTTATTCTCCAATTCATCAATCCTATCATGTAACACCTCCAACTTCCAATCAAGAAGCTTATCTAAGTGGCTCACCAAAGATTTCATTTGGAATTGCGTAGCTTCGGGTGCGGGAGATCTACTTCGACTTCCTTCATCGCTAACATGGGAAATTTTCTTCCCATGATCTTCTGTCATGATATGTTATGCAAGAACAAACACACACCGGGGGGGGGGGACACACACAATGATACGCACTCACTCACACACACGAGATGTACACACACACACACACAAGATGTACACACTCACACACACAAGGATACACACTCATGCATGCAAGATATACACACTCACACACACAAGATATACACACACATGCACACAACAAGATGCACACACTCACACACACAAGATATTTTTTTTGCTTATTTATCTCCACTCTCAACACTCAATTAAAATTCCAAGCTCTTATGATATATAATACCTTGTTTTCAGGTGATCACTTGCCACCAATATTTCCCCAATCAAGATTGTGTTGGGGGCTGGTTTAACACAACCCGATTGAGTGGTAAAGGGTAAAGGGTGAAAAGAGGGTAGAAAATGGATAAAGGGTGGATGGAAAAGGGGGTAGAAATGTGGTATTTGGGTTTTTCCAAATTTTGCAAGATAAGATAAATTAATAACAATATGAGCCAAATACAAAATGGGGATGAAGTAAAATGATGGAAAAAGTGATATATGGAAATGGAAAGTGCTAATAAAGTTAAGCACAAAGGAGTAATTGTATCCACTTTTTTTTTGCTCTTTTTTTGTCAATTCTCCCCAAAAAGTGTTGTGCTTGGAGTTTTAAAGCACAAGATGATTGAACAGAGAGTAAGACAATTTTTTTTCTTTTTTTTCAAAATATCTCAAATAAAGGATGTGATTAATTTTGAAAAGCACAAAATGATGAGTTGAGAGAGTTTTTTTTTCTGGATACAAATCACATATAGAGAATTAAATGTGGAAAGAAGATGAATGAAAATTTGGCTCAATTTATAATAATCCAAGCTTGCACAAACTAGGACAATTCAGGAGGCTTTCAAGAAAATAGATTTTTCTGTTGAATGGGTGAATAATATGGAATGATAAGGAGGGTAATGGACAGAATTAAATTAAATGAAGGGATAGATGCCTACCATGTCAACCAGAGCTCTAATACCAACTGATGTGAGACACACGGGGTGGCCTGATCTTCACGGCATAGGTCGGCGGATGAAGGGTACGGTTCGGGGCTAATTGGTGGATTATGGGTATGGATAGCGGATTCAAGTAGTCAATCAACACTATAAGAAGTGTGGCCTACTACTTATTCAATACACTCTAGGGAGGGATTCGATAGCCAATCCACACAACAACGCACTTGGGTTGAGGCATGGAATTGGGGGATTTCTGATCTTGGATCACCAATCTAACTTGTATATTGGCAAGGCAAGAATGCACAAGAGCAAGGGAGAAATTCAGAACAATTCTCACACAACAGGGAGAAACAAGCATAAGCTCTCAATTAAGTCTTGAATGAAAATACAATGCCATGGGGTGGCTATTTATAGCCAAGGGGATGATACAACGGTCAAGGGTCTAATACCCTAAAGTCATAAAGGCTAAACCTACCTTGTCCCCTTAAAATTAAAAAAGATAAAGTCTAACAAAGACTTTTGGAAAAGTAGCACACAACTTTCCAACTATATCCCACCAGACTTGACTTTGAATTCATAGCCCACCGGATTTTACTTTAGTGTCAAAGATTCCATTTCTAGAATTATCCATGTGGGCAAGGCATCCAAATTTGTGCAACCATGTGGGCCAAGCTTTAAACATCATGTTTGGTCTTGAATAAGTGAGATAATAGGCTCATTCTCGTTATCCATGCAAGGCAAGATCCATTGGTCCTTTAATGAATCAAGATGTGCGCCCATTGTAGCATTAAGCCTCTTTAATATCCCTCGCGTCATTGGGCCTTGCAAATCCAACTCTTCCACTAGTGCAATCGACTTTGTGCCTTTAACATGGTTCTCATCAGCAAACTGCGATACTTCATCAAGATAAACACTTCCTTCATACTGAATCCACTTAGTCCCATTAGAACCATCTGGACCATTAGGAAACTTTGGCCACTTAGGCCCATTAGGCCACTTAGTCCCATTCGATCCATTAGACCTATTATGCCACCTAGTCCCATTAGACCCATCATGACGATTAGGTCACTTAGGCTCATTAGACCAATTAATCCCCTTAGGCCCATTAGGAAATTTTGGCACTCATTCCCATTAATCCAGTTAGAACCATTTGAACCATTAAGGACATTAGGCCCATTAGGCAACTTAGGATACTTATGCCCATTAGTCAACTTAGACCTATTAGACACATTATTCCCATTAAACCCATTAGGCCCATTAGTATCATTAGTTAACTTTGTCCACTTAGGCCCATTAGGCCCATTAGGCCCATTGGGACACTTAGGACCATTAGACCCATTAGACCACTTCGTCCCATTAGGAAACTTAGTCCACTTAGTCCCATTGGACCCATTAGACCAATTAGTCCACTTAGGCCCATTAGGGCCATTTGGACACTTAGGCCCATTAATCCCATTAGTCCACTTTGGCCCACTAGGAAACCTAGGCCACTTAGGCCAATTTGATCCATTAAGCCCATTAGGACCATTGGGCCAATTAGAAAACTTAGTCCACTTAGGCTCATTAGGCCACATAGGCCCATTAGGATACTTGGGCCTATTGGACCCATTAGTCTCATTAGGAAACTTAGGCCATTTAGACCCATTAGGCCACTTATTCCATTATGCCACTTAGAAGATTAGGACACTTAGGCCCATTAGTCCACTTAGGCCATTATTACACTTAAGACATTAGGCCACTCAGGCCTATTAGACCCGTTCATCCCATTATGCCACTTAGTCTCATTCAATGCATTCATCCAATTAGGCCCGTTAGACCCATTAAGACGATTAGGCCACTTAGGCCCATTAGACCCATTATACCCATTAGGACCATTGGGCTCATTAGGCAACTTAGGCCACTTAGGCCCATTTTACCACTTAGACCCATTGGACCCATTAGGATCATTAGGAAGCTTAGGCCACTTAGGCCCATTAGGCCACTTAGACCCATTGGACCCATTACACTCATTAGGCAACTTAGGCCACTAAGGTCCATTAGGCCACTTAGACCTATTAGACCCATTGGGTCCATTAAGAAACTTAGGCCACTTAGACCCATTGGACCCAATAGGCCCATTAGGCCCATTATTCAACTAGGACCACTTTGACCAATTAGTCCACTTAGGCCCATTGGACACATTGGTCTAAATTATCCATAATGGACCCATTGGGCCCATCAAGACCATTGGGACCATTAGACCACTTAGGCCCAATAGACCCAATATGCCCATTCGGTCACATAGGCCCATTAGGCCACTTAGTCACATTAGGCCCCTTAGACCCATTGGGCCCATTGGGCCCATATTCCCCCTTATGTCTATTAGGAAAATTAGTTCATTAGGCCCATTAGGCCCATTATGTCACTTAGGCCCAAAAGGCCCATTCGGTCAATTAGGTCACTTAGGCTACATAGGGTCATTAGGCCACTTAGGCCCATTAGGCCCCTAATAGAACCATTAGGCCCATTATGCCCATTAGTCCAATTAAATAAATAGTCACATTAGGCCCATTAGGTCACTTAGGCCCATTAGGCCAATTAGATCACTTAGGACTCTAAGGCCCATTAGGCCACTTAGTCCCATTAGGCCCCTTCGACCCATTAGGCCCATTGGTCCCCCTAATCCCATTGGGCCCATTAGGCCACTTAGGCCCATTAGACGCATCAGGACACTTAGGCCACTTAGGCCACTTAGTCTCATTTATCCACTTAGGCCCATTAGGCCCCTTAGACGCATTAGTCCCATTGGACCCATTTGGCCCATTTGGTCCATTAGGCCAATTTGGTCATTAGGGTCGTTAAGCTGAATTGACCATAATGGGCCCATTAGGACACTTAGTCCCATTATGCCTATTAGGCCCATCATGCCACTTATGACCAACTAGTCTATTCGACCCATTAATCCCATTAGGCCCATTAGGACGAATTGGACTTAATGTGCCCATTAGTACATTGAGTCCCAATAGGCCCATTAGGCCACTTAGTCCCAATATGCTCATTCATCCCATTAGGCCACTTAGGCCCATTATGCAACTTTGGACTAGTGGGCCCATTCGGCCTATTAATCCCATTTGGCCCATTAGACCCATTAGGCAACTTAGGCCCAATTAACCCATTAGCCCGATTAGGCCACTTAGGCCCATTAGGCCACTTAATCCCATTAGACCCATTAGGCCCATTAGTCTACTTAGGCCACTTAGGCGCATTCGAACCATAGGCCCATTAGTCCCATTGGGCAATTTAGGCCAATTTAGGTCATTTAGTCCAATTTGTCCCATTAATCCATTTAATATATTTAGACTAATTAGTCCATTTTATCCAATTTATTCCATTTAGTCCAATGAGGCCAATTCAGAGTAATTAGTCTGATTTAGGCTCTTAAGGCCATTTAGGTCAATTAGAAGATTTAGGCCATTTAGGCCAATTTATGCCAATTAATCCAATTAGGGAAATTAAGCCAATTAGGACAATTTTACAACTAGTAAATTTAGTTCATTTATTCCATTTAGTTCAATTTAGGTCATTTAGGCTAATTTGGCCATTTAGGCCAATTTAGGTCATTTAGGCTATTTAGGCCAATTTAGACCATTTAGAAAATTATGTAAATTGTTCCATTTAGTCCAATTTAGGAAATTTATACCAATTGGGAAAATTATGATGATTATTCCACTTAATATGATTAGTAAAATTTAGACCATTTAGGCCAATTAGACCAATTATGCAAAATTAGATATTTTAGACCAATTAGGCCATTTGGGCCAATAAAGGTCATTCGGGCCAATTTTGTCCATTTAGGCCATTTAGGACCATTAGGAAATTTATTCCAATTATTTCAATTATTTCAATTAGGATATTTATTAAGTTTAGACCAATTAGGCCATTTAGGCTAATTTAGACCATTTAGACCAATTTTGGCCATTTAGGCCATTTAGGTCAATTTAGGCCATTTAGGCCAATTATTCCATTTAGGAAAATTTAACTCATTTAGACCAATTAGAAAAATTAGTCCAATTAGGTCAGTTATATCAATTAGTCAATTCAATCCAATTAGGCTAATTAGGCCATTTAGGCGAATTTAGGCCATTTAGGTCAATTTAGGCCATTTAGGCCGATTAGACTAATTAGGTCATTTAGGACATTTAGGCCACTTATTCCAATTATATCAATTAGGTAATTTATGTCAACCAGAACAATTAGTCCATTTAGACCATTTAGACCAATTTAGGCCATTTAGACCAATTAGGTCAATTAGGCCCATTAGGCCACTTGGGCTAGTTAGGCCCATTAGACACATTATGCCCATTAGGTTTCATGGACCCCTTATGTGAGTTAGGAAAGTTAGGCCCATTCGGACCATTGGGATAGTTAGGTCCATTGGCCTAATTAATCCAGTTAGGCCCATTAGGCTCATTGGTCCCATTGGGACAATTAGTCCACTTAGGCCAATTAGACCCACTAGGCCCATTGGTTCGACACTTAAGACAGTTAGGCCAATTAGGCCACTTTGGCCCCTTGGGCCCATTGGGACCATTAAGAACGTTAGGCTAGTTGGTCTAGTTGGTCCCATTCGACCCATTGGGACCATTATGTCACTTAGGCATGTTAGGCCCATTAGACCCACTCGACCCATTAGGCCACTAAGGCTCATTCGGCCTATTAGGCCATTTAGGCCAGTTAGGCACAGTTGGCCATTAGGCCCATTAGGCCCCTCAGGCCAATTAGGCCCATTAGTTCCATTAGGTCCATTAGTCCACTTACGTTAGTTAAGCCCATTCAACCACTTAGACCCATTAGGCCCATTAGCCCAGTTGGGACCATTAGGCCCCTTAGGCCCCTTGGGCCCATTAGGCCACTTGAAAGTTCCCAATGGAAGATTGTATCACTGAGAGGGGGAGGGGGTGAATCGGTGATACTTTTTTTCTCTTATGTTCATTTTCAAATGAAACAACCTTCGCCACCTATTAACGATTTTATTCCCTACTTAAAACAATTCAAACACACATCCACAAGAATATAAGTATTTACAAGATTCAATATTCAATAAGAAAAACTACATCCTTGGTATGGTGTGGAAGTGATCCAATACCACAAAATTCACTATAAAATAATCATTAGATTACAACAAGTAGGATATACCATTTCACTCATGGATCACTATGTAAACAATCCAATAGTGTGTGTGCAACCTCTTAGCACAAATATGGCAATGCAATGATTGTGTAACAACTCATGTTACATATTCTTCTGTTCAAAACCACAAATGTATTCAATTGAAAACACTTATTCAATTTAATACCTAGAAGATGGTGAGAACATCCTGGACTTTGTTAAAAAAAACCAAGTTCAATTTTTCCAGTACGATTTTTCCGGTCTGATTCCTCCAAGTACGATTCTCCCTGATAAGATTTTTCCCGATATGATTTTACCAATAAGATTATTCTTGGTATGATTCTCCACATTTGGCTCATTAGGCCACTTATAAACATTAGAATCATTAGGCCACTTAAACCCATTAGGATCATTAGTCCACTGAGGCCCATTAGGCCCACTAGGCCACTTAGGCCCATTCGGCTCATTTGGACACATAGGCCCGTTAAGCCCATTGGGCCCATTAAGACACTTAGGACACTTGGGAAAATTAAGACCATTAGTCTACTTAGGCCCATTAGGCCCATTAGGCCACTAAGTACCATTAGTCCACTTAGGCCAGTTAGGTCCATTGGGCCCATTAGGCCATTGAGGCCCCTTGGGCCCATTGGGGCAGTTAGGCCAGTTAGGCCAGTTAGGCCCATTAGGCCCATTATTCCCATTCATCCACTTAGTCCCATTAGGCCCATTAGGCCACATAGGCCACCTAGGCCCATTAGGCCACTTAGTCCCATTAGGACCATTAAGACACTTAGGCCACTTTGGCCCATTATGTCCATTAGGCCCATTCGGCCACTTCGGCCCATTAGGCCACCTAGACCCATTAAGTCACTTATGCACATTAGGCCCATTAGGCCACTTAGGCCAAATTGGACCATTAGGCCTCTTAGACCCATTAAGACACTTAGTCCTATTGGGCCACTTAGTCCCATTAGGCCCATTAGGCCACTTTGACCCATTAGGCCCATTAGGCCAGTGAGGCCCATTAGGCCCAATCAGCCACTTAGGCCCACTTGGACCATTAACCCCATTAGGTCAATGAGGCCAATTAGGACCATTAATCCACTTAGGCCCACTAGGCCCATTAGTCCTCTTAGGCCCATTAAGCCCATTAGGCAAATTAGGAAACTTAGGCCCATTAGGACACATAGTCCCATTAGTCCACTTTGGTTAATTAGGACCATTCATCCCATTAGTCCCATTCGACACATTCGGCCCATTTGGCCCCAAGGATCTTATGCCCATTAAGCCCATTAGGCCACTTAGACCCGTTAGGCCACTTCAGTACATTAGGCCGATTAGGCCACTAAGGCCCATTAGACCCATTAGGCCACTTAGGTCAACTAGTTCCATTAGTCCCATTAGGCCGATTAGGACAGTTAGGCCCATTCTTCCCATTAATCCCATTAGGCCCATTTGGGCAATTAAGCCCATTAGGTCGATTATGCAACTTTGTCCCATTAGGACCCTTAGACCCATTAGGTCCATTAGGCCAATTAGGCCAATTAGGCCAATTAGGCCCATTTGTCCCATTATGCCACTTAGACCCACTCATCCTATTAATCCCATTAGGCTGATTCGGCAACTTTGGCCCATTAGGAAACTTAGGCCCATTTGGCCACTTAGGCCAATTCGACCCAGTGGGCCCATTCATCCATTGAACCCATTAGGACCATTGGGCCCATTATTCCACATAAGCCACTTAGTCTCATTAATCCCATTAGCCCACTTAGTCCCATTAGGCCACTTAGGCCCATTAGGCCCATTAGGCCCACTATGCATATTAGGCCCATTCGGCCCATTCATCCACTTAGACCCATTAGGCACATTTAGCCACATAAGATCATTAGGTCCACTCGACCCATTAGTCCACATAGTCCCACTAGGACCATTAGGCCACTTCGACCCATTAGGTACATCAGGCCACTTAGGCCCATTAGACCCATTAGGCCCATTAGGCCCATTAGGCCACTTAGGCCCCATAGGCCCATTAAGTAGCTTAGTCCACTTAGGCCAATTAGGCCCATTAGGGAACTTAGGCACCTTATAACCATTATCCCACTTAGGACCATTATGACCATTAGGAAACTTAGGCCCATTTGGCCCATTTGGCCACTAGGCCCATTCATCACATTAGGCCCATTGGGCACTAAGGACAGTTCAACTACTTAGTCCCATTAGGCTTACAAGTCCCATTATTCACATATGTCTCATAAGGCCAATTAATCCACTTAGTCCTTTTAGGCCCATTAGACCCATTAGGCCCATGAGGCTACTGAGGCCCATTCGGTCACTGAGGCCCTTTAGGCCCATTTGTCCACTAAGGCTCATTAGGCCCATCAGTACAATTAGGTTAATTAGGCCCATTAGTCCCATTGATCCACTTAGGCCCATTTAACCCATTCGGCCACTTAGTCCCATTCGTCCACTTAGGCCACTTTGTCCCATTAGGCCTATTCTCCCCCTTAGGCCCACTCAACCTCTTAGGCCCACTAGGGCCATTAAGCCCATTAGGCATATTAGGACACTTCATCCTATTACCCCCATTAGGCCCATAAGGCCCATACAGCTTATTAGAAATATTAGGCCCATTTGGCCCATTGGGACCATTAGTCCCATAAGGCTATTAGTCCCATTGGACCCATTGGTCCCTTTCTACCCATTCGTCCCATTCACCCCATTAGGCCCATTAGGTCCATTAGGCGCATTGGGCCCATTCAGCCACTTAGACCCACTAGGCACATTAGGCCACTTAGGCCCATTAGGCCACTTACGCCCATTAGGCCCATTAGGCCAATTAGGCCCATTAGGCCCATTAGGCCAATTAGGACACTTAGGCCCAATCAACCACTTATTCCCATAAATCCAATTATTCCCATTTAGTTGATTGGGCCAATTAGGCCACTTAGACCCATTAGGCCCATTGGGCCACTTAGGCCCATTAGTCCACTTAGACCCATTAGACCCATTAGGCCCATTAGGCCCATTAAGACACTTATTCCACTTAGGACCATTAGGCCCATTAGGCCACATAGGCCCATTAGGCCTATTATAACACTTAGGCCCATTAGTCCCGTGAAACCCATTAGTCCCACTAGGCCCATTAGGCCAATTAATCCACTTAGGAAACTTAGGTCCATTAGGCCCATGTGGTTGATTGGCTTGATTAGGCCACCAAGGCCAATTAGGTCCATTATCCCCATTAGACCTATTAGGCCCATTCGAGCACTTAGTCCCATTCGTCCCATTAGGCCACTTAGGACCATTAGGCTCATTAGGCCCATCAGGCCCATTAGGCCCATGAGGCACATATTTTCCATGAGGACCATTAGGACCGTGAGGCCCATCAGGCCCATGAGGACGCTTAATCCCATTAGGCCCATTGGGCCCATTAGGCCACTTTGGCCGATGAGGCCCATGAGGCCCATTGGACCTATTAGGCCACTTGGACCCATTGGGCCCATTATTCCCATTAGGCCCACTGGTCCCATTAGGCCCATTGGGCACATTGGGATATGCTCATTAGGCCACTTAGGACCATTAGGGCCATTAGTAACATGAGCCACATTCATCCTATGAGGACCATGAGGCCCATTAGGACACTTAGGCCCATTAGGCCCATTGGACCCATGAGGCCACTTAGGCCCATGAGGCGCATTCAACCCATATGGCCAGTTGGACCCATTAGGCCAATTAGGCACATTAATCCCATTAGGCCCACTCGGCCCTTTAGACAATGTAGGCCCATTAGGCCACTTAAGGCCATTAGTCCCATTTGGACCACTGGGCCCATTTATCCCATTAGACCCATTGTGCCAATTAGGCTGATTAGGCCCACTCAACTCATTAGGCCCCTTTGGCCCATGAGGGCCATTAGGCCCATTAGGCCCATTTGAACCACTAGGAACTTTAGGCTCACTTAGTCCACTTAGGCCCATGAGGCCCATTGTGGTCATCAGACCCATGATGCATCTTGGTCCCATGGGGCCCATTAGGCGGCCCATCAGGCCAATTGGGCCCATCAAGCCAATTTGGCACATTAGACCCATTCGACCCATTAGGGCCACTAGGCCCATTAGACCACTAAGGCTCATTTGGCCCATTAGGCCACTTAGGTCCTTAAGGCCCGTGAGGCCCATTAGGCCCATTAGGGACATTAGGCCACTAAGGCCCATTATTCCCATCAACCCACTTAGGCCCATTAGGTCCATTGGTCCCATGAGGCCACTTAGGCCCATTTGGACCATTAGGACCATGAGGTCCTCAGTCCCATTATGTCGCTTAGGCCCATTAGGCCCTTTAGGCCCACTAGGCCCATTCAGTAACATAAGCCCATTAGGCCACTTTGGCCACATAGGCCTATTAGGCCCATTAGGACACTTAGGATGGTGAGTCCCATTAGGCCCAATAGGCCCATTAGGCCCATCCGACCCATGAGGCCACTTAGTCCCATTAGGACCATTAGGCTCATCAGGCCCATTCGACCACTTAGGCCCATTAGACCCATTATGCCACTTAGGCCTATTAGGCCAATTTCACTACTTAGACCCATTCATCCCCTCAGGCCCATTGGGCCCATTAATCCATTTAGGACCATTAAGACCATTAGGCCCATTAAGTTCATTAGGACACTTAGGCCCATTTGGCCCACTAGCCCCATTATGCCCATCAGGTCTATCTGGCCCATTAGGCCACTAAGGTCCATCAGGCCCATTAGGCCACATTTGGCCCATTATGCCTATTAGGACACTTAAGCCCATTAGGCCCATTAGGCCCATTATATCCATCAGATATATCAGGCCTATTAGGCCACTAAGGTCCATTAGGACCATTAGACCACATTTGGCCCATTATGTCCATTAGGCCACTTAGGCCCATTAGGACCATTAAGCCCATGAGGCCAATTAGTCCCATTAGGCTCATTAGGCCACTTAGGACAATTAGTCCCATTAGTCCCATTGGTCCAATTAGGCTCATTCTACCCATTAGTCCTATCAGGCCCATTAGGCCCATTAGGCCACTGAGGCCCATTACACCCATCATGCCCATTAAGTTCACTAGTCTCATTAGTCCACTTTATCTCATCAGGACCATTAGGACACTTAGGTCACTTAGGCCAATGAGGCCCTTTAGGCCCATCAGGCAATCAGGCCCATCAGGCACATTCAGCCACTTTGGCCCACAAGGACCTTTGGGCCACGTCGTACCATTGTGCCCATTGGGCCTACTTGGCCCATTTGGACCATTTGGCCCATTTGGCCACTAAGTCCCATTAGGCCCATTAGGCCACTAAGTCCCATTGGGCCACTTAGGCCCATAGGGCCACTTAGGCCCATTGGGCCACTTAGGCCCATTATGTCCATTAGGTCGATCTGGCCCATTATGCCCATTAGGCCACTAAGGCCTTAAGTCCATTTGGCCAATTAGGCCCATGAGCCCCCTTAGCCTCCTTAATCCACTTAGGCCCATTAGTCCCATTAGGCCCATGAGGAAACTAAGGCCCATTAGGTCCATTTGTCCCATCAATCCCATTAGGCCACTTAGGCCCATTAGTCCACTTAGGCCCATTTGGACCATTAGGCCACTTTGGCCTATTCAACTCATTATGCCACTTAGGCCAATTAGGCCCATTAGGCCCAATAGGCCACTCAGGCCACTTAGGCCCATTAGGCCCAATAGGCCACTCAGGACACTTAGGCCCATTAACCCACTTAGAACCATTATGCCCATTAAGCCCATCAGGGACATTAGGACCATCAGGTGCATTAGGCCCATTAGGCCCCCGAGGCCCATTAGGTCACTTAGGTCACTTTGGTCACTTAGGTCCATTAGGACAATTAGGCCCATTAGGGCCATGAGGCCCATTCGGCCTGTCAAGCCCATTTGGCCTATCCAACCCATTAGGCCCATTTTCCTAGTTTGGCGCATTAGGCCCATCGGGCACCTGAGGCCACTTAGGCCCATTCATTTCATTAGGCTACATGAGCCCATTAGAACCATGAGGCCCATCAAGCCCATGAGGCCACTTAGGCCAATTCATCCCATTATTCCCATCATGCCTATCAGCCCCATCAAGCCCATTAGGCCCATCATAACCATTAGGCCACTTAGGCCCATTAGGTTCACCAGGCCCATTAGGCCACTTAGGCCCATTCTGCTCATTAGGCCACTTAGGCCCATTAGGCCCATTAATCCCATTAGACCACTTAGGAAACTAAGGTCCATTCATCCCATTAGGACACTGAGGCCCATTTGGCCCATTATGTCACTTATGCCCATTTTTCTCATTAGGCCCATTAGGCCCATTAGGCAACCTTGGCCCATTAATCCCATTTGGTCCAATTGGCCACTATGGCCCATTAATCCCATTAGGCCACCTTGGACCATTCGGCCAATGTGGCCCATTAGGCCCATTAGGACACTTAGTCCTCTTATGCCCATTAGGCCCATTAGGCCACTTAGACCCATTAGGCCCTTTTAGCCCATTAGGCCACTTAGGCCACTTAGGACCATTATGCCCATTACACCCATTAGTCCACTTAAGACCATTAGGCCACTTAGGTCCATCAGGACCATTAGGCCACTTAGGCCAATTAGGCCCATTAGGCCACTTTGGCCCATTATTCCAATTAGGCCACTTTGGCCCATTAGGCCATTTCAGCCACTGTGTACCATTATGCCACTAGGTCCCATTAGGCCCATTAGGCCACTTAGGCCCATTAGTCCATTTCGTCCACTCTGGCCCATTAGACCCATTCATCCCATTAGGTCACTTTGACCCATTCGACACATTAGGCCATTTAGGCCCATTAGACCCATTAGACCACTTAGGCCCATTAGGCTCATTAGGCCCATTAGGATATTGAGCCCCATTAGGAGACTTACGCCCATTAGGTCACTCAGGTAACTTAGGCACATTATGCCTATTAGGCCCATTGGGCCACTGATTCCCATTAGGCCTATTGGTCCACTTCGGCTCGTTAGGACCATTAGGCCACATAGGCCACTTAGTCTCATTAGGCCAATTATGCCCATTAGGCCACTTAGGCCCACTCAGCTCAGTATGACACTTAGGAACATTAAGCCCCTAAGGCCACTTAGTCCCATTAAGACACTTTGGCGCATTACTCCCATTAGGCCCATCAGGTCCATTAGGCCAATTAGGCCCATTAGGTGCAGTAGGCCCTATAGGCCCATTAGGACACTTAATCCCATAAGGCCCATAAGGCCCATAAGGCCCATAATGCCACTGAGGTCACTAAGTCCCATTAGGACAATTTGGCCTATCAGCCCATCATGCCCATCAGGACGCTTAGACCATTAGGCTCATTAGGCCACTTAGTTCCATTCATCTCATTAGCCCACTTAGGCCCATTAGACTAATCTCACCCATCAAGCCCATCAGACCGCTTAGTCCCATTCGACCCATTATAACCATCAGGCCCATTCGGCCACTTAGGCCCATTCGGATCATTACGCCACTCAGGCCCATTAGGCCCATCAAACCCATTAGTCCACTTAGGCCTATTAGTCCCATTATTCCACTTAGGCCCATTAAGCCCATTAGTCCCATTAGGCCTCTTAGGACACTTAGGCCCATTAGGCCCATTATGACACTAAGACCCATTAGTCCACTTAGTCCCATTAGGACACTTAGTCTCGTTTGTCTCATTAGGCCGCTTAGGCCTATAAGGACCATTAGTCCCTTTAGGCCACTTAGGACCATTTGGACTGTTAGGCCCATTAGGCCACTGAAGCTCATTAGGACCATTAGTCCACTTAGACCCATTCAGCCACTAGGGTCCATTAAGGCCATTATGCCACTTCATCCCCTTATGCCCATTAGGCCACTTAGTCCCATTAGGCCACTTAGGCCCATTAGGCCACTTAGGCCCATTAGGACACTTAGACCCATTAGGCCACTTAGGCCCATTATGCCCATTAGGCCACTTAGCCCACTTAGGCTCATTATTACCATTAGGCCCATTAGGACACTTAGGCCATTTAGGCCACCAAGTCCCATTAGGCTACTTAGGCCAATTAGGCAACTTAGGCCTATTAGGTCACATAGGCCCATTAGGCCACTTACGCCCATTATGCCAATTAGTCCACTTAGGCCCATTATGAAATTTTAGACACTTAGGCCCATTAGGCACATTAGTATTATTAGGTCAATGAGGCCCATTAGTCCCATTACGCTTGTTAGGCCACTGAGGCCCATTAGGCCATTTCAGCCACTTAGTCCCATTATGCCACGTAGGCCTAGTATGCCCATTAGGCCACTAAGGACCACTAGTTTCATTAGTCTTATTAGGATCATTAGGACACTTAGGAAACTTAGGATCATTAGGCTCATTAGGCCAGTGAGGCCCTTTAGGTCCACTAGGCCACTTAGGCCCATTAGTCCCATTAAACCACTTAGGCCCATTAGGCACTTTATGCCACTTAGGCCACTAAGGCCCATTAGGTCCATTAGGCCATGGAGGTCCATTAGGACAATTAGTAAAATTAGTCCACTTAGTTCCATTAGGACATTAAGTCCCATTAGTCTCAATAGGCCCATTCAGCCACATAGACCACTTAAGCCCATTAGGCCCATTACCCATTAAGTCACTTATGCTCATTAGGCCTATTAGGCCACTTAGGCCCATTTGGCCACTTAGGCCCATTTTTCCCATTAGGAAACTTAGGCCACTTAGTCCCATTTTTCCCATTAGGCCCATTATTCCACTTAGGCCCATTAGTCCACTTAGGCCCATTAGGCCTGTTAGGCCACTTAGGGCCATTAGGCCCATCAGGCCACTTAGGCCCCTTAGGCCAATTAGGCCACTGAGGCCCATTAAGACCATAATCCCCCTTAGGCCTATTCATCTCATTAGGCAACTTAGGCCCATTAGGCCTATTAGGCCCATTAGGCCTCTTAGGTTACTTGGGCCCATTAGGCCCATTCAGGCACTAAGTCCCATTAGTCTCATTAGGCCACTTAGGCTCATTAGGCCTATTAGGCCACTCAGGCCCATTAAACCCATTCATCCATTGAGGCCCATTAGGCCCATTGGGACACTTAGGCTCATTCGACCCATTAGGCCACTAAGGCCACTTAGTCCCATTAGGCCACTAAGGCTCATTAGGCCCATTAGGCAACTTAGGCCACTTAGGCCCATTATGCCCATTATACCTATTTGGTAACTTAAGCCCATTAGGCCACTGAGTCCCATTAGGCCCATTAGGCCACTTAGGTACACTAGGCCCATTAGGTCACTTCGACCTCTTAGGCCCATTAGGCCCATGAGGCCACTGAGACCCATTAGGCCCATTAGGCCACTTAGCCCCATTAGGCCCATTAGGAAACTTAGGCCCATTAGGTCACTTAGGCCACTTGGGCAGATTAGGCCACTTAAGCACATTAAGTCCATCAGGACACTTAGGATACTTCGGCTCATTATTCCCATTAGGCCCATTAGGTCACCTAGGACCATTAGGCCACTTAGGTCCATTATGGTAATTAGGCCCATTAGTCCACTTAGGTCGCTTAGGCCATTGATGCCCATTAGGCCCATTAGGCCACTTAGGCCCATTAGGCCCATTAGTCCCATTAATCTCATTTTCCACTTAGTCCCATTAGGCCCATTAGAATACAATATGGTGTCGCACTCTCCTAGATCCCTCAGCCCTCCCGGATTCTTCTTCCCTTCCTCTAGGGTTTTTCCTTAATCCACTTTCGGTGGATACTTTCTCCACCTCATTCATCTCACTACTTCAGCATTGTGATATTGAGTTTGTTGTGTTCTGTGTTTTTATCCACTTTCTATCACTGATTTCTCCTCTTATTGTACTGCATGTCTAGGTGCTTCCTCCCTGGATCTTGCGGTAATAGTGGTTGCGGCATCTGTCGGTGGCTCGTGTGAGGATCCTCTCCAAATCTGGTTAACTACGGTGGTTGATCAAATTTCATTTCAATCTATGGTATCTTCATTAGTGGGTCTATCATCCGTCAGTGTCTCACTATGATGATCCCCTTTTGATCTTCTCTCTAGGGTAATAGTCCCCTTCGTTGGTTGTGATTTGGATCTCGGCGATGGTTGTTTGGAAGCTCCTGGCTACTACAACCCAGATCTGACCTCGCGTTACACCACTCCCCTCCAGGATATATCTAGAGTGTTGATAACTCAGTGGTTTTGGGCTATGTCGTTCAACAGTCAATGCTTTTCTGACACTCCCCAGTCACATTACCCCTGTTTCTGGCTTTTGGTTTCATTCTCATTGGCGATTTCAACGTTCGGAGTTCCTGATCATTCAAAGCGCTGCCATGACCTCTAATCCCTCTTCTCCTCTTTTAGTTGGATCCAAAGTTGTGGGTTAGAAGAGGTTTGGGATGTGGGTTTTGTTGGACGACTAGGCTTCTCGCGCATTTTGAGTTGGTTTTCCCATATGGTGACATTCTAGTTTTATTCATCTTGCAGAGTGGCAATGCCATGGTTCTTATTTCTGTTTCTGGTTTGCTTTATATTCATGTATGGTTTTTGTGGTGGTCTATTATGCCACTTAGGCCCATTAGGCCCATTAGGCCACTTAGGTCACTTAGGCCACTTCGACCCATTTGGCCACTTAGGCCCATTAGGCCCATTAGACCACTTAGGCCCATTATGCCAATTAGGCCCATTAGGACCTTTTTTCACTTAGGCCCATTAGGCCCATTCATCCACTTAGTCCCATTAGAACCATTAGGCCACTTATGACCATTAGGCACTTAGGCCCATTAGGCCACTTAGGTCCATTAGGCCCATGAGGCCCATTGAGCCACTAAGGCCCATTTAGCCCATTGTGCTACTTAAGCTCATTCAGCCCATTAGGCCACTTAGGCTCATTCATCCCATTAGACCCATTAGGACACTTAGGCAAGTTAGGCCCATTAGGACACTTTTTCCAGTTAGGCCCATTGGCCCCCTTGGGCCCATTATTTCACATAGGCCCATTCAGTCCATTATATCACTTTGGCCAATTAGGCCCATTAGGCCACTTTGTCCAGTTAGGCCCATTAGGATCATTGGGCCCATTAGGCCACTTTGTCCAGTTAGGCCCATTAGGATCATTGGGCCCATTAGGCCACTTTGGCTAGTTAGGCCCATTGGAACCATTAGACCCTTAGGGCCCTTAGGCCCCTTACACGAGTTAGTCCAGTTTGGCCCATTCAGACCATTGGGCCATTTAATTGCATTGGGCCTATTAGGCCCGTTAGGCCCATTAGGGTCGTTAGGCCCATTGGGCCAGTTAGGCCACTTAGGCGAGTTTGACCCACTAGGCCCATTGGGCTGACACAAATGCTAGTTTGGCCAGTTAGGTCCCTTAGGCCCATTGGTCCCATTAGGATAGTTAGGACGTTAGGCCAGTTGGTCCCATTTATCCCATTAGGCCCATTATGAAACTTAGGCACATTAGGCTCAATAGGACACTTAGGCCCACTCGGCCTATTATGCCACTTAGACCAGTTAGGCCCAATTGGATTGTGGGTCCCATTAGGCTCCTAAGGCCAGTTAGGCCCATTAGGCTACTTGAAAGTGCCCAACAGATGATTTTATCACTTAGAGAGGGAGGGGTGAATCATTGATACTTTTTTCTCTTATGTTTCTTTTCAAATGAAACAACATTTTTCTCCTATTAAAGATTATATTCCCTACTGAAAACAATTCAAACACACATCCACAGGAACACAAGTATTTACAAGATTCACTATTCAATAAGAATAACTACGTCTTTGGTATGGAATAGAAGTGTTTCAATACCACACAATCCACTAGAAAAAAATCATTGGATTATAACAAGTAGGATATACCCTTTTACTTGTGTAACACTATGTAAACAATCCAATAGTACATGTGCACCCTCTTAGCATAAATAGGGTAATGCCATGATTATGTAACAACTCATGTTACCTGTGCTTATTTTCAATTAGTAAAATGTATTCAATTGAAAAAACTCCTTCAATTTCTTACCCAGAATATGGTAAGAACTTTCTGGACTTTGTTAAGAAAAAAAACCAAGTCCAATTTTCCCAGTATGATTCCCCCAAGTACGATTCTCCCTAATACAATTCTTCCCGATGCAATTTTCCCAATACGATTCTTCTCGGTACAATATTACTCATTATGAAAATTATAACATTGATAGAATGATATAGATATTAATTGACACTAATTCAATTATCCATCTTCCTCAGTCAAGAAGACCCAGTATGGAAATAACGTTCTGATTAATCTAGCCCGATACGATGATCAGCTGAATACGATTGACAAGACGGATATAGTAATCAGCTGAGTATGATAAACACTAAGTACGATGATCATCTGAATACAATGTTGTGATCTTGTCTCTTCTCTTTCACTTCAATCTGTCAAAACTTCTACAACAAAATTGAATACATGAACCTTTTATTCTCTCTAAAACTAGGAGCTTCTGTCCCCAATGACCTTTAAGCCCAATAAGCTCACTAGTAAACTTAGGCCCATTATGCTACTTATCCCCATTAGTCTGATTAGGTGACTAAGGCCCATTAGGCCACTTAGGCCCACTCGACCCAATAAGCCTATTAGGCCGATTTGGCCACTTAGGCCCATTAGGCCACTTACGCCAATTAAGCCCATTAGGCCCCTTAAGATCATTAGTATGATTAGGCAACTTTGTCCCATTAGGCCACTTAGGCCCATTAGTGCACTTATGCCAATTAGGCCAATTACGCTCATTAGGCCACTTAGGCCTATTTGGCCCATTCGACCCATTGGGCACAATATGCCCATTAGGATTATTATGCAACTTTTCCCATTAGGCGACTTCGACCCATTAATCCCATTAGTCCCACTAGGCCCATTAGGCCACTGAGGCCAATTAGGCCCATTTGGCCCATTTGGACCCTAGGCCAATTAAGCCCATTAAGCTCATTAGGCCACCTAGGAATATTAGACAACTTATTCCCATTATTCCCCTTAGGCCCATTAGGCCCTTTAGACCCAGTATGACCATTACGCCAAATAGGCCACTTAGGCCCATTAGGCTGCTTAGGTCCATTTGGCCCCGAAGGCCCATTCATCCCATTAAGACCACTTTTCTACTAGGACCATTAAGCCCATTAAGCCCATTAGGCCACCCAAGATCATTGAACCACTTAGGCCAATTAGGCCCCTTAGGTCAATTAGGCCACTTAGGCCCATTAATCCCATTAACCCCATTAGGACAATTAAGCCCGTTTAGTCGATTAGGACACTTAGTCCATTTAGGTTCGTTAGTCCACTTCGGCCCATTAGACCCATTCGGCCCCTTTAGCACCTAGGCTTGTTAAGCCCATTAATCTCATTAGGCCCATTAGGCCACTTAGGACCATGAGGCCCAATGGTCCTACTTAGGCCCATGATGCTCATTAGGTCCATTAGGACACTTAATCTTATCAGGAACATTAGGCCAGCCACTTAGGCCTATCAGGCCCATTCGACCACCTAGGAAAATTAGGCCCAGTGGGCCACTTAGGCCCATTCGGCTGCCTAGGCCGATTTGGACCATTAGGACACTTAGGCCCATTAGACCTAATTGTTCGATTAGTCTGATTTAGCCACTTAGGCCCCTTAGGCCCATTAGGCCCATTGGGCCCATTGGCCACATAGTCCCACTCGTCACATTAGACCCATTTTTCCCATTAGGCCACTTAAACCCATTGGTCCCATTAGGCGACTTAGGCTCATTAGGCCCACTAGGCCCGTTAGGCCACTTAGGAACCTGAGGCCCATTGGTCGCAAAAGGCCCATTAGGCCCATCCGTCCACATAGGCCAATTAGGACCATGAGAACACTTAGAACCATTAGTCCACCTTGTCCCATTAGACCCATTCTACCACTTAGGTCCATTAGGCCCATTCGGACACTTAGGCTCATTATGACCATTAGGCCCATTCAGGCACTTAGACCTTATGAACCCATTAAGCCACTTAGGCCCATTATTGCCATTAGGCCCATTATTTCCATTGGTCGTATCAGGTCCATGAGTCCCATTCGGCCATTAAGGCTCATTTGACCCATTAATCCCATCTTGACCATTAGGCCACTTAGGCCCATTTGGCCCATTAGGCCACTGAGGCCCATTATTCCCATTAGGAAACTTAGGCCCATTTTCCCCATTAGGCCCATCAAACCCATTAGACCACTTAGTATCATTATCCCCATTAGGTCCATTAGGGCCATTAGAATACTTAGGCCCATTGGGCCACTTGGGCCCATTATGCCCATTGGGACTACTAGGACCACTCGTCTCATTAGGAATATTCATCCATTGAGGCCCATTCAGAATATCAGGTCCATTAGGCCCCTTAGGCCCATTAGGCCCCTTAGGCCCATTAGGCTCACTCAGCCCCTTAGAACACTAAGGCCCATGGGACCCATTGAACAACTTAACTTGTGAGGCTCATTAGGCCCATCAGGCCCATCAGGCCCGTTAGGCCAATTATGCCCATTCGGCCCATTGTGCTACATAGGCCCATAAGGCCCATTGGGCAACTGATACCCATTAGGCCCATTGGGCATATTCGACCAATTAGGTCCATGAAGCCAACTAGGCCACTAAGGTCCATTAGGCCCATCATGCTCATTCAACCACTTAACCCCATTACACCCATTATGCTACTCAGGCCATTGAATCCCATTAGTCTCATTAGGCCCATGAGGCCACTAAGGCCCATCACACCCATTAGGTCACTTAGGCCCATTAGTCCTATTAGGACCATTCATCTCATTAGGTCACTTAGGCCCACTAGGCCCATTATGACACTTAGACCCACTAAGCCACTGAGGAACATTAGGCCCATTAGGTCACTTATGCACATTAACTGCATTAGGAAAATTGTGCCACTAAGGCCCATTAGGACCATTAGACCACTTAGGCCCATGAGGCCACTGAGGCCCATTAGTCCCATTAGGCTCATCTGGCCCATCTAGACACTTAGGCCCATTATGCCACTTAATCCAATTTGGATCATTAATCCACTTAGGCATATTCGACCCATTAGGCCCATTCAGCCACTTAGACCCATTCAGCCCATTCGCCCATCAAGTCCATCAAGCCCATTAGGCCAATCATGTCCATTCGGCTCATTAGGCCACTTTGGACCATTAGGCCCATTAGGCCGCTTAGATCCATTAGGTTCATTAGGCCCATTTGGACACTTAGGCCCATTCATCTCGTTAGGCCACTTAGGCCCATCAAGACCATTAGGCCCATTAGGTCACTGAGGCCTATTCGGCTCATTAGGCCACTAAGGCCCATTAGGCCCATCGGGCCAATCAGGCCCATTAGTCCACTTAGGCCCATTAGGCCTGTTAGACCACTTAGGCCCATTTGTATCATTAGGTCCCTTATGCCCATTAGGCCCATTAGGCCACTTAGGCCACTTAGGACAATTAGGCCCATAAGGCCACTTAGGACGATTTGGGCCCTTAGGCCACTAAGGCCCATTAGAACCATTAGGCCAATAAGGACAATCAAGAAATTTAGGCTACTTTGGACCATTAGTCCCATTATTCCACTGATTCTCATTAGGCCCATTAGACCACTTGGTTCTATTAGGGCACTTAGGCACATTAGGCCACTAAGGTCCATTAGGCCACTTAGGCCCATTAGGCCAATTCATCCACTTAGGCCACTTAGGCCCATTAGTCCACATAATCCCATTAGTACCATTAATCCACTTTGGAAACTTAGGCCCATTATGTCCATTAGGCCCATTCGGCCACTTCGGCCCATTAGGCCACTTATGCCCATTAGGCTCATTTGGCCACTTAACCCCATTAGGCTCATTTGTCCACTTAGGCCCATTATTCCCATTAGTTCTATTAGGCCACTTAGGACCATTAAGCCAATTAGGCCACTTAGGCCCATTTAGCCCATTAGGCCAGTCAGGCCCATTATGCCCATTAAACCACTTCGGCCACTTCGAACCATTAGGCACATTAGGCCATTGAGGCCCATTCAACCACTTAGGCCCCCTTAGCCCATTAATCCCATTAGGTCGATGAAGGAATTTAGGCCCATTAGGCTACTTAGGCCCATTAGGACCCTTAGGCCCATTAAGCCCATTAGGCAGATTAGGCAACTTAGGCCCCTTAGGCCCATTAAGCCCATTAGGCAGATTAGGCAAATTAGGCCCATTTAGCCCATTAGGCTCATTTGTCCCCTAGGCCTCTTATCCCCATTAAGCCCATTAGGCCACTTATGCACATTAAGCCACTTAGGCACATTAGGCCAATTAGGACACTAAGGCCCATTAGGCCCATTTGGCCCATTTGGCCACTTAGGTCCACTAGGACCATTAAGCCCATTAGGATGATTACACCACTTAGTCCAATTAGGCCACTTAGGCCCACTCGACCCATTAGGCCCATTAGGAGAATTAAACCCATTAGTTCGATTATGCAACATTGGCCCATTAAACCCCTTAGGACCATTAGGTCGATTAGGCCCATTTGGCCAATTAGGTCCATTCGGCCACTTAGGCCCATTAGGCCCATTAGGCCTACTAATCCCAATAGGACAATTAGGAAACTTTGTCCCATCAGGCCACTTAGGCTCATTTGACCACTTAGTCCAATTAGGCCCATTCTACCCATTTGGCCCATTTGGCCCCTAAGACCGTTAATCCCATTAATCCCATTAAGCCCATTAGGCCACCTATTCCCAATAGGCCACTTAGTCCCATTATGCAGATTAGGTCACTTAGGCTCATTAGGAAACTTAAGCCCATTAGGCCCATTATGCCCATTAGCCCCATTATGCCCATTTGGCCACTTAGTCCCATTAGGCCCACTAGGCCAATTCGGCCCATAATTCTCATTTCCCCCTAGGCCCATTAAGTCTATTAAGCCCGTCAGGCCACCCAGGCCCATTAGGTCACTTAGGATCATTAGGCCTCTTAATCCCATTAGGCCACTTAGGCACATTACGCCCCTTAGGCCCATTATACCCATTAAGCCCATTAGGTTGATCAAGACACTTAAGACCATTTGGCCACTTCGGCCGATTAGGCCCATTAGGTCACTTAGGCCCATTAGGCCCATTTGGACCATTAGGTTCATTCTCCCCATTAGGCCCATTTGGCACCCAGGATCGTTGATCCCATTCATCCCATTAGGCCCCTTAAACCAATTAGACCCCTTGGGCCCATTAAACCCATTAGGCCACTTAGCCCAATGAGGCCAATGAGGCCACTTAGGCCCATGAGGTCCATGGGGACCATTAGGCCCATTAGGCCCATTAAACCCATTAAGCCACTTTGACCCAATAGGCCCATTAGGCCACTTAGGCCCACTGGAACTATTAGGCCCATTTAGCCAATTAGACCCATTAGGCCACTTAGGCCAATTAGGCCAATTAGGTCCATTAGGCCCATTAGGCCACTTGGTCCCATTAGGACCATTAGGACACTAAATCCCATTAGGAACATCAGTCCCATTAGGCTACTTAGGCCCATTTGGTCCATTAGGCCACTTAAGCCACTTAGGCCCATTAGGTCCATTAGGCCACTTAGGCCCATTAGGCCACTTAGGCACATTAGGCCCATAAGGCACATTAGGCCCATTATGCCACTAAGACCATTATCCCATTAGGCCGATTTGGACACTTAGGCACATTATCCCCATTAGTCCCATTAGGCCCCTTAGGCCCATTATGTCGATTTTCTGATTAGGAAACTTAGGCCAATTAGGCCACTTAGGCCCATTCGACCCACTAGGCCACTTAGGCCCATTCTACCCATTAGGTCCATTTAGCCCATTATGCCCATTTGGCCCACAGGACCATTAAGCCCATTAATACCATTAGGCCACTTAGGCTCATTGGGCTGACTAGGCACATTAGGGAGATTAGGCCACTAAGTCCCATTATGCCCATTAGGCCTCTTAGGCGCACTTGGCCCATTAATCCCATTAGTTCAATTAGGACACTTAGGCCTGATTGGCCACTTAAAGTCCATTAGGCCCATTAGGCCACTTAGGCCAATTTGGCCCATTAGGCAAATTAGGACACTTAGACCCATTGGGCCCACTAGGCCCGTTAAGGCCTTTATTCCAATTAAGAAACTTTGGCCCATTATGCCACCTAGTCCCATTAGGCCACTTAGGATAATTAGGCCCATTCATCCCCTTAGGCCCATTAGGACCATTTGGCCCTAGACTCATTTATCCCATTAGGCCCATTAGGCCACTTAGGCCCATTAGGCCACTTATGCCCATTTGGCCCCATAGGCCAGTTAAGCCCATTTAGCCCCTTTGGCCCATTTGGTACCTAGTCCCATTAAGCGCATTAATCTCATTAAGCCTATTAAGACCATTTGGCAAAATAGGCCTATTTTTTCCATTGTCCCCATTGAGCCCATGAAGCCCATGAGGCCGGTTAGGCCACTTTGGCCCATCATGGCCATCAGGCCCATTCGACCACTTCGGCCTCTTAGGCCCATTATTCAACATAGGCTCATTCGTTCAATTAGGGCAATTAGGCGACTTAGGAGACATAGGCCCATTAGGCCCATTGGGTGACTTAGTCCCATTGTCCCATTCAGCCACTTAGGCCCATTAGGCCCATTAGTCCCATTCGTCCCATTCAACCACTTAGGTCCATTAGACCCATTCATCCCATTTGGCCCATTAGTCCACTTAGGCCCATTAGGTCACTTAGTCCCATTGGTCCATTTGGCCACTTAGGCCCATTAGGCCCATTAGGACCATTAATCCCATAAGGCCACTTAGGCCCATTGGACACATTAGTCCAATTCGACCCATTAGCCCATTAGGCGCATTAGGCCCATTAGGCCCATTAGGATACTTAATCCCACTAGTCCCATTAGGCCACTTAGTCCCATTAGGCTACTTATTCCCATTAGGCCCATTAGGCCAATGAGGCGCATTAGGCCCATTAGGCCTATTCGACCACTTAGGCCAACTAGGCCCATTACGCCACTTAGGCCTATTCAACCACTTATGCTCATTTGGCCAATTAGGCCATGCCACTTAAGCCTATTCTTCCACTTAGGACCATTAGGCACATTAAGCACATTATGGAAAATTGGCCCATTAGGCCCATTCAGTCACTTAGACCCATTAGTCTCAATTGGCCACTTAGGCCTATAAGGCCCATTCTGTCGATTAGGATGATTCATCCACTTAGGCCACTTAGACTCATTAGGCTGATTAGGCCCATTCCTCCCATTAGGCCACTTAGGCCCATTAGGCCCATTCAATCGATTAGGCTGATTAGGCCACTTAGATCACTTACACCCATTAATCCCATTAGGCCACTTAGGCCCATTAGTCTCATTAGGCTCATTTGATTGATTAGGCCAACTAGGACACTTTGGACCATATAGTTGATTAGCCCAATTAGACCACTTAGGACCATTAATCCCTTTAGGATCATTAGGATAATAAGGACCATTAGGCCCATTTGGTCGATTAGATTGATTAGGCCACTTGGTTCCATTATTCCCATTAGGCCACTTCGGCCCATTCCATTAGGCTACTTAGGCCCATTAGCCCCATTCGGCTGATTATACTGATTATACCACTTAGGACACTTTGGCTCATTATGCTCATTATGACCATTAGGACCATTAGGACCATTATGCACATTCGAACACTTAGGCCACTTAGGCATTAGGCCCATTTGGCTCATTAGGCCACTTAAGAAAATTTGGACCATTAGTCACATTCGGATGATTAGGCCGATTAGGAAAATAAGGCCACTTAGGCCCATTAGGCCCATTATTTACATTAGGCCACTTAGTCTCATTAGGATAATTAGGACCATTGGGCCCATTTAGTCGATTCGGAGGATTAGGCCACTTAGACTCATTTGGCCCATTAGGCCCAGAGGCCCATTAGGCCCATTAGGCCAATTAGGCCCATTAGACCCATTAGACCACTTAAGCCACTTAGTCTCATTAGGCTAATTAGACCAATTAATCCCATTAGGCCACTTAGGCCCATTAGGACCATTATGCCACTTAGGCCCATTAAAACCATTAGTCCAATTAATCCCCTTAGTCCCATTTGGAGAATTAGGGCAATTATACTACATAGGCCCATTATTCCACTTAGACCCATTAGGCCCATTAAACCCATTAGTCACATTAGGCATGTTAGGCCCCTTAGGCCATGTAGGCCCATTAGGATCATTCGATCGATTTTCCCGATTAGGCCACTTAGGCCCATTAGGCAATGTAGACCCATTAATCCCATTAGGACACTAAGGACGATTAGGCCCATTAAACCCCTTAATCCCACTAGACCCATTCAGCCCGTTAAACCACTTAGACCACGTAGGCCCATTAGGCCCATTCGGTCAATTATCTTGATTCGGCCACTTGGGCCAATTATGTCCATTAGGTCCATTAGCCCCATTAGGCCCATTGGGACCATTAAAACCACTAGGCACATTAGGGCACTTTGGCCCATTCTGACCATTAGGCCACTTAGGACCATGAGGCCCATTAGGCCCATCAGGCCCATTAGGACCATGGGGCCCATCAGGCCCATTAGTACACTTAGTCCCATTAGTCGCATTAGGCCCATGAGGCCACTTAGGGCCATGAGGCCCATTCGCCCCATCAGGCCACCTGGGCCCATTAGACCCATTAATTCCATCAGGCCCACTAAGCCCCTTAGGCAACTAAGACCAATTAGGCCACTTAAACCCATTAGGCCCATTGGACCCACTATGCACATTCGTCCCATCAGGCCCATTGGGCCCATTAGTCCCCTTAGGCCTATGAGGCCCATTGGGCCCACTAGGCCACTTCACCCCATCTAGCCCATTCAGCGCTTTAGGCCCACTTAGGCCACTTAGGCCCATTAGGACCATTATGCACATTGGTCCCATGAGGCAACTTAGGCCAATGAGGCCCATTACGCCCATGAGGCCCAATAGGCCCATCTGTCCCATTAGGCCCTTTAATCCCACTCAGCCCATTAGGCCACTTAGGCTCATTATGCCACTTAGGTCACTTAGTTAGATGAGGCCCATGAGTCCCATCAAGCCCATTAGGCCACTTAGGCCCATTAGGCCACCTTGGTCCATTGGGCCTATGAGGCCACTTAGGCCCATTTGGCCCATTTGTCCCATTAGTACCATGAGGCCCATTTGTTCCATCGGGCTAATTAGTCCCATTAGGCCCACTAGGCCCTTTTTGAAACTTAGGCCCATTTGGCGCATTATGCCACTTAGGCCACTTAGGCCCATTAGGCCCACTAGGTCCATTCAGCCACTTACGCCTAGGAGGCCCATTCAGCCCATTAGGCCCATAAAGATCATGAGGCCACTTAGTCCCATGAGTCCAATTAGGCCCATTAGGCCCATTAGGCCGATTAGGCCGATTCGACCACTTAGGCCCATTAGTCTCATTAGGAAACTTAGGCCTATTGAGACCATTTCGCCACTTAGGCCCATTAGGCGCATTCTGCCACTTAGGCCCATAGGACCATTCGGCCGCTTAGGCCCATTGGTTCAATTAATCCTGTTAGGTACATTAAGACCATTAGGCCCATTAGTCCCATTAGGCCACTTAAGCCACTTATGCCCATTAGGCCCAATATGCCAATTGGGCCTGTCAGGCCCATTAAGCCACTGAGTCCCATTAGGCCCATTAGGACACTTAGGCCCATTATTCCCATTAGACCACTTAGGCCACTTAGATCCATTAGAACCATGAGGTACATGAGGCCCATTGGCTCATTAGGCCAAATGGCCAATGAGGCCCATTATGCCTATTGGGCCTATCAGGCCCATTGGACCCCTGAGTCCTATTAGTCCCATTACTCCCATCAGGTCCATTAGGCCCCTTAGTCCCATTGGTCCCATTAGGTCCATTACGCCACTTAGGCCCATGAGGCCCGTTAGGAAACTTAGGCCACTTAGGCCCATTGGGCCCATGATGCACATTAGGCCCATCAGGCTAATTAGGCCACTTAGGCCCATTAGGACCATTCAACCACTTATTACCATTAGACCCATTGAGCCACTTCTCCCCATTGGGCCCATCCAGCCACTTATTCCCATTAGGCCACTTAGGCCCATTAGGCCACTGAAGCCCATTATGGCCATTAGGCCGATTAGGCCCATTAGGGCCATGAGGCCCATTAAGACCATTCTTCCTGTGAGGACCATTATTCCAATTAGGCTGATCAATCCCATTAGGCCCATTATGCCACGAAGGCCCATTAATCCCATCCAGCCCATTAGGCCACTTATGCCCATTAGGCTAATTATGCCCATTAGGCCCATGAGGCTACTTGTGTCGCTTAGTCCAATTAGGCCCATGAGGCCACTAAGGCCCATTAGTCCCATCAATCCCATTAGTCCACTTAGGCTTATTAGTCCCATTAGACCACTTAGGCCCATTAGGAAACTTAGGCCCATTAGGCCACTTAAGCCCATTCATCTCATTAGGCCATTGAGGCCACTTAGACCCATTAAGCCACTTAGGCCCATTATGCCCATTAGGCCAATCAGGGTCATTAGGCCCATTAGGCCACTAAGGCCACTTAGGCCCATTATTCCCATGAGGCCTACTAAGCCCATGAGGCCCATGAGGCCATTGAGACCCATTTGGCCCGTCAGGGCCATCGATCCCATTAGGCCACTTAGGCCCATTTGGCCCATTAGACCTATTGAGCTCATTAGGCCACTTAAGTCCATTAGACCCATCAAGCCCATGAGTCAACATAGGCCCACTCATCCCATTAAGTTCATCATGCCCATTGGCCCATTAGGCTACTTAGGCCCATTCGGCTCATTAGTCCACTTAGGCCCATTAAGCCCATTAAGCCCATTAGGCCCATCACACCCATCGAAACAATTATGTCCATTTGGCCCATTAAGAAACTTCAGCCACTTAGGCCTATTAAGCCACTTAGACTCCTTTGACCCATTCGACCCATTATGCCACTTAGGCCCATTAGGCCACTTAGGCCCATTATGTCTGTCAGGCCTATTGGGCACATTATTCCACTTAGTCCACTGAGGCCCAATTGGCCCATTAGGCCACCAAGGCCCATTAGGCACATTAGGCCTATTAGGCTCATTAGGCAACTTAGGCCCATTAATCCCATTAGGCCATAGAGTCCCATTAGGCCAATTAGGCCCATTAGGCCACTTAGGCCTATTAGGCCCATTAGGCCATTGAGGCCCATTAGGCTCATGAGGCCCATTAGGCCACTTAGGCCCATTAGTACCATTCTGTCACTTAGGTCCATTGGGCCACTTATTCCCATTTGGCCCAATATGCCACTTAGGACACTTTGGCCCATTATGCCTATAAGTCCCATTAGGCCACTTAGTCCCATTAGGCCTATTAGGCCACTTACGCCCATTAGGCCCATTATGCCACTTCAGCAACTTAGGCCCATTAGGCAAATTACTCCACTGAGGCTCATTTTTCCACTTAGTCTCATTAGTCTCATTAGGCCACTTTGTCCAATTAATCCCATTAGGCCCATTGGGCCCATTAGGCCACTTTGGCTAGCTAGGCCCATTAAACCCATTAGACCCTTAGGGCCCTTGGTCCCCTTATGCAAGTTAGGCCAGTTTTTCCCATTTGGACCATTTGGCCAGTTAGTCCCATTGGACCCATTTGGCTGGTTAGGGCCATTAGGCTCGTTAGTCCCATTGGGCCAGTTTGGCCACTTAGGCCACTTCGACCCATTAGGCCCATTGAGCTGACACTTATGCGAGTTATCCTATTAGGCCACTTAGGCCCCTTAGGCCTGTTGGGCCCATTAGGACAGTTAGGCCAGTTAGGAAAGTTGGTCCCTTTCAGCCCATTGGTCCCATTAGTCCACTTAGGCCTGTTAGGCTAATTAGGTCACTTAGGATCGTTCGTCCTTTTAGGCCACTTAGGCCAGTTAGGCCCAATTGGCCCATGGGGCCCAATTAGCCCCATCGACCAGTTAGGCCCATTAGGTCCATTAGGCCCATTGGTCCCATTAGGGAACTTAGTCTAGTTAATCCCATTCGAACACTTAGGCCCATTAGGCCAGTTTGTCCTGTTAGGCCCATTAGGACCATTAGGCCCATTAGGCCCCTTGGGCCCATTAGGCCACTTGAAAGTTCCCAACGGATGATTGTATCAATGAGTGGGGGAGGGGGTGAATCAGTGATACTTTTTTTTCTTATGTTTCTTTTCAAATGAAAAAACATTCAACTCCTGTTAAAGATTATATTCCCTATTGAAAACAATTCAAACACACACCTAGAGGAACACAAGTATTTACAAGATTCAATATTCAATAATAATAGCTACATCCTTGGTATGGTATGTAAGTGTTTCAATACCACACAATTCACTAGAAAACAATCATTGGATTACAATGAGTAGGATATACCCTTTCACTTGTGTACACTATGTAAACAATCCAATAGTGAATGTGCACCCTCTTAGCATAAATAGGGTAGTGAAATGATTGTGTAACAACTCATGTTACTAGTGCTTATTTTCAATTACACAAATGCATTCAGTTGAAAACACTTCTTCAATTTCTTACACAGAAGATGGTAAGAAGTTTCTGGATTTTGTTAAGAAAAAAAACCAAGTCTGATTTTCCCAGTCTGATTCCTCTGAGTATGATTCTCCCTGATATGATTCTTCCTGATACGATTATGATCAGTAAGATATTCCCCATTATGAAAAGTATAACTTTTATAGAATGAGATATAGATGAATCAACACTACTTCAATTCTCCATCTTCCTCAGTCCGGAAGACCTAGTATGGAAATCATGATCTGATTAATCCATCTCGATATGATGATCAGCTGAATATGATTGCCAAGACAGATATAATAATCAGTTGAGTATGATAAACACTTAGTACGATGATCAGCTGAATACAATGTTGTGATCTTGTTTCTTCTCTTTCACTTCAATCCTCCAAAACTTCTTCAACAAAAACGAATACAGAAACTTTTTCTTCTCCCTAAAACTGGGATATTTTCTCTCATGAATAGTACATCATTCCACCTCAAGTACAACATACTTTTATCCTTTTATATGTGACCCTCGAGATGCTTTGGTAGGAATTCAAAAAAAATCCCGCTTAACCAAATTCACCCTAATCTCAATTTCCACTAAAATATGGGGTGTATTTTGACCCCATCATCTCTTCTCTAAGATTCTCGATTCTTCTAAAACTTTCACTTCTCCTTTCGAATTCTGAATATGATAATTCTTTTGAATGTTGATCTCCCCATCAATTTCACATCCAACAAACTTTTCTTTCTAACCACTTTTACTTATTCACTTATTCTCTTTACCCACTTGAAAATATAAAACAATTCCACTTTGATACAATGACCATTGACCCAATTGAAACCTACAATGTAATTCAACTATTTTGAAATGGTTTACTACATTATTGATCTCATTATTTCCTTATATTTTCAATCATTGGCCTCAAGTAATTCCTTATTTGAATATGATTTTCCAGAGTAGGATCTTTATAAGAACGGTTGGCCTGAATACGATCATACTGTGTACGATATTTTTCTTCCTAAGCCTCAGTATGATCATCCTGGGTATGAAAGTTTTCTCATAAATATGATGGGTAATATGATGCTAGAGTACCAGATAATGATCATTTTGGGTACAATCATTCTGATTACAATCCTGACTTTCATATTTCTTTCCTTCTTATCCCAAACCTGATTACACTGGGTACAATTCCTTTTCGATTGGAAAAATATATTTCTTCTCCTCCACCTAGATATGATAAATATGGATATGATTTGGAATACTTTTTTTTCCTTTCTTCCATCAATCTTTCATCATAAGTTCTCCAATAAAATTATGATTTTTGAAATATGAATCAGTAAAGCATAGTCACATTTAATTTTATAGTAGTTAGCAGACTCTAATAATTCATCAAAATAAGCACTTATTTCATACCATATGCAGTGTAAATCTGATGAACATTTACTTCCAGAAAGACTCATTCTACATATGACCTATTCTCTCTTTCCAAATAATGATCAATTCCTCATTATGATATTTTCACATATCAGACCCAAGAAAAGTCTTATCAGTGCCTTTTCTTTCAAACAACTTAGCCTCATTATGATGGACATAGTGAGTCTGATTATTTTTGAAAACAATGGCCAGTATGAGTTCCACCAAATACAAAGTGAGGTGATTTTCTTTCTTCAAAATATTTCCTTGACATCAAAATACAACACATGAAAACAAACACCTTCCTAATTAGCTTGGTCCTAACAATCCCCCCTTTGGATTTTGTTGTCAACCAAGTTTCATAAATCATTGAACTTAGGCCCTTTAGTCCCATTGAAAAATTAGTCCCATTAGGACACTTAGGCCCATTAGTCCCATTAGTCTACTTATGCCCATTAGCCCAATTAGGCCACTTAAGCCCATTAGGCCCATTATCCCACTAGGCCCGTCAGACCACTTAGGTCCATTATAACCATTGGTCCCATTAAGACACTTAGGCCCATGAGGCCCATTAGGAAACTTAGGAACATGAGGCCCATTAGGACACTTCAACCCATTAGGAAACTTAGGACACTTAGGCACATTGGACCCATTAGGCCCATTAGGCCCATTCAGCGCATTCATCCCATTCCACCCATTCATTCCATTGGGCCCATTAGATAACTTAGGCCACTTATCCCATTAGGACACTTAGGACCATTGGAACCATCAGTCCCATTAGGAAACTTAGGCCATTTAGGCTCATTAGGCCACTTAGTCCCATTCGACCCATTCGACCCATTTGGCCACTTAGGCCCATTCGACCCATTCGTCCCATTAGGCCTATTAGACTGTTAGGTCGATTAGTCCACTTGGGCCCATTAGATGCATTAGTCTTATTAGGGCCATTAGGACCATTAGGAAACATAGACCCATTAGGCCCATTAGTCAAATTAGGCTACTAAGGCCTATTCGGCCACTTAGACCTATTAGACCCATTATCCCCATTAGAACCATTAGGCCTATTAGGCCCATTAGTCATATTATGCTACTTAGGCCCATTAGGGCACTTTGGCCCATTAGGAAAAGTAGGCCACTTTAGACCATTGGACCCATTAGGCCACTTAGGCCATTAGACCCAATAGGACACTTATGTCCCTTAAGCCCATTAGGCCACTTCAGCCCATTAGGCCACTTAGGCCACTTAGGTCCATTGGACCTATTAGGCCCATTAGGCCCATTCAGCCTATTGGGCCCATTAAGTAGATTTATCCACTTAGGTCCATCAGACCCATTCAGCCCATTGGGCCCATTAGGCCTATGGGGTCCATTAGGAAACTTAGGGCCGTTATGCCCATTAGGCCACTTAGGCCCATTGGAACCATCATGCCCATTATGCAACTTAGGCCACTTATGCCCATTAGGCCACTTAGTCTCATTAGACCCATTCATCCCATTATGCCACTTAGTCCCATTCAATCCAATCAGTCCATTAGGCCCATTAGACTCATTAATCCAATTAGGCTACTTAGGTCCATTAGACCCATTAGACCCATTAGGCCCATTAGGCTCATCAGGAAACTTAGGACACTTAGGCCAATTTGAGCACTTAGACCCATTGCACCCATTAGGCCCATTAGGAAACTTAGGCCACCTGGGCCCATTAGGCCACTTAGACCCATTGGAGGCATTAGGCCCATTGGAACCATTCGGGCCATTATGCCCATTAGGCAACTTAGGCCACTTAGGGCCATTAGACCACTTAGACCCATTGGACCCATTAGGCCCATTAGAAAACTTAGACCAATTAGACCCATTGGACCCATTAGTCTCATTAGCCAACTTGGGACACTTCGGCCCATTATGTCACTTAGGCCCATTAGGCTGAATTATCCATAATGGGCCAATTAGGCCCATCAGGCCCATTGGCCCCATTAGACCACTTAGGCCCAATATGCCCGTTAAGCCACTTAGGCCCATTAGGCCACTTAGTCCCATTAGGCCCCATTGGGCCCCTAGGCCCCTAGGCCCATTAGGCCAATTAGACCATTAGGCCAATTAGGCTGAATTAGCCATAATGGGACCATTATTCCTATTAAGTCACTTTGGCCACTTAGGATCATTAGGCCACTTAAGTCCATTAGGCCACTTAGGCCCATTATGTCCCTTAGACCCATGAGACCCATTAGACCCATTGGGCCCCTTAGGCCCATTAGACCAATTAGGCCATTTGGACCATTAGGCCTATTAGGCCACTTAGGCCCAATCGGCCCAATAGGCCCATTAGTCCTATTAGGTCACTTAGGCTACTTAGTTTCATTAGTCCACTTAGGCCCATTAGGCCCCTTAGACCCATTAGGCACATTGGGGCCTTTAGGCCCATTGGTCCCATTATGCCACTTAGGCCCATTAAGTCCATTAGGACCATTAGGACATTTGGGCCACTTAGGCCCATTTTCCCACTTAGGCCCATTAGGCCCCTTAGTCCCATTAGGCCCATTAGGCCCATTAGGTCCATTAGGCCAATTTGGTCATTCCGGCAATTAGGTCGAATTGACCATAATGGGCCCATTAGTCCTTTTAGGCCCATTAGGCCACTTAGGCCCATTAGGACACTTAGGTCCATTAGGCCACTTAGGCCCAATCAATCAATTAATCCCATTAGGCCCATTAGGCCCATCGGGCCACTTAGGCCCAACTGGTTCATTCGACCCATTAAGCCCATTAGGTCCATTAAGATGAATTGGACTTAATGGGCCCATTAGGACACTTAGGCTCATTAAGCCACTTAGTCTCAATAGTCCCATTTGTCCCATTAGGCCACTTAGTCCACTTAGGAACATTCGCTCACTTTGGACTAGGGGACCCATTAGACCCATTAAGCCCATTAGACCTATTAGACCCATTAGACCACTTAGGCCCAATTGTCCCATTAGGATAATTAGGACACTTAGGCCCCTTAATCCCATTAGGCCCATTAGGTCACTTAATCCCATTATACCCATTTGGCCCATTAGGTGCATTAGGCCACTTAATCCCATTAGACTCATTACAATACCACAAAATAGGTTTTTATTAGCACTAAAAAAGGTCTTTATCAGCACGAAAAAGTGTTGTTAATCTCAACAAAGATAAAGGGGGTCCCTTTCATCAGTACTAAAAAAGCACTAGTAGAATTTAAAAAACATTAAAAAAATCTGCAAATCAGGGAGGGGCTTCAACAACACTTAAACCCCCCCCCTCAATATCCCCCCCAGCCTGCACCCCCCACCCCCAACCTTTAATAGTGCCCCCACCCGGCCTTTAACAGCACTAGCCCTTATTCCACCCACGTGCTCGACCTGCCTCCCCCCTGGATTCGAACTCGGGACCTATTTCCTGTGCACCTAAGCCTTTACCACTCCACTATATTGCTTTGCTCTTCATTTATTAATATATCTATTTATATATATATATATTGTTATATTTAGTCATATATTAATATATATTTATATTAACGTATATATATATATATATATATTAATATATATATATTTAGACCACTTAGGAGAATTTATCCAACCAATACATTTAAGCCAATTAGGCCGATTAGAACATTTAAGCTGATTTGTCCAATTTAGTCCATTTAGGCCAATTAGGCCAATTAGGACAATTAGGACAATTAGAAAATTTAGTGCAATTAGGTCAATTAGGAAAATTAGGATAATTGAGGTCATTTAGGCTAATTAGACCATTTAATCCATTTAGGAAAATTTAGGCCATTTAGGCCAATTAGGCCAATTATTTCAATTAGGTAATTTATGAAATTTAGGCCAATTAGTCCATTTAGGACAATTTATTCTAATTAGGACAATTAGGATATTTAGGAAATTTAGTCTAATTTAGGTCATTTAGACCAATTAGGCCAATTAGTCCAATTAGGCCATTTAGGAAAATTAGGACAATTAGGTCATTTAGACCAATTTAGTCCATTTAGGGCAATTAGAACAATTATACCATTTAGTCCATTTAGGAAAATTAGTCCATTTAGAACAATTATACATGTTAGGTCATTTAGTCCATTTAGGCCATTTAGGCCATTTAGGCCATTTAGGCCATTTAGGCCATTTAGGCCATTTAGACCAATTTAGGCCATTTAGACCAATTTAAGCCATTTATACCAATTAGGCCAATTATGTCAATTTAGGTCATTTAGACTATTTGATAAAATTAGTCCATTTAGTCCAATTAGACCTATTAGGCCATTTAGTCCATTTAGTCCATTTAGTCCAATTAGTCCAGTTAGGTCATTTAGACCAATTTGGCCAATTAGGCCAATTTTGGACATTTAGGCTAATTTAGTCCATTTAGGCCAATTAGACCACTTAGGCCATTTATGATAATTAGGAAAATTAGACTATTTAGACCATTTAGGTCAATTAATCCATTTAGCCCAATTAGGCCGATTAGGTCATTTTGGTCATTTAGGCGAATTTAGGCCATTTAGGTCAATTAGGATGATTAGGCCATTTAGGCCAATTAATCCATTTAGGCTAATTTTGGCCATTAAATCCATTTAGGTCAATTAATCCATTTAGGCCATTTAGTCCAATTTGGGACATTTAGGCCAATTAGGTCAATTAGGTCAATCAAAAAATTTAGGTCATTTAGGCCAATTCAGACCATTTAGGCCAATTAGACCATTAGGTCAATTTCGACCATTTAGGTCATTTAGTCCATTTAGGCCAATTCGTCCATTTATCCCATTAAGCCAATTTATGCCATTTAGGCCATTTAATCCATTTAGTCCAATTAGTTCAATTAGTCTAATTAGTCCAATTAGGTCAGTTGGTCCATTTAGGTCATTTAGCCCAATTAGGCCATTTGGGCCAATTTAGGCCATTTAGAACAATTTAGGTCATTTAGGGAAATCATGACAATTAGGCTACCATGAACCAACCTGGGTCAACCCTGAGCCGATCACCCGACAACTATATAATAATCTCTACACATAAAGGCTCGAAACTTTCTTTCACCTAGAGGAGTTTGAAGTTTTAAAATAGAAGGCATCATTTCCACATTTAGACCCAAAAAATAAACAACATGAGAAGAAATGAAATATGAGATGCACCTGTATCAAACAATGCTTTCATAAGGGTTGAATTCAAAATAATTTTTCCTCTCACCATCGATGGTACAAGATGGTCATTCACAATAACCCACCCAGCTCCAAATAACTACCAACTCGCCACACTTTTATATTTATTCCCCTGCTGAAATTTCCCATGCCAAGGATTCATGGTATTCCTGGAATCACCGTGACTAACTCTATCTTTCTAATGAGGGGTATTATTCCATCCTCGTCTTGTTGAGGCATAAGACGAATGTGAACTTAAGAAGTGTCATGAACACCCGACCTTGGATCATGGAGACAATAACAATGAAGATGACCTATCTAATTACAATTATGGCATGCTCTAGGTGGGGATGTACATTCTCGCTTAAGGTGTCTTAGAGCACCACATTGGAAACATCCCAACTTTCTCTTAATATTCATAGGAAGATTCACTGATCCTTCCATCAGATTTTAATCCATACTCCCACCTTGGAAATAAGTTCCCATCTTCCACTTTCTCCCCGCATTATAGTTTCCAAAATTTTCCATAGGTATCATGATATCTCCTCCACCCATAACCCCTAAGATGTCCCTTTCAACAATGGTTTCCCTGTTGACCATATCCCTACAATCTATTATACAGATTACCGAAATATTCAAACAAATTTTCTACCTCATCCCAGATTAAAAAATTGGCGTCTTCAAAGATGCACTAGAAGTAACCTCAGGTGAAAACTAGACTAAATTCATGAATTTAGCCACATATTCTATAACAGAAAGGTTATACTAGTTTAATCTAAAGAAATCCATCATTCTCTAAATTCTAAATGTGAGAGGATGGAATTTTTTGCTGAAAAATTCCTCAAAATCCTCTCATGCCATACCTTGGTCCACTTTATCCTAGATCGCAAACTCCCACCATTGACATGGAAGATGTTCCAACATGTACGTCACTAACTTGACTTTGAACTCCATTAGTGTGCCTAGAAAACCAAAGACTCTATTCATACTATTTAGCCACCCCTCCACCATTTTTGGTTTTGAATCACCCTAAAAGATGGGTGGATTTTTCTTCTAAAACTGAACCAAATTTTCCACATATCTTGGTTCATCTCTTTTATTCCCACTATCGATAGCTTAAAAGCATTAACTATGCTCTGCACCAGCTCCTGGTTCACCTGAGGCTCAGGTGAAACCACGTTATTACTATATTACTTAGGTTGGTTTCTATAATGCCTACCTAGTTTCATTCTCTATTCACATGAGAAACACCATAAGTCTCACTCTCTAGCAATGAAAGCCTTAACAATTTCAAATTTTATCACATTTCAACAATCATAACCATGATTTAAAAAATACAACATTTTCCATGTTTAATAATTTTTGAAAAAACATCCACCTTGTTTTGAAAATTGACCCATTTTCAAAATACTACAACCATTCTCTTTTCAAAATCACAAATTTGAAAACACTTTCCATATTTTTCAAAAATCCAAAAATTCATATCACAACATAGATCATGACTCCAAATGAGATATGAAATCCTAGTGGGAAGTCATTTATACCATGCATGTCATGATCTTCTCATTTTCTAAACCCACAAAAATGAGACCACTAGGCCCATTAGGCCACCTAGGCCAATTAGACCCATTAGTCCCATTAGGCCCATTCGGCCCATTGGTCCCATTAGACCCATTAGGCCCATTCATCCAATTAGGCTCATATAGACACTTAGGCCCATTGGTCCAATTTGGAACATTAGGCCCATTAGGCGCATTTATGCCCATATGACCAATTCAGCCACTTAGACCCATTCAGCCACTTAGGCCCATTAGGCCACTTAGGCCCATTATGGCACTTATGCCCATAAGTCCCATTAGAAAAATTAGGCGCATTATGCCCATTAGGTCCACTAGACCTATTAAGCCACTTAGGCCCATTATTCCACTTAGTCCCATTAGGCCACTTAAGCCCATTAGGCAACTTATGCCCACTAGGCCCATTGGCCCACTTAGACCCATTAGGCCACTTACGACCATTAGGCCCATTTGGCCAATTGGGCACATTATGCTCATTCAGCCACTTAGGCCCACTAGGCCCATTAGGCCACTTAGGCCCAATATGCCATTTCACCCCATTAGTCCCATAAGGCCCATTAGGCCCAGTAGGCCCATTATTCTAGTTAAGCCCATTTGTTCACTTAGGCCCATTAGGCCCATTAACCACATTAGGCCAATTTGGCCCATTACGTCCATTCAGCCACTTAGTCCCATTATTCCCAATTGACCACTTAGGCCCATTATTCCCATTCGACCAATTGTACCAATTAGGCCACTTAGACCCATTAATCCCATTAGGCCACTTAGGCCCATTAAGCCCCTTCAACCGATTAGGTCGATTAGGCCACTTAGGACACTTAGACCCATTAGGATCATTAGGCCCATTAAGCCACCTAGGCCCATTATGTCCATTCGATCGATTAGGCCAATTAGCCCACTTAGGCCCATTCGGTTGATTATCCTAATTAAGCCACTTATTCCCATTAGGCCCTTTAGGCTCATTAGATCACTTAGGCCCATTAGGCCCATTCAGTCAATTAGGAAGATAAGTCCACTTAGACCCATTAGTCCCATTAGGACCATTAAGCCACTTAGGCCCACTAGGTCCATTAGGCCTATTCGGTTGATTAGGTTGATTAGGCCACATCGCCCCATTAGGCCCATTCGGTCAACTAGGCCGATTCGCCCACTCAGGCCACTTTGGCCCATTATTCCCATCAGGCCCATTATGTCCATTAGGCCCATTAGGAATATTAGTCCACTTAGGCATTATGCACATTAGGCCCATTAGTCCCATTCGATTGATTAGGGTAATTAGGCCACTTTGGCCGATTAGGCCCATTAGGCACATTAGGCCACTTAGGCTCATTAGGCCACTTATTCCCATTAAGCCCGTTAGGCCACTTAGGCCCATTAGGCACATTAGGCCACTTAGGCCCATTAGAACCATTATAACCATTAGTATCATTAGGCCCATATATCCCATTTTTCCACTTAGTCCCATTAGATCCATTTGGCCCATTAAACCCATTAGTCCCATTAGGCCCATTAGGCCCCTTAAGCCACATATTCCACTTAGGCCCATTAGGCCACATAGACCCATTAGGACACTTAGGCCTATTAGGCCCATTAAACCCATTAGTCCCACTAGGCCCATTAGGCCCCTTAATCAACTTAGGCCACTTAGGCCCATTAGGCATATTTGGTGGATTAGCCTGATTAGGCCACTTAGTCCACTTAGGCCAATTATGTACATTGAGTTCATTAGCCCCATTAGGACCACTAGGCCCATTAGGTAACTTATCCCTGTTTGAGCCATTAGGCCCATGAGAACAATCGGGCCCATTTAGCCCATGAGGCGCATTCCTCCCATGAGGCCCATTAGGACCATGAGGCCCATCAGACCCATGAGGACACTCGGGCCCATTAGGCCTATTGGGACCATGAGGCCACTTAGGCCCATGAGGCCCATTAGACCCCTCAGGCCACTTGGACCCATTAGTCCCATTAATCCCATTAGGATCACTAGGCCCATTAGGCCCATTATCCCCATTAGGAATATTAGGCCCACTAGGCCCATTAGGTCACTTGGTCCCATTCGACCCATTAGGTCACTTAGGACCATTAGGCCCATTAGGCCCATCAGGCCCATTAGGCCCATCAGGTGCATTCCATCCATAAGGCCCATGAGGTCCATTAAGACCATGAGGCCCATTAGGCCCATTAGGACACTCAGTCCCATTAGGCCCATTATTCCCAATAGGCCCATGAGTCCACTTAGGTCCATGAGGCCCATTAGAACCATCAGGCCACTTGGGCCCATTAGGCCCATTAATCCCATTAGGCCCGCTAGGCCCTTTTGGCCACTTAGGACCACTAGGCCACTTAGGACCATTAATCCCATTTGGACCATTATGCATATTCATCCCATTTGGCCCATTGGGCCTCTTAGGCACATTAGGACCACTGAACCCATTAGGCCCCTTAGTCCCATGAGGCCCATTTGGCCCATTAGGCCCATTAAGCCACTTAGACCCATTCAAACCATTAGTCCCTTCAAGACCACTTTGGAAACTTAGGCTCATTAGGGCCATTATGGCCCTTGGTCCCATGAGACATCTTAGGCCCATTAGGCCCAAGAGGCCCCTTCGGTCAATAAGGCCAATTTGGCCCATCAGGCCCATTAGGCCCATTAGGCCCATTCGGACACTGAGGCCCATTAGGCTCATTAGGACACATTGGTCCTTGAGGCCCATGAGTCCCATTAGGCCCATTAGAACCATTTGGCCACTTAGGCCCATTAGGCCCATTATACCCATTAGGCCACTCAGGCCCATTAGGCCACTTAGGCCAGTTTGGCCCATTTGGCCCATTAGGACCATAAGGAACTTAGGCCCATCGGGACGCTTAGTCCCATTAGGCCCATTTGTCCCTTTAGGCCCACTAGGCCCATTCAGCCACATCAGTCCATTAGGCCACTTCATCCCCTTAGGCCCATTAGGACCACTGGTCCCATTAGGACTCTTAGGTCGATGAGGCCCATTATGACCAATAGGCCCATCAGTCCCATTAGGCCCATTAGTCCCATGAGGCCACTAAGTCTTATGAGTCCCATTAGACCCATTATGCATATTACACCACTTATGCTAATTAGGCTCATTGGGCCCATGAGGACACTTACATCCATTTGGCCCACGAAGCCCCTTCGGCCCATGAGGACACTTAGACCCATTTGGCCCACGAAGCCCCTTCGGCCCTTGAGACCTATTAGGCCGAGAGGCCCATTCGACCACTTAGGGCCATTAGGGCCATTAGATGACTTAGGCCTATTAGGCCGATTCTACTGCTTAATCTCATTAGGCCCATTCCACTGCATAAGCCCATTAGGCCCATTAGACCACTTAGGACACTTAGGACACTTTGTCCCATTAGTCCCATTAGGCCCATTAATCCACATAGGCCCATTAAGACCATTGGGCCCATTAGGTCAATTAGGCCACTTAGGCCCATTTGACCAATTAGACCCATTAGGCCCATTAGGCCCATCGTGTCTATCAGACCCATTAGGCCCATCGTGTCTATCAGGCCCGTTAGGCTACTTCGCCCTATTGTACCCATCAGGCCTATTAGGCCCGCTAGGACCATTTGGCTCATTTGGCCACTAAGATCCATTAGGCCACTTAGGTACACTAGGCCTATTGGGCCACTGAGGCCCATTGTGCCACTTAGGCCCATTGTCCTATTGAGTCCCATTTTGGCCAATAGCCCAATTAGGCCCATTAGGCTCATTAGGCCAATTAGGTCTGTCAGGCCCATTAGTCCACTTAATCCCATTAGTCCAATTAGGCCCATGAGGCCCATTGGCCTACTTAGGCCACTTAGGCCCACTAGGCCCATGAGGCCACTAAGGCCCATTAGGCCCATTTGGCACATCAATCCCATTATGCCACTTAGCTCCATTTGGCCCATTAGGCCACTTAGGCTATCGAGGCCCACTAGGCCCAAAGTGGCCTAATGGGCCTAAGTGGTCGAATTGGCCTAAGTTGGCTAATGGGTCAAAGTGGTCCAATGGGCCTAAGTGGCCTAAGGGCCTAATGGGACTAAGTAGCCTCATGGGTATAATGGGCCTAAGTGGCCAAATGGGTCTAATGGTCCTAATGGGATGAATGGGCCTAATGGGCCTAATGGGCCTAATGGGATGAATGGGCCTAATGGACCTAGTGGGCCTAAGTGGCCTAAGGGGCTTAATGGGCCTAATGGGCCTAAGTGACATAATCGACCTAAGGGGCTTAATGGGATGAATTGGATGAATTGGCCTAATGGGCCTAAGTGGCCTAAGTGGCCTAAGTGTCCTAATGTGCCTAATGGGACAAAGTGGCCTAATGGGCCTAAGTGGCCTAATGGGCATAATGGGTCTAATGGGACGAAATGGTGTAATCATCCTAATGGGATAAATGGTCCTAAATGGCCTAATGAGCCTAATAGACCTAAGTGGGATAAGTAGACTAATGGGACTAATGGGCCAAAGTGGCCTAATCGCCCTAATGGGCCTAAGTGGCAGAACAAACCTAATGGGCCTAAGTGGTCTAATGGGACTAATGGGCTTAATTGTCTTGATGGGGCTAATGGGCCTAAAGGTCTTATGTGGCCTCATGGGCCTGTTGGGATTCAGTGGCCTCATGAGCCTAATGGGCCTAAAGGCCCTAAGTGGCCTAAGTAGCCAAATGGGCCTAATTAGCCTAATGGGCCTAAGTAGCTTGATGGGCCTAATGGGATAAAGTTGTCAAATGGTCCTAATAGGACTAATGGGATTAATGGGCCTAAGTGGACTAATGGGACTATGTGACCTAATCAGCCTATTGGGCGTAATGGGATTAAGTGGTTGAATGGGACTAAGGGGTCTAATGCATCGAATGGGCTTGACACTACTAAAAATTCGACCTTTAGGGACCGCCATTAGAGTTATCTAAAGGCCTATAGAGACTTCACATCGACCGCCATTGGCAGTCACTTTAGGCCCGACGTTGTAGGCCTACAGCGACCGCTAATGGAGATTGCTGAAGGTGGCCAAAATTCCAGACTATAGCGCCCGCTAATGGCAGACGCTGAAGGATTAGTCGGCCAAGCATTAGAGACCGCCAATGGCGGTCGTTGTCCTGATGCTCGGCTGATCTTCAGTGGGCTATAGCGACCCCCAATGGCGGTCTCTATCTTGGAGAAATTTTTTTTTAAAAAATTTCACGGTACCCAATCAGAAAAAACAGGGTAAAATTCATAAAAAATAGAAAACAATTTCAAACAGCATAAACATCAAAATCTTCATAAATAATAAATGATAGATGTGCTTCAACGATCCAAACAGGCCCATCCATTTCAATCCTGCTTCAATAAACCAACAATAAGATACAATGAAAACAACTAAACAAAACAAACATAAATTAGACATATTTATTCAGTTATTATATACATATAATAAAATTAAATCTAACATCAAATCACGGGCGCTATAATAATTTAAAACCCTCAATTTATGAAATTTTATCATTTTAGGATTTTTCCCTTGTTTTGGAGTCTTTGGTTTAGTTTGTGAAAGTGTTTTGTTGTCTAAAAAGGAATGTTCTCCTCCCACATCGTGCACTACTACTCAAACAACATATTCGGCCATACCGTGCACACCGCACGTCTGATGGGCGTTCTGTATCCTCCTACATGTCGCAAAAAATATTCCTATTGTTTCCGTGTGATTTCAATTCATTCTGAGCACTTTTTCTCTGAATTCGACCGTTAGACGTCGTTTCGGTGTTTTATGACTCCAGAAATGCGTTTCTGGTCACTGCGGTCAAAGGTCACCCCTGATTGATGTACCTTCTATCTGGCCATTTTTTAATTCACACCACGGTTGTTTTCGTATGATTTCATGAAATTATGCGGTTGTTCGGCTGGTTTTGACCACCCAACATGCCCTTTTAGAGCGCACCGGACTGCTGAAAACGACATATTCGGTCGTACCATGCACACCGCACATCATATGGGTGTTCTGTCTCCTCCTACATGTCAAGAATAATATTACTATTTTTTTCGTGTGATTTCAAGTCATTCTAAGCACATTTTCTCTGAATTTTACCGTTAGACGTCGTTTCGGTGTTTTATGACTCCAGAAATGCATTTTCGCTCACCGCAGTCAAAATACACCCCCGATTGATGTGCCGTCTGCCCGACCATTTCAAAATTCACACCTTGGTTTTTTTCATATGATTTCAGGGAATTCCGCGGTCGTTCGGCTGGTTTTGACCACCCAACGCGCCCTTTTAGAGCGCGTTGAACTGCTAAAAATGACATATTCAGTCGTACCATGCACACCGCATGTCCGATTGGCATTTCATATCCTCCTACATTCACAAATAATATTCCTATTGTTTTTGTGTGATTTCAAGTCATTATGAGCACATTTGTTCTCAATTCGATCGTCAGATGCCGTTTTAGTGTTTTATGACTCTGGAAATGTGTTTCCAGTCACCACGGTTAAACAACATCCCCCGATTGACGTGCCATCTGCCCGACCATTTTAAAATTCACACCACGGTGGTTTTCATATGATTACATGGCATTCTGCGGTCGTTTGGATGGTTTTGACCACCCAACGCGCCCTTTTAGAGCACGCCGAACTGCTGAAAACAACATATTCAGTCGTACCGCGCACACCACACGTCTGATGGGTGTTTCGTCTCCTCCTAAATGTGAAAAATAATATTCATATTGTTTTAGTTTAATTTCAAGTCATTATGAGCATGTTTTCTATGAATTCGACCGTTAGACGCCATTTCGGTGTTTTATGACTCCAGAAATGCATTTCCAATCCCCGCGGTCAAATGAAACCCCCAATTGACGTGTCTTCTACCCAAAAATTTCACAATTCACACCGTGGTTTTTGTCGTATGATTTCATGGAATTCCACAATCGTTCGGCTGGTTTTGACCACCCAACGCGCCCTTTTAGAGCGCGCTGAACTGCAAAAAATGACATATTCGGTCGTACCGCACACACCACAATTCCGATTGGCATGAAGTCTCCTCACATGTCAAGAATAATATTCCTATTTCTTTCGTGTGATTTCAAGTCATTCTGAGCATGTTTTCTCTAAATTCGACCATTAGAAACCATTTTAGTGTTTCATGACTCCGGAAATGCATTTCCTGTCACCGCGGTCAAATGAAACTTCCGATTGACGTGCTGTCTGCCCGATCATTTCACAATTCACACTACGGTTGTTTTCTTATGATTTCATGGCATTCCGTGGTTGTTCGGATGGTTTTGACCACCCAATTCCCTTTTAGAGCGAGCTAAACTTTTGAAAACGACATATTCGATCGTACTGCGCACACCGCACATCTGATGGGCATTCCCTATCCTCCTACATGTCATGGATAATATTCCTATATTTTTTGTGTGATTTCAAGTCATTCTGAGCACATTTTCTCTGAATTTGACCGTTAGACACCGTTTCGGTGTTTTATGACTCCGGAAATGCATTTTCGGTCACTGTGGTCAAATGACACCCATGATTGACATACCTTCTAACCGAAAATTTCACAATTCAGACCACGGTTGTTGTCGTATGATTTCATAGCATTCTGAGGTCGTTCCTCTAGTTTTGACCACCCAACGTGGCCTTTTAGAGTGCACCGAACTGCTGAAAATGACATATTCGGTCGTACTGCGCACACCGCATGTTCAATGGGCGTTCTGTCTCCTCTTACATGTCACGAATAATATTACTATTGTTTTCATGTGATTTCAAGTCATTATGAGCACGTTTTCTCTGAATTGGACCGTTAGACGCCGTTTTGGTGTTTTATGACTCCAGAAATGCGTTTTTGGTCACCGTGGTCAAACGACACCCCTGATTGACGTTCTGCCTACCCGGCCATTTCACAATTCAGACAGAGGTTGTTTTCATATGATTTCATGGCATTCTGCGGTCGTTCGGATGGTTTTGACCACCCAACACGCCCTTTTAGAGTGCGTTGAACTGCTAAAAATGACATATTTGGTCATACCATGCACACGGAATGTTCTATGGGAGTTCCTTCTCCTCCTACATGTCACAAATAATATTACTATTGTTTTCGTGTGATTTCAAGTCATTCTGAGCATGTTTGCTCTGAATTCAACTGTTAGATACCATTTTAGTGTTTTATGACTCCGAAAATGCATTTCTGGTCACCGTGGTCAAACGACACCCTCGATTGACATGCTATATACCCGTCCATTTACCAATTCACACTACGGTTGTTGTCGTATGATTTCATTTCATTCCTCGGTCATTCGGCTAGCTTTGACCACCCAACGCCCCCTTTTAGGGCGCGCTGAACTGGTAAAAACGACATATTCGGTCGTACCACGCATACTGCACATTTGATGGGAGTTCCATCTCCTCCTACATGTCACAAATAATATTTTTATTGTTTTCATGTGATTTCAAGTCATTCTGAGCATGTTTTCTCTGAATTCGATAGTTAGACGCCGTTTTGGTGTTTTATGACTCCGAAAATGTGTTTCTGGTCACCGAGGTCAAACAACACCCATGATTGATGTGTCATCTACCCTTAAATTTTAAAAGTCACACCATGGTTGTTTTAATATGATTTCATGGCATTTTGTGGTCATTCGGCTGGTTTTGACCACCCAACGCACCATTTTAGAGCGCGCTGAACTGCTAAAAATGACATATTTGGTCGTACCATGGACATCGAACATTAGATGGGTGTTAAATATCCTCATAAATGTCACAAATAATATTCTTATTTTTTTTGTGTGATTTAAAGTCATTCGGAGCACGTTTTCTCTGAATTCGACCGTTAGATGCCGTTTCGGTGTTTTATGACTCCGGAAATGCATTTCCGGTCACCGTGGTCAAACAACACCTCTGATTGACGTGTCGTCTACCCAGACATTTCAAAATTTAAACCACAGTTGTTTTCGTATGATTTCATGGCATTACAAGGTCGTTCGGCTGGTTTTGACCACCCAACGCGCCTTTTTAGAGCACGCCGAACTGCTGAAAATGACATATTCAGTCGTACCGCGCACACCATACATCTGATGGGAGTTCCATCTCCTCTGACATGTCAAAAATAATATTCCTATTGTTTTTGTGTGATATCAAGTCATTCTAAGCACGTTTTCTCTAAATTCGACCATTAGATGTCGTTTTAGTGTTTTATGACTCCAGAAATGCATTTCCGGTCACCGCGGTCAAACGAAACCCCGATTGATGTGACGTCTTCTCGACCACTTCACAATTCTCACCAAAGTTGTTTTCGTATGATTTCATGGAATTATGTGGTCATTCGGTTGGTTTTGACCACCCAATGTGCCTTTTTAGAGCGCGCCGAACTGCTAAAAATGACATATTTGGTCGTACCACGCACACCGCACGTCTGATTGGCATTCTGTCTCCTCCTACATGTCACGAATAATATTTCTATTGTTTTTGTGTGATTTCAAGTCATTATGAGCACATTTGTTCTGAATTTGACTGTTAGATGTCGTTTCAGTGTTTTATGACTCTGGAAATGCGTTTCTAGTCACTACGGTCAAACAACACCCCCGATTGACATGCCATCTACCCGACCATTTCACAATTCACACCAAGGTTGTTTTTGTATGATTTCATGGCATTCCTCAGTCGTTCGGCTGGTTTTTACCACCCAACACGCCCTTTTAGAGCGCGTCAAGCTGCTGAAAACGACATATTCGGTCGTACCGTGAACACCGCATGTCTGATGGGTGTTTCATCTCCTCCTACATGTAAAAAATAACATTCCTATTGTTTTCGTGTAATTTCAAGTCATTATGAGAACGTTTTCTCTGAATTCGACCATTAGACGTCGTTTCGGTGTTTTATGACTCCAGAAATGCATTTCTGGTCCCCGTGGTCAAATGACACCCCCAATTGACATGCATTATACCAAAAAATTTCACAATTTACACCACGGTTGTTGTCGTATGATTTAATGGCATTCCACGGCCGTTCGGCTAGTTTTGACCACCCAACGCGCCCTTTTAGAGGGCGTTGAACTGCTGAAAACAAAACATTCGATTGTACCGCGCACACCGCACGTCCGATTGGTGTGATGTCTCCTACCACATGTCAAGAATAATATTCCTATTGTTTTTGTGTGATTTCAAGTCATTATGAGCATGTTTTCTTTGAATTTGACTATTAGACGTCGTTTCAATGTTTTATGACTCCAGAAATGCATTTCCAGTCACCACGGTCAAACGAAACCCCTGATTGACATGTCGTCTACCTGACCATTTCACAATTTACACCACGGTTGTTTTCCTATGATTTCATGATATTCCGTGGTCATTGGGCTTTTTTTGACCACCCAACGCACCCTTTTAGAGCGCGCCGAACTGCTGAAAACGACATATTCGGTCGTACCGTGAACACCGCACGTCCGATTGGTGTTCCGTCTTTTCCTACATGTCATGAATAATATTCATATTGTTTTAGTGTGATTTCAAGTCATTATGAGTACGTTTTCTTTGAATTTGACCGTTAGATTCCGTTTTAGTGTTTTATGACTACGGAAATGCATTTCTGGTCACCGCTATCAAACGAATGCCCCGATTGATGTACCATCTACCCGAACATTTCAAAATTCACACCACAGTTGTTGTCATATGATTTCATGGAATTCCGAGGTCATTCGGCTAGTTTTGACCACACAATGCACCCTTTTAGAGCGCGTCGAACTGTTGAAAACGACATATTAAGTTGTACCGCACACACCGCACGTCCGATGGGAGTCCTCTCCTAAATTTCACGAATAATATTCCTATAGTTTTTGTGTGATTTTAAGTCATTCTGAGCACATTTTATCAGAATTCGACCGTTAGACGCCGTTTCGGTGTTTTATGACTCCGGAAATGCGTTTCCAGTCACCGCGGTAAAAAGACACCCCCAATTGACGTGTCATCTGCCCGAAAATTTTACAATTTACACCTCTATTGTTGTTGTATTATTTCATGGCATTCCACGGTCGTTTGGCTGGTTTTGACCACCCAACGCGCCCTTTTAGAGCGCACCGAACTGCTAAAAATGACATATTCGGTCGTACCACACACACCGCACTTCCTATGGGATTTCCTTCTCCTTCTACATGTCACGAATAATATTCCTATTTTTTTAATGTGATTTCAAGTCATTCGGAGCATGTTTGCTCTGAATTCAACCGTTAGACGCCGTTTTAGTGTTTTATGACTCCAAAAATGCATTTCTAGTCACCGCGGTAAAACGACACCCCCAATTGATGTGTTGTCTACCCGGCCATTTCAAAATTCACATTGTGGTTTTTTCGTATGATTTCATGGCATTCTGAGGTCATTTGGCTAGTTTTGACCACTCAACACGCCCTTTTAGAGCGCATCGAACTGCTAAAAAAGACATATTCAGTCATACCGCGCACACCGCACATCTGATGGGCGTGTCGTCTCCTCATACTTGTCATGAATAATATTCCTATTTTTTTCGTGTGATTTCAAGTCATTCTGAGCACTTTTTCTCTGAATTCGACCGTTAGACGCTGTTTCATTGTTTTATGACTCCGGAAATGTGTTTCTGGTCACCGCGGTCAAACGACACCCCCGATTGACGTGTTGTATGCCTGAAAATTTCACAATTCACACCAAAGTTGTTGTACTATGATTTCATGGAATTCCGCGGTCTTTCGGCTGGTTTTGACCACCCAACGTGCCCTTTTAGAGAGCGCCGAACTACTGAAAACGACATATTCGGTCGTACCGCGCACACCTTACGTCCGATGGGCATGTCGTCTCCTCATACATGTCACAAATAATATTCCTATTTTTTTGTGTTATTTCAAGTCATTATGAGCAAGTTTTCTCTGAATTCAACCATTAGATGTCGTTTCGGTGTTTTATGACTCTGAAAATGCATTTCTGGTCACCACGGTCAAACGACACCCCCGATTGACGTGCCCTCTGCCTAACTATTTCACATTTCACACTGTGGTTTTTACTTTCTAAGAATATTTAAAAATAACCTAATCCCCCTTAAAACTCTTTTTACCCATATTTTATTCTCACACAATTGGAATCTGGGAGATCCTTTCAAAGGCAATTGAAGCCCCTTTTGATTTCATTGAACCCCAAACTTCTATGGATCAATTATTGGTGATCTTAGCCATTATAAAGAAACCTTTGAGTTTCCTATATGACCTAGAAGCAATATTCATCAGATAATGTTGGTCCAGGACTAGATTTGGTAGGAAATATAATTTTTATCACTATAGAAGATTTTAAGTATTATTCAAGGATGACTTTTAATTTATTGCAGGTGGTCTATAAAAACTCCCAAAAATCCTATTTTTATTTTTCTAGTATGTGAATTAATTTCCATCACATCATCATTTCATGAACACAACCATATCTAATTGAATAAATCAAGATTGATAATAATAACTATGCATAAATGTCTCATGGATCCTATCGGGTCCATTATCATTATGACTAGGATTGTGGACACCTGAGAGGTGAGCCTGCCCTTGGAATGATATTGAACTGCAAGACTGGGTAATATGAATTTTCAAAAAAAAATATGAATTGTAGTGATTTCATGATCTTGAATCACATATACAAAAAATAGTTAATTGATGTACAATCGGATTGCTTGTTAACATGAAGATTTGTTGTTATATTTTCATACAAACAACTTTTGGGGTGCGAGGGAGGGATGTCCGGGGTGCAGGGGGTGGGGGCTGTCCGGGGTCCAGGGGGGCTGTCTGGGGGGAAGTGAGGGCTGTCCGGGGGGTGGGGAGGGCTGTCTGGGGTGCGGGGAGGGCTGTCCGGGGTGCAGGGGGGGAGGGGGATGTTCGGGGGGCGGGGAGGGCTGTCCGGGGTGCAGGAAGGGTTGTTCGGGGTGTGGGATGTCCGGGGGGCGGGGAGGGCTGTCCGGGGGTGGGGGGGGGGGGAATGTCTGGGGAGCGTGTGGGGGGGGTGTCCAGGGTGCGGGGAGGGTTGACTGGGGTATGGGGAGGGCTGTTTGGGGTGTGGGGAGGGGGGGGGGGGGCTGTTCGGGGTGCGAGGGGGGGGGGGGTTGTTCGGGGTGCGAGGGGGGGGGGGTGTTGTCCGGGGTGCGGGGGGGGGGGGGGGGTGGGTGGGTGGCTGTTCGGGGTGCGAGGAGGCGTTGTTCGAGGTGCGGGGGGGGGGGGGGGGGCTATCCGGGGCCTAAAAATAGTGAACCTGAGCTCAATCACCAAAAACAAGTTTCATGGTTTATATTATGAATCACATGGGTTTTTCAAAACTATTACAGAACATGCAATTGAAAAGATTAAAGAATTAAATGAACTAAAAATATCCAAATCATTAATTAGTTTCATGGTTAATTCTCAATTCATGCACACAAATATTGCATCAGACCAAAACACACATGATACCCCCAAATCTCAAAAAATATCACTACAAACCCAACTTAAACATCAATAAAAACCCCCAATAATAAAAAAAAGAAACACACCTCATGAATATGATGCGTCATTCATGGTCATGACTTCTACCTCTATCCGGTGGGCCAGGGGCCTAAAACAAATAAAAATTATGAATATTTTCATAACAAAAAGAATATAAATTAAATAAATAAATATAGTATAAACCTGCATCATATGATCTCATGCACCATCACCTGGACGCACATATTTGCGCAGTGCTCTAACCTCAGCGATCAATTGCGCATTTACCTGCTCAGAAGCACGCAGCCGTGCCTCAAAATCTGACAACTGCTGTGTCATCTGAGCAACAGCAGGACTAACAACCACAGAACATGATACTACAGAATGAGGAATCCTTATTCTATAGGTCAAACAATATCCATGCCCATACCGATCAATAATGTGATGAAAGATCTCATCCCTTCACATGGGAAGCTGTCGCTGGTCCTCTAGCAGTTGTTCTAACTCAGCTTCAAATTGAGCCTGTGAAATATTTAAATATATATACATATATATGTTAATATACTGATTTATGTAAGTATTGGTAATGAGTACAAGCACTTACTATCAATGTTGCAGCCTCTGTATCATTTCGATCACGAGTCCTCATCCACACCGACATTTTATAAGTCGGTACACCTTGCTCTCGTAACTGTATATGAATAGAATATAAGCACATAACCATATTAATGAATAAATTCATAAATGAATAATAAATACCTCATGTGAGATTTGAGACACGTGACGAGTTCCGAGCCTGTGAGGTGGTGCCTGCAATGCCCTATTCTCAGAATAGCGTGTTGACACCTCCTACATTCAATAATTCAAATTTCAAACAAATCACATATTATTGAAAATATATATACCAAAATAAATATACAAACCACAACACCCTCAGTAGACCAATATGCAACTAAGTCACACCATTGAGCCTGGAGGACACCTCTTGGGACTTTGTCCAGAATTTCTAGGGCACCCACATTTGGTACCCAATGGTCTCTCTTGACTTTTCCTTTATAGTATTTCCACATCTTATGGAATTTTCTCATACACACGGTCTTAAACTCATCGAGGCATACTTTCAAATTTTTCTATTAAAGAAAAAAATCACATATGTTAGTATTGTTTATACATAGGGAAGAAAGTAAAATGGTCTTCCTACCTGAACCTCCCTCCAAAGACGATCTAATGTGTCCTGAGGGATAGAAGCCCAGTCCCATGTGGTCAATGGAAATCGATGTGGGTCACATATGATATGAACCAGCTAATGAATAAATGCAGGGTCATTCATTCCCATATGATGAAATACCTCATCAAAGGAAACATCAAATGTCGTGTCAGAATTCCATGATAAAATGCCATGACCAGGGCCTCTCTTGCGAGAGGAAGAAACAGTCGAGTCTGATCTTGTTGAAGACAATTTAATATATAATTTTACAGATGTTATATATATATGTGTGTGTGTGTGTGTGTGTGTGTTTATCAATTACATAAAAAATAGAGACAATGACATTCAAACATACCTCAACCCTGAGACGTAGATGGTTTAAATAGATGATGTGGATCTGTTGTCTCTTCCCCTGACATGCCTGCAGTCAAAAAAAACATTAGTAAGAGGACTATCCAAAGTGATCAAAAGATAAATTGGATTATTTTTTAAAAAATCAAACTTGTATAGTTGTTAATCAATAAAAAAAGGATTGAATAATTAGTTGTGAATGAATTTTAAAAAATCATAAAATTAACCAAACAGATATACAAATTATGTACAAAACAAAGCAGTGCATAGCCAAATTTCAGATTGAATTAATAAAAATTCAAGCTTCACATGAACCAAATGAAGAATACCTCAACGGGAAGATCCATCGACAGTAACATGAAGATACCAAAAGATAAATCACCCAAAATATTTATAAATGAATAAACTTCCAAAATTGAGGATTAAAACTTATAAGGATTTATAAAATGGTTAGATAATTTTTGATATCCTAGGACATTCAATACTAAAAAGTAGAAAAACAATTATACCTTTCATTAAGCATGAAAATCGACTGTTTCCCCTTCAACAACCGCTCTGACCCAATACATATCTTCTTCACGTTGAACTAAGGTATGTTGATCAAGATGTTGGGAAACAAATGGAACAGTCTCGGGTTCATCTTGTTCAAATAAAAACACTCCTCTCCGGGACATTTTGACAACAACTTGCCAACCTGGATTCAAAGGAAAAGTAACGAAGAATACTTGTTCCGCTTGTGATGTCAAAATAAAAGGTTCATTATAACCTCATTCATTTCTATATAACATATTGTTAAAATTCACCAATGAAAACTAATATTGATCGAATTTACATCCACGCACTGGATCAAACCAATTACACTTTAACAATATGTACTTCAACCCGTGTGTGTATACAACTTCAATGATGTCTATCAATTGACCATAATAATAACCAGAATCGACGAATGGAAAACTGATTCCACTTTTTTGTGTTTCTCGTTTGTCATCAACATATTTAATGTGAAATCAAAAACCATTAGCATCTATAGCTTTATAACGACAAGCCCTTATAGATGGACCCTCAGATAGTTGGATAAATTCTTCAGTTGGCATGGGGTCCCCTAACTCCCTCATCTTATGAACCTACATAATTTATAGAATTCAATAATGATTTCTGCAGAAATAAATTAGTACAATACTTCAATCATAATGAAAATCAATTTATACGTACATAATCCTTGAACCAATCATGAAATGATGCATAATGAGATTGTTAAATTTGATACTCAGTCGCACGATACATATCTTCTTTTATCTCATTAATGTGTTTCCTGCAAATGATAACGTGATGTTTAAATGATCAACTTATACAAAAAAACATGTAAAAGTTAAACAATAAAAGTGATAAGACACTTACTGCATTAATGGTGCAACTAATGGAGTATTGAACAAGATATATCGATGAACTTGTATCCACTCGATGTTGTCCATATCAAATATTATTCCTTATCCAACTGGACCATCATGAATCTGAGAGGGCTTATTTAATTTTGTTTCCACATCCGTAAGATATTCTGCACAAAAAGTAGTACACTCATCCATCAAATAACCATTGGATATTGATGCCTCTAGATGGGATCTGTTGCGTACAAATCGTTTCAATGTACTCAAATACCTCTCAATAGGATACATCCACCTAAATTGCACTGGACCAAAAACCATTACTTCATCAGTTAGGTGCACTATCAAGTGAACCTTAACATCGAAAAATGAGAGGGGAAATAGTTTCTCAAAGTGAAAAGGTGTAAGTACAATTCGGTCCTGTAAACTTTTTAAATCACTCGTTTGTTGATTTCTTAAAAAAATATTTCTAAAAAAATTACTCATCTCAATCAACCACTGAACAAAATTGGGGGATAAACAATCACAAATTGTGATTGGAATCAACTTCTGAAGTATTATGTGATTTTCATGACTTTTCAACCCTTGCAATGTCCTACTCGTCAAATTCACACACTTTTAAATATTAGAAGAGTAACCATAAGGCACCTTGAGCATATTCAAAATGGAAAGAAATGTATTTTTCTCCTTTGTAGTCATCGTATACTGTGTCGTAGGCATATATGACTTGTTTCCCTCAGCTAACTGTAAATGCAACTATTTCCTTAAACCCATTTCTTCCAAATCACGGTGTGCATTAGCATGGTCCTTTGATTTTCCACTGACACCTAAAATGTTCCACAATATGTTATCACAAACATTTTTTTTCAATGTGCATGACATCCAAATTATGCCTTAGAATTTTAGTTTTCCAATACAGAAGACTATAAAAAATACTTTTCTTTTTTCAATTGTGAATGTGCTACCTACCCACAGCACGAATATTATGTACTGGATGAGCCACTAAACCATGAATTTCATATACCATGCGGATGTTTTCTTCCTCAATCTAAAATAACATTTCGACTCCTGTCATGATCTTTGGTGCTGGGATGAACTCTCTAGAACCAAAAAATGCCACTCTGTCCTTTCTAAACTTGTGTTGAGGGGGAAGAAAATGTCTGTGACCCATGTATGCCCATTTTTTAGAATGTTTAATCCATACAAATTTTTTACTTTTATTGCACTAAGGGAAATAAAATTACCCTTTCGTGCTCTAGCCTGATAAATTTGCATAAGCCATGAAGTCATTGATTGTCCACAATAAAGCAGCCTATAGTTTGAACATTTCATTCGTTTCACAGTCAAAATTCATTACACCATAACCCCAAAATTCATTCAACTCATCAATCAATGGCTAAAGGTAAACATTAATCTTATCCCTCGGACTTCTAGGTCCATCAATAAGAGTGGAAAGTAATATAAATTGTTGCTTCATACAAATCCAAAGAGGAAGATTATATGGAACCAACACCACGGGCCATGTGCTGTGAGTTGCACCAACCATAGACTTGAATGGATTGAAACCATCTGTTGACAACCCCAATCGTACATTATGAACATCTTTAGCAAAGTCAGGATATCTCTTACCAAAATCCTTCCACGAATGACAGTATACCGGGTGGGTTAACATATCACTTTCATGAACTCTTTCTGCATTCCATCTCATTAAATTAGAAACTTTAGATGACATAAAAAATCTTTTCACCCTCGGTTTAAGGGGAAAGAAAAGAATTTTCTTTACGAAAATCGGTTTCCCCTATATCGCAATCTGACTTTGATGAGTTGGATTTTCCCTATTCTCTTTCCACTTGGAAGCGCCACAAACCATAAAAATATCCAAATGGGTAGTTTCCTTTCTAAACAACATATAATTGTTTTCACATGCATCTATGGTCTCATATGTAAAACCTAAGTTCTCTGTCAACTTACGAGCATAGTAATACGACTCAGGAATCTTAGCGTTGACAGGAAGAACCTTTTTAAATAACACCAACAGCATGTCGAATGATGTGTCTGACCACTGATTCAAAGTCCTCAAATGCAAAAACTCCATGATAAATGACAATTTATTATAATAAGTACATCCAGGATATAATTCTATTTTTGCATAATCAAGTGCTTCATAAAACCTCATCGAATCATGATATGTACCAGAGAAAAGATTTTCTCACTGGTCTCAAGATTCTGGATGTTAATTCCTTCAAGATCCAACCCACATACCATTTCATTAAGCATTTAATGCATTGGATCATTCATCCTTACATTAACATCCATCTGAACTGCATCCGTATTTTGAAAACGAACATATTCTTCTCCATGATGAATCTAACTCTTATAATTTTTCAGAAATCCAATAAAGAATAGGTGTTCCCTCACAGTATCTCATGTGAATTGATATCTGTTAGCACATTTTCTACATGGAAAACTAATATAGTCACTTTCAAATCCTCTGGTGAAGTCAATAAACTGCATAATTCCATTGAAATATTCTCTAGAAGTTCGATTTAGAAGATCAATCCAACTCTTATCCATAATAATATCTGTATAACAAACATTCACATGAGACTTATTACATATGCATTTTTCATATCAAATATATTTAAAATAAATACTGATCAATTGTTTGTGGACCATTAATAAAATAAACAAATTATATATCTGAATAATAAATAAGAGAATATATAATAGAATGTAAGTGAAAGCTCATGTCATACCCGATTGCGCTACAAAACTGGAAGGGAGAGGAGATTAAGGCGGTGCTGTGAGGGAGAGGAGAGGCAGCGGAGGGGATCCGGAGCCGAAGGCGGTGCGATGAGGGAGGGTATGGGCAATGGCAGTGGCGGTGATTCGGAGGAGAGGAGGTGGTGAGGTGGTGATGGTGCTGGGAGGGTGGGATAGCGAGGGAGGGGAACGAGGACAATAGGGAGTCGGAGGGCGGAAGTGGCGAGGGGACAAGTAGCGACCGTGCAGGGAGGGAGGGGACTGGGCGGTGGCGGTGCAGCAAGGGAGGGCAGTCTGGGGTGCGGGGGGGGGGGGGGGGGGCTGTCTGGGGTATGGGGGGCTGTTCGGGGTGTGGGGGGATGTCCGGGGGGTGGGGAGGGTTGTTAGGGGTGCGGGGAGGGCTGTCCGGGGTGCGGGGAAATGGGGTGGGGGGGGGGGGCTGTTCGGGGGAGGGGGGGATGTCTGGGGTGCGAGGGGGCTGTCCGTGGGGGGATTTTTGGGGGGGGGGGCTGTCCGAGGGGGCAGAGGGAGGAGGCTGGAGGGCGGAGGCCAGAGGGAAGAGGCCGGAGGGCGGAGGCTGAAGGGGTGGAGGCTAGAGGGTAGAGGCTGGAGGGCGAATCCCAGAGGTCGGAGGGGACGGAGGGTGGAGGGGGTAGAGGGCGGAGGGCGGGCAAAGGGTGGAGGGTCGGCGGAGGGAGGGCGGAGGGCGGAGGCTGGCGAGGGCAGAGGGCGGAGGGAGATGAGGGAAACAAGGGGTAGAGGACAGCGAGGGCGGAGGGCGATGGGGGAGGGCGGCGAAGGTGAGGGGGCGCGGTAGGTTTTCACGAGGGGAGGGGGCGGGGGCGCCGAAGTCTCCCCTATTTTTTTTTGCAAAACCCAGCGACTGCCAGAGGCGGTCGCTCTAGGATACCTACAGTGACCGCTAAAGGAGGTCACCCATGTCAGCGGGGCTTCAAATCCCATTATGGGGTCAAGTGGCCTAATGGGCCTAATGGGCCTAAGTGGCCTAATGGTCCAAGTGGCCTAATGGGCCTAATGGGACAAAGCGTCCTAATAAGGCCAAGTGGCCTAATGGGCCTAAGTGGCCTAATGGGCCTAACGGGCCTAAGTGGTCTAATGAGACTAATGGGACTAAGTGGCCTAATGGGATTAATGGGCCTAAGTGGCATAATGGTCCAATGTGGTAGAATGAGCCTAATGAACATAATGGGACAAAGTGGCTTAATGGACCTAAGTGGCCTAAGTTTCCTAATTGGCCTAATGGGCCTAAGTGGCCTTATGGTCCTAATGGGCCTTAGTGACCTAATGGGCCTAATGGGCCTAAGTGGTCCAATGGGCGTAAGTGGCCTAATGGACCTAATGAGCCCCAGTGTCATAATGGGAATAATGGGACTAATGGGATTAAGTGGCCTAATGGGACTTAGTGGCCTAATAGGCCTAATCAGCTTAATGGGCCAAGGTGGCCAAATGAGTAAAATGGGCCTAAGTGGCCTAATGGTCCTAATGGGCCACTGTGGCCTAATGGGCCTAATGGGCCTAATGGGCCTAAGTGTCCTCATTTTCCTAATGGGCCTAAGAGGCCTAATGATTTATATAGGCCTAAGTGGCCTAATGGGCCTAATGATCCTAAGGGGCCTAAGTGTCTTAATGGGCCTGATGGGCCTAATGGGCCTAAGTGGCCTAATGAACCGAATAAGTCTTAGTGGCCTAATGGGCCTGATGAAACTAATGGTCTGAAGTGTCCTAATGAGATGAATGGGACTAAGTGGCCTAATGGGCCTAATGAGCCTAATGGACCTAAGTTGCCTAATGGGGCTGATGGGTCCGATGGGCCTAGGTGGCCTACAAAGCCGAATGGGCCTAAGTGGCATGATGGGCTTGATGGGACTAATGGGATGAATGAGTCAAAGTGGCCTAATGGGCCTGATGGGCTTGATGGGTCGAATGGGCCTAAGTGTCTTAATGATCTGAATTGGCCTAAGTGGCCTAATGGGTCTAATGGGCCTCATGGGCCTAATGGTCCTTAGTGGACTAATGGGACTGATGGGCCCAATGGGCCTAATGGGCCTAATTGGACTCATGGGCCTAATTGTTAATGTGCCTAATGAGCCTCATGGGCCTAAGTGGCCTAATGGGCTTAATGGGCCTAAGTGGCCTAATGGAACTAATGCTCCTAATGGGCCTAATTGGCCTAATTGGCCTAATGGTCTAGTGGAATAATGGGATGAAGTGGCATAAGTGGCCTAATGGGCCTAGTGGGCTTTAGTGGCCTAATGAGCTGAATTGGCCTAAGTGGCATAATGGGCCTAAGTGGTCTAATGGGCCTAATATCTCTAATGGGCCTATGTGGCCTAATGGGCATGATGGGCCTTTGTACCCTCATGGGCCTAATGGTCCTAGGTAGACAATGTATCCTAATGAAGCTAATGGGCCTAATGGTCTTAAGTTTCCTAATGTGCCTTATAGTCCTAATAGGCCTAATGGGACTTAGTGGCCTCATAGGCCTCATGGGCCTAATGGGCCTCAGTGGCCCAATGGACCTAATGAAGCTAAGTGGCCTAATGGGCCTAAGTGGCCTCCTGGACCTGATAGGATTCATGGGCCTAATGGGCTCACTGGTCTAAGTTTCCCAATGGGCCTCATGGGCCTAAGTGTGATAATGGGATGAGTGAGCCTCATGGGCCTAAGGGGCCAAATGGGCCTGATTTGCCTAATGGTCCCAATGGGCCTCAATGGAAGAATGTGCCTAATGGTCTTAATGGACCTGGTAGGCCCAATGGGAATAATGGGTCCAAGTGTCCCAATGGGCCAAATGGGCCTAAGTGGACTAATGGGCCTAATGGACCTAATGGGCCTAATTGGACTAAGTGTCCTAATGGGCATGATGGGCCTAATGGGGTGAAGTGGACTAAGTGTCCAAATGGGCATAATGGGCCTAAGTGGATGAATGTGCCTAATGGGCCTAGGTGGCTGAATGGGCCTAAAGGACCTGGGTGATAGAATGGTCCTAATGGGCCTAAGTGGCCTAATGGTTCTAAGTGGCCTCATGAACCCAATGGGCCTATGTGGACTGATCGACCTAATGGGCCTTATGGGCCTGATGGGCTTTAGAGGCCAATGTGACCTAATGGGATTAGTGGGCCTAATGAGCCTAAGTGTTCTAATGGGTTTAAGTGGACAAATGGGCCGAATGGGCCTAATGTGCCTAGTGGGCCTAAGTGGACAATGTGCCTAAGTGTCCTAAGTAGCCTAATCGGTCTAATCAAACAATTGGTCCTAATGGGCCTAAGTTGCGTAATAGTCCAAATCGGTCTAGGTGGATGAATGGGCCTAAATGGCCCATAGGGTCTAATTTGCCTTGGTGGTCGAATGGGCCTAATGGACTTGATAGTCCTAATTGGCCTAATGTGCCAAATCGGAATAGGTGGAAAAATGGGCCTAAGTGGCCCACAAGGCCTAATTTTCCTTGGTGGCCGAATGGGACTAATGGGCCTGATTGGATTAAGTGGCCTAATGAGCCTAAGGGGCCTAATGGGCCTAAGTGGACTAATGGTCCAATTGGGCCTAACTGGCATAACTCGTCTAATTGGCCTAATGGGTCCAAGGGGATTAATGGAATTAATGGGCTTATTGGTCCTAGATTCTAAAAGGGTCAAATAAGCCTAATGGGCCTAAGTGGCCTAATGGGCGTAATGGGCCTAAGTGGATTAATGGTCCTAAGTGGCCTAATTTCCCTAATGGGATTAATGGTATAAATGGGCCTAATGACATTAATGGGCCTAAGTGGCTTAATGGTCCTAAGGAGCCTAATGGGCCTACGTGGCCTATTGGATATGGGTGGCCTAATGGGCTTAACGGGCTTAACGGGCCTAGGGGAAAAAGTGCATGATGGGCTGAATGGGCTTCAGCAGCCTAATCGGCATAAGACTCCTAATGGGCCTAAGTGGATTAATCGGCCTAATGGGCATAATGATCGTAATGAGACTAATGGGCCTAATGGGACTAATGGACCTAATGGGCCTAAGGGGCCTAAGAAGCCTACGGGGCCCAATGGGCCTAAGTGGCCTAATGGCCCTAGCTGGCTTAATGGTCTTAATGAGCCTAACAGACCTAGGATCTAAATGGTCCTAATTGGACTCAGTGGCCTAATGCACCTAATGGGTCTAAGTGGACTAATGGTCCAAAGTTTCCTAATCGACCTAATGGGCATAATGGGCCCAATGGACAGAATGGGCCTAAGTGGCCAAATGGGCCTAATTGGCCTAAGTGAACTAATGGTATAAAGTTTTCTAATCGGCCTAATGGGATTAATGGTCCTAATGGGCATAATGAGCCTAATGGGCCTAAGTGGCCTAAGGGGCCTAAGTGGCCTAATCGACCTAATGGGCCTAGTTGGCTAAGTGGCATAATGGGCCTTAGTCTCTTAATTGGCCTAATAGGCATAATTTGATCAATGGTCTTAATGGGGTTAACGGGTCTTGGGGAATAATGGGCTTAATGGGCCGAATGGGCTTGAGGGGCTTAATGGGCCTAATGGGCCTAAGTGGCCTCATGGGACTAAAGTGCATGAGTGGCCTAGTGGGCCTAAGTGGCCTCCTGGGTCTAATAGGCCGAAGGGGACTAATGAGACTAAGTGGATTATGTGGCCTAATGAGGCTAATGGGAATAATGGGCCTAATGGGCCAAAGTGGTCGAATGGGACGAATGGGTTTAATGGGCTGAAGTGACCTAATGGTCTTAATGGGCGTAATGGGCCGAAGTGGCCTAGTGAGCGTAATGGGCCTAAGTGGCCTAATGTGCCCAATGGGCCTTAGTGGCTTAATGCATCGAATGGGTTGAATGGGCCGAATGGGCCTAAGTTTCCTAATCGGCATAAAGGGCATAATGCGCCAAAGCGGCCTAATGGACCTAAGTTGCCGAATGGGCCTAAGTTTCTTAATGGGGCTAATGGTCATAAGTGGAAGAATGGGCCTAAGTGGCCTAATGGGGCCAATGGGCCTAAGTGGCCTAATGGGTCTAATGGGCCGAAGTGGCCTAATCAGCCTAAAGGGCCTAATGTGCCAAAGTTGCCAAATGGACCGAAGTGGTCGAATGGGCCTAAGTGGCCTAATGGGTCTAATGGTCCTAAGTGGACAAATGGGCCTAAGTGGCCTAATGGGGCTAATTGGCCTTAGTGGCAAAATGGTCTTAAGTGGCCTAATGGGCGTAATGGTCCTAATGGGTGTAAGGGGACTAATGGTCCTTTTTATCCTAATGGGTGGAAGTAGCCCAATGGGCTAAATGGGCCCAAGTGGTCTAATGATCCAAATGGGGCTAAGTGGCCCAACTGGACCCATGGACTGAATGGTCGTAATGGGCCTAAGTGGCCTAAAGGGCCTCATGGGCCCACGTTGCCAAATGGGCCTATTTGGCCTTAGTGGCCTAGTGTGCCTAATTTTCCTATGTGGCCTCATGGGCCTAATGGGAAGAATGAGATGAATGGGCCTAATGGTCCTAAGAGGCCTAATGGGCCTAATTGGGCTAATGGGGCTAAGTGGCCTAATGGGCCTAAGTGGCTTAATGCCCCTAAGTGGCCCGAATAGACCAAATGGGCCTAATCGTCTGAATGGGCCTAATGTGTTGAATGGGCCGAAGTGGCCTAATGGGCCTAAGTGGACAAATGGGCCTAGTGGACCGAATGGGGTTAATGGCCCAAATGGGTTTAATGGGTTGAATGTGACGAAAGGGCCTAATGGCGAGAATGAGACTAATGGCCCGAATGGGCCTAATGGGATGAATGGGACTAATGGGCCAAAGTGGTCTAAGGGTCCTAATGGGTCAGACGGGCTTAACGGGTCTAGGTAGCCTAATGGGCCTAATGGGCTGAACATGCCTAATAGGCCTAAGTGGATGAATGGGCCTAAGTGTCCTAATGGGCCCAATTGGCCTAATGGGATTAATGTGACTAATGGGCCTAAGTGGTCTAATGGGCATAATGGGCCTAAGTGGCCTAATTCTCCTAATGGGCCTAAGTGGGCTACTGGGCCTAAATGTATGAATGGTCCTAAGTGGCCGAATGGGCCTAATGGGCCTAATGGGCCTAATGGGCCAAAGTGTCCTAATGGGCCTAAATGTATGAATGGTCCTAAGTGGCCGAATGGGCCTAATGGGCCTAATGGACATAATGGGCCAAAGTGTCCTAATGGGCCTAATGGGCCTAAGTGGTCGAATTGGCCTAAGTTGGCTAATGGGCCAAAGTGGCCTAATCGGTCTAATGGGCCTAAGTAGCCTCATGGGTATAATGGGCCTAAGTGGCCTAATAGGTCTAATGGACCTAATGGGATGAATGGGCCTAATGGGCCCAATGGGCTGAATGGGCCCAATGGGTCTAGAGGGCCTAAGTGGCCTAAGGGTCTTAATGGGACTAATGGGCCTAAGTTACCTAATCGACCTAAGGGGCTTAATGTGATGAATTTGGATGAATTGGCATAATGGACCTAAGTGGCCTAAGTGTCCTAATGAGCCTAATGGGACAAAGTGGCCTAATGGGGCTAAGTGGCCTATGGGCATAATGAATCTAATGGGCCGAAGTGGTGTAATCAGAATAATGGGCTTAATGGGCCTAAATGGCCCAATGGGCCTAATGTACCTAAGTGGGATAAGTGGACTAATGGGACTAATGGGCCAAAGTGGCCTAATCGCCCTAATGGGCCTAAGTGGCATAAAAAACCTAATGGGCCTAAGTGGTCGAATTGGCCTAATGGGACTAAGTGGCTTGATGGGCCTAATGGGCCTAAGTAACCTTATGGACCTAAAGGTCTTATGTGGCCTCATGGTCCTGTTGGGATTCATTTTCCTCATGAGCCTAATGAGCCTAAAGGGCCTAAGTGGCCTAAGTAGCCTAATGGGACTAATCAGCCTAATGGGACTAAGTAGCATGATGGGCCTAATGGGATAAAGTTGTCTAATGGTCCTAATAGGACTAATGGGATTAATGGACCTAAGTGGCCTAATGGGCCTATGTGACCTAATCAGCCTAATGGGCGTAATGGGATTAAGTGGTTGAATGGGACTAAGGGGCCTAATGCATCAAATGGGCTTAAGTAGCATAATGGGCCTAATGGGTCTAAGTGGCCTAATGGGACAAAGTGACATAATCGGCCTAATGCAGCTAATGGGCGTAATGGGCCTAAGTGGCCGAATGGTCCTAATTGGCCGAATGAGCCTAATGTGCTCAGTGGACCTGATGGGCCTAATAGGCCTAAGTGGCCAAATGGTCCTAATGGGCCTAATGTGCATAAGAAGCATAATTGGTATAATTGGATGAATGGTACAAATGGGCCTAATGGATATAGGTGGATGAATGTGCCTAATGGGCCTAATGGTCCTAAGTTTCCAAATGGGCCTAATGGGCCTAAGAGGCCCAATGAACTTAATGGGCCTAATGTGCCTAGTGGGCCTCAGTGGCCTAATGGGCATACTAGGCCGAATGGCCTAAGTGGTTAAATGGACTGAATGGGATGAATGGGCCTAAGTGGCCTAATGGACATGTGGCGGCCTAGTGGGCCCAATGGGCCTAATTGGACTAAGTGGCCTAATGGCCCTAAGTGGCCTAACGGGCTTAATGGGCCTAATGGTCCTAATGGGTCATAATGGGCCTAAGTGGCCTAAGTGTCCTAATTGGCCTAAAGGGATGAGTGGGCCTAAGTGGCCTAATTAGCCCAATGGGGCCAAGTAGCCTAATGGGCCTAACATGCCTAATGGTCCTAATGGGTATAATGGGTTTAAGTGGCCTAATGGTCCAAATGGACCACATGGGACTAAGTGGCCTAATTATCCCAACGATCCTAAGTGGCCTAATGGGATGAATGGGCCTAATGAGCCAAACTGGCCTAAGTGGATGAAGTGGCTTAATGGGCTTAATGGGCCTAAGTGGCATAATGGGCCTGATGATCCTAATGGGTCTCAGTGGCCTAATGGATCTAATGGTCCTAATGGTCCTAAGGGGCCTAATGTGCCTAAGGGGCCTAATGGTCCTAATGGGTGCAGTGGTCGAATGGGTTGAATGTGTCTAAGGGGCCTAATGGGCCTAATGTGCCAAAGGGGCCTAATGCGCTGAATGGGCTTAAGTGGCCTAATGGGCCCAAGTTGACTAATATGCCTAAGTGACATAATCAACCTAATTTCCTTAGTGGGAGTAATGGGCCTAAGTGGACGAATGGGCCTAATTGGCCGAATGGACCTAATGTGCCTAGTGGGCCTAATGGGCCTAAGTGGCCTAATGGGCCTAAGTGGCCCAAAGGGCTTGATGGGACCAATGGGCCTAAGTGGTCTAATGGTCCTGAAGAGACTAATGGGCCTAAGTGGTATCATGGGCCTAAGTGGCCTAATGGGCCTAAGTGGCCAAATGGGTCTGATAGTCCTAATGGCCCTCATGGGCCTCAGTGGCCTAAGTGGCCTAATGGGATTTATGGGAATAAGTGTCGAATGGGCCTAATGGGGTTAACGGATGTAATGGGACCAATGGGCCTAATTGGATTGATGGACCTAATTGGCATAAGTTTCCTCATGGGACTAATGGACATAATGGGCATAATGGGCATATGTGGTCTAAGTGGGCCTAAAGAGCCTAAAGGGACTAATGGGTTGAATGGGCCTAAGTGACCTAATGGGCCTAATGTGCCCAATAGTCCTCATGGGATGAAGGGGCCTAAGGTGACTAATAGGACGAGTGGGCCTAATGGGACCAATGGGCCTAATGGGACGAATGTGCCCAGTGGACCCAGTGGGCCCAATGGGCCCAATGGGCCTAAGTGGCCTAATGAGACGAAGTGGCCTAGAGGGCCTAGTGGGTCAAATGAGTTTATTGGGCCCAAGTGGAATGATGGGTCTAATGGGCCTCATGGGCCCAATGGGCCTATGTGGCCTCATGGGACCAAAGGGTGTTAGTGTCCTAATGGGCCTCATGGGCCTCATGGGTGTGATGGGCCTCTTGGGCCTAGTGTGCCTTATTGGTGGAATGTGGTCATGGGCCTTATGAGCCATATGGGCTTAATGGGCCTTATGGTCCAAAGTGTCCAAGTGGGCCAAATGGGTCTAAGTATCCTAATGGGCCTAATGGGCTTAATTGGACTAATGGAGATAATGGGCCTAATGGACCTAATGGGCCTAAGTGTCCTAATAGGTATAATCGACCTAATGGGGCTAATGGGCCTAAGTGGCTTAATGGACCTAATGGGCCTAATGGGACTAATGGGTTTAATGGTCCTAATGGTCCTAAGCATCCTAATGTGCCTAATGGGCCTAGGTGGCCTAATAGGACTAATGGGCCTAATCGGGCTAATATATAGAATTCGCCTAATGGGCCTCAGTGGCCTATGTGGCTTAATGGGCCCAATGGGACTAATGGGACTAATGGTTTTAATTAGCATAATGAGTCTAAATGGCCTAATGGACCCAATGGGCCTATGTGGCCTAATGGACCCAATGGGCCTATGTGGCCTAAGGGGCCTAATGGGCCTAAGTGGCCTAATGGGCCTAATGGGAATAATGGGACTAATGGGTTTAGTGGGAATAATGGGCTTATGTGGCCTTATGGGCCTAATGGGCCTAATGGACCTAATGGGTCCAACTGGTATAATGGGACTAAGTGGACTAATGAACCTAATGGGCCTAATGGGACTAAGTGGCCTAATCCCCCTAATTGACTGAATATGCCAAATGGGCATAATGGGCCTAATGCGCCTATATATCTTAATGGGCCTAATGTGCCTAATGGGCGTAATGGGCCTAGGTGGCCAAAGTGGCCTAATCTGCCCAATCGAAGGAATGATACTAATGGGCCTAAGTGGCCTAATGGGCCTAATGGGCCTAATGAGTCTAATGCCCAAGTGGCCTAATGGGACCAATGTGCCTAATGGGCTTAATGGGCATAATGGACCCAATGGGCATAATGGACCTAAGTGGCCTTAGTGGTCTAATCAGCCGAATTGGTTGAATGGGCCTATTGGACCTAAGTGGCCTAATGGACATAAGTGGCCTAACTGGCCTAATGGACCTAAGTGGCCTAATCGTGCTGATCGGCCTAATCGACTGAATGGGCCTAATGGGCCTAAGTGGCCTAATGGGCCCAATGGGCCTAAGTGGCCTAATCCACCTAATCGACCGAATGGGCCTCACTGGCCTAATGGTCCTACAACTCCTAATGGGTCGGAGTGGCCTAATCAGGCTAATCGACTGAATGGGACTAAGTGGTTGATTGAACCTAATGGACTTAAGTGGCCGAATGGGCCTAATGGGCCAAATTGTCCAAATGGGGCTAGTGAGGCTAATGGGCCTAAGTTTCCGAATGGGATAAAGTGGCATGATGGGCCGAATGGGCGTAAGTGACCTAATGGGCCTGATGTCCCTAAGTGTCCTAATGAGACTAGTGGCCTTAAGTGAAAAAATGAGACTAATGGGCCTAATGTGCGTATGGGGACGAATGGGCCTAGTGGGCTGAATGAGCCTATTTGGCCAAATGGGCCAATGGGCCTGAGTGGATTAATGGGCCTAATGGGCATAATGGGTCTAAGTGACCTAATCGTCCTAATCGAATGAATGGGCCTAATGGGCCTAAGTGGCATAATGTACCTAATAAGTCTTAGTGGTCGAATGGGCCTAATGGGCATAATGGGATGTAGTGGCCTAGTGGGCCTCATGGGCCTAAGTGGCCTAATGGACCGCATGGGCCTAAGTTGCCTAAGAGGCCTCATGGGTCTAATGGGCCTCATGGGCCTAAGTGGCCTAATGTGCCTCATGGGCCTAATGGGCCCAAGGCACCTATGTGGCCTAATGGGCCTAATGGGATTAATGAGCTTAACGGGCCTAGGTTCCAAATGGTCCAAATGGGCCAAAGTGGCCTAATGGGTCTAAGTAGATGAATGGGCCTAGGTGGCCTAATGGGCTTAATGGTCTTAATAAGTCTTGGGGCCAAATGGGTCGAATGGGCCTAAGTGGCCTAAGTGGCCTAATGGGGCTTAGGGTCAAATGGTCCAAAGTTGCCTAATTGGCCTAATGGGCTTAATGGGATAAATGGGCCTAATGGGCCTAATGGGTTATAGTGGCCTAATGGGCCTAATGGTCCTAAAGGGTCCGAATGGGCCTAATTTTCCTAAGTGGCCTAATGAGACTAATGGGCCTAATGCGCTAAAGTGGCCTAATGGTCTAAAGTTTCCTAATCAACCCAATGATATTAATGGTCCTAATGGTCGCAATGGTCCTAATGGGACTAATGGGCCTAATGGGCCTAAGTGGCCTAATTGGCATAATGTGCTTAATGGTCCTAATGGGCCCAAATTGCCTAATCGTCCTAATGGCCTAAGTGGCCTCATGTGATTAATGGGCTTAACGATCCTAGGGGACAAATTGTCCTAATGGGCCTAATGGTCCAAATGGGCCTAGTTAGCCTAAGTTCCCAATGGGTTGAATATGCCTCATGGGCCTAAGTGTCCTAATGGGCCTTAGTTTCCTAATCGGCCTAATGGGATTAATGGGCCTAAGGGGGCTAATGGGCTTAATTGGCCAAATGGGCCTAAGTGGCCTAATCGGTCGAATGAGTTTAATGGGCCCAATGGGCCTAAGTGGGCGAATGTGCCTAACTAGACCAATCAACCTAATGGTCCTAAGTGGCATGATCGGCCTAAGTGGTCCAATGGGATGAATTGGCACAATGGGATTAATGGGCCTAAGTGGCCTAATAGGCCGAATGGGCCTAAGTAGCCAAATGGACCTAATGGGCCTAAGTGTCCCAATGGGACTAATGGACCTAGGTGGACTAATGGTCCTAATGGGTCTTAGTAGACTCATGGGCTTAAAGGGACTTAGTGGCCTAATGGGCCTAATGGGCTAAATGCCCTAAGTGGCATAATGAGACTAATGGGACTAATGGGCCTAAGTAGCCAAATGAGAAAAATTCACCTTAGTGGACCAATGGGACTAATGGGTCGAATGGGACTAGTGGCCTAATGGACCTAATGGGTCGAATGGGCCTAAGTTGCCTAATGGGTGTAATGGGCCTAAGTGGCCCAATGGGCCTAATGAGCCTTAGTGGCCTAACGGGCCTAACGGGCCTAGTGGGCATAAGTGGCCTAAGTGGCCAAAGGGGACTAATAGTACTAAGGGGCCTAAGTGCCCTAATGATCCTAATGGGACTATGGGGCCTTAGTGGCCTAATGGGCCTAATGGGTCGACGTCGCCTAATGGGCATAATGGATCTAAGTGGCCTAATAGGCCTAGTGTGCCTAATGATCCTAAGTGGATGAATGGGACTAATGGGTCGAAGTGGCCTAATGGTCCTAATGGACCTAATGATCCTAGTGGGCCTAATGGTCCTGAGTGACCTAATGGGCCTATTGGGACTAATTGGCCTAAGTGGATTAAGTGACCTAATGGGCCTAATGTACCTAATGGGCCAACTAGTTCGAAGGGGATTAATAAGCCTAATGGTCATAATGGGCCCAAGTGTACTAATAGGCCTAATGGGCCTAAGTGGCCTAATTGGATTAATGGGCATAATTGGCTAAATGGGTCTAATTGAATTAATGGGCCTCATGGGCCTAAGTTCCCTAATGGGCATATTGGTTCTAGGTGGCCAAATGGGCCTAAGTGCCCTGATTGATGTAATGGATCTCATGGGACTAATTGGCCTCATTGGATGAAGTGGCCTAATGGGGCTAATGGGACTAAGGGCTAATGGGCCCAAGGGGCCAATGGGCCTAATGGGACAAATTGGATGATTGGGCTTAACGGGCCTTGGTGCTAAATGGTCCTAATGGGCTAATGAGACTAAAGGGGTTAATGGAATTAAGTAGCCTATGGGCCTAAGGGGCCTAATGGTCCTAAGTGTCCTAATGGTCCTAGGTGGACTAATGGGCTTATGTGGCCTAAGGGGACTAAGTGGCCTAATGGGCATAATGGGTCTAATGGGTCTAAGTGTCCTAAAAGGATTAATTGGCGTAAGGGGACTAAGTGGACTAATGGGATTAAGTGTCCTAATGGGCATAATTGGCCGAATGGGAATAAGTTTTCTAATTGTCCTAAGGGGTGTAATGGGCCTAAGTGGCCTAATGGGCCTAAGGGGACTAATGGGCATAATGGGCCTAGGTGGCCTAATGGGATTAATGGGCTTAACAGTCCTTGGGGCCAAATGGGCCTAATGGACCGAATGGGACCAATTGGACTAAGTGGCCAAATGGGCCAAAGCTACATAATCTTCCTAATGGTATTAATGGGACTAATGGGTCGAATGGGCCTTAGTGGCCTAATGGGTCGAATGTGCCTAAATGGCCTAAGTGACCTAATGGGTCTAATGGGCCGAAGGGGCCTAATGAGACAAAGTTTCCCAATCGGCCTAATGGTCTTAGTTGGTCGAATGGGATGTATGGGTCAAATGGGTCAAATCGTCCAAATCGACTGAATGGGCCGAAGTGGCCAAATCGGCCAAATGGGATTAATGGGCCTAGTGGGACGAAGTGGACTAATGGGCCTAATAGGCCTTAGTGGCCTCATCGGACTAATGTGCCTAAGTGGCCTAATGGGGATAAGTGCCCTAATGTGGCTAAGTGGCCTAATTGGCTTAATGGTCTTAACAAGCCTAGGGGAAAATGGGCCTAATGGGCCTAATGAGAATAGTGGGCCGAATGGGAATATTTAACCTAAGTATCCTAATGGGCGTAATGGGCCTAATGAGCCTAAGTGTCATAATGGACGTAAGTTTCCTAATCATCCTAATGATCCTAAGTGAGCCTAAAGGGCATAATGGGACTTAGTGGGCCTAATGGGCCTAATGGGCCTATGTGGCCTAATGGGCCTAAGTGGGCCTAATGGACTAATGGGTCTGGGTGGTCGAATGGGACTAGGTTTCATAATGGATCTAGGTGGACAAATGGGCCAAGGTGGACTAATGGGCCTAATGAGCCTAATAGGATGTAGTGTCCTAATAAAACTAAAGGTCCTAATGGGTCAATGTGGCCTAATGGGCCTAAGTGGCATAATCTTAGATGAATGGGCCTAAGTTTCCTAATGAGCCTAGTGGGACTAAGTGACCTAATGGACCTAGGTGGCCTAATGGGTCAAATGGGTCATATGGGTCGAATGAGCCTAATGGGCCTAAGTGGCTGAATTGGCTTAATGGTCCTAATGGGCCAATGTGGCCTAATAGGCTTAAGTGGCCGAATGGGCCTAAGGGGCCTAATGGGGATCATGGGAATAAGTGGCTGAATGGGCCTAAGTGGTCGAATTGGCCTAATGGGCTAAATGGACATAATGGGCCTCATGGGCCTAAGTGTTCTAATCGGCCAAATGGGCCTAAGTGTCTTAATGGGCCTAATAGGCCTCATGGGCCTCATGGTCTTAAGTGGCCTAATGAGACTAATGGGCCCAAGTGGAAAAATGGGCCTATGGGGCCTTAGTGTCCCAATGGGCATAATTTTCCTAAGTGACCTAATGTGAATAATGGGACGAATGGGACGAATGTTCCTAATAGGCCTAAGTGGCCTAATGGGCCTAATGGGCCTAATGGGGTGAATGGGCCTAATAATCCTAAGTGGCATAATGGTCCTAATGCGCCTAGGTGGCTAATCATTCTAATGGGATTAATGGGCTTAATGGGCCTAAGTGGCCTAATGGGCCTAAGTGGACTAATGGGCCTAAGTGGCCTAATGCGCCGAATGGACCAAAGTGGACAAATGGGCCTAATTGGCCAACGTGGCCTAATCGGCCTAATGCGCCTAAGTGGCCTAATGGGCTAAAGTGGATGAAGGGGCCTAAGTGGCCTAATGGGATTAGGGGGGTTAAGTGACCTAACAGGCCAAAGTGGCCTAAAGGGCCTAAGTGGCTTAATGGCCCTAATGGTCCTAAGTGTCCTAATGGGCCTAATGGTCCCAAGTGGCCTAATGGGCCTAATGGGCCTAATGGGATGAATGGGATGAATGGGACTTAGTGTCCAAAATTACCTAATGGTATTGATGGGCCTCAGTGGATTAATGGACCTAGTGGGACTAATGGGTTTAAGTGGCCTAATGGGCCTATTGGGCCAAAATGTCCTAATCAGACAAATGGACCTAATTGAACTAAGTGGCCTAATAGGACTAACGTGCCTAAGTGGCATAAGTGTCCTAATGGTCTTAATGGGATAGAGTGGCCTAATGGGCTTAAGTGGCCTAATGGGACTAAGTGGCCTAATGGGCCTAATGGGCCTAAGTGGCATAATGGGTCTAATGGTTTAATGGACATAATGGGCCTAATGAGGCTTAGTGGCCTAATGAGACTTAATTGATTAATGGGCCTAAGTTGCCTAATGGGCCTAATGGGGCTAAGCGTCCTAATCGGCATAAGGGCCTAAGTGGCCTAATGGGTTGAATGGGCCTCACTGGCCTAATGGGAATAATGGGAATAAGTGGCAAAATGTGCCAAATGGGCCTAATGGGAATATGTGGGCTAATGGGCCTCAATGGCCTAAGTGGCCTAATGGGCCAAATTGGCCAAATTTTCCAAATGGGCCTAAGTAGCCTAATGGGCCTAATGGGCCTTAGTGGCCTAATGGACGTAATACCCTGAATGGACCTAACTAGCCTAATGGGCCTAAGTGGCCTAATGATTCCAAGTGTCCTAATGGTCCTAAGTGGATTAATGGGCCTAATGGGACCAATGAGCCTAAGTGACCTAATGAGCCTAATGGGCCTAAGTGGCCTAATGGGCCTAAGTGGCCTAATAAGCTTAATTGGTTTAAGGGGGACTAAGTGGACTAGTGGGCCTAATGGGCCTAAGTGTCCTAATGGTCCTAAGGGGACTAAGTGGCCTATGGGATTAAGTTTCCTAATGTGTTTAATTAGCCTAATGTGCCTAATGGGCCTAAGTGGCATAATGGGCCTAAGTGGCCTAATGGGAATAATGCACAGAATGGGATTAAGTGGAATAATGGGATCAATGGGACTAATGGGACAAAGGGGCCTAAGTGTCCTAATGGGCCTAAGTGGCCTAAGGGGACTAAGTGGCCTAATGTTCCTAATATAACTAATGGTCCTAATTGGCCTAAGTGTCCTAATGGTCCTCTATGGCATATTGCACCTAATGCACCGAATGCACCTAATTAGTATAATTGGCCTAAGTGGCCTAATGGACCTTAGTGGCCTAATGGGCCCAAGTGGCCTAATGTGCCCAAGTGGCCAAATGGGCCTATGTGGAATAGTTGGTTTAATGGGACTAATGTGCCTAATTGGGCTAATTGGCTGAATGGGCCTAATGGTCCATGTTGGCCTAAGTAGCCTAATGGGCCTAATCCAATGGGCATATTGGACTTAATGTTCCTAATGGGCCTAAGTGGACAAATGATCTGAATGGGCCTAATTGTCCTAATGAGCCTAGGTGACCTAATTGTCCAAATGTGTCTCATGGGCCTAATTGTTCTAAAAGGCATAAGTGGCCTAATGGGACTAATGGGGCCTAATGGGTATAAGTGGCCTAATGGTCCTAATTGGCGTAATGGGAATAATGGTTCATATGGGACTAAGTGGGCTAATGGGCCTAATCTAATGAGTTAGTGGGCCAAATGGAAATTAGTGGCCTAATGGACTGAATGGGATTAATGGGCTGAAGTGCCCTAATGGGCCTAATTGGCCTAAGTTTCCAAATGGGACTAAATGGTGTAATGGTCCAAATGGGTCTAATGGGCCTAATGGGACTAATGTTCCTAAGTGGCCTAATTGGACTAATGACCCTAATGAATAAACCTGATGGCTCTGCAATCTTAGCACTCGATGCTCCCGCTGCCTCCTCTTCCCCTTCTATGGTTTTGAGGGTCTTCTTGACGGTTATGGTGCCACTTCACCTGATATATCATCTTCCTTCTCTTTATTTATTTATCTTTCCTCTCAAATGATGTGGCATGCTGTTGTGATCATCGTGTTCCACTCACCACCCCTCTTTCAATCTATCCTTGTGCATCGAACCCCCATTCTGGGTCTGTGTGTGCGGGTGCTTTAGACGTCTTGGGTTGGCTCTGGTGAGTGTGCTTGATTCCTTCTTTATCATCTATCCATGATGGTCTACCCATATCCTTTGAATCCACTTTAGTCGCACTCGATTCAAGATCTGGGCCTACTTTGGATCGTGCTGGAGTAGGGATGGGAGTGGTCTCATCTCAGGTTCATTCCTCTATTTGGATCCTTCTCTATTTTGAATATACGAATTGAGGTCTCGTATGGTGATTTTTTGGGATTGATTTTGTTTCTCTATTATTTGTTCTCTGTTTCCTTGGACTAATGCAGTTTTCCACTTGGTCCCTTACCAAGGCCCCCATTTACTCATCCTTGCTTTGATCCTTTCCCTATCAGTCCAGTGTGTGGGTCTTCATGGAGGTTATGGTAGGTGCAGATCGAGTTTCTTAGGGTCTTCATGAGGGATAATGGCCCAAATTTGAATGTATTAATGGTTGTGATGTTTTTTGATGGTTTTTTGGAAGTGAAGTTGAAGTTTTACAGTGGTGATATGAAGACATCAGTGGTGATTAGTGGACATCTTGGTTCATTTTTCTCTGGTTCTAAGCTCCAACGATGATGGTTGATGATGATGAAAGTGGTGTTCCCACTGGTGATGTGGTGACTCTGATAGTGATGGTTATGAGGATGATGTTCTGAGTGGATGACAATGAGGTGATAATTATAATGAGTTATGATGTTGGTGACAACTTCTTCAATGTGTTATCTTCGATGCAATGACTGCACCCAATGGGCCTAAGGGGGATAATGCACCCAATGAGCCGAAGGGGACGAATGGGCCTAAGTGGCCTAATGATCCTAATGGCTAATGGGACTAATGGTCCTAATGAACCTAATGGGCCTATGCATCTTAAGTGGCATAAAGGGCCTAATGGGCCTAAGTGTTTATGTGGGACTAAGTGTTCTAATAGGCCTAATGGGCCTAATGGGAATAAGTGTCCTAATGGGCCTAAGTGGCCTAATGGGACTAATGGTCCTAATGGGACTTAGTGGAATAATGGGCCTAAGTGGCCTAATGGGTCCAATGGATAATGGGCCATATGGGCCTAAATGGCCTAAGTGGCCTAATGGGCATAATGGGCCAAGTGGCCAAAGTGACCTAATGGGACTAATGGGCTCAATAGGACCAAGTGGCATAATGGGCCTAAGTAGCCTAAGTGACCTAATGGTCCTCATGAGCCTACGTGGCCTAAGTGACCTAAGGGGCCTAATGGGCCTAATGGGATCAATGGGCCTAAGCGGCCTAAGTGGCCTAATGGGCATAAGTAGCCTAAGTGGACTAAGGGTCCAAATGGGCCTAATGGGATCAATGGGCCTAAGAGGCCTAATGGGACTAAGTGTCCTAAGTAGCCTAATGCGCCTAAGTGGGCCTAAGTGGCCTAAGTGGCGTAATATGACTAATGGGCCTAAGTGGCCTAATGGGCCTAAGTGTCCTAATGGGCTTAAGTAGCCTAATGACCCCAATGGGTCTAAGGGGATGAATGGGCCTAAAGGGCCTAACTGGCCTAATGGACCTAATGGACCTAATTGGTCTAATGGGCATAAGTGACCTAAGTGGACTCAAGGTCCTAATGGTATTAATGAGCCTAAGTTTCTGAGTGGTCCTAAGTGTCCTAATGGGCCCAATAGACACAAGTGGACTAATGGGCCTAAGTGGCATAATGGGATTAATGGGCCTTAGTGACCTAATGGACCTAAGTAGCCTAAGTAGCATAATGGCTAATGGGTCTAATGGGCCTAAGCGGCCTACGTGGCCTAATGGGCCTAACGGGCCTAAGCGGCCTAAGTGGCCTAATGGGCCTAATGGGATCAATGAGACTAAGTTTCATAATGGGCCTAAGTGGCCTAATGGGCCTAAGCGACCTAAGTGACCTAAGGGGCTTAATGGGCCTAATGGGATCAGTGGGTTTAATGGACTCAGTGGGCCTAAGTGGCCTAAGTGTTCTAATGGGCCTAAGCAACCTAAGTGGACTAAGGGGTCAAATGGGAATAATGGGCTCAACAAGCCTAAGAGGGATAATGGGCCTAAGTGGCCTAAGTGGCCTAATGGGACTAGTGGACCTAATGGGCCTAAGCATCCTAAGTGGTCTAAGGGGCCAAATAGGACTAATGAGATCAATGGTTCTAAGTGTCCTAATGGGCCTAAGTGTCCGAATGGGCCTAATTGGCCTAATGGGACAATAAGGCCTAAGTGGGATAATAAGCCTAATGGGCCTGAGTGGCCTAATGGGCCTAATGAGCATAAATGGTCTAATGGTCCTAATGATTCTAATGGGGCTAATGAGCCTAATTGGCCTAATGGGAGGAATGGGACAAATGGGCCTAATGGGCGTAATAGACCTTAGTGGCCTAATGGGCCTAAGTGGCCTATTTAGCCTAATGGGCCTAGGTGGCCTAATTGGCCTAAGTGGCCAAATCGACATAATGGTATGAATGGGCCTATTTGGCTTAATGGTACCAATGTGATGAATGTTCCTAATGAGCCTAATGGGACTAAGTGGCCTAATGGGCCTAATGGGCCTAAGTGGCCTAATGGGGATTTATGGGCCTAAGTGTCCAAATGGGCCTAAGTGGCCTAATCAACCTAATAGGTCAAAGTGGCCTAATAGACCTAATGGTCCAATTGGGCCTAAGTGGTCTAATGGGAAAAATGGTCTGAATGAGCCTAAGTGGCCTAATCGGCGTAATAGGTATAATGGGCCTAAGCGGTCTAATCATCGTAATGGGCCTAAGTGGCCTAGTAGGCTAATGGGCCTAAGTGGCCTAATGGTTCGAATGGGCCTAATGGGTTAAGTGGGATAAATGGGCCTAATGGTCCTAAGTGGACCAATGGGCCCAATGGGCCTAAGTGGCCTAATAAGGCTAATAGGCCTAAGTGGCCAAATCACCCTAATGGGCCTAATGGACCTAAGTGGCCGAATGGTCATAGCGGGCCTAAGTGGCCTCATGGGTCTAATGGGCCTAATTTTCCTAATGGGCCTAGGTGACATAATTGGATTAAGTGGACTAATCGGAGGACTTAGGTATTAGTGTTCCAAATATAGTGTTTTGGGTCTAGGTTTTAGGATTTTTTTGGTTATAATTGGCCTAAATTGGTCTAAATTGGCCTAAATGACCAAATGGCCAAATAAAAAATGAGCCTAATGGACCAATGAACTGATAGTATAATGTCTTAATGACCTAAATGACCTAATTGGTCTAAATAGCCTAATGGCCTAATAGCCTAATGGCATAATTGGCATAATGTCCTAATTGGCATAAATGAACTAATTGGTCTAAATGGAATAATTAGTCTTACTAGATTAAATGGTATTATGGGATTAAATGGTCTAATTAACCTAATTGTACTAATTGGCCTAATTTTCCTAATTAGCCTAAATGTCTAAATGGGTATAATTGGCCTAATTGGTCCAAATGTATTAAATGGTCCAATTGGATTAAATGGTCAAATTTGATTAATTAGCATATTTTTCTTAATTGGCCTAAATTGGTGTAAATGGTCAAATCACTAAATGATCAATTGACCTAATGGTGTAATGAACTAATGGTATAATGATGTAATGACCAAATTGTTCTAAATATCCAAATGACCAAATTATCATAAATGACATAATTATTCTAAATGGACTAATTGGTCCAAATGGATTAAATGATCTAATTGGATTAAATGGTATAATTAGCCTAATTGGCCTAATTGACATAAATGGTTTAATCAGTCTAATTGGAATAAATGGATTAATGGATTAAATGGCCTAATGTACTAATTGGCCTAATTGGATTAAAGGCCTAAATTCTATATGGCCTAATGAACTAATTGAACTAATAGAATAATTGTCCTAAACGACCTAATTGGCCTTAAGGGCCTAATTGGACTAAATTTTTTAATTGGCCTAATTTTCCTAATTGTCCTAATTCACTTAAATGGCCTAATTGGCCAATTAGCCAAGTAGAAAAATAGAAAAATGATCCAAATTACTAAGTGACTGAACAACCAAATAACACAACATAAATGGAATTAGACTAAAATGAATAGACAAGAGGAATCCATAACGTACACAGGTTTATCTTGCTAATTATTATGGATTGTTTATGTTATGTCACTAGTATTAAATTTATAATTAAATTTACATTTATATGTTTCTTCATTTTATGGATTTCTTCCACAACTAAAATTTTAATTAATTCTAGGTTTATCACTCCATATTATTAAATAATGTCGTATTATACTAATCAATGTCATTTTCAATAAAAAGAGATTGGAATGAAAGGTTGTGTGCCTCGAGAAAAATTATTTTCCTTAACTAGGAAGAAAAATAATGGAAGTGATGTAAATGCACAAACATGAGATAAGATTGTAAGTTTTTATTAATATTTTAAATTTTGATACGTAATTCATAATTAAATATCTTGTTTGTATTTTCAACAATGTGTCTTGGAGGCCCTCAAAGAGAAATAAGATGAAAACTTTGGGCCAAATGATCATTTGAGGCAAGTATTAGGTGAGGAGCGCCATGGGAGAGTCTGATGTCGACCCATGAAAAACATCATCCCCACTAGGTATTGGCCCTCATCGAGTGCCTCTCAAACCTATCATACTACCAAGATGAAAAACGATCATGCAGAAGTAGATGAGGCCAACAAAATAACTATAAAGGAGCGTGAAAGAAGTAATTGGTCACCGAACATTTCCTGAAAAATATGTCAGTTATAAGTCCACCACTTCCATCAGAGACTGCTATTACTTTTGATTCATGTATGACATCAATGTGCTCTTTATATGATACCTCAATTGATTTTAATGGGGGTCCTCTAGCGACAATCCACATGTACTTCTCTGATCTCTGAGAAACACCACTTGATCTCTAGGTGATAGTGCGGTGAGTCAAATGTATTATGTTCTTAATTCTTGATATATCATTCTTCAGTCTTGAAGAAATATTTCTTGCACTTCTTATTCTTGAGAGAGAGAGAGAGAAGGTGGAGTTGAGAGGGAATTTGTTGTGCGAAACAATTTTCTATTCTCAATTTTTGGATGATCTACACAATAGATCTAGATGCCTATTTATAAAGTTGAGATTTAAGTTAAGATATTATTTAATTGCATACCATCCATTAAACAACATTAATTACCATCAATAAATCCCATACCACATAATATTATTATATAATTATTATATTTTGGCGCATGCCAACTTGCGCAATAACAAATATTATATAATGGTATTGTTAATTAATATTTGTCAATAGACTCGGTCTTGGTCCTTTCAAACTCCTCTATCATTTATTGAACAACCGAATAAATATTTTATTCATAAATAAATATTTTATTTTCATTATACTGAATAAATATTTATTAAAATATTAAATAAATAAAATAAATATTTTATTCACATATCGGTGAATAAATATTTATTTAATTTATGTGATCAATATAAATTGAATAAAATTATTTCTCAAACTTGAGAATAATATTTACTCCATTAATTAAACTCAAATAGAATTTAATCGAGATCAAAGGAAACACTTAATGTGTGACCCTCTAGGATTCCTTATCATTGACATTAGGCGAACTTGCCTAAAGTCTGAGATTACTATCTAGTAATGGGTTGAAGCACCCAAGAGAAAGAACTTGATGTCGCAACATCGAAAACCAGATACAAACACTCACTGTGTAGTATAATCTCTTTGTCACAATATCTCATCAATAAGGTTCCACATTTGTGTCACTAACCTATATTATAGATATGTATTCCTTTGACTATCTAAAATAAACACATAATTACACCATGGACATGGAATTTAATGTGATGGTTTTATTCTAATCAAAGGGTCTATATATCAGCTTCTATAAATATGGAAGGTAAAAATCCTTCCTTGACTTATTCATTAATGACATGTCACTCATGATGCACCCAACGTATCCAACTTCTCCATGAGTTGTTATCGCCCTGGTCTATGACATACATCTAAGTATGAAAGTTGTGATATGATTTAATAATAATCTTAAAGTCTAAGGTCCATCACACACACTCATATATAGGAATATCCTATGACACCAAAACATGTGGATTTCCTACCGGCGGGTCTGTTCTCATAATCTCTCGTCTTGGAGATTACCAAGTTTTACTTCATGAGAAGAAGGATCATCTGCTTATGAGTACATGTACTTGATAGTATATGTATTTTTTGTCCCTTAATAGTATGTTATATAAATGGAATAAATGTCCTAATTGGCCTAATTGGCCTAAATTGGCCTAAATGGCTAAAATTGGCCTAATTGGTCTAAATGGTCTAAATTGGCCTAAATGGTCCAATTGGCCTAAATTGCATAAATTGCCTAATTGTATTAATTGTCCTAATTGATCTAAATGTATTAGATTATCCTAATTGGCCTAATTGGCCAAATTGTCCTAAATGACCTAAATTAACCTAATTGGCCCAATTGACCTAAATTGCTTAAATTGTCTAATTGGTCGAATTGTCCTCAATGGCCTAATTAGCCTAAATGACCAAAATTTCCCAAATCGACTTAAATGTCCTAATCGGCCTAATTTTACTAAATGGAATAAATTGGACTAAATGGACTAATTTTTCGAATTGGCTTAAATTGTCTAAATTAGCCCAAATAGCCTAAATGTCCTAAATTGGCCTAAATGGACTAATTGGTCTAAATGGCCTAAATTGGACTTAATGACCTAAATTTTATAATTGGAATAATTTTCCTAAATGAACTAAATGGAATAAATGTCCTAATTGTCCTAAATGGTCTAAATTACCTAAATGAACAAATTGATTAATTGGCCAAAATGAACTAAATGGCCTAAATTGGCCTAAATGGTCTAATTGGCCGAATTGGATTAAATGGTTTAATTGGCCTAAATGGCCTAATTGGCCCAATTGACCTAAATATACTAAATGGACTAATTGGAATAATTTTCCTAATTAGGCTAAATGGCCTAATGGCCTAAATTGGCCTAATTGGTCTAAATGGCCTAAATTGGTATAAATGGTCTAAATGACCTAAATGGACTAAATGGGCTAATTGGCCTAAATGGACTAAATGAGCTAATTGGTCTAATTGGAATAAGTGGCCTAAATTTACCTAAATAACCAAAATTGGCCTAAATGGAATAAATTGGCCAAAAGGCCTAATTGGTCTAATTGGCCTAAATTGCCTAATTGGCCTAATTTTCCTAATTGGTCTAGATGAGCTAAATTGTCCTAAATATCCAAATTGTCCTAAAGGTCTAAATGGAAAAAATTAGTCTAATTGGACTAATTGTTCTAAATGGACTAAATGGGATAATTGGGCTAAATTACCTAAATTTTGTAATTGGCCTAATTGGCCTAATTGGACTAAATGGCCTAAATTGGTATAAATGGCCTAAATGGAAAAAAAAATTCCTAAATGGAATAATTGGATTAAATTTACTAAATTGCATAATTGGCCTAATTGTACCAAATGGTCAAATTGGGCCTAATCGGATTAAATGGCCTAATCGACCTAATTGAACTAATTGGTCTAAATTGCCTAAATTGGCCTAAAGGGCATAATTGACCGAATTGGCCTAAATGGTATAAATTGGTCTAAATAACCTAAATGATCTAAATTGGAATAAATGGACTAATTAGCCTAAATGTCCTAAATTGGCCTAAATGGTCTAAATGAACTAAATTGCTTAATTGGCCTAATTGGTGTAATTGGCGTAATTGTCACAATTGACCTAATTTGTTTAATTATCCTAAATGGTCTAAATCTTATAATTAGAAAAAATGCCCTAAAGGGCCTAAATTGGACTAATTGGACTAAATTGGTCTCATTGGCCTCATTATCCAAAATGGCCTAAATTTGCCTAATTGGCCAAAATACCCTAATTGGCCAAAATGGCCTAAATAGCCTAATTGGGCTAATTAGACTAAATGAACTAAATTGGACTAAATTTCCTAATGGGACTAAGGATCGAATGGGCCTAAGTGGACTAAGTGGCCTAATAGGTCTAATGGGCTTAAGTGGCCAAATGGGCCAAATGGGTTTAGTGGACTTAAGTGGCCTAATGGGCTTAAGTGTCCTAATCAGCCTAATAAGAAAATTGGTCCTAAATGGCCTAATGGGTTTAATGGGACTAATGGGATTAATGGTCTAATTAAACATATGAGACTAATTGGCCATGTGGGTATAAATTAGCCTAAATAGCCTAAATGTCCTAAATTGGCCTCAATGGCCTAAATTGGACCAATGACTTAAATTGTCTAATTGGATTAATTGGATTAATTGGACTAAATAAACTAAATATCCTAAATGGACTAATTGTCCTAAATGGCCAAAATGACTTCAATGAAAAAATTGATTAATTGGCCTAAATGGCCTAAATGGCCTAAATTGGCCTAAATGGTTTAATTGGACTAATTGGCCTAAATGGATTAATTAGTCTAAATGGACTAATTTTTCTAAATGGACCAAATGGAATAATTGGCATAATTGGCCTAATTAGGCTAAATTTCCTAAATTAACCTAAATGGCATAAATTGGCCTAACTGGTCTAAATGACCTAAATTGGTCTAAATGGTCTAAATGGAATAATTGGCCTAAATGACCTAAATGTCCTAATTGATATATTTGCCCTAAATGGAATAATTGGACTAAATGGACTAAATGACCTAATTGTTCTAATTGGCCTAGTGACCTAAATTGACCTAAATTGCTAAATTAGCCTAAATGGCATAAATTGGCCTAAATGACCTAATTGGTCTAATTGGCATGAATTACCTAATTGGCCTAATTTTCCTAATTGGTCTAAATGGACTAATTTTCCTAAATGTCCTAAATGGCCAAAATTTGTCTAATTTTCCTAATTGGTCTAAATGGCCTGAATTGGCTAAATGGAATAATTGGGCTAAATTGCCTAAATTGTGTAATTGACCTAATTAGAATAATTGGCCTAAGTGGCATAAATTGGTCTAAATGGCCTAAATGGAAAAATTTTTACAAAATGGACTAATTGGATTAAATTTCCTAAATTGAATAATTGGACTAATTAACCCAAATGGTCAAAATTGGTGTAATCGGCTTAAATGGCCTAATCAAATTAATTGAACTAATTTTTCTAAATTGCCTAAATTGGCCTAAATGGCATAATTGGATAAATTTTCCTAAAGGTTCTAAATTTTCCTAAATATCCTAAATTACCTGAATTGGCCTAAATGGATTAATTAGCCTAAATGTCCTAAATTGGGCTAAATGGCCTAAATGAACTAAATTGGCATAATTAGACTAATTGGACCAATTGGACTAATTGGATTAATTAGCCTAAATTGGACTAAATGTCCTAAATATTCTAATTGGCGTCAATTCCCTAAAGGACCTAAATTGGCCCAATTATCCTAAATTGGTCTCATTGGCCTCATTAGCCTAAATGGCCTAATTTTCCAAAATATCCTAAATGGACTAATTGTTCAAATTGGCCTAAATGACATAAATTAGCCTAAATGGACTAATGGGACTAATGGGCCTAAGGGTCGAATGGTCATAAGTGGCCTAATGGTTCTAATGGGATTTAAGTGGCGAAATGGGCCAAATGGGATTTAAGTGTCCAAGTGGTCCAAATGTTCCAAATGTTGTACTTGAGGTCGACTGATGTGCTGTTCATAAGAGAAAAACTCCGAGTTTTAGTGAGAAGAAGAAGTTTCCCTATTCACTTTTTTTGAAGAAGTTTTGACATATTGAAGTGAAAGAAAAGAGACAAGATCACAATGTTGTATTCAGTTGATCATCGTAATCAGTGTTTATAATCAGGGAGAATCATACTTGGAGGAATAAGACTAGGAAAATCATACTGGGAAAATCAAAATTTCTTTTTTTCTGAACAAAATTCAAAATGTTCTTACCATCTTCCAGGTAAGAAATTGGTAAAGTGTTTTCAATTGAATACATTTGTGGAATTAAAAATAATCATAGTTAACATGAGTACTTACACAATCATTGCATTACCCTATTTGTGCTAAGAGGGTGAACATACACTATTAGATTGTTTACATGGTGCTTCACGAGTTAAAGGGTATATCCTATTCGTTGTAATCTAATGATTGTTTTCTAGTGGATTTTGTGGTAGTGGATCACTTACATACCAAACCAAGGATGTATCTATTCTTATTGAATAGTTAATCTTGTAAACACTTGTGTTCATGTGGATATGTGTTTGAATTGTTTTCGATAGGGAATATAATCTTTAACAAGAGGTGAATGTTGTTTCATTTGAAAAGAAATATAAGAGGAAAAAGTATCACTGATTCACCCCCTCCCCCTATCAGTGATACAATCATCCATTGGGAACTTTCAAGTGGCCTAACAAGGGGCCTAATAGGCCTAATGGGCCTAAATGGCCGAATGGGCCTAAGTGTGAGAATGGGCTTAACTGGCCTAAGTGGCCAAATGGGAACAATGGGACTAATGGACTTAATAGGCCTAACTAGCCTAAGGGGCCTAATGGGCCCAATGGGCCAACTGGGCCTAACCTACCTAAGTGGATAAATAGGCTGAATGGGCCTAAGTGGCCCAATGAGTTGAATGGGCCTAAGTGTCCAAATGGGCCCAATAGGACCAATGGGCCCAACTGGCCTAACTATCCAAATTGTCCTAATGGGCCCAATGAGCCTTGTGCGTCTAACTGGCCAAAGTGGCCTAATGGGAATAACTAGCCTAAGTGGCCCAATGTGCCTAATGGGCTGAACATGCCAAAGTGGCGTAATGGGCCCAATGAGCCTAATGGGCCTAACTATCCAAAGTGTATTAATGAATCTAATTGGATTTAAGTGGCATAATGGGCCTAATGTTCTGAATGATCCTAAGTGGCGTAATGGGCTAAATGATCCTGAGTAACCCAATGGGTTGAAAGGGCCTCAGTGGCCCAATGGGCCTAATGGGCTGAATGGGCCTAATGGGATGAATGGGCCTAAATGTCCTAATGGGACTAAGTGGACTAATGGGCCTAATAGGCCTAATGGGCCTAAGTGGATGAATGGTCCAAATGGTCTCAAGGGGCATAATGGGCCTAATTGGAAAAATGGGCCTAATGGGAATAAGTGGCCTAATGGGCCTAATGGGCCTAAGTGGCCTAATGGGCCTAAGTGGCCTAAGTGACCTAAGTGGCCAAATGCACCTAAGTGGTGTAATGGGACAAATGGGCCTAAGTGGCCTAATGGGACTAAGTGGACTCATGGGCCTAATGGTCTTAATGTGCCTAAGTGGCCTAAGTGGCCTAATGGGCCTAAGTGGCCTAATCAGCCTAAGTGGCCTAATGGGCCTAAGTGGCCTAATCAGCCTAAGTGGCCTAATGGACCTAAGTGGGATAAGTAGCCTAATGGGCCTAACCGGCCTAATGGTCCTAATGGGCCTAATGGTCCTAATGGGCCTAATGGAACTAAGTGGTCGAAGTGGCCTAATGGGCCTAAGTGGCCTAATAGAACTAATGGTCCAAAGTGGCATAATGGGCCAAAGTGGCATAATTGGCCTAATGGGCTGAAGTAGCATAATGAGCCCAAGTGGACTAATAGGCCTAAGTGGCTTAATGGGCCTAATGGGCATAATGGGCCTAAGTGGCCTAAGTGTCCTAATGGCCTTAATGGGCCTAAGTGGCCTAATGGTCCTAAGGGGACTTAGTGGTATAATGGGCCTAATGGGCCTAATTGGACAAAGTGTCCTAATGGGTCTAATGGGCCTCAGTGACCTAATGGGCCTCAGCGGCCTGATGGGAATAATGGGCCTGAGTGGCCTAAGTGGCCTAATGGGCTTAAGTGGACTAATGGGCCTAACGGGCCAGTGGCCTAATAGGCCTAATGAGCCTAAGTGGCCTAATGAGTCGAATGATCCTAAGTGTCTAAATGGACCTAATGGGACTCAATGTCCTAATTGGTCGAATGGGCCTAAGTGGTCGAAGTGTCCTAATGGGCCGAATGGGCCTAAGTGGACTAATGGGCCTAATGGGCCTAACTGGAAAAATGAGCCTAATTAGCCTAAGTGTCCTAATGGGCCTAAGTGGCCTAATATACCTAAGTTGTCAAATGGGCCCAGTGGTCATAATGGGCCAAAGTGGCATGAGTGTCCTAATGGGCCAAATGGGCCTAAGTGGCCTAATGGGCCTAATGGGCCTCAGTGGCTTAGTGGGACTAAATGGTTAAAGTGTCCTAATAGGCCTAATTGGACTAATGGGTCTAATGGGCCTCAGTGGCCTAATGGGCGTAATGGGCCTAAGTGGCCTAATGGGCTTAATGGGACCGAAGGGGCCTAAGGGGTCTAATGGGCCTAATATGCCTAATGGGCCTCAGTGGCCTAATGGGCCTAATGGGCCTGAGTGGTCTAATGGGAATAATGGGAATAGGTGGCCTAATGGGCCTAAGTGGCCTAATGGGCCTAAGTGGCATAATAGGCTTAAGTGGACTAAGTGGCCTAATGAGCTTAATTGGCCTAAGTGGCCAAATGGGCTGAATGGGCCTAAGTGAACTAATGGGAATAATGGGCCTTAATGGACTAATGGGTCTAATGTGACGAATGAGCCTAAGTGGCCTATATGGACTAATGGGTCTAATGGGCCTAAGTGGCCTAATGGGCCAGTGGGACTTAGTGGCTGAATGAGCCTAACTGGCTGAAGTGGCCTAATGGGCCTAATGGGCATAAAGGGCCTAAGTGGACTAATGAGCTGAATGGGCCTAAGTTGCCTAATGGGTCTAATGGGCCTCAATGGCCTAATGGGCCTGATGGGCTGAATGGGCCTAAGTGGCTTAATAATCCTAATGGGCCTAAGTGGCCTAATGAGTCGAATATTCCCAAGTGGCCTAATGAGACTAATGGGACTAATGGGTTTAATTGGCCTAATGGGCCTAAGTGGCCGAATGGGCCTCAGTGGCCTGGTAGGAAAAATGTGCCTAATGGGCCTAAGTGTATTGATTGGATTAATGGGATTAATGGGATTAATGGGCCTAAGTGGACTAATGATCCAAATGGGCCTAAGTGTCCAAATGGGCATGATGGGTCCAATCGTCCTAAGTGTCCTAATGGGACCAATGGGCCTGATGGACTTAATGGGATTAATGGGCCTAGGTGACCTAATTCTAAATGCACCTAAGTGTACTAATGGGCTTGATGGTCCCAATGGGCCTCATGGACCTGATGGGAATAATGGGCCAAATGGGCCTAAGTGGCCTCATAGGCTTGGTGGGCCTAATGCGCTTGATGGGTTTGATGGGCCTAAGTGGCCTAATGAGATGAATGAGCCAAAGTGGCCTAATGGTCCTCAAGGGCCTCATGGGCCTAATGGTCCTAAGTGTCCTAATGGACCTAATGGGATAAATGGAAAAAATGGGCCTCAGTGGCCTCATGGGCCTCATGGGCCTAGTGATTCTAATGGACCTAAGTGGCCTAAGTGTCTTAATGTGCCTAATGGGACTAATGGTGGTAATGGGTCTAAATGGACTTCGTGGCCTAATGGGACTAATAGGACTAAGTGGATTAATGAGATGAGTGGGCCTAAGTGGCCTTATGGGCCTAATGGGCCTAAGTGGCCTAAGTGGCCTAATGGGGCTAATGAGCCTAAGTGGCCTAATAGGCCTAATGCCTAAGTGGCCTAAGTGGACAAATGGACATAATGCACCTATTGGTCATAATGGGCCTAAGTGGCCCAAGTGGTCTGATTGGCCTAATCGGTGAAATGGGACTAATAGTCATAAGTGGCCTAATGGGTGTAATGGGCCTAGGTGGCCTAATAGGATTAATGGGCCTAGGTTGCCTAATATGATTAATGGGCCTAATGGCCCTCAATGGCCTAATGGTTCTAATAGGCATAATGGGCCTCATGGACCAAAGTGGCCTAAGTAGCCTAATGGGACTCATGGGAATAATGGGTCTAATGGGCCTAAGTGGCCTGATAGACATGATGGGTCTCATGGGATGAATGGGCTTAATGTGCCTCAGGGGCCTAATGGGCCTGATTGGCCTCCTAGCCATAATGGTCCCCAATGGCCCAATGTGCCTAAGTGGGCCAATGGGCCATAGTGGGCAAATGGTCCTAATGGGCCTAAGTTTCCCAATGGGCCTAATGGGCCTGATAGGCCAAATATGAACAATGTGGCGAAGTGGATCAATGGGACTAATGAGCCTAAGTGGTCTAATTAGCCTGATGGGCCGAATGGGCCTCATGGGTTGAATAGGCCTAAGTGGCCTAAGTGTCCTAATGGGATTCATGGGCCTAAGTGGCCTAATGGGCCTAGTGAGCTAATAGGACTAAGTTTTTGAATGGGACTGATGGGTGTAATGGGCGTAATGGGTCTTCGTGGTCTAATGGGCATAATATGCCCAATGGTCATAATGGGCCTCATTGGCCCAATGGGCCTAAGTGGCCTAATGGGCCTAATGGGATTAATGGGACTAATGAGCCAAATGGGACTAATGGGCCAAATGGTCCTAATGGGCCTAAGTGGCATAAGTGGCCTAATCAATATAATTGGCATAAACGTCCTAATGGGCCTAATGGATCTAATGGATCTAATGGGCCTTAGTGGCCGAATGGTCATGATAGGCCCAATGGGAATAATGGACTTAATGGGCCAAAGTGTCCTAAGTAGACTAATGGGCCTAATGGCCCTAATGGGCTTAATGGGATTAATGGGCCTAAGTGGATTAAGGGGCCCGATGGGCCTAAGTTGTCGAACGGGCTTAATGGACCTAAGTGGTGGAATGGAACTAATGAGCCTAAGTGGTGGAATGGGCCTAAGAGGCCTATGTGACCTAATGGGCCTAAGTGGCTGAATGGGCTTGATGGGCCTAATGGGCCTCAAGGGAATCAAGGGACAAATAGGCCTATGTGGCCTCATGGGCCTAATAGACCTAATGGGCATAAGTGTCATAATTTCCATAATGGGCCTAATGGGCCTCATGGGCCTCAGTCGGCTTATGGGCCTGATGGGCCTTAGTGGCCCGATGGGCCTCATGGGCCAAATGGGCCAAATGGGCCAAATGGGACTAATGGGTCTAATGGGCCTCCTAGTCTTAAGTGGCCTAGTGGGCCCAATGAGCCTAAGTGGCTGAAGTGGCCTGATGGGCCTAAAAATCCTAAGTGGCATAATGGGCCAGTGGGCCTAATGGGCCTAATGGGCCTAAGTGGCTCGATGGGTATAATGTGCCTCATGGTCCTAATGGGTTGAATGGGCCTAAGTGGCCTCATGGGCCTAATGTACTTGAAGGACCGAAGTGGCCTAATGGGCATAATGGGCCCAATGGGCCTAATTGACCTAAGTAGTCAAATGGGCATGATGGGCCTAATGAGCCTCATGGCCCTAAGTGACCTAAGTGGCCTAATGGGCCTTAGTGGCCTAATGGGCCTTGTGGGCCTAAAGGGAATAATGGGCCGAATGAGACCAATTGGCCTGATGGACCTAGTAGTCCTCATGGGCCTAATGGACCTAATGGGCCTAAGTTGCCCCATGGGCCCAATGGGAATAATGGGTCGAATAGGACTAAGTGGGCTAAGTGGGCTGAAGGGGACTAATGGACTGAAGGGTCCAAGTTTCCTAACGGGCCTAATGGGCCTAATGGGACCAATGAGCCTCATGCAGCAAAGGGGCCTAATGGGTTTAGTGGTCCTAATGGGGCGAATGGGCCCAATGAGCCCAAAGTGCCTAATGGGCCTAGTGGCCTAAAGGGTCTAGTGGGCCTACTTGGATTAATGAGACTAATGGGCGCAAGTGGCCTGATGGATTCAATGGGCCTCCTGGGCCTCTTGGTCCTCATGGGCCTCATGGGCCTAAGTGGACTCCTGGTCCCAAAGGGCCTAACGGACCTAAGTGTCCTAATGGGCCTGATGGTTCTAATGGGCCTCATCGGCGGAATGCGACTCATGGGCCTGTAGGTCCTAATGGGACTAATGGTCATCAGTGGCCTAATGGGCCTACTTTATCTAATGGTCCTAGTGGGCCTAATGGGCCTAATGGGACTAATGGACCTAATGGGCCAAAGTGGCCAAAGTGGCCTAATCAGGCTGAGCGACCAAATGGGCCTAAGTGGCCTAAGTGGCTTAACGGTTCTAATGGGCCTAATGGGACTAATGGGTTTAATGGGCCTAATGGGCCTAAGTGTATTAATGGGCCTAATGGGCCTATGTATCCTACTCGGGCTAATCGACTGAATTGGCATATTGGGCCTAAGTAGCCTAAGTGGCTTAACAGGTCTAATGGGCCTAATGGGAATAATGGGAATAATGGGTTTAATGGGCCTAAGTGGCCTAATGGGATTAATTGGACTATGTGGTCTAATGGGATAAATGGGCCTAAGTGGCCAAATGGGCCAAATGGTCCTAATGGGCCTAATGGGTTTAATGGGCCTAAGGGGCCTAGGTGGCCGAATGGGCCTAATTTGCCTCATGGACCTAACTGGCCTAAAGGGTCTAATGGGCCTAAGTGGACTAAGGGGCCTAATGGGCCCAAGTGGCCCAATCCCCCTAATCGACTGAATATGCATAATGGGCCTAATTGGCCTAATGGGTTTAATGGGTCGAAGAGGCCCAATGGGCCTAATGGGCATAATGGGTCATTTGGGCCGAAGTGGCCGAAGTGGCCTAATCGGACTCATCGACCGAGTGGGACTAATAGAAATAATGGACTTAAAGGGCCTAAGTGGATGAATGGGCCTCAGTGGCCTAATGGGCCTAAGTGATTAAAATGGCCTAATGGGCCTAAGTGGACTAATGGTTCTCAGTGGCCTAATGGGACTAATCAGACTAATGGGGCTTAGTGTCCGAAATTACCTAATAGGCCTAAGTGGCCTATGTGGCATAATGGGACTAATGGCCTAATGGGCATAAGTGGCCTAGTGGGCCTAACTGGCCTAATGGGCCTAAGTGTCCTAATTAGCCTAATGGACATAATGAGCCTAAGTGGGATAAGTGGACTAATGGGCCTAATCAGCTTATGTGGCCTAATGGGCCTATGTGGCCTAATGGGTCTAAGGGACCTAAGTGGTCTAATGGGATTAATGGGCCTTAGTGTCCTAATGGGCCTAAGTGTCCTAATGGGACTAATGGGCCTTATGGTCCTTAGTGAACAAATGGTCCTAATGGGCCAAATGGACCTAAGTGGCCCAATGGGCCTAATGGCCCCAATGGGCCTAAGTGTCCTAATGAGGTGAATGGGCCTAAGTGGCCTAATGGGCCTAATGGGACTCAATGGCCTAATGAGAATAATGGCCTAAATGGCCTAGGTGGCCTAATGCACTGAACGAGCCTAAGTGGCCTAATGGGCCTAATGGGCCTAAGTGGCCTAATAGGCACGATGAGTCTGATGGGCATAATGGGCCTAATGGTCCAAAGTGACCTAATGTGCTGAGTGGGCCTAAGTGGACTGATGGGGAATATGGGAATAATGTGTCAAATGGGCCAAAGCGGCTTGATGGGCTTGATGGGATTGATGGGCTTGATGGGTCCAAATGGGACTGTGTGGCCTAATGAGCTCAATGTGCCTAAGTGGCCTAATGGGCCAAATGGTCCCCATGGGCCTGATGGGCCTAAGTGGACTAATGGGTCTGATGGGCCTAATGGGCCTAATGGGCCTCAGTGGCCTTAGTGGACTCATGGAACTCATGGGCCTAATGGGCCTAATGGGCCTAAGTGGCATAATGGGCCTATAGGGCCTAATGGTCATCAGTGGACTAATGGGACCAATGCGCCAAATGGGCCTAATTGGCCTAATGGCCCCAATGGCCCTAATGGGAGAAATGGGCCTATGTGCCTTAATGTGCCTAAGTGGCCTCAATGGACTAGTGGGCCTAAGGGGCCTAAGTGGCCTAATGAGCAGAATGGGCCTAAGTTGACTAATGGGGCTAATGGGCCTATGTGGCCTCATGGTATTGATGGGCGTTAGTGGACACATGTGCCTAATGGGCCGAACTAGCATAATGGGCCTAAGTGGCCTAATGGGACTAAGTGGCCTAAGTGGCCTAGTTGGCCTAAGTGGACTAATGGGCCGAATGGGCCTCAGCAGCATAATGGGCCTAATGGGACCAATAAGAATAAGTGGCCTAAGTCACCTAATGGACCTAATGGGCCTAGAGGGCGTTAGTGAAAAAATGGGCCTAATGGTTCTAATGGGACTAAGTGGCCTAATTGGCCTAATGGGCCTAAGTGTCCTAATGAGCCGAATGGGTCTAAGTGGCCTAATGGGCCTAATGGGCATGAGAGGTCGAAATGGCCTAATGGACCGAAAGGGACGTAGTGGACCAATGGGCCTAATCAACCTAATGGGCCTAAGTGGCTGAAATTTTCTAATGGGCCTAAGTGGCCAAATTGGCATAATGGGCCAAGTGGCCCCATGGGCCTAAGTGGTCTGATTGGCCTAAGTGGTGTAATTGGCCTAAGTAGGCTAATTGGCCTAAGTGGATTCATGGGTTTGATGGGACTAATGGGCCTAATGGGCCTCTGTGGACACTTGGGCCTAATGAACCTAATGGGACTAAGTGGCCTAATGTGCCTAATTTTCCTAATTGGACTAAGTGGACTAGTGGGCCTAATGGGCCTTAGTGGCCTAATGGACCAAATTGGCCTATGTGGACTAATGGGCCAAATGGGCCTAAGTGGCCTAATGGCTCAAATGGGCATAAGTGGCCTAATGGGCCTAGTTGGCCTTAGTGCCCAAATGGGCCTAATGGTCCCAATGTGCCTAAGTGGCCTAATGGGACTAATGGGACTAAATGACCTAATGAGTTGAATGTGCCTAAGTGGCCTAATGGGCTTAATGGGCCTCAATGGCCTAATGGGCCTAATGGGTTGTCATGGCCTAATGGTCCTAATAGGCCCGAGTGACCGAAATGGTCTAATGGGCCTACTGGTCCTAATGGGCCACAATGGTCTAATGGGCCTAATCGACCTAAGTGGCCGAAATTTTCAAATGGGCTTAAGTGGCCTAATTGGAATAATGGGCCTAAGTGGCATAATGGGCCTAAGTGTCCTGATGGGACTAATGGGACTAAGTGGCCTAATGGGCCTAAGTGGGATAATGGGCCTAAGTGGCCTAATGGGCTTAATCGGCCTAAGTGGCAGAATGGTCCAAAGTTGCCGGATGGGCATAATGGGTCGTAGTGGCCTAATGGGATGAATGGGCCTAAGTGGCCTAATGGGTCAAATGGGACGAAGTGGCCTAATGAGATGAATGAGCCTAAGTGGCCTAATGGGCCTAATGGTCCCAAGTGGCCTAAGTAGCCTAATGACCTAATGGTCATAAGTGGCCTAATGAGCCGAATGGGCCTAAGGGGCCCAATGGGCCGAATGAGCTTAATGGTCCTAAGTTGCCTAATGAGACGAATGGGACTAAGTGGCCTAATGGTCTTGATGGGCTTGCTGGGCATTATAGGTCGAATGGGCCTAAGTGGCGTGATGAGCGTGATGGGTCTGATGGGCTTAAGTGGCCTAATGAGCTGAATGGGCGTAAGTGGCCTAATGGTCCTAATTGGCCTAAAGGGTCTAATGGGCCTATGTGGCCTAATGGGCATGATGGGGCAAATGGGACAAATGGGCCTCACTGGCCTCATGGGCCTAATGGGCCTAAGTGGCCTGATGGGCCAAATGGGCCTCAGTGGCCTAATAGGCCTAATGTGCCTAATGGGCTTAACAAGCCTAATGGGCCTAATGGGCTTAATGGACCTAAGTGGATTCAGTGGCCTAATGGACTAAGTGGCCTAATGCACCTAATGGGCCTAAGTGGCCTAATGGGCCTAATGGGATTGATGGGCCAAATGGGCCTTGGTGGCCTCATTGGCCTAATGGGCCTAAGTGGATGAAGTAACATAATGGGCCTCGTGGGAATAAGTGGCCTAATGTGCCTGATGGGCCTAATGGGCCTAATGGGTCTAATCAGCCCAATGGCCATAATGAGTCTCAGTGGCCCAATGGGACTAATTGGCCTGATAGGCCCAATGGGAAGAATGGTCTTATATATCCGAATGAGCCTAATGGGCCCAATGGGCGTAAGTGGCCTAATGGGACTGATGAGCCTCTTGGGCCTAATGGTCCTGATGGTCCTAAGTGGCCTAAGTGGGCTAATGGGAATAATGGGTCTAAGTGGCCTAATGGGACTAATGGGCCTAATGGACCTCACCGGACTAATGTGCATGATAGCCCCAATGGAAAAAATGGGCCTGATGGGCCTAAGAGGCCTAAGTGGCCTAAGTGGCCTAATGGGCCTAATGGTCCTAATGTTATTAATGGGCCTAAGTGTCTTGATGGGCTGAATGGGCTGAATAGGCCTAATGGGTCTCAAGGTCCGAATGGGCCTAAGTGACCTCATGGACCTAATGGGCCTAATGAGCATAAGTGGTTTAATGGTCATAATGGGCCTAATGGGCCTCATGTGACTAAGTTGCCTCATGGGGCTAATGGGATTAATGGGCCTTCTAGCGTGAAGTGGCCCAATGGGCCTAGTGGGCCTAATGGGACTAAGTGGCATAATGGGCCTAATGGACCTATGTTCTTGAATGAGATTAGTGGGCTTAAAGGGCCGAATGGACCCAATGGGCCGAAGTGGCCCGATGGGGCTAATGGGCCTAATGGGCCTAATGGGCCTAAGTGGCCTCATGGACATAGTGGGCCTAAGTGGCCTAATGGGCCTAATGGTCCTAATGGACCTAATATGCCTAAGTGGATTGATGTGACTAATGATCCTAATGGGCCTTATGGCTTCAAGGACCTAAGTGGCCTAATGAGCCAAATGGGCCAAAGTGGCCTAAAGGGCCTAGTGGGCCTAAAGGGCCTAATGGGCCTAGTTGAGCGAATGAGACTAATTAGAATGATGGGCCTCATGGTCCTAAGTTTCCTCATGGGTCTAATGGCGATAATGTGCCTAATGGGCCTAAGTGGCCAAAGTGGGCCTAAAGGGCCCAATGGTCTGAATGAGCCTAAGTTGCCGAATGGGCCTAATTGGCCCAATGGGCCTCATGGGCCTAAGGTGCCTACTAGGTTGAGTGGGAAGAATGGGAAAAATGGGCCTTGTGGGCCCAATAGGCTTAATGGCCCTAAGTGGCCTAATGAGCTTAAGTGGCCTAAAGGGCCTAGTGGGCCTAATGGGATTAATGGGCCTAATGGTCCTAATGGGCCCAAGTGGGATGATGGTTCTAATGTGACTCATGTGTCTCATGGGACTAAGTGGACTCAAGGGACCAATGGGATGAATGGTCCTAAGTGTCATAACGGGCCTGATGGGCCTGATAGGCCTAATAGGCCTCATCGGTAGAATACACCTCATGGGCCTAATGGGCTTGATGGGCCTAATGAGCCTCGTGGCCATAAGAGGATTAATGGGACTAAGTTTCTTAATGGTCCTAGTAGGATTAATGGGTCCGATGGGCCTAATGGGGCTAATGGGCTAGATGGACCAAATTGGTCTAAGTGACATAATCGGGCCAATAAACCATACGGGCCTAAGTGTCCTAAGTGGATTAATGGACCTAATGGACCTTGTTGGACTAATGGGTTTAATGGGACTAATGGGACTAAGTTTCCTGATGAGCTTAATGGGCCTACGTTGCCTAATGGGCCCAATGGGCCTAGGTGGCCTAATTGAGCTAATCGACTGAATGGGCCTAAGGGGGCTAAGTGGCCTAAGTGGATTAATGGGCTTAATGGGACTAATGGATTTAATGGGTCCAATGGCCTAAGTGTGTTAATGGGCCTAATGGGCCTAAGTGGACTAATGGGCCTAATGAGACTAAGTGGCCTAATTCCCCTAATCGACTGAATGAGCCTAATGGGCCTAATGGTCCTAAGTGGCCTAATGGGACTAATGTGCCTAAGTCGCTTAATGGGCCTAATCGGCCTATGTGGCTTAATCGGCGTAATCAACCGATGGGAAAAATGTTCTTAATGGGGCTAATGCCTAAGTGGCCTAAGTGTCCTAGTGGGCCTAAAGAGCCTAATGGTCATAATGGGCATAATGGGTCTAAGTGGCCTAATTGGTCTAATCAGCCTAATCAGCAGAATGGGCCTAATGGGCCTAAGTGGCCTAATGGGCCTAATGGGCATATGTGGCCTAATCGGCTTAATCAACTGAATGGGCCTAATGGGCATAGTGGGACTAAGTGTCCTAATGGGCCTAATTAGTCTAAGTGGTCTAATCTGCCTAATCGACCGAATGGGCCTAATGGGCCTAAGTGGATTGATGGTATTAAAGGGCCTGATGGGCCTAAGTGGCCTAATCTGGCTAATCGACCGAATGGCCCAATGTGGCTAAATCGGGTTAATCGATTTAAGGGGCCTAATGTGGCTTGATGGGCCTAATGGGTTTAAGTGGCCTAAGTGGCCTAATCAGCCTAATCGACCAAATGAGCCTATTGATCCTAAGTGGCCTAATGGGCCTAATGGGTCTATGTGACCTAAGTGGACTAATTGGCCTAATCCATCGAATGGGCCTAATGGGCCTTATGGGCCTAAGTGGCTGATTGGGATGAATGAGCCTAAGTGGCTGAATGGTCCAAATGGGCCAAATTGGACTAATAGGGTTAATGGGACTAATGTGCCTAAGTGGATGAATGGCCTTAGGTGGCATAATGGTCCTAATGTTCCTAATGGGCATAAGTAGAATAATGGGCCCAGTGGGCTGAAGTGACCTAATGGACCTAAGTGGCTGAATGGGACAAGTGGTCCTAAGTGGCCGAATGGGTGTAATGGACCTAATGTGCCTAATTGGGCTAATGGGGCTAATGGGTGTAGGTGTCCTAATGTGACTAAGTGGACGAATTGTCCTAGTTTACCTAAGTGGCCTAATGGGCCTAAGTGGCCTAATGGTCCTAGTAGGACTAAGTGACTGATTGGGCCTATTGGGCCTAATTGGCCCAATGGGCCTACTGAGCATAAGTGGCCTGATGGGCCTAAGTGGCCTAAAGGGTCTAGTGGGCCTAATTGGATTAATGTTCCTAATGGGCCTAATGGGACCAAGTGTCCTGATGGGTCTAATGGGCCTCATGGGCCTAAGTGGCCTCGTGGGCCCAATGTGCCTAATGGGACTAAGTGTCCTAATGGGCCTAATGGGCCTGATGTGCCTCATGGGCCTCATGGGCCTCTTGGGCGGAATGCGCCTCATGGGCGGACTAATGGGACTGATGGCCCTAATGGTCCTAAGTGTCATAATGGGAAAAGTAGGCCCAATTTTCCTAATGGGCCTAGTGGGCCTAATGGTTCTAATGGAGCTAATGGACCTAATTGGCCCAAGTGGCCTAATTGGGCTAATCGACCGAATGTTCCTAATGGTCATATATGGCCTAAGTGGATTAAAGGGCCTAATGGTCCTAGTGGGACTAATGGGTTGAATGGGACTAATGGGCCTACGTGGCCTAATGGGCCAATGTGGCCTAATCGAGCTAATCGACCAAATGGGCCTAAGTAGCCTAAGTGGATTAACGGGCCTAATGGGATTAATGTTACTAATCGGTCTAATGGGACTCATTGGCTTCATGGGCCTAAGTGGCCTCATAGACCCAATGTGCCTAATGGGACTAAGTGTCCTAATGGGCTTGATGGGCCTCATGGGCCTAATGGGCCTCATTGGCCTCTTGTACGGAATGCACCTCATGGGCCTAATTGGCCTGATGGGCCTAACGGTCGTAAGTGGCCTAATGGGCCTAGTGGGCCTAATAGGGTTAATGGGCCTAATTGAACTAAGTGTCCTAAGTGGACTAATTGGGCTAATCGAACGAATGGGCCTAATGGGCCTATGTGGCCTAAGTGGATTAACCGGCCTAATGGGCCTAGTTGGACTAATGGGTTGAATGGGCCTAATAGGCCTATGTGGCCTAATGGGCCAAGGTGGCCAAATCGAGCTAATCTATAGAATGGGCCTAATTGGGCCTAAGTAGCCTAAGTGGATTAACGGGCCTAATGGGCCTATGTGGCCTAATGGGCATAAGTGGTCAAATGTTCCTAATGGGCCTAAATGGAATAATGGTTTTAATGAGCCAAAGTGGCGTAATGGTCCTAATGGGACAAAATGGGACTAATGGGCCAAAGTGGCGTAATGGGCATAATGAGCCTAATTCCTAAGTGCCCTTAGTGGCCTAATTGGCCTAATGGGCATAATGGGCCTAAGTGGCCTAAGTGGTCTAATGGGCCTAATCGGCCGAATGGGACTAATGGCCCTTTGTGGCCCAATGTGCCTAAGTGGACTAATGGCCCTAATGGGACTATGTGGCCTAATTGGCCTAATCAACCGAATGGGCATAATGGGAATAAATAGGCCTAAGTGGCATAATGGGCCTAATGTGTCTAAGTGGAATAATATGCCTAATCGACCAAATGGGCCAAATGGGTGTTAGTGGCCTAATCAAGCTAATCAACCGAATGGGCCTAAGTGACCAAATCGGTCTAATCAATCGAATGGGCCTAATGGGTGTAAGAGGACTAATGGGCCTAATGGGTCTAAGAGGCCTAATGATCCTAATGGGTCTAAGTGCCCTAATTAGACTAATCGAACGAATGGGCATAATGGGCCTAGGTGGCCTAATGGCCCTAGTGGGACTAGTGGGTCTAACTTTCCTAATTGGCCTAATCGATTGAATGGGCCTAATGGACCTAATGGGCCTAAGTGGCTGATTGGGACTAATGGGCCTAAGTGGCCGAATGGGCCTAATGGGCCAAATTGGCCTAATGGGGTTAATGGAACTAATGGGACTAAGTGGATAAATGGGATTAAGTGGCATAATGGGCCTGATGGGTGTAATGGGCATAAGTGGCCTAATGGTCCAAATGGGTCGAAGTGCCCTAACGACCGTAAGTGGCCTGATGGGCCTAGTGAGCCTAATTGGATGAATGGGCCTAACAGACCTAATTCTCTAAATTGGCCTAATGGGCTTAATGGGCATATGTGGCCTAATGGGACTAAGTGGACTAAAGGGTCCAGTGGGCCTAAGTGGCCTAATGGACCTAAGTGGCTCAATGGGCCTAGTGGGCCTAAGTGGTGGAATAGGCCTAGTGGGCCTAATGCGCATAATTTTCCTAATGGGACTAATGGGCATAAGTGGCCTAATGGGCCTAAGTGGACTAATGGGCCTAGTGGTCTTAAGTGGTCGAATGGGCCTAATGGGCCTAATGCGCCTAATGTGCCTAATGGGTCGAATGGGCCTAATGGGCCCAATGGGCCTAAGTAGCTATATGGGCCGAATGGTACTAATGGGACCAAGGGGCCTAATGGTCCTAAGTGGCCTAATTGGCCTAAGTGCCCGAATGAGCGTAATGAGCCGAATGGGCCTAAGGGGTCCAATGGGCCTAATGGTCTGAATTGGCATAATGGGACTAATTGTCCTAATAGGCCTAATGTGTCTAAGTGGCCTAATGGACCAATGGGCCGTAGAGGCCTAATGAGCCTAAGCGGCCTTAGGAGCCTAATTGGCCTTATCGAATGAATTGGACTAATGAGAATAATGGACCTAAGTGACATAATGGGCCGAATAAGCCTAGGTGGATGAATGGGCCTAATGGGCCTGATGGGCCAAAGTGGACTAATGGGCCTCATGGGACTAAGTGGCCTAATGGTCTTCATGGGCCTAAGTGGCATAATGAGACTAATGGGACTAACATGTCTCATGGGTCTAAGTGGCCTAATGGGCCTAAGTGGCCTAATGGATCTAAGTGGCCTAATGGGCCTTATAGTCCCAAGTGGCCTCATGGGCCTAATGGTCCCAAGGGGCCTAAGTGACTTAATGGGCCTAATGGGCCTAATGGGATTAATGGGATTAATAGGGCAAGGTGCCAAATGGGCCTAACTGGCCTAAGGGGCCTAATGGGCCTAAGTGGCTAAATGAGCTTAATGGGATTAATGGGGCGATGGGCCAAATGGGTCGAATGGGCCTAATTTTCCTAAGTGTCCTAATGGACCTAAGTTTCCAAATGGGAGAAATTTTCCTAATGGGTGTAAGGGCCTAATGATCTTAAGTGGCCTAATGGGCCTAATTGACTTATTGGGCCTAAGTGGCCTTATGGGTCAAAGTGGCCTAATTGGCCTAATGGGATTAATGGGTCTAGTGGGCCTAAGTGGCCTAATGGGACTTAGTGGCCTAATCAGCCTGTTTTTCCTAAGTGGCCTAATGGGATTAATGGGATTAATGGGACTAGGGGCCAAATGGGCATAATGGTCCAAATTAGCTTAAGTGACCAAATAGGCCTAATGGGCCTAAGTGGCCTAATGGACCTAAGTTTCCTAATCTGCCTAATAAGATTAATGTGGCTAAGGGGAATAATGGGCCTAATGGGCCTAAGTGGTCTAATGGGACTAATGGGACTAATGGGTCTAAGTGGCCTATGTGGAATAATCGACCAAATCGACCGAATGGGCCTAATGGGCCTAACTGGACTAATAGGCATGATGGGACTAATGGGTCTAAGTGGATGAATTAGACCAATTGACCGAATGGGCCTAATGGGCCTTATGGGCCTAAGTAGTCGATTGGGCATAAGTTGCTGAATGAGACTAATAGGCCAAATTGGGATAGTGGGGCTAAGTGGACGAATGGGCCTAAGTGGCCGAATGGGTTTGAGTGGCATAATGGTCCTGATGGGCATAAGTTTTTTGATGGGATGAATGGGCCTAATGGGCTTAAGTGTCTTAATGGGCCTGGTGGGCCTCAATGGACAAATGGGCCAAATGGTTCTAATGCGCCTAATTTGCCTAATAGGCCTAATGGGTGAAATTTGACTAATGGGTCTAATGGGCCTAGTGGGCCTAAGTGGCCAAATGGGCCTAATGTTCCTAATGTGCCTAATGGGCCCAATGGGCCTAAGTGGTTATATGGGCATAAGGGTCGAATGGGAATAATGTGCCTTATGGGCCTAATGGTCCCAAGTGGCCTCATCGGTCTAAGTGGTCTCATCGGCCTAGTGGGCTTAATGGGCCTAGTGGTCCCAAGTGGCTGAATGGGCCCAATGGGCTGAAGTGACCCAATGAGCCTAAGTGACGTAATGAGACTAAGTGGCCCAATGGGCCCAATGGCCCTAGTGGCCTAAGTGGATTAATGGGCCTATTGAGACTAAGTGGCAGAATGGGCCTAATGGGTCTAAGTGGCCAAATAAGCCTAATGGTCCTAAGTGGACTAACAGACCTAATGGGCCTTAGTGGCGTCATGGGCCTAAAGGGCCTAATGGGCATAAATTGAATAAGTGGACTAATGGGACTTATGGGCCTAATGTGCCTAATGGGATGAATGGGTATAATGGGCCTAGTGGGTCTAATGGGCCTACGTGGACCAATGGGCCTAATGGGACAAATGGGTCTGGTGTCCAAATGGGCCTAAGTTGCCTAATTGGTTGAATGGGCCTAAGTGGCCTAATTGGAATAATGGGCCTAAGTGGCTTAATTGTCCTTAGTGGCCTAATGGGCCTAATGGGATAATGGTTCAAAGTGGGATAATGGGTCGAAGCAGCCTAATGGGCCTAAGTGGCCTAATGGGCCTAGTGGGCCTAATGAGCCTATGTGCTTGAATGGGTCAAATGGGTTGATGTGGCCTAATGGGACTAGTGGGCCTAATCAGCCTAAGTGGCCTAATGGGCCTAATGGGACTAATGGGACTAATAAAACTAATGAGACAATGTGGATTAAGTTGCCTAATGATCCAAATGGGCCAAATGGGACTACATGGCCAAATGGGCCTAAGTGGCCTAATGGGGCAAAGTTGGTGAATCAGCCTAATGGGATTAATAGTCCAAGTGGGAAGAATTAGTCAAATGGGCCTAAGTATACTAATGGGCTGAATGTGCCTAATTGTACTAAGTGACCTAATGGGCCTAATGGACCTAATGGGCTTAAGTGGCCTAATGGGGAAAAGTTTCCTAATTGACATAATGGGCTTAATTGGCCTAATGGGCCAAATGGGTCGAATGAGCCGAAGTGGCCTAATGGGACTAAGTGGCCTTATCAGCCTAATGGGCATAATGGGCCTAGTGGACCTAAGTGGCCTAATGGTCATAATGGGTCTAATGGGACTTAGTGACCTAATGTGCCTAAGTGCCTAATGGGACTAAGTATCCTAATGGGCTTAATATCCATAACGGACCTAGGGGTCAAATGGGATGAATGGGAAAAATGGGCCTCAGTAACCAAAGTGGCCTAATGGGCCTAATGAGACTAAGTGACCTAATGGGCCTAAGTTTCCTAATCGGCCTATTGGGATTAATGGGCCTAAGGGGATTAATGGGCCTAATGGGCCCAAGTGGCCGAATGGGCCTAAGTTACCTCCTCAGCCTAATGGGGTTAATGGACCAAGTGGGCTAATGTGGCCGAATAGGCCTGATGGGCCTCAGTGGCCTAATGGGCTTAAGTGGCCTAATCAGCCTAATGCTTCTAAGTGGCTTAAGGGGCCTAATGGGCTTAATGGTTATAAGTGTCCTAATGGGCCTAGGTGGTTGAATAGGATGAAGTAGTCAAATGGGCCTAATGGACATAATGTGTCGAAGTGGACTAAGTGGATTAATCGGCCTAATGGGCCAAAGTGGCCCAAGTGGCCTAAGGGCCTAATGGGTCCAATTGGCCTAATGGTCCTAATGGGCCTCAGTGGCCTAATAGGCCTAATGGGCCTAAGTGTCATAATGGGTCGAAGTGGCCTAATGGGCCTCAGTGGCCTAATGGGTCTAATGGGCCTATGTGGCCTAATGGGCCTGAGTGTCCTAATGGTCCTAATGGCCCTTAGTGGCCTAATGGACCTAATCTTCCTATGTGGCCTAAGTGGCCTAATGGGATTAATGGGCCTAAGTGGCCAAATGAGCCAAATGGTCCTAAGTGGCCCAATGGCCCTCAGTGTCCTAATGTGCCTAATTGGCATAAGTGGCCTAATGGGCCTAGGTGGCCTTATAAGACGAATGGTCCTATGTTTCATAATGGGTCTAATGGGCCTAATTAGCCTAAGTGGCCTAATGAATCTGATGGGTCTGATGGGCCTAATGGGCCTAATGGGCCTAAGTGGCCTAATGAGACAAATGGACCTAAGTGGCCCAATCGGCCTAATGAGCTGAATGGACCTAAGTGGACTAATGGACCTAATGGCGCTCAAGGGCCTAATGGGACTAAGTGACCTAATGACCCGAATGGCACTAAGTGGCCTAATGAGCCTGATGGTATTAATGGGCCTAAGTGGCCTGATGGGCCATATGGTCCCGATGGGTCTAATAGGCCTAAGTTTCCTAATGAGCCTAATTGGACTAAGTGACCTAATGGGCCTAATGGGCCTCATTGGCCTAATGGACCTCATGGGCCTGAGTGTCCTAGTTGGCCTCATGGGCCTAATTGGCCTCATAAACCTAATGGGCCTAATGGGCATAATGGGCCTAAGAGGCCTAAGTGACCTAATTGGCCTGATGGGCCTAATGGGCCTAATGGGCCTCACTGGTCTAAGTGATCCAATGGGCCTCATCAGTCTAGGTTTCCTAATGGGATGAGTGAGCCTAATGGGACTAAGGGGCTTAATGGGCCTGATTTTCCAAATGGGCCTAATGGACCTCAATGGTCGAATGTGCCTAATGGGTCTCGTAGGCCCAATGGGCATAATGAGAACAAGTGGGCCAATGGGAGGAATGGGCCTAATGGCCATAATGGGCCTAAGTGGCCTAATGGGCTTGATAAGTCTAATGGGGTGAATGAACGTAAGTGGTCTAAGTGGCCTAATTGGAATAATGGGCTTAAGTGGCCTAGTGGGCCTAAGTGGCCTAATGGACCTCATGTGCCTAATGGGATGAATGGGCCTCAGTGGCCTAATGGGACAAATGGGTCTAGTAGGTCCAATGGGCATAATGGGCCGAATGGGCCTAAGTGGATGATTGGGCCCAATTGGCCTAATGGTCTTAATGGACCTAAGTGGAAGAATGGTCCTAATGGTCCCAAGTGGCCAAATGGTCCTAAGTGGCATCATGGGCCTAATGGGCCTAAGTGGACTGATGTGCCTAATGGGCCTTATGGGCCTTAGAGGCCGAAGTGGCCTAACGGTTCTAGTGGGCCTAATGAGCCTAAGTGGCCAAATGGGCCAAATGGTTTTAAGTGGCCTAATTCACTGAATGTGCCTAATGTGCCTATAGTTCCTAAGTAACCAATGGGCCTAATGATAATAATGATCCTAAGTGGCCTAATCGGCCTAATCGAACAATTTGGCCTAAGTGGTCTAATGGGCCAAATCGTCCTAGGTGGCCGAATGGGTCTAATTTTCCTAGGTGGCCGAATGGTCCTAATAGGCTGGATATGTCTAAAGGGAAAAATGGTCCTCATGGACCTTAGTGTCCTAACGGGTCAAATGGGCCTAAGTGGCCTAATGGTCTAAATGGGCCCAAGGGGCCTAATCAGCTTAATGGGATTAACGGGCCTAGGTTCCAAATGGGCCTATTTGGCCTAATGGGCCTAATGGTCCAAATAGGCCTAAGTGACCTAATGGGACTAATGGGACTAAGTTGCCTAATGGGCCTAAGTGGCCTAATCGACCTAATGGGATTAATGGTCCTAATGGGTATAATGGGCTTAATGGGCCTAAGTGGCCTAATGGATCTAAGAGTCCTAATGGATTAAGTGGCCTAGTGGGCCTAGGTGGCCTAATTGGCTTAATGGGCTTAATGTGCCTAGGGAAAAAATGGGCCTAATGGGATGAATAGGCCTCAACGACCTAATGAGCCTAAGTGGCCTAATGGGCCTTAGTGGCCTAATGGGCGTAGTGGGCATAATGAGTGTAATGGGCGTAAGGGGATAATGGGCCTAAGGGGCCTAATGGGCATAAGGGGCCTAATGGGCATAAGTGGCCTAATGGGTCCAGGTGGCCTAATGGTCTTAATGAGATTAACAGGCCTAGGGTCCAAATGGACCTAATTGGCCTTAGTGGCCTAATGGGTCTAATGGGCCTAATGGGTCGAAGTGGCCTAATGGGGAAAAGTTGCCTAATTGGACTAATGGGCATAATGGGCCCAATGGTCCGAATGGGCTAAATGTGCCTAGGTTTCCAAATGGGCCTAATGGACCTAATGGGCCTAATGGGCAAAATGGGCCTAATTGACCTAAGTGGACTAATGACCCAAAGTGGAATAATGGGCCAAAGTTGCCTAATTGACCTAATGGGATTAATGGGACTAATGGGCCTAATGGGGCTAATTGGCCTATGTGGCCTAATGGGTCTAATGGTCATAATTGTCCTAATTTTTCTAATGGGCTTAGGGGGGCTAGTGGGCCTAAGTGGACTAATGTGCCTTGGTCGCCTAATCGGCCTAATGGGGCTAAGTGGCCTAATGGGCCTAAGTGGCCTAATGGGCTTAAGTGTCTTAATGAGCCCGGGGGCCTGATGGGCTTAATGTGCCTAATGGGACGAATGGGCCTAATTAGCCTAAGTGGCCTAATGCGCCTAGTGGGCCTAAGTGGCCTAATGGGCCTAAGCATCCTAATGGGCCTAAGTGGCCTAATGGGTGTAATGGGCGTAATGGGTGTAACGAGCATAATGGTCCTAATGGGACTAAGTAGCCTAATGGGCCTAGGTGGCCTAATGGGCTTAATGGGATTAACGGGCTTAGGGACCAAATGGGCCTAATTAGCCTCAATGGCCTCAATGGTCTAATGGGAATAATGGGTCTAAGTGGCTTAATGGGCCAAAGTTTCCAAATCAGCCTAATGGTTATAATGGGCCCAATGGGTGGAATGGGCCAAATGGGCATGGGTGGCCTAATGGGTATAATGGGCCTAATTGGCCCAAGTGGACTAATGTTCCAAAGTGTCCTAATGGGACAAAGTTGACTAATTGGACAAATGGGATTAATGGTCCAAATGGGCCTAATTGGCCTAAGTGGCCTAATGGGCCTAAGTAGCCTAATCAGCGTAAAGGAATTAATTGGCCTGGTGGGCCTAAGTGGCCTAATGGTCCTTAGTCGCCTAATCAGCCAAATGAGGATAAGTAGTCTAATGGGCCTAAGTGGCCTAATGGGATTATTGGACTTAACGAGGCTATGGGACTAATTGGCCTAATGGGTTTAATGGTGCGAATGGGCCTAATTAACCTAAGTGTCCTAATGTGCCAAATGGGACTAAGTGTCCTAATGGGACTAAGTTTCCTAATTGGCCTAATGGAATTATTGGGCCTAAGGGTCCTAATGGGATTAATGGGCCTAGTGCGCCTAATGGGCCTAAGTGGGTTAATTGGCCTAATGGGATTAATGGGACTAGTGGGCCTAAGTGGCCTAATGGGAATAATGGGCCTTTGTGGATTAATCAACCTAATGGGCATAAGTTTCCTAATAGGACTAAGTGTCCTAATGGGCCTAATGGTTCTAAGTGGCCTAAGTGGCCTAATCGGACTAATTGGCCTAAGTGGTCAAATGGGATGAATGGGCATAAGTGGCCCAATGGGCCCAATGGGCCTAATGGGCCTAATGGGTGTAAGTGTCCTAATGGGTCGAATGGTCCTAAGTGGTCTGATGGGCCTAAGTGGCCTCATGGGATTTAGTGGCCTAGTGGGACTTAGGGGCCTCACAGGCCTAATAGGCCTAATCAGCCGAATTGGCCAAATGTGCCTAAGTGGATGGATGATCTAAATGGGCCTAAGTGGTCCAATGGGACTAATGAGTTCAGTGGGAATAAGTGAACTAATTGGTGTAATGGGACGAAGTGGCCTAATGGTCGTAATGGGCCTAGGTGGCCTAATGGGCCCAATGAGCCTTTGTGGGTTAATGGGTCAAATGGGTCGAATGGGTCAAATGGGCCTAAGTGTCCTAATCAAGTTAAAGGGACTAATGTGCCAAAGTGGACTAATGGACTTAAGTGACCGAATGGGTCTAAGTGGCCTAATGGGGTGAATTTTCCTAAGTGGCTAAATGGGCCTAAGTGGACTAATGGGGCTAATGGGCTTAAGTGGTCGAATGGTCTTAAGTGGACCAATGGGCCTAATGGGTTTAAGTGGACTAATGTGCCTAATTTTACTAGTAGGATGAAGTGTCTTAATGGGATTAATGGGACCAAGTGACTGAATGAGCCAAATGAGTCGAAGTGGCCCAATTGGCTCAATGGGCTCAATAGGCCGAATGGGCCTAAGTGGCCTGATGGGCTTAATGGGCCTAAGTGTCCTGATAGGCATAATGGTTCTAAGTGACCTCATGGGCATCATGTTCCTAAGTGGCCTAAGTGGACTAATAGGCCTAATCGACTGAATGGGCCTAATGGGCCTAAGTGGCCCAATGGAACAAATCCAAATGGGCATATTGGGCCTTAGTGGCCTAATGGGCATAATTTACCAAAGTGGCCTACTATTCCTAATGGGACGAATGAGATGAATGATCCAAATGGGATTAATTGGCCTAATGGGCCTAATTGGGATAATGGGCCTAAGTAGCCTAATGGGCATAAGTGGTCGAATGAGCCTAAGGGACCCAAATGGGCCTAATAGCCCAAATGGCCTAATGAATGAATGGGAATAATGTGTTGAATGGGCCTAATGGGCTAAAGTGGTCTAATGTGCCAAAGTGGCCTAATGGTCCCAATGGGCCTAATGGCCCAAATGGTTCGAATGGGCCTAATGGGCCCAAGTGGCCTAATGGGGATAATGGACCTAACAGGTCTAAGGGGCCTAATGGGCCTATTGGGATGAACGAGCCTAATGGGCCTAAGCAGATGAATGAGCATAATGGGCCTAAGTGGCCTAATGGGCCTAATGGGCGTAATGGGACTAAGTGGACCAATGGGCCTAATGGGCTTAATGGGCCCAAGTGGGCCTACTGGTCATAATGGGTTTACTAGGCCTAATGATCCTAATGGGAATAATGGGACTACTGGGCCTATTGGTCCTAATGCTCCTAGTGGGACTAATGGGCCTAAGTGGTTTAATGGGCCTAAGTGGCCTAATGGGCATAAGTTTCCCTATGGGTTTAATGGGCCTAAGTGGCCTAATGGGTATAATGTGCCTAAGTGGCATAATGGGACAAAGTTGAGGAATAGGCCTAATGGTCTTAATGGGAATAATGGGGTGAACTAGCCAAATGGGCCCAATGGGCCTAAGTGGCCTAATGGGCCTCACTTGCCTAATGGGCCTCACTAGCCTAATGTCACGAACTGAATCTGGTCGCCATCAAAAATGGCACCATACCCAGCCCGTGGAAAGACCCGAAGGGAGTTCCCTGTCCCCACGGGCTGGCACAAGTACCCGGGTATCATAAACTAAAAATTAGGAATGATTTACCCGAGTTTGTAAACTTAATACAACAAACGAATCCAATAAAAGGAATCTAGATTTTTCAAACAAAATCATCTTTTTCAAAATTTTACAATTGAATTAAAAAATTTAAAACAATGTTCAAAGACCATTAAAGAGGTAAAAAAATGACATCCCAAGAACCTCCTCATGGCAAGAGGCACCACCCTAAATCCATCTCCATGACACTTCTGACGAAGGACCGCTAAAAACCAGAACCATTAGCACAAAAGCTATACCCAGAACTACGACAACAAAATAATTAAGTCTACTTACACCCAAATGCTTAATTAGGGTGTGAGAAAAATCCAATTAGGATACCACCACTAAAATATTCCATGTGATATAAATTCAAAGACAAAAAGCTCGAATGTTTTGGTAAACAAGAAATGCTAGTTACAATTTCAAAAGGATGAAACTTCAAAAAAAATAGTTTTCAAGTGGGATATTTTTAAGAATAAACACTTTTAAATAAAATACTAAATCTACTGAATTTTTTCATCTAATCATTTTGTATGCCGACAGTAAGAATAAATCATCCAATGAGCACAAGTAATGGGAAAATAACCCCTAGGCACTAGCTCGTTGTGGGTCTTAGGTACCTCGTATCTCGGTGAAAGTAACCATCACAAATATTTGTTCTCATGCAATAGACACTAGTAGGTAACATACCCATAAACTAGTGGTCCCCCATCATCATCATCATCATATTTTAGTTAGTGTTGTAAATGTCAAACTTTCTACGTGGAATTGAGGCCAAACCCCATGGGATCACTAGCATACCAGTACACATCCACCCACCTAGATACATGGGTTTCCCTATTGTCCTAAAACTAGTTCAAAATGCCATTAAATATAATTTGAACATGAAAATACCACTTCCAAGTCACACATTCACTAAACATCCCACATGTACATCACACAAGTCACATCATCCCCCTTTTTATTCAAATTGATTTTGAAATCAAACTCACACAAAAATAGCCCACAACACTTTTCACATCTCTTTAACACTTCAAAAAATCCTTTAAAAAATTTTAATAAACCTTTTCAAGATATTTCAATTCACATAAAAGACCACACACATAACACATAATACTTCTTTCATCAAAAAAATTCATTTTTCACATCACACTCACACAAAATAGCCCACAGCCATGTTACGCGCCTCTCTTGACATTTGATAAAACATTTCAGCACTTTATAAAAAAATTATAAAAAAGTTTGAAATCTTAAATCACCATTTTACCTTTCAAAAACCCATATTATGTGAACACACTCACCAAAAAATACATATACACCCTTTTACCACTTTTTAACCAAATAAAACATTTAAAATTTTCATAAAACAAACCCAAGGGGTGTAACTATGTCTTGCACACAGCACCCATTTCAAAACCCTCTTTCCAGGCCAAAATCACACCAAGAACCTACCAAATCAGAAATTTGAATCCCTTTCAACATTTATTAAACCATTCTCAAGTGATATAAAATTACTCCAAATAATACCACAAAAGATACCCATGAAAAACACACATTTTCATAAAACACTTTCAAGGAGTGGAACAAGTTTTTACACATAATACCCATTCAAAAACCCCATTTTGATGCCCACATGACACCAAAGAATTAACAAAACCAAATTTTAAGCCCCTTTAAACACTAATAAATCACTTTCATATGTTATAAAATATGCCCAAATATTACCCCAAGAGTCACACATGAAAAGCACCCAATTTCAAGCTAAAATTAAACTATAAAATTAAACGCTTAACCAAATCCATCAAAAAAAAATTCTCACCACACAAAACATATGAGGAACATGAAAAATAAGTAAATAAAGCATGATAACTCATCAAGTAATGTTTACATATGGAATCACCTACCTTTTGTGTCAAAACCCTCAAAAATTGGTGTGAAACATCAACCACACCACCGCCGCACCACAAGGGGGTGAAAACCAACCAAAAACCACAATATTTCACCAAAAATACCATTGGTTAAACCCTAGGTACGAACCCTTGCTAATTAACACATTATAACTTCAATAAATGGTGAAGGAAACCCTATGGAAATGGAAGAAATCAAAGAGAGGAAAACTTACTTGCATGGATTTGATGTTTCCTCCCATCAATTATCCCTTAAAAGTTGAGGTCCAAGGGAGGGTGATAGACCTTGGAGGTTTTCCATGGAGGTAGTGAACAAAATGGGGAATAATGGGGTAGATTTGGATTTATTCCGGAATAGAAAATTTGGAAATTCAAAATGTTTTTAATGACTTAGACACCTTTGCACGATTTGTCTACACGGTTTAGTAAACTGTGTGTCCTGTTCTGGGCACCCAAAAACCATCCATAATACTTTAAATTCAGGGGGGTCCAAGGGAGAAACCAAGGAGGAAATATAATCCATGGGAAGGGGTGAAAAATTACTAAAAACAAATCACTCTTTACAACACAAAACTCATCCAACTCTTGGGTACAAACCACCTCAACAACTTCCCCCACAAGTGGTTCCACTAGGAGTGTCACTAATCCAACTACAAAACACCATAACCTTGAACCATACCTTTTAAAAAAGAGGATTTCAATTACCATAAAATACCCCCAAGATCAAGTTTATAGGTCAAGAACACAATTGACACTAAAATTCTAAACCCAAAATACCCAAAAACCAAGGAAAAGTTAAGAACCAAAAGAGAACATTGAACAAAACATGGAATTGAAAATCAGGGTGTGAAAATTATCCCCACTGCAAATATTTATTCCCCAGGAAAGCTTAAGAAATTCCAAGATCAAAAATCAAACCAAACTGATAAACCAAGATGGACTCCCATGCCAAGTTTCGCCCCCAATGGCCATAACACCTCCAATGATCAATTAAGGAAGGAATAACCTCACAACCAAAACTTACACTAATTACTAGAAATGATCAAGCACATCCAGATTTTATCCCAAAATAAAACTCCTCAAACCCTATTAGAACAATATTTTAGCAATTTACCCAAATGAACAACAACAATGAACAAGGTTACACTTACCCTGTTTTAAAAAAACCGTTGGGTGTTCTGCAATGCTAACATGTACCAAAGGAAGATGTAGGTTGTTAGATAGATCAGAACAAGACTACCTACCACTAATCCAAGACTAGGGACCAATATTAGTTACTAGTATTTGGAGACTCAAATGGGATCCCCACCATAAGAGACAACTCAAAGTTTCCTGAGACAGGATCAGGACACTAACAGGGGGAGGCCCGAAGAGACTCCCAGGTACAAGGGGTAGAATTAGATTAGAAATTTCTGCGGGAACATACATGATAATCATAGTGGGTATCCCCTCTATAAGAACCAACCATATTAACTAAACAACATGGGCCATCAGAGGAAGAACCCAAATTTAAAGAGTTGAGACGGTCTCACGGTCAATCCACACAGTTTGGGAAATCGTGAAGTAACCGTGTGGATCCTTCTAATTGCATGGTTTTTTGGGGAATGGTTACTACTAACCATGAGCATACCATGCACTCAACATATCTGGACAAATTTTAAACCTTTCTACAAAAACTCTTTGAAAAAACCTGGGATTTCCTCTGACTATGCGCCAGCTTCTCTCCGAGACCTATGGATGAAGCTCAAATGGTTGAAGAATCTTCAGCCTCGCAGTTAGGCTTTGGAAACCCCTGAATAGAACTTATTCTTCTGGTGCTACAAACAAATACACCACAAACCCTGATGGTTTTACCAACACAAAACACACTCCAAAACTCACTTTACCGTAACCCAAAATTTCACCAAAACAAGGTCTTAGAGGATGCACACTCATCACACCTTGTTTCTTTGGGTGAGAAACAATAGAAGGAAAGGAAACATATAAAGACCTTCCTCTAAAACAGATTATTTTGAAGTATTTCTAAGGGATACATACTCCCAATATAACAGATATTCTCAGAGGTTTTTACAACCTTCACCATTACAGTCAACCAAGCACATGACATCACAAGGCATCACCAGACATGACCATTGTGACTGACAGGAACAATACAAGGAAAGGGATCTTATGCCAAGTCCAAAACAGCACATGATTATGAAAAGTGTCCATAATATCTACCCATGACCAGATTTACTGTGCTGTTGGTTTAACATGAACTCCTACTTCTAAGAGACTATGAAGGACCCAGAGGCCCTCTTAGACACCATCTAGATACTCATCCATACTAACAACCCCAGACCACTTCCACATTCATCAAATCAAGTAGTTTAAGAAACTAAGGTCTCTTTCATCCTTCCAAGAGAACTCTCCCACTATAAGAGGATCCAAAAAATCAATAAAGAAAATGGTGTAGACTCAATCTCCAAATCTTGATAAAAAGATTCCTTATATTGATCAACTGGAGGGTCTTCCAGCAAAGAAACAATTTGGGTTTCACTTCAGTTGTGCACTAACCCTTAATGGGGGTGTACCTTATCCAATAAGAGAACCCAAGGACCCAACCAACCTAGTCCATTGGTAATGACATACCAAAACCAGATCCAAAAATATGAGGGAAACCAATGTAAAGGCTTCCCAGAACATTTCTCAGGAGAGACCACTAACTGGCCCTTTAACCCAGCTTACCAACCAAACACAAACCCAAAAAACCATTCAAACAAGAGGGTTTCTTGGACTCAAAACATACCACACCATCAACATTTTCAAAAACACATAATGAAAACCATCCCAAACCAATCATCAAGGCATCATGTTTTCCTTTAAAATCATCTTTTTGAACATAAACGGTTCAGTGGTTAGTGCATTCAACAATGGTACCCCATGGGCCTCACACATTCATGTTTCTATGACACACCGAGCACCCTCCTCATATCCATCCCAACACTCATCCATCCATGACATCAACCATCCATCATCCCAAAACTTGGTGCGATACATCAACGACACCACTGTTTCACCACAAGGGGGTGAAAACTAACCCTAAACCGTAAGATTTAACCAAAAAGACCACTGGTTAAACCCTAGGTATGAACTCTAGCTACTGGAAACATTATAAAATCAAGAAACGGTGAAGGAAACCCTATATAAAGGTAAGAAATCAAAGATAGGAAGACTTAATTTCATGGTTTTTATGTTTCACCTATCAAATATCCCTTCAAAGTTGAGGTCCAAGGGTGGGTGAGAGACCTTGGAGGCTGTCTATAGAGGTAGGGTAAAAAATGGGGGAAGAATGGGGAGGATTTGAGTTTATTCTGGAAGGGAAAATTTGGAAATTCAAAATGTTTTTAATGACTTGGACACCCTTGCACAGTTTGGCTGCACGGTTTAGTAAACCATGCGACCAAACCGTGTAGCCTGTTCTGGGCACCCAAAAACCTTCCATAATCCTCCAAATTTAGAGGGTTATAAGGTGTAAAACAAGGGGGAAATATAGGACAAGTATAAGGTAGAAAATTAAAAAAACAAATTACTCTTTCTAACCCAAAACTCGTCCAACTCTTGGGTGAAAACCACCTCAAAAACTTACCCCATAAGTGGTGCCACTAGGAGTGTCACTAATCCAACACCAAAACACCACAACCTCACACCATCCCTTTGAAAAAAGAGGAGGAAAATTACCATAAAATACCCCCAAGACCAAGGTCATAGGTCCAAAACAAAAGAGACGCCAAAATTCCAAACCCAGAACACCCGAAAACCAAGGGAAAGCTAAAAACCAAAAGAGAACTTTGAACAAAGAATGGAATTGAAAATCCGGGTGTGACACCTAATGATCCTTAATGAACCTAATGGGACTAAGTGTCCTAATGGGTCAAAGTGGACGAATGTGAATAATGGGCCTAATGGGCCACAATGACCAATGGGCCTAATGGACCTAATGGGACTAAGTGGCCTAATGGGTCTAATGGTCTTAATGTGCTAAAATGGATGAATGGACATAATGGACCTAATGGGAATAATGGGCCAAAGTGGGAAAATTTTCCTAATGAGACTAAGTGGCCTAATGGGACTATTAGGACTAAGTGTCTTAATGGCCCAAATGGGCCTAACTGGCCTAATGGGACAAAGTGAATGAATGGGCTTAATGGGACAAATAGGAATAATGGGCCTAATGGGATGAAGTGGCCAAATGAGATAAATGGGCCTAAGTGGACTGATGGGCCTCATGGTCCAAATGCGCTTAGGTGGACTAATGGGCCCAAGTGTCCCAAGTGGCCGAATGGGCCTAATGGGCCTAATGGACTTAAGTGGATGAATGAGCCTAATGGGCCTAAGTGGTTGAATTGGCCTAATGAGCTAAAGTGGCCTAATGGGCCTAAGTGGCCTAATGGAGCTAATGGGTTAATAGGAATAATGGGACTAATGTTCCTAATGGGCCTCAATGGTTTAATGTGACTAATGAGCCTCAGTGGCCTAATGGGCCTAATGGGCCTAAGTGGGATAATTGGCCAAAGTGGCCTAATGGGCTGAATGGACCTCACTGGCCTAGTGGGCCTAAGTGGCTTAATGGGCCTAATGGGCCTCAGTGGCCCAAGTGGACTGATGATCCAAATGGTCCAAATGGCCCTAAGTAGCCTTATGGGCCTAATGGGCCTTAATTACTTAATGGGCCTAATAGGACGAATGGGCCTAAGTGGACTCATGGGCCTAAGTGGCCTAATGGGGCTTAGTTGCCTAATGGTCCTAAGTGTACTAATGGGATTGATGGGTTGAATAGGCCTAAGTGGCCTAAGGGGCCTAAGTGGTCTAATAGGACCAATGGGTCAGATGGGCCTAATGGGCCTAATGGGCCTAATGGGCTTAATAGGCCCCATGGGCCTAGGTGGCCTAATGGTCCTAAGTGGCCTAAGGGGCCTAAGTAGACTAATGGGCCTAATGGGTCTAAGTGGCCTAATGGGCCTAAGGTGATTAAGTGGCCTAAGGGGCCTAAGTGTCCTAATGGTCCTAATGGGTCTAATGTTCCTTAGTGGTATAATGGGCATAATGCACCGAATTGTCCTAAGTGGCATAATGGGATTAATGGGACGAATGGGCCTAAGTGGCCTAATCGGCCTAAGTGGCCTAATGGGCGTAAGGGGCCTAAGTGTCTTAATGGGCCTAATGGGACTAAGTGACTTAAGCAACCTAATGGTCCTAATGGTCCTAATGGGACTAATGGTCCTAATGCTCTATGTTTTATTAATGGGCCTTAGTTTCTTAATGGGCATAATGCCCCAAATGGGCCTAAGTGGCATAATGGGACTAAAGGGCCTAAGTGGCCTAATGGGCCTAGTGGCTGAATAGGCCTAAGTGGCCTAATGGGCCTAAGTTTCTTAATGGTACTAAGTGTTCTAATGGGTTTAGTGGGCCTAATGTTCATAATGGGCCTAATTGGGATAATTGGACTAGTAGGCCTAATTGTCCATATGGGCCTAAGTGGTATAATGGGCCTAATCCAATGTGATTAATGGGCCAAATTGGCCTAATTGGCCTAAGTGGCCTAATGGGATGAATAGACCTAAGTTTCCTAATTTTCCTTTTAATGGCATGAACCCTCATAGTCCATTACTTTGTCAAATTCTGGTTCTTGGGGTGATTTGGACGTCATGGGTGAGTTAGGAGGGCATCAGTGTCGGTGGCGGGGTGTCTCAACTCCATCGATATCTACACGATGGCTCACACAACCTTGACTTGGGAGAGCTGGATATTGAGGACGATGTGATGTTTTTAGAGCGTCCAATGAGGATCAAGGATCGTGAGGAGAAGGTGCTTCATGGATGAACCATTCCCTTGTTTCGTTTGTTATAGAGGCATGGTGGCCTTGAGGAGAGTACCTCGGAACGGGAGGCATAGATGTGTGCCCATTACCTAGAGATAGTTTGAGTTTTTTTTGTGTTATTTTGTAGTTTCTATGATGTAATGATTGACCTCATTTTCTATGATATGAGCTATTTCCCTTGTTCTCTGAATGTGTGTGAAAATTCCTAACCATGGGGGGGAGGACCTGATCCCTAATCAAGATGCATTAAGGTGGATGCGATTAAACCTGTACGAGTGAGTTAGTGCCACCCAAAGTGTATAGTTTCTTGACATAGAGAAAGGGACTCCCTAATCCACATGTCTTGATGGTGTGACCTTTATGTGTTTGTGTGGTATCTTAGGGGATAAGAGTGGTGGTGTATCCGTGGTTGTTCAGGAGATAGATGAGGGAGGAGTGTTCCTAGATATTGAGGTTTGTTCCCACATTCAAACAACTCTAGGGTGGTCTTTTCCGTGAGAGGTATATTACGAGGTGGTTGTTCGGACCCCTCTATTTTCTTTGGGTTTAGTCTATATTCTTGAGGATGAGAATATTTTGAGAGGTATCTGATGTAATGGCCCGTACCCTCATGGTCCATTACTTTGTCAAATTTTGGTGCTTGGGGTGACCAGGATGCCATGGGTGATTCAGGAGGGCGTCAGTGTTATTGGTGGGGTGTCACCATGGTGTCGTCTATTGGTGACACTGATCGGTCTCACCAACCAGTGCCACAACCGAACAGTGCCACTGGGGAATGCCAGGGTTCATTCCCTTAGTTTTCCCATAACTCTTATTTTAAGTTCTATTACCTTTTTTAAAGTGGTTTAAGGCCGTTTAAGACCATAAATGGTATCTAAAATCCTCTAACAGTGGAGAGACCCCATGTCACACCTTTTCCATGTTTCTATCTTAGCCCCTCTTACATGTTTTCTCTGTTTAAAGGATATCCATTAACTTGAAACCATCTACAGGACTATCTTCACAATATCAGAGTAGAATTATTAAATATAAATTAATTCCATTATGTGTAACTGCCCAACCACATGGTGAAACCATGATCCAACTTTTAAGCAGTTCAAGATTTAATATCCCGTAACTCTAAGATATATGCTTTTATCACACAAATATCTTATTATTCCTTGGTCCATATCTTTTCTTGGTGTGCTTGGAGTCCCACTTTTGGAGATGAATTGTGTGCCCCTGCTGGAGATCTTCCCACTCAGCCTTGAAGCCTTTGAGTTTTCTTTTCCTATAATTCAGGCATCCTTAGTTCTTGTTGTAAGGATAAAACTTCAATCATTGATCATCCAAGTAGGTTTTTTCCTTCGTCTCTCTTTACTGTGTATCATGCTTAGTGAATGTGTGATAATGTTTCCTTCAGGACGGGGATGAAACCAAACCTTAATGAAGATAATAAACATACCTTTAAATAATTAAGTGGTGTGAATGATGATGATGCTGTTGTATTAATTTATCATATTTTATTTATTTTTTGAATTGTATGGGCTTATGACCACTGAAAATCATGGTTGTTGGTGGTACTTTCTTGTGCACTAATTAACCTTTGTTTTTCTAGATAATACTGTGATTGAATTGATGTAACATGGTAACTGGTTAATAACATAAAGTTGGTCGATAAAATGGATGCCCAATGAATAAGAATCTGTGTGTGATAGTGAAGGAATATTTAAATGGAACCTCTATTTTTCAGTTATTTTCTTGGCTTCTTACTATGCCTGTTAGTTTACTAATAGTGAAGGAATATTTAAATGGAATCACTTGAACATGATAAAGGGAGTGGGTACACTATGGTATTGTTTTCCAGAAATGGGTTGTGCTCTAGTTGTGTTTGTTGTGTGTTCGTGCATGTAGGAATAGTAACGAGGGTGGTAGTGCTCTGGTTGTGTATCAGATGACTATCTATTTTGAAACTCTTAGGTTTAGATGAGTTTTTGTTAATTATATGTATAAATTTAGTTCTTGTGTTTCTTATTCTCAGCCCACACATGTTGAGTACTCTATGCTGAACACCCCCATTTCATGGGGGGTGTTTTTTACAACATTCTTATGAGTGGCTAGTTATTAGCTCCTTTATGCTCCCTCTCCTAGGTAGACCAAGACTCTTTGAGAAGGATATGATAGCCTAAGGTTCATTATGACCCAAAACTCTGTGGGCATGGTGTGTTGTGGTGGTTGGAATAGGTGTGTGCGGGTAGGTTTGTTTCCCAAGTGTCTTCGGGATGAGGCTCAGGTGTCTTCAGGCATGGAAGTGGTTGTTGTGGCCCAGGTTTTTGTGGGCATAGTGATGTGGGGTTGTTGTGGACCAGGTTTTTGTGGTTTTAGTAATGTCTGGTTGTTGTGGACTAGGTGTTTGTGGGCAGGATGTGTGGTTGTGGTGGCCCACAAGGTTGATGTTGGGGCAGTACTGGGACTGTAGTAAAACTTATGGGGGAGGCTTAATTTGTAGGATGTCCTAAATAAACAATTGGAATGTGGTTCGGGGTACGCAAATATCGATGTACTATTACTATTACTTTACCTGACTTTTGTGATTTGGTGAGTGTGCCTGGTGAGGTTGGGTGGATAGTTTCCTTACTAGGTGTTTTGGTTATCTCTATTTCTCATGGGGAATTTGAATGCCTCCCCACTTGTGCATGGGAGTTTTTGGTTTTCCCTAATGAGTATACCTATATACTCACCCTATGTATATAAAAATGCTTTCAGGTTTCCATGAGGACTTTGAGGACCATGCTGGACCTTACTAGCTTAGACGTCAGGATAGTTGTCGTTGCTGCCTTTCTTTCTTTTGGTACTTTCCTTCAGAGTTTTATTGTACTTTGTAGAACTTTATTTTGAACATAAATGTGGAAAAAGGGGTTTTGGATTTATTTCACTTTTTGTTTTTTGGATTTTTTTTATATTTACCATCTTATATCCTGATCCTATTAAATAAAAAGGGTAATGCCTTCCATTTTACATGATATTATATACCCTTGGTGCTAGTCGCCACTCCGAGGCCTATTGAATATGGGACTCAGGGGTAATTATCTCTCCTTAAACTTGAAGAAGGAAGGGTCTCGTAATTATCTATCCCTTTCCTCATCTTGGTGAAGGCAGGTCGTGATAGACCTAATGTGCCTCATGGGCCAAAGTGGACTAACGAGCTTAAGTGGCCTAATGGGTCTAATGGTCCTAATAGGCTGAATGGACCTAAGTGGCCTAATGGGTCTAATTGGCCTAATGGACATAATTCCATATGGGCATAAGTAGCATAATGGGCCTAATCTAATGGGTTTTATATTCCAAATGGACCTAAGTGTCCTAATGGGATGAATGGGACTAATGGGCCGAAGTGGAACAATGGACCTAATGAGAATAAGTGGTTGAATGGGTGTAATGGTCCAAATGGGTATAATGGGACTAATGGTCCTAAGTGTGATAATGATCCTAATGAGCCTAACGAATGAACCTGATGGATCTGTACTCTCCTAGATCTCAATGCTCCCACTGACTCCTCTTCCCCTCCTAGGGTTTTAAGGGTCTGCTCAATGATGATGGTGGCGATTGACCTGGTCCATCCTCTTCTTTATCTTTCTTTCCTTTTCCCTCTCAAAGGATGTGGATTTTTTTTGTTCATCGTGCGTCTCTCACCACCCCTCTTTTTATCTATCCCTAAGAATCAGAACCCCATTATGGGTATGTGTGTGCAGGTGCTTTAGACTGCTTGGGTCAGCACTGGTGAGTGCGTCCGGTGCCTTCTTTCTCCTCTAACCATGATGGACTACCCATCATGTTGGACTCCAATTTGGTCAAGCTTGATTTGAGATCTAGGTCTACTTTGGAAGGTGCTGGAGTAGCGCGGATAGTTGTCTCAGCTCGAGTTCATTCCACAATTCAGCTCCTTCTTTATTTTGAGGATGTGGATTAAGGTATCGTATGGTGATTTTTTTTGGGATAAATTTTGTTTCTCTATTATTTATTCTCTATTTTGTTTGATCGGTTTGTTTTCTGGCTTGGTCCCCTACCAAGGCCTCCATTTTCTCATCCTTGTTGTGCTCTTTTCCCTGCAAGTTTGGTGAACGAGTCTTCATGGAGGTTTTGGGTGGTGTGGATCGAGGGGATTAGGGTCTCTGAGAGGGAGAATAGACCATATTTGAAGGTTCAAATGGTTGTGATGTTATATTTTTATGGTTATTTGGTGGTGATGTTGGAGTTCTACGGTGAAGATATGAAGTCATTAGTGGTGATTAGTGGACGTACTAGTTTGTTTTTCTCTGGTTCTTGGCTCTGAAGATGATGGTCGACAATGATAAAGGTGGTGTTCCTGCCGGTGATGTGGTGACTCAGGACGTAATGGTTACAACAATGATGTTCAGAGTGGATGACAATGTGGTGGTGGTGATGATGAAGAAAAATTCTTTGACATGCTATCTTTGATGTTGTGGTTGCGTGATTGTGGGATCTGTCGTTAATATGACGGTTCCCGCGGTGATGATACTCATTTAAAATTTTAAACATGTAGACTATTTTTGAAATTTGGATATGTGTCATGATGTATGGTGTATAGTTCCCACTCTTTCCTTAAAGTGGCTTTTATGAAAATTTAAAAAATGATTTGGAGGGCCTAATGGGCCAAAGTGGCCTAATATGCCTAATGGGCCTAAGGGGCCTAAGTGGCCTAATGGGACTAATTGGCCTAAGTAGACTAATGAGATGAAGTGGCTTAATTAGCTCAATGGGCCTAAGGGGCCTAATGGTCCTAAGGGGATTAATGGGACTAATGGTCCTAAAGTCCAATGGGCCTAATGGGAATAAGCGGCCTAAGTGGCCTAAAGGGCCTAATGGGTCTAATGGTCCTAGGTGGCTAAGTGGGTCAAAGTGGCCTAATGGGCCTAATGGGCCAAATGGGAATAAGTGGCCTAATGGGACTAAGTGTCCTAATGGGCCTAATGGACCTAAGTGGCCCAATGGGCCTAAGTGGCCCAATGGGACTTAATGTCCTAATGGGTCTAATGGATAATGGGTCTAATGGGCCTAAGTGGCCAAATGTGCCAAATGGGCCTAAGCAGCCTAAGTGTCCTAATGGGATCAATGAGACTAAGTGGCATAATGGGCTTAAGTGGACTTTGTGACCTAGTGGGCCTAATGGGCCTAAGCGTCATAAGTGACCTAAGGGGCCTAATGCGTTTAATGGGATCAATGGGCCCAAGTGGCCTAATGGGACTAAGTGGCCTAATGGTCCTAAGCGACCTAAGTGGTCTAAGGGGCCAAACATGCATAATGGGATCAATGGGCCTAAGTGGCATAATGGGCCTAAGTGGCCTAAGGGGCCAAATGGGACAAATGGTCTCAATGGACTAAGGGTTGATAAGGGGACTAAGTGTCTAAATGGGCCTAAGTGGCATAATAGACCTAAGTGGCCTAATGGGATAATGGGCCTAATGGGCCTAACTAGCCTAATGGGAATAATGGACCTAAGTGGCCTAATGTTTTTAATGGTGTTAATGGGGCTAATGGTCATAATTGTTCTAAAGGGATAAATGGGCCTAATGGGATTAGTGGGCCTAATGGGCCTCAGTGGCCTAATGGGCCTAAGTGGACTAATTGGCCTAATGGGACCAGGTGGACTAATCAACCTAATGGTATGAATGGGCCTAAGTGGCCTAATGGGACTAATGGACCGAATGCGCCTAATGTGCCTAATGGGCCTAAGTGGCCTAATAGGCCTAATGGGCGCAATGCGCCTAATATGCCTTTTATGGGCCTAAGTGGGCCAATGGACCTAAGTGGCCTAATCAGCCTAATGGTATTAAGTGGACCAATGGGACTAATGGGACAATTGGGCCTAAGTGGCCTAATGGGCCTAATGGGCATAATGAGCCTAAGTGGTCTAATCGGCGTAATGAGACTAATAGGCCTAAGCGGCCTAATCGTCGTAATGGGAATAATGGGCCTAAGTGGCCTAATGGGTCGAGTGGGATGAATGGTCCTAATGGTCCTAAGTGGCCTAAGTGGCCTAATGAGCCTAATGGGCCTAAGTGGCCTATTCCGCCGAATGGGCCAAATTGTCCTAAGTGACCTAATGGGCCTAAGTGGATTAATCATCCTAATGGTACTAATTAGGCCTTAGCTATTAGTGTTTCAGATATAGTATTTTTGTTCTAGGTTTTTGGATTTTTTGGTTATAATTGGCCTAAATTGGCCTAAATTGGCCTAAATGACCAAATGGCCAAATGACCAATTAGCGTAATGGCCCACTGAACTAATGGGATAATGTTCTAATGACCTAAATGAACTAATTGGACTAAATAGCCTAATGTACTAATATCCTAATGGCATAATTGGCATAATGACCTAATTGAAATAAATGAACTAATTGGTCTAAATGGCCTAATTAGTCTAAATGGATTAAATGGTCTTATTGGATTAAATGGTCTAATTGGCCTAATTGGCCCAATTGACCTAAATGGCCAAATTGGCCTAAATTGGACTAAACTTACAAATGGCTCTAAATGTTCTAATTAGTAAAAATGAATTAAATGGTATAATTGGATTAAATGGTCTAATTGGCTTACATAGCATAATTGTCCTAATTGGCCTAAATTGGAATAATTGTCAAATTTACACCCAAGGCCTTCAGGCCGGTAAGGCTTTTGGGCCACCTTAAGGCCTTTGGGACACCTCAAGGCCTTAGGACCACCTCAAGGCCTTAGGACCACCAGAAATTGTGCTTAATATCTGGAAAGAATCTACAAGGAGCAGACTCCAGATGAGGATTTAGAGCAGGTGCTTTCACTAGAGCAGAATATAAGTGGATTTGTCCGAAATAGAGGTTATGGAATTTACATCAGGACTAGCATGTGCATTCATGGTAATCCTAGCTGAACAAGCCATGCGACGGTGGAGATCCAACATCATGATGAAGAAGCTGGGAAGAAGCAGTTCCATGTAGTTATAGTCTGAATATTTCCTAAGACCTACGGGTCATGTAATCTTTAAGCCTATGGGCCTTATAAGGGTTCCCCCTCATCCCTTTAAAGGGGTGTTATCAAAAAAATCAATAAAAATAAGGACTTCAGGCCATTCGGGCGAACCTAATTGGCCTAAACAAACTAATTTTTCTAAATGTGCTACTTGACCTAAATAGCTTAATTAGACTAATTGGCCTAATTTACCTAATTTTCCTAAATTGCCTAATTGGACAATTATCCAAATATCCAAATGGAAAAATGATCAAAATTACCAAGTGACTGAATAAGAAAATTACACAACATAAATGGAATTATATCGAAATGAACATACAAGAAGAATCTATACCATAAACATGTTTATCATGCTAATTAGTATGTATTTTTTATGTTATGTAACTAGTATTAAATTTCTAGTTAAATTTATATTTAGATGATTCTTCATTTTATGGATTTCTTCAACATCTACAATTTTAATTCATTCTAGGTTTATAACTTTCAAACTATTAAATAATGTAGTATTATACTAATTAATTTAATTTGAAGTAAGAGGAATTTGGCATCGAAGTTCATGTGCCTCGAGCAAAATTAGTTCCTTGGCTAGGAAGAAAAATAATAGAAGATTTGTAAATGCACAAACACAAGAAAATATTGTATGTTTTTTTATAGATATTTTAAATTTTGATACATAATTCATAATTAAATATCTTGTTTATATTTTCAATAGTGTGTCCTGGAGGCCCTCGATGAGAAATAAGATGACAAATTTAGGCGAAATGATCATTTGAGACAAGTATTAGGGGAAGAGCACCATGGGAGAGTATGATGTCAACCCATGAAAAACATCATCCCCACTAGGTATTAAACCTCATTGAGGGCCTCCAAAACCTATCAGAACCCAAAGCTGAAAAACGATCATGCAGAAGTAGATGAGGCCAAAAAAATAGATATAAGGGAGTGTTAAAGAAGTAAATTGGTCACTGAACACTTCCTGAAAGGCATGTCAGTTATAAGTCCACCACTTCCATCAGAGACTGCTATTAATTTTTATTCATGTATGAAATCAATGCGCTCCTTATATGATACCTTGAGTGATTTCAATGAGGGTCCTAGTGGCAGTTGAGCTAATGACAGTGGCGGTGGCAGTGGCGGTGGGGTGGGTGTGGGGGGGCGACAAAGTTGGCGGCGACAACAGTGGTGGGGTGGTGGTTTTGGGCATAACGGAAGCATGCAAAGATGGATGATGTATTAAAATTTCTTTTAATAATTGTTGCCGGAAACCAAGAGCGAGGATCTTTCATGTCAAATTTAAATTTAATTTATTTAATATTTAAAGAAATAAATACCTATGCTTAGGTACTTTCTTCATTAGTGAATTTTGATAATCTGAAAAGAACCTTTTAGGTTACCAACATTGCAATGTGAGGATCCCAAAATAAAATCCCTATATCATTGATCCACACGGGCTCCTATGATATCTGAGAAACACCACTCGATCTCCAGGTGCTAGTGCGGTGAGTCCAATGTCTTATGTTGTTCATTCTTGATCACTCATTCTTTGGTCTTGAAGAAATATTTATTACCCTTCTCGTTCTTGGGAGAGATAGATAATGAGGAGTTGAGAGAGAATTCGTTGTGCGCAACAATTTTCTATTCTCAATTTTTGGATGCTCTACACAATAGACATAGCCGCCTATTTATAGAGTTGAGATTTAAGTTATAATTTTATTTAATTTCATATCGGACATTAAATAAAATTAATTACCTTCAATTAATCTCATACTGCATAATAATAATTATATAATTATTATTTTGTGGTTCACGCCAACTTGCGCGATAACAAAAATTATATAACAGTCTTGTTAATTCATATTTTCCAATGGACTCAGTCTTGGTCTGTTCACACTCCTCTATCGTTTATTGAAAAAATGAATAAATATTTTATTCATAAATACATATTTTATTTACAAAATAGCGAATAAATATTTAGTAAAATATTCAATAAATAAAATAAATATTTTATTCACATGTCGGCAAATAAATATTTATTTACTTTATGTGATCAATATAAATTTAATAAAATTATTCCTCGTACTTGAGAATAATATTTATTCCATTAATTAAACTCAAATAGAATGTAATCGAGATCAATGAAAACACTTAGTGTGTAACCCTCTAGGATTCTTTCTCATTGACATTAGGCAGACTTTCCTAAAGTCCAAGATTACTGTCTAGTAATGGGTCAAGGCACCCAAGAGAAAGAACTTGATATCACAAAATCAAAGACCACATACTAATGCTCACTATGTAATATAATATCTTTATCACAATATCTCATCAAGAAGGTTGCACATCCATGTCACTAACCTATATGTTCAATATGTCTTCCTTTGACTAGATGAAATAAACACACCATTACACCATGTCCATGGAATTTAATGTGAAAGTTTTATTCCAATCAAATCATTGAGATATCAGCTTCTACAAATATGTAAGGGAAAAATCATTTCTCAACTTATTCATTAATTACATGTCACTCGTGACGCACCCAACGTATCCAACTTCACCATGAGCTCTTATCGTTATGGTTTAAAACATACATCTAAGTATGCAAGTTGTGACATGATTTAATAATATTATTAAAGTCTACGTACCATTACACACACTCATAGATAGGAATATTAGATGACACCAAAAACATGCAGAATTCCTACTGACGAGTCTGTTCTCATAATCTCCCATCATGGAGATTACCAAGTGCGAACTTCATGAGAAGAAACCTCATCTCTTTAGGAGTACTCGTACCTAAAAGTATATGTATTGTGTGTCCCTTAATAGTACATTATCCAAATGTCCTAAATGGCCTAATTGGCCTAAATTGGCCTAAATGGACAAAATTGGTCTAATTGGCCTAATTGGTCTAAATGGTCTAAATTGGCCTAAATGGCATAATTGGCTTAAATTTCATAAATTAACTAATTGTCTTAATTGGAATAATTGACCAAAATGATATAAATTTTCCTAAATGGCTTAAATGGACTAAATGGTCTAATTGGCCTAAATGACCTAAATTAACCTAATTGGCCTAATTGACCTAAATTTCCTAAATTGTCTAATTGGTCTAATTGTCCTAAATGACCTAATTGGACTAAATGGACTAAATTTACCAAATCGGCTTAAATGTAATAATTGGACTAATTGGCCTAAATACCCTAAATCAGCCTAAATGGACTAATTGGCCGTATTGGCTTAAATGGTCAAAATTAGCTTAAATAGCCTAAATGACCTAAATTGACCTAAAGGGCCTAAATGACCTAAATTGGCCTAAATAACCTAATTGTCTAATTGGACTAATTGGCCTAAATGGCCTAAATTGCCTAAATGTCATAATTGGCCTAAATGGCCTAAATGACCTAAATGACCCAATTGATTAATTGACCTAAATGGCCAAAATTGGCCTAAATGGTCTAATTGGCATAATTGGCCTAAATGGCTTAATTGGCCTAAATGGAATAATTGTCCAAATTGTCCGAAATGGACTAAATGTACTAATTTTCCTAATTTTCTTAATTGGGCTAATTGGTCTAAATTTTCCTAAATGGCCTAACTTGGTTAAATTGGTCTAAATGGCCTAAATTGGTCTAAATGGTATAATTGGCCTGAATAACCTAAATGGACTAATTGATATAATTTTCATAAATGGGATAATTATCCTAAATTTACTAAATTAATTAATTGGTCTAATTGGCCTAAGTGGCCTAAATTGACCAAAATGGCCTAAATTGGTCTAAATGGCATAAATTGGCCTAAATGGTCTAATTGGTCTAATTGGCCTGAATTGCTAATTGGACTAATTTTCCTAATTGGTATAAATGATATAAATTGGCCTAAATGACCTAATGAGACTAAATGGACTAAATGGAAAAACATTGGTCTAATTGGCCTAATTGGTCTAAATGACCTAAATTGGCCCAAATGGCATAATTGACTTAAACTGCCTAAATTATCTAATTGGCCTATTTGGCCAAATTGGACTAAATGGCATAAATTATTCTAAATGGCCTAAATGGACAAAATTAGCCTAAATGGATTGACTGGATTAAATTTCCTAAATTGAATAATTGGCCTAATTGTCCCAAATGGTCAAAATTGGCCTAATCAGCTTAAATGGCCTAATCAACCTAATTGACCTAATTGGTCTAAATTGCCTAAATTGGACTAAATGACATAATTGGATGAATTGTTAAAAATGGTATAAATTTTCCAAAATAGTTTAAATAACCTAAATTAGCCTAAATAGCCTAATTAGCCTAAATGACCAAAATTGGCCTAAATGGCCTAAATAAACTAAATTATCTAATTGGCCTAATTGGGATAATGGGCCTAATTGAACTAATTGGCTTAATTAGATTAAATTGTCCTAAATGGACTAAATCTTATAATTGGCGTAAATGCCCTAAAGGGCCTAAATTCGCCTAAATGCCCAAAAGGGCCTAAATTGGCCTCAATTGTCTCATTGGCCTCATTGACCTAAATGGCATAAATTGGCCTAAACAGACTAAATGGACAAAACGACCTAATTGCCCTAAATGACCTAATTAACCTAATTGGCCTAAATTGAATAATTAACCTAATTGGCCTAAATGACCTAAATTGGCCTAAATGGCCTAATGGGCCTAAGGATTGAATGGGACTAAGTGGCCTAAGTGGATTAATGGGTCTAATGGGATTAAGTGGCCAAATGGGCCAAATGGGTCTAATGGGATTAAGTGGACTAATGGTCCAAATGGGCCTAAGTGGCCTAATTGGCCAATTGGGCCTAAGTGGCCTAATGGGTCTAATGGGCCTAATGGGATTAATGGGATTAATGGGTCCACTGGGCCAAATTGGCCTAATGGGCCTAAGTGGCCTAGTGGCCAAATGGGCCTATTGGGCCTAAGTGTCCTAATAGTTCCATTAATCACCATTCGGCCTAATAGGCCTAATGGGCTTAATGGGTTGAGTGGACCAGTTGGGCCTAAGTGGCCTGATGGGACTAATGGGATTAATGGGCCTATTGGGCCTAAGTGGAATAATGAGTCCATTATGACCAATTCGCCTAATAGGTTTAATGGAATAATGGTCCTAATGGGCCTAAGTGGCCTAATGGTCCTATTATGGTCAATTCAGCATAATGGGCCTAATGGGCGAATTGCCCTAATGGGCCTAATGGGCCGAATGGGTCTTATGGGACTAATGGGACAATGTTGACGAATAGGCCTAAATGGACCAATGCACCTAATGGGCCTAATGTGATTAATCTTCCTAAGAGGCACAATTGGCCTAATGGGTCTTAGGGACCTAATGGGCCTAAGGGGCCTAATTGGCCGAAGTGGCCTAAGTGACCTAATAGACCGAATGGGACTATTGGGCCTATTGGTCATAAGTGACATAGTGGGACTAATGAGACTAATGGCCTAATTGGCCTAATGGGCCTAAGGGGGCCAATGGGGATAATGGGTCTAAGGGACCTAATGGGCCTAAGTTTCCTAATGGGCCTAAGTGGCCTAAGTGACCTAATAGGCCTAATGGGATGATTGGACCCATTGGTCCTAGGTGACCTAATGGGATGAATGGGCCCATTATGGACAATTCAACCTAATGGGCCTAATGGCCTAATTTTCTGAATGAGCTTAAGGGGCCCAATTGGCCTAATGGGTCTAAGGGGCCTAATGGGACTAAGTAACCTAATATTCCTAAGTGGCCTAATAGGAATATTGGGACTAAGTGGTCTAATGGGGATAATGGGCCTAATTGGCCCATTATGGATAATTTAGCCTAATGGATCGAAGTGCCCCAAGTTGCCTAATGAGCCTAGTGGGCCTAATGGTTCCAATGGGTTTAAGTGGCCTAAGTTTCCTAATAGGCTTAATGCATTTAATGGGTCTAACTGGCCTAATTACCCTAAGTGGCCTAAGTTTCCTAATGGGACTAATGGGTCCAATGGGCCTAAGGGGCCTTAGTGGTATAAGTTTCCTAATGGGCCTAATGGGTCCAATGGGTCTAAGTGGTTGAATGGGCCTAAGTGGCCTAAGTTTTCTAATGGGTCTAATGGGACTAGTGGGTCTAATGGGCCTAAGTGGCCTAATGGGATTAATGGGTCTAATATTCCTAATGGGATGAATGGGTGGAATGGGCCTAAGTGTCATATTGGTCTGAATGGGCCTAAGTTGCCTAATGGGCCTAAGTTGCCTAAGTTTCCTAATGGGCCTGATGGGTCCAATGGTCTTAAGTGGACTAATGGGCCTAAGTGAACTAAGTTTCTTAATGGGACCAATGTGCCTAATGGGTCCAATGGGCTTAATGGGTATAATGGGCCTAAGTGGCCAAAGTTACCTAATGCGCCTAATGGAATGAATGGGACTAATGGGCCTGATGGGCCTAATGGGTTCAATGGGCCCAAGTGTCCTAAGTTGCCTAATGGGTCGAAGTGGCCTAATGGGGTTGATGGGATTAAGTGTCCTAATGGGCCTAATGGTCCGAAGTGGCCAAATGGACCTAATGGGCATAAGTGTCCTAACAGGCCTAATGGGTCGAATGGACCTAATGGGCCTAATGGGTTTAATAGGTCTAAGTGGAATAATGTGCCTACATTTCTTAAATTTCCCAATGGTCCTAATGGGTACAATGGATCTAAGTGGATCAATTGGACAAAGTGTCCCAAGTTGCCTAATGGGACTAATGGTCCTAATGGGTATAATGGGACTAAGTAGCCTAATCGGTCTAATGGGTCTAATGGGCCTAATGGTCCAAATGGGTCGAATGGGCCTAAGTGGCCTAATGGGTCGAATGGGTCGAGTGGGACTAAGACTCCTAATGGGAATAAGTGGCCTAAGTTACCTAATGGGCCTGATGGTTCTAATGGGCCTACATGGACTAATGGGCCTAAGTGGCCTAAGTTTCATAAATGGACCAACAAGATGAATGAGCCTAATGGTCCTAATGGGCCTAACAGGTCCAATGGTCCTAAGTGGCCTTAGTTTCCTAATGGAAAAAAGTGGCCTAATGGGTGTCAAGTGCCTAAGTGGACTAATGGTCCTAATGGGATGAAGTGGCCTAATGGGCCTCATGGGCCTAAGTGGCCCAATGGACCTAATGGGCCTAAGTGAAAAAAATGGGCCTAATAGGATAATTGGCCTAAGTTTCCTAATGGGATAATGGGACTAAGTGGCCTAATGGTCCTAATGGTTGAATGTGGCCTAATGGGCCTAATAGGCCTAAGTTCCCTAATGGTCCTAGGTGGGAAATGGGCCTAAGAGGCCTAATGGGACTAATTTCAATGATTTATGAAACTTGGTTGACAACAAAATCCAAAGGGGGGGTGGATTGTTGGGACCATGCTGATGAGGAAGGTGTTTGTCATGTGTTGTCTTTTGTTGTCAAGGAAAGATTTTAAAGAAATAAAATCACCTCACTTTGTATTTGGTTGAAATCGTATTGGCCATTGTTTTCAAAAGAATCGGACTCACTCTGTCCATTGTAATGAGGCCAAGCTGTTTGAAAGAAAAGGCACTAACCAGACTGGTCTTTGGTTTGGTACGTGAAAAGATCGTAATGAAGAATTGGTCATTATCTAGAAATAGAGAATCGGTCGCATGGAGAATGCATCTTGATAGAAGTAAATGGTCATCAAATTCACACTAGATATGGTATAAAAGATGTGTTTGTTTTGATAAAGTATCAAAGTTTCCTGACTATGATAAAATTAAATGTGACTATGCTTTGCTGATTCGTATTTCATAAATAATAAGTTGATTGGATGACTTATCATGCAACCTCTATGGAAGAAATGGGGAAAGTGGTATTCCAAATCGTATCCAGATTTATCGTATCTATGTGGAATAGAAGAAAGAGATTATGCTAATCGAAAAGGAATCTTACCCAGTGCAATCAAAAAGTGAAATCATACCCACTTAGTCCCATTAGTCTCATTAGGCCCATTGGGCCACTTAGGCACATTTGACCCATTTGGCCATTTCGGCCTATTAGGCCTATTATGCCTATTCAACCCATTAGGCACATTCATCCACTTTGTCCCATTAGGTCACTTAGGCCCATTTGGACCATTTGGACCATTAGTCCCATTAAGGCACTTAGGCCTAATAGGCCCATTAGGCCACTTAGGCCCATTAGTCCCATTTGGACACTTTGTCCCATTAGGCCCATTATGCCCACTCATCCACTTTTTCCCATTAGGACCATTAGTCACATTGGTCAACTTAGGCCCATTAGGTCCATTAGGCCCATTAGGCCCATTATCCCCATTAGGGCCATATGTCCATTCGTTCACTTTGTCCCATTTGGCCACTTAGGACCAATAGGCGCATTAGTCCCATTAGGCTACTAAGTCCCATTAGGCCCATGAGAACACCTAGGCCCATTAGGCCCATTTGTCCACTTCGGCCCATTATTCCCATTAATCCCATTAGGCTCATTCGTCCACTTTGGCCCATTAGGCCACTTTGGCCCATTAGTCCCATTAGACCCATTAGGCCACTTAGGCCCATTAGACCCATTAGGCAAATTATGCCCATTAGGACACTTAGGCACATTATGCCACTTAGGCCAATTAGGCCCACTAGGCATAGTAGTCCCATTCGACATAGTAGGCCCATTAGGTCTAGTAGGCCCATTAGGCCCACTTAGGCCCATTAGGCCCATTAGTACCATTTGGACCATTCGTACCATTGGTCCACTTAGGCCCATTAGGCCCATTTGGACACTTATGCTATTATGCCAATTAGGCAGACTTGTCCACTGAGAGCCATTAGGCCCATTTGGCCCATTCGTCCACTTTGGCCCATTAGTCCACTTAGGCCCCTCAGGCCCATTATGAAACTGAGGCCCATTGTGTCCATTAGGCCACTTCGGACCATTAGAGAACTTAGGCCCATTAGGCCACTTAGGCCCATTTTGACCATTTAGCCCATTGGGCCCATTAGGCTCATTAGTCCACTTCATCCCATTAGGCCCATTGGGCCCATTAGTCCACTTCATACCATTAGGCCAGCTAGGCCCATTAGGACCATTCAACCCAATAGGCCTATTAATACCATTAGGCCCATTGGTCTACTTAGGAACATTAGGCCCATTAGGCCACTTAATCCCATTAGGCCCATTGGTTCACTTAGGCCAATTATGCCCATTACGCCCATTAGGCGCATTATGTCCATTTGTCCACTTAAGACCGTTAGGCCACTTAGGCCCATTAGATCCATTGGGACCAATAGGTCCATTAGGCCTAGTAATTCCATTAAGCCACTTCGGCCCACTAGTCCCATTAGACACATCCGACCCATTCATCTAATTAGGCCCATTAGGCCCATTGGACCCTTTAGTCCCATTCGACCCATTATGCACCATATACCCTTTAGGCCCATTCATCCCATTAGGCCACTTCGGTCTAGTTGGACCATTAGGCCCATTAGTCCCATTAGGCCCATTAGGCCACTTCGGCTAGTTAGGCCCATTCATCCAATTCACCCCACTAGGCCACGCCATCCCATTAGGTCTATTCGACCCATTAGAACCATTAGGCCTCTTAGGTACATTAGGCCACTTAGGCCCATTAAGACTATTATGCCACTTTGGCCCATTAGGATCATTGGGCCCATTAATCCCATTAAGACCTTTCGTCCCATTAGGCCCATTAGGAAACTTCACCCATTCATCCCATTAGGGACATTGGGTAACTTAATCCCATCCGTCTCCTTAGGCCCATTACACCACTTAGGCCTAATTGACCTATTAGGCCCATTAGGCCACTTAGGCCCATTTATCCCATTTGGCCTATTAGTAAATTTAGGACCATTAGGAAACTTAGGCCAATTAGGACCATTAGGGCCATTTATCCCATTAGGACCATACTTAGGCCCATTAGGCCCATTAGGCTACATAGGCCCATTCAACCCATTAGGCCACTTAAGCCCATTCGGCCCATTCAATCCATTTGGCCAATTCGTCTGATTTGTCCCCTTCAGCCACTTAATCCCATTGTACCACTTTGGTCCATTAGACCCCTTCGTCTGATTAGGACAATTAGGACACTTCTGCCCATTAGGCCCATTAGGCCACTTAGGCCAATAGGCCCATTAGGCTGATTATTCCATTTAGGCCCATCAGACTACTTTGGCCCATTAGGCCCTTTAGGCCACTTCGGCCCATTTGGCCCATTTGTCCACTTAGTCCCATTAGTCCCAATAGGACACTTAGGACCATTGGGAACATTAGTCCACTTAGGCCCATTTTGTTACGATTATGCCACATATTCCCATTAGGCCACTTTGGCCTATTAGGTCCTTTAGGCCCATTAGGCCACTTAGGCCCATTAGGCCGATTATGAAACTTGGGCCCATTAGGTTGTTTTAGCCCATTATGCCCTTTAGGCCGATTAGGTCACTTAGGCCCATTCGTCCCATTCGGCCCATTAGGACACTTAGGCCCATTAATCCCATTAGACCACTTAGGATCATTGTGCCCATTAAACCCATTAGACCACTTAGGCCCGTTAGTATATGATTATGCCACCTATTCCCATTATTCCTCTTTGGCTGATTAGGCTCTTTAGGCCCATTAGTCTGCTTAGGTCCATTTGGCAATTTAGGCCAATTAGGCCACATAGGCCAATTCATCCTATTAGGCCCATTAGCCCCGTTAGGCCCATTAGTCCCTTTAGGAAACTTAGGCCCACTGGGACCATTAGTCCACTTAGTCCCCTTAGGCCACTTAGGTCTGTTCGGCCCATTAATCCAATTAGACCCGTTGGGATAATTAGGCCACTTAGGCCCATTAGGCCCTTTAGGCCCATTAGGCCACTTAGGCCACTAAACCCATTATACCCATTAGGCTCATTAGGCCCATTAATCCCATTAGTCCACTTATGAACATTAGGACACTTCGGCCCATTGGGCCTATTAGGCCCATTAGCAACTTAGGCCCATTAGTCCACTTAGGCCCAATAGGCCCATTAGGCCACTTCGATCCAATAGGCTCATTTGGCCACTTAGGCCCATTAAGCCCACTAGGAACATTTTTCCCATTAGGCCAATTAGGCCCATTAGGCCACTTAGGACCATTAGGCCCATTTGATTGCTTAGGCCCATTAGGCCCAATTAGGCCCATTAGGACACTTAGGACCATTAGGACTACTTGGCACATTAGGCCCATTTGGTCTATTTAGCCCATTAGGCCCGTTTGGCCCGTTTGGCTAATTCGGCCACTTAGGTCCATTAGGTCCATTAGGACCACTAGGAACATTAGGCCCATTCTGCCAATTAGGCCCATTCAACTACTCTATCCAATTATGCCCATTAGGTCCATTAGGCTGATTAGGTCACTAAGGCCCAATAGGCCACTTCGGCCCATTAATCTCATTAGGCCCATTCGACCACTTAAGCGCGTTACACCCATTAGGCCCATTAAGTTGATTAGGTCACTTAGGCCCATTAGACCACTTAGGCCCATTAGTCCTATTAGGCCCATTAGAAAATTTAATCCCATTAGGCTACTTAAGCCCATTAGGTTAATTAGGCCTGTTAGGTCACTTAGGTCCTTTAAGCCCTTTAGGCCCACTAGGCCCATGAGTCCATTGAGGCCTATTGGGCCCATGAGGCCACATAGGCCCTTTAGGCCCATTAGGCCCATCAGGCCACTAAGGACCAATAGGCCCATTAGGCAACTTAGGCCCCTTCGGCCCATTATGCCACTTAGGTCCATTAGGCCATTAAGGCCCATTCGGCTGATTAGGACACTTTGGCCCATTAGGCCACTTTGGCTCATTATGCCCATTAGTCCATTTAGGCCCATTAATCCCATTAGGCCAATTAGGCCACTTAGGCCCAATGGGCCACTTAGGCCCATTAGGACCAATAGGCCCATTAGGCCCAATGGGCCACTTCGTCCAATTAGTCCACTTTGTCCCATTAGACCCATTAGGCCACTTTGGTCTATTATGACCAGTAGGCCACTTTGGCCCACTAAGCCCATCAGGTGGATTAGGCCACCTAGGCCCATTATGCCCATTAATACCCTTAGGACACTTAGACCCGTTAGGCCCATTAGGCCCATTCAGTGCATTAGGCCACTTAGCCCCATTACACCCATGAGGCCACTTAGGCTCATTAGACCACTTAGGACCATTAGGCCACTTAGGCCCATTAGGCAACTTAGGCCCATTTGGCCCATTAGGCCGCTTCAACCCATTAGGCCCATTCGGCCCATCATGACCATTAGGCCAATTAGGCCACTTAGGCCCATTATGCCCATGAGTCCACTTAGGACCGTTAGGATACTTAGTCCCATTAGGCCACCTAGGCCCATTAGGTCCATTAGGCCACTTTGTCCCATTAGACCACTTAGGTCACTTAGGCCCATTTGGCCCATTAGGCCACTTAGGCCCATTATGCCACTTAGGCCCATTAGGTCACTTAGGCCCATTAGTCCCATTTGGACACTTTTTCCCATTAGGCAACTCAGTCCCATTAGGCCACTTAGTCCAATTAGGCTGATTAGGCCACTTTGTCCCATTTGGCCCATTAGGCCCGTTCGGCCCATTAGGCCCCTTAGACCCATTATGACCATTAGGCCCATTATTCCACTTTGTCCCATTAAGCCCAATTGTCCCATTTGGTTCCTTAGGCCCATTCAGGTCATTAGGCCCATTAGGCCACTTAGGCCCATTAGGACACTTCGGCCCATTCGGCACGTTAGTCCCATTCGGCACGTTAGGCCCATTCAGGCCCTTAGCCTCATTCAGGCCATTAGGCCCATTTGAGCCACTTAGGATCATTCGGTCACTTAGTCCCATTATTCCACTTAGGCCCATTAGATCAATTAGGCCCATTAGGCCACTTATTCCCATTAGCCCCATTCATTCCATTCGGCCCATTCGACCCATTAGGCCACTTAGGCAAATTAGGCCCATTGGGCCACTAAGGCCCAATAGGCCCCTTTGGAAACTTGGGGCCATTAGACCCCTTAGGCCAATTAGGCCCATTAGGCCTATTCAGTCAATTAGGTTGATTAGACCACTTAGACCACTTCAGCCTATTAGGCCCATAGGCCACTTAGGTTCATTGGGCCCATTCGCCCCATTAGGCCACTTAGGCCCATTTGGCCAATTAGGCCCATTGGTCTAGTTGGTCCACTTAGGCCCATTTGTCTCATTCGACCACTTGGTCCCATTAAGCCCATTAGGCCACTTCAGTCCATTAGGACAATTATTCCCATTAGGCTGCCTACACCCATTAGGCCCATTAGACCAATTGGGCCACTTAAGCCCATTGCGCCACATAGGCCCATTAGCCCCATTCAGCCACTTAGGCCCATTCGCCCACTTAGGCCCATTAGCCCCATTAGGTCACTTAGGCACATTCAGCCACTTAGGTCCATTAGGCCACTTTGGCCCATTAGGCCCTTTAGGCTGATTGGGCCACTTAGGCCCATTTGGCCCATTTGAACCATTAAGACACATAGGCCCATTTGGCCCATTTGGCCACCTAGGATCATTACGCCCATTTATCCACTTTGGCCAATTACACCCATTAGGCCCATTAGGCCACTTAAGTCCATTAAACCATTAGGCCCATTAGGCCATTAAGCCCATTCGACCACTTAGTCCTATTATGCCCATTAGGCAAATTATGACCATATAGCCCATTAGGCCCTTAATGCCCATTGGACCACATAGGCCACTTAGGCCCATTAGGCCAATTAAGCCTATTTGTACCATGAGGCCACTAGGTCCTTTAGGCCACTTAGGCCCATTAGATCCATCGGGCCACTTAGGCCCATTAGCTCCATCAGGTCACTTAGGCCCATTAGGCCCATTAGGCCACTTACGCCAATTAGAACCATTGAGCTAATTAGGCCCATTCGGCCACTTAGGCCAATTTGGCCCATTAGACCACTTAGGTCCATTAGGCCCATTAGGCCACTTAGGCCTATTAGGTCAATTAGGCCCATTAGGTCGATCAATCCACTTAGGTCCATTAGGCCCATTAGGCCACTTAGGCCCACTAGGTCCATGAAGACCATTAGGTTGATTAGGCCACTTAGGACCATTAGTCCACTTAGGCCCATTAGGCCCATTAATAACATTAGACCCATTATGCCCATTAGGCACTTTAGGACCATTAATCCCATTAGACAGATTAGGCAACTTAGGCCCATTAGGCCACTTAAGACCATTAGGCGCATTAATCCATTTAGGATAATCATGACCTTTCAACCCATTAGGCCCATTAGGCCTCTAGGCTCATGAATCCCATTAATCTCATTAGGCCACTTAGTCACATTATGCCACTTAGCCCCATTATGCCGATTGAGCGACTAAGGCCCATTACGCCACGAAGGCCCAATATCCCCATTAAGCCCATTAGGACGATTTTGCCACTTAGAACCATTAGGCCACTTAGTCCAATTAGGCCCATTAGGCCCCTTAATCCCATTAGGACGATTAGGAAACATTGGCCCATTTGGCCAATTTGGCCCATTAGTCCACTTAGGCCAATTAGGTCCATTAGGCCCATTAGACCACTTAGGCCCATTTGGCCCTTTCGGTCCATTGGGTCCATTATGCCCATTAGTCTGATTTGGAAACTTTGATCCATTAGGCCACTTTAACCCATTAGGCCCATTGGGCCCATTAGGACACTGAGACCAATTAGGCCCATTTTTTCCATTTATAACCTAAGCATGTTAATCCCTTTAAGCCCATTATGCCACCTAGGCCGATTAGAAAACTTGTGCCCATTAGGCCCCTTAGGCCATTAGGCCCATTCGACCCACTATTACCATTCGGCCCATTGGTCCACTTAGGCCCATTAGGCTGCTTAGGTCCATTAGGCCACCGAGGCCCATTCAGTCCATTAGGACCATTTCCCCTTAAGCCCATTAAGGCCATTAGGCCACCCCAGCCCATTAGGACACTTAGGCCAATTAGGCACCTTAGGTCCATTAGGCCATTTATTCCCATTAATCCCATTAGGCCCATTAGAACCATTAATCCTATTCAGTTGATTAGGCCACTTAGGCCATTTATGCCCATTAGTCCACTTAGGCCCATTATGCCCATTCAACCCATTTAGCACATAGGGCTATTAATCCCATTAATCCCATGAGGCCCATTAGGCCTCTTGGGCCCATTAGGACCATTATGCCACTAGGGCCCATTCATCCCATTAGGCCACTTAGTCCCATGAGGCCCACTTAGGCCCATGAGTCCCATTAGGCCCATTAGGCCACTTATGCCTATCAGGCACATTGGGCCAGACACTTAGGCCTATTAGGCCAATTAGGCCTATTCGGCCACCCAGGAAAATTAGGCCTAGTGGGCCACTTAGGTCCATTTGGCCACCTAGGCCAATTTGGCCCATTAGGCCACTTAGGCCCATTAAGATCAATTGTTCGATTAGGCTGATTTGGCCAATCATGCCCATTAAGACCATTAGTCCCATTAGGCCCATTGGACACTTAGGCCAACTAGTCACATTAGGCCCATTAGTCCCATTAGGCCACTTAAATCCACCAATTAGACCCATTAGGTGACTTATGCTCATTAGGCCCACTGGGCCCATTCGGCCACTTAGGCCCCTAAGGTCCATTGATCCAATGAGGACCATTGGGACCATCTATCCATGTAGACGCATTAGGCCCATGAGTCCACTTAATAAAATTAGGCCACTTAGGCCCATTAGACCCATTATACCACTTAGGTCCATTAGGCCCATTCGACCACTTAGGCTCATTATGCCCATTCATCCACTTAGGCCCATTAGGCCCATTCGACCACTTATGCCCATTGGGCCCATTAATCCACTTATACCCATTCTTAACATTAGGCCCATTATTCCCATTGGTCCTATTAGGCCCATGAGTCCCATTCGGCCATTGAAGCTCATTCGGCCCATTAAGCCCATCAGGCCCATTAGGCCACTTAGGCCCATTAGGATACTTAGGCCCATTATTCCCATTAGGTCACCACTACCACAAAATAGGGCAAGGGAAGTGCTGCCCTTTATCAGCGCTAAACAGAAAGCGCTGATAAAGGGGTGTGCCTTTATGAGCACTAGATAAAAGCGCTGATAAAGCTAACATTTATCAGCACTAAAATAAGCACTGATAAAGGTGTACCCTTTATCAGCGCTTTTTTTATCACTGATAAAGGGAACACCTTTATCTGTGCTTATTTTATCACTGATAAACGTTTTTATTCTTAATTTATGTAAAATTATAATATTTATAATCAAAAATGATGTTTTTGTATAGATTAACAATTATATTCCAATATTTATAAATATATACTCTTTATTGTTACAATTATCAACAAATAAATATATATTTATCTTATATGTCATTTTAAATAAATATATAAGAATAAAAATAAACTATTAAATAAAAACCGCTAGAACCTTTATCAGCGCTTGTTAAAAGCGCTGATAAAGGTATGTTTCATCAGCGCTTTTATTTTAGTGCTGATAAAACATACATTTATCAGCGCTTTTAACAAGTGCTGATAAAGGTTCCAGCGGTTTTTATTTAAGAACCCTAATAGGCCCCTGCTCTCTCGCACGCATTCAAGCTTTTGCGGAAGCTGAACCAGGCCCCTTTTCCACTGTGACCTCTCCTCCTCCTCCTCCTCCTCCTCCACCGCTAGGTTTTCCTCCTCTGTCATGACCGTCATCCTCCTCTGCCACCGCTACCTCCGAGGCTACTGCCTTAGGCGCCGCTGCCTCCAGCGCTGCTGCCTCCTCCACGGCTGTCTCCTCCACAGCTGCCTCCACCGTGGCAACCTTCTCCGCTGGTGCCTCCGCCGCCACTGTCTCTACCACCGCTGCCTCCACCGCCACTGCCTTCGGTGTATGAAACCTTGTTCAGGGTCTTGGTTTTAGAAATGGGAATTAAATATTTAAAATTTACTTGTTTCAACCTTGTTTCCATTGTATGTTCATCTTTTATAATTTAAAAGTATGTTGAACTCATTCTATCGAAGGTTGGTTCTATAATTTCTTGTTATATTAAGTTGTGCTTGACCATGGTGTGGGTTGATTTCGTTTTTAGTGGGTTATTGGGGTTTGTGGGATGTGGTAAATGGTGTACTCAGTTTTATATTATTTTATTCTCATGGGTTTCCCCTATTTTATGTTTTCTTTTCAGTTGGAAAACTCCTCTGTTGTGCGCCTCTCCTCTGCCGCGAATGCACCTATGTCGTGTGCTGAATGACACCTTCGCGGTGAGTTTTATCTTATTACTCATTGGTTTCCTCTTTTTCGCATGTTATTATTGTTTTATATTGATATTTATAATGTGAAATGTACGAGCTAAATTCCCTGCTGAAAATCATGGCTATTGGTGGTCCTTGTTTGTGCACTAAATGAATTGCATGTTGGTTGGTTCCTGTTGAACATTTGAATATAAAAATTGGTAATTTATGAATACTTGACTTATGAATGAACACCCCAGGATGACAAAACTTCTATGATAACCCCTGAATTAACAAACAAAATTGAATAAGGGATTTTTTTTAAAATCTGAAATTGCGATTGTTTGGTTTGTATGGTGTTGCGATTGTGAGCACGATTGTGTTTTTGTATGGTGTTGCGGTTGTTGGCATGATTGATATTCCATTTTTTTTCCATATTGTAGTTCTTCAACCATTGAATATCAATACAAACTTTACTCATTTCAATGGCACCACCACTTTGTTACTAGTGAAATTCCACTAAATCCTAGAAAACCACTTCTAGAGGACTCTATGAGACACTTTATGGACACCCTAGTCAAAAATGGATTTCACCTAATTTTTTTGTGTGTGGGAAAAACTATTGGAGAATAAAAACTCACATGCCTCTCTATTTATAGAAAAAACAATTATTTGTGTTTCTCATTTTCAATGCAGTAGTGGAGACAAAAAAAATTGAGGAATTTGATGTGATCATCGAGCTTTAGGGAAATTCCAATGAGATATAATTTTATTATTTATGTGTTTGACTCATTCTCCACAAATTTAGAATTCACTTCTTCTTCTTAAATTTTTTTTTCAATGATGGCCATTTTTTATGATAAAATGATTATAGTGATAAAATAATGAAAATGAATAATAATTAAATAAATTATTCTTCTTCTCATAAGGTTCACAAAATTAAATACTTCATCTTTTCATAAAAAATTATCGTTATGTGACTTTAATTATTTTAGGTTTTTTATTTCATGTAAATAATGAAGTTTTTAAAGAAAATTAGATTAAATAATTGAATTATATTATTTTCTAAACACATAAATAATGTAATATGTTTACTTTGATTAAATTTTACCTATGTTCATGTTAGTTTAGTTATTTTAATATTTTATTTCTAGCATGGGATGAACATGAGGATGAAGCTTTCACATGTTTTCTAAAATTTTATTTCATGGTTTTTTCCTTGTATTTTTTCTATACTGTGGGTTTTTTCGTATTGATGATTATTTAAACTAAAAATTATCCTCAATAATAATATTATTTGGTAATTTATTTCTTTGTGGAATAAATTTTCGTTCAAATAATTGTAATACATTAAGAAAATTTTCCCCCATTAATAGATAATTATAATATTGTCTAATAATAATGTTCTTTGATGAACCTAAACATGAGCTCACCCATGGGTGGTTGAGTATTTTTCCCACCACCACCGTCGCAAATATTCAGATGTAATACACATTTGAGTTTCATGGTTTTTCTGCAATGTTATAATAGAGTAAAATCAAAGAGTACTTGGGTTTAGAAGCATGATGATAATGATATGGTGAGTTCTATGTGTATTTTAAAGAACAATTGGATGATGATGGATTAGACAGTGATATTTGGAAATATATTAACCCAACAAGTTGCATTAGATGTTATGAGGTTGAAATTTTTTTTCGGTAATGGAAACACATGATATGTGTTTTCCTTCACTCACACCATGTATAGATACTATTGAAACTTGATGTTTATATACTATACACCCCTATTGGTCATGTAAAGACTAAAAACTGTGTATTCCACAAAAATATGATAAATAGCCAGTGAGGTGACTCAATATGTATCTAAAGTACATGCCTTTAGCTCAAGTTGTTCTATATGTCATGTATTTTTAGAGTCATCATGCAGTATTTGTAAGACTAACTTGGAATTAATTTGATATATGTCAAATTAAATCAGGTAAATCTTATCCATACATGATATTCACCCTACTAGACACACCATATATATGGATTTCACATGAGTTTAGAAATGGTAGTATACAACCAACCTTGTCTGAGAACCCTACACATTGTGTATCCATTGAAAAAATTGTGTGCTATGTTATTTTCATTATTATTATTTATTTTTCACTTAGATGATAGTATTTCATGTATGATTATCCCATTATAAATATCTTCTCATGTAGAGTTAGTGAGGTTAGAGTAACAGTTAAATTGTATCCAATGATGGTTCATGGTAGAGGCATTTGTACCATGATTTTTTTTATAAAACCAAACAATGATACTTGATTAATTAAAACATAATATTAGGAAAGTTCAAGATCGAACCCATAAAGATGATGAATATGAATAAAAAACGGATGAATGCCAATCGGTTGACAAAAGAGTATGAATATGGTGTGAAAGAGTTTATCAAGTTTGCAGAAGATCATGCATGTGACCCTTCTCAAATCCTTTGTCCATGTTTATGCTGTTGTTATTCAAGAAAAATTAGTCTAGAGGAGTTGGAAGAACACAAGATCTGTCACGGAATAGATCAAAGTTATACATGTTGGAATAAACATGGGGAAAAACGAATGTAGGTAGTGGCTCGGATAACATGGAGTTTTATGGATCATTTGATATGATTAAAAACATGAACAATGAAGATGACAGTATAGAGTATGTGATTAAAGATGTGAATGATGATGGAGATCATATTGATAAAATGACAAGGACAGTTTAAGATGAACTTTTCAATTGCCCAAAATTGTTTGAGAAGTTAAAGAGTTGTGCAAAAACACCATTGTATGCTGGTTACACTAAATATACAGCATTGTCAGCCATAATAAAGCTGTATAATTTGAAAGCAAGCAACGGGTGGAGTGATGCCAGTTTTACGGAACTACTTGCTCTCCTGAATGACATGATCCCAGAAGATAATGAGCTCCCAAGCCGAACATATGATTCCAAACAAATTCTACGATCGATGGGAATGATCTCAGAAAGAATACACGCTGGCCTGAATGACTGTATATTGTTTTTCAAGGACCAAAAATCACTTAAAGAATTCCCAAAGTGTGGTGCTTCTCGATACAAGAAAGATGATTCCAGTCCTATGAAAGTTGTATGGTACTTTCCAAAAATTCCAAGGTTTAGGAGTCTATATGGAAGTGAGGAGACTGCAAGACAATTGACATGACATGAAGATACAAGAATTAAAGATGGGAAACTATGTCACCCAGTAGATTCTCCTTAGTGGAAGATAATTGATCATGAGTATCCTAAATTTGGAAATGAGCTGAGAAACCTTCTTTTGGCGTTATCTATAGATGGGGTGAATACTTTTGGTTTTCAAAGAAATAGTCATAGTACATGGTCGGTTATGTTGGTAAATTATAACTTACCACCATGGTTATGCATGAAATGAAAATACATAAAGGTGAGCCTGCTCCCGATCTGTTTATTTGGCTCCATTGATCGAGGATTTAAAAATATTATGGGATTCATGTGTTGCGTTGTATGATGCTTACAAAAATGAAGATTTCACTTTGAAAGCCATGTTGTACGGGATGATAAATGACTTTCCTGCTTATGTAAATTTGTCAGGATATAGCATTAAAAGAAATCAAGGGTGTCCTATTTGCGAACAAGGTACACAGTCAATTAGGTTGAAACATTCATTGAAAATCGTGTTTCTTGGACATTGCAGATTTCTACCCCGATGGCATAAGTACCTATCTTGGATGACATCATTAGATGGAAGTTTAGAAGAATGTACATCACTGTATTCACTAACAGGTGATCAATTGTTTGAGAAAGTAAAATATTTGGACACTAATTTTGGTAAATCATTTTCGAAAAACCTTACGAAAACTGGTTGGAAAAAGAGATCAGTTTTTTTTCAATTACCATACTGGAATTGTCTATATGTTAGACATTTTCTTGATGTTATTCATGTTGAAAAAAAATGTATGTGATAGTGTCATCGACACATTTCTAAATTCACCTTACAAAACAAATGATGGAATTAAGGCTAGATTGGACATGGTTGAGATGGGAATACGAGAAGTGTTGGAACCAGTGAAGGGTGAAAAATGAACATTTCTTCTCTTGCTGCTTACACTCTTTCCAGGCAGGAGAGATATCAGTTTTGAAACTTCTTGAATGACATAAAGGTTCTAGAGGGGTATTCATCAAATATCAAAAACATCATGTAAATAAACGATTTAAATTTAAAGGGTCTGAAATCACATGACTTTCATGTGTTTATGTAAGATCTAATTCCTATAGCTTTACATTTCATTTTTCCCAAGAATGTATGCCATAAATTAACGAAGCTCTATTTTTTCTTCAAAGCTATATGCAGCAAATTTATAGACTTGGTGAAATTGCTAGCTATGGAAAGAGAAATTGTCGTCATATTATGTGAATTGGAAATGTTCTTCCCATCAACATTTTTCAATATGATGGTTCATTTGATGGTTCATTTGGTGAGAGAGATTCAACTATGTGGTCATGTACATTATAGATGGATGTACCCCATTGAACGGTATATGAATATTTTTAAAGGGTATGTCAAAAATCGAATTCGTCCATAGGGTTGTATTGCAGAGCTATATATTGTTTAGGAAGCTATTGAATTCTGTACCAAATACCTGTCTGGTGTGGAAAACGTTGGCCTACTGAAATCTCTTCACACTGAGCAGCTTGAGGGTGAAGGAATTTCTGGAAGAGAGGTTGTCACAATCAATATTACAGATCAGGAGCAGGCTCACCTTTATGTTTTTCATAACAGTTTCGATGTTGACCCATATGTTAAAAACCAAAAAGAAATTATTAGGCATTTGAATCCTTCTAGGGATGAAAAATGGATATCAGATACACATAATCGACAGTTTATAGGATGGTTTCGAGACCATATTTTTAAACAGTTAGATGAAAATCCAGACTCAATTTCAGAACGACTTCGATGGCTATCCGGAGTAGCAAGTGTGTATGTATTATCTTACAATGCTTATGCAGTTAATGGTTATACATTCTATACTAATGAACATGATGAAGACAGTACCATGCAGAATAGTGGAGTTATACTTGTGGCTGAGGTGATGCATGTTTCTGGTGCTAAGGATAGAAATCTAATTTATGCGAATATGTCATACTTTGGCATCATCAAACGCATATGGGAGTTGGATTATATGAAATTCAAAGTGCTGGTTTTTCAATGTAAGTGGGTTGATAACAGGAGTGCTATTAAAATAGATGAATTAGGATTTGTGAAAGTTGATTTTAGAAAGTAAGGGGAGAAAGAATAACCATTTATAATGGAATCACAGGCAATATAGGTATTTTATGTTCCAGAACCCGCAAACCAAAATTGGTCAATTGTTCTATTATCGACCAAAACAACTGAAGGGTCAGATGAAAGTTCAACGGAGGATGAAAATTTTATAGGGGCTTCACAATCATTTCGCAGTGGTCCCAATGTAGATGACGTTTTGTATGTCAAAGGAGACCACAATGAAGGGATTTACATAGTCGATAGAGGGGTCAAATCTCTTCAGCCTTTAAAAAAAAGAGAGTATAATAATCAGGTTATTTGTTTATTGTAATATACATTCTTTTAAGTTATGTTATTATCTATTTGATGCTGCTTTTATGTAATCTAAATTAAATGTTAAACCACTTCTGCGGATAATGAATTCTTCACCTGCTGATGTTCTCAATCCCAAGGCACAAAGGTCTCTCAACCAGCTGCTGGTGGTCCCAATGCAGGGCATAAACATGTTTCTCAACCTGTTGTTGTTGGTCATAGTGATGAGGTACAATAGGTTTCTCAACATGTTGTTGCTGGTCCCAGTGCTGAGGTACAACAAGTTTCTCAACTTGTTGCTGCTAGTCCCAGTGTTGAGGTACAACAGGTTTCTCAACCTGTTGCTGCTGGTCCCAGTGCCAATGATAGTGCTCCAGAGGAACATAATGATGATACTTCTGAGAAAATGGTAGGAAATGAAACCCTGAAAGCACAGAAAAAACAAGAGCACCGTAGTTTGACAGTGTTAGCCAAAATCCTTAAGGCAAAAGTAAAAGGTATCAAATTTGGGGTGGGATGGAATAAGTGAGGCCAACATGTTAACCCCAACAGAGCCATCTTTAGTAGCTACATTGGAATCATCACTTGACAACGCGTGCCGATTGATGTATAGTCATGGCACCATGCTGCCACCGGACTTAAGACACTAATGTGGGAAGATATTTCGGTAACATTATGATATCATTTTTTTAATTTATTAAAATAAAATAAAATACGAAAACAATGACTTACTCTTCATCATCCATTGTGGAGTGCATTTATAATAGATGTCTCGCACAAGGAATAGGTATTAAGAGTTGCAGGAAGGATTCATAGAGGTTTCTGCACAATTTTAACGAAATATCATCTTAAAGATGATGAAGGGAAAATCAAGTCGCACCCACCTCCTATTTATGCACACTTGATATCCCAAGGAGTGTGGGATGTGTTTAGCAACCGTCGTGGGGAGAAGACTTTTCAGGTACATTGTGTGGGGTAATACGTTGTTTGACTTTTCTTGTATTCGTCACTTTGATTCAAAAAATTTTATTTATGAAACATTAACTGAGTGATGAAAATAAAAAATGTACAACAGAACTAGCGTACCCTTATCGTAAAGCAAGGATGAGGTACACTTGACTTGAGAAAAATTTGGTACGTCTTTTAAATCTACCGTACTACTTGTATGTGACATAAAAAAATACTATAACCATGTTTCTCTGTTTATATACATATTGATGAATCGAAATCAAAATCCATATCCATACCATGCCATGTGCTATGGAAGGAGGCTCGTGTAAATAAAGAGAATATACTGATAGATAAAAACACACAAAAAGTGTGGAAAACATGTGTAAGTATGACATAATATAAATTTTATTTGATTTAAATCACTATTACATTACAATGACTACTTATTTTTCTATATTTTCTATTTGACATAGCCACAGGAATCAACACACCTTCACCAGATGCAGACATACTTTCAGTAGCCTTGAAGCAGCAATAACAGTATGGTCGCGTCAGAGGTGTGGGTTTTGGAGTGACAACCTGAACATATTTTCAAAAACAAAAACAATCAGAGGATCAAAATGAAATAATAGAAAAGCTACAATAAAAATTAGCTATTTTTTATGAAGAACTAAAATACCAGAGAGAGATGATAGCAAGTTTGATGGGGGAGAGGTAAAGAGAAGAAACAACTCAACAATAACCCGTGCGTGACGATCCCGCCCCACCCCCACCAGCTTTGAGGAAATCAATTCCCCTAAAAAACATGACCTAGCTGAGGTAATCAGTGTTTTAATAATTGTTTCTATGAAATTTGAATCACATAGACACTGATACCTTTCCATTACTAATATTCTATAGGGTGAAAATGACTGTGATTTATATCTATTAGCTTCCACCAATCACCTTGTAGTGAGGGATATGGTGTTCAATATGCAGAACAACATGATACACAATAGATAACTTCCAACAGATCATTTTAGAGTGTCAATTAACATAGCTAATGAGCTGAGTGCCGAGCTACCTATTCCAAATGACGATGACGACATTCATACGGTTGAAAAAGATATTGTAACATTCACTACATGGTCAACAATTCTTGTAAAAAACATGTTGACAAGGAGGTATCCATTTAAAATTTATTTTTCAAATTGGACCTTTAACATTTAATGAAAAAAGGTCTGAACTGATGAATGTTATTACAGAACGACAAAAAGAATTGGGTAAAATGAAATATCATCTCAAAACTATCTCAAGGATCAACCAATGGATTGAAACGGTCTACTGAGAGCACCTTCACCCCGCCCGTTCTATATCCATAGCTAATATCATTTTAGGCTCATGTGGATACAAAGTTGATAGACAGCAATGCTCATATAATTGATTTTGAAAAAAAATATGTATGGAGAGGAAACATCAGATTTCATTAGTGCTGAAAATGTAAATGAAATCCTCAAGTATGAATGGCTAGGCACCTCAGTTGAAAATGTATACATAAGGTATGTTTTCATGCTTTGATTTTACAAAATATGATATACTCTGATAATTATGACTAAATACATTTTATATTTTTCACAGGCGTATATATGAAAAACAATTGAAGGGATTTACCCATGAAACAAAATTTGGACTCGTTAGTCCTAACATCACCTCTTCAAAAGACGAAATAGATTCTGATAAAGAGGATGCAATAATTTCATCCCTGCTCAAATCGTTTGAAAACAAAATTAAGGATGACAGACTCTTTTTAATACCAACGATGCAGGGGTAAATCTCTATAATTTAATCATATCAACTATATTTTCATTTCTTTCTTTACTTATTCCTTTTTGTGTTTTTAGGCAGCATTGGATGCTGATTGGAGTCAATTTGGATACTCCGAAGATTTATTTTATGGATTCAATGCATGGATATCCAACAAACTGACCACGCATGATGGCGTTTGTTAATTTGTAATATACTAGATCCAACATTTTAAAACATAACATCTAGTTATATAATTTATATTATATTTTAATGAGGATTATATTATGATAGGGCGGTGCATCAATATCGTCTAATACATGGAATGAATCCAGTGCCTAAGGATAAGAACGCCTACAAGATCTACAACTGGAAAGGTATCTTGGTATATATTGTAGGTTCTGGGCATAGCAGAAGCGCGTTGGTGGGTTTTCCCAACTTTAATTTTAGTATTAAACAACGTTCAAACCGAGATCTATCACGATATAAAATGCCAGATCTTTAGAATAGAACAAAGAACGTAAAACAAAAGAGGGAATCCCGGAACCATAAAGATAGGATCATCATATGTTGGTTATAATTAATTTAATTAATTCACAAGAATTACCTTGGTGGAATTATTTCTTTGTTGATGTGTCCGATCACAATTCTATGATCCATCATTGCGTCATAGAATCCAAGTGTAGGATTCCTCTAGCGGTGATCCACACATGTGTCACGTATCTCCGGACGTCGCCAAAGGGATCTCCGGGTGCTATCGTGGAAGAACCTTCACTTGCGATGTCTGCCTTCAATCGCCTTGATCTCTCAGTCTTGAGAGCATTCTTGGAAGAAGGAGTTCTTTCCGGCTTGAAATAATTCTTTATAATTGTTGTGAACAACAATTCTCTTGTGGAAAAGTGTTGGGGTTGTGAGGATATTTATAATCGGGTTTGAGGTTATAGAGTTATGATAATAAATAAAGGCGTTACACATTTTATTTGTTTCATTAACTCTTATTAAAAACCCCCATGTCAAATTATTAATTCCTTGACATGCGCCCATGATGATTATAATAAATATCATTTAATAAAACAATATTATATCCTCAAAATACCAACTGAAAAAACTACACGACGTGTAATCATTAATACACGGCGTATACTCGTTTTCCATAAAACTACACGACATTTATATTTAATATACATGATGTGTAATTTTATTTTCCTTTATTTCCTCGACCACATTTATTAGACCTTGAGTAATGGCTATTTATTTCTTAAATAAATGTAACTACATTACTCACTAATAAACATATTATTTCTCCCACAATATATTCTCTCGAATAACTAGTGTTGAAATAAATGTGATCAGGCATCCTTAAATAATTATTAAACCACAGTCAGGAATAATCTTTGTTTAACTTGTTAAATTAATATTTAACTGAGATACATGGACACACTTAGTGTGTGACTCTATAGGCCTCTTTCTCAGTGGCATTAGGCGGATCCTGCCTAAAGTCCAAGGTTAGCGTCTAGAAACACGCCAAGGCACCCATAGAGAAAGAAGTTAACGTCGTAATGACGTGTCACCTCATACGAATGCTTACCGTGTAATATAATCTTTTTTGTCTCGATATCTCTAATCAAGCGGGTTACATGCTAGTGCCATCAACCCATGTGCTCGATTATTCTTTCTTTGACTTCTTGGAATTGAACTCACCCATACCTTACAATGGAAATTGATTTATTTAGGCTATATCAATTCCATCAAAGGGCCTGAGATATCTACTTCTGTTATGGAACAGAAGGGACAAATCCTTTCTCGCATTATCTATTAATGCAGTATTACTCGTGACACGCCCAACGTATCCTACCTCGCTGCGAACAGTGTGTCGTCACCGTTTTCTTCAATACATATAAGTGCGCGAGTTGTAATACCCATTAATAATAATCTTAAAGTCTAAGGACCAATACACATGTCCGCAGATAGGAACATCCAATGACACTATGAAATGTGGATTTCCTACTGGTGTGACTCGTTCTTATAATATCCTCCTGGATATTACCAAGGGCGCACACCATGAGAAGGTGACTCAGAGTATTATGAGTCTTCACCCCTAATGACCTGTATTATTTGTGACCCTCAAATAATATCATCCGGCCATAGAACATATATTCAAGAACAGTGTTATGGAACTTCTAGGTTCTCATCATAGCAGGGATCCTCTACGACCCTTTAATGCAACAGCTGTCCTTAGGACATTATCACATGCATTGTCACATAGAAGAACAATCAAGATGTGATAAGGATTTTATTAATGAATAAAGTACAAAGTAGTTGGTTCTAGGCCACCAACTCCAACAAAATCTCACTTGGACTAGAGCCAACTGCTAACAACCTTTAACCCGCTAGATCTCACATGATATTCATGCTTCTGCTAAGATAGGCCTTTAGTTATGGGGTCCGCCAATTTCTCTTTTGTGGACACTCTGCTCACTGCAACTTCACCCCTTTGATAGAAATCCCTCAAGAGGTGATACTTCCAGAGTATGTACTTTGTCCGTTGGTGTGACCTTGGTTCTTTTTCAAGATCCACCATTGTAGTATTATCACAATACAATGTAATGGGATCTTTACTTCTAGGCACCACATCAAGATCCTGGACAAAGTTCCAAATCCATACGGCTTCCTTGGCTGCATCAGAAGCTGCTATATATTCAGAATCTGCTGTAGAATCGGCGACAACTGGCTACTTTGAACTCTTCCAGCTCACATTTCCTCCATTGAGACAGAAAACTATCCAGATTTCAACTTCAGATCGTTCTGATCTGTCTAAAAACCAGCATCAGCATACCCTTTGATGACAAGCTCCTCGTCTCCTCCATACACCAATAACATATCATTAGTTCTTCTCAGATACTTAGGATAGTCTTAACAATAGTCCAATGTTTTTCTCCTGGATCTGCTTGATATCTACCTACCATGCTCAGTGCATAGGCAACATCAAGCTTGGTACATAACATGGCATACATGATGGATCCTATAGCCGAAGCGTATGTGATCTTACTCATTCTATATTTATCTTGTTGTGTCTAAGGACACATTTTCTTAGAAAGATGTAGGCCATGTGACACTGTAACTAATCCCCTCTTGGATTGTTCCATACTAAATCTCTTTATTATCTGGTCAATGTATGTACCCTGACTTATTCCAAGAAGCCTCTTGGATCTATCATGAATGATCTTGATCCCTAGAATGTAGGATGCTTATCCTAAGTCCTTTATGGAGAAACACTTGTTCAACCAGTCCTTAACTGAATGTAAGACTGGTACATCGTTTCCAATAAGTAATATGTCATCAACATATAATACTAGGATAATGATCACATTCCCATTAAACCTCTTATAAACACATGGATCACATTGGTTCTTAATGAAACCAAATTTCGTTATGTCTTCATCAAATTGAATGTTCCATGACATGGATGCTTTCTTTAATCCTAAATGGATTTCTGCAACTTTCAAACCCGTTTGGCTTCACCTGGTGTCACAAACCCTTCTGGTTGTGTCATATAGATATCTTCCTAAAGGTTCCTGTTAAGGAATGCTGTTTTGACATCCATTTTCCAGATCTCGTAGTCATGGTAAGCTGTTATGGAAAGTATGATTCTTATGGATTTAAACATGGAAACTGGCGAGAAGGTTTCATAATAGTCAATTCCTTGATGTTGTCTAAATCCTTTAGCCACTAGCCTTACTTTATAGGTGCTAACTTGACCTTCCATGTCCAGTTTTCTCTTGAATACCCATTTTCATCCAACAAGCTTTACATTAACTAGCTCATCAACCAGAACCCAGACTTGGTTCTGATTCATGGAATCCATCTCAGAATTCATAGCTTCTAGCCATCTTGCAGCTTATGAGATTTCTACTGCTTCCTTATAGGAGAGAGGTTCATCATTGTCCAACAATAATGATTCACCATCCTCGGTGACTAGGAAACAAAATCTCTCGGGTTCCCTTACCTCTCTTGGCTCCTACGCAGTACTTGTGTTTCTGGAACCTCTTCCATGGGGACCTGTAGAACTTGTTCCTGTACCAACTCTTGTGTATCTTGAGCATTAACTTCATCGAAGTCAATCTTTCTACCACTATCCTTTTTGAGGTTGTTCTCCCTCTCAATAAAGACGGCTTGTCTAGCGACAATCACTTTCTTGTCTTGAGGGTTATATAGGTAATATCCTTTCATTTCCTTTGGATATCCTATAAAGATACACTTCATGCCCTGAGGTGCTAGTTTGTTGCCTGAGAAGGCCTTAACAAATTACTCGCATCCCCATACACATGTATGCGAAAAAATGGGTTTCTTTCCATTCCATAACTTGAAGGGAATTCCATTTTCCACCTTAGTTGGTACTCAGTTTAATGTGTATGCTGCAGTTTGTAATGCATATCCCCAAAAGGATAATGGAAGATCTACATGGCTCATAATCAGCCTCACCATGTCTAACAAGGTTCGGTTCCTCCTTTCACTAACACCATTCCACTGTGGTGTATAAGGAGGAGTGATCTGGGATAGAATCCCAGACTCCCGTAGAAGATCGATGAACTCTTGGTTCAGATATTATCCACCTCAATCCGATCGAAGCTTCTTTATCTTCTTACCAAGCTGATTCTTTACTTAATTATTGAATTCCTTAAATTTATCTAAGGACTCTAACGTATACCTCATTAAGTAGACATAGCCATATCTACTCAAATCATCAGTAAAAGTAATGAAGTAAGAATATCCACCTCGAGCTTCTACTGGAAATGGTCCACAAACATCTGTGTGTACCAATCCTAGAAGCTCTGTGGCCCTTTCACCTTGTCCACCAAAATGAAACTTGGTCATTTTTCCTTGTAAACAAGCATGAAATCTATCAAGTGGTTTTAGCTTAGTAGAGTCTAAATAGCCATCTTGGCAGAGATTTGTCAAGCACTTCTCGTTTACATGATAGAGATGGTGATGCCACAACTGGGTGGTGTATGAGTCATGTGAGTTTGTTTCGTTATCGATTTCCAACACTTGGTTTTCATAATTTAATACATACGAACCATTATTTAATTGTTCCATACCATAACATACGTTGTTCTTATAAAAGAGACAACCCTTATTTCCAAACTTAAAAATAAATCCATCCATATCCAAACAAGATACAGAAATTATGTTCTTGGTAACACTAGGCACATAATAATAGTTATCTAAAACCAAAATCATTTCAGTCAGCAATGAGAGGTGGTAATCGCCAATAGCCAACACAGCCATCCTTGCGCCATTGGAAGCTCGAAGATCCACTTCTCCTCTGGAAATATTTCTAAATCTACTTGGTTCCTGCATTTGAATACAGATATGAGCCCCACAAGCTGTATCACATACCTAATGTGTAGAAATGGAAATATTACACTCGATAACGAACTCACCTTTAGCATCCCCATGCTTCTGGGGGAAGTTCCTCTTCCAATGGCCCTGCTTGCCACATACAAAACACACCACCTCCCATTCCTTTCCCTGCCTCTAGATCTTCCCCTTCTTGGAGGGACGGTGCTCGGGGGATTCAGACCGTTTATAAGTCTTTGTCCCCTTTTCCTTGTCCTTCATTTTCTTGTTCACCATAAGAACTGCGGGTTTTTCATGCCTCATGTCCTTGTATACCTGGCGAATCAAGGTCAGAAGCTCCGATACTCTTCTAATTGTCACTCATGTTATAATTGACAATGAAGCTAGAGAAGGTCTTGGGAAGTGATGATAGGATGAGATCTATACGCAGCTCATCTGGGAATTTAATCCCTAAGATGTCCAGGTGTTCAATGTAGCCAATAAGATTGACTACATGAGGCCCAGCTGGCGCAGACTCTCCAAGATTACTTGTAAACAAAGCATTGGAGATCTCATATCTCTCTTGTCTCACCTTCTCTTGGTAGAGATACTTAAGGTGAGAGATCATGCTATACGCGTCCATGTTTTCATGTTGCTTTAAGAGCTCATTAGACATGGCCAATAGCATGAAACACTAGACATCTATGGCATCATCCATGTGTTTCTCTTAGAGAGATATTTCCTCATCACTGGCCTCTTTCCCAGGTGCAACTAGAATAGGATCTTCCAGCACATACAATTTCCTTTCGTGGTGAAGGATGATGCATAAACGCCTCTGCCACTCTTGGAAATTGGTGTAAGTGATAAGGTTTTCCTTCTTGAGTATGGTGAGGAATGATATGTTTGAAGTCATTTTCATACCATTTCTACAAATTAAGATGAGAAAATGTTTGGTACTTTATTACAAAAATGAGACAAATAAATAAATTAATACTTATTAGTCTCCCACTATTTTATCGAAATCCAATAGCCCTCACCATTGACTTCGGAATATTTTGATGCCTGAATATTCTAGTGGAAAGGATCCATATTTCCCTTCACATTACCCCAACTAGGGTTGGTCAAGAAACTTGAAGGGTTTTTAGGTAGGCATTCCAAATTCCAACTGCATTTAACTCGCATCTCCTTGATCCGCCAAGTGGACTCCCCAATCCTAAAATCATTTTATTTTGAATTTCCTCAACCTTTGCCTCTTGGCCACACCAAGTCCTACTGTGACAGTCAACCCTTGATGCGAACCAAGTTAATTCAACTCAAAAACTTGAATTAGAATTCCCTGATAATTGAAAGCACACCAAATAGGGTTGGTCAAGAACTTTGAACTATGGTTCGATTCTAACCAAGATTATGGAAGGCTATACCGACTTAATATTTATTTGAGGGATTTTATCCTTTATACGTAAATTTCTAATTTATTATCTTTGATTACATGATTTTTAATATTAATAGGGATATACTTAAGTGATTAACCATGTCTAAGATAATATTTACGCATAAGCTAGTTTTATTTTAGTTCCATCTTCCATGCTTGTTTAATTCATTAATTGTGTTATTGTGACAACACAACCACAATAAATAAACCATGCAACTGACGAAAATAAAATAAATGGTATTATCATGAGCTTGTTCTATTGGTTAGTTTATCTAGCGGTTGATAAACTAACCCAAGACCTAGGGGAGAAACACCTTGAACCTTGTGGGTTCATGTTTACAGCTTTCCACCTGTCCACCTTTGTATCTCCTTGAATTGGTTTCACCTTGGCTCCTGACTTGAGCCACCTACACTAGCTTGGGAGCTCCATCCATTACATATGCATTTATCTCTCATGCAGTTGAGGGGTAAAAATTGGTTTTTACATAAAAGAATCCTTGGGCGCGTAGGCCCTACATATTAATGAGGAGATGTCTCACACGCCAAAAAAATTAATTTAAATAAATAAATTAAAAGAAACCATTCACATACAAAGGTCTCGGTCTAGATCATGATCATCCATACATGCAATGATATTTACGCATAAATAAAACTAGCATTCAATTCTTTAATTGTTCTTGTTTAAGATAAATCATGCTCAAATTAATTAATTATCTTTAATTAATCAATCCTTTTATCTTAAACCCTTTTTCTGAATTTCTTTGAGATTCTCATCCATCATAATTTTAAATAAATAAATTCATTTAAAATTATCCCTTTATGTAACTTGTACCTTGGAGGCAACCTGGTGAATTCTCCTTCATTGCGTAATTTGAACGAGTACACAGCGTGTAGTTCCGACTACACGACATGTACTTTTGTTCATTGTTCATCTAAAGTACACGCCTGGGGACATGGTGTGTTAATGTAATTCGGAAATTTTTGGAGTACACAGCGTGTTCAGTGGAACACACGCCGTGTAGTTTCCACGTTACATGGTTTCCAGCCGGGCAAGCTGTGTACGGGGTACATAGTCCAACGCTAATCTGAAGGGACTACACACCGTGTTCATTGGACCACACGGTGTGTAATCCATAAATCGTGTGCCACCTATTCCTGGTCAACACATGGTTTCATTAATGACTTAGATAGGAATCAATACACAGCCTGATTTGGCAGATCAGTTTGATGCATGAATTTAGACTACACGGCATGTACTTACAAATACACGTCATGTATTCTAGCATTGTACAACCTGAAACATTTGGCTCCTCCAGGTGAGTTACTCTATTTTATTTTAATCAAAATTAAAAGAAAAATTCGTTTCAGTGAGGTGAACGAGAAATGATGGAGGAGGAACAGATCTCGAGATTCATATTTCCAGAACGATTAAACTTGAATTGAAACAACTAAATTATTAAATGTGTAAAACATCAATGAAAAAATAAATAATTATAATCAATGATATTACCCCTATGATACCCCTTGTAGGTTTCGGGCGTAGCGGAAGCATGTTGGTGGGTTTTCCCGACTTTAATTTTAGCGTTAAACAACATTCAAACTGAGATGCTTCACGATATAAAATGCTGGATATTTAGAATAGAACAAAGAATGTAAAAAAATAGGGAATCCCAGAACCATAAAGATAGGATCATCATATGTTGGTTATAATTAATTTAATTAATTCACAAGAATTACCTTGGTGGAATTCTTTCTTTGTTGATGTGTCCGGTCACGATTCGGTGATCCATCATTGCGTCATAGAATCCAAGTGTAGGATTCCTCTAGCGGTGATCCACATGTGTGCCACGTATCTATGGATGTCACTGGGGTGCTAGCATGGAATAACCTTCGCTTGCGATGTCTGCCTTTGATCTCCTTGATCTCTCGGTTTTGAGAGCGTTCTTGGAGGAAGGAGTTCTTTCAGGATTGAAAGAATTCTTCAGAATTGTTGTTCACAACGATTCTCTTGTGGAAAAGTGTTGGGGTTGTGAGGATATCTATAATCAGGTTTGAGGTTATAGAGTTATGACTATAAATAAATGTGTTACGTGTTTTATTTGTTTCATTAACTCTTATGGAAAACCCCCATGTCGAATTATTAATTCCTTGACACGCGCCCATGCTGATTATAACAAATATCATTTAATAAAACAATATTATATCCTCAAAATACCAACTAGAAAAACTACATGGCGTGTAATCATTAATACATGATGTATACTCGTTTACCATAAAACTACATGATGTGTATATTTAATATACACAACATGTAATTTTATTTTCCTTTATTTCCTCCACCACATTTATTAGACCTTGAGTAATGGATATTTATTTCTTAAATAAATGTAACTGCATTACTCGCTAATAAACATATTATTTCTCCCAGAATATATCCTCTCGAATAACTAGTGTCAAAATAAATGTGATCATACATCCTTAAATAATTATTAAACCACAGTCGGGAATAATATTTATTTAACTTGTTAAATTAATATTTAACTGAGATAGATGGACACACTTATTGTGTGACCCTCTAGGCCTCTTTCTCAGTGGCATTAGGCGGAGCCTACCTAAAGTCCAAGGTTAGCGTCTAGCAACATGCCAAGGCACCCATAGAGAAATAATTTAATGTCGTAATGATGTGTCACCTCATACGAACGCTTACCATGTAATATAATCCCTTTGTCTTGATATCTCTAATCAAGCGGGTTGCATGCTAGTGCCATCAACCCATGTGCTCAATTATTCTTTCTTTGACTTCTCGGAATTGAACTCGCCCATACCTTACCATGTCCATGGATTTATTTAGGCTATATCAATTCCATAAAAGGGCCTGAGATATCTACTTCAGTTGTGGAACAGAAGGGAAAAATCCTTTCTCGCATTATCTATTAATGCAGTATTACTCGTGATGCACCCAACGTATCCTACCTCGCTGCAAATAGTGTGTCGTCACAGTTTTCATCAATACATCTAAGTGCACGAGTTGTAATACCCATTAATAATAATCTTAAAGTCTAAGGACCAATACACACATCTGAAGATAGGAACATCCAATGACACTATAAAATGTGTATTTCCTACTGGCGGGCCTCGTTCTTATAATATCCTCCTGGATATTACCAAGGATGCACACCATGAGAAGGTGACTCAAAGTTTTATGAGTCCTCACCCCTAATGACCTGTATTATTTGTGCCCCTCAAATAATATCATCCGGCCATAGAACATATATTCAAGAACAATGTTATGGAACTTCTGGGTTCTTATCATAGCAGGGATCCGCTATGAACCTTTAATGCAACAGCTGTCCTTAGGATATTATCACATTCATTGTCACTCAGAAGAACAATCAAGATGTGACAAGGCTTTTATTAATGAATAAAGTACAAAGTAGTTGGTTCTAGTCCACCAAATCCAACATATATAATAACATTACACTATCCAAACACATATAAAAACAAATTACTTATTTTTGTCGATGTTTCTATAGTTTCCAAAACAAACAAACGGAAAGGACTATGGTTATTATGTTTGTAAATTTATGAAAGAGATTTTATTTCACCAACAAACTAGAATCCTTGACAAGGTATTTTCTAAAATAATTACGAGTTCATTTAAAATATTTATTAATCCTTTGTGTATTTATAATTTTTCAGTACTACCATGACTGCCGCAAAAAATCTTATTCACAAGATGATATAGATGTGTTTAGAAATGAATGGGCAGCATACCTGATGGAAGATTGTACACAAATAGGATGAAGGTGAATTCCTACTACTTATGTTATCCATATATGATCATTGATATCTACCTTTTTTACACTTATTGAGAATATATAATCACCCTTTATTATGTTTTATATCTCTAGGTTATGAAGAATGGTTTTAGAAATGATTTTTATTTCTAGTAAAGCATAACTCATTGGACTACACTAGTCGATAGTGTGGAAGTCGACCAATGCATAGTCATTCATTCCACTCACGAGCATCTCAAAAGCATGATGGGAACCAATATCTTGGATTTTCAATTTTCTAATTAGTTTCCCTTATATGTGGGTTGGGGGTGTCCAGGAGTGGGGGGGTGTCCAGGAGGGGGGGTTTCCCTGAGGGAGGGGGTGTCCAGGTGTGAGGGTGGGTGGGGGTGTCCCGGAGGAAGGGGGTTGTCCATGGGGTGTCCAGGAGTGGGGGTTCCAGGGGGGGTGTCCATGAGTGGGGTGTCCAGGGGGGAGGGAGGGGGTGTGTCCAGAAGGGAGGGGGTGTCCAGAAAAATATCCATTCAATTCTATTCAATGATGATAATATACAATGGGTAGATCACTTATAGAGTAGCCTGAAGTGTGTCCGTAGTGAGGCATCAAAAGTTCCAACCAAACAAACCAATTCCAAGCACTATGTAAAGGACTAATAATTATATTCCAGTTCAATTTGAGGCCTAATATATCTTATTTAATGTCATAAAGACCCAATATATGCATCATTTACCTTTCTCACATTAGATTTATGTGAAATTTCTTTCCTATTCCTCCAATATATTTTTTGTTTGGTGTTTTCCTTGATTTGTTGAACTGTATATCTTTAAAATATATATGATTTTATAATTCATATTATTGAATGATGGTGTATGAATAATATTTATTCCATTATCAAATAGATGATAAAAATATAGTTGCATAAAGAAGGTTATTAATGGCTATACACTAAAGAAATAGGAGGGAGGGGGTGTCCAGGAGGGAGGGGGTGTCCAGGTGGAAGGGTGGGTGGGGGTGTCCAAGAGTGGAGGAGGGCTGTCCAGGGGGTGGGGAGGGGGCTGTCCAGGGAAGGGGGGCTGTCTAGGGAAAGGGAGGGGGCTACAAGGGGAGGGAGGGGGTTGTCCAAGAGGAGGGAGGGGGGATGCAGGTGGAGTGGTGGGAGGGGGGGGGGGCTGTCTAGGGGTAGGGAGGGGCTGTCCAGGGGGGATGTCTCGAGGAGGGGAGGGAGGGGGGTTGTCTAATAAGGAGGGTGTGTCCAGGAGTGGAGGGGGTGTCCAGGAGGTGAGGGGGATGTCCAGGAGGGGAGGGGGTGTCCAAGAGTGGAGGGGGTGTCCAGGAGGGGAGGGGGCTGTTCAGGGAGTGGGAAGGGGGCTGTCCCGGGAAAGGGGCTACAAGGGGAGGGAGGGGGGTTGTCCAGGGGAGGAAGGGGGCTGCAGGTGGAGTGGTGGGAGGGGGGGTTCTATCCAGGTGTAGGGAGGGGGCATTGATGTTAACCGAAGTGCCCAGGTAGATCAGAAAACATGATAAAAGACTGTTTTGAGCCTTTAACAATATCACCATATTGCCTTTAAATAGACTTTAATATCTTCATTTAGTCCATAAAATCCATGACTAAAATCCCGAAACATAAGGCTGAAATTCACTCAAATGTAGGCTATAGAATCCATGCATTCTGTGCCAGGTTGTTTTCCAAAATTTTCACCCAGGTGCTTAAAATAAGAAGTTGTTGCAGTTCACTGTCTCAAGAGTGATGGTGTGGTTCCATCAATGGGGTTTTTTCCTCCGAACAAGAACATCAGACGGTACCACTGGATTAAACAACACTGATTCATAATCAGTCGTGGTCTGAATAGCAGTGAAAACATCCTTTATGGTTAAGTTCTTGTATGTTTCCACTCATGTGTCACATCTCCTTAGTTCCCTTCCATCGAACAAAGGTTTTTCAGTTCCTTGAGAAACTTGGTTCCCATCGCATGTGACTTTGATCTCATTATCCATGTTGTTCTCACCTTTGTGCTATATCCTCCATGATAACTGTTGACCGAGTGTTGTCTACCGTAGTTTCTTCGAGTCTAGACGTGTGCTTTTCCAGTTTCACCATACTTTATGGCTACCACACATGGCCCCGTGGAAAACAAAGTGTAGACGGCTTCTCTTGCTTAGTTTCAGTCACATTTTCCGCCAAAGATGCAACCGTCATCCCGATCGCATCTCTCCCATTCATCTCCTTGTGTTCGCCTCCGTCAGAACGTGTCAGTCTCCTCCGTAGCCAGCATCAACCGATCATATTCATTTGCCTATGTCTCAGTCATTCTCATCACCAATGTAAGTCACTCCCCTTCTTGTTGCAGAACTTTCTCCATGCTGCGCAGTATGTTAGTGGTGTGTTTTCAGTATTTAGTTTTCTCCATCAACTCATGTTCCCACTTTCGCTGCTCTTGATCCCACTACTGCTGGTTCAATGTGAGAGCTTCCATTTTGGATACAATGGCTTAATTCTGAAAATTTCAAGGGTTTCTTCCTCTTTTTGTAACAGAAAAGTTTTTTATGACAATATGTTCATTTTTCCATACCTACTAAAATCTATTATTATTATTGTTACTATTGTCATTGATAGATTTTCAGTTTATTTTCTTTCATTGTCCAAAGATATCATTTTTCTGCTGGTTTAAATTCACTATAGATTTTCATAACAATATGTTTTTGTTCTGTCTCGGGGAGGGGAGGGAGGGGGTTGTCCAGGAAGGAGGGGGTGTCCAGGAGTAGAGGGGGGGTGTCCAGGAGGGGAGGGGGTTGTCCAGGAGGGGAGGGGGCTATCCAGGGGTTGGGAAGGGGGCTATACAGGGAAAATGAGGGGGGATGCAAGGGAAGGGGGGGGGGGGGGGGTTCTAGGAGGAGGGAGGGGGCTTCAGGTGGAGTGGTGGGAGGGGGGTTGTCCAGGGGTAGAGGGTTGTCTAGGGGGGGCTATCTCGGGAGGGGAGGGGGCTGTCTAGGAGGGGAGGGGGCTGTCTAGGGGGTGGGAAGGGGGTTGTCCAGAGAAAGGGAGGGGGGATGCAAGGGAAGGGAGGGGGGTTGTCCAGAAGGAGGGAGGGGGTGTCTAGGAGGGGAGGGGGCTGTCCAGGAGGGGAGGGGGTTGTCCTAGGGGTTGGAAGGGGGATGTACAGGGAAAAGGAGGGGGTTTTCTAGGAGTAAGGAGGGGGGATGTAGGTGGAGTGGTGGGATGGGGGGCTGTCCAGGGGTAGAGGGCTATCTAGGGGGGGCTGTCTCGGGAAGGGAGGGGGCTGTCCAGGAGGGTAGGGGTTGTCCAGAGGGTGGGAAGGGGGTTGTCTATGGAAATGGAAGGGGCTATAAGGGAAGGTAGGGGGTTGTCCAGGAAGAGGGAGGGGACTGCAAGTGGAGTGGTGGGAGGGGGGGTTGTCCAGGGGTAGGGAGGGGGCTATCTCAGGGAGGGGAGGGAGGGGGGTTTGGCTAATCACACTAAATAACTAGGAGATCAAAAGAAAATTGAACCAGTATGATTTTCAAAAAATGAAACCTTTTGTATTCCATGATGTTGTTGACATTTATCCCTCTTCTTTTCTCATCCATGTAATCTTAACAAAACAATATTTATAATCAATGAATCATGTTGAGACTCTTCTAAAAAATTAATTCAATCTAAGGAAATATGGCCATATAAAGGTTGAAATAGGTAACAATTAACATTTTATTAATGTATTCTGTCATATTAATGTTTAATTTATTTCATTATTGTATTACTAACATAATATTTGTTTTCTTATATAGGTTAAATATTTTTCCTGAGTTCGAATGCTTTGTTCGGCAACTAATACCATGGATGACACTTTTTTAGAGCGGATCATGGATGCAAAAAGGATGAAACATCAATGTTTTTAACTATTGGTTGGATAATTGTAATTGTAACCAAATTAAACATTGTTTGAAATGTATCTAGTAGTGTGTTGTTTTATATTCAGGATTTCAAGTAAATATATATAGCATTTTTGTTCTTATATTCTTTGTGTGTAGGTGTTGTTTGTGCTGTGTGTACAGGTTCCGTCTCATGTGCGAAGGTGTTGTACAGGTTCTGGGTTTGCATAGGCAATTTGGCCTTTATCAGTGCTAATTAATCACCAATAAATACTACCATTATAAGCACTAAAAAACTTTGATAAAGTTGGTCCTTTATCAGTGCTAAGAAACCACTGATAAAGGTCCCCTTTATTAGTGCTTTTTTTAGCACTGATAAAGGGGACCCCCCCCCCCTTATCTTCACCATGATTAACAGCGCTTTTTTAGCACTGTTAAAGGCAGTTTTTATTGCTATTAAAATCCCTATTTGTATTATTGTACTTAAGAAACTTAGGCCCATTCGCCCCATTAGGCTAATTAGGCCCATCATGCCACTTAGGCCCATTAAGGCCCATTATGCCACTTAGGCCCATTAGGCCCATTAGGCCACTTGGGACCATTATGCCCATTAGGCCTACCAAGTCTATTAGGCTCATTAGGCACATTCGACCATAGAGGCTCATTCGGTAAATCAGGCCCATAAGGCCCCTTAGGCCCATTAGGCTCACTCAACCCATTAGAACACTAAGGCCATGGGGCCCATTGAACCATTGAGACCAGTGAGGCCCATTAGGCACATCAGGTCCATCAGGCCCATTAGTCCATTTAGGCCCATAAGGCCCGTTAGTCCACTTAGGACCATAAGGCCCATTGGGCCACTAAGGCCAATTGGGCCCACTGGGCCTATCAGGCCAATTAGGCCCTTGAAGCCAACTAGGCCACTAAGGCCCATTAGTCCCATTAGGCCCATCATGCCCATTGGGCCGCTTAGGCCCATTAGGCCCATTAGGCTACTCAGGCCACTGAATCCCATTAGTCCCATTAAGCCCATTAGGCACTGAGGACCATCACGCCCATTAAGTCACTTAGGCCCATTAGGTATATTAGGCCAATTCATCTCATTAGGTCAATTAGGCCCTCTAGGCCCATTAGGACACATAGTTCGATTAATCCACTGAGGACCATTAGGACCATTGGGATACTTAGGCCAATTAGCTGCATTAGGCCCATTAGGCTACATGGCCCATTAGGCCACTTAATCCCATGATGCTCATTAGGCCATCAAGACCATGAGGCCACTGAGTCCCATTAGTCCCATCTGACCCATCAGACCACTTAGGACCATTAGGCACATTAGGCCACTTTGGCCAATTTGGCTCATTAGGCCACTTAGGTTTATTCGGCCAATCATGCCCATTCATCCACTTAGACCCATTCAGCCCATTCGCCACATCAAGCCCATCAGGCCCATCATTCCACTTAGGTCCATTCAGCTCATTAGGCCACTTGGGCCCATTAGAACCATAATGCCCATCAATCCCATTCGGTCACTTAGGTCCATTGGGCTCATTAGGCCCATTTGGAAACTTAATCCCATTCAGCTCATGAGGCCACTTAGGCCATCAGGCCCATTAGGTACATTAGGCCACTAATGCCTATTCGTATCATTAGGTCACTTAGGTCCATGAATCCCATTAGGCCCATCAGTCCAATCAGGTCCATCAGGCCACTTAGGCCCATTAGGCCATTTAGGCTCATTTGTCTCATTAGGACACTTAGTCCCATTAGGCCCATTAGGCCACTTAGGACACTTAGAAAGATTAGGCCCATTAGGCCACTTAGCCCACTTAGGGTGATTAGGCCCATTAGGCCACTAAGGCCCATTAGGCCCATTTTGCCACTAAGGCGGCCCATAAGGTCATTTAAGACACTTAATCCCATTAGGACCATTAGTCCACTGAGTCCCATTAGGCCCATTATTCCACTTAGTCCCATTAGACCACTTAGGACCATTAGGCCCACTAAGGCCCATTAGGCCACTTAGGCCCATTTGGAACATTAGGCCACTTAGACCACTTAGGCCCATTAGGCCCATTAATCCACTTAGTAAACTTAGGCACATTATATCCATTAGGCCCATTCATCCACTTCAGCCCATTCAGCCACTTAGGCCCATTAGGCCACTTATGCCCATTAAGCCCATTTGGCCACTTAGTCCCATTTGGCCAATTAGGCCACTTAGGCCCATTAGGCCACTTAGTCCCATTAGGACCATTAGGCCACTTAGTCCCATTAGTCCCATTAGGCCCAATAGGCCACTTCATCCACTTCGGTCTATTAGGCCCATTAGGCCATTGAGACCCATTCAGCCACATATACCCCCTTGGCCCATTAATCCCATTAGGGCGATGAGGTCATTTAGGCCCATTAGGCCCATTCGGCCCATTAGTCCCCTTAGGCACATTACACCCATTAGGCCGATTAGGAAACTTAGTCCCATTATGCCACTTAGGTTAATTAAGACCATTTAACCCATTTGGCCCATTTGGCCCATTTAGCCCCTAGGCCTATTATGCCCATTAAGCCCATTAGGTCACTTATTCTTGTTTGGACACTTAGGCACATTAGGACGACTATGACAGTAAGGCCCATTAGTCCCATTAGACCCATAAGGCCACTTAGGTCCACTAGGCCCATTAAACCCATTAGGATGATTAGGACACTTAATCCCATTAGGCCACTTAGGCCCATTTGTCCCATTAGGCCCATTGGGCTAATTAAACCCATTAGGTATATTAGGAAACTTTGGACCATTAGATCCCTTAGGCCCATAGGTCTATTAGGCTGATTAGGCCAATTATGCCCATTCAGACCATAAGGCCACTTAGGACCATTAGGCCAATTAGGCCCATTAGTCCTATTAATCCCATTAGCCCGATTAGGAAAATTTGGACCCATTAGTCCACTTAGGCCCATTCATCCAATTAGGCCCATTATGCCCCTAATGCCCATTTGTCCCCTAGGCCTGTTAAGTCCATTAAGCTCGTTGGGCCACCTAGGCCCATTAGGTAACTTCGGCACATTAGGCCCCTTAGGACTATTAGGCCACTAAGGCCCATTACGACCCTTAGGCCCATTAGTATCATTAATCCCATTAGGTTAATTAAGAAACTTAGGCCCATTAGTCCACTTAGGCCCTTTAGGCCCATTAGGCCACTTAGGCCCATTATGTCCATTCGGCCCATTAGGTCCATTCAGCCCATTAGGCCCATTTAGAATCAAGGCTAGTTAATCTCATTCATCCCATTAAGCCCATTAAACCCATTAAACCCCTTGGTCCCATTAAACCCAATAGGCCACTTAGGCCAACGAGGCCCATGAGCCCCGTTAGGCCTGTTAGGCCCATTAGGCCACTTAGACCCAATAGGCCCATTAGGCCACTTAGGCCCACTAGAACCACTAGGCCCATTTAGCCAATTATGCCCATTATTCCACTTAGGCCAATTATGCCCATTAGGCCCATTAATCCACTTAGGCCCATTAGGACCATTCGGCGACTTAGGCCCATTTGGCCCATTGGGGCACTTAAGCCACTTAGGCCCATTAGGCCCACTAGGCACATTAGGCCCATTCACCCCATTAGGCCACTTCGACCCATTAGGCCCATTTAGCCACTTAGACTCATTAGGCCTACTAGACCCATTAGACCACTTAGGCCCATTAGGCCAATTAGGCCAATTCGACCCATTGGGCCCAGTAGTCCACTTAGTCCCATTAAGCCCATTAGGCCCATTAAGCCACTTAGGACCATTAGGGAACTTAGGCCCATTACGACACTTAGGATCATTATTCCTTTTAGGCAACATAGGCCCATTAGGCCCATTAGGCCACTTAGGCACATTACGCCCATTAGGCAACTAAGGTCCATTAGGCCAATCTTCCACTATTCCCATTCGTCCCATTAGGCCCATTAGGCCACTTAAGCCCATTCGGCTACTTATGCCCACTAGGACCAATATTCCCATTCATCACATTAGGCCCATTAGGCCAATTAGACACATTAGGACCATGAGGCCACTAAGGCCCATTCGGCCACTAAGGCCCTTTTGTCCCATGAGGCCATTAAGGCCCATTAGTCACATCATTCCACTTAGGCCCATTAGACCCATTGGGCATTCAGACACTTAGGCCCATTATGCCCATTAGGCCAACTAAGCCCATTATCTCATTAGGCCTATTAGGACACTTAGGCACATTAGGCCCATTAGGCCCATTAGGCCCCTTAGTCCCATTAATACCATTTGGCTGATTGGGAAACTTAGGCCCATTAGTCCATTTAGACCCATGAGGCCACTTAGGCCTATTAGACCACTTGGTCCCATTAGGCCACTTAGCCCATTAAGCCCATTAGGCACATTAGGCCGCTTAGGACACTTAGGCTCATTAGGCCTGTTAGGGCACTTAGGCCCATTAGGCACATTTACCACTATTCCCATTCGTCCCATTAGTCCCATTGGTCTACTTAGGCCCATTCGGCTACTTAGGCCCATTAGTCCCACTAGGCCCATTATTCCCGTTCGTCCCACTAGGAACATTTGGCCCATTAGGCCACTAAGTCCCTTCAGGCCCATGATGCCATTTAGGCCCATTATGCCCATCATTCCACTTAGGGCCATTATGCCCATTAGGCTCGCTGGGTATTTGGACACTTAGGCCCATTAGGCCCATTAGGCCACTTAGGCCCATTGGGCCACTTAGGCCTATTAGGCCCCTTAGGCTGATTGGGCTACTTAAGCCCACTAGGCCCATTCAGCCACTTAGGCCCACTGAGCCCATTATCCCATTAGGTCGATTAGTCCACTTAGGCACATTAGGCCCATTAGGCCCCTTAGGCCCATTAAGCCCATTAGGCTGATTATGAAACTTAGGACCATTAGGCTACTTAGGCTCATTCAACCCACTAGGCCACTTATGCTAAATAGGATCATTCGGCCCATTAGGCCCATTAGGATCATTAGGCTCATTTTGACCATTTGGCCCCTAGTCACATTAAGCCCACTAATTCCATTGGTCCACTTAGGCTCATTAGGCTGATTAGGCACATTAGGGCGATTAGGGCAATAAGGCCCATTAGGTCCATTAGGCCTCTTAGGCCCACAAGGCCCATTAATCCCATTAGGCCAATTCGGCCACTTAGAAATAATATGCCACTTAGGACCATTCGACCCATTCACCCCATTAGGCCCATTATGCCACTTAGGCCCATTTGACCCACTAGGCCCATTAAGATCATTAGGCAAATTTGGAAACTTTGGCCCATTAGGCCACCTAGGCCCATTAGGCCAATTAGGCCCATTCCGCCCCTTAGGCCCATTAGACCCATTTGGCCCCAAGACCCGTTTAGCCCATTAAGCCCATTAGTCCACCTAGGCCCATTAGGCTGCTTAGGCCCATTAGGCCCCATAGGCCAGTTAGGCCAATTTGGCCCATTTGGTACCTAGACCCGTTAATCCCATTAATCCCATTAATCCCATTAGGCCCATTAGGCCACTTAGGCCCTTTGGGCCCTTTGGTCCCATTAGGCCCATGAGTACACTGAGGCCCATGAGGCCCATTAGGCCACTTAGGCCCATGAGGCCCATGAGGCCCCTTAGGCCACTTCGGCCCATCAGATCCATTCAGCCACTTCGGCCTATTAGGACCATTATTCCACTTAGGCCCATCAGGCCCATTAGGCTCATTCATTCAATTAGGACGATTAGGCCACTTAGGCCACTTAGGCCACTTAGGCCGATTAGGTCACTTAGGCCAGTCAGACCCATTAGGACCATTCATCCCGTTAGGCCCATTAGGACCTTTTGGCACATTCAATCCATAAGGACACTTAGGTCCATTACGCTCATTCGACCTATTTGGCTCATTGGTCCACTTCATCTCAGTAGGTCACTTAGGCCCATTGACCCATTTGGAGACTTAGGCCCACTAGTCCCATTATGCCCATTAGTCTAATTTGGCCCATTATGCCCATTCAGCCCATTAGGCCCAAAAAGCCACTTAGGCCCATTGGAACCATTAGGCCCATTCGTCCCATTAGGCCCATTAGGCCTATTAGGCACATTATGTCCATTAGGCTCATTCATCCACTTAGGCCCACTAGACCCATTAAGACACCTGCACCCATTAGGTCCATTAGGCCCATTTTACCATTTAGGCCCACTAGGCCCATTAGGCCACTGAGGCCCATTAGGCCACTTACGCTTATTTTGCCAATTAGGCTCATTATGCCACTTAACCCCATTTTTCCACTTAAGCTCATTTGGCCCATTAACCACATTAGGCCAAATTGGCCCATTAGGACCATTCGGCCACTTAGGCCAATTTGTCTCAATCGGCCACTTAGGCCCATAAGCCCCATTAGGCATATTTGGTCGATTATACTGATACATCTACTTAGGCCCCTTAGACCCATTAGGGTCATTTGGCTCATTCGGCCCATTATGCCACTGAGGCCCATTAGGCCCATTCGGTTGATTAGGCCACTTATGTCACTTAGAACCATTAGGCCCATTAGGACCATTAGGACACTTAGGCCCATTCATCCCATTAGGCCTATTTGATTGATTAGGATGACTAGGCCACTTAGACCCATTTGGATGATTATCCCAATTAGGCCACTTAGGCCCATTAGGAACTTTAGGCCCATTAGGCCACTTAGGCCCATTAGGCCCATTAGGCTCATTCAATCGATTAGGAAGATTAGGACACTTAGGCCCATTAGGCACATTCTGTCGATTAGGCCGATATGCCACTTGGGTCCATTAGGCCCATTATGCCACTTCGGCCCATTATGACCATTAGGCCACTTAGTCTCATTAGGCCCATTCGAATGATTAATCCAGTTAGACTGCTTAGTCCACTTAATCCCATTATTCCCATTATTCCCATTAGGCCAATTAGGCCCATTAGACCACTTAGGCCACTTAGCCATTAGGCCCACTAGGCCGATTAGGCCACTTAGGCCCACTAGTCCCATTCATCCGATTACGCCGATTAGGAAACTTTGCCCACTAAGGCCCATTAGACCCACTAGGCCACTTAGTCTCATTAGGATCATTTGTCCCATTAGGCCCATTTAGTCGATTAGGGGGATTAGGCCATTTAGGCTCATTAGTCCAATTAGTCCCATTAGGCCACTTAGGCTGCTTAGGACAATTAGGCCCATTAGGCCCATTAGGCCACTTAGGCCGATTAAGACCATTATGCTCATTTAGTTGATTAGGGGGATTAAGCCACTTAGGCCTGTTAGGCCACTTTGGCCCATTAGGACCATTAGGCCACTTAGGCCCATTAAACCAATTAGTCCCATTAGGCCCATTAGGCCCACTTAGAAACTTAGGCCCATTAGGCCACTTAGGACCATTAGGCCCATTAAACCAATTATTCTCATTAGGCATGTTAGGCCCATTAGGCCACATAGGCCCATTAGGAAACTTAGGCCTATTAGGCCCATTAAACCCATTAATCCCACCAGGCACATTAGGCCCGTTAATCAACTTAGGCCACTTAGGCCCATTAAGCCCATTTGGTCGATTAGCCCAATTAGGCCACATATTCCAATTATGTCCATTAGGTCCATTAGGCCCATTAGGCCCATTGGGCCCACTAGGCCCATTGGGCCCACTAGGCCCATTAGGTCACTTAGTCCCATTCAAACCATTAGGTCACTTAGGACCATTAGGCCCATCAGGCCCATTAGGCCCATGAGAGGCATTCCACCCATGAACCCATCAGGCCCATGAGGCACATTCGGCCCATTAGGACACTTAGGCCCATTAGGCCCATGAGTCCACTTAGTCCCATGATGACCATGAGGCCCATTAGGCCCATTAGGCCCACTGGGCACACTAGGCCCATTAGGGCACTTAGGCCCATTCAGACCATTAGACCACTTAGGACCATTAGGCCCATCAGGACAATCAGGCCCATAAGGGGCATTCCACCCATGAGGCACATCAGGCCCATTAGGCCTATTTGGCCCATTAGGCCCATGAGGACACTTAGTCCCATGAGGCCCATTCGCCCCATCAGGCCACTTGGGCCCGTTGGGCCTGTTAATCCCATCAGGCCCACTAAGCCCTTTAGACCAATTAGGCCACTTCGACCCATTGGGATCATTGGGCCCACTAGGCCTATTCGTCCCATTAGGCCCATTAGGCCCCTTAGGCCCTTGAGGCCCATTAGGCCACTTTGGTCCATTGGTCCATTCGACCCTTTAGGCCCACTTAGGCCACTTAGACCCATTAGGCCCATTATTCCCATTAGGCCCATGAGGCAACTTAGGCACATTATGCACATTAGTCCCATGACACCTAATAGGCCCATCTGACCAATTAGGTTCATCCGTCCCATTAAGCCCATTAGGCCCTTTAGGCGCACTCAACCCATTAGGCCACTTCATCTCATTATGCCACTTAGGCCACTTTGGTCCATGAGGCCCATAAGGCCCATTAGACCCATCAGGCCAATCAGGCCACTTAGGTCCACTAGTCCCATTAGGCCACCTAGGTCCATTAGGCCCATTAGGCCCATTGGGACCATGAGGCCCATTAGGTCCATCGGGCCACTTAGTCCCATTAGGCATTATAGGCCCACTTGGCCCATTCGGCAACTTAGGCCCATTAGGCATATTATGCCACTTAGGCCGAGGAGGCCCATTCAGCCCATTAGGCCCACTTCGGCCCTATAGGCCCATTTGGCCAATGAAGCCCATTCGAACATTGGGGCCCTTGAGGCCCATTAAGCCCATCACATTCATTCAGCAACTTAGGCCCATTAGGCCCACTAGTCCAATTAGGAAACTTAGGCCTATTAGGACCATTCGGCCACTTAGGCCCATTAGGCCCTTTCCACCACTTAGGCCCATTAGGCCCATTCGGCCACTTATGCCAATTAAGCCAATTGATCAACTGAGGCCCATTAAGTCCATTAGGCCCATTAGGCCCATAACCCCGCTTAGGCCCATTAGGCCCGTTAGGCCCAATATGATAATCGGGCCTATCATTCCCATTCAACCATTAAGGCCCATTAGGCCACTTAGGCCCATTATGACTATTAGGACACTTAGGCCTATTAGGACCGTAAGGCCCATGAGGTCCATGAGGCCCATCAGGACCATTAGGTCACTTAGTCTTATTGGCCCATTCGGCCCATTAGGCCATTGGGCTAATGAGGCCCATTATGCCCATTGGCCTATCAGGCCCATTCGGCCCATTAGGCCACTTAGGCCCATTAGTCCCATTATGCCCATAAAGCCCATTAGGCCACTTCAGCCCATTGGGCCCACTAGGACCATTAGGCCACTTAGGCCCATGAGGCCCATTAGGCCACTTAGGCCCACTGGGCCCATGATGCACATTAGGTCCATCAGGCCAAGTAGGCCACTTCGGCCCATTAGGCCCTTTTAGCCCATTATGCCCATTAGGCTGATTAGGCCGATTAGGCCCATTAAGCCACAGAGCCTCATTAGGCCCATCAGTCCCATTAGGCCACTTAGGCACATTAGGCTGATTATGCCCATTATGCCCATTGGGCTACTTATGCTGCTTAGGCCCATTAGGCCCATGAGTCCCATGAGGCCACTAAGGCCCATTAGGCCCATCAACCCCATTAGGTCACTTAGGCCCATTAGGTCCATTAGGCCACTTAGGCTCATTCATCTCATTAAGAAACTGGGGCCACTTAGGCCCATTACACCCATTAGGCCCATTAGGCCCATCAGGGCCATTAGGCCCATTAGGACACTGAGGCCCATTAGGTGCAATAGGCCACTTAGACCCATTATGACCATTAGGCCCATGAGGCCATAGAGGCCCATTTGACTCATTTGGCCCATCATGGCCATCAGTCCCATTAGGCCACTTAGGCCCATTGTTCTCATTAGGCCACTTAGGCCCATTCGACCCATCATGCCCATCAAGACCGTGAGACCACTTAGGCCCATTCAGCCCATTATGGCCATCAGGCCCCTTGGGCCACTTAGGCCTGTTCGGCTCATTAGGCCACTTAGGCCCATTAAGCCCATTAGGACCATCAGGCCCATCGAGCCAATTATGTCCATTTGGACCATTAGGCAACATATTCCACTTAGTCCCATTCGACCAATTAGACGACTTAGGCCCATTGGGCCACTTAGGCCCATTAGGCACATTATTCCACTTTGTCCACCAAGGCCCATTAGGCCCATTAGGCCATCGAGACCCATTAGGCTCATTAGGCACATTAGGCCACTTAGGCCCATTAGTCCCATTAGTCCACAGAGGCCCATTAGGCCAATTAGGCCCATTAGGCCCATTAGGCCACTTAGGCCACTTAGGCCCATTAGGCCCATTAGGCCACTGAGGCCCATTAGGCTCGTGAGGCCCGTTCAGCCACATAGTCCCATGAGGCCCATTGGGCCACTTAGGCCCATTTGGCCCATTATGCCACTTAAGACACTTTGTCCCATTATTCCCATTAGGATCATTAGGCCCATTAGGCCCATTAGGCCACTTATGCCCATTATTCCCATTAGGCCACTTCGACAACTTAGGTCCATTAGGGTAATTAGGCTACTAAGGCCCATTCAACCACTTAGGCCCATTATACTCATTAGGCCACTTAGGACCATTAGGCCCATTAGTCCACTTAGGCCCATTAGACCCATTAGGTCCATAAGCCACTAAGTCCCATTAGGCCACTTAGGCCCATTAGGCTCATTAGGCCACTTGGGACCATTAGGCCCATTATTCCACTTAGTCACATTAGACCCATTAGGCCCTTAGGCCAGTAAGGCCCATTAGGCCCATTAGGCCATTTAGGACCATTAGGCCCATTAGTCCACTTAGGCCACTCAGTCCCATTAGTCCACTTAAGCCCATGAGGCCACTGAGGCCCATTAGGCCACTAAGGCCCATTAGGACACTTAGGCCCATTAGGCCACTTAGGCCACATAGTTCCTTGAAACATGTGTTCTAGATTTAAGAATCACTAGGTGGTTTCCATTGGATTTATTCATGGAACCGAAAACTTCCAACAATTCTTTATCCAAAGGGGACCTGCTTTCCAAAGGTAGGTTTTCATTAAGTTTTGAACTTTACGATACTTAAGAACTTCCATTGGTCGAGAGGATGGGAGGTCAGACTCATCACACCCTTTTGGGGGGAATTATTGTCTACTTCAGGACTCACTTTGTAAAATTAAAATATTTTCATGAATCCTTATTAATTTACCAAGTATATCATAAGTGTCCCTTAGAATTTATAATAACTTATTAACATGTGTAAAATTTTAGAATCATCAGTACACATTCAAGGTACTTCATTAATGAAAATATCTGTATGTATTCGAGGTTTTCCATCAATGGTATCCTCTAATATACTGCCTAGAGGTTCTTTTAATCATCATTGTGATGATACTAGTTTTTAAGCCACTTAGTGGGGCACTCTAGAATTTTATTGTCATCTAGGGAGACAAAGGTTTGATTTGATTTTGGGATCGTACCTAGAAGATAGGCTACCTACATATCCTTGTGAAAGGAATCAGAAACCTCGTAGTTCGGTCCCACTGAATGGGACACATCATACCTTTTAAGGTCATGTGATAAGGGCCTCCAAGCATAAGATGCTTAGTTGAAACTTAATGTGGGACTTCTGCTAAAGAAGCCCAAGGAACTTGGAAAGGATATGGGTTTCTAAGTAGAATCAGACTCTATTGGGAATATGACCCAAGGAGAACAGGGTTGATTTGAAGTGTTGGGTTTGAACCTCAAGGAGGATTCCTATGTATCCCATATAAATAGGAATCAAATCCCACGTAGTTCGATAAGTCTCAAAGGAGAGTATAATCCTTTGAGAGAAATGAGTTTGGGATTACTTCCTGAAAAGGATGCCTTGGTAACTTAAGGGTTTAATTTGGGGCTTATTCCTAAGGAGGACGCCCAGATTAAGGGAATTGAGGTTGGATTCCTAAAGAGTATATCTAGTGAGATCGGGCCCTGAAAGGGCTTCCTACGTATCCTGGTTTGAACAAGAATCAGAGTCCTTGTAGTTCCTTCAATTTTTCAAATGTTGTGATCATGAAAAAACTCTAAGCCCACATGAGTCATGCTCGGTGGGAGAAACAAGATAATGTCAAAGATTCAACAAAGACATTCACACTTTCAAATTTTTTCTCCTCTGTTAGTGGAAGACGGTGCACCTATGGTGTCCAAGGTGAACGAGGTTGAGGTGACCGTTGAAGAGGGTGAGGTGAAGAGCCTTCACTCTATTCTATTTACATTGGACAAGGATCCAATGTAAGGAGGAAGGGATGAAGGTGAGGGGCTTATACCAGGATGGTTTCCCATGGTGACAAAGCACAGTGGGAGAAGGAAAGGGTAACAAGAGTCCCTGTTCCCATCTCCCCTATGGTTTTTGGCACCGAATAAGAGAAGAGGATCAATGATGCTACCTCCTGCAAGAAAATATAGGGACTTATGCCAAGATGGTGGCCTTAAAATTGATCTTGGTAGGGGAGGGAGACTTATACTTTATTTTAAAAGGAAGAAAATTATGTGTGAACCATACCTTCCCTACCAGAATTTAAGGTTTCCAACTCTTTGAGAAGGGTGAGACCAGTGCCCAAACCCTTATTCTCGGAACTGGGAACTTCCCAGCACTATTACTAGGAGAAACGTTCATGTGACTGTGGATATACAAACCCACAGACATTCCATGAATCCTAACTCCATTATGAAAAAAATGTGGGAAACCTATGACTGTTGAAATACAAACCCAAATCGGAGACACACTGATGTGCCTTTCCCAAAGGTTTGATAAGTCATGGGGTTTTGGTGAAGGTCTCAATAGAATCCCTTTTAGAAAAGGGATCCAATGAAGAAGAAGCCTTTCCATGAATGGCTTTAAGTAAGGCTTAATGGATTGTAAACTGAAGAGAGTGAAGAGAGTAAGTGAATCAAATAGGGGCACCCAAGTAGAGAAGGGCATGAAAGTATGGGCTTGCAAGTACACTTGGGTAGCCTGATGTTCACTTAAGTGATGAAAACCCTATATGGTAATACTTGTGTGAGACCTTGATCAAGCCTACAAGAGTATTCACAGGTGATCCAAGAAGTGGGGCACTCAAGTTCCTATTAAAGGAATGGGCGGTGTGCAAGTATTTCTAACTTGGTGAGGTTTTTCACTTTAGGTGCGCAAGTGTTATGGTTTTCAAACACTAAAAGGACTTAAGTCCAATGATACTCCCTTAAATCCTCTACTCAAGGTGTTGAAGAACTACCTTTAAAGTTTCAGAAGACTGGGGTGAAGTATTAGGGCGATGAGAGAAGCAATTGGGCTTCAAGGAAATTCGTCTGTACAAATGAGGGAACCAAGGGTATATTTATAGGAAAATAGGTGACCTTGGGAGGAATGATTTGGGCATGCAAGTACACTTGCATGATAGATAGGGGCGCGCAAGTAGGTTGCACGCCGCCGGTGTTTTGACTTGACTAAGGCAATTCAAAATCTATGCCTTTGCAAATCTTGATTCTTCTTCATGTATTTTCCCATTTTATTTTTAAGGGGATTCCCTTTGTCATTTTTTTCGACTCTTTAACGGAATGGAGTGTCAAAAAAATCCCCCCCTCAGAATTGGATCTGAAATGAAAAGAGGATCCTATACTGAGGTAAAGTAATGAAGGATAAAGACAAGGGCACTGGGGCGTGCAAGTATTTGGTGTTCAAGTAGACTTGGGTGCGCAAGTTTGCAACGCCTAAGATTTCTGGCATGAAGGGTGATATCTGTCACTTATATATAAGGGGATTCACTTCTGTGAAAAGTCTCGCAAGTTAATAATTCTCAGCTCTCATCACGCAAGTGACTATTTAGATGCTTCTGTTTCACCGCGCTTCCTCTGTACATTTTTTAGCTCCGCGCCATAAGTGGAGCGCCATAATTGCATGCCGACTTATACTTGCGTGCCAAGTTTTAAACTTGCGCGCCTTAATTCCTTTTCCATTTTTTTTCTAAAACACAAAAAATTAACTTACTTTTAAAATATGATCTCTAACTTTTTTCAGGTTCAATGGCTCCCAAAAGAATTGGAACTATTGATGATCTCGCCAGCAAGAGAATTGATGACATGATGAACGTTGTTGGTCATTATTACATTGATGTTTGTGAAACCACCCTTCCAGAATTAGCAAAATATTTTAAGAAGTATCATTTCAACTTTCCTCGGAGCACCTATCTGCCTTTGTATAGCTATGGCCATTTGTAAGATTCTAGCATTCCAGATCCAAAGAACTATGTCCCACATTCTTGGTTTCAGGAATATACCAACTTCTCGCCAGCCAATTTTTCCATTGGGGGCTCATTTTCCAGTGTTGGTACAATAGAGAAAGATCATATTATACATCATATCCTGTGGGATCCAAATTTGAAGGAATATACACCTGAGCTGCAACCACTGCTATTCATCCATCTTCTGAGATTCTCAGACAGATTAGTCCAAGGGTTGGAAGAAAAGTTGGGATTTCTGCCCAGGAGGAGGCATAAAACCCACATGGATGTGGGCATACTGGGTGTGAAAAACAAGTTATGAATTTGAAGATGATTTGAGAGTTGTTGGGATTTATGAAGTTGTCTGGGTTGGGAAAACCTGTGTAGAGGAATGATGATTTCATCCCAGAGTTATTAAGTTGGTGGAGCCCAGAGACCAATTCCTTCCATTTAACACATAGAGAGGTAGGTATCAGCTTGTGGGATGTTTACAAGATTTATTGAGATCCAATCCTTGGAGATATGTATGATGAGTTTATTCCTCCTAAGGTGACATATAATGATCCAGAAAAGACACCATATTTGGTTTGTGAGTTGATGGCGATATTTACCAAACTCAAGAATTCAAGCACCATGAAAACTCACACCAGGAGGGATATTCATCCAGAGGAATAGATGGAAGTATTTTTTGATAAAGAAGAATGAAAAGGGGCTCACTTACACCCATCCAACTAGCTATACAAGGGTAGAGAAGAGGGGAACTCCTAACACCTTTTGGCCGACATTGGAGAAGGGATAATTTAAAAGATGGGGATATGATATCAACCCAAAAATTCCTGCAAAGACATGTCTGAAAGGTTTCTTAGCCATGTGTCTTAGCATGTATTTATTACTAGTTCGAGACTCCAAAGGAGGTGTGAGGCCAGGAACCTTTTTTATTGCAGTGAAGATGGCATAGAAAAGGATGGTAGGGTTGGATACTCCTGTTTTGGCCAAGATTCATAGAAGTTTGCTGCATATTTACAAAGTTAAATATTTTTTTAGAATAGAAGGACCATTACAAGTGTTGTGGGGATGGATTACTGTTCATTTTAGAACTTATGTTGTACAAAGTGGAGTACAGGTTTTTAGAAGTTCTTTCCGACTGTCTGTTCAATCCTTTTCTGGTATTTCACCCTTGTCCTTGAATGCTTATGAAAACAAGGAAATATTGAGCATGCATAAGGAATTTAATTTCTTTCCTTATGGGAATCTGCCTATAGGGAAATTTTTTGATGATGGTACTGCCAGTTTTTGAACTGAGGGCATGCATGCTAGCTTGCAGAGATAGTGTGTTGACCACCAGAATCAACGGAGAAATCATATGTGAGGCCTACACTCCTTATAGATTTTTGCGTCAATTCAAATGTCTACAATAGAATATTGTATCCCCTATCGTGCATGCCATATTAGAGCAACACCCAATGGTTGCCTGATAATTATGGTTGTTGACATCTGTAGAAAAGACTAGGGTAGTTTTTAATTTACCCATTGTTGATGCAGTAAGCAAATTGACCATCTGGTATGCTGAAAACTAGGTTTCATCATACCCTGAATGGGTATTAAATCATGTTTTCCCTTGATTTGGGATAAAGAGAAGTAGCAGGAAGTAACCTCGTTGTTTGGAAGTTAATTCTTCATCATCAAGGGATGACTTACAAGAATAAGAGGATGGAAGTGACGATGCTCCAAATTCACCAAAGAGACCTTGTGCCAGATATAATCCTCCTACTAGAATAAAAAGAGACACTCCATCAATCCCTACTGAAGTTGTATCAAGGCGATCTAGTCTCCATCATTATGAAGAGTGGTGAGTTCCATTTTCTAATCCTTCATCTATGACTGCGGGTGCTGGGAAGAAACTCAAGTCCAAGGTTGTAGGATCCTTGTCACAACCCTCGGACATACATTATGAATATATAAGACCATAGGTTGTTCGAACATGGCAGATTCTATACTATGATGCTGAGACCATGTGGATGGATCTATGCAAAGGACTGCATATTTCAGGAGTAGGGGATTTGCGGGCTTCTTCTGATATTCTTTTTAAAGATAATCCCAGTGAGGTAAGGACCTAAATTTGAGAGATGGAAATTCTAATATATGAAACTGATAACTCAATTCCTACCACAAATAGGGTAAATGAAATTATAGATTGTGGTATCAATGAAGGGATTAATCCTTCATTAGATGAAGAGTGGCGTGATTTTGTAGATCTTGAGGATGTAAGTTCCCTTTATTTTGCATCTTCTTCAATTTTCAACTTTAATTTTAATCAAAAAATTGTTACTTAGGAAAAATATTTTCTTAATCTTACAGTTGGGTAAAGGAAAGATAACTGAAGTTCCTTCACCATAATATATCCTTGGAGGTATTTCTCTTGGAGCTACCAGATCACCCCGTGAATCGGGAGAGATATCCCCAAGACAACAAGACATGGAGGAGGAAATAGAAAGGGTACTGGGATCTCGGATACCTGTCTTTATAGATGATGATGAAATCCCTCCTAAAAAGATTAAGAATAAAAAGCATCAAAGAAAGAAAACCATGGTTAAGCACTTTATTAGTAGTGGTAAGTCTCTTTGATAATCATGAATTTTAGTCTTTATTCATGAAAAGGTATTTAAACTTTTTAAGATTATAGGGGATTCTTCTATTTCTTCTTTGAAAGAACCCATTTATAAGATTCAAGGAGTCGTAGAAGGTTCTACTGATAAAAAACAAATTCCTGTAAATCCAGTGGTTCCTGAAGAGGCATTGAAGCCAAAGGAACCAACATATGTTCCCAGCATGGCTCTGATTCCTACTATCAGAGGAGGGGAAGCTTCTGGTAAATCAATAATATTTCATAAAGCATCAAATTAAACAATAGATGACTTCCATTCTGTGATACTTTTAGATTCATCACATGCACTAGAACATCTGGTAACAATTGACGTTAACCCCACAATTGTTGCTGAAGAAGCTACTCGGGGTCACAGGTTGTCTGAGGAAGGTTGTGAAGCAAACATGAAAAGTTCTCCTATGGGTGAGATTAACCTGGGATCTAAGATATCATTGAATGAAATGATGAAACTTGGCATGTCTTTTTAAGAAATATTAGAACATGTTAAAATATCAAATGCTTTAGAAGATTTTGGAGTTCTTTATATAGAATCAACTGGATGTGAGTTCTCATTATTCATCCTGTTAATCTTCTTATGATTAACCTATTAACCATCACTAAAAAAATGACCACTTTAGAAGGGGTTATAACCCCTTCTAAAGACATTAGCGGCGGTTATGAGAAACCGCCACTAATGTGCCCGCCTACTGTTAGTAGAGGTGGTTTTAAGAAAGCGTTGGTAAATGTGTGATGAATTTAGTGGCGGTTATATTAGAGGGGGTTTTAACCTCCTCTAATGTAGTCCAGAATTTACCACAACTATTTGTAATTAGTGGCGGTTATAACCTTAACCGCCTCTACTAGAGGTATTTGGGGCGGTTCAAACTGCCCCTAATTGTTAATTGTATTTGGGGCGGTTTTACATAACCTCCCCAAATGTTTTTTTTAATAACCTCCCTCTCTGCCCCTCCTGTGTGTCTCAGGTCTATCTCCCCCATCCTCGTCTGTCTCAGGTGTCTCCTGTGTGTCCTCTCGGCCCTCGTACGTGTCTTGGTCCCGCCCCCGTCTGTCCTTGTACATGTCTCATGTGTCGGGTCTGTCCCCCCGTCCTCGTGTGCCTCGGGTCTATCCCCCCGCCCCCCATCTGTCTTGGGTGGTCTCCTGTGTGTCCCCTCGGTCCTCGTGCCTGTGTCGGTCTCACCCCAGTCTGTCTCGATCCCGCCCATGTATGTCCCCATGCATGTCTCCTCTCTTGTGGTCTCTCCTCGTGCGTGTTGCGGTCCCGCCCCACCCCTGGGTCCTTGTGTGTCTGTTGTGTGTCCTCGGGTGTCCCCCGGTCCTCGTGTGAGTTCCCGGTCCAGCCCTTCCCTGGTCCTCGTGCGTTCCCGGGTCCTTGTGTGTCTGCTGTGTGTCCCCCGGGTGTCCCCCGGTCCTCGTGTGAGTTCCTGGTCCAGCCCTGCCTCAATCCTCATGCATTCCCAGTCCAGCCCTACCCCCGGTCCTCGTGCGTTTCCAGTCCAGACCCCTTCTCCTCTTAGTCCTTTAATTTGGAGGGCTTTTAAAAATGTTGAATCAGCTGGGATTCAAACCACACTGCAACACTGTATCTACCCGGCGCCCAAACCGCCACCCCGACTCTCATTTTGTTTATACTGAAACTATATTATTCAATATATATATATATATATTGAGAAGTTTATTAAAATATAAATTATTTACCTAAAATATTTAAATACATATAATAAGTTTATTAAAATATGCACATATATTAATAAACATATATATATTAACAAATTTACACATAATTTATATATTATTGTATTTATATATATTAATAAGTTTATTAAAATAAACATTATTAAAACAATATATTTAAATACATATAATAAGTTTATTAAAATAAGAATATATATATTAATAAACATATATATATATTAACAAATTTACACATATAATTTATATTTTATTGTATTTATATATATTAATAAGTTTATTAAGATAAACATTATTTTCATAATATATTTAAATAAATTAAATAAATAACATGTATCTTATTTATATAAATATAAATATATATGTATATATATAGTTTCTACACACCTCTATAAATTATATATTTACATATATTTAAATAAAATTACATATGCATGTATTTATAAATACATTTATATCAAACACACACAAACACAAATGTGTATTTATATATTTATTTGTAATAGTTTGTATTTATTTGAATACATGTATATTATATATATATATACATATACATATTAAGTTTATACGTACACAATTAAATATATATATATATATTACATATTTATATGAATATAATGTATTATACATTTTATGAATACATTCATATATGTATACACAATATATACTATAGATATATTATGAATTTTTTTAAGAAAATAGTAGGGGTTCATAACCCCTATGATCTCTTAAATTAGAGGGGGTTCAAGAGGGGGTGTTGAACCCCCATTAATGTCTTACATTAGAGGGGGTTTTGAACCCCCACTATTTTCTTTAAAAAAAACAAATTCCGTATAACACACACACACATAACACCTCTAAAATCTAACTGAATATGTGTGTGTGTGTGTGTGTGTGTGTGTGTGTGTGTGTGATGTATGTATGTATATATATAGCGCCTCTAACTGAATATATAGTGTATGTAACTAAATATACAGAGCCACTAATTATTAAATTAGAGACGTTTTTAACATAACCGTCTCTAAAATACAACTACATATTAAAAAAATGCTAAAACATTTAGAGGGGGTTGTGAACCCCCTATAAATTTGATGATTAGAGGGGGTTGTGAAAAACCTCCTCTAATGTTACAGAAAATGAATTTAGAGAGGGTTTTTCATAACCCCCTCTAAATAACCCCTTCTAATGTACTGTTTTTTGTAGTGCATGGTTGATTTAAATATGCAGTTTCATCTAAAGAAACTATTGTTTCTATAGTACTTGAAGGAAGCATTGATATTAACATCAACCCCACAATTTCAGAGACATTGGCTCAGGTGAATCATGAGATAACATATCTTCCTGAGATTCACTCTGGAAATCCTAAGCATATTAAAGATATCACTCCTCAACCAGAGACATCAAACAAAATTTCTGAAACTGAGAATGTTGGGGAGGATTCTTCTCAAGATGCTGACCTACTGCTAGGTAAGAGATACTGATATTGTGATCGCATTCACTTTGTTATCTCATGAATATAACCATAATTATTGATTTACCATATAGGTCTATCAACTTCAATGGCTAGGTCTGGAGGTGAAGCCTCTGCATCATCCCAAACAACATTAGGAGATGGAGCAACCATTATTCATGAAGGAACAGAACAAGGCACTTCTTTAAGTGCATTAGTCCTAGAATATACCCCTCCTTATAATAGTGATTCTGAATCAGACCCAGAACTGCAGAAGTCCCTTCGTATTTCTCATCAAAAATCATGGAAAAGTATCTAGAATATAATATCTAGGATTCCCCTTGAGGAACTGCCTTCAAAAATTCCACAACTTTCATCTTTGTTTATCATGCTAGTATTTGGCGGTTTTGAATACCGTGAAATTCATACTGCGGTGAAATAGATTATCCGAAGAAGGGAGTAAGAACAAAAGTTTCAACAAGACCAGATAAAAGCCAAACTGTCTATCAATATTGAAGAGTTCCAAGAAGTATTGTCCCAAGATGAGGCTAATCATAATGCAAAGTTGAACAAACTGACGCAGACAATTAAAGAAAAGACTGTTCAGCAACTACACCTTCAACATGAGTTAGATATCATTACAGGGGAGCTTGACCAGCTTCATAACTCATTAGGAGAATTCCATAAGGAATGTGAAAAATCCATCGCAGATGCTAAAGAAACACTTCATCATGCTAAAGAGAGCGAGTCTAGTCAGATAAACAAACTCCAACAAGTAGTTGATGGGGATTAGAAAGCTATTAAACAAATGAGGAATTATGTAGAAATCCTTTTGTAATTCTTGAGAGAGACTCCAATTTTTGGATGCTCCTTTGTGAAAATTTTCATAAATGAAAAATATTTTGTCTTTAATCATTTATGTTTTCACTTTCGCTAATTTATTTTGATTTACCTAGGCCATTGGGCTTAGTAAGCATAATGGGATAATATTTAGGGTTGAAATATCTTTGACCATAAACTTTGAATTAGATCCCAAAAAAAACTTTGTGGCTAAGAATTTCTTTAATATTATTTAAATATTTCCAAGGGGAATCTTGAGCCATGTTTTTTATGGTCACCAAATTTAAAACCTGTATCAACATAAGGGGTGTCTTTTCTAGGAACGAAGTTACCATTACTTGAAAAAACCCATTATAGGGGCTGTTTTATGTAGGGCCAACTAGGGCATATGTTGTATATCCAAATAGTGGTATCTTTTGACTGACATGCCTATTATGTAGGCAACTTATGCAAGGCCACCTAAGGGAACGTGTTGAATAGTCAAGAAAATGAGATCTTTAAATTTTAACATTTTTTTTGTTGATAGATATGGTAAAATAAGATTTGGGTGACTCAAGACCACAGTGGGTGGTTTTTCCATGGAAAGGAATTTTAAGAATGAAAAAGTGCTATTTTAGACCAACATAAGTCATGAATAGGAAAACCATATCTATAAAAATTTGGTGTATGAGTAATGGTTAAAATTTTATCATAAAGGAGAATTTCTGATATGGTATTGTGCAGTTTTAAGTCATGCAGTGAGGACATTGTACTGTGTAGTTTTAAGTCATGCAGTGAGGACATTATACTGCGCAGTTTTAAGTCATGCAGTGAGGACATTGTACTATGTAGTTTTAAGTCATGTAGTGAGGACAATTTGTGGATTTAATTTAAGGTCTTTAGCTCTGACCAAAGGTATGAGAAAACTCTCCTAATTTCTTGATAATTTGTTCGGAAACATACTATTATATTCAGGTATGGAAGGGAAAATTGTAAATTGTGATTTGGGAATTTATGGAACCAAGGAATGATATGGGAAAGAGGGATAAAAGCATTAGAGGAAGTTTTTTCCAAGAACAAAGTTACCATTACTTGAAAAACATATTATGGGGGTTGTATTATGCAGAGCCAACTAGGGAATATGTTGCATAGCCAAATAGTAGAATCTTTTGACTGACAGGCCTGTTATGTGGGAAACTTATGCAAGTCCACCTAAGGGAACATGCTGTATAGTTAGGCAAAAAGAGTTCTTAGAATTTTAACGTTCTATTGCCAAAAGTCGAAGAAAGTTTATGGAGATTCAAATTTTCCAAAGCATAGAGTTTGGTTTATGGAGAAGGTACCTGAATATGGAAAGGTTATTTTCAACCAAGATGTCCAAAGAATTGGAGGAATAAGACTTTTTCGAAGGTCTGGCCCAAACTTAAGAGATATGGTGGATGTAGTTTTAGGTCATACAACTAGGACCATAAATGGAAACAATATATAATATGTGGCCAAGTGATTTCAAGGTTATTTCATATTGTATTGAACACATGACGAGGGAAATGTGTAAACCATGTTCTTGAAGACTTTCATATTGTTAGAAAGATAATGGGACAAGTATACCTGAATGACTATTTTAAAATACATATTCTTCTATATTCTCATCAAAGATTAAAGGGGACAAAGATACTATAACCAAGAATGAAATTACCATTATTTGAAAAACCCATTATGGGGGATGTATTATGCAGGGTCAACTGGGGAATATGCTACATATCCAAATAGTGGAATCTTTTGTCTGGCAGTCTTGTTATGTAGGAAATTTATGCAAGACCACCTAAGGGCATGTGCTGCATAGTCAGGCAAAAGAGCTCTCAGGTATTAGAAACTATGTCACCAGAAACCATAAGAAAGATTATGAGGATCTGGAAATATTCAAGATTAAGAGTGTGGAATATGTAAGGGGGTTTTTCTTAATGAACATGAGAAATGTTTGAATCAATATTGACCATAAGTTTGATGTCCTTTACATAGATCTGACACATATGTAAAATGGAGACTTTCTTTGTTTCCTCTAAATGAATATGGTGATGTGTAGTTTTAAGTCATGCAGTGAAGACCTTAATAACCCCATAATAAATTGAAACACCTTATTTATATAAAGAATCCATTTACCAAATTCCTAAGCCCACGTGAGCTATGCTCGGTGTGAGAAATAAGGAGTAGTAAGGGTTTCTTTTACAATGAAAAGGTGATGAAAATGAAGAATAGGGGTGTTAGATTTCCATGCAGTTTAACGTCATGTGGTAAGGATGAAAATAAACCAATGTGAAAGCAAATACATATTGTAACTAAATTAATGGATAAAACCCAAGTGTCACTATATGTCTTGCTGGGGAAATAATCAAGTCATACATAGTTCTTAAAACATTTCCTATGCAGATTTGATTCTTATACAATAAATAAAGGTTTTTTTATTGCGATTGGGACCAAGATTATAAATCTAGGCATATCTATATATCTCATTATAAAATGAGAATCAATCCAAATGTAGTTCTTTAAATAGTCATTCCTCATGCTAATAAAGTTCAACATGAATAATGGGGGATTTTGACACATTCTAAGAGAATGGTAAATCTTAAGACATAAAATAGTATAAAACCCAAATAATATATCTTAAGGAAACACTTCTTATAGATCTGATTCATACATAGGAGTTGAAAAGAAAATAAAAAGATTTTGTGGTTACGGATGGACCCAAAATTGGAGATTTAGGTGTCTCTATGTATCTCATTGAAAATGAGAATCAAGCGATACGTAGTTCTTGAATAAGGTCCCTATGCAGATCTAACTTAGGTATAAGGAAAAGAGGGACTCATGTGCCACTAAGGAGTAGCAATGATTTCAATGATGTTTTCTTATAAAAGCTTCTAACATCAAATATAGAAAACGTTAGTTGTACAAATGATGTCATGCAGTTTAACATCATGCAACAAGGACAAAGATGCTACGCACTTTAATGTCATGCAACACGGACACTGATGGTTATTATACAGTTTAGTGTCTTGTAACTAGGACATGGGGGCTGTGTGGTTTTAATTCTTGCAGCAAGGACATTGTACTATGCAGTTTAAAGTCTTGCAGTGAGGACGAAGATGTATAATTACACAAAGTATTTCTTCAAGAATCTCGCATTGGTTGGAGTTTTAATAAGATCCCCATCCACTGAGATTAAATAATAGGCTCCATTTGAATAGAAATTATGTATGGAGTAAGGTCCTTCCCACTTTGGATCAAGTTTTGGAGGTTTCTTTCCTGGTATCATTAGAGTCCTAAGGACCAGTACCAATTCTCCTTGAAGGAATGAACGAAGGTGAACTTTCTTATTAAAAGCTCGCACTATTCTGTTCTAATAGACTTCTAAATGATGAAAAGTATGTAATCTTTTATCATCTAATCATTCAAACTCATTGAACCATTTTTTGAGACCTCTCATCTGTAGATAATTGATCACATATTGAAACTCTAAGTGAAGGAAATTGTATTTCAATTGGAAAAACCACTTCGGTTCTATATACTAATGAATAATGAGTTGCTTGCGTAGCAATATGGGTACTTGTCTGATATATCAATAAATCATTAAAAAATTTATCAGTCCATGATTTCTTATCTTTATCCACCATCTTCTGGAGTATATTTGATAGAGTTTTGTTGAAGGCCTTTATCTATCCATTGGTTGCCGCATGATAGCAAGATGAATGGTTGGACTTGATATTATGTTCCTGATATAATTTTTTTACTTCAGTAGATCAAAAATTGGTGCCATTGTCCATAAAAATAGTATGAGGCACACCAAATCTAGAGATGATATTAGTTTTGACAAAACTAACAATGATTTTGGCCCCGAATTCCTTGAGAGGTATTGCCTCAGCCCATTTAGAGAAGAAGTCAGTAGCAGTGAGAATATACTTTAACTTCTTAGCCGTGTCTATAGGATAAGGTCTTACTATATCCATTATCCATGTAGAAAATGGCTAGGAGTATTTATTTGTATGTAGTAACTCTGGGGGTTGATGAATGAAGTTGGAATGTACTTGGTAGGGATGAATTTTTTTAGTGAAATCTATACAATCCCGCTTCATTGAAGGCCAAAAGTATCTAAGCCTTTGGATCTAATCAGAGAGTCTGTGCCCAGATTGGTGGGCACTACAAGCTCTTGAATGTACTTCTTTCATGACAACTGCAGTCTTTTCTCCATCAATACATCTGAAGATAATTCCATCAAAGCCTCGCTTGTAAAGGATCTTTTAGTGGTTTGGAATATCATAAAGAGTAAAATTGGATTATCGTCACTGGATTAGTTCTTTCTTAGCCCTATCTGGTGGAAGTACCCCATTTTGAAGATATTACATGATAGACGTTCTCCATCCTGTGGTATGACCATATGGTTCAGAAATAGGTAAAATTTATTAATTTCTTCCATTCCGGTTTGAACAAAAGGTGAGACCACATGGCGATGGGTAAGATGATAATTGTCTCATCCCAATTTGGATCTTCCAAGGTTGTAGCTGCATTACCCAGTGCATCTGCTTGGGCATTTTGTGATCGCGGGACATAAGACAATGTTGGATCTGAGGGAAATTCATCCATTAACCCTCTAATGTAATCACACAAAGGGATTTACTCTTCTTTTCTAATAGAATATTCCCCATTGATTTTTTTGATTAGCAATTCTGAATCACCTTTTTCCTTTAAATGATCCATTTGCACCTAAAGAGCCAATTCCAAACCTGCGATGAGAGCTTGGTATTCTACCTCATTGTTGGTACTACCTTCCAATAATAGGAAAGAATAAGGCAATACTGCCTTTTTATAGGGAAATAAGGAAAATTCCTAACCCAACTTTGTTGATTTTAGGGTTTTCCATTCTCTTCCTTGTTGGACTTCTAGAATCACCATCAAAATACATTTCCCATGTTTGGGGATTATCTTGAATAAAGAAGACCTCTTCATCAAGAAGTTCAGTATTAAATGATGTATCTTCCACTGGTGGATGCTCAGCAAGGAATTTGGCTAGAGCTTAGCCTTTTATTGCCTTTTGAGGCACAAATTGGATATCAAACTGTTTCAAAATAACTTCCCACCGTGCCAGACACCCTGTAAGTATAGGACAACTGAGGATAAATTTAATCGGATTATTACAAGATAGCAATTGGACCTCATGATGTTACAGGTAGTGTCTCAATTTCTGAATTGCAAATATTAATTCCAGACATCACTTTTTAATACTTGAATATCTAGATTTCGCATCAATCATAGTGCGACTGAGATAGTAAAGGCTGTTTTCACTCCCAGCATCATTATTTTGGGCAAGGAAGGTACTTATTGATCGCTCTAAAGTTGTCACATAGAGAATAAGTGGTATTCCTTCAACAGGTGGCATCAATACTGGTGGAATCAAGAGAAATTTCTTGAGGGTATCAAATGATTCTTGGCAATCTTCAGTCTATTGGTAGGTAACTCCCTTCTTCATTAATCTGGTGAAGGGAAAACACTTACCTACAAAATTGGCGACAAAGCACTGAATATAGGCCAAGTGTCCTTAGAGTCCTCTTAATTCTATAAAATTTCGAGGAGGTGACATACCAAGGATTGATTTTGTTTTCTCAGGATCAACTTTGATACCACTATGGCATACAATGAAGCCAAGGTATTTTCCCGAGGTTACCCCGAAAGCACATTTTAAGGGATTCATCTTCAAACTATGTTACTGAAGTTTATTGAATATAGTCTCCAAATCATCCAAGTGATTGGAACATTTTCTGGATTTGACCACCAAATCATCCACATAACATTCAAAAAAATTCCCCAAGAAGGGTTTGAATATATGATGTATGGCATGTTGATATGCTTTAGGCCAAAGGGCATTACCTGATAGCAAAACACACCTTCAGGGGCTTTGAAGGCTGTAGATTATTCATCCTCTAGAGCCATTTAGATTTGATTATACCCAGAGTATCCATTCATGAAGGAAAGAGCTTCATAGCCATCATTTGCATCAATTAGGAGCTCTGTAATCGGAACTGGAAAATCATCTTTAGGAAAATTCCGGTTAAGATCTCTGAAATCAATGAAGAATCTAATTTTCCCATTCTTATTTTTCACTGGGACAATATTGGCCAGCCATTTGGGATTCTGAACTTCCCTAACAAAATTATCCTTTATAAGCTTATCAACGTCAGCTTCAATTTTAGAGGCATGAGTTGGGTGTGTTCTTCCTCCTGCTTGCTTGAATCCATGATGTTCTTATAGAAAACCCGAATGATGGGTGGCTATATCAGGATTAAGACCTGACATTTCTGTATAATTCCAAGAAAATATATCTCGATGTTGCTTTAGAAAGGAAGTATACACCTCTTTCTCTTCAGAGGACATGGAAACACTAATTAAAGTGGGGCGTGGATCTTCTTCTGTACCCAGATTTATTTCTCTGAGCTCATCCACAGCGGTAGAGACACCTTCCTCAAATGATAGAGAAGCATCCCTGAGATATTCCTCTTCTTCATTATGTGTTACCGCTTCTGTTTCCACTTGCATAGTGGATTATGAAGCAAAAATCCCAGAGTTAGAGGGGAAATTTGTATTCAAACAGCCTGAAGAAGAGGCCACCATATTTGACCCAACTAATGACAAAGGGTCTTCCTATGGTAATAAAGAGAGATTGATGGACTGAGAATCAACATCTTTGTCTTTCTCTAAAATTACTACAATTTCTTCTACTCTGATCGATGAAGTAAAGGCTTGTTGAAGTTCAGTAGATGAAATGAAAACATCTCCATTCATACTTTCATCATTGCTTGGTGGATCAACGATTTATTCCATGTTATCAGGCTCAATTACCATAATTGACATTATGGAAGTTACTGGAAGAATATTTAGATTTGGTTTTACCCTTTGAATTTGATTGATGGGTAACCTATAATCTATACTCAAATGTATGAATGGATTTTCTAGGATCTTTTCCAGTCCATTTGGAGCATTAACTCTTGTTATTTCCATTGTCATGGGCTTCATTCCTTTTGTGTGATAAAACTCCGCCTTAATATATTGAGATTCACATGTTTTGAATAGATCCTTGTCACCATAAAATGTCCTGATTTGACCATTGAAATAGTACTTCAGACATTGGTTGTATGACGAAGGTATGGCTGCATGTTGATGCAACCAAGGCCTTCCAAGATAAATATTTAAGGTTGTGTCTTGACGAACAACCTTGAAGTCTGAATTAGACACAACATCTCTAAACTGAGTTCTGAGTGTAATCTCACCCAGAGGTTCTTGTCCATTCTTTTCATATCCTTGCAACATTATAGTCGAAGGATATAACTCAGATTCAGTCAGTCCCAATCGACGAAGTGTATGAACAGGAATGAGGTTGACTCTGCAGCCATTATCAATTAAGGATCATAGAATGTCTACGTTATTGACCTTTCTATACAAATAAAAAGGTCTGATATGTCCATGTACAACATCATCTTTACCTTTATCTGTAAAAGATATGACTGCATGAAATTTTTTAGGATCATTCTCTATAAGGTAAACCTCAGTAGCAGCAACTTCAGTTTCAAACTCTTGGGGACTTGACAAAGACTTAATGAGTGCCTCTATGAGATCATTTGACAAATTTAAAGCATCTAGAATTGAAAACTTCACCGGTACTTGGGCCTATTGTTTAAAGACATCATACTTTTGGTCCAAAGTTATTCTTTTCCCAACATAGGGATGTGGTTTTGTAGGTTCTTTGGAAGTTGATGCCTCTGTTGTAGATGCACTCTGCATTGGAGCAGAAGCTGGAAATACTACTGGATTTGGTAAATTAGACTGACTAGGTCTGTTCATTTGCTAAGAGGAAGATGAAGTTACTTCTAATCAGTCTTCCAAAATAATTGTGTTAGAACTGAACCTGTTTTTCAAGGAAGAAACTCCTTGTTCCTGTTGAGCCTACTGAATGGCCCTTCCACGAGTTTTTTCCACATATATGGTTCGAGCAGGGGTAGAATTAAAATGGTGGTTTCTGGAATTCCCACATCTTACCCTGTATCCTTGACCTTGGACCCTTCCTCTTGTTCCCCAATTAGGTACAAGGAATTATGGATCATTATAATCAGAATTACCATTGGCATAAGGATCTGTTAAATGGATAACATTAACAGAACCAAAGATCAATTCTTCATCTGACAAAGATTCTTCTTGACAGGTCAATTCTGATTGTGCCGTTTGGTAGGGTGGTGCCCATTATTTTGAAACAGATGGCATAAAATCTTCCAGTTTCAAGGACAACTTTGGCCTTGACATGAGCTCGTCTTCTTCTGACAACTCTTTTTCTTTATGATCACTTCGCTTATTTGAAGAATGTCCCTTTGATGAAGATGGTTTTGCTGTGAAAGGAGTGGAAGAAGATACAATCAGTTGTCTCAATTGTGTTCATAAAATAACATGAGTCCAGTTGATCATTTTTTTGATCATCCAGTCATCATATTTCTGAAAATTTTTACTTTTTACCTCTTTCCATTCTCCCTCTTCCTATAGATTAGTAGTAGTAACACATGAAACTTGAGCTGATGAACTTTTTAATTTCACTTGTCTAGAGTCTACCATCGTTTTCAGAAGGTCTTTGAAAACAAAGCACTCCTGAATGGGGTGTCCCAACATCTGTTGAAAGGTACAATAATTTGAAATATCATTATCTCCTTCTTTATTTGGTTTCTTTGGTCTTGGGAATTGAACCAAATTGTTTTCTAAGGCTGATATAAAGCAACCAAAAACTTTTTCATTCCTGAAATAATAAACTTTATTCTTTAATTCCTCAAATTGTTTCTTCCTTTGATCTCTTTTATCATCTTGAAGAGGTAGTCACTGTTTTTGATGCTCAGGAGGTGGATCCCTTTGATATGATGAAGGTCTTGAAGTAGAAGTAGGTATATGTGCCTGCTTAAGTGTGACTGTAGCAGCTTCCGCCTTTCCTATCCTCCTCCCCAGAGCTGATGGAATTACATGAGTTTTAGCCTTAGTTTCTATAATAGAGTCTTCTATCTAAAGAGAGATTGAAGGTCTTGAAACCCTCCTGTGTATTTCATAGGGATCAATGGTGTGTGTAGTTTATCATGCAGATTTTCCATATAGATTGGCAGCAATTCTTCTTGAGGGAGTTCTAGACTTAAGTAATATGTTAATCCTTTCCATCGTGCAATGAAATCTGAAACTCTTTCATTCTCCCTTTGTTTACAATTGGTAAGATCAAAAACTATCGTCTTTGGTAGCGTTGAGATAAATTGAAGAAGGAATTTCTGATGAAGATATTCCCATCAAGTAATTGATCGAGATTGCAAACTTGTATACCAGACAAAAGCTAGTCCCTGTAATGACTACACAAAACACCTAAGATTAACTGCTTCTTATTATTGAGAAGTTCCCATCATGGGATCACAACGAGAAACAAAATGTGTTAAGTGTTGTTACGGATCCCCTGAACCATTAAATATTGGGAATTTGGTATTCACAAAATTTGGTGGGGGAGGAATTGCATCCACCCATTTAGGGTAAGATCGCTTTTCTAGATAAATCGGTGCACATCGTTCCTCCATAGCTTCCAATCGAGTAGTTAATGTCTCAATTTTGTTCATAAGAATTTGGGGAACATCCAAATGATCTAGAACCTGTGAAGGTATAGAAAATGGATCTTGATCTGGTGCAACGACCAGTAAAACCATTGATGGTGGTGTTGATATCTGACTTGGATAACCCACGGGAATAGGTTTATCAGTTTGTATATAGTCCTACCTTGATTGTGTACCCAATGGAGGTAATTCATTATCTGCATCTGTAGTTACTGCAAATCCTCTTTGCTGAGGATATCCTACAGGATTTGCAAGTTGAGGACTTTCCTGGGGAGTATGTCTAGAAAAAATGTTGTTTTGAAGTAAATCTATATTGATTCTTTTCAACTCATTCATTTCCTCTTATTGTTGTGCAAGTATCTCTTCAAGCGAAAGAGATTGACCTTCTCCAGTGGAAAAGTGAGATGTGATCTGACTTTTTCCTTTCCCCTTGTTAGATTCCTTTCAGAGAGAGGGGGTTGGTTATTTAAAGGCATACCTAGATTCTGGGTAAGCTGCTGATTTAGAGTACGCACACCTTCTTCATTTGCCTCATTGTGTATCGTATTATGGACAAGAACTTAATCTTCTGGATCCCCTGAACTGGATTTATTTTTTGGAGGATCTTCTATGATGCTGTTAATGACATTTATCGATGCGTAATCGATGGTATTCTATCAGTGTTTCTACTAGATCGTCTTCCTTTGTGTCTTTCATGAGAATCTGTTCTCCTATATGAATAATTCCCTGGAACTGTTTGGCAGACAATAAATCAAAGGGAATCATTGGATAGTTTAGTTGTACTCTTTCCTTTTGGCTTGTTCTCTAATCGGGAGAAAACTGACTTCCATTGAGTAGGGGATTGCAGATGTGAAAAATCCCCCAGCCCTGTAGGCTAGGGTTGTTTCTGTTCTTCTTCTTCAAATCTTTGAACGTTGTTTAATGAATTTTAATATTGAATTAGATGAGACCCCAGCCTTATAAGATGGTGTGATTCTTTAACTACTATGGCTGAAATTTGTGCAATGAATCTTCTGATTTTGCGGATTTTGGTTCAGACATTAGCTGGGTGCATCATTTGACAATCACTCAAATAATTTGTTTCAAAATATCATTGTGCTATTTCAGAAATTTACATTCTCTGACACCTGACATCCTCTAAACATGACGCTTGTTCAATATTCTCAGAGGCTTGGTGTAAAAGTAACTTAACAACTTCTTTTCTTTGGGCCTGATTCTAATGAGAACTAGTTGAGGCCTGTTCTTGAGCATACATTTGATTACATACAAAACCTATTGATTTTGGCCGACCATGAGGAATAACATTGCATGATACCACTTTTTGTAGACTTTTCTGATTTTGGAGTGCAGTGAAATGCAATGCTCCATACGCACCTCATCCTCTGATACAAACACTGGATGGGGAATCATAAATTAATTGGCGTAGTCTCTTTAGAGCATTGAGACATGCACGCTGAAGGGTTATCTTTTGTTTTTCTACCTTTGGATATTGGGAAAATGAGAGAGATGCCAAGTCAATTTGGCACTGCAACCCTTTTATTACCTTTGCATGATTTTGATATTAATTATATGGTAATACTTTTATTTTCAAATGACTAATTGTTTTCTATAAGCTGAGGTGGATATCATGAATGCAATCTTCTATCATCAATTCTGGAATGTTATACTGAGAATTTTCCAAAGGCCAGAACATGACTGGTATTTCTCCTTTAGCTAATTGTTTCCTCAAGTTTAACACATCTTCTTCATCTTTCACTAGAGGTTTCTCCACTTGGTCTAACCAAATTGGATGCTCTTTATTAGAATAAAAATGACCCAAGGGAGGTTTTTAGAATTAATGTTCCCTTAATATGTCTTCTAGTTGAGAAAGTGTTTCACCTATAAATGACAAGGCATCAAACATGACTGGCCTTGTGTTTTCAAGTGCCTCAAGATAGGAGGGCTTTCTCATCACTACATTGTCAATTAGGGAATTGTCTTGACAATGTGAAATACTACTATGGAGAGGGCTTTCATAGTGAATTCCATCATGGGGAGGATCACCAAGGTAAATTATAGCAAGGGATAAATCTTCTTGCTCCTTGGTCTTCTGGCCACATGGAGGGTTACCGTGGCTCCCATCCAGATATAGGCACTCTGGATTGACTGAATTTTCATGAATCAGACCTTCATGATGAATTATCTGATGAGAAACTTCATAATTACAACTACCACTCCCATAATCTGGTAATTAGAGGATAGGATCTTGAGAAGCAATAGATACATGTCTGAGGGCTTCAAGAACTCCAGCATTAAGAGGAGCCACATCGTAGCTTAACACTTGATTTTCCAACGATGATTGGAGAGACTTCTTCTTGGATGTTCTCTTATACTTATTTGGGGCCACTTTTTGGTAAAAGTGGTTATCATGGGCAAGTATATGTTCCTACCTTGGATTGGTTACCAGAACAGACCGATTACCTCTAATTGGAATGGGTATATGTTCCCGATCTTGTTGTCCATGTGATATGGGGGAGTATACCCCATGACCCTCCTGGACTAGAACATAGGTGTGTATCTTCTCCGAGATGACATACAGATGTGTAATCCCATGTGTGGGGATAGATTTATGTGTTTGTTCCACTGATACTGCTGAAGTAGTTAAAATATCTTGGCATGCTTCTAGAATATGGGCAGGGATTTGCGTCTGCTCTTTCACCATTGATAGAATATGTTTGGTGAATTAGCGGCCGGAACAGTAATATACGTCTATTATGTATCGGGAGTAGGTGTATGTGCCTTCTCCTTTCCTCCTTTTCCTATCAATGGGTATTTACAGTACTCATTCATGGGGGCAGAGAGTTGGGTCTGCCCTAAATTTGTCGTCGGAGCTTTTTGACTGACTTCTCCAGGAGCTACCAAACGAGACTATTGGTAGACTTGATGAACATGGGCAGGTGTATGTTCTTTATGGTTGTTTCTTGTCGAGTATGGTTTATGTATTTCATTCAATACTGGCAGACGATACTGCTAACAGAATTGGTGATTGTAAACAGGTGTATGTTTCTGTTTACTAGTTTCCACCACATTATATTGGTGATCTTCTTTAAATGCATTCAGACGAGTCTGCTGACTGGATGATAACTTTTAAGCAGGTGTATGTGCCTATTCATAGCACTCCACTGGGTTTATCTGGTGGGATTGGTGGGTTGCTGTCATACGAGCCTACTGAGCAAAAAAATTACGATGGATGGGTGTATGTGCCCACTCATTGTTTGCCATCAAGTTAAATTGATGGGATTTTCCGGTGGATGCAGAGGTGAGAACCTGATCCTTGTTAACCAGAAGTTGTCCCTGGCAGTTCGTCTTGTGTGCCCGGGTTTGAGAGACCTAGCCCGAATGTCCAGAAGCAACACCCCATCATGTTGGGGGTACACTACCGCATGATTCCAGCGGTGATTGCTGGTGGGAGTCCTCATGAAGGACTCCTGCATTCTTAAACTGATGCCTTGAGCAACCTCTTGATCCACCACCCTCTAGTATGGGAGGGATTGATTGTTGCATTCTAGGGATAAAAACCTGAATCGGTTGGAGATGCTGGTTGGAACCATTTTCTTCTTGATCATTGGTCATCATTGGCCAGATGATAGAGGATTGTTATTGACCTGGAGGGCCTGTCGAGCAGCCTCCAAAGTTGGGATTGTACTATGGTGGAGATATTCCTTTACCAACACATTAGAGACCCAACATTGAAGATGTTTGGTTGGTGATAACGTCCTTACCGTGGAGGGAGATCCATCTTGAGCAGCGGTCGGTAAGTTTACAGATGTTGTCTTGGAGAAAGACATTCTTTGGATTGAAGGGAATTCTGTGGAAAACTTGAAACAAAAACAAGATTTATTAAAGAAACATCTTTTCAAATAGATACATGCATGATTGATTCCTTTTTATGGCCTTCCTTTATCAATTGATAGGGTCCTAACAGGTGGGTAACATTATTAACATGGTTAAGGATTCACGTCGGGTTCACCATTTTTTTGTAGTTCCTTGAAATGTGTGTTCTAGATTTAAGAATGACCATTTCCATAAGGTTTCCATTGGATTTATTCATGGAACCGGAAAATTCCAAAAATTCTTTATCCAAAGAGGACCTGCTTTCCAAAGGCAGGCGTTTGTTATGTTTTTAACTTTATAATACTTAAGAATGTGCATTGGTTGAGATGATGGGAGGTCGGACTCATCACACACTTTTGGGGGGAATTATTGTCTACTCCGGGACTCTCTTTATAAAATTAAAATATTTTCATGAATCTTTATTAATTAACCAAGTATATCATAAGTATCCCTTGGAATTTATAATCACTTATTAACATGTGTAAAATTTTAGAATCATCAGTATGCATTCGAGGTTCTTCATTAATGGAAATATCTGCATGTATTCAAGGTTTTCCATCAATGGTATCCTCTAATATACTACTTAGATATTATTTTAATCATCGTTGTAATGATACTGGTTTTTAGGTCACTTAGTGGGGCACTCTGGAATTTTATTTTCATCTAGGGAGATGAAGGTTTGATTTGATTTTGGGATCGTGCCCATAAGATAGGCTACCTATGTATCCTTGTGAAAGGAATCATAACCCTCATAGTTTGGTTCCACTAAATGGGACACATCATACCTTTTAAGGTCATGTGATAAGGACCTCTAAGTGGAATATTCTTAGTTGAAACTTAATGTGGAACGTATGCTGAAGCATCCCAAGGAACTTGGAAAGGATATGGGTTTCCAAGTTGAATCAGACCCTATTAGTAATATGGCCCAAGGAGAATAGGGTTGATTTGAAGTGTTAGGTTTGAACCTCAAGGAGGCTTCCTATGTATCCCATATAAATGGGAATCAAATCCCACGTAGTTAGATAAGTCTCAAAGGAGAGTATAGTCCTTTGATAGAAATGAGTTTGGGCTTAATTCTTGAAAAGGATGCCTTGGTAACTTAAGGGTTTAATTTAGGGATTATTCCAAAGGATGACACCCAAATTAAGGGAATTGAGGTTGGATTCCTGAAGAGGATATCCATTGATCTCGGGCCCTAAAAGGGCTTCCTATGTATCCTGGTTTAAACAGGAATCAGAGTTCTTGTAGTTCCTTAAATTGTGAAAATGTTGTGATCATGACAAATCTCTAAGCCCATGTGATTCATGATCGGTGTAAGAAATAATAGAATGTAAAAAATTCAACAAATGCATTACACTTTCAAATTTTTCCTCCTCTTTTGGTGGAATACGGTTCTCCTATGGTGTCTAAGGTGAATGAGGTTGAGGTAACCATGGAAGAGGGCGAGGCAACGAGCCTTCCCTCTATTCTATTTACATTGGACAAGGGTCCAATGTAAGGAGGAAGTGATGAAGGTGATGGGATTATACTAGGTTGGATTCCCATGGTGACAAAGCGCAGCGGGAGAGGGAAAGGGTAACAAGAGTCCCAGTGGCCATCTCCCCTCTGGTCTTTGGCACCGAAGAAGAGAGGAGTAGTAATGATGCTGCCTCCTGCAAGAAAAGATAGGGGCTTATGGCAAGATGGTAGCCCTAAAATTGATCTTGGTAAGGGAGGGATACTTCTCCTATATTTTAAAAGGAAGAAAATTAGGTGTGAACCATACCTTCCCTACTAGAATTTGAGGTTTTCAGCTCTTTGAGAAGGGAGAGGCTAGTGTCGAAACCCTTATTCTCAGTACTGGGAACTTCTAAGAACTATTCGTAGGATAAAATTCCATGTGACTATGGATATACAAACCCACATACATTCCATAAATCCTAACCCATTGTGGGAAAAATGTGGGAAACCTATGACTATGGAAATACAAACCCAAATAAGAGACACACTGATGTGCCTTTCCCAAAGGTTTGATAATTCAAGAGGTTTTGGTGGAGGTCTCAATAGAATCCCTTTCATACAAGGGAGACAATGAAGAATAATCCTTTCCATGAATGGCTCTGAAGAAGGATCAATGGCTTGTAAACTGAAGAGAGTGAAGAGAGTAAGTGAACCAAAGAGGGGCGCCCAAGTAGAGAAGGGCGTGCAAGTATGGGCATGCAAGTACACTTGGGGGACCTGATGTTCACTTAAGAGACGAACAACCTGTATGGTAATACTTGGGTGAGACCTTTCTCAAGCCTTCAAGAGTATTCCCAGGTGATCCAAGAAGTGGGGCGCTCAAGTTCATGTGAAAGGAATGGGCGGTGCACAAGTATTTCTAACTTGGAGAGGTTGGGCTCTTTAGGCATGCAAGTGTTATGGTTTTCAAACACTAAAAGGAATTAAGTCCAATTATCCTCCCTTAAATCCTCCACTCAAGGTATTGAATAACTACCTTGAAAGTTTTTGAAGACTGGGTCGAAGTACTAGGGTGACGAGAGAAGCAATTGGGATTCAAGAAAATTTGTCCATACAAATGAGGGCCCCAAGGGTCTATTTATAGGCAAATTAGTGACCTTGGGTGAAATGATTTGGGCATTAAAGTACACTTGTGCACCAGATAAGGGCGCGCAAGTAGGGTGCACGCCGCATGGTGTTTTGGCTTGACTAAGGCGATTCGAAATCTATGCCTTTGAAAATCATGATTCTTCTTCATGTATTTTCCCATTTTCTTTCTAAGGTGATTCCCTTTGTGATTTTTTCGACTCTTTAACGGAATGGAGTGTCAACATCCACTTAGGTCCATTCGGCCACTTAGGCCCATTAGCCCACTTAGGCCCATTGTGCCCATTATTTCCATTAAGCTACTTAGTACAATTTTGCCACTTAGTCCCATTAGGACACTTATGCCCATTAGGACCATTTGTCCACTTAGGCCCATTAGGCCACTTATGCATTAGGCCCATTAGGCCACTTAGGCCAATTCATCCCATTAGGCCACTTAGTCCACTTAGTTCCATGAGGCCACTTAGGCCACTTAGGCCTATTAATCAACTTAGGCATATTAATCCACTTTGTCACATTAGGCCCATTAAGCCACTTAGGCCCATTATTCCCATTAGTCCCATGTGGCCACTTAGGCTCATTAGGACCATTACACCACTTAGGTCCATTAGGCCAATTAGTCTACTTAGTTTACTTAGGCCACTTAGGCCCATTTGGCCACCTAGGCCACTTAGGCCCATTATTCCCATTAGGCCCATTAGGCCCATTAGGCCCACTTTTTCACTTAGGCCCATTTGACCCATTTGGTCCATTCTTCCACTTATGCCCATTAGGCTCATTAGGCTCATTAGGTCACTTTGACCCATTATGCACTTAGGCCCATTAGGCCACTTAGGCCCATTATGCCCATGAGGTCTATTGGGCTTCTTAGAACCATTCATCCCATTGGGCTACTTAAACTCATTCATCCCATTACACCACTTAGGCCCGTTCATCCCATTAGGCCCATTAGGCCATTTTGGCCAGTTAGGCCCATTAGGCCACTTTGGCCAGTTAGGCCCATTGGGCTCATTAGGCCCATTATGCCACTTATGCCTATTTAGCCCAGGCCCATTAGGCGCATTGGGCCCATTGGACCACTTTGGCTAGTTCGGACCACTGAACCCATTAAACCCTTAGGGCCCTTGGGCCCCTTATGTAAGTTAGGCCAATTTGTCCCATTTGGCCCATTGGTCCAGTTAGTCCCATTAGGTCCATTAGGACAGTTAGGCTCATTAGGCTCATTAGGCCCATTGGTCTAGTTAATCTACTTAGGTCACTTCGATCCATTAGCCCCATTGGGCCGACACTTATGCCAGTTAGGCCCATTATGCCACTTAGGCCCCTTAGGCTCATTGGGCCCATTTGGACAGTTAGGCCAGTTAGGCCAGTTGGTCTCATTCATCCCATTGGGCCCATTATGCCACTTGGGCTCGTTAGGCCTATTAGGTCACTTAGGCCCCTTCGGCCTATTAGGCCACTTAGGTCAGTTATGCCCAATTGGCCCATGGGGGCCATTAGGCCCCTTAGACTAGTTAGAACTATTAGGTCCATTAGGCCCATTGGGACCAATAGGACACTTAGTTCAATTAATCCCATCCAACCACTTAAGTCCATTAGGCCCATCAGTCCAGTTAGGCCCATTAGGCCCATTAGGCCCCTTGGGCCCATTAGGCTACTTGAAAGTTCCCAACGGATGATTGTATCACTGAGAGGGGGAGGGGGTGAATTAGTGATACTTTTTTTCTGTTATGTTTCTTTTCAAATGAAAAAATATTCACCACCTATTAAAGATTTTATTCCCTACTGAAAACAATTCAAACGCACACCTAGAGGAACATAAGTATTTACAAGATTCACTTTTCAATAAGAAGAGCTATGTCCATGGTATGGTATGGAAGTGTTTCAATACCACACAATCCACTACAAAACAATCATTGGATTACCTTGAGTAGGATATACCCTTTCAATTGTGTTGCACTATGTAAACAATCCAATAGTGCATGTGCACCCTCTTATCATAAATAGGGTAATGAAATGATTGTGTAACAAATAAGGTTACCAGTGCTTCTTTTTAATTTCAAAAATATATTCAATTGAAAAAACTTCTTCAATATTTTACCAAGAATATGTTAAGAACTTTCTGGACTTTGGTAAGAAAAAAAACCAAGTCCGATTTTCCCAGTCTGATTCCTCCAAGTACGATTCTCCCTGATACGATTCTTCCTTATATTGTTTTCCTCATACAATTATTATCGGTACGATATTCCCCAATATGAAAAGTATAACTTTGATAGAATTAGATAGAGATGAATCAACACTATTTCAATTCTCCATCTTCCTCAATTCAGAAGACCCAGTATGGAAATCACAAGCTGATTAATCCAGCCTGATATGATGATCAAGCGAATATGATTGAAAATATGGATACAGTAATTAGCTGATTATGATAAACACTTAGTACAATGATCTGCTAAATACAATATTGTGATCTTGTCTCTTCTCTTTCACTTCAATCTATCAAAACTTCTTCAACAAAAGTGAATATATAAACTTTTAATTCTCTCTAAAATTGGGAGCTTCTCTCTCATGAATAGTACATCAGTCCACCTCAAGTACAACATACTTTTATCCTTTTATTGGTGACCCTCGAGATGCTTTGGTAGGAATCCAAACAAAATTACTTCTTAATAAAATTCACCCTAATCTCAATTTCCCCTAAAATTTGGGGTTTATTTTGACTTCATTAACTCTTCTCAAAGCTTCTCAATTCTTCTAAAACTTTCACTTATCCTTATAAATGCTGAATATGATAATTATTTTGAATTTAGAGCTCCCCCTCAATTTCACATATAGAAAGATTTTCTTTCAAACCACTTTTACTTCTTCACTTCTTCTTTTAACCCAATTTAAAATATAAAACAATTCCACACTAATACAATGACTATTGAACCAATTGAAACCTACAAAGTAATTCAACCCTTTTGAAATGGTTTACTACATTATTGATCTCATTATTTCCTTCTCTTTTCAATCATAGGCCTCAAGAAATTCCTTATCTAAATATGATTGTCCATATTATGATCTTTCTGAGAATAGTTGGCCTATATATGATCATATTGGGTTCGATCTTTTTCTTCCTGAGCCTGAGTATGATCATCCTGGGTATGAAAGTTTTCTTATGCATACGATGGATAATCAGATGCTATAGTACCAGACAATTATCATTTTGGGTACAATCATTCTGATTATGATCCTCACTTTCTTCTTTCTTTCCTTCTTAGCCCGAATCTAATTGAATTGGGTATGATTCCTTTTTGATTGGCATGATCTCTTTCTTCTCTTCCACCTAGATACGGTAAATCTAGATATGATTTGGAATACCTCTTTTCCCCTTTCTTCCATCAATCGTGCATCATAAGTTCTCCAATAAAATTATGATTTATGAAATATGAATTAGCAAAGCATAGTCACATTTAATTTTATCGTAGTTAGAAGACTCTGATTATTCATCAAAACAAGAACTTATTTCATACTAGATGCAATGTGAATTAGATGACCATTTACTTCCAGCTAGATGCATTCCACATGCGACCTATTCTCTCTTTTCAGATAATGATCTATTACTCATTATGATCATTTCATATATTGGACCCAAGACAAGTTTGATTAGTGCCTTTTCTTTCAAACAACTTTGCCTCGTTAAGATGGATAGAGTGAGTCTGATTCTTTCAAAAACAATGGCCAGTATGAGTTTACAAAATACAAAGTGAGGTGATTTTATTTCTTCAAAAGTATTCCTTGACAACAAAATACAACATATGAAAACAAACACCTTCCTCGTTATCTTGGTCCTAACAATCCCCCCTTTGGATTTTGCTGTCAACCAAGTTTCATAAATCACTGAACTTAGGCCCATTAGTCCAATTGGCTAATTAGTCCCATTAGGACACTTAGGCACATTATGCCCAATAGGTCAATTAGGCCACTTAGGCCACTTATGCCCATTAGGATCATTATCCCATTAGGCCCATTAGACCACTTAGGTCTATTAGGACCATTGGGCCCATTGGGCCCATTAGGCCACTTAGGCCCATTAGGCCACTTCGTCCCATTAGGCCACTTTGGCCCATTAGGCCCATTAGTCCACTTAGGCACATGAGGCCCATTAGGCCCCTTCAACCCATTAGGAAACTTAGGACACTTAGGCCCATTGGACCCATTAGGCCCATTCATCCCATTGGGCCCATTAGGCCCATTCATCCCATTGGGCCCATTAGGCAACTGAGGCCACTTAGACCCATTAGGCCACTTAGGCCCATTGGAACCATCAGTCCCATTAGTTAACTTAGGCCACTTAAGCCCATTAGGCCACTTAGTCCCGTTCGACCCATTCGACCCATTAGGCCACTTAGGCCCATTCAACCCATTAGGCCCATTAGAACTATTAGGCTGATTGGGCCACTTAGGCCCATTAGACCCATTAGGCCCATTAGGCTCATTAGGTCCATTAGGAAACTTAGGTCACTTAGGTCCATTAGGCCCATTAGGCAACTTAGGCTACTAAGGCCCATTAGGCCACTTAGACTTATTGGACCCATTTGGCCCATTAGACCCATTAGGCCTATTTGGCCCATTAGCCAACTTATGCCACTTAGGCCCATTAGGCTACTTTGCTCCATTAGGAAACTTAGGCCACTTAGGCCCATTGGCCCCATTATGCCACTTAGGCCCATTGGACCCATTAGGACACTTAGGCCACTTAAGCCCATTAGGCTACTTCGACCCATAAGGCAACTTAGTCCACTTAAGTCTGTTGGGCCCATTAGGCCCATTCGGCCTATTGGGCCTATTAGGTAACTTTGGCCACTTAGGTCCATTGGACCCATTAGACCCATTGGGCCCATTATGCCCATGGGTCCCATTAAGCAACTTAGGTAACTTAGGCCCATTAGGCCACTTAGGCCCATAGGACCAATCATGCCCATTAGGTATCTTAGGCCACTTAGGCCCATTAGGCCACTTAGACCCATCCTTTTTTCTTCTCATTCTACTTCTTTCTCAACTTCTCTCTTTATCTCTTCTATTTTTTTTCATAGTTTAAACTTTTAAATAAGAGCATAATCCACATCTTTTATACTCTGAAAGCTTCAGTTTCAAGGTATTTGTCTAATTTTTTATTGTTTAGTTAATTTATTTTATTTTAAATTATTTATAATTTTTGTTAATTAGATGCAATTAAATTAAATTAGAATTAGATATTTATTTTTTAGTATTTATTTTTATGAATAATTATGTCTACGTGTTAATTATAAATAATAAGTAATAAAGTGTAATAAATTGTAATAATTAGTAATAAATTGTAATAATTAGTAATAAATTGTAATAATTAGTTATAAATTTTAATAATTGGTAATAAATTGAAATAATTAGTAATAAATTGAAATAATTAGTAATAAATAGAAATCATTAGTAATAAATTGAAATAATTAGTAACAAATTGAAATAATTAGTAATAAATTGAAATAATTAGAAATAAATTGATATAATTAGAAATACATTGTAATAATTAGAAATAGATTGTAATAATTAGTAATAAATTGTAATAATTAGTAATAAATTGTAATAATTAGTAATAAATTGTAATAACTAGTAATAAATTGTAATAAACTATAATAATTAGTTTTCATTAGTAATAATTTTCAATAATTTGTAATAATTAGTAATAATTTTTAATAATTAGAAATAATTAGAAATAATTAGAAATAATTAGTAATAATTAGTAATAATTAGTAATAATTAGTATTAGTTAGTATTAATTATTATTACTTAGTATTAGTTAGTAATAAATTGTAATAATAAATAATAAATTATAATAATTAGTAATAATTAGTAATAATTAGTAATAAATTGTAATAATTAGTAATAAATGACAATAAATTGTAATAATTAGTAATAAATTGTAATAATTAGTAATAATTAGAAATAATTAGTAATAATTAGTAATAATTTGAAATAATTAGTAATAATTAGTAATAATTAGTAATAAATTGTAATAAATTGTAATAATTAGTAATAATTAGAAACGATTAGAAATGATTTGAAATAATTTGTATTAATTAGTATTAATTAGAATTATTTAGTAATAAATTTAAATAATCAGTTTTAAATTGTAATAATTAGTAATAAATTGTGATTATTTGTAATAAATTGTAAAAATAAGTAATAAATTGTAATAATTAGTAATAAATTTCAATAATTAGTGATAAATTATAATAATTAGTAATAATTTATAATAATTAGAAATATTTAGGAATATTTAGTGATAATTATCAATAATTAGGATTAATTAGTAATAATTATCAATAATTAGGATGAATTAGTAATAATTATCAATAATTAGTAGTATATTTTAATAATTTGTAATAATCAGTAAAAATTTGTAATAATTATTAATAATTAGTAATAATGAGTAATAAATTGTACTAAATTGAAATAATTAGTAATAATTAGGATTAATTAGGATTAATTAGTAATCATTAGGATTAATTAGTAATAATTAATAATAATTAGGATTAATTAGTAATAATTAGTAATAATTAGGATTAATTTTTAATAATTAGGATTAATTGGTAATAATTAGGATTAATTAGTACTAATTAGGATTAATTAGTAATAATTAGGATTAATTTGTAATAATTAGGATTAATTAGGATTAATTATAATTAATTAGGATTAATTAGTAATAATTAGTAATAATTAGTAACAATTAGTAACAATTAGTAACAATTAGTAACAATTAGTAACAATTAGTAACAATTAGTAACAATTAGTAAGAATTAGGATTAATTAGTAATAATTAGTAAGAATTAGTAAAAATTAGGATTAATTAGTAATAATTATAATTATTTAGTAATAATTAGGAATAATTAGTAATAAATTAGAATTAATTTGAGTTATTGATAAGCTGGCATAATTTCTTATGGATTGTTGACATTCCTTTTGATCAACGTGTCAGCCCCTTGCAACTTTCTCCCACTGAAATCAGTATGTAAAATATGACCCCATGTACATTGGAACATATTTTTCATAGTGATTTAAGTCAGAGAAAGTTTCAAGGAGGCGAGATGTCAGAAAAAAGAGGTTCTTTTGCCCGATGACTCATCTCCTTGGAACTTCTCCGACTGAAATCACTATGAAAAGTACGCTTCGACATACATATATCAATTTTCGTATGCACGAGCATTGAGAGAAGCATGGTGAGGCCTCCCTTCTCTCTATCATCGTCCATACGAAAATGGATATTCGTATGTCAGAACAGACTTTTCATAGTGATTTTAGTCACAGAAAGTTGCAAGAGGATGATTCATCAGAGAAAATAGTTACTTCCAATCCGTCAGAAATTGTGCTACTGATAATTAACAATAATTAGTAAAAAATACCTGAAATTAATAATAATTAGTGGTAATTAGTATAAAATTTTATAAATGAGTGTAGATTAGTAAAACAATTGAGATATTTCCCACTCACATCATGATTGCAGCATTTATTTATGTCTCAAAACATAGCATCATTGATGTCTTGGCACAAAACCAACATTTCAACTAGTAAAAGCTTAAATCATCCCTCTTATGGTGATTCATGAAAACATTTTAACCAAGTGCATCCATCTTTTACTTTAGCATCTTGAAAGGTGTGATTGGATATTTCTACTGATGGTTTCTTTCCATTTGGTTCTTATGGTAGTCAGTATTCATGTTGGTATGTCATTATAACTCTGTATAATTTACCTCCATGGATGTTGATGAAGGAGCCATATATATTTTTTACCTTATTAATTATAGGTCATCCAAAAAATAATATTGATGTTTATTTGAAACCATAGATTAATGAGTTAAATTCACTATGGATTAATAGTGTCAGTACATATGATGTTGCTATGAAACAAAACTTTATATTAAAAGATGCATTGATGTGGACAATTAGTGACTTATCATAATATGACATGTTATCTAGATGAAGTACAAATGTTCCAAAATAATATCCATACTATATGAGAGACAGAAAATCATTTATGCTCTTCAATGTAAAAACCTTGTTTTTCGACTGTCATCGCAGATTTCTTCCAACCAGTCATCCTTTTCGAAGAAACAAATATCATTTTAGTAAAGGAACAGTTGAAAAAGATGGTCATCTAATAATGATCTCAGGTATAGAGTTAAAATCAATTGTCTCTTCATTACCTCCCATCACATTTGGACCAACAATAAACCAACAGAAAATTGATGGGTTTGGAAAAGAGCATAATTGGATAAATGAAGCATTTTTTGGGATTTTCCATATTGGTCTGATTTGTTGGTCTGTCACATGTTGGATGTGATGCATATTGAGAATATCTATTTTGATAATTTATTTAATACATTTTTGAGTACACCAGGTAAGACCAAAGATAATGTAAAGACACAATTAGATTTTGCCCAAATTTACAAGTGACTAAAACTTGAACTATTTAAAAATGTCAGATCACAGAAGTTAATGAAGCCAAAAGCATCTTATACACTGTCCAAATAGAGTCTCTTATTATTTTGTCAATGGATTAAAGATTTGAGACTTCCAGATGGCTATACTTCCAATTTGAGAAGATGTGTCAGAACTGGTCATATTACTAGATTGAAAAGTCGTGACTATCATGTTTTAATGGAAAGACTTCTACTGATTAGATAAAGAGGTTTGTTAAATCATTTTATTTTGGATGTGCTAACATACATATCCTATTTTTTCAAGAGATTTTTGTGTCAACAATAGAATACGATACGATAAGAAAACTGCAAGAAGATTTCATTTTAATTTTATGTAAACATGAAAAAATCTTCACGCCAAGTTTATTTGACTCAATGGAACATTTGGTATTACATTTTCCGCATGATACAAAATGTGGAGGTCCGATATAGTTCTGATGGATATACCCATTTGAGATATTCATGCAAAAATTGAAAAACAATGTACATAACAAAGCCTCAGTTGAAGGCTCAATTGCAGAAGCTTATTTGCTAAAGGAAATTTCTTGTTTCTGCTTGCATTAATTTCAATCTGAATATCCCTCAAAACAAAACCACATGATTCGTAATGAGGGAAATTTTGATGATTTCATGATAAATCAATTATAATTTTTCAATAAGATCAAACTTGTCTTAGATGGAATTCATGAATGATGAATTTCATATAGTGAACATCACAGAGCTCATATATATATTCTGCTAAACTATGAAGAAATGACACCATTGGTACTGTGAGTGCTCCTATAACTTATTCTATAATTTTTGTAACAGTACATTAATCTTATTTTATTTGTAGGTTATATGATAATCATATCAAGAAATAGTTTCCACAAATTACAATATCTTCTTTTCAAGAACGTCTTTAAAAAAATTCCTACTGGTTTCAAAAACTAGTAACATAAATTATTTTTTATTTCACATAAAAATAAATTTAATAATTTATATAGTAATAATTATTTTTAAAATTTTTAGGTATCTCAACATGCTGATAAAATTGATAATAAATTGTGTGTATTGAGTAACCCATCATCCAAAATGGTTAAATATTACAATGCATATGTGGTGAATGGTTTTCGATTTCATACACATGAATATGGGGAATAAAAAAACAATGAATAATGGTTTTTGATTTAGAGGATCTCATCATACATAAACTAAAGTAGACTTTTATGGTATGCTGGAAAAAATCATTGAACTTTGTTATCTGGGACAACATTACATAACGATGTTTAAATTTTAGTGGTTGGATATTGAGAGAGGCTTGCATGTTCATCCAATCCATGGAATCATTGATATTCGATATAAATGTATTATTGAAGAAAATGAACCATTTTTATTAGCTCATTAGGCACGTAAAATTTATTATGAAAAAACCATGCTACTTTAAGGGAGTTGAGTGATTGGTGGAGCATAATAAAAATTAAATCTTGAGAGAATCAGTTTACTGAAAGTGAATATGGTTCCGTTGAAGTGCAAGGAATTGAAATTTTTCAAGAGACAGCTCCAAATTCCTCTTTTTCATGAAGAGACATGAATATCATTGATGACACCCAATAGTTAAGGGCTGATGGTGACAATGATGTTAATGACGTTATGATAGAATTTAAAATGACAAGAGATGATGAAACTGAAACTAATATAGAAATTGATGATGCTGAGGAAGAATATGAATACATTGACATCGATAACTATGACGATGAGGATGAGGATGGACATCAACACAGTTAAATGCTGGTTATAATCATATATAATATATATCTATATATAATAGTTGTTTTCAACTATTTTCTAACAACAATCATTTCGCGTTTCAGATGGATGAGGATATGTATCATCTATTGTAGTAGGTTTATCTACCTTTGGATGATTATAATGTCAGATTATTTGACCCTCAGGTTTTTGGCAGTTCAGGGGGTACTCAGAGGGGGTGTGGTCTTGCCCGACTGATGATTCTTGACCCTATCCTCAAGCAACGTCCACATATTGGGTTTGATCCACGAACGCAAAGGTATGTTTAACTATGCATTTTAGTTAGTTTTAATTAATTTATTTATATTCTAATTGTTTGATTAATTTTTTTCACAACTTTACGCATATAGCTATTGGACAGGGGAGTGCTATATTGGGAAATTATTTTTCTCATGTATGAGTGTCGTGGGATCATATTCCTGTTGATATATAACACCACATGTTCGAGCATTGGCTGGTATATAAATAAATAATATTTATTTTGAAATTAATTTAATTAATAACTTGATATAATAAATAATTTCAGGGTTTATGGTATCCCATTGATGAGAGCTGCATGAGGCTATCTGGAAGTAATGGTAGAGAGCTATGCATCCACGTTGGACTCAATTTTTACACAATTTGAAAAGGAAAGTAATGGAGAATGTATAAGTGATGGAATTTGATGAGACATGTCACATCCACCAACTTGATTATATTTCATCTCAGGTTTGGGATGGATTATGTACACACTAGTTGAGTATACTTTTTCAGAGTGGATCATTAATAAGTCATCAAAATTGGGGGAGATAGGAGGTGACCCATTGAGCTGGCAGTCGTACATTCAGTACGCATAGGGAGCATATGATAATTATATTTTCTTTAAATATTGTATATAACTTTAAATGTAAATGGTTTATTTTATATTCATATAGGTAGTCGCACAACCCAATATTATGGAGTACGACATTTATAGGAGGATGTACAGTGATCCAGCCACTGAAGAGATGAGAGGTACTCGCCATCGTGATATTGTGGTCAGTATAATTTCTTTTTGAGTTTTAAATTTAACTAAAAATAATATTTTAACTATTTTAATTTTAAATTTCAATTGAAAGAGTCATATGAGGTTGTGATGTCTCAGACACATAGTGAGAGTTAGTCTGAGACTGATGGTCAGACTAGTGCCCCCCAATTTGATGAGGCAGAATGGATGCAGGTGACCTAGTATGCCTTCAAAAAAGGCCGAGTTATTGGTATCGTCTCTCGATTGATCCATGGGGTTTTTATGGAACCTCTACGACATTGGTGTCTAATCTGAGAGGATCTCATAGAGATTCATCATCATCTCATGCACATTATGAGAAGCAGCTACGAGCTCAGAGTGAGCTTATAGAGACTATGCATAGGGAGTCGAAAGAGATGTGTCAGTGGCAACAACAGTAGTAGGAAGAGTTCATACGACAGTAGAAATAGTAGCAACAGGAGAGGCAGGATGAGATGCGTCGATGATAGCATCAGTATGAGCAAGAGTAGATGGAGTACATGCGACGTCTGACTTGAAGTTTGGGGATGGAGTTCCCTCCACCATTTCCTCCAGCTCCTCCAAACAACCCTCCCCAATAGTGATGTATTTTTATTTTATAATGAAACATTTGAATATATATATATTTTTTAATATTAACTACTTAAAGTTTTAAATAGTGTGTTTTTTATATTGTCTCAAATATTACAGTTTTTATTATTTTATTATTATTTTATTATATTTATTATTTTATTAATTAATATATTTTTATATTTTTGTGAATACTAAGGTTTTTATTATATTACTAATATTAATATTACAATTTAATTAATATTATTAATAATAAAAATATATTATTTAATTATTTTATAATTAATATTATTTTATGAATATTAATATTATTACTTCATTTATATTAATATTATATTATTATTACTATTATTTTATAAATAATTTTATTGTGCTAATATTAATATTAATATTTTATTTATATTAATATTATATTATTATTAATATTATTTTATTTTATTTTATTTTCAATTATTTGCGATGGGCTCATTGCAAAAGGTTTTTTTTTGTATTTTCCAGAGTATTTGCAATGGACCATCACAAATAAAAATTGTGATGGTCTTCTGCAAAAAGTTTTTAAAAATATTGGGAAAATGATTTACGACTGGTGGTCGGCCCGTCGTAATAAAGTTTTTAAAAAAACACAGAACCTATTTTCGACGGTTCCACTGCCCGTCCCAAATAATAAACTTTTGCGATAGACCATCGTAAAAGATAATATTTGCGATGTCCTTTTCTTCAATGAGACATTTGCGAAAGGATCCCATCGCAAATACACCATTGCAAAAATCCCTTTTTCCAGCAATGTTAGTCCCATTCAACCCATTTGACCCATTAGGTTTCCTATGATCATTCGACCCATTATCCCCATTAAACCCATTAGATCGATTAGGTCACTTAGGCCCATTAGTCACATCAAGCTCATTAGGAGGCCCATTAGAAAACTTAGTCCAATTAAGCCCATTGATCCACCTAGAACCATTGAACCCATTAGTCCCATTAAGCCTATTAGGAAACTTACGCTACTTATTCCCATTAGGCCACTTAGACCTATTCAACCCATTAGGCCCATTAGACCCATTAGGCACATTAGGCCCATTAGTTGACTTAGGCCACTTATGCCCATTAGGCCTATTAGGCCACTTTGGCCCATTCGACCACTTTGGCCCATTTGGCAACTTAGTCCACTTAGGCCCATTGGCCCCATTTGGCCAATTATTCCACTTAGGCCCATTAGGACACTTAGGCCTATTAAACCCATTATTCCACTTCAGCCCATTAGGCAACTTAGGCCACTTAGGCTCATTTGACCCATTAGGCCCATTAGGCCCATTCAACCCATTCGGCCCATTAGGTAACTTTTCCCACTTAGGCCCATTAGACCTATTAGGACCATTGGGACCATTAGGAAACTTAGGCCACTTTGGCCACTTTGGCCCATTAGACCCATCAGGCCCATCAGTCCCATTAGGTAACATAGGCCACTTAGGCCCATTAGATCACTTAGGCCCATTAGGCCACTTAGTCCCATTATACCCATTCATCTCATTAGGCCAGTTAGGCCCATTCAACCCATTCATCCCATTAGACCAATTATACCCATTAGGCCGATTAGGCCACTTGGGCCCATTAGACCCATTAGACCCATTAGGCCCATTAAGCTCATTATGCAACTTAGGCCACTTTGGCCCATTCGACCACTTAGACCCATTGTAACCATTAGGCCCATTAGGCAACTTAGATCCATTGGAACCATTGGTCTCATTAGGTAACTTAGGCCATTTAGGACCATTCGACCACTTAGACTCGTTGGACCCATTAAGTCCATTAGGCAACTTAGGCCACTTAGACCCATTGGACTCATTAGGCACATTAGAAAACTTTGTCCACTTCAAACCATTAGGCCACTTAGTCCCATCGGACCTATTAGGTTGAATTGTCCATAATGTGTCCATTAGGCCCATTAGGACCATTGAGCCAATTGGACCACTTAGGCCCAATATGCCCAATATTCCCATTAGGCCACTTAGTCCCATTTTTCCACCTAGGCCTATTAGGACCCTTAGACCCATTAGGCCCATTGGGACCATTGGGACCCTTAGGACCATTGGGCCAATTAGGCAATTAAGCTCATTAGGTCGCTTAGGCCCAATAGGCCCAATAATCTCAATAGGCCCATTCGACCAAATGGGCCCATTCGGCCCCTTTGGCCCATTAGGCCAATTAGGCCAATAAAACCATTAGCCTCATTATTTCCCTTATACCTAATAGGCTCATTAGGCCTATTAGGTCACTTAGGCCACTTAGCCCCATTAGGCCCCTTAGAGCCATTAGGGCCATTGGTCCCCTTAGGCCCATTGGGCCCATTAGGCCACTTAGGCCCATTCAGAACATTAGGCCACTTAGGCCCACTTATCTACTTAGGATCATTAGGTCCCTTAGACCCATTAGGCCCATTGGACCCATTAGGTCCATTATGCCAATTTTTCCTTTAGGCCCATTAGGCTGAATTGACCATAATGGGTCCATTTGTCCACTTAGTCCCATTAGGCCCATTAGGCCCATCAGGCCACTTAGGCCCAACTTATCCATTCGACCCATTAATCTCATTAGTCCCATTAGGCGGAATTATAATTAATGGTCCCATTAATACACTTAGGCCCAATAGGACCATTAGGCCACTTAGGCCCAATACTATTCATCCCATTAGTCCACTTAAGCCACTTAATCCCATTACGCCACTTTGGACTAGTGAACCCATTAGGCCTATTAAGACCATTAGTCCTATTAGACCTATTAGGCCACTTAGGCCAAATTGTCCCATTATTACACTTAGGCCCATTAGGGCACTTAGGCCCATTAGGCCCATTATTACACTTAGGCCCATTATGCCCATTAGGCCACTTAGGCCCATTTCCCCCATTAGTCTCATCAAGCCCATTAGGTCACTTAGGACCATTAAGTCCATTAGGGACATTAGGCCCATTAGGACACTTAGGCCCATTAGGCCCATTGGGCCACTAGGGTACATTATTCCCATTAGGCCTACCAGGCCCATTAGGCTCATTTCTCACATTCATCCACTAAGGCCCATTAGGAAAATCATGACAATCATGCCCCTTAGGCCCACTAGTCTCACTCATCCCATTAGAACACTAAGGCCCATGAGGTCCATTGGACCACTTAGACCAGTGAGTTCCATTAGGCCCATTAGGTCCATCAGGCCCATTAGGACCGTTAGGCCACTTAGGCTCATTTGGAGAATTAGGCCACTTAGGCCCATAAGTCCAATAAGTCCCATTAGTCCCATTGGGTATATCCGGCCAATTAGGCCCATGAGACCAACTAGGCCACTAAGGCCCGTTAGGCCCATGAAGCCCATCATTCCCATTAGGCCGCTTAGTCCCATTAAGATACTTAGGCCACTTAGACCCATTAGGTCCATTAGGACCATTAAGATATTTAGGTCACTTAAGCCCATTAGGCCCATTAGTCCCATGAGGCCACTGAGGCCCATCACGCCCATTAGGACACTAGGGCCCATTAGACCCCTTAGCCCCATTCAGCTCTTTAGGCCACTTAGGTCCACAAGGACCATTAGGACACTTTGGCCCATTAAGACACTAAGGACAACTAGGTCCATTAGGCTACTTAGGCCCATTAGATGCATTAGGCCCATTAGGCCCATTAGGACACTTTGGACCATAAAGCCCATGAGGTCATCTAGCCCATGAGGCCATTAAGGCCCATTAGTCCCATTGGTACCATCAGGCCCATCAGGCCCATTCAGCCACTTATGTTCATTTTGAAAATTAGACCACTTAGGCCAATTCAGATCATTAGGCGACTTAGGCCTATTCGAACCATCAGGCCCACTCAGCCACTTAGACCCATTCAGCCCATCACGCCCATCAGACACATTAGGACCATTAGGCCACTTAGGTCCATTCAACTCATTAGGTGACTTGGGCCCATTATCCCATCATGCCCATCTGGACCATCATGCCCATCATGCCACCTAGCTTCATTAGACTCATTGAGCCCATTTGGCCACTTAGGCCCATTCATCTCATTACCCCCATCATAACCATAAGGCCCATTAGGCCCATTAGGCCACTGAGGCCTATTTGGCTCATTAGGACACTTAGTCCCACGAGGTCCATTAGGCCCATCAGGCCAATCAGTCCCATTAGGCCACTTAGGCCCATTACACCCATTAGGCCCATTAGGAAACTTAATCCAATTAGTCCCATTTGACCATTTAGGAGAATTAGGCTCATTCATCTCATTTGGTCACTTAGGCCCATTAGGACCATTAGGTCTATTAGGCCACTTAGGACAATCAGGCCTATTAGGCCATTAGGACCCATTTGGCCCATAAGGCCCATTAGGCTATTAAGGCCCATCAGCCCATTGAGTACATTTAGGCCCATTAGGCCCATTAGTCCACTGAGTCTCATTGGTCACATTAGGCCACTTAAGCCCATTAGACCACTTGGGTCCATTAGTCCACTTAGGCACATTAGGCCACTGAGGCCCATTACACCACTTAGGCCCATTAGGCCCATTCAGCCACTTAGTCCACTTTGGACCATTAGTCACCTTAGTCACACTAGGCCAATTAATACACTTAGGAAACTTAGGCCCATTATGTCCATTTGGCCCATTTGGCCACTTCGGCCCATTAGGCCACTTAGGCCCATTAGGCTCATTAGTCCACTAAAGACACTAAGGACCATTAGGCCACTGAGGCTCATTAGTCCCATTAGGTCCACTAGGCCCATTAGGCCCATTTGTCCACTGAGGCCCATTAGGACCATTAGGCCCATTAGGCCACTTAGGCCACTTAGGACGATTAGGCCCAATAGGCCACTAAGACCCATTGATCCCATTAGGCCACTAAGGCCCATCAGGCCATTTAGGCCACTTAGGCCCTTTAGACCCATTAGGAAATTGAGTCCCATTAGGCCTATTAGGCCACCTTGACCTATTAGGCAACTTAGGCCCATTAAGCCACTTAATCCCATTAGGCCACTAAGGACCATTAAGACCATTAGGCCACTTAGGGTAATTCATCTCATTTGGTCACTTAGGCCCATTAGGCCCATTAAGACACTTAGGACACTTAGAATGATTAGACCAATTAGGACACTGAGGCCCATTAGGCCACTAAGGACCATCAAGCCATTTAGGCCACTTAGTCCCATTAGACCCATTAGATAATTGAGTCCCATTAGGCCTATTAGGCCACTTAGGCCCATTAGGCCACTTAGGCCCATTCGAAAACTAAGGGAAAATTAGGACACTTAGGCCCATTAGTCTATTGAGGCCCATTAGGCCACTTAGAACCATTAGAACACTTAGGCCCATTAGGCCACTTAGGCCCATTTGGCCCATTAGGCCACTTAAGCAACTTAGACCCATTATGTCCATAAGCCCATTCGGCCACTTCGGCCCATTAGGCCACTTAGGCTCATTAGACCCATTAGGACACCTAGTCCCATTGGGCCACCTAGGCCCATTAGTCCCAATAGGCCACTTAGGCCCATTAGGCCAGTTAGGTCACTTAGGCCCATTTGGCCACTTAGGCCCATTATGCCACTTTGGCCTATTAGGACCATTAGGCCACTTTGGCCACTTCAGCCCATTAGGTCCATTAGGCCACTGAGGCTCATTTGGACACTTAGACCCCCTTAGACCATTAATCTCATTAGGATAATGAGGCCATTTAGGCCCATTAGACCCATTATCCCCCATAGGCCCATTAAGAACATTAGGCTGATTAGGCAACTTAGACCCATTATCCCACTTAGGCCCATTAGGCAAATTAGGCCCATTGGGCCACTTAGATTAATTAGGCCCATTCAACCCATTAGGCCCATTTGGCCCATTTGGCCCCCCATTAGGACCATTTGGCCTCTAAGTCTGTTATGCCCATTAAGCCCATTAGGCCACTTAGGCCCATTAGGCCACTTAGGTACATTATGTTGATTAGGACACTAAGGACCATTAGGCCCATTAGGACACTTAGGTCCACTAGGCCCATTAAGTCTATTAGGAAGATTAGGCCACTTTCTCCCATTAGGCTGCTTAGGACCATTCGGCCCATTAGTCCAATTAAGCACATTAGGTCGATTAGGCAACTTTGTCCCATTAGTCTCCTTATGCGCATTAGGTCTGTTAGGCCCATTAAGTCAATTAGGCCCATTTGGTCCATTAGTCCACTAAGAACCATTTGGCCCATTAATCCGAATAGGAAACTTTGGCCCATCAGGCCACTTAGGCCCATTTAGCCACTTAGTCCAATTAGGCCCATTCGACCCATTTTTCCCATTTGGCCCCAGGCCTGTTAATACTAAGCCCATTGGCCAACTTATGCCCATTAGGGCACTTAGGCCCATTAGGCCGATTAGGCCACTTAGGCCTATTGGTCAACTTATGCCCATTTGGTCCATTATGCCCATTATCCCCATTAGGAACATTTGGCCACTTAGGCCCATTAGGCTCAATAGGCCACTTAGGCCACTTAGGCCTGTTAGGCCACTTAGGCCGATTAGGCCACTTAGGCTGATTAGGCCACTTAGCCCCATTACTCCACTTAGGCCCATTAGGCCCATTAATCCCATTATATCGATTAATCCACTTAGGCCCATTAGTCCACTTAGGCCAATTATGCTCATTAGGCCACTTAGGCCCATTAGGCCCATTAGGTCCATTCGACCCATTAGGCCCATTTTCCACCAACGCCTGTTAATCCCATTCATCCCATTAGGCCCCTTAAACCGATTAGGCCCCTTGGGACCATTAATCCCATTAATCCACTTAGGCTAATGAGGCCCATGAGGACACTTAGGCCCATGAGGCCTATGAGGCTCTTTAGGCTCATTAGGCCCCTTAGGCCCATTAGGCCACTTCGAACCAATAGAACCATTAGGCCACTTAGTCCCATTAGAACCATTAGGTCCATTAAGCCAATTAAGCCATTTAGTCCAATTAGGCTCATTATTCCACTTAGTCCCATTAGGCCACTTAGGGCTATTAGGCAACTTTGGACCATTAGGACCATTAGGCACATTAGGCCACTTCAGCCAATTTTCCATTAGGCTAATTAAGCCACTTAGGCCCATTAGGCCCATTCGGCCACTTAGGTCCATAAGGCCACTTAGGCCCACTAGGACAACAAGGCACATTAGGCCTAGTCGGCCCATTAGGCCACTTCGACCCATTAGGCCCATTCATCCACTTAGGCTCATTAGGACCATTGGGCCAATTAGGCCACTTAGGCCCATTAGGCCCATTAGGAAATTTCGACCCATTAGGACCATTAGAACACTTTGGACCATTAGGCCCATTAGTCCGGTTAGGCCACTTAGGCCCATTAGGCCAATTAGGGCACTTAGGCCCATTAGGCCACTTAGGCTCATTACGCCCAATAGGCAACTTTGGTCCATAAGGCCCATTTGGCTACTCAACCCATTCATCCCACTAGACCCATTTGGCCACTTAGGCCCACTCGACTACTTAGGCCCATTATGTCCACTAGGCCCATTATGACCATTCATCCCATTTGGCCCATTATGCCCATTAGGACTATTATGCCACTAAGGCCCATTAGGAAACTAAGGTCCTTTAGGCCCATGAGGCCATTGAGGCCCATTAGGCCCATCATTCCACTTAGGCCCATTAGGCCCATTGGACCATTAAGCCACTTAGTCCCATTAGTCCCATTCAGACACTTAGGCCACTTAGGCCCATTAGGTCCATTGGGACCATTAGGCCACTTAGGCCTATTAGGCTACTTAGGCTGATTGGGCTACATAGACCCATCAGGCCCATTCAACAACTTAGTCCCACTGGGACCATTAATCCCATTAGGTTGATTAGGCCACTTAAGCACAGTAGGACCATTAGGCCCATTAGGCATATTAGGCCACTTAGGCTAATTAGGCCCATTCGGCCCATTATGCCCATTTAGACCCTAGGCCCATTAAGCCCATTATGCCCATTAGGCCACTTTGGCCGATTAGGCCGATTAGCCACATTAGGGCGATTAGGAAACTAAGGCTCATTAGGCCCATTATACCTCTTAGGCCGACTATGCCCATTAAGCCCATTAGGCCAATTAGGCCACTTAGGCCCAATAGGGCACTTAGGTCCATTAGGCACATTAGGCCCATTGTACCCATTAATCCCACTAGGGCGATTAGGCAATTTTGGCCCATTATTCCCATTAGGCCCCTTAAGCCAATTAGGCCTATTCGGTCCATTAGGCACATTAGGCCCATTAAGCCCATTCAGACCATTAAGCCCATTAGGACGATTAGGAAACTTTGGCCCATTAGGCCACTTATGCCAATTGGGCCCATTCATCCCCTTAGCCCCATTAGGCCCATTTGGCCTCTAGACCCGTTAAGCCCATTAATTCCATTAGGACACTTAGGCCCATTAGGCCGCTTAGGCCCATTAGGCCCCATAGGCTAGTTAGGCCCATTTGGCCCGTTTGGCCCATTTGGTCCATTTGGTACCTAGGCCTATTAAGCCCATTAAGCCCATTAATCCCACTAGGCCTATTAATCCATTTAAGCCTCTTGGGCCTATTAGGCCCATCCGGCCACTTAGGCCGATGAGGCCCATTAGGCCACTTAGGCTCATAAGGCCCATTAGTCCCCTGAGGCCATTTCGGACCATCAGACCCATCGGGCCCATTCATCCACTTCGAACTATTAGGCCCATTATTCCACTTAGTCCCATCAGGACCATCAGGAAAACTCATTTGATTAGGACGATTATGCCGATTAGGCCACTTAGGCCACTTAGGCCAATTAGAAAACTTCGTCCCATTGTCCCATTGGGCCACTTAGGCCCATTAGGCCAATTGGACCCATTAGTCCCATTAGGCCCATTAGGCCCATTCATTCCATAAGGCCACTTAGACGTCCATTTGGAACGTTCATCCCATCTGGTCCATTTGGCCACTTAGGCCCATTCGGTGACTTAGGACCATTGGACCATTGGGCCACTCAGACCCATTAGGCCTATTATGCCCATTAGGCCCATTAGTCCAATTAGGCCCATTAGGTCCATTCTTCCCATTAGGCCCATAAGACCACTTAGGCCCATTGAAACTATTAGGTCCATTAGGCACATTAGACGCATTAGGCCCATTCGGCCCACTAAGCCCATTAGGCCACTTACGCCCATTAGTCCCATTAGGCCAATGAGGCACAATAGTCTCATTCGACCACTTAAACCCACAATACCCTTTATGCCACTTAGGCCCATTAGGCCACTTACGCCCATTCGGCCCATTAGGTCCATTATGCCACTTAAGCCCATTCTTCAACTTAGGCCCCTTAACCACATTAGGCTAATTTCGCCTATTATGCCCATTTAGCCACGTAGACCCATTAGTCCCAATCATCCACTTAGGCCCATAAGGCCCATTAGGCCCATTCATTCGATTAGGTTGATCCAGCTACTTAGGCCACTTAGGTCCATTTGACCCATTAGGCCCATTAGGCCCATTAGGCCCATTAGGCCACTTAGGCCCATTAGGACCATTCGGTCGATTACGCCGATTAGGCCACTTATGGAACTTAGACCCATTAGGCCCATTAGGCCTCTTAGGCCCATTAAGCCCAATAGACCCATTCGATCGATTATGTCGGCTATGATACTTAGGCCCATTCGATCGATTAGATTGATTAGGCCACTTAGGCCCATTAGGCCCTTTAAGCCCATTTTTCCACTTTGGCCCATTTGGCCCATTTTTTCAATTAGGCAGATTAGGACACTTAGGCCACTTGGGCTCATTAGGCCCATTAGGCCACTTAGGCCTATTATGCCACTTAGGCCCATTAGACACATTTTTTTGATTATGTCGATTATGCCACTTGGACCCACTAGGCCCATTAGGCCACTTCATCCCATTAGGCCCATTCAGCCACTTAAGCCCATTAGGCCACTTAGGCCCATTAGACCCATTTGGATGATTAGGCCGATTAGACCACTTTTTCCACTTAGGCCCATTATTCCCATTAGGCCCATTAGGCACATTAGGCCCATTAGGCCACTTAGGCCACTTAGGCATTAGGCCCATTATTCTCATTAGGCCCATTAGGCCACTTAGGCCCATTATGCTCATTAGTCCCATTTGACCGATTAGGCCAATTAGGCCACTTAGGCCATTAGGCCCATTAGCCCACTTAGTCCCATTATGCCCATTAGGCCAGTTAGGACCATTAGGCCCATTCAGTCAATTAGTGGGATTAGGCCACTTAGGCCCATTAGGACTATTAACCACTTACTCCCATTAGGCCCATTAGGCCACTGAGGCCCATTAGGCCCATTCGACCCACTAGGTCAATTATGCCCATTAGGCCATTTAGGTCCATTAGTCTCATTCAATCGATTAGGGGGATTAGGCCACTTAGTCTCATTAGGCCAATTAGTCCACTTAGGTCTATTAGTACCATTAGGCCACTTAGTCCCATTCGGTCCATTAAATCCACTAGTCCCATTAGGCACATTAGGCCCATTTGGTTACTTAGTCCCATTCAGCAATATAGGCCCATTAGGCCACTTAGGTCCATTTGGCTACTTAGGCCCATTAGGCCACGTAATCCCATTCTTCCACTTAGATCCATTAGTCCCATTAAACTCATTAGTTCAGTTAGGCATGTTAGGCCTATTAGGACATGTAGGCCCATTGGGCCAATTCAGTCGATTCGCCCGATTAGGCTAGTTAGGCCCATTATGCCCATTAGGGAATGTAGGCCCATTAGTAAACTTAATCCTATTCGACCCATTAAACCCATTAGTCCCACTAGGCCCATTGGGCCTGTTAGGACACTTAGGCCACTTAGGCCCATTAGGCCCATTCAGTCGATTAGCCCGATTAGGCCACTTTGGCCACTTTGGCCAATTATTTCCATTAGGCCCATTAGGGCCATTAGGGCACTTAGTCCCATTCGGCCCATTAGGCCACTTAGAACCGTTATGCCCATTAGGCCCATGAGGGGAATTCCCCCCATGAGGCCCATTAGGAACATGAGGCCCATCAGGACACTTAGGCCCATCAGGCCCATTGGACCCATGAGGCCACTTAGGCCCATGAGGCCCATTAGTCCCATCAAGCCACTTGGGCCCATTAGGCTCATTAGGCCTGTCAATCCCATCGGGACCACTAAGCCCTTTAGGCCACCTAGACCAATTAGGCTACATAGATCCATTAGGCCCATTGGGCCAACTAGTCTCATTCATCCCATTGGGCCCATTAGGCCCCTTAGGCCCATGAGGCCCATTGGCCCCATTAGGCCACTTAGGCCAATTCGATCCATTTGACCATTTAGGCCCACTTAGGCCACTTAGGCCCACTAGACCCATTATGCACATTGGGACCATGAGGCTAATTAGTCCCATTAGTCCCATTGGGCCCATGAGGCCCAATAAGCCCATCCGAATGATTAGGTCAATTCGTCCCATTAGGCCCATTAGACCCTTTTGGCCCACTCATTCCATTAGGCCACTTTGGCCCATTAGGCCACTTAGGCCAATTAGGTCCATGAGGCCCATTAGGATCATCAGGCACATTAGGCCACTCAGCCCCATTCATCCCATTAGGCCACTTAGGCCCATTAGGCCCATTGGGCACATGAGGCCACTTAGGCCCATTAGGCCCATTCATCCCATTAGGACCATGAAGACCATTCGGCCCATCAAGCCACTTAGTCTCATTAGGCCCATTAGGCCCACTAGGCACATTCGAAAACTTAGGCCTATTCGTCCCATTAGGCCACTTAGGCCACTTAGGCCCATTAGGCCCATTAGGCCCATTAGGCCACTTAGGCCTATGAGGCACATTCGGCCCATTATGCCCATGAGGCCCATTTGGCCCATTAGTCCCATGATGCCACTTCGTCCCATGAGGCCCATTATGCCCATTCGGCCCATTGGTCCCAAGAGGCCATTTAGGCCCATTTGGCCCATGAATCCCATTTGGCCCTTGGGGCCCTTGAGTCCCATTAGGCTCATCAGGCCCATTAGGCTCATCAGGCCCATTCGGCCACTTAGGTCCATTAGGCTACTTAGGCCTATTAGGACCATTCCGCCACTTAGGCCCATTAGGCCCATTCCTTCACTTAGTCCCATTAGGCCACTCAGGCCTATTGGGCCAATTAATCCACTTAGGTCAATTAAGACCATTAGGATCATTAGGCCCATAAGGCCACTTATGCCACTTAGGAAACTTAGGCCCATTAAGACCATTAGGTTCATTAGGCCCAATATGCCAATCGGGCCTATCAGTCCCATTCAGCCACTAAGGCCCATTAGGCCACTTATGCCAATTATGCCAATCAAGCCACTTAAGCCACTTAGGCCCATTAGGAGCATGAGTCCCATGAGGCCCATGAGGCCCATCAGGACCATGAGGCCCAAGAATCCCATTTGGCCCATTAGGCCAATTGGTCAAATGAGGCCCATTATGCCCATTGCGCCTATCAGGCCCATTAGGCCACTAAGGCCCATTAGTCCCATTACACCCATCCGGCTAATTAGTCCACTAAGGCCCTCTGGGCCTACTTGGCCCATTAGGCCACTGAGGCCCATGCGGCCCATTAGGACACTTAGGCCACTAAAGCCCATTAGGCCCATGAGGCACATTAGGCCCATCCGGCCTATTTGCCTAATTTGGACCATTAGGCCAATTTGGCACATTAGGCCCATTCAACCACTTATGCCCATTGGGCCCATTGGACCTATCAGTCCCATTCGCCCCATTCGACCCATTCGGCCACTGAGGCCCATCGAGCCACCTGAGCCCATTAGGCCCATTGGGCCACTAATGCCCATTATGGCCATTAAGTCGATCATGCCCATTAGGACCATGAGTCCCATTAGGTCATGAAGGCCCATTAGGCCCATAGGGCCCATTAGGCCACTTAGGCCCATTATGTCCATTATGCCCTAGGCCCATTAGGCTACTTATGCCCCTTTAGCCCATTATGCCCATTAGGCCCATGAGGCCACTGAGGCCCATTAGGCCAATCAATCCCATTAGTCCACATAGGCCCATTAGGCCACTTAGGCCCATTAGTCCCATTAGGACCCTTAGGCCTATTCAACTCATTAGGCCACTTAGGCCCATTAGGCCCATTGGGCCCATTAGGCCCATGAGGCCCATGAGGCCACTAAGGCCCATTTGGCCCATTTGGACCATTAGGTCCATCCGACCCATTAGACCACTTAATCCCATTAGGCCCATTCAACCCATTAGGCCCATTAGGTCACTTTGGCCCATTCATCTCATTAGTCCATTTAAGCCCATTAGACCCACCAGGCCAAACAAACCCATGAGGAAACTTGGGCACATTCAACCTATTATGGCCATCAGGCTCATCAGGCCCATTAGGACACTTAGGCCCATTCGAATCCTTAGGAAACTTAGGCCCATTAATCCCATTAAGATCATCAGGTCCATCAGGCCCATTTTGTTCATTTGGCCTATTATGCAACTTAGGCCACTTAGGCCCATTAGGCCACTTAGTCTTGTTTAACCAATTCGATCCATTATGCCACTTAGGCCCATTATGACACTTAGGCCCATTAGGGATATTATGCCACTTATTCCACCAAGTCCCATTAGGCCCATTAGTCCAATGAGGCCCATTAGCCTCATTAGGCCCATTAGGCCACATAGACCCATTAGGCCCATTGGGTCGCTAAGGCCCATTAGGCCACTTAGGCCCATTTGTCCCATTAGGCCACTTTGGCCACTTTGGCCCATTATGTCCATTAGGCGCATTATTCCACTTAATCCCATTATGCCCATTAGGCCACTTAGGCCCATTAGGCCACTTCAACAACTTAGGCCCATTAGGACAATTAGGCCACTAAGGCCCATTCGGCCACTTAGGCCCATTAGGCTCATTATGCCACTTAGGACCATTGGTCCCATTAGTCCACTTAGGCCCATTAGACCCATTAGGCCCCTTAGGCCACTAATTCCCATTGGGCCCATTAGGCCACTTATGCCCATTAAGACCATTAGGCCACTTGGGCCACTCAGGCCCATTAAGCCCATTAGACCAATGAGGCCCAATAGGCCCATTAGACCACTGAGGCCCATTAGACCCATTAGAAAACTCAGGCCACTTAGGCCACTTATGACCATTAGGCCACTTATGCCAATTAGGCCCATTAGGCCAATTCGACCACTTAGGCCCATTTTTTCCATTAGGCCCATTAGGCCACTTCGACCACTTAGGCCCATTAGGCCACTGGGTCTCATTAGGACACTTAGTCCCATTCGTACCATTAGGACACTTATGCCACTTAGGCCCATGAGACCACTTTGGACACTTAGGCCCTTAGGCCTATTAAGCCACTTTGACCCATTATGCCCATTTGGCCACTTAGGACCATTATGCCCATTAGGCCCATGACGCCACTTAGGCCCATTAGGTCCATTATGCCACTTAGGCCCATTAACCCCATTAGGCCACTTAGGTCACTTAGGCCACTTAGACCCATTTTTCCACTTAGGCCCATTATGCCCATTGGCCCACTTAGGCCCATTATTCCCATTAGGCCCATTAGGTCCATTTTTTCACTTAGGCCCATTAGGACCATTAGGTCCATTCATCCACTTAGTCCCATTAGGACCATTAGGCCACTTATAACCATTAGGCACTTAGTCCCATTAGGCCACTTAGGTCCATTAGGCCCATGAGGCCCATTGTGCCACTTAGGCCCATTCAGCCCATTGTGCTACATAAGCTCATTTAGCCCATTACGCCACTTAGGCTCATTTATCCCATTAGACCCATTAGGCCACTTAGGTGAGTTAGGACCATTAGGACAATTTGGCCAGTTAGTCCCATTGGGCTCATTGGTCCCATTATTCCACATAGGCCCATTCAGTCCATTAGACCACTTTGGCCAGTTAGGCCCATTAGACCACTTTGTCTAGTTAGGCCCATTAGGATCATTGGGCCCATTAGGACACTTTGTCTAGTTAGACCCATTGGACCCATTAGACCCTTAGGTCCCTTGGGCCCCTTACACGAGTTAGGCCAGTTTGGCCCATTCGGCCCATTGGGCCAGTTAGTCGCATTGGGCCTATTAGGCTAGTTAGGCCCATTAGGCTAATTAGGCCCATTGGGCATGTTAGGCCACTTAGGAAAGTCTGGCCCATTAGGCCCATTAGGCCGACACAAATGCTAGTTAGGCCACTTAGGCCCCTTAGGCCCATTGGGCCCATTAGGATAGTTAGGCTAGTTAGGCCAGTTGGTCCCATTTAGCCCATTAGGCCCCTTAGGACACTTAGGATTGTTAGGACCATTAGGACACTTAGGCACATTCAGCCTTTTAGGCCACTTAGACCAGTTAGGCCCAATTGGACCATGGGGCCCATTAGGCCCCTAAGGCCAGTTAGTCCCATTAGGTCCATTGGGCCCATTAGGCCCATTAGGCCAGTTAGGCCCATTAGGACCCTTGGGCCAATTAGGCCACTTGAAATTGCCCAATGGATGATTGCATCACTGAGAGAGGGAGGGTTGAATCAGTGATACTTTTTTCTCTTATGTTTCTTTTCAAATAAAACAACATCACCTCTTTTTAAAGATTATATTCCCCACTGAATACAATTCAAACACACATCCATAGAAACACAAGTATTTACAAGATTCACTATTCAATAAGAATAACTATGACTTTGGTATGGAATGGAAGTGTTTCAATACCACACAATCCACTATAAAAGAATCATTGGATTATAACAATTAGTATATACCCTTTTACTTGTGTAGCACTATGTAAACAATCCAATAGTACATGTGCACCCTCTTAGCATAAATAGGGTAATGCAATGATTATGTAACAACTCATGTTACCTGTGCTTCTTTTCAATTACAAAAATTTATTCAATTGAAAAATTTTCTTCCATTTCTTACCCAGAAGATGGTAAGAACTTTCTAGACTTTGTTAAGAAAAAAAACCAAGTCTGATTTTCCTAGTCTGATTCCCCCGAGTACGATTCTCCCTGATACAATTCTTCCCAATGCGATTTTCCCAATACAATTCTGCTCGGTACAATATTCCTCAGTATAAAAATTATAACATTGATAGAATTATATAGAGATTTATTGACACTACTTCAATTCTCCATCTTCCTCAGTCTGGAAGACCCAGTATGGAAATCAAGATCTGATTAATCTATCCCGATATGATGATCAACCAAATACGATTGACAAGATGAATATATTAATCAGTTGATTATGATAAACACTAAGTATGATGATCAGATGAATACAATGTTGTGATCTTGTCTCTTCTATTTCACTTCAATATATCAAAACTTATACAACAAAATTGAACACATGAACCTTTTATTATCTATAAAACTAGGAGATTATCTCTCATGAAAATTACATCGGTCCACCTTAAGTAAAACATACTTTTCTCCTTCTATAGGTGACCCTCGAGATGCTTTGGCGGGAATCCCAAAAAGTTTCCCACTTAATCAAATTCACCCTAATCTCAATTTCCTCTAAAATCTGGTGTGTATTTTGACTTCATCAACTCTTATTGAAGCTTCTCAATTATTCAAAAACTTTCAATTCTCCTTATGAATGATTAATATGATAATTCTTTTGAATGTTGATCTTCCCCTCAATTGCACATCCAACAAACTATTCTTTCAAACCACTCTTACTTCTTCTTTTCTTCTCTTGACCCACTTGAAAATATAAAACAATTCCACTCTGATACAATGAATCTTGACCCAATTAAAACCTATAAAGTAATTCAACCCTTTTGAAATGGTTTACTAAATTTTAGATCTCATTATTTCCTTCTCTTTTCAATCATTGACCTCAAGCAATTCCTTCTTTGAGTATGATTTTCCAGAGTATGATCTTTCTAAGAATGGTTGGCCTAAATACGATCATATTGCGTATGATATTTTTCTTCCTAATCCTGAGAATTATCATCCTGGGTACAAAGGTTTTCTTATGCATATAATGGATAATCAGATGCAACAGTATGTGAAAATGATCATTCTGGGTACGATCATTCTGATTACGATCCTCAATGCCTTCTTTCTTTCCTTATCAGCCTGAATCTTATAACACTGGGTACAATTCCTTTTTGATTGACATCATCTCTTTCTTCTCTTCCACCTAGAGACGATAAATATGGATATGATTTGGAATACCTCTTTTTCCATTTCTTCACATATCATACCCAAGACAAGTCTGATCAGTACCTTTTCTTTCAAACAACTTTGCCTTGTTATGATGGATAGAGTGAGTCCGATTCTTTTGAATAAAATGGAAAGTATGGTTTCCACCAAATAAAAATTGAGGTGATTTTCTTTCTTCAAAATATTTCCTTGACAACGAAAGACAACAAATGAAAACAAACACTTTCCTCATTAGCTTGGTTCTAACAATCCCCCTTTGGATTTTGTTGTCAACCAAGTTTTATAAATCATTGATTTTAGGCCCATTAGTCCCATTGGACAATTAGTCCCATTAGTCCACTTTGTCCCATTAGTCCCATTAGTCTACTTACGCCCATTAAGAAAATTAAGACACTTAGGCCCATTAGGTCCATTATCCCATTAGGCCCATTAGACCACTTAGGTCTATTAGAACCATTGTGCACATTGGGCCAATTAGGACCATGAGGCGCATTAGCCACTTCGGCCTATTAGCCCACTTAGGCACATGAGGCTCATTAGTACACTTCGACCCATTAGGAAACTTAGGACACTAAGGACCATTGGACCCATTAGGCCCATTCATCTCATTAGGTCCATTAGGCCCATTCATCCCATTGGACCCATTAGGAAACTTAGGCCACTTGGGCCCATTAGGCCACTTAGGACAATTAGTAAACTTAGGCCACTTAGGCCTATTATCTCACTTAGTCCCATTATCCCCATTAGGCCACTTAGTCCCATTCGACTCATTAGGACCATTAAACCCATTAGGCCGATTAGGCCACTTAGGCCCATTAGACTCATTACGCCCATTAGGACCATTAGGTCTGTTAGGAAACTTAGGCAACTTAGGCCCATTAATCCACTTAGACCCATTGGACCCATTAAGCCCATTAGGCCCATTAGGAAACTTAGTCTACTTAGGGATGTTAGGCCACTTAGACCTATTAGACCAATTAGTCCCATTAAACCCATTAGGCCTATTAGGTCCATTAGTCAACTTAGGCCACTTAGGCCCATTAGTCCCATTAGGTCACTTTGGCCCATTAGGCAACTTAGACCACTTAGTCCAATTGGACCAATTAGGACACTTAGGCCCATTAGACCCATTAGGACACTAAGGATGATTAAGCCCATTAGGCCACTTTGGCCCATTAGGCAACTTAGGCCACTTAGGTCCATTGGACCTATTCTATCCATTAGGCCCATTCGGCCTATTGGGACCATTAGGTAACTTTGGCCACTTAGTTCCATTTGACCCATTAGTCCCATTGGACCCATTAGGCCCATGGACCCTATTAGGCAACTTAGGACACTTAGGCCCATTAGTCCACTTAGGCCCATTGGACCCATAATGCCCACTAGGCAACTTAGGCCACTTAGGCCCATTAGACCACTTAGTCCCATTAGACCCATTTATCCCATTATTCCACTTAGGCACATTCAATCCATTCATCCCATTAGGCCCATTAGGCCCATTAGGCTTATTAGCCGATTAGGCCATTTAGGCTCATTAGACCGATTAGACCCATTAGGCCCATTAGGCTCATTAGGCAACTTAGTCCACGAAATCTTATTTGACCACTTAGACCCATTGGACCCATTATACCCATTAAGAAACTTAGGCCACTTAGACCCATTGGACCCATTAGGCACATTAAGCAACTTAGGCCACTTAGACCCATTGGACCCATTAGTCCCATTAGCCAACTTAGACCACTTCAACCCATTAGGCCACTTAGGCCCATTAGACCCATTAGGCAGAATTATCCATAATGGGCCCATTAGGCCCATCAGAACCATTTTCCCCATTAGACCATTTAGGCACAATATACCCATTAGGCCACTTAGGCCCATTAGGCCACTTAGGACCATTAGGCCCTTTGGTCCCCTAGGCCCATTGGGCCAATTAGGCCATTAGTCCATTAGGCCATTGCGCCCTTTAAACCGAATTGGCCATAATGGGCCCATTAGGCCCATTAGGACCATTAGGAAACTTAGGTCCAATAGGACCAATAGGCCCATTAGGCCTATTAGGTCACTTAGGCCACTTAGGCCCATTAGTGCACTTAGACCATTTAGGCCCCTTAGACCCATTAGGCCCCTTAGGCCCATTAGGCCAATTAGGTCATTGGGACCCTTAGGCCCATTAGGTCACTTAGTCTCATTCGGCCTATTAGGTCACTTAGAACACTTAGGTCCATTAGGACACTTAGGCCCATTAGACCCCTTAGACCCATTAGGCCCATTGGGCCCCTTAGATCCATTGGGACCATTATGCTACTTAGGCCCATTAGGCTCATTAGGACACTTATTCCACTTAGGCCAATTCATCCACTTAGTCCCATTTGTCCCCTTAGACCCATTAGTCCCATTAGGCCCATTAGGTCCATTAGGCCAATTAGTCCATTCGGCCCATTAGGTCGAATTGACCATAATGATCCCAGTAGGACCATTAATCCACTAAGCCCTAATAGTCCCATTAGGCCCATTAGGACCATCAGGACACTTAGGCCCAACTGGTCCATTCGACCCATTAATCCCATTAGTCCCATTAGGCCGAATCAGACTTAATGGGCCCATTAGGACACTCAGGTCCATTAGGACACTTACTCCCAATAGTCCCATTCTTCCCATTAGGCCACTTAGGCCACTTAGGCCCATTAGCTCACTTTGGACCAGTGGAGCCATTAGACACATTAATCCCATTAAGCCCATTAGACCCATTAGGCCACTTAGGCCCAATTGGCACATTAGGCCGATTAGACCACTTAGGCCCATTAGGCCAATTAGGCCCATTAGGTCAATTAATCTCATTAGACCCATTATACCCATTAGGACCATTGGGCCACTTAATCCCATTCGACCCATTAGGCCCATTCGACCCTTAGGCCCATTAGGCCCATTAGGCCCATCAGGCCATTTAGGCCAATTTTGGTCATTTAGGCCAATTAGGCCAATTAGGCCATTGAGGCCAATTATTCCATTTAGGTCATTTAATCCAATTTAGTTTATTTAGGCCAATGGGGCCATTGAGACCAATTCAGGCCAATTAGGTCAATTTAGGCCCTTTAGACCATTTAAGCCAATTAGAATATTTAGTCTATTTAGGCCAATTTAGGCCAATTAAGCCAATTGGGCTAATTATGCCAATTAGTCAATTTATTTAATTTAGTCCATTTAGTACAATTTAGTTAATTTAGGGTAATTAGTCCAATTAAACCAATTTAGGTCATTTAGTCTATTTAGTCCAATTTAGAACATTTAGGCCAATTATGCCAATTATGCCATTTAGGCCAATTTAGGTAATTTAGTCCGATTAGGACAATTAGGAAGATTAGTCCAATTTAGACCATTTAGTCCAATTAGGCCAATTATGAAATTTAGGTAATTCAGGCCAATTAGGCCAATTTAGGCCAATTTTTTCCATTTTGGCTATTTAGGCCAATTTAGGCCAATTAAGCCAATTAAGTAAATTAGAAAATTTAAGTAATTTAGGCCAATTATTCCATTTAGGCCAATTTAGCTCATTTATACCAATTAGTAAAATTAAACTAATTAATCCAATTAGGCAATTCAGGCCCATTAGGCCTATTAGGCCATTTAGGCCAATTTAGGCCATTTTGGCTAATTTAGGCCATTTAGGCCAAATTAGGCCATTTAGGTCAATTTAGGACAATTTTGTAATTTAGAAAATTTAGTAAAATTATATCAATTATTCCATTTAGGTCATTTAGGCTAATTAGTCCATTTAGACCATTTAGACAAATTTAGGCCATTTAGACCAATTTGGCTAATTAGGCCAATTTAGGTCATTTAGCCTAATTAGACCAATTAGGCCAATTAGTTAATTTAGAACATTTAGGAAAATTACACCAATTATCCCATTTAGGTCAATTAATCAATTTATGCCAATTAGGCCATTTATGTCAATTAGGCAAATTTAGTCCATTTAGGCCATTTAGGCCATTTAGGTCAATTAAGAAATTAGTTCATTTAAGCCATTTAGGGAAATTAGGCAATTTAGGCCATTTTAAGTCATTTAGGCTATTTAGACTAATTTATACCATTTAATCCAATTCAGCCAATTAGTCCATTTAGCCCATTTTAGCCAATTAGGCTGATTAGGGCATTTAAGCTGATTTGGCCAATTTAGTCCATTTAGGCCAATTAGGACAATTAGGAAAATTACACCAATTAGACAATTTAGACAATATAGGTCAATGAGGCCAATTAGGCCAATTAGGCTAATTGAGGTCATTTAGTCCAATTAGGCCATTTAATCCATTTAGGACAATTTAGGCCATTTAGGCAAATTAGGAAAATTAAGCCAATTGGGTAATTTATGAAATTTAGGCCAATTAGGCCATTTAGGTCAATTTAGACCATTTAGAACAATTAGGCCAATTAAGCCAATTTTGTCCATTTATTCCATTTAAGCCAATTTAGTCCAATTTGTAAAATTAGGCTATTCAGTCCATTTAGGAAAATTTAGGTCATTTTGACCAATTAATCCAATTAGTCCGATTAGGCCAGTTAAGAAATTTATGCCATTTTGGACGACTAGGCCATTTAGACCAATTTAGGTCATTTAGATCATTCAGGCCATTCAGGACAATTAGACCAATTAGACCATTTAGGAAAATTAGTCCATTTAGGACAATTAGACCAATTAGGTCATTTAGACCAATTTAGGCCATTTAGATCAATTATTCCAATTATGCCAATTTAGGCCATTTAGGCAATTTAGGAAAATTAGTATATTTAGGCCAATTAGACCACTTATTCCATTTAGTACATTTAGGTCAATTAGGCCATTTAGGCCATTTAGACCAATTAGGCCAATTAGGTCAATTTAGGCCATTTAGGCTAATTTAGTCCATTTAGGCCAATTAGATCAATTAGTCAATTTATGCTAATTAGGAAAATTAGGCCATTTAGATCATTTATGCCAATTAATCCATTTTTTCCAATTAGTCCATTTTGGTCATTTAGGCCAATTTAGGCTATTTAGGTCAATTAGGCTAATTAGGCCATTTAGGTCAATTAATCCATTTAGGCCATTTAGGTAAATTAATCCATTTACTCCATTTAGGCCAATTTGGGACATTTAGGCCAATTAGGCCATTAGGTCAATTTTAACCATTTAGGCAATTTAGTTCATTTAGGCCAATTAGTCCATTTAGGCCATTTAGGCCATTTAGGCCATTTAGGCCAATTTAGGCCATTTAGTCCATTTAGTCTAATTTGGCCAATTAGTCTAATTTGGCCAATTAGGCCATTTAGTCTAATTAGGCCATTTAGGCCAATTATGCCATTTAGGTCATTTAAGCAAATTAGGACTTTTATGCCAATTTAGTCCATTTAAAACAATTTAGGTCATTTAGTGAAATTAGGCCACTTAGGCTGCCATGAACCAACCCGGATCGACCCTGAACCGATCACCCGACAGCTATACAACAAGCTCTACACATAAAGGCTCGACACTTTCTTTGACCCAGAGGAGTTTGAAGTTTCAAAACAGAATGCATCATTTCAACATTTAGACCCAACAAATCAACAACATGTGAAGCAATGAAATATGAGATTCACCCATATCAAACAATGATTTCCTAAAGGTAGAAATCAAGATAATTTTACCTCACCATCGATGGCACAAGTTGGCCATTCACAATAACCCGCTCAGCTCCAAATACCTGCTTACTCTCCACACTTTTATTTTTATTCCCCTAATGAAATTTACCATGTTGAGGACTCATGGTATTCCTGGAATCACCACGACTAACTATGTTCTTCTAATGAGGTGTATTCGGTTGTCCTCATCCCGTTGTGTCATAAGACGACTGTGAACCTTGAGAAGTGTCACAAACACCCGACCTTAGAGCATGGAAACAATAACACTGAAGATGTCCCGTTTAATTACAATTATGGCATTCTCTAGGTGGTGATGTACATTCTCACTTTATTTGTCTTAGAGTGCCACATTAGAAACATCCCAACTTGCTTGTAGGCTTCATAGGAAGATTCATTGATCCTTCCATGGGATTCTAAGCCATACTCTCACCTTGGAAATAAGTGTCCCTCTTCCACTTGCTCCCCTCATTATAGTTTCCAACATTTCCCATAGTTATCAGGATAATCATCCACCCATCACCAATAATATGTCCCTTTCATCCACGGTTTCCCTATTGACCATCTCCATACAATCTGTTATATAGATTACTGCAATCTTCAAAAAAAATTCCTACCTCGTCCCAGATTAAAAAATGTGTATATTCAAAGATGCACTAGTATAAACCTATGGGTGAAAACTAAACTAAATTCATGAATTTAGCCATATATTCTATCACAAAATGTTCTACTGCTTCAAGCTAAAAAATCCATCATTCTTTGAATTATAAACGTGGAAGGAAAGAATTTTTTGTAGAACAATTCCTTGAAATTCTCCCATGCCATACCTTGGTTCACTTTATCCTAGATCGCTAACTCCCACCACCAATATAGAAGATATTACAACATGTATGTCACTAAATTTACTTTGAACTCCGTCAATGTGCCTAGGAAATATAAGATTCGATTAATCTTATTTAGCCATGCCTCCACCATTTATAGTTTTGAATCACCCCAAAAGATGGGTGGTTTTGCTTCTTGAAATGATCCAAATGGTCCACATGAATTGGTTTATCTCTTTTATTCCCACTATTGATAGCATTAAAATCTTTCATTATGATCTTCACCAGCTACTGGTTCACATGGGGATCAGGTGCAACCACATTTTTAGTAGCTTCCTTCGGTTGGTTTCTACGATGCCTATTGGGTTCCATTCTCTATTAACATGAGAAAAACCATAAGTCACACTCTATAGAAATAGAAGGATTAACAATTTTAAATTTTATCACACTTAAACTATCATAACCATGATTTATAAAATCCAACATTTTCCATGTTCAATAATTTTTTAATAAACATCCACCATGTTTTGAAAATTGACCCATTTTCAAAATACCACAACCATTATCTTTTCAAAATCATACATTTGAAAACACTTTCCAAATTTTTCAAATATCAAAAAATTCATATCACAACATAAACCATTACTCCAAATGAGATATGAAATCCTAGTAGGATGTCATTTATACCATGCATGTCATGCTCTTCTCATTGTCTAAACCGACAACAATGGGCCTAATGATCCTCATGGGCATGATGGTCCTAATGGGCCTCATGGGCCTCATGTCCCTAAGTGACCTAAGTGGCCTAATGGGCCTAAGTGACCTATTGCGCCTTGTGGGCCTAACGGGCCTAATGGTCCGAATGGGCCTAATTGGCTTGATGGGCCCAATGGACCTCATGGGCCTAATGGATCTAATGGGCCTAAGTTGACTCATGGGCCCAATGGGAATAATGGGCCTAATAGGCCTATGTGGGCTAAGTGGGCCGAAGGGGACTAATGGGACAAAGGGGACAAGTGTCCTAATGGGCCCAATGGGCCTCATGGGGCTAGGGGGCTAATGGGTTGAGTGGGCATAATGGGACATATGGGCCCAATGGGCCTCATGGGACGAATGGGACTAGTGAGACTAATGGGTATAATGGGCATAAGTGGACTAAAGGGTCTAGTGGGCATAATGGGATTAATGGGACTAATGGGACTAATGGGCCCAAGTGGCCTAATAGGTTTAATGGGCCTCATGGGCCTCACAGGCCTAAGTGGACTCATGGGCCGAAAGGGCCTAACGGGAATAAGTGTCCTAATGGGCATGATGGTCCTCCTGGGCCTAATAGGCCTCTTGGGCCTCATCAGTGGAATGCGCCTAATGGGACAGAAGGGACTAATGGTCATTAGTGGCCTAATGGGCCTACTAGACCTAACGGGACTAAGTGGACTAAGTGTCCTAGTCGGGATGATCGACAGAATGGGCCGAATGGGCCTAAGTGTCTTAATATCCAAATGGACCTAATGGGATTAATGGGTTTAATGGGCCTAAGTGGCTTAATGGGCCAATGTGGCCTAATCGGGCTAATCAACCAAATGGGCCTAATGGGCCTAAGTGGCACAAGTGGCTTAACGGGCCTAATGGGACTAATGGCACTAGTGGGACTAATGGGTTTAATGGGCCTAATGAGCCTAAGTGGCCTAATGGGCCTACATGGCCTAATGGGCCTAATGGGCCTAAGTGGCCAAATGGGCCAAATGGGCCAAATGGGTTTAATGGGACTAATGGGCCTAAGTGTCTGAATGAGCCTAATAGGCCTCATGGGCCTAACTAAACTAATGGGCCTAAGTGGACTAAGGGGCCTAATGGGCCTAAGTTTCCTAATCCCCCTAATCGACTAAATGGGTCTAATGGGACTAAGTGGCTTAATGGGACTAATGGGCTGAAGTGGCCGAATCGGCCTAATCGGCCTCATAGAAAAAGTGGAACTAATGGGACTAATGGGCCTAAGTGGTCAAATGGGACTCAGTGGCCTAATGTGCCTAATGGGCCTGAGTGGCTGAAATGGACTAATGGGCCTAAGTGGCCTAATGGGCCTCAGTGGCCTAATGGGACGAATCGACTTCATGGGGCTTAGTGGCTGAAATTTCCTAATGGGCTTAAGTGGCCTAATTGGCATAATGGGCCTAAGTGGCCTAATGGGCCTAAGCTTCCTAATGGGCCTAAGTTTCCTAATGGGCCTAAGTTTCCTAATGGGACTAAGTGGCCTAATGGGCCTAACTGGCCTAATGGTCCTAAGTGGCCTAATTGGCCTAATGGGCATAATGAGCCTAAGTGGACTAAGTGGCCTAATGGGCCTAAGTGGCCTAATGAGCCTAAGTGGACTAATGGGCCTAATGGGTCTAAGGGGCTTGAGTGGCCTAATTGGATTAATGGGCCTAAGTGTCCTAATCGGACGAATGGGCCTAATGGTCCTTATTGGCCTAATAGGCCAAATGGGCCAAATGGGCCAAAGTGGCCTAATGGGCCGAAGTGGCCTAATGAGACGTATGGGCCTATGTGGCATAATGGGCCTCAGTGGCCTAATGGGCCTAAGTGGCCTAATGCGCTAAACATGGATAAGTGGAATAATGTTCCTAATGGGCCTGAGTGGCCTAATGGACACAATGAGCCTAATGGGACTAATGGTCCTAATGGGATAAAGTGGCCTAATTCGCTGAATGGGCCTAAGTGGTCTGATGGGCCATATAGGCATAATGTGGGCCAAAGCGGTCTAATGGTCTTCATGGGCCTAATGAGTCTAATGGGCCTATGTGGGCTAATGAGCTCAATGTGCCTAAGTGGCCTAATGGGATAAATGGGCCTCATGGGCTTGATAGGCCTAAGTGGCCTAATGAGTCTGATGGGAGAGATGGTCTAAATGGGCCTAATGGGCCTCAGTGGCCTCATGGACCTCATGGGTCTAATGGGACTAATGGTCCTAAGTGGCCTAATGGGCCTATAGGGCCTAATGGGTGTTAGTGGCCTAATGTGCCTAATGCGTCAAATGGGCCTAATTGGCCTACTGGTTGTGATGGGCCCAATGGGTGAAATGGGCCTATGTGGACTAATGGGCCTAATAGGCCTAAGTGGCCTAATGGAACTAATGTGCCTAATGGGCCTAAGTGGCCTCATGGGATTGATGGGCCTCATTAGACACATGGTCCTAATGGGTCTAAGTGGCCTAATGGGCCTAAGTGGTATAATGGGACTAAGTGGCCTAATGGGATTAAGTGGCCTAAGTGCCCTAATTGGCCTTAGTGGACTATTGGGATGAATGGGACTTAGTGGCCTAATGGGTCTAATGGTCCTTAGTAACCTAATGGTACTAATGTGCCTAATCGTCCTAATGGTTCATAGTGGCCTAATGGACCTAATCAGCCTAATGGGCCTAAGTGGACAAATTTTCATAATGGTCCTAAGTGACCTCATAGGCCTAAGTGGCCTGATGGGCCTAAGTGGCCTAATGGTCCTAAGCGGACTGATGGTCCTAAGTGGATTTATGGGTTTGATGGGCCTAATGGGCCTAGTGGGCCTTAGTGGACACATGGGCCTAATGGGCCTATGTAGCATAATGGGCCTAAGTGGTCTAAGTGGCCTAATTGGCCAAAGAGGACTAGTGGACCTAATGGGTATCAGTGGCCAAATGGGCCAAATGAGCCTAAGTGGCCTAAGTGACCTAATGGACCTAATGGGTGTAAGTGGCCTAGTGGGCCTTAGTGGAGAAATGGGACAAATAGTCCTAATGTGCCTAAGTGGTTGAATGAGGCTAATGGGCCTAAGTGGCCCAATGCACTGAATGGGCCTAATTGGACTAGTGGGCCTAATGGGCCTCAGTGGACTAATGGGCCTTAGTGGCCTAATGGGCCTTAGTGGACTAATGAGACTTAGTTGCCTAATGGGCCTAATGGGCCTAAGTGGTGGAAAAGGACTAATGGGCCTAATTGACCTAAGTGGTTGGAATTTCCAAATGGGCCTAAGTGGTCTAATGAGCATATGTGGCCTGATGGGCCTAATGGGCCTAAGTGGATTAATGGGGCTAAGTTGGATAATGGGCCTAAGCAGCCTAATGGTATTAATGGTCCAAAGTGTCATAATGGGCCAAAGTGGCATGATAGGCCCAATGGGCTGTAGTGGCCTAATGGGCCAAATGGGCTGAATGGGCATTAATGTCCTAATGGGCCTAATGGGCATAATGGGCCTAAGTGGACTAATGAGACAAATGGGCCTAAGTGGCCTAATGTGCCTCACTGACCTAATGGGACTAATGGGCCCAAGTGGCCTAATGGAAAAAGTGGCCTAATGAGTCGAATGGGCCTAAGGGGCCTGATGGGCATGATGGGCCTAATGGACCTAAGTTACCTAATGGGACCGATGGGGCTAATTGACCGGATGGGCTTAATGTTCCTAAGTGGCCTAATGAGTAGAATGGGCCTAAGTGGCCTAATGTGCCTGATGGGCCTGATGGGAATAATGGGCCACATGGGCCTAAGTGGCCTCATTGGCTTGATGGGCCTGATTGGCATGATGCACATAAGTGGCCTAATGAGATGAATGTGGTTAAGTGTCCTAATGGTCCGAATTGGCCAAATGGGCCTAATGGGATTAAGTGGCCTAATTGTCCTGATGGGCCTGATGGGCCAAATGGTCCAAATGGGCCTCATTGTCCTCATGTACCTAATGGGCCTAATGGGACTAAGTGGCCTAAGTGGCCTAATGGGCCGAATGGGCTTTGGTGGCCTAATGGGCCTAATGCACCTAATGGGCCTAATGACCCTGATGTGCGTAATGGACCTAATGGGCCTAAAGACCCTAATGGGTGTATTGGGCCCAAGTTTCTTAATGGTCCTAAGTGGCCTTAATGGCCTAATGGGCCTAATAGGCCTAAGTGGACTAATATGCTGAATGGGCCTAAGCGACCTAATGGGCCTAAGTGGCCTAATGGGATTGATGGGCCAAATGGGCCTTATGGGACTTAGTGGCCTCATTTTCCTAATGTTACTAATGGGCCTAAGTGGTTGAAGTAAACTAATGGGCCTCATGGGCCTAATGGGCCTAAGTGGACAAATGGGCCTGATGGGTCTAATGGGCCATAATTGCCTAATGGGCCTAATGGGTCTGATCGGCCTAATGGCCATAATGAGCCTCAGTGGCCCAATAGGCCAAATTGTCCTGATAGGCCCAATGGGTAGTATGGGCCTAATTGGCCCCATGTGCCTAATGGGCTCAATGGGCCTAAGTGTCCTAATGGGCCTAATGGGCCTGATGAGCCTCATGGTCCTAATGGCCCTAATGGGCCTAAGTGGCCTAAGTGGGCTAATGGGCATAATGGGCCTAAGTGGCCTAATGGGCCTAATGGACCTCAACAACCTAATGGCATGATAGGCCCGATGGAAAAAATGTGCCTAATGGGCTTGATGGGTCTAAGAGGCCTAACTTTCCTAAGTGTCCTAATGGGCCTACTCGGCCAAATGTTCTTAATGGGCCTAAGTGGCTTAATTCTCCCAATGGGCCTAAGATGCTTGATAGGACCAATGAGACTAAGTGGATTGATGGGCCGAATGAGCCTAAGTGGCAGAATGGGCTTATGTGGCGGAATGGGCTGAATGAGCCTCAATGTCTGAATGGGCCTCAAGGGCCAAATGGGCCTAAGTGGCCTCATGGGCCTCATGGGCCTAATGGGCATAAGTGGCCTAATGGGCATAATGGTCCTAATGGGCATCATGAGACTAAGTGGATTTATGGGCCCAATGGGATTAATGGGCATAATGGGCCTCCTAGGTAGAAGTGGCCTAATGGGCCTAGTGGGCCTAATGGTCCTAAGTAGCCTAAGTGGCCTAAGTGGCCTAATGGGCCTAATGGGCATGTGTGACTGAATGGGTCTAGTGGGCCTAAAGGGCCTAATGGTCCTAATGGGACGAACTGGCCCGATGGGGCTAATGGGGATAATGGGCCTAAGTGGACACATTGGCCCAATGGGCCTAATGGGCCTAAGTGGACTAATGGGCCTAATGGACCTAATGAGCCTAAGTGGCATGATGGGCCTGATGATCCTAATGTCCCTCATGGCCTCAAGGACCTAAGTGGCTTAATAGGCCTGATGGGACTAATCAGGTGAATGGGCCTAATTAACCTCATGGGCCTCATGGGCCTATGTTGCCTCATGGGCCCAATGGCCATAATGTGACTAATGGGACTAAGTGATCGAAATGGACCAAAAGGGCCTAATGTTCTGAATGGGCCTAAGTGGCATAATGGTCCCAATGAACCTCATGTGCCTAAATGGCCTATTAGGTTGAGTGGGCCGATCGGGACGAATGGGCCTAGTTGGTCCAATGGGCCTAATGGGACGAAGTGGCCTAATGGTCATATTAGGGATAAGTATCCTAAAGGACCTAGTGGTCCTAATGGGATTAATGAGCCCAATGGGTCTAATGGGACTAAGTGGAATGATTGGTCTAATGTGCCTAATGGGTCTCATGGGCCTAAGTGGACTCATAGGCCTACTGAGCCGAATGAGCCTAAGTGACATAATGGGACTGATGAGCCTAATGGGCCTAATGGCCCTGATGGGGAGAATGTGCCTCATGCGCCTGATGGGCCTGATGGACCTAATGGGCCTCATAGTCATAAGAGGCCTAATAGGCATAAGTTCCCTAATGGGCCTAGTGGGCGTAATGGGTTTGATGGGCCTAATGGGGATAATGGGCTAGATGGACCAAATTGGCCTAAGTGGCCTAAGTGGCATAATCGGGCTAATCGACTAAAAGGGATTAATGGGCGTAAGTGTCCTAGGTGGATTAACGGGCCTAGTGGGCTTAGTGGGACTAATGGGTTTAATGGGCCTAATGGTCCTAAGTTTCCTAATGGTCCTAATGGACCTACGTTGCCTAATGGGCCCAATGGGCCTAGGTGGCCTAATCGAGCTAATCGACTGAATGGGCCTACGGGGCCTAAGTGGCATAAGTGGATTAACTGGAAAAATGGGACTAATAGGTTTAATGGGTCTAATGAGTCTAGGTGGCCTAATGGGCCTAATGGGCCTAAGTGGCTCAATGGGCCTAATGAGAATAAGTGTCCTAATTCCCCTAATCGACTGAATGGGACTAATGGGCCTAATGGTCCAAAGTGGCATAATGGGACTAATGGGCCTAAGTGGCTTAATGGACCTAATGGGCTTAATCGACCTAAGTGGCCTAAGTGGCTTAATTGGCCTAATCAAATAATGGGACAAATGGGCCTAATGGGACTAAGTGGCCTAATGGCATATTGCTTAAGTGGTCTTAATGGCCTAATGGGACTAAAGGGCCTAATGGTCATAAAAGGCTTAATGGGTATAAGTGGCCTAAGTGGTTTAATCGTCCTAATCGACCGAATGGGCCTAATGGGCCTAAGTGTACTAATGGGACTAATGGGAATATGCGGCCTAATCGTCCTAATCAACCAAATGGGCCTAATGGGCCAAGTGGGCCTAAGTGGCCTAATGGGACTAATGGGAAAAGGGGTCTAAGTGGCCTAATCTGCCTAATCGACTGAATGGTCCTAAGTGGCCTAATGGACCTAAAGGGCCTAAAGGGCCTAATGTGACTAAGTGGCCTAATCAAGTTAATCAACCAAATGGTCCAAAGTGGCCAAATTGGTCTAATCGATCGAATGGGACTAATGGGCCTAATGGGCCTAAGTGGCCTAATGGGGCTAATGGGTCTAAGTGGCCTAAGCAGCCTAATTGGCATAATCGACCGAATGGGACTAATTTGCCTAAGTTTCCTAATGGGACCAATGGTCCTAATGGGTCTAAGTGGCCTAAGTGGCCTAATCGGACTAATCCATTGAATGGCCCTAATGGGCCTTATGGGCCTAAGTGGCTGATTGAGACTAATGGGCCTAACTGGCCGAATGGGCCTAATGGGCTGAATTGGCCTAATAGGGTTAATGGGCCAAATGGGCCTAAGTGGAAAAATGGGATTAAGTGGTATAATGGACCAAATGGGACTAATGGGCGTAAGTGGCCTAATGGGTCGAAGCGGCCTAATGGGCCTAAGTGGATGAATGGGCCTAGTGGGCCTAAGTGGCAGAATGAGCGTAATGGACCTAATGAGCCTAATTGGCCTGTTGGGCCTAATTGGCATATGTGGCCTAATGGGACTAAGTGGACGAATGGTCCTAGTGTGCCTAAGTGTCCTAATGGGCCTAAGTGGCCTAATGGGCCTTGTGGGACGAAGTGGCCGAGTGGGACTATTAGGCCTAATTGGCCTAGTGAGCCTAATGGGTCTAATGGGATTAAGTGGACTAATGGTCTTAAGTGGATTAAAGGGCCTAGTGGACCTAATGGAATTAATGGAACCAATGGGCCCAAGTGGCCTGATGGGTTTAATGGGCCTCATGGGCCTTATGGGCCTAAGTGGCCTCATGGTCCCAATGTGCAACAATGAGACTAAGTGTCCTAATGGTCCTGATGGGCCTCATGGGAGGAATGTGCCTCGTGGGCCTAATGGTCGTGATGGCCCTGATGGCCCTAATGGTCCTAAGTGGAGTAATGGGCCTAAGTGCCCTAATTGGCCTAGTGGGCCTAATGGGCCTAATGGGTCTAATGGGGATAATGGACCTAATTGGCCTAAGTGGCCTAATTGGGCTAATCGACCGAATGGGACTAATGGGCATATGTGGCCTAAGTGGATTAACAGGACTAATGGGCCTTGTGGGACTAATGGGTTTAACGGGCCAAATGGACCTAATGGGACTAAGTTGTTTAATGGGCCACAATGGCCTAATTGAGTTAATCGACTGAATGGGCCTAATGGGTCTAAGTAGCCTAAGTGGCTTAACGAGCCCTAATTGGCTTAATGGGACTAATGGGTTCAATGGTCTTAATTGTCCTAATGGGCCTATGTGGCCTAATGGGCCTAATAGACCTAAGTGGACAAATGGGCATGATGGTCCTGATGGGAATAATGGGTTTAATTGGCCAAATTAGGGTAATGGGCATAATGGGCTATTGGGCCTAAGGGGCCTAAGTGGCATATTCCCCCTAATCGACTGAATGGGCCTAATGGGCCTAAGTGACCTAATGGGCCTAATGGGCCTAAGTGGCCTAATGGGACTAATGGGCCTAATGGGCCTAAGTGGCCTAATTGGCCTAATCAGCCTAATTGAATGATGTCACAAATGGGATTAAGGGGCCTAAGTGTCCTAATTGGCCTAATGCCCAAGTGGCCTATGTGGCCTAATTGGACTAAGGGGAATAATGGGCCTAAGTGGCCTAAGTGGTCTAATCAGACTAATCGGCCGAATGGGCCTAATGGGACTAAGTGTCTTAATGGGCGTAATGGGCCTATGTGGCCTAATCAAAAAAATGGGACTAATGGGTGTAATAGGGCTATGTGGTCTAATGGGCCTAATGGGTCTAAGTGGCCTAATATGCCTAATTGACCGAATGGGCCAAATGGGACTAAGTGGTCTAATGGGCCTAAATGGAATAATGGGCCTAAGTGGCCTAATCGGGCTAATCGACCAAATGGGCCTTAAGTCGCTGAATCAGCCTAATCAATCGAATGGGCCTAATGGGGCTAAGAGGCCTAATGGTCCTAATGGGCCTAATGGGTCTAAGTGCCCTAATCAGCCTAATTGGACGAATGGGCCTAATGGGCCTAAGTGGCGGGATGACCCTAGTGAGGCTAATGGGTCTAAGTGGCCTAAGTGGCCTAATTGGCCTAATCGATTGAATGGGACTAATGGGCCTCATGGGCCTACGTGTCCGATTAGAGCTAATGGTCCTAAGTGGACGAATGGGCCTAATGGCCCAAATTGGCATAATGGGGTTAATGGGCCTTATGGGCCTAAGTGGACAAATGGGATTAAGTGGAATAATGTGCCTAATGGACGTAAGTGGACTAATGGACCTAATGGACCAAAGTGCCCCAATGGGTCTATGTGTCCTAATGGGCCTAGTGGGCCTAAGTGTATTAATGGGCCCAATGGGCCAAATGCACCTAATTGGCCTAGTGGTTCTAATGGGCATAAGTGGCCTAATGGGCCTAAGTGGCCTAATGGGCCCAGTGGGCTGAAGTGGTCTAATGGGCCTAAGTGGCCTAATCAAACTAGTGGGATTAAGTGGTCAACTGGTCCTAATGGGCCTAATGTGCGTAATTCTTCTAATGGGCCTAATGGGCCTAGTGGTCGTAAGTGGTCGAATGTGCCTAAGTGGACTAATGAGCCTAGTTTTTCTAAGTGGTCCAATGGGTATAATGGGCCTAATGCGCCAAATGGGCTGAATATGCCTAATGGTCCTAATGTGCCCAATGGGCCTATGTGGCCATTTGGGTCAAATGGGACTAATGGTCCTAATGGTACCAATGGGCCTAATGGTCCTAAGGGGCCTAATGGGAATAAGTGGCCTAATGAGCCTAAGTGGTCGAATGGGCTTAACGGGCCGAATGGGATTGAGGGGCCCAATTAGCCTAAGTGGCCTTATGGGCCTAATGGTCTGAATAGGCCTAATGGGCCTAATGAGACTAATGGTCCTAATGGGACTAATGGGACTAATGGGCCTAGGCGGCCAAATAGGACAATGGGCCTAAGTGGCCTAATGTGCCTAATGGGCCTAAGGGGCCTAATCGACCTAATTGAATGAATGAGCCTAATGGGAATAGTGGGCCTAAGTGACATAATGGGGTGAATAGGACTAGGTGGATGAATGGTCCTAATGGGCCTAATGGGCTAAAGTGACCTAATGGACCTCATGGGCCTAAGTGGCCTAATATTTTTTATGGGCCTAAGTGGCCTAAGGGGCCTCATGGGCCTCATGGTCCTAAGTGTTATAATGGGCCTAAGTGGCCTAATGGGCCTAAGTGGACTAATGGGACTCATGGTCCCTAGTGGCCTCATGGGCCTAATGGGCCCAAGGGGCCTAAGTGGCTTAATGGGCCTAATGGGCCTAATGGGATTAATGGGCTTAACAGGCCAATGTTTCAAATAGGAGAAATAGGCCTAACTATATTAAGGGGCCTAATGGGGCTAAGTGGCCTAATTTGCCTAAGTGGCTGAATGGGCTTAATGAGATTAACATGTCTATGGGCCAAATGGGCCGAATGGGCCTAATTGTCTTAAGTTGCCTAATGGGCCTAAGTGTCCTAATGGGCCAAAGTTTCCTAATTGACCTAATGGGTGTAATGGTCCTAATGGGCCTAAGTGAACTAATGGGCCTAATGGTTTTATTGGGCCGAAGTGGCCTAATTGGTCTAAGTGGTCTAATTGACCTCATGGGATTAATGGGTCGAGTGGGCCTAATGGCATAATGGGCCTTAGTGGCCTAATCAGCCTAATTGGACCAAGTGACCAAATAAGATTAATGGGATTAACAGAACCAGGGTCCAAATGGGCCTAATGGGGCCAATGGGGCCAATGGGCCTAATGGGCCTAATTAACCTAAGTGGTGAAATGGGCCTAATGGGCCTAAGTGTCATAATGGACCTAAGTTGCCAAATCGGCCTAATGGGTTTAATGGGATAAGGGGCCTAATGGGACTAATGCGTCCAATGGGACTAAGTGGGCCAATGGGCCTAATGTGCCTAATGGGTCTAAGTGGCCTAAGTGGCCTAATCGGCCTAATTGACCAAATCAGACTAATGGGCCTAAGTAGACGAATGGGCCTAGTGGGTTTAAGTGGCCAAATCGGCCTAATCGAATGAATGAGCCTTATGGGATCAAGTGGTTTATTTGTCCTAAGTGCCTGAATGGGCCAAATGGCCCAAATTTGCCTAGCGAGGCGAATGGGCCTAATGGGCCTAAGTGGCTGAATGGGATTAAGTGAAAAAAAATGGTCCTAATGGACTTAATGGGTGTAAGTGTCTTAATGGGATGATTGGTCCTAAGTGTCTTAATGATCCCAATGGGCCTTAGTGCCCGAATGGGCTAAATTGTCCTAATGCACCTAATTAGCCTAATGTGCCTAATGGGAAAAAGTGGCCCAATGGGTCTAATGGGACAAGTGGGCCTAATGGTCCTAATGTGACTAATGGACCAAATGGTCCTAAGTGTCCATATGGACCTAATGGGCCGAATGGTCCTAATGGACCTTATGGGCCTAATCAGCCTAATGGGCCCAAGTGGCCTCATTGGCCTAAGTGGACTCATCAGCCTAATGGGATTAATGAACCTAGTGGGCCTAAGTGGCTGAATGAGCATAATGGGCCGAAGTGACCCAATGGGCATAATGGGCCTAAGTGACGTAATCAGCCTAAGTGCCCCAATGGGCCCAATGGACATAATGGGATTTGTGGACTAAGTGGCCAAATGGTCCTAGTGGGACTAAGTTGTGGAATGGGACTAATGGGCCTTAGTGGCCTAATGGGCCTAATGGGCCTAAGTGGACTGACGGGCCTAATGGGCCTTAGTGGCCTCATGGGCCTAAAGGGACTCATGGGCCTAAATGGATTAAGTGGACTAATGGTACTAATGGGCCTAATGGGATGAATGAGAATAATGGGCCTATTGGGCCTAATGGGACTAAGTGCCCCAATGGAGCTAATGGGATGAATGGGCCTAGTGGCTAAATGGGCCTAATGGGCCTAAGTTGCCTAATTGGTTGAATGGGACTAAGTAGACTAATGTGACCAATGGGCCTATGTTCCCTAATGGGCCTAAGTGGCCTAATGGTCCTAATGGGATAATGGTTCTAAGTGGCCTAATGGCTCGAAGTGGATTAATGGGACTAAGTGTCCTAATGGGCTTAGTGGGCCTAATGAGCCTAATGATCCTAATTTGTCAAAGTGGTCGAATGGGCTGAATGGGCCTAATGGGCCTAGTGGGCCTAATGGGTCTAATGATACTAATGGTCCTATGTGGTTTATGTGTCCTAATGGGCCAAATGGGCCTAATGGCCTGAATGGGTTGAATGGTCCAAATGGGCCTAAGTGGCCTAATGGGCCAAAGTTGCTGAATCGCCATAATGGTATTAATAGGCCAAATGGGTCTAATCACCCGAATAGGCCTAAGTGGCCTAATGGGATGAATGGGCCTAATTAGACTAATTTGCCTAATGGGCCTGATAGACCTAATGGGATTAAGGGACCTAATGGGACAAAGTTGCCTAATCAACCTTATGGACCAAATGGGCCAAATGGGTTGAATAGCCCTAAGTGTTCTAATGGGCCTAAGTGGCCATATCGTCCTAATGGAATTAATGGGCCCAGTGGACCTAAGTGGACTAATGGGCCTTAGTGTCCTAATTGGCATAATGTGCCTAAGTGGCCTAATGGGCTTAAGTGGCCTAATGGTCTTAATGGGAATAATGGGCCTAGAGGCCTAATGGGCCAAATGGGCCTAATTAACTTAAGTGGCCAAATGGTCCTAACGAGCCTAATGATCCTAAGTGGCCTAATGGGCCAAAGTTCACTAATCGTCCTAATGGGCTTAATGGGCCTAAGGGGCCTAATGGGCCTAAGTGGCCTAATGGACCTAAGTGGATTAATGGGCCTAAGTGGCCTCATCGGCCTAATGGGATTAATGGGCCAAGTGGGCCTAAATGGTTGAATGGTTCTAATGGGACTAAGTGGCCTAATGGTCTGAATGGGCCTAAGTAGCCCAATGGGCCTAAGTGGCCCAATGGGCCTAATGCTCCTAAGTGGTCTAAGGGGCATAATGGGATTAATGGGCCTAAGTTGCCTAATGGGCCAAATGGACCTAGGTGGTCGAATGGGCCGAAGTGGTTGAATGGGCCTAATGGACATAATGGTACTAAGTGGCCTATGTGGAATAATGGGCCTAATAGAACAAAGTGGCCAAAGTGGCCTAATGGGACTAATGGGAAAATGTGGCCTAAGTGGCCTAATGGGGATAATGGGCCTAAGTGTCCTAGTGGGCCTAAGTGGTCTAATGGACCTGATGGTCCTAATAGGATGAATGGGACTCAGTGGACTAATGGGACTAATGGGTCTAATAGGTGCAATGGGCATAATGGTCGAATGGTCCTAATGGGCCGAATGGGCTTAAGTGGGTGAATGGGCCCAATTGGCCTAATGGGCCTAATGGGCCTAAGTGGAATAATGGGCCTAATGGGAATAAGTGGCCTAATGTTCCTAAGTGGACTCATGGTACTAATAGGCCTAAGTGGACTGATGTGCCTAATAGGCCTTATGGACCTCAGGGGTCGAAGTGGCCTAACAATACTAGTGGGATTAATGTGCAAAGTGGCCAAATAGGCCAAATGGGTTTAAGTGGCTGAATTGGTTGAATGGGCCTAATGTTCCTAGTGGGCCTAAGTGGACAATGGTACTAATGGGACTAATGAGCCTAGGTGGCCTAATTGGCCTAGTCAAACAATTGGGCCTTAGTGGCCTAATGGGCCAAATCAGCCTAGGTGGCCTAATGGGCCAAATCAGCCTTGGTGGACGAATGGGCCTAATTTTCCTAGGTGACCAAATGGGACAAATAGGATGGATATGCCTAAGTGGCCTAATGATCCTAAGGATCCTAAGTGGCCTAACAGGACGAATGGGCCTAAGTGGCCTAATGGGCAAAATGGGCCCAAGGGGCCTAGTGGGCCTAATGGGTCTAATGGGATTAATGGGATTAACGAGACTAGGTACCAAAAGGGCCTATTTTTCCTAATCGGCCTAATGTTCCTAATGGTCCTAAGTGACCCTGTGATCATAATGTGCCTAAGTTTCCTAATGGGCCTAAGTGGCCTAATCGACCTAATGGGCTTAATGGTCCTAATGAGCCTAATTGGCTTAATGGGCCTAAGTGTCCTAATGGACCTGAGGGTCCTAATGGGCCTAAGTGGACTAATGGGATTGGGTGGCCTAATGAGATTAATGGGCTTAATGAGCCTATGGAAAAAAGGGTCTAATGGGCTGAATGGGCCTCAGTGGCCCTATGGGCCTAAGCGGCATAATGGGCCTAAGTGTCCTAATGGGTGTAATGGGCGTAATGGGTGTAAGGGGCCTAATGGGCCTAAGGGGCCTAATGGGCATAAGGGGCCTAATGGGAATAAGGGGCCTAATGGGCCTAAGTGGCCTAATGAGCCTAAGTGGCCTAATGGTCTTAATGGTATTGACATGCCTAGGGTCTAAATGGGCCTACACTAGAAGAAAAAAGGTCTTTAACATCGGTTTTTTTTATTTTTTACGTGGGTTTTTAACCGACGTTGAAGTCACCGATGTAAAAAATACAACTTTTTATGTTAGTTTTTGTAAACTGACGCCAAAAACAAATTTCATTTATTTTTTAGCATCGGTTTTGTAAAAAACCGAGGCCAAATAAACTCATCCGCATCATTTTTGGTGTCGGATTCATTAAAAACCGACGCCAAAAGGTTGAAAAAATAGTTTCGGCGTTGGTTATTGAAAAAAACAGACGCCAAAAAGTAATTTTTTATTCTTCGATGTTTTAGAGAATTTTCTAATCTTCTATTTGACTAGCCGTGGAGCTAAAACAGAGTTACGGATCAAAAGTTATGGTCGTCGGAAGTTGAACATGTCAAAGTTTCGATTGATACAACTTGTTTTAAATAAAACAAGATAAACATGAATAAAAATCACATACACCAAATGATATAAAATATACATAATACTTCAAACACATTTCAATTGTTTTTGGATCTTCCATTGAAATGATATGTTTTTTATCATCATATCTCTTATATTTATTGTAGAACTCATGCGATAATGAAAACGACAATCGATAATTAAATTTACACCATGTTTGGTAAATCTCATCTAAATGTTTTATATTTTTAACTCGATAATAAAAGTAAATCATCATTATATGAAATCTAATCGAGTTGCTTATAAATAAAGGACATTAATGATAAAGAAAATAAATGAATAAAATAGGTACCTTATTCAAATTAACGATTGATGCCGCATTGAAAACTTGATTGAATCAAAGAGGTTGAAAATGATGAACAAATGAGAAATGGATTTATATATATTAAAAGAAAATATTTTCGATTGAGTTGTATGAAAATGTAGGTGGGATTTTAAAAAGTTAAACGCGCATTGTGAAAAAAATTGAAATTATGATCCCGCATATTGGCGAATACTATTTGGCGTCAGTTTTGTTTGAAACTGATGCAAAAGAGGAAATATGTTGGTCTTTTGGCGTTGGTTTTTTAAGAAAACCGACGCCAAAAATTCCAATCGATATCATTTTTTGGCATCGGTTTTTAAAGAAACCGATGCTAAAAAGATAAAAAAAATACGTTTCACGTCAGTTTTGTTAAAAAACGATTCCAAAAGTAAAAAAATTGTTTTTCGCGTCGGTTATTAAAAAAACTGACGCAAAAAACAAAAAAAATAGTTTTGGTATCGGTTTTTATGAAAACCAACACGAAAAGTAAAAAAAATTGTTTTTGGCATCGGTTTTCTTAAAAACCGACACGAAAAACAAAAAAAAAATTGGCGTTGGTTTTTATGAAAACTGACTCCAAAACATAAAAAAATTTACCAGGTTTTATAGAATACCTTAAGCTTTGATTTGACTAGTCATGGAGCTAAAATGGAGTTACGGATTAAATGTTATGGCCTTTGAAAGTTGGACTTAATTAAGACTTCTTTTAGAGAAGATCAACTTCCAATATCCATAACTTTTAATCCGTAACTTCGTTTTTTTTTCATGACCAGTCAAATAAAAGATTAGTGAATTATCTATATCACTATATTTTTTTTAATTTTTGGCGTTGGTTTTCATAAAAACCGATGTCATAACATTTTTTTTTATTTTTTCGCTTTGGTTTTTTAAAAAACTGACGCCAAAACATTTTTTTTATTTTTTCGCGTCGGTTTTTTTAAAAACGGATGCCAAAACTATTTTTTTAGTTTTTGGCATCGGTTTTTAAAAAACCTACGCCAAAATGTCTTCACAAAAATATTTTACGTCGGTTTATAAGAAACTGACATCAAATTGACGATGTTAAAAATGGTTTTCTACTAGTGCTAATTGGCCTCACTGGGCTAATGGGTATAATGGGCCTAATTTTTCGAAGTGGCCTAATTGGAAAAAGTTTCCTAATTGGCCTAATGGGAATAATGGGTCCAAGGGACGAATGGTCCAAATGGGACTTGGTGTCCTAATGGGCCTAATGGGCCGAATGGGCCTAATTGGAATCAGTGGACTAATGGTCCAAAGTGGCCTAATGGGCCAAAGTTTCCTAATAGGCCTAATGGGATTAATAGGCATAATGGGTCTAATGGGACTAATTGGAATAAGTGGAATAATGGGCCTAAGTGCCCTAATCGGTCTAATGGGCTTAGTGGGCCTAAGTGGCCTAACGGGCCTTAGTTGCATAATCGGCCTAATGGGGTTAAGTGGCCTAATGGGCCTAAGTGACCTAATGGGATTAAGGGGCTTAAATAGCCTAGGGGCCTAATGGGCTTAATGGGCCTAATGGGACGAATGTGCCTGGTTAACCAAAGTGTCCTAATGTGCCTAATGTGCCTAAGTGGTCTAATGGGCCTAAGAATCCTAATAGGCCTAAGTGGCATAATGGGCGTAATAGGCGTAATGGGCACAAGGGTCCTAATGGACCTAAGGGGACTAATGGGCCTAAGTGGCCTAATGGGTCTAGGTCTCCTAATGGGCATAATGGGATTAACCGGCCTAGGGTCCAAATGGGCCTAATAGACCTAATTTGCCGCAGTGTCCTAATGGGTCAAAAGGGCCTAATGGGTCAAAGTGGCCTAATGGGCCAAAGTTGCCTAATCAGCCAAATGGGCATAATGGGCCCAATGGGCCGAATGGGCCAAATGTGCTTGAGTGGCCTAATGGGCCTAATTGCCTAAGTGGACTAATGGTCCAAAGTGGCCTAATGGGCCAAAGTTGCCTAATCATCCAAATGGGCATAATGGGCCTAATTAGCCTAAGTGGCATAATGGGCCTAAGTGGCCTAATCAGCCTAATGGGATTAATGGGCCTAGTGGGCCTAAGTGACCTAATGGGCCTTAGTCGCCTAATCTTCCTAATGCGATTAAGTGGACTAATGTGCCTAAGTGGCATAATGGGATTATTGGGCTTAACAGGTCTAGGGGAATAATGGGCCTAATGGGACAAATGGGCCTAATTACCCTAAGTGGCCTAATGCGCCCAATGGGCCTAAGTGGCTTAATGGGCCTATGTTGCCTAATCGAAATAATGGGATTAATTGGACTTAGGGGCCTATGCGCCTAATGGGCCTAATGGTCCTAAGTGTCCTAATCAGCCTAATGTCTTTAATGGGCCCAATGGACCTAAGTGGCTTAATGGGCCTAATGGGCCTATGTTGCTTAATCAACCTAATGGGACTAAGTTTCCTAATAGGCCTAAGTGGACCAATGGTCCTAATGGGTCTAAGTGTCCAAAGTGTCCAAATGGGACTATTTGGCCCAATTGGTCAAATGGGCCGAATGGGCCTTAGTGGCCCAATGGGCCTAATGGGCCTAATTGGTGTAAGTGTCCTAATGGTCCTAATGTGCCTAAGTGGATGGATAGGATTAATGGGCCTAAGTGGCCTCATGGGCCTTAGTGTCCTAATGAGACTTAGTGGCCTCACGGGCGTAACAAGCCTAATGGGCCTAATGGGCTGAATGAGCCCAAGTGGATGAATGAGTCGGATGGGCTAAGTGGACCAATGGGCCTAACGGGTTCAATGGTCCTAAGAAGCCTAATGGTTTTAATGGGAAGAAGTGGACAAATCGGTATAATGGGACGTGGTGGCCTAATGGGACCAATGGGCCTAAGTGGCTTAATGCGTCAAATGGGCCAAATGGGTTGAATGGGCCAAAGTGGCCTAATTGGCCTAAAGGTCCTAATGGGACAAAGTGGCCTAATGGGCCTAATTGGATGAATGGTCCTAAGTGGCATAATGGGGTGAATTGGCCGAAGTGGCTAAATGGGCCTAAGTGAGCTAATGGGGCGAATGGGCCTAAGTGGCTGAATGGTCTTAGGTGGCCCAATGGACCTAATGAGTGTAAGTGGCCTAATGTTCCTAATTGTACTGATGGGATGAAGTGGCCTAATGATCCATATGGGCCGAAGTGGTCCAACTAGGTTAATGAGATGAATGGTCTAAATGGGCCTAAGTGGCCTAATGGGCCTAATGGTCCTAATGGGCCTAAGTGGCCTAATGAGCCTAGTGGGCCTAAGTGGACTCATGGGCCTAATGGGCCTTAGTTACTAAGTGTCCTAATCGACCGAATGTGCCTAATGGGCCTTAGTGGCCTAATGGGCCCAAGTTTCCAAATGGGTCTATTGGGCCTTAGTGGCCCAGTGGGCCTAATTTGCCAAAGTGGCCTAATTTTACTAATGGTACGAATGATATGAATGGGTCAAATTGTATTTAGTGGCCTAATGGGCCTAATTGGGCTAATAGGACTAAGTGTCCTAATGGGCCTAAGTGAAAAAATGAGCCTAAGTGTCCTTAATGGGCCTAATAGCCTGAATGACCTAATGGACGAATGGGCATAATGTGTCAAATGGGCCTAATGGGATAAAGTGGCCTAATGGGCCTAAGTGGCCTAATGGTCCTAATGGGCCAAAGTGGCATAATGGTCCTTATGGGCCTAATGAGTCTAAGGGGGTCTAATGGGCCTAATGTGCCGAATGGGCCTAATGGGACTAAGTGGCTGAATGGGCATAATGGGCATAATGGGCCTAAGTGCTCCAATGGGCCTAATGATCCTAAGTGGACCAATGGTACTAATGGGCCTAATGGGCCCAAGTGGGTCTACTAGTCCCAATGGGCTTACTGGGACTAATTGTTCTAAGGGGCCTATTGGGCCTGCTTGGCCTAATGGGTTTACTAGGCCTAATGGTTCTAATGGGCCTACTGGGCCTACTCAGCCTAATGGGACCACTAGGCCTAATGGGCCTAATGGGCCTAATGGGACTGATGGGACTAAGTGTCGTAATGGTCCTAATTGGACTAATGGGCATAAGTTGCCTAATGGGTATAATGGGCCGAAGTGGCCTAATGGGTCTAATGGACCTAAGTTGCCTAATGGGACAAAGTGGATGAATTGGCCTAATGGGCGTAATGGGCATAATGGGACAAAGTATCTAAATGAGCCTAATGGGACTAAGTGGCCTAATGGGCCTAAGTGGCCAAATGGGCCTAAGTGGCCTAATGGGCCTCAGTGGCCTAATGATCCTTAATGCGCCTAATGGGACTAATTTACCTAATGGGTTAAAGTGGATGAATAGGAATAATGGCCATGATGGGCCTAATGGGCCACAGTGGCCAAATGGGTCTAATGGTCGAAATGGACCAAAATGGACGAATGAGCATAATGGGCCTAATGGGCATAATGGGCCTAATGGGCCAAAGTGGGAAAATTGGCCTAATGGTCCTAAGTGGCCTAATGGGCCTATTGGGACTAAGTGGCTTAATGGGACAAATGGGCCTAACTAGACTAATGGGACTAAGTGAATGAATGGTCCTAATGGGCCTAATAGGAATAATGGTCTTAATTGGATGAAGTGGCCAAATGGTCCAGATGGGCCTAAGTGGCCTAATGGGATTAATGGGCCTAAGTGGCCTAATAGGACTAATTGGCATAATGGTCCTAATGGTCTAAATGGGCCTAGGTGGCCTAATGGACCTAAGTGGCCTAAGTGGCCTAATGGTCCCAATGGTCCTAAGTGGCCTAATGGGATTAATGGGCCTAAATGGTCGAATGGGCCTAATGGGCATAAGTGGATGAATTAGCCTAATGGGATGAAGTGGCCTAATGGGCCTAAGTGGCCTAATGAACATAATGGGTTAATGGTAATAATGGGCCTAATGGGCCTAATGGGCCTCAATGGAATAATGGGACTAATGGGCCTTAGTGGCCTAATGGTCCTAATGGGTCTAAGTGGGCTAATCGGCCTAAGTGGCCTAATTGGCCTAATTGGCCTAATTGGTCTAATTGACCTAAGTGGCCTAATGGGATGAATAGACCTCACTGGCCTAATGGGTCTAATGGTCCTAAGTGGCCTAATGGGCCTAATGTGATGAATGGTCCTAATGGGCCTAAGTGGACTAATGGGCTTAATGGGCCTCAGTGGCCTAAGTGGCTTGATGGGCCAAATGGTCCTAAGTGGCCTCATGGGACTAATGGTCCTTAGTGGCCTAATGGTCCTAATGGGACAAATGGGTCTAAGTGGACTAATGGGCCTAATGGGCCTCAATGACCTATTAGGCCTAATGTCGTAATGGGATTGATGGAATGAATAGGCCTAAGTGGTCTAAGGGGCCTAAGTGGCCTAATGGGACTAATGGGATAGATGGGCCTAATGAGCATGATGGGCTAATGGACCTCATGGGCCTTGGGGGCCTAATGGTCCTAAGTGGTCTAAGGGGCCTAAGTGGACTAATGGGCCTAATGGGCATTAGTAACCTAATGGGACTAAGGGTACTAAGTGGCCTAAGGGGCCTAAGTGGTCTAATGGGCCTTAGTGGTCTAATGGGCCTAATGCGCCTAATGGTCCTAAGTGGAATAATGGGCTTAATGGGCCAAATAGGATTAAGTAGCATAATCAGCCTAAGCAGCCTAACAAGCTTAAGGGGCCTAAGGGGCTTAAGGGGCTTAATGGGCCTAATGGTCCTTAGTGTCCTGAGGGGCCTAAGCGGCCTAATGGTCCTAATGGGACTAATGGCACTAATGAGACTAATGGGCCTAGCTGTACTAATGGGCCTTATGTAAGAGTTGGTGTCCTAGAATCAACTAATTGTACTTTGATTACATAGACATTTAATGTATTTAAATATTAAACATCTTATTACATATTTTTCATTGTTCATCATGACTATGATGTAATAATGATCTAGAGTATTTGTTGCATTGGTAAGGTCAAGGCAGTTCCCCACTATGATTAGAACCTTGAAATGCTATAACAATATTCTTAAATATAGTTCAATGGTTGGATCACATACTATGATGGGAAACATAGCATGAAACCATCATGTGTGAGTACTCGTAAGAAGATGAGACTTCCTCTCATAAAGTTCACACTTGGTAATCTCCAAGATAGGAGATTATGAGAACAGGACTGCCAGTAGGAATTCCACATGTTTTAGTGTCATCAGATATTTTTATCTGCGAGCATGTGTAATGATCCTTAGACATTAAGATTATCATTAAAATGTGTCACGAATCACGCACTTTGATTTACTGACGAAAATCGTCACACAGATATTTGGTGGAAAGTAGGGTAGGTTGGGTGCATCACAAGTGGCATGTTATTAATGGATAAGTCGAGGAAGGATTTTCCCTTCCATTTATGGAAGTTGATATCTCAGCCCTTTGATTGAAATAGAACCATCGCACGAAATTTCATGTCCATGGCGTAATTATGAGTTTATTTCAGGTAGTAAAAGAACAACGTATCAAGCATAAAAGTTGATGAAACTATCATGAAACCTGCTTGATGGGATATTACGACAAAGTGATTATATTACATAGTGAGCATTCATTTGTGGATTTAATTTTTGAGACATTACGTGCTTTCTCTTGGGTACCTTGACCCATTGCTAGATATTACTCTTGTATTTTAGGCAAGCCCGCCTAATGCCAATGAGAAAGAATCCTAGAGGGTCACACACTAAAAGTTTTTGGTGGCCTCAGTTAAATTCTATTTGAATTTAATTAATGAAATAAATATTATTCTCAAGAATGTGGAATAATTTTATTCAAGTTAAAATGATTGCATAAATTAAATAAAATATATTTATTTTATTGAACATTTAATAAATATTTATTTACTAGTTTGTAAATAAAATATATATTTAAGAGAATAATTTATTTATTTATTTATTCGGGTGTTCAATAAATGGAAGTGGAGTTTGAGCGGACCAAGGCCGGTCTGGTGGTAAAATAATTATTTTCAAGATGGTAAATAATTATTTAACTAGTTGGAACAAGTTAAAATAATAACAACGCTACTGTTATTTTGTGACATGGAATTTTATTTATAATTCTGTTTTGCGCAAGTTGGCGCACCATAAATAATGACACGGTATTATTATTTTGATCATGGATTTTCTCTAAGTTCATGAATGTATTTAATTGCTGTTATGCAATAAAATATTGTAACTGAAGTTCCATGCATATAAATAGACAAGTACGCCTATTGTGCCAGACACCACACGACACCAACTCATACACCCGGTGAATTGAGAATTGTTGAGCTAAATAATTTCTCTCTCGAATCCTCTTCCCACCCCTCTCAAGAATGAGAGACATTCTTTAATGCCAAAGAACAGGTGATCAAGAACGATCGACACAATACACTCACTTTGCCGCGCTAGCACCCGAAGAACGAGCGGTGTCGATTGGAGCCCAGTGGAGCATGTGTGGATCACCTCTAGAGGGATTCTAGTTTGGATAATTACAAGCACAAAAAGATAATCTGAAGGGTCATTCTATACAATGAACATCATCAACGAAGAAATATACCAAAGATCCAGATATTATTTTTCTTTATGAAATTAATTAAATTAATGATAAATATGATGTGAAATATCCTCTCTAAAGGTTTTAGGCCACTTCTTTATTTATCTAAATCATTGATTCTATTCTATGGAGACTGACATTCATCGTCATATTGATACCGTAATAATAATTGATCATGGTAAAAATAAAAGTTGGGCTCCGTACCAACCACGCTTCCGCTGCGCCCGGAACCTTCAAGTGGTATCAGAGAGGTTACATCATAGTTTATAATTATTTAAATATTTTTTTGATGACTTCCACATTTAATAATTTAGTTGTTTCAATTAAAGTTAATATTTCTGCAAATTTGAATCTCGAGATCTATTCCTCCTCTTTTGTTTCTCGTTCACCTTACAGAAATGATCTTTTCTTTTAATTTTGATTAAAATAAAATAGAGGATCTCATTTAGAGGTGCCAAATCTTCCTGGTTGTACAACACTAGAACACACGGCATGTATTCATCATTACATGCCATGTAGTCAAGATTCAATTCATCAGACCAGTCCGTCAAACCAAGCCATGCGTTGGAGTCTTTCTAAGTCTTAAATGACTCAGTGTGTTTACCTATGTGACACAAAGTTTTCGGATTACACACCATGTAGTCCACTAGACACGACATGTAGTCCCTTTGGGTTAGGGTTGGACTGTGTATCCCCGTACATGGCTTGCCCGGCTGGAAACTGTGTAACATGGATACTACACGGTGTGTGGCCCACTGAACATGCTGTGTACTCTAAATATTTCTGAAGTACACTCACACTCAATTTCCCCAGGCGTTTACTTCATGTGGATGGTGAAAAATAGTGCACGTCATATAGTTGGAACTACACACTGTGTACTCATCCAAATTATGTAGATTTATTAAAATTTATTATTATATTATACAAACCCTTGAGACATGTACCATTGTGTGGGCGTAAAGCTGAGGCACAACATGTGATAGATGTTTTATCTATATGTGTTTAATTTAACATCAATATAATGTTCATTTCTTCTCATTGGATAATTATGAATAGGAATTCATCGAGTTGCCTCCAAGGTACAAGTTATGTACAAAGATAATTTTAAATGAATTTATTTGTTTAAAATTATGATGGATGCGAATCTCAAGGAAATTCAGAAAAAGGGTTTAAGATAAAAGGCTTGATTAATTAAAGATGATAATTAATTGATTCGAATGTGATTTATCTTAAACAATAATGATTAAAAATTGAATACTAGTTTTATTTTTGCATAAACATCATTTCATGTATGGTTGATCCTGAGATAGACCAAGACCTTTGAATGTGGGTGGTTTCTTTTAATTTATTTATTTAAATTAATTTTTTCGGCCTATGAGCCATCTCTCCTCATTAATAGGTATGGTTTGTGTGCCCAAGGTTTCTTTTATGTAAAACCCCTTTTTACCCCTCACCTGTATGTGAGTGAAAAAAAGACATATGTAATGGATGGAACTCCCAAGCTAGTGGAGGTGGTTCAATCTAGAGATAAGACGAAACCAATCCTAGGAGATACAAAGGTGGATAGGTGGAAATCTATAAACACAAACCCAAAAGGTTCAAGATATTTCTCCCCTGGTTCAGAGTTATTTTATCAATCAATAGATAAAATAACCCTTATAAAAGCTCATGATCATTATATTTATTTTATTTCTGTCAGTTTCATGGTTTATCATTATAGATTTGTTTTCACGATCACATAATTAATGAATTAAACACACATTCAAGATAGAACTAAAATAAACCAGACTTATGCGTAAATATTATCAAAACATTGTTAATCACTTAAGTAAGTTCCACTTAATATTATCAATCATGTGATAATGATAATAATCAATTCACACATAAGAGATAAAAATCCCTCAAATAAAATATTAATTCAGACTAAGCCTTTCGTTACTTGATTAAGGGAAAAACTCAATAAAACTATGTGTTTGAGCAACCCTTTTTGGGACACATACTTTTATACATGAATCCCTTTTTAAAGGTTTCGGTTTGACTTAACCATATTGCATCAAGATGAGTATCCCTTGATAGACTTGGTGTAATATTGGAGGAAAGAGTTGAGAAAATCCAAAGTCGTGATTTTAGGATTGGGGAGTCCACTCAACATATCAAAGAGCTACAAGCCCGTAGTTGGAAAAGACCTTCCTACCTAAATACCTTCCAATAGCTTGACCAACCCTTGTTGGGGTTATGCGAATGGGAATATGGATCTTTTCCACTAGAATGTCATGGAAACTAGAAATCTTGAGTACAATGGTGAGGGATATTGGGACTTGATAAAATAGCGGGAGACTTAATAAAATTTATTATTCCTTATAAAATGTAATCAAGAAAGTACTAATGATATTCTATTTTAATTGTAGAATAAAAATTAAAAACTCATCAACCACACTATCACTGCAATCAATTATAGATAAAGATAACATCCTCACCATCAGTAACTTCCAGGAATGGTTTAGACGCCTTTGGGTTATCCTACGACATCAACGGAATTCTTGCATGCTGGAGTCAGCATTACCTGATCTTCCTACTAAAGAGGTGAGTGATGGGGATTTCTTGGTCTATGAGAAACATTTTAATGATGCAGTCAGTGTTCAATGTTTGATTCTATCATCAATGTCTAGTGAGCTCATGAAGTCTTAGGAAAACATGGATGCTTATAGCATGCTTGAACACCTCTGTTATCTTTACCGGGAGAGATCATGACATGAAATGTTTGAGATATCTAAGGCACTATTTTAGAGTAATATTGGAGATAGTTCCCCAAATGGGCCTCATATAGTCAAGCTCATTATCTACATTGAGTGCCAAGAAGTTCTAGGGTTTAAAATCCCCAAATAACTGGGCACCGATCTCATTCTCGCATCACTCCCTCAGAGCTTCTCTAACTTTGTTGAGAATTTCAATATGAACAACTTTGAGAAATATCTATATGATCTTCTTATCCTCATTCACCAAGTGGAAAAAGATATGAAGCACTAAAATCCTTATGTCCTAATAGTGAATAATAGGAAATGGGAGGTGAAGAGATTTAAGCCCAAAGCTTCTTCACGACCTTCCAAGAAAAGGAAGATGAAAGGGGAGGCAAGGGAACAAGAGGCTTTTTGTTTTTCATGTGGCAAGAAGGGCTACTGGAGGAAGAAATGAACCCAGCCTAAGAATAAAGGGGAAGCTTTAGGTTCATTTTTTATCAAATGAAATCTATCTATTTCTACAAATTGGGTATTAGATATAGCTTGTGGTGCTCACATATTTATCCAAATACAGAAACCAAGTAGATTCAGGAATATTTACTAAGGGGAGGTAGATCTACGAGCAACCAATAGAGCCAGAATTGCTCCTCTAGCTGTTGGGGAATACCACCTCATGTTTCCAACTGGGACGATCTTAGTGTTAAAGTGTTTTTATTAGGTGTTATCTGTTACTAAAAAAATTATTTCTGTATCCAGATTAGATCTAGATGATTTTTTTTTTATTTTTTGGAAATGAATGTTTCTTCTTTTGCAAAGATAGAATTTGTTTTGGTAGGGAACATTTATAAAATAGTCTTTATGTGTAGGATTACACAAACCAAGTAATGGCAATCGATTACAAAGATACTTCACATGAATCATACCACACCCAACTTTGGCATCAACAGATAGGTCATGTAAATGAGAAATGCTCGAAAAAGTTACATCAAGATGGATATTTAGATTCTTTCGAACTAAAACCACTTGGTGTATGTCATGCATGTTTACAAGGAAAAATGACCAAAGACCTATTTAGTGGTAAATGTGAAAGGGCTAAATAACTTCTTGAATTGGTTCATATCGATGTGTGTGGACCATTTCCATTTGAAGCAAGGGGAGGGTACTCATACTTTGTAACTTTTACTGATGATTTTAGTAGATATGGATATATCTACTTAATGAGTTATAAGTCAGATTATTTTGATAAGTTCAAAGAAAACAATAATGAAGTTGAGAATCAGCTTGGTAAGAAGATTAAGAAACTCCACTCAGTCCGAGGTAGAGAATATCTTAATCAAGACTTCATTGATTACTTATGGGAGTTTGGTATCCTATCACAACTCACTCCTCCATACACGCCCAGTGGAATGGTGTGAGAAAAAGGAGGAACCACACCCTATTGGACATAGTGAGATCAATCAAGAGTCATGCGAGTATTCCATTATCCTTTTGGGGATATGGGTTACAAACAGCGACACACATACTAAACCAAGTACCAACTAAATTGATAAATGTTATTTCATATTAGTTATGGAGTGGAAAGAAAGATATATTATTGAATTTACATGTGTGGGGAAGTAATGTGTTTGTTAAGGCCTCTCCAGGTAACAAACTTTCACCCCGATGCACAAAGTGTACCTTTATGTGATACCCTAAGGAAACAAGGGGATATTACATATACAACCCCCCAGAAAAAAGGTTATAGTGGAAAGATAATCCATATTCCTTGAGAGGGAGAACATGTCCAAAATAGATAGTGGGAGAAAGATAGACTTTGATGAAGTTGAGGCTCAAGGTACACAATATTTGGTACAGGAACAAATTCCAAAAAGCCGCATGAAAGAAAGAACTATTCTAGAGACATAAGAACTTCATAGGAGTACAAGAGAGGTTAGAGAACAAGAATGGTATAGTTTTATAGTTACTAAGGATAGTGACTAATTATTAGTGTATAATAATGATCCTCTAACCTAAAAGGAAGTTGTAAGTGTCACAGATGTTCCCAAGTGGCAATAAGCCTTGAATTCTAAAAAATGGATTTCATGTACCAAAACTAAGTCTGGATTTTGGTAGATCCTCTAGTTGATGTAAAGCCTATTGGTTGCAAATGGGTATTCAAGAAGAAATAGGATATAGAAGGACAATTCAACACTTATAAGGCATGAATGGTTGCAAAAGGGTTCAAACAACGTCAAGGAATTGAATACGATGAAACCTTTTCACCATTTGAAATTCTAAAATCCATCAGAATTATATTTTCCATTGACACTTACCATGACTATGAGATTTGGATAATGGATTTCAAAGCATCCTTCCTTAACGGGAACCTTCAAGAAGATGTCTACATGACACAACCTAAAGGGTTTATGACTCCAAGGGATGCCAATAAGGTATGCAAGTTTTAGAAATCCATTTATGGATTAAATCAATCATCCAGGTCATGGAACATTCATTTTGATGAATCCATAAAAAAATTTGGTTTTATCAAGAATGAATGTGAGCCTTGTGTCTACAAATGGTTTAGTGGGAGTGCAGTCATTTTCCTAATAGTATATGTTGATGACATATTACTTATTAGAAACGAGATACCAGTCTTAGAGTTTGTTAAGGAATGGTTGAATAAATTATTCTCCATGAAGGAATTGGATGAGGCATCATATATTCTAGGGATCAAGATCCATCATGATAGATTCAAGAGATAGTTGGTCCGAAGTCAAAGTACATACATTGATAAGATACTGAAGTGATTTATTTTGGAAAAATACAAGAGGGGATTGTTTCCAACATCACATGGAATTCATCTTTCCAAGAAAATGATTCCTCAAACACATGAGTAAAGAAAGATAATTTCAAGGACTCCATACGCATCCATGATTGGGTCAGTCATGTATGTCATGCTATATACTAGTATGGATGTTGCCTACGCATTGAGTGTGGTAGGAAGATATCAATCTGACCCAGGTGACCGCCATTGGATGGTAGTCAAGACTATCTTAAAGTATATGAGGTGTAATATTGACATGTTCCTGGTTTATAGAGGAGATGAGGAACTAGTCATCATGGGATATACATATGCTAGTTTCCAAACTGATCAAGATGACATGAAGTTGCCAACAGGATGCATCTTTACTTTGAATGGAGGTGCAGTGAGCTGGAAGAGCTCAAAGAAAAGTGTGGTCGCAGATTCTACAATAGAGTCTGAGTATATCGCAGATTCTGAGGTAGCTAAAGAAGTAGTTTTGATGCAAAGCTTCATCCAGGAGCTGGATGTGATACCTAACAGTAAAGATCTCACCACACTGTACTATCATAATACTGCAGTGGTGGCTCTTGAAAAAGATCCAAGGTCACATCAGTGAATAAAGCACATATTCAGAAGTATCATCTCTTGAGAGGGATTTTTCTCAGAGAGGTGAAGTTGTAGTGAGCAGTATTTTCATGGAAGACAACGTGGATTACCCCATGACTAAATCATTGACTCAACAGAAATATGATCACCATGTGAGGTCTAGAGGACTGAAAGTTGTAGGCAGTTATCTCTAGTCAAAGTGGGAGTTTGTAAGATTTGGTGTCCTAGAAATAACTGGTTGTACTTTGATTACATGGAAATTTAATGTATTTAAATATTAAACATATTATTACATATTGTTCATAGTTCTGTATGACTATGATGTAATAATGTCCTAGAGTATTTGTTGCATTGATAAGGTCATGGAAGCTCCCCGCTATGATAAGAACCTTGAAATGCTATAACAATATTCATAAATATAGTTCTATGGTTGGATGACATATGGGACACATAGCATGAATACCATCAGGTGTGAGTACTCAAAAGATGATGAGACTTCCTCTCATAAAGTTCGCACTTGGTAATCTCTAAGATAAGAGATTATGAGAACAGAATCGCGAATAGGAATTCTGCATGTTTTTGTGTCATTAGATATTTCTATCTGTGAGCCTGTGTAAAGATCCTTAGACTTTAATATTATCATTAAAACATGTCACAACTCACACACTTTGATTTACTGACGAAAATCGTCATGCAGACAGTTGGCGGGGAGTAGGGTACATTGGGTGTGTCACGAGTGGCATGTTATTAATGGATAAGTCGATGAAGGATTTGTCCCTTCCATTTATGGAAGTTGATATCTCAGCCCTTTTATTGAAATAGAACCGTCAAGCAAAATTCTATGGCCATGGTGTAATGATGAGTTTATTTCTGGTAGTTAAAGAAATATGTATCAAGCATAAAAGTTGATGACACTATCATGAAACCTACTTGATGAGATATTGTAAGAAAGGGGTTATATTAAACAGTGAGTGTTCGTATGTGGATGTCGTTCTTACAACATTATGTTCTTTCTATTGGGTGCCTTGACCCATTGCTAGATAGTACTCTTGGACTTTAGGCAAGCCCACCTAATGCCAACGAGAAATAATCCTAGAGGGTCATACACTAAGTGTTTTTGGTGGTATTGGTTAAATTCTATTTGAATTTAATTAATGAAATAAAAATTATTCTCAAGACCGTGGAATAATTTTATTCAATTTAAAATGATCTCATAAATTAAATAAAATATATTTATTTTATTGAACATTTGATAAATATTTATTTACTAGTTTGTAAATAAAATATTAATTTAAGAGAATAAATTATTAATTTATTTATTCGGGTGTTCAATAAATGTAAGTGGAGTTCGAGTGGACCAAGGCTGTTTAGGTGGTAAAATAATTATTTGCAAGATGGTAAATAATTATTTAACTAGTTGGCACAAGTTAAAATAATAATGACGCTGCTATTATTTTGTGATGCAGAATTTTATTTATAATTCCATTTTGCGCAAGTTGGCACACCATAAATAATGACACATCATTATTATTATGATCATATATTTTCTCTAAGTTCATGAATGTATTTAACTGTTTTTATGAAATTAAATATTGTAACTGAAGTTCAATGCATATAAATAGAAAAGTACGCCTATTGTGCCAGACAACACATGACACTGAATCGTACACCCAGTGAATTGAGAATTGTTGAGCTAAATAATTTATCTCTAAAATACTCTTCCCACCCATCTCAATAACAAAATACGTTATTCAAGGCCGAAGAACAAGTTATTAAGAACGAATAACACATGACACCCAATTCACTGTGATAACACCTGAAGAAGGAGCAGTGTCGATCAGAGGCCATCGGAGCACGTGTGGATCACTGCTAGAGGGATTTTAGTTTGGATCCCTACATGAAAAACAAGATAATCCAGAAGGGTTATTTCAGAGGATGAACATCATCAATGAAGAAAAATACCAAATATCCAGGTATTATTTTTCTTTATGAAATTAATTAAATTAATTATAAACATGATGTGCAAGATCCTCTCTAAAGGTTTCAGGCCTCTTCCTTATTTATCTAAATCTTTGATTCTATTCCATGGATATTGGTGTTCATCATCATATTGATCCCGAAATAATCATTGATCATGGTAAAAATAAATGTTGGGTTCCATCCCAACCACACTTCCGCTGCACCTGGAACTTTCACCTTAGTGGCCTAATGGGACTAATACCCCAAATGGGCCTAAGTGGCCTAATGGGAATAAGGGGACTAAGTGGTCTAATGGACCTAAGTGGCCTAATAGGCCAAAGTGACCTAATGGGCCTAAGTGGCCAAATGGGTTTAGTGGGCCTAATGTTCATAATGGGACTAATTGGGATAATTGATCTAATGGTCCTAATGGTCCATATGGGCCTAAGTGGCCTAGTGGGCCTAATCCAATGGGCTTAATAGGCAAAATTATCCTAATTGCCCTAAGTGGCCTAATAGGCCGAATGGGCCTAAGTGGCCTAATTGGCCTAATGTGCCTCATGGGATAAAGTGGATTAAAGGGTTTAAGTGGACCAATGGGTCTAATGGGCCTAAAGTGGCCTAATGTGTCTAATTGGCTTAATGTGCATAATGGTCCATATGGGACTAAGTGGACTAATGGGACTAATCTAATGGGTTTAATGGGCTAAATTGCCTTAAGTGGCCTAGTGGGGTGAATGGGCCTAATGGGTTGAGGTGGCCCAATGGGCCTAATGGGCCTAAGTGGTCGAGTGGGCCTAATGGGTGTAATAGGCCAAATGGGTCTAATGGGCCTAATGGGCCTCGTTGGACTAAGTGGCCTAATGGGCCTAATGATCCTAATGAATGAACTTGATGGCTCTACACTCTTGGATCTTAATGCTCCTGCTTCCTCCTCTTCCACTCCTAGGGTTTTGAGGGTCTTCCCGATGATAATGGTGTTGCTTCCCTTGGTCCATCCTCTTATTTATATTTATTTCTTTTTCTTCCTTCTCGACTGATGTGTATTTTTTGTTGTGGTCATCATGTGTCGCTCACCACCCTTATTTTGATATATCCCTATGCATCGGACCCCCATTCTGGGTATGTGTGTGTGGGTGCTTTAGACAGCTTAGGTCGACACCAGTGAGTGTGTCTGATGCCTTCTTTCTCCTCTACCAATGCTGGATTACCCATCACCTTATAATCAACTTTGGTGAAGCTTTATTTGGGTTTTAGGCCTACTTGGGATGGTGCTGGAGTAGCACTGATAGTGGTCTCATCTCGGGTTCATTCCTATGTTTGGATCCTTATCTATTTTGTGAATGCGGATTCAGGTCTCGTATGGTGATTTTGTTTGGGATCAATTTTGTTTCTCTGTTGTTGGTTCTCTTTTTTGTTTTACTGATGTGGTTTCTGGCTTGCTCCCCTTCTGAGGCCTCCATCTGCTCATCCTTGTTGTTCTCCTTTCCCTATTAGTCTAGTGTACGGGTCTTCATGGAGGTTCTGGAAGGTGTGGATCAAGGGGATTAAGGTCTCCGGGAGGGAGAATGGCTCATATTTGATGGTTCGAATGGTTGTGATTTTCTGTTTTGATGGGTTTTTGGCGGTGATTTTGGATTTCTAAGGTGACAATATGAAGACATCAGTGGTGATTAGTGGATTTCATGATTCGTTTTGCTCTGGTTCTTGGCTCTGATGACGATGGAATATGACGACAAAGGTGGTGTTCCCACCGATGATGTGGTGACTCTGGTGATAATGGTTACAACAATGATATTCTGAGTGGATGACAATGTTGTGATGATGACAAAAGGTGATGATGATGGAGACAACTTCTTCGACGTGTAATCTTCGATTAAGTGGCTACGTGATTTTCAGGATCTGTTGCTAATACGATGGTTCTTGCGATGATGATACTCATTTCAAATTTTAAATATGTGGATTATTTTTGAAATTTGGATATGTGTCATGTTGTTGGTGTACGGTTCCCACTTTTTCCTCGAAGTGGCTTTTATGAAAATTTAAAAAATTATTTGGAGGGCCTAATGGGCTAAAGTGGCCTAATATACCTAATGGGCCTAAGTGGCCTAATGGGCCTAATTGGACTAAGTGTCCAAATGAGACAAAGTGGTATAATGGGCTTAGTGGGCCTAAGGGGCCGAATGGGCCTAATTGGCCTAATGTCTAATGGGCCTAATGGGCCAAATCGGCCTAATGGTAATAAGCAGCCTAAGTTGCCTAAAGGGCCTAATGGGTCTAAGGGGCCTAAGTGGATGAGTGGTTTTAAGTAGCCTAATGGGCCCAATGGGCCTAATGGGAATAAGTGGCCTAATGGGCCTAAGTGGCCTAATGGGAATAATGGGCCTTAGTGTCATAATGGGCCTAATGGGCCTTAGTGTTCTAATGGGCCTAAGTGGCCTAATGGGCCTAAGTGTCCCAATGGGCCTAACAGGCCTGATGGGACCAATGGCCAATTTGTCTAATGGTCCTGAGTGGCCTAATGGGCCCAATGGGCCTAATTAGCCTAAGTGGACTAATGGGCTTAATGCTCCTATGTGTCATAATGGGCCAAAGTTTCCTCAGTGTCCTAATAGGCATAATGGGCCTAAGTATCATAAGTGACCTAAGGGACCTAATGGGCCTAATGGGATCAATGGGCCTAAGTGGCCTAATGGGCCTAAGGGGCCTAAGTGGCCTAATGGGCCTAAGCGGCCTAAGTGGCCTAAGGGGACAAATGAGCCTAATGGGATCAATGGGCCTAAGTGGCCTAATGGGCCTAATTGGCGAAAGTGTCCTAATGGGCCATATGGGACTAAGTGGCCTAGGGGGGAAAATGGGCCAAATAGTCTAAATAAACCAAAGTGGGATAATGGGCCTAAGTTTCTAAATGGTTCTAAGTGGCCTAATGGGCCTAAGTGGTCTAAGTGGGCTAATTGTCCTAATGGGCCTATGTTTCCTAATGGTCATAATGGTTCTAATGGGGCTAATGAGCCTAATTTACCTAATGGGATGAATGGCCCTAATGGGCCTAACTGGCCTAATTGGCCTAATGGGACCAGGTGGCCTAATAAACCTAATGGGCCTAATGATCTGAATGGGACTAAGTGGCATAATGGGCCTAATGGTCCAAATGCGCTTAATGATCCTAATGGGCCTAAGTGGCCAAATGGGCCTAATGGGGCTTTATGGGCCCAAGTGGACCAATAGGCCTAAGTGGCCTAATCAGCCTAATGGGATTAAGTGGACTAATGGGCCTAATGGTCCAAGTAGGCCTAAGTTGCATAATGGCCATAAAGGGCATAATGAGCCTAAGTGGCCTAATCGATGTAATAATCCTAATAGGCCTAAGCAGCCTAATCGTCGTAATGGGTCTAAGTGGCCTAATGGTTTGAATGGACATAATGGGTTGAGTGGGATGAATGGGCCTAATGGTCCTAAGTGGACTAATGGTCCTAATGGGACTAAGTGTTCTAATGATCTTAATGGGCCTAAGTGGCCAAATTGGCCTAACGGGCCTAATGGGCCTAAGTGGCCGAATGGGAAAATGGGCTTAAGTGGCATATGGGGCCGAATGGGGTGAATGGGACTAAGTGACCTAATGGTCCTAAGTGTCCTAATCATCATAATGGGCCTAATTAGGCCTTAGCTATTAGTGTTTTATATATAGTGTTTTGGTTCTAGGTTTTTTGATTTTTTGTTCTAATTGGCCTAAATTGGTCTAAATTGGCCTAAATGACAAAATGGCCAAGTGACCAATTGGCTTAATGGCCCACTGAAATAATGGGATAATGGCCCAATGAACTAAATGACCTAATTGGTCTAAATATCCTAATGGCCTAATATCCTAATGGAATAATTGTAATAATGTCCTGATTGACATAAATAAACTAATTGGTCTAAATGACCTAATTAGTCTAAATCGATTAAATGGTATTATTAGATGAAATAGTCTAATTTTCCTAATTGGACTAATTAACCGAATTGACCTAGTTGGCCTAAACTTCCAAATGCATCTAAATTGTCTAATGCGTCAAAAAGTATTAAATGGTCCAATTGTATTAAATGGTCTAATTGGCCTAATTAGCCTAATTGGCCTAATTGGCCTAAATTGGCATAAATGGTCAAATCAACAAATGACCAATTGGAATAATGGTGTAATGAACTAATGGGATAATGTAATAATGTAAAAATTTGTCTAAATAGACTAATTGGCTAATTGGAATAAATGACCTAATTGGTCTAAATGGCCTAATTGGTCTAAATGGATTAAATGATCTAATTGGATTAAATGGTCTAATTAGCCTAATTGACCTAAATAGTCTAATTATCCAAATTGAACTAAATGGACTAATGGCCTAAATGGCCTAATGGAATAATTGGCCTAATGGACTAATTGGAGTAAATGAATTAAAGGCCTAAATTTCCTATGGCATAATGACCTAATTTTCCTAATGGCCTAATTGGCTTAAACGACCTAATTTTTATAAATGTAGTAATTGTCCTAAATGAATTAATTAGAATAATTGGCCTAATTTTTCTAATTTTATGAAATGGCCTAATTGCCCAATTATCCAAATAGCCAAATGGACAAATGATCAAAATTACCAAGTGACCAAATTACTAAATTACACAACATAAATGGAATTAGACCAAAATAAATATACAAGAGGAATCCATACCATACACATGTTTATCATGCTAATTAGTATGTATTGTTTGTGTTATGTCACTGGTATTAAATTTCTAATCAAATGTATATTTAGATGCTTCTTAATTTTATGGATTTCTTCAACATATACAATTTTAATTCATTCTAGGTTTATCACTTTCATATTATTCAATATTGTAGTATTATACTAATCAATTTCATTTGTTTCAAGAGGAATTTGGCATCAAAGGTCGTGTGCGATGATCAAAATTATTTTCCTTGACCAAGAATAAAAATAATAGAAGAGCTATAAATTCAAAAACACAAGAAAAGATTGTAAGTTTTTTATTGATATTTCATATTTTGATACATAATTCAAAATTAAATATCTTCTTTATATTTTCAACAGTGTATCCTAGAGGCCCACAATGAGAAAGAAGAAGGAAAAATTGGGTGAACTAATCATTTGAGACAAGTATTAGGTGATGAGCTCCATGGGAGATTTTGATGTCAACACATGAAAAACATCATCCCCACTAGGTATTGGCCCTAATCAAGTGCCTCTCAAACCTATAAGAACCCCAATCTGAAAAATTCTCATGTAGAAGTAGATGAGGCCAAAAAATAGATATAAGGGAGTGTAAAAGAAGTAAATTGGTCACTGAACACTTCATGAGAGACATGTTAGTTATAAGTCCACAACTTCCATCAGATACTACTATTACTTTTGATTCATGTATGAAATAAATGTGATCCTTATATGATACCTAGAGTGATTTCAATGAGGGTCTTAGTGGAGGTCAAGCTGATGACGGTGGCAGTGGTAGTGGGGTGGGGGGTACAAAGGCGAGAGTGACAGTAGTGGTGGTGGTGGTTTCAGGCATAAAAAAAGTGTGCGAAGATGGATGATGTATTAAAATTTCTTTTAAAAATCGTTTCTTGAAACCAAGATCGAGGATCTTTCACGTCAAATTTAAATTTAATTTATTTAATATTTAAAGAAAAAAATACCTATGCTTAGTGATTTCTTCATTAGTGAATTTTGATCATTCAAAAAGACCCTTTCAGGTTACCATCATTTCACTATGAGGATCCTAGGATAAAATCCCTCTAATGGAGATCCACACGTGCTCTTATGATCTCTGAGAAACACCACTTGATCTCCAGGTGCTAGTGTAGTGAGTCCAATGTCTTATGTTGTTCATTCTTTATCACTCGTTCTTTGGTCTTGAAGAAATATTTCTTTCACTTCTCGTTCTTGAGAGAGAGAGAGGAGGAGTTGAGAGAGAATTCATTGTGCGCAAGAATTTTCTATTTTCAATTTTTGGATGCTCTACACAGTAGACACAACCACCTATTTATAGAGTTGAGATTTAAGTTAAAATATTATTTAATTGCATACCATCCATTAAATAACAATAATTACCTTCATTAAATCTCATACCTCATAATAATAATTATATAATTATTATTTTTTGGAGAACGTCAAATTGTACAGTAACAAAAATTATATAAGGGTATTTTTAATTAATATTTGTCAATGGACTCAGTCTTGGTCTATTCACACTCCTCTATCTTCTATTGAACAACTGAATAAATATTTTATACATAAATAAATATTTTATTTACAATATTTCAAATAAATATTTATTAAAATATTAAATAAATAAAATAAATATTTTATTCACTTGTCGGTGAATAAATATTTATTTACTTTATGTGATCAATATAAATTGAATAAAATTATTCCTCAGACTTGAGAATAATATTTATTCCATTAATTAAACTCAAATAGAATTTAATCGAGATAAATGGAAACACTCATTGTGTGACCCTCTAGGATTCATTCTCATTGAAATTAGGAAGACTTGCTTAAAGTCCAAGATTACTGTCTAGAAACGTGTCAAGGAACCCAAAAGAAAGAACTTAATGTCGCAACATCAAAAACCACATACGAATGCTCATTGTGTAATATAATCTCTTTGTCACAATATCTTATCAAGAATGTTGCACATCCATGTCACTAACCTATATTTTCAATATGTCTTCATTTTACTATCTGAAATAAACACACTGTTATACCATGGTCATAGAATTTAATGTGACGTTTTTATTCCAATCAAAGGGTTGAGATATCAGCTTCTATAAATATGGAAGGGAAAAATCCTTCCTCAACTTATTCATTAATGACATGTCACTCATGACGCACCCAACGTATCCAACTTCGCCATGATCTCTTATCGTCATGATTTAAGACATACATCTAAGTATGCAAGTAGTGAAATGCTTTAATAATAATCTTAAAGTCTAAGGACCATCGCACACACTAATATATAAGAATATTCGATGACACTAAAACATGAAAAATTCCTACAGACGAGTCTGTTCTCAAAATCTCCCGTAGTGGAGATAACCAAGTGTGAACTTCATGAGAAGAAGCCTCATCTTCTTACGAGTACTCATACCTAAAAGTCTATATACAATGTTTCCCTTTATAGTACATTATCCAGATGGCCAAAATGGACAAAATGGCCTAATTGGCCTAATTGGTCTAAATGGTCTAAATTGGCCTAAATGGCCTAAATGGATTAAATTGCATAAATTAAATAATTGTATTAATAAGACTAATTGTTCTAAGTGGCCTAAATTTTTCTAAATGGACTAAATGGCCTAAATGGTCTAATTGGCATAAATGACCTAAATTGACCTAATTGGCCTCATTGACCTAAATTCTCTAAATTACCTAATTGGTTTAATTGTCCTAAATGGCCTAATTGTCCTAAATGGCATAAATTTCCCAAATCAGCTTAAATTTACTAATTATCCTAATTGGCCTAAATTGGCTTAAATTGACAAATTGGTTGTATTGGCTTAATGGTCTAAATTAGCCTAAATAGCCTAAATGACCTAAATTAGACCAAATGGACTAAATGGACTAAATTAGCCTAAATAACACAAATTTTTCAATTTTCCTAATTGGTATAAATGGCCTAAATGGCCTAAATGGACTAATTGTCCTAAATGGCCTAAATGACCTAAATGACCAAATTGATTAATTGGCCTAAATGGCCTAAATTGGCCTAAATGGTCTAATTGGTCTAATTGGCCTAAATGGATTAATTGGAATAAATGTCATAATTGGAATAACTGATCTAAATGGACTAAATGGAATAATTAGCCTAATTGTGATAATTGTCCTAAATTAGCCTAAATGGCCTAAATTGGCCTAATTGGTCTAAATGGCCTAAATTGGTCTAAATGGTCTATATGGCCTAATTGGACAAAATAAACTAAATGGACTAATTGATATAATTGGCCTAAATTTCCTAATTGGACTAAGTGGACTAAATTACCTAATTGGTCTAATTGGCCTAAGTGGAAAAAATTGACCAAAATGGCCTAAATTAGCCTAAATGGCCTAATTGGTCTAATTGGTCTGAATTGCCTAATTCACCTAATTTTCATAATTGGTATAGATGAGCTAAATTGTCCTAAATGGTCTAAATGGAAAAAATTGGTCTAATTGGCATAATTGGTCTAAATGGCCTAAATTGTCCTAAATGGCACAATTGGCCTAAATTGCCTAAATTATCTAATTGGCTTAATTGGCCAAATTGGCCAAAATTGCCTTAATTGGTCTAAATGGACTAGATGGAAAAAATTAGCCTAAATGGACTAATTGGATTAAATTTCCTAAATTGCATAATTGTCCTAATTGGCCCAAATGGTCAAAATTGGCCTAATCGGCTTAAATGGCCTAATCGACCTAATTGGTCTAAACTGTCTAAATTGGCCTAAATGGAATAGTTGACCGAATTGGCCTAAATGGTCTAAATTGGCCTAAATAGTATAAATGAACTAAATTATCCTAAATGGCCTAATTAGTCCAAATGAACAAAATTGGCCTAAATGGACTACATGAACTAAATTTTCTAATTGGCCTAATTGGACTAATGGGTCTAATTGAAATAATTGACTTAATTGGCCTAAATTGGCCAAAAAGAACTAAATATTCTAATTGTACTAAATGCCCTAAAGGGCCTAAATTGGCCCAATTGGCCTGAATTGGTCTTATTGACCTCATTATCCTAAGTGGCCTAAATTGGCCTTAATGGCCTAAACGACCTAATTGACCTAAATGTCCTAAATGGCCTAATTAGCCTAATTGTTCTAAATGACCTAAATTGAACAAAATGTACTAAAAAGACTAAGGATCGAATGGTCCTAAGTGGCCTAATGGTTCTAATGGGATTAAGTGGCCAAATGGGCCTAATAGGACAAATGGGTCTAATGGGATTAAGTGGCCTAATGGGAACAAATGGGCCTAAGTGGCCAAATTGGCCAATTGGGCCTAAGTGGCCTAATGGGTCTAGTGGGACTAAGGGGATTGATGGGCCTAATGTGTCCACTGGGCCAAATTGGCCCAATGGGCCAGAGTGGCCAAATGGTCAAAATGGGCCTATTGGTCCTATGTGTCCTAATGGGCCGATTAAGCCCCATTCGGCCTAATATGACAAATGGGATTAATGGGTCAAGTGGACCAGTTGGGCCTAAGTGGAATGATGGACCTAAGGGTCCTAATGGGATTAATGGGTCTATTAGGCCTAAGTGGACTAATGGGTCCATTATGACCAATTCAATCTAATAGGTCTAATGGACCAATGGGACTAATTGAAAAATTTACCTAATGGACCTAATGGGCCTAATGGGCCTAATGGGCCTAATGGTTCTAAGGGGACTAATGGGCCAATGTGGACGAGTAGGCCTAGGTGTAATAATGCACCTAATGAGCCTAATGGGACCAATGTGCCTAATGGGTCTAAGGGGCCTAATGGGCCTAAGGGGACTAATGGGCCTAAGTGTCTTAAGTTGCCTAATAGACCTAATGAGACCATTGGTTCTATTTAGCCTAAGTGACCTAGTGGGCCCAATGGGCCTAATGGCCTAATTGGCCTAAAAGGCCTAAGGGGTCCAATCGGCCCAATGGGTCGAATGGTTCTAAGGGGCCTAATGGGCCTAAGTGTTCTAATGGGCCTGAGCGACCTAATAGGCCTAATGGGATGATTGGACCCGTTGGACCTAAGTGACCTAATGGGATGAATGGGACCATTATGGACAGTTTGTCCTAGTGGTCCTAATGGTTAATTGGCCAAATGGGCTTAAGGGGACCAATGGGCCTAATGGGTCTAAGAGGCCTAATGGGACTTAGTAGCCTAATGCGCCTAAGTGGCCTAATGGGCATATAGGGCCTAAGTGGTCTAATGGGGCCAATGGGACTAATGGGAATAATTGGCCCATTATGGATAATTCAGCCTAATGGGTCCAATGGGCCTAAGTGGCCCAATGGGTCGAAGTGGCCCAAGTTGCCTAATGATCGTAATGGGACTAATGGTTCTAATGGGTGTAAGTGGCCTAAGTTGCCTAAAGGGCCTAATGGATCTAATGGGTCTAAGTGGCCTAATGACCCTAAGTGGCCTGAGTTTCCTAATGGGCCTAATGGGTCCAATGTGCCTAATGGGTCCAATGGGTTTAAGTGGCCTAATGGGCCTTAGTGGCCTAAGTTTCCTAATGGGCCTAATGGGTCCAATGGGTCTAAGTGGTCGAATGGGCCTAAGTGGCCTAAGTTGCCTAATGGTTCTAATGGGACTAATGGGTATAATGGGCCTAAGTGGCCTAATATGCCTAATAGGTCTAATGGGCCTAATGGGTGGAATGAGTGGAATGGGCCTAAGTGGCCTAATGGGTAGAGTGGGCCTAAGTGGCCTAATGGGCCTAAGTTTTCTAAGTTTCCTAATGGGCCTGATGGGTCCAATGGGCCTAAGTGGACTAATGGGATTAAGTGGCCTAAGTTATCTAATCGGCCCGATGGGCCTAATGGGCCTAATGGGTCCAATGGGCCTAATGGGTCCAACGGGCCTAAGTGGCCAAAGTTACCTAATGTGCCTAATGGGATGAATGGGCCCAATAGGCCTAAGTGTACTAAGTTTCCTAATGGTTTGAAGTTCCCTAATGGTCTTAATAGGCTTAAGTGTCCTAATGAGCCTAATGGGCTGAAGTGGCTGAATGGGCCTAATGGGAATAAGTGGCCTAACGGGCCTAATGGGCAATGATACTAATGGGCATAATGGGTCTAATATGTCTAAGTAGCCTAATTATCCTACATTTACTAAGTTTCCTAATGGGCATAATGGGTCCAATGGGTCTAAGTGGCTCAATGTCCCTAAGTGGACTAAGTTTCCTAATGGTCCTAATGGTCCTAATGGGTCTAGTGGGCTAAGTAGCCTAATCAGTCTAATTGGTCTAATGGGCCTAATGGGCCTAATCGGTCGAATGGGCCCAAGTGGCCTAATGGGTTGAGTGGGACTAAATTTCCTAATGGGCCTAAGTGTCCTAAGTTTCCAAATGAGCCTAATGACTCTAATGGGCCTATGTGTCCTAATGGGCCAAAGTGGCCTAAGTTTCCTAATGGGGCCAATGGGTTGAATGGGCCTAATTGGCCTAGCAGGTCCAATTGGCCTAAGTGGACTAATGGGATGAAGTGGCCTAATGGGCCTCAAGTGCCGATGTGGACTAATGGGCCTAAGGGGCCAAAGTGGCCTAATGGGCTGATGTGGCCTAATGGGCCTCATAGGGCCTAACGTGCCTAAGTGGATAAATGGGACAAATGGGAAAATGGGCCTAATGGGGCTAAGTGGCCCAATGAGTCTAATGGGTGTATGTGGCCTAGTGGGCCTAGGTTCCCTAATGGGACTAAGTGGGAAATGGGACAAATGGGCCTAAGTTCAATGATTTATGAAACTTGGTTGACAACAAAATCCAAAGGGGGTGATCGTTGGGACCGTGCTGATGAGGAAGGTGTTTGTTTTCATGTGTTTTATTTTTTTGTCAAGGAAATATTTTTAAGAAATAAAATCACATCACTTTTTATTTGGTGGAAATCGTACTAGATATTGTTTTCAAAAGAATCAGACTCACTCTGTCCATTATAATGAGGCGAAGATTTTTAAAAGAAAATCCAACGACCATACTTGTATTGGGTATGGTATGTGAAAAGATCATAATGAGGAATTGATCGTTATCGGGAAAGAGATAATCGGTCGCATAGAGAATGTATTTTTCTCGAAGTAAATGGTCATAGAATTCACATTGGATCTGGTATAAAAGAATTTTTTGTTTTGATGAAGTATCAGAGTCTACTAACTGTGAAAAAATTAAATTTGAAGATTCTTTGTTGATTCGTATTTCATAAATCATAAGTTGATTGGAGAACATATCATGCAAGCCTGATAGAAGAAAGGGGGAAAGAGGTATTCCAAATTGTATCTAGATTTATTGTATCTAGGGGGAAGAGAAAAAAGAGATGATGTTAATCGAAAAGGAATCGTAACCGGTGCAACAGAAAAGTGCAATTGTACACACTTAGGCCCATTAGTCCCATTAGGCCATTAGGCCACTTAGGACCATTTGGCCCATTTGGCCACTTCGGACCATTACGACCATTATGCCTATTTGGACCATTAAGCTCATTCACCCACTTTGTCCCATTAGTCCACTTAGGACCATTTGGCCCATTAGGCTCATTAAGCGAATTAGGCCCAATAGGCCAAATAGGTCACTTAGGCCCATTATGCCCATTTGACCACTTTGTCCCATTAGGCCCATTATTCTTACTCATTCACTTTGGACCATTAGGACCATTATTACCATTAGGACACTTATGCCAATTAGGCCCATTAGTCACATTAGCCCCATTATTCCCATTAGGCCCATATGTCTATTTGTACACTTTGGCCCATTAGGCCACTTAGGCCCAATAGGCGCATTAGGTCCATTAGGCTATTGAGACCCATTAGGCTCATGAGGACACTTTGGCCTATTAGGCCCATTTGACCACTTCGGTCCATTATGCCCATTAATCCCATTAGGCTCATTCGTCCACTTTGGCCCATTCGGCCACATAGGCCCATTAGGCCCACTAAACCCATTATGCCACTTAGGCCCATTAAACCCATTAGGTAACTTATGCCCATTAGGCCACTTAGGAAAATTATGCCACTTAGTCACATTAGTCCCATTAGGCCTAGTAGGCCTAGTAGTCCCATTACGCCTAGTAGGCCCATTAGGCCCAATAGACCCATTAGTCCTAGTAGGCCCACTTAGACCCATTAGGCCCATTCGGGCCATTTATCCCATTGGTCCGCTTAGGTACATTCGGCCCATTGGTCCACTTAGTCCCATTAGGACCATTCAGACACTTAGGCACATTATTCCCATTAGGCCGATTTGGCCACTAAGGCCCATTATGCCCATTAGGCCAGTTAGGCTCATCCATCCACTTTAGACCATTAGGCCACTTAGGCCCTTCAAACCCATTATACAACTTAGGCCCATTGTGTCCATTATGTCACTTAGACCCATTAGGGCACTTAGGCCCTTAGGCCACTTAGGCCCATTTGGACCATTTGGCCCATTCATCCCATTGGGCCCATTAGGAAACTTTGGACCGTTAGGCCCATTGGAACCAATAGGACACTTTGGCATGTTAGGCCCCTTAGGTGCATTAGTCCCATTCAACCAATTAGGCCCATTCGGCCACTTAGGCCCATTAGACCACTTAGGCCCATTAGGCCCATTGGTCCACTTAGGCCCATTAGGCCCATTCACCCACTTAATCCCCTTAGGACCATTGGCTCACTTAGGCCCATTACACCCATTAGGTGCATTAGTTCCATTTGTCCACTTAAGACTATTAGGGAACTTAGGCCCATTAGGTCCATTAGTCCCAATAGGTCCATTAGGCCCAATAAGTCCATTAAGCCACTTTGTCCCAATAGGCCCATTAGACCCATCCAACCCATTCAGACAATTAGGCCTATTAGGCCCATTGGAACCTTTAGTCCCATTCAACCCATTCAGACCATTATGCCCATTGGACCCTTTAGCCCATTCGGTCCAATAGGCCACTTCAGTCTAGTCATCCCATTAGGCCCATTAGGCCACCTCAGCCAATTATGTCCATTTAGCTAATTCACCCCACTAGACCACTTCGGCCCATTGGGTACATTCGACCCATTAGGCCCATTAGAACCATTAAGCCACTTAGGTCTATTAGTCCACTGAGGCCCATTATGACTATTAGGCCACTTAGGCCCACTAGGATCATTAGGCCCATTCGAACCATTAAGACCTTTCGGCCCATTAGGACCATTCAGAAACTTTGGCCCATTCATCCCATTAGGACCATTGGGAAACTTAATCTCATTCATGTCATTAGGCCCATTATGCCACTTAGGCCTAATTAACCTATTAGGCCCCTTAGGCCCATTCATCCCATTAGGAAACTTAGTCCAATTAGGACCATTAGGCCCGTTCAACCCATTAGGTCCACTCGGCCACTTAGGCCCACTAGGACCATTAGGACCATTTGTCCCATTAGGATACTTAGGCCCATTCAACCCATTAGGCCACTTAGGCCCTTTCAGTCCATTAGGTCCATTCAGTCCATTTGGCCTATTCACCCACTTAGGCCCATTAGGACCATTAGGAAACTTATGACCATTGGGCCCATTAGGCCACTTAGGCCCATTTGGTTACAATTATGCCACTTAGGCCCATTAGGCCACTTTTTCCAATTATCTCCCTTAGGCCCATTAGGCCACTTAGGCCCATTAGGCCCATTAGGCTAATTTTTTCACTTGGGCCCATTAGGTTTCTTTAGCCCATTAATCTCTTTATGCCGATTAGGCCACTTAGGCCCATTAGGTCCATTATGCTAATTCGTCCCATTCATCCCATTAGTCCCATTAGGCCACTTAGACCCATTGCGCCCATTTGGCCCATTAGACCACTTAGGCCCATTAGGCTATGATTATGCCACTTAGGCCCATTAGTCCACTTAGGCCCATTTGTCCATGTAGGCCCATTAGGCCAGATAATCCCATTCGTCTTGTTAGACCCATTAGCCTTGTTAGGCCCATTAGCCCCTTTAGGCCACTTAGGCCCATTTGGACCATTAGGCCACTTAGGCCCCTTAGGCCACTTAGGCTCGTTAGACCCGTTCGGCCCATTACTCCACTTAGGCCCGTTGGGATAATTAGGCCACTTAGGCCACTTAATCCCATTACACCCATTAGTCCCATTAGGCCCATTAATCCCATTAGGCCACTTAGTCCCATTCGTCCACGTCGGCCCATTGGGCCCATTAGGCCCATTATCCCACTTAAGACCATTATTCCACTTAGGCCCAGTAGGACCATTAGGCCATTTAATTCCATTAGTCCATTTAGGATGATTAGGCCATTTAGGCCCATTAGGCCCACTAGGCACATTTTTTCCATTAGGCCCATTAGGCCCATTAGACCACTTAGGACCATTAGGCCCACTTGGACGCTTATTCCCATTAGGCCCATTAGGCCCATTAGGCCACTTAGGCCAATTAGGAATACTCATCACATTAGGACCATTCGGTCTATTCATCTCATTAGGCCCATTATGCTACTTAGGACCATTAGTCCCATTAGGAAAATTCATCCACTTAGGCCCGTTATGTCCATTAGGACCACTAAGAAAATTAGGCTCATTCGACCACTTAGGCTCATTACACCCATTAGGTCCATCAAGATGATTCGGTCACTTAGGCCCAATAGGCCACTTAGGCCCATTAGTCAACTTAATCCCATTTAGTGCATCAGGCCCATTAGGCCCATTAGGCACATTAGACCACTTAATCCCATTACACCCATTAGGCCAATTAGGTTTATTAGGTCACTTAATCCCATTAGACCACTTAAGACCATTAGTCCTATTGGTCCCATTAGACAACTTAATCCCATTAGCCCCATTAGGGTATTTGGGCTCACTAGTCTGGTTAGGCCCATTAAGCCACTTAGGCCCCCTAATCCCTTTAGGCCCATTAGTCCCATGAGTCCATTGAGACCCATTAGGCCCATGAGGCCACTTAGGACCTATAGGTCCATGAGGCCACTTAGGCCCATTAGGCCCATTAGGACACTTAGGACCATTAGAACCATTAGGCCACTTAATCCCTTTAGGCTTATTATGCCACTTAGGCCTATTAGGCCACTTTGGCCCATTTGGCTGATTAGGCCACTTTGGCCCACTATGCTCATTAGGCCACTTAGGCCACTTCAGTCCATTATGCCCATTAGTCCATTTAGGACCATTAATCCCATTAGTATAATCAGTCCACTTAGGACCATTAGGTCCAATAGCCCACTTAGGCCTGTTAGGCCACTTTGGCCAATTAGGCCCATTAGGCCATTTTGGACCATTAGGCCCATTAGGGCACTTCGACCCACTAAGCCCATTATGCCGATTATGCCACTTGGCCCATTAGGCCCATTAATCCCCATAGTCCACTTTGACCCAATAGGCCCATTAGGTAATTAGGCCCATTCGTCCCATTAGGCCACTTAGTCTCATTATGCCCATGATGACACTTAGGACCATTAGACAACTTAGGGCCATTAGGCCACTTAGGCCCATTAGGCCCATTAGGCAACTTCATCCCATTAGGCCCATTAGGACCATTTGGCCCATCAGGACCATTAGGTCCATTATGCCACTTAGTCCCACTATGCCCATGAGTTCACTTAGGCCCATTAGGCCACTTCGGCCCATTAGTCCTTTTAGGCCACTTACGCCCATTAGGCCCATTAGGCCACTTAGGCCCATTAGGCCACTTAGGCCCATTAGCCCACTTAGGCCCATTATGAAACTTAGCCCCATTAGTCCCATCATTCCACTTTTTCCCATTATGCAACTTAGGCTCACTAGCTCACTTAGGCCCATTAGGCCGATTAGGCCACTTTGGCCCATTTGGCCCATTAGGACCGTTTGGCCCATTTGGCCCCTTAGACCCATTAGGCCGATTAGTCCACTTTTTCTTATTCGGCCCATTCATCCCATTAGGACCCTTAGGCCCATTCGGGCCATTAGGCCCATTTGGCCACTTAGGCCCATTAGGCCACTTCGTCCCATTCGACATGTTAGGCCCATTCAGCATGTTAGGGCCATTTGGGCCCTTAGCCCCATTCGGGCCATTAGGCCCATTGGACACTTTTTCCCATTAATCCCATTCATCCCATTCATCCCATTTGGACCATTAGGCCACTTAGACAAATTAGGCCCATTAGGCCACTTCGGGCCCTTCGGCAAGTTAGGCCCATTCAGTACATTAGGCCCATTCAGCCCCTTAGCCTCATTTGGACCATCAGGCCCATTTGGGCCACTTAGGCTCATTCGGCCACTTAGGCCCATTATGCCACTTAGGCCCATTAGACCAATTAGTCCCATTAGGCCACTTAGTCCCATTAGGCTCATTCATCCCATTCGTCCCATTAGGCCCATTATGCCATATAGGAAAATTAGGCCCATTGGGCCACTAAGGCCCAATCGGCCCATTTGGAAACTTAGGCCCATTAGGCCACTTAGTCTCATTCGGTCAATTAGGTCGATTAGACCACTTATGCCACTTAGGAAAATTAGGATCATGATGCCACTTAGGTCCATTAGGCCCATTAGGCCACTCAGTCCCATTAAGCCCATTAGGCCACTTAGGCCCATTTGGCCCATTTAGCCCATTCGACCCATTGGGCCAGTTTGGCCACTTAGGCCCATTTGGCTCAATCATCCACTTTTTCCCATTAATCCCATTAGGCCACTTCGGTCCATTTGGAAAATTATCCCTATTAGGCCACTTACACCCATTAGGCCCATTAGACCCATTGGGCCACTTAATCCCATTCCACTACTTAGGCCCATTAGCCCCATTCAGCCACTTGGGACCATTAGACCCATTAGGCAACTTAGTCTCATTCATCCACTAAGGTACATTAGGTCACTTTGGACCATTCAGCCCATTCGACCTATTAAGCCCCTCAAGCCCATTGGGCCCATTGGGCCACCTAGACTCATTACGCGCCCATTTGGCCACGTCATCCCATTACGCCCATTTGGCCCATTAGGACATTTAGTCCCATTAAACCCATTAGTCACATTAGTCCATTAGGACCATTTGACCACTTAGTCCCATTAGTCCCATTCGGAAAATTTTGACCATATTTCCCATTAGGCCCATTAGGCCCATTGGACCACATAGGCCACTTAGGCCCATTGGACCACATAGGCCAATTAAGCGCATTAGTCCCATTAGGACCATTAATCCTATTTGGACCATGAGTTCACTAAGTCCCATTAGGCCTTAAGGTGTGAGGCCACTTAGGCCGATTATCTCCATCACACAACTTAGGCCCATTAGACCCATTAGGCCACTTACGCCCATTAGGCCTATTGGGCTAATTAGGGCCATTCAACCCATTCGACCACTTAGGCCAATTAAACCCATTAGGCCACTTAGGACCATTATTCCCATTGGGCCACTTAGAAATATTAGGCCACTTAGGCCCATTAGGTCGATCAAGCCACTTATGCCCATTAGGCCCATAAGGCCACTTTGGCCCACTAGGCCCATTAAGCCCATTTGGCCGATTAGGCCACTTAATCCCATTAGTACAGTTAGTCCCATTATGCCCATTAAGCACATTAGGCCCATTAGGACCATTAGGCACCATAGTCCCATTAATCTCATTAGACCGATTAGGAAACTTAGGCCCATTAGATGCATTGTCCCACTTAGGCTAATTAGGCCAATTCATCACTTTAGGCCCATTAGGCCCCTAGGACCTTTAATCCCAATAATCTCACTAGGACACTTAGGCCCATTATGCTGCTTAGCCCCATTAGGCCGATTAGGGGACTAAGGCCCATTAGGCCACTTAGGCCCACTCGGCCCAATATTCCCATTAGGCCGATTTGGCCACTTAGGCCCATTAGGCCACTTAGGCTAATTAGGCCCATTAGGCCCCTTAAGCCCATTAGGACGATTTGGAAACTTTGGCCCATTATTCCACTTTGGCCCATTAATCACTTAGGCTAATTAGGCCAATCAAGCTTATTAGGCCCATTAGGCCACTTAGACCTTTTTGGCCCATTCGTCCCATTGGGCACATTATGCCTATTCGGCCGATTTGGAAGCTTTGACCATTAGGCGAATTCGACCCATTAATCCCATTAGGCCCATTAGGCCCATTAGGCCACTAAGGCCAATTCAGCCCATTTTGCTCATTTGGACCCTAAGCTTGTTAAGCCCATTAAGCTCATTAGGCCACCTAGGCCCATTAGACAACTTATTCCCATTAGTCCCCTTAGGCCCATTAGGCCCTTTCGACCCACTATGACCACTAAGCCGATTTTTCCACTTAAGCTCATTAGGCTTCTTAGTTCCATTAGGCCTCTAAGGCCCATTCATCCCATTAAGACCATTTTTCTGCTAGGCCCATTAATCCCATTAAGCCCATTAATCCCATTAGGCCACCTAGGCCCATTTATCCACCTATGTCAATTAGGCCCCTTAGGTCCATTAGGCCTCTTAGGCCCATTAAGCTCGTTAATCCCATTTGGAAAATTAAGCCCATTTAGTCGATTAGGCCACTTAGTCCATTTAGGCCCATTAGTCCACTTAGGCTCATTAGACCCATTCAGCCCATTTAGCACCTAGGCTTGTTAATCCCATTAATCCCATTAGGCCCATTAGGCACATTAGGCCACTTGGGCCCATTAGGCCACTTAAGACCATGAGGCCTTATAGTCCCACTTAGGCTCATGATGCTCATTAGGTCCATCAGGTTACTTAGGCCTATCAGGCACATTAGGCCAACCACTTAGGCCTATCAGGCCCATTCGGACACCTAGGAAAATTAGGCCCAGTGGGCCACTTAGGCCCATTCGGCCGCCTAGGCCGATTTGGCCCATTAGAACACTTAGGCCCATTAGGACCAATTATTCGATTAGGCTGATTTGGCCACTTAGGCCACTTAGGCCCATTAGGCTCATTAGGTCAATTGGATACATAGGCCCACTAGTCACATTATGCACATTTGGCACATTAGGCCACTTAAAACCATTAGGCCCATTAGGCGACTTAGGCTCATTAGGCGCACTAGGCCCGTTAGGCCACTTAGGCCCTTGAGGCCCATTGGTCCCAAAAGGCCCATTAGGACCATCCATCTACTTAGGCCAATTAGGACCATGATGCCACTTAGAACCATTAGGCCACTTAGTCCCATTAGGCTCATTCTACCACTTAGGTCCATTAGGCCCATTCGGCCACTTAGGCCCATTAGGCCCATTAAGCCCATTCAGGCACTTAGGCCTATTGGTCCCATTAAGTCACTTAGGCCCATTCTTCCCATTAGGCCCATTATTCTCATTGGTCCTATCAGTCCCATGAGTCCCATTCGGCCATTAAGGCTCATTCGACCCATTAAGCCCATCGGGACCATTAGGCCACTTAGCCCCATTAGGCTCATTAGGCCACTAAGGCCCATTATTCCCATTAGGCCACTTAGGCCCATTCGCCCCATTAGGACCATCATAACCATTATTCCACTTAGGACCATTAGGCTCATTAAGGCCATTAGGCTAATTAGAACACTTAGGCCCATTAGGCCCATTGGTCCACTTGGGCCCATTATGCCCAATGAGACTACTAGGCCCATTTGGCTCATTAGGCACATTCATCCACTAAGGCCAATTCGGAAAATCAGGCCCATTAGGCACCTTAGTCCCATTAGGCTCACTCAGCCCATTAGAACACTAAGGCCCATGGGGACCATTGAACCACTTAGGCCTTTGAGGCCCATTAGGCCCATCAGGCCCATCAGACCCATTAGATCACTTATGCTCATTTGGCTCATTGGGCCACATTGGCCCATAAGACCAATTGGTCCACTGAGACCCATTAGGCCCATTAGGCCTATCAGTAAAATTAGGTCCATGAAGCCAATTAGGCCACTAAGGCCCATTAGGCCCATCATGCCCATTCAGCCACTTAGGCCCATTACACCCATTAGGATTCTCAGGCCACTGAATCCCATTAGTCCCATTATTCCCATGAGGCCGCTAAGGCCCATCACGCCCATTAGGTCACTTAGGCTCATTAGGCATATTAGGCTCATTCATCTCATTAGGTCACTTAGGCCCACAAGGCCCATTATGACACTTAGTCCCATTAATCCACTGAGGACCATTAGGCCCATTAGGTTACTTAGGCCCATTAACTACATTAGGACCATTAGGCCACTAAGGCCCATTAGGCCACTTAGGCCCATAATGCACATTAGGCCATCAGGCCCACGAGGCCATTGAGGCCCATTAGTCCCATTAGTCTCATCTAGACCATTTGGCCACTTAGGCCCATTAGGCACATTAGGCCACTTAGGCCAATTTGGAACATTAGGCCACTTAGGCCTATTCATCCCATCAGGCCCATTCAGCCACTTAGACCCATTCAGCCCATTCGTCCCATCAAGCCCATCAGCCCCATCAGGCCACTCATGTCCATTCAGCTCATTAGCACACTTGGGCCCATTAGGCCCATTAGGCCACTCCGGTCAATTAGGCTCATTAGGCCCATTTGGACACTTAGGCCCATTCAGCTCATTAGGCCACATAGGCCCATCAGGACCATTGGTCCCATTAGGCCACTGAGGCCTATTCGGTTCATTAGGCCACTAAGGCCCATTAGGCCCATCAGGCCAATCAGACCCATTTGTCCACTTAGGTCCATTAGGCCCATTATACCACTTAGGCCCATTCATATCATTAGGCCACTTAGGCCCATTAGGCCCATTAGGCCACTTAGGTCACTTAGGATGATTAGGCTCGTTAGGCCACTTAGGCCACTTTGGACTATTTGGGCCCTTAAGCCACTAAGTCCTATTAGGCCCAATAGGCAACTAAGTCCCATCAACACATTTAGGCCACCTAGGCCCATTAGGCCCATTATTTGAGTCTCATTAGTCCCATTAGGCCACTTAGTCCCATTAGACCACTTGGGTCCATTAGGCCACTTAGGCACATTATGCCACTAAGGCCCATTAGGCCACTTAGTCCCATTAAGCCCATTCAGCCACTTAGGCCACTTAGGCCCATTAGGCCCATTAGGCCACATAGTCCCATTAGTCCCATTAATACACTTAGTAAACATAGGCCCATTATATCCATTAGGCCCATTTGGCCACTTCGGCCCATTAGCCCACTTAGGCTCATTAGGCTCATTTGGCCACTTAGGCCCATTAGGCCCATTAGGCCACTTAGGCCCATTCAGCCAATTAGGCCACTTCGACCCACTAGGACACTTAGGACCATTAGGCCCATTAGGAGAGTTAGGCCCATTAGGCCACTTCGTTCACTTCGGCCCATTAAGCCCATTTGGCCATTGAGGCACATTCGACAACTTAGGCCCCCTTAGCACATTAATCCCACTATACTGATGAGGCCATTTAGGCCCATTAGGCTACTTAGGCCCCTTAGGCCCATTAGGCCCCTTAGGCCCATTATTCCCCTTAGGCCCATTAATCCCATTAGGCAGATTGAGCAACTTAGGCCCATTAATCCACTTAGGCCCATTGAGACACTTAGGTTAATTAGGCTCATTCAATCCATTAGGCCCATTCATCCCATTAGGCCCATTTGGCCCCAAGGCATCTTATTCCCATTAATTCCATTAGGCCACTTATTCCCATTAGGCCACCTAGTCACATTAGGCCGATTAGGACGCTAAGGCCCATTAGGCCACTTAAATCCACTAGGCCCATTAATCCCATTAGGATGATTATGCCACTTAGTCCCATTAGGCCACTTAGGCCTACTCGACACATTAGGACCATTAGGCAAATTAAACCCATTAGGTCGATTAGGAAGCTTTGGCCCATTAGACCCCTTAGGCTCATTAAGTCGATTAGGTCCATTAGGCCAATTAGGCCCATTCAGTCACTTAAGGCCCATTAGGCCAATTAATCCCAATAGGCCGATTAGGAAACTTTGTCCCATCAGGACACTTAGGCCCATTTGGCCACTTAGGCCAATTAGGTCCATTCGGCCTATTTTTTCCATTTGGCCCCTAGGCCCATTAATCCCATTAAGCCCATTAGGCCACCTAGGCCCATTAGGCCACTTAGGCCCATTAGGCCGATTAGGCCACTTAGGCCCATTAGGCAACTTAGGCCCATTTGGCCCATTATCCCCAATCGCACCATTAGCCCCATTAGGCCACTTAGGCCCATTCGGCTCATTAGGCCCATAATGCCCATTTTCCTCTAGGCTCGTTAAGTCTATTAAGCCCGTTAGGCCCCCTAGATCACTTAGTCCCATTAGGCCCCTTAGGCCCATTAGGCCACTAAGGCCCATTACGCCCCTTAGTCCCATTATTCCAATTAAGACCATTATGATGATTAAGACACTTAGGCTCATTAGGCCACTTTGGCCGATTAGGCCCATTAGGTCACTTAGGCCCATTCAGCCCATTCAGCCCATTAGGTCCATTCGACCCATTTGGCCCATTTGGCACCCAGGATCGTTGATCCTATTCATCCTATTTGGTCCCTTAAACCCATTAGACCCCTTGGGCTCATTAAACCCACTAGTCCACTAAGGTTAATGAGGCCAATGAGGCCACTTAGGCCCATAAGGTCCATGTGACATGTTAGGCCAATTAGGCCCCTTAGGCCCATTAGGCCACTTATACCCAATAGGCCCATTTTCCCACTTAGGCCCATTATAACCATTAGGCCCATTTATCCAATTAGGCCCATTAGGCCACTTAGGCCCATTAGGCCCATTAGGCCCATTAGGCCCATTAGGCCCATTAGGCCCATTGGGCCACTTGGTCCCATTAGCCCCATTAGGACACTTAGGCCCATTAGGACCATTAAGACCATTAGGAAACTCAGGCTCATTTGGCCCATTATGCCACTTAAGCCACTTAGGCCCATTTGGCCCATTAGGCCACTTAGGCCCATTAGGCCATTTAGGCCCCTTAGGTCCACAAGGCACATTAGGCCCATTAGCCCACTGTGCCCATTATCCCATTAGGCCGATTAGGCCACTTAGGCACATTAGACCCATTAGGCCCATTAGGCCCCTTAGGCCCATTATGCCCATTTGGACGATTACGAAACTTAGGCCAATTAGGCCACTTAGGCCCATACGAACCATTAGGCCACTTAGGCCCATTATGCCCATTTGGCCCATTTGACCCATTATGCCCATTTGGCCAACAGGCCCATTAATCCCATTAAGCCCATTGGGCCACTTAGGCCCATTAGGCCGACTAGGCACATTAGGGTGATTAGGCCACTAAGGCCCATTATGCCCATTAGGCCTCTTAGACTCACTTGACCGATTAAGCCCATTAGGCCAATTCAGACACTTAGGTAGATAGGACACTTAAGGCCATTAGGCCCATTAGTCCACTTAGTCCAATTTGGACCATTCGACATATTCGGCCACTTAGACCCATTAGACCCATTAGAACCACTAGGCCCATTAATCCTATTAGGCCAATTAAGAAACTTTGGCCCATTACGCCTCCTAGGCCCATCAGGCCACTTAGGCCAATTAGGACCATTCAGCCCCTTAGGCCCATTAGGACTATTTCGCCCCTAGACTCATTTAGCCCATTAGGCCCATTATGCCACCTAGGACCATTAGGCCGCTTAGGCCCATTTGGCCCCATATTCTAGTTTGGCCCGTTTGGCCCATTTGGCCCATTTGGCACCTAGGCCCGTTGAGTGCATTAAGCCCGATAAGCCTATTAATCCCATTAGGCCAATTAGGCCTCTTCAGCCCCTTGGTCCCATTGGGCCCATGAGTCCCATGCGGCCCGTTAGGCCACTTCGGCCCATCCGGGCCATCGGGCCCATTGGACCACTTCAGCCTATTAGTCCCATTATTCCACTTAGGCCCATCAGTCCCATTAGGCCCATTCGTTCAATTAGGCTGATCATAAAACTTAGGCCACTTAGGCCCATTAGGCCTATTGGGTTACTTAGGCCCATTGTCCCATTCGACCACTTAGGCTCATTAGTCTCATTCGGCCCATTTGGCCCATAAGACCACTTAGGTCCATTAGGCCCATTCGTCCCATTTGGCCCATTAGTTCACTTAGGGCCCATTAGGCCCATTAGTCCCATTAGTCTAATTAGGCCCATTCAGCCCATTAGGCCCATAAGGTCACTTAGGCCCATTGGACTCATTAGGTCCTTTTGACCCATTAGCCCATTAGGCACATTATGCCCATTTGGCCCATTCGACCACTTAATCCCACTAGGCCCATTAGGCCACTTAGGCCCATTTGGCCACTTATGCCCATTAGTCCCATTAGGCCAATGAGGCGCATTAGGCCCATTAGGTGCATTCGACCACTTAGGCCCACTAGGCCCATTAGGCCACTTAGGCCCCTTAGGCCCATTCATCCACTTACGCTCATTTGGCCAATTAGGCCCATTATGCCACTTAAGCCCATTCTTCCACTTAGGCCCATTAGGCATATTAACCACATTATGTCAAATTGGATCATTAGGCCCATTTAGCCACTTAGACCCATTAGTCTCAATCGACCACTTAGGCCCATAAGGCCCATTCGGTCGATTAAGCTGATTCAGCCACTTAGATCCATTAGTCCGATAAGGCCCATTCAGTCGATTAGGCTGATTCATCCACTTAGGCCACTTAGACCCATTAGTCTGATAAGGCCCATTCATCCCATTAGGCCACTTAGGCCCATTAGGCCCATTCGATCGATTAGACTGAGTAGGCCACTTAGATCACTTTAACCCATTAGGTTCATTAGGCCCATTAGGACACTTAGGCCCATTAGTCCCATTAGGCCCATTTGATCGATTAGGTCGACTAGGACACTTAGGCCCATTTGGTCGATTAGCCCGATTAGGCAACTTAGGCCCATTATGCCCTTTAGGCTCATTAGGAAAATAAGGCCGATCAGACCCATTTAGTCGATTAGGCAGATTATGCCACTTAGGCCCATTAGGCCCATTAGGCCAATTCGGTCAATTAGGTTGATTAGGCCACTTGGGTCTATTATTCCCATTAGTCCACTTCGTCCCATTAGGCACATTATTCCACTTAAGCTCATTAGCCCCATTCGGCTGATTAGGCCGATTAGACCACTTAGTCCACTTAGGCCCATTATGCTCATTATGACCATTAGGCCCATTAGGACCATTAGGCCCATTCGAACACTGAGGCCACTTAGGCATTATGCTCATTAGGCTCATTAGGAAACTTAGGAAAATTAGGCCCATTAGTCTCATTCAGTTGGTTAGTCCGATTAGGAAATTGAGGACACTTAGGCCCATTATGCACATTAGGCCACTTAGTCCCATTAGGATAATTAGGCCCATTGGTCCCATTTAGTTGATTAGGGGGATTAGGTCACTTAGGCCCATTTGACTCATTAGGCCATTGAGGCCCATTAGGCCCATTAGGCTAATTAGGCCCACTGGAACCATTAGGCCACTTAGGCCACTTACGCCCATTAGGCCCATTAGTCCAATTAGGCCACTTCGACCCATTAATCCCATTAAGTTACTTCGGCCCATTAGGCTCATTAGGCCACTTAGGCCCATTAAACCCATTCGTCCCATTAAGCCCATTAGGCCCATTAGGCCCATTTGGCGAATTAGGATGATTATACTACATAGTCCCATTAGTGCACTTAGGTCCATTAGGACCATTAAGCCCATTAGTCCCATTAGGCATATTAGGCCCCTTAGGCCATGTAGGCCCATTAGGATCATTCGATCGATTAACCCGATTAGGTCACGTAGGCCCATTAGGAAATATAGGCCCACTAGTCCCATTAGGACACTGAGGCCTATTAGGCCCATTAAACCCCTTAGTCCCACTAGACCCATTAGTCCCGTTATGCCACTTAGGCCACTTAGGCCCATTAGGCCCATTCAGTCAATTAGCTCGATTCAGCCACTTGGGCCAATTATGTCCATTAAGTCCATTAGCCTCATTAGGACCATTAAAATCATTATGCCCATTAGGCCCACTAGTCCTACTAGGCCCACTAGGCACATTAGGTCACTTAGGCCCATTCAGACCATTAGGCCACTTAGGACCATGAGGCTCATTAGGCCCATCAATCCCATTAGGCCCATCAGGCCCATTAGGAAACTTAAGCCCATTAAGCCCATTGGGCCCATGAGGCCACATAGGGCCATGAGGCCCATTCTCCCCATCAGGCCACCTCGGACCATTAGGCCCGTTAATTCCATCAGGCCCGCTAAGCCCCTTAGGGCACTTGGACCAATTAGGCCACTTAAACCCATTAGGCCCATTGGACCCACTAGGAACATTCGTCCCACTAGGATATTGGGCCAATTAGGCCCCTTAATCCCATGAGGACCATTGGGCCCATGAGGCCCATTTGGGCCCATTAGGCCACTTCACCCCATTTGTCCCATTCAGCTCTTTAGGCCCACTAAGGCCACTTAGGTCCATTATGCCCATTATGCCCATTGGGCCAATGAGGCAACTTAGGCCAATGAGGCCCATTAGGCCCATTAGGCCCAATAGGCCCATCTGTCCCATTAGGTCCTTTAGGCCCATGCAGCCCATTAGGCTACTTAGGCTCATTATGCCACTTAGGTCACTTAGGTTGATGAGGCACATAAAGCCCATTATGCCACTTAGGCCCATTAGGCTACCTAGGCCCATTAGTCCCATAGGGCCCATGAGGCCACTTAGGCCCATTAGACCCATTCTACCCATTAGGACAATGAGTCCCATTAGGTCCATCAGGCCACTTAGTCCCATTAGGCCTACTAGGCCCATTCGTAAACTTAGGCACATTCGGCACATTAGGCCACTTAGGCCACTTAGGCCCATTAAGCCCATTAGGTCCATTCAGCCACTAAGGCCTAGGAGGCCCATTCGACCCATTAGGCCCATGAATCCCATTAGTCCCATCAAGACCATGAGGCTAATTTTTTCCATGAGGCCAATTAGGCCCATTAGGCCCATCAGGCATATTCGGCCACTCATGCCCATTAGTCCCATTAGGAAACTTAGGCCTATTATGACCATTCTGCCACATAGGCCCATTTGGCCCATTCTACCACTTAAACCCATTAGGACCATTCATCCCAATCGCCACTTAGTCCCATTAGGTCAATTAATCATGTTAGGTACATTAAGACCATTAGGGCCATTGGTCCCATTAGGCCCATTAGGCCACTTAGGCCACTTATTCCCATTAGGCCTATCAGGATCATTTGGCCACTGAGGCCCATTAGGCCCATTAGGCCACTTAGGCCCATTATGACCATTAGAACACTTAGTCCACTTAGGCCCATTCGAACTAAGAGTCCCATGAGGCCCATGAGGTCAATTGGCCCATTAGGCCCATTATGCCCATTGAGCCTATCAGGCCCATTGGACCCCTAAGTCCCATTAGTCCCATTACACCAATCAGGCCCATTAGGTCACTTAGGCCTATTGGGCCCACTAGGGCCATTACACCGGTTAGGCCCATGATGCCCATTAGGACACTTAGGCCACTTAGGTCCATTGGGCCCATGATGCACATTAGGCCCATCAATCCAATTAGGCCACTTAGGCCCATTAGGACCATTCAACCACATATGCCCATTAGACCCATTGGGCCACTTAGGACCATTGGGCCACTTCTCCCCATTTGGCCCATTCAGCCACTCAGGCCCATTAGGCCACATAGCCCCATTATGCCACTAATGCCCATTATGACCATTAGGTTGATCATGACCATTAGGCCCATGAGGCCCATTAGGCCCATTGTGCCAGTGAGGCCAATTATTCCCATTAGGCCGATCAGGCCCATTAGGCCCATGAGGAACATTAGGCCACGAAGTCCCATTAACCCCATCAAGACCATTAGACCACTTAGGCCCATTAGGCTGATTATGCCCATTAGGCCCATGAGGATACTTATGTCGCTTAGGCCAATAAGGCCCATGAGGCCACTAAATCCCATTAGACCCATCAATCCCATTAGGCCACTTAGGCATATTAGGCACATTAGACCACTTAGGCCCATTAGTCCACTTAGGCCCATTAGGAAACTTAGGCCCATTCATCTCATTAGGCCACTGAGGCCACTTAGTCCCATTAAGCCACTTAGGCCCATAATGCCCATTAGGCCCATCAGGGCCATTAGTATCATTAGGCCACTGAGGCCCATTAGGCACAATAGGCCACTTAGGTCCATTATTCCCATTAGGCCTATTAATCCCATGAGGCACGTTAGGCCACTGAGACCCATTTGGACCATCTGGATCATTAGGGCCATCAATCCCATTAGGCCACTTAGGCCCATTTGGCCCATTAGGCCCATTATGACACTTAGGCCCATTGAGCTCATTAGGCCACTTAAGTCCATTAGACCCATCATGCCCATCAAGCCAATTAGTCCACTTAGGCCCATTCATCCCATTAAGGCCATCATCCCCATCAGGACCATTAGGCCACTTAGGCCCATTCGGCTCATTAGGCCACTTAGGCCCATTAAACCCATTAGGATCATCATGCCAATTAGGCCAATTATGTCCATTTGGCCCATTATGAAACTTCATCTACTTAGGCCCATTAGGACACTTAGTCCCATTCGACCCATTATGCTACTTAGGCCCATTAGGCCACTTAGGCCCATTAGGCCCGTTGGACATATTGGGTACATTATTCCACTTAGTCCACTAAGGCCCATTAGGCCATCGAGGCCCATTAGTCTCATTAGGCCCATTAGGAAACTTAGGCCCATTAAGCCCATTTGGCCACAGAGGCACATTAGGCCAATTAGTCCCATTAGGCCACTGATGCCCATTAGGCTCATGAGGCCCCTTAGGCCACTTAGGCCCATTAGACCCATTCTGCCACTTAGGCCCATTAGGCCACTTAGGCCCATTTGGCCCATTATGTCACTTTAGCCACTTTGGCCCACTATGCCTATAAGTCCCATTGGGCCACTTAGTCCCATTAGGCCTATTAGGCCACTTACACACATTAGGCCCATTAGGCCACTTTAGCAACTTAGGCCCATTAGGCTAATTACTCCACTGAGGCTCATTCGGGCACTTAGGCCCATTAGTCTCATTAGGCCACTTTGTCCAATTAGACTCATTTGGATCATTGGGCCCATTATTCCACTTTGGCTAGCTAGGCCCATTGAACCCATTAGACCCTTAGGGACCTTGGGCCCCTTATACGAGTTAAGCCAGTTTGGCCCATTTGGCCCGTTCGGCCAGTTAGGCCCATTGGACCCATTTTTTTGGTTTTTCCCATTAGGTTCGTTAGGCCCATTGGTCTAGTTAGGACACTTAGGCCACTTTGACCCATTATGCCCATTGAGTCGGCACTTATATGAGTTAGGCCCAATAGGCCACTTAGGCCCATTAGGCCAGTTAGGCCAGTTAGGAAAGTTGGTCCCATTCATCCCATTGGGCCCATTATACCACTTAGGCCCGTTAGGCCTATTAGGTCACTTAGATTCATTCGTCCAATTAGACCACTTAGGCCAGTTTGGCCCAATTGGCCCATGGGGCCCATTAGGCCCCTTAGACCAGTTAGGCCCATTAGATCCATTAGGCCAATTGGGACCATTAGGCAAATTAGTCTATTTAAGCCCATTTGACCACTTAGGCCCATTAGTCCAGTTAGGCTAGGTAGGCCCATTAGGCCCATTAGGCCGCTTGGGCCCATTAGGCCACTTGAAAGTTCCCAACAGATGATTGTGTCATTGAGTAGGGGGGTGAATCAGTGATACTTTTTTATCTTATGTTTCTTTTCAAATGAAACAACATTCACCTCCTATTAAAGATTATATTACCTATTGAAAACAATTAAAACACACACACATAGGAACATAAGTATTTCTGAGATTCACTATTCAATAATAATATTTGCATCCTTGGTATGGTATGGAAGTGTTTCAATACCACACAATTCACTAGAAAACAATCATTAGATTACAACGAGTAGGATATACCCTTTCACTTGTGTAGCACTATGTAAACAATCCAATAGTGCATGTGCACCGTCTTAGCATAAATAGGGTAATGCAATGATTGTGTAACAACTCGTGTTACCAGTGCATCTTTTCAATTACAAAAATGTATTTAGTTGAAAACACTTCTTCAATTTATTACCCAGAAGATGGTAAGAAATTTCTGGACTTTGTTAAGAAAAAAACCAAGTCCTATTTTCCTAGTTCGATTCCTCTGATTATGATTCTCCCTGATATGATTCTTCTTAATACGATTATGCTTGGTAATATATTCCCCATTATGAAAAGTATAACTTTGATAAAATGAGATAGAGATGAATTGACACTACTTCAATTCTCCATCTTGCTCAGTCCAGAAGACCCAATATGGAAATCACGATCTGATTAATCCATCTCGATATGATGATCAGCTGAATATGATTGCCAAGATAGATACAATAATCAGCTGAGTACGATAAACACTTAGTATGATGATCAACTGAATACAATGTTGTAATCTTGTTTCTTCTCTTTCACTTTAATCCGTCAAAACTTCTTCTACAAAAGTGAATACAGAAACTTTTTCTTCTCCCTAAAACTGGGATATTTTCTCTCATGAACAGTACATTGGTCCACCTCAAGTACAACATATTTTTATCCTTTTTTAGGTGACCCTAGAGATGCTTTGTCAGGAATCCAAAAAAAAATCTCGCTTAATCAAATTCACCCTAATCTCAATTTCCCCTAAAATCTGGGGTGTATTTTGACTCCATCAACTCTTCTCAAAGCTTCTCGATTCTTCTAAAACTTTCACTTCTCCTTCTGAATTCTAAATATTATAATTCTTTTAAATTTCAATCTCCCCCTCAATTTTACATCTAGAAAAATTTTCTTTCAAACCACTTTAACTTCTACACTTCTTCTCTTGACCCACTTGAAAATATAAAACAATTCCACTCTGATACAATGACCATTAACCCAATTGAAACCTACAATGTAATTGAACCATTTTGAAATAGTTTGCAACATTATTTATCTCATTATTTCCTTATCTTTTCAATCATTGGCCTCAAGTAATTCCTTCTCTAAATATGATTATCTAGAGTATGATCTTTCTGAGAATGGTTGGCCTGAATACGATCATATTATGTACAATATTTTTCTTCCTAATCCTGAGTATGATCATCCTGGGTATGAAAGTTTTCTTATACATATGATGGATAATAGGATGCTACAATACCAGTTAATGATCATTTTGGTTATAATCATTCTGATTACGATCCTCACTTTCTTCTTTCTTTCCTTCTAAGCCCAAATCTGATTGCATTGGGTACAATTCCTTTTCAATTGGAATAATCTCTTTCTTCTCTTCCACTGAGATATGATAAATATGGATATGATTTGGAATACCTATTTTTCCCTTTCTTCCATCAATCTTTCACCATAATTTCTCTAATAAAATTATGATTTATGAAATATGAATCAGCAAAGCATAGTCACATTTAATTTTATCATAGTTACTAGACTAATAATTAATCAAAACAAGCACTTATTTCATACCATATTCAATGTGAATCTAATGACCATTTACTTCCAACAAGATGAATTCTCCATACGACATATTCTCTCTTTACAAATAATGATCAATTCCTTATTATGATATTTTCACATATCAGACCCAAGATAAGTCTGATTAGTGCCTTTTCTTTCAAACAACTTTGCCTCATTATGAGGGACAGAGTGAGTATGATTATTTTGAAAAAAATGGCCAGTATGAGTTCCACAAAATACAAAGTGAGGTTATTTTCTTTCTTCAATATATTTCCTTGAAAACAAAATACAACACATGAAAATAAACACCTTCCTAATTAGCTTGGTCCTAACAATCCCCCATTTGGATTTTGTTTTCAACCAAGTTTCATAAATCATTGAACTTAGGCCCATTAGTCCCATTGGACAATTAGTCCCATTAGGACACTTAGGCCCATTAGTTTACTTATGCCCAGTAGGCCAATTAGGCCACTTAAGCCACTTAATCCCATTATTTCCATTATCCCATTAGGCCCGTTATACCACTTAGGTCCACTAGGACCATTGGGCCCATTGGTCCCATTAAGACACTTAGGCCCATGAGGCCCAATAGGCCACTTAGGAACATGAGGACCATTAGTATACTTCAAAACATTAGGAAACTTAGGACACTTAGGCACATTGGACCCATTAGGCCCATTCAGCGCATTCAGCCCATTTGGGCTATTCATTCCATTAGGCCAATTAGCCAATTTAATCCACTTAGCCCATTAGTCCACTTAGGCCCATTGGAACCATCAGTACCATTAGGAAACTTAGGACACTTAGGCTTATTAGGCCACTTAGTCCCATTCGACCCATTCAACCCATTAGGCCACTTAGGCCCATTCGACCCATTAGGCCCATTAGACTATTAGGTCGATTAGTCCACTTAGGCCCATTAGAAGAATTAGTTCCATTAGGCCCATTAGGCCCATTAGGAAACTTAGGCCACTTAGGCCCATTAGGAAACTTAGGCTATTGAGGCCTATTAGACCACTTATAGCTATTAGAACCATTATCCTCATTAGACCCATTAGGCCTATTAGGCCTACTAGTTAAATGATACCACTTAGGCCCATTACGACACTTTCTCCCATTAAGAAACTTAGGCCACTTAGGCCCATTGGACTCATTAGGCCACTTAGGCTCATTAGACCCATTAGGACACTTAGGTCCCTTAAGCCCATTAGGCCACTTCGGCCCATTAGGCAACTTAGGCCACTTAGTTCCATTGGACCTATTAGGCCCATTAGGCCCATTCAACCTATTGGTCCCATTAGGTAACTTTTTACACTTAGGTCCATTGGACCCATTAGGCCAATTGGGACCATTAGGCCTGTGGGGTCCATTAGGAAACTTAGGGCACTTAGGCCCATTGGGCCACTTAGGCCCATTGGACCCATCATGACCATTAGGCAACTTAGTCCACTTATGCCCATTAGGACACTTAGGCCCATTAGATCCATTCATCCCATTAGTCCACTTAGTCTCATTCAATCCATTCAGTATATTAGGAACATTAGACTCATTAGGATGATTAGGAAACTTAGGTCTATTAGACCCATTAGACCCATTAGACCCATTAGGCTCATCAGGCAACTTAGGCCACTTAGGCCAATTTGAGAACATAGACCCATTGGACCCATTATGCTCATTAGGCAACTTAGGCCACCTGGGCCCATTAAGACACTAAGACACATTGAACACATTAGGCCCATTAGACCCATTATCCCATTAGGCCCATTAGGCAACTTAGGCCACTTAGGGCCATTAGGCCACTTAGACCCATTGGACCCATTACACCCATTAGAAAACTTAGACCACTTAGACCCATTAGACCCATTAGTCCCATTATCTAACTTGGGACACTTTGACCCATTAGGCCACTTAGGCCCATTAGGCTGAATTATCCATAATGGGCCCATTGGCCTCATTAGACCACTTAGGCCCAACAGGCCTAATATACCCATTAGGCCACTTAGGCCCATTAGGCCACTTAGTCACATTAAGCCCCTCAGACCCATTAGTCCCATTGAGCCGCTAGGCCCATTATTCCGATTATACCATTAGGCCCATTAGGCTGAATTGGACATAATGGACCCATTAGGCCTATTAGGTCACTTAGGCCCATTAGGCCACTTAGGCCCATTAGGTCCCTTAAACCCATGAGATCCATTAGACCCATTGGTCCTCTTAGGCCTGTTAGGCCAATTAGGCCATTGGGACCATTAGGCCTATTAGGTCATATAGGCCCAATAGGCCCAATTGGCCCATTAGGCCTATTAGGTCACTTAGGCTACTTAGGTCCATTAGGCCACTTCGTCCAAATAGGCCCCTTAGACCCATTGGGCCCATTGGTCCCTTCAGGCCCATTAGTACCATTATGCCACTTAGGCACATTAGGTCCATTGGGCCCATTAGGACACTTGGTCCACTTAGGCCCATTCGTCCACTTAGGCCAATTAGGCCCCTTAGACCCATTAGGCCCATTAGACCCATTAGGTCCATTAGGCCAATTCGGCCATTCAGACCATTAGGTCGAATTGACCATAATGGTCCCATTAGGCCACTTAGGCCCATTAGGCCACTTAGGCTCAATCAATACATTAAGCCCATTAGGCCTATTAGGCCCATCAGGCCACTTAGGCCCAACAGATTCATTCGACCCATTAAGCCCATTAGGTCCATTAGGCTGCATTGAACTTAATGGGCCCATTAGGACACTTAGGCTCATTATTCCACTTAGGCTTAATAGTCCCATTAGGCCACTTAGGCCACTTAGTCCCATTCACTCACTTTGGCCTAGTGGACCCATTAGACCCATTAATCCCATTAGGCCCATTAGACCCATTAGGTCACTTAGGCCCAATTGTCCCATTAGGATGATTAGGACACTTAGGCACATTAATCCCAATAAGCCCATTAGGTCACTTAATCCCATTATACTCATTAGGCCCATTAGGCGTATTAGGCCACTTAATCCCATTCGACTCATTACACTACCACAAATAGGCTTTTATCAGCACTAAAAAAGGTCTTTATCAGTGCGAAAAAAGAACTGTTAATCTCAACAAAGATAAAGGGGGGTCCCTTTTATCAGTGCTTAGAAAAGCGCTGATAAATTATCCTTTTATCAGCACTAAAAAAGCACTGATAAAAGTTCAAAAACATTAAAAAAATCTGAAAAAATACAATCATAAAGTCATGGCTGTTTGAAGAAAATATGTATATATTGTTATATATTTGATTATAAATAACAGTACATTATGAAACATGATAACAAGCCCTGAAAACCTAAAAAAAGGTAAAAAATTGAGAAACCTTCAAAACCTATAAATACAACCATAAAGTCAAATAAACCCTAAACTCACGGTAACGGTGAAATTTTTTTATCCGAGAGTTTGTTCCAAATCTGTGATTAGTAAAATCAAAGATCACCAAATTATCTTTGATATGATAGGTGGGGGAGGCCTAATAGATAGGCAGATCATATGTTACAGTTTTTTTGAAAAAACAACAGACATGACAAAATTGTAGAAATGGGGGCTTGAAAAACCTAACAAACCGCAGAGTCACTAAAACGAGCATAAATTCTGATCCGGGTGTCCATTTTAGCTTCATTACTAGTAAAAATGAAGCTTATGGAAGGAACTACAATATAAAATGTGGAGGAGGCAAAACAGACACACCGATCTGGATTTATTACCGTTTTAAGAAAAATTTGACAGGGCACCGGACACATAAACAGAGTTTTGGAGGCCTTCTAATTTATTTTTGGGATTTTAGGGTCTAATAAACTATTGGATATTTTTTCAATTCAACCCGATTCGTATATCTCTCTAATTCCTTTGATTTTATATGTGGTAGAGCCCAAACAGACACTCAGAGTGAAAGTTATGTCCGTTTGAAGTTGGAGTTTTTTTGGAGTGGTATAACTGATATATCTTCCGCTTCTTTGATCTTATCATGGTTTCTTTGATCTTTTGATTCTCTAACCTTATCATGGTTTCTATTTAGTCCAATTGAGCTCATTTATACCAATTATTAAAATTATACCAATTATTCAATTCATGCCCATTAGGCCAATTAGGCCATTTAGGCCATTTAGGCCAATTTAGGTCATTTAGGCTAATGTAGGCCATCTAGGCCAATTTATGCGATTAAGGTCAATTTAGGCCAATTAGGTCATTTAGTCCAATTTGGAAATTTATTCCAATTATATCTATTAGTCCATTTAGTTCATTCAGGCCAATTAGACCATTTAGACCATTTAGACAAATTTAGGCCATTTAGGCCAATTAGGCCAATTAGGTCAATTTAGGCTATTTAGGATAATTTAGGCCATTTATTTTAATTATTTCATTTAGGACAATTAGAACAATTAGGTCATTTAGGACAACTAATCCATTTAGGCCAATTAGGCCAATTAGACCATTTAGGCCATTTAGGTCATTTAGGCCATTAAGGCCAATTAGGCAATTAGTCCATTTAGTTCATTTAGACCATTTAGGCCAATTAGGCCAATTAGTTGATTTAGGTCAATTAGGCCAATTATGCCAATTAGACAATTAAGTCATTTAGGCCAATTTAGGCCATTTAGGCCATTTAGGCCATTTAGTCCATTTAGGCCAATTTAGGGTATTTAGGATAATTTAGACCATTTAGACCAATTTATCCAATCAATCCATTTAGGCCAATTAGGCCGATTAGGGCATTTAAGCCGATTTATCCAATTTAGGCCATTTAGGCCAATTAGGCCAATTAGAACAATTAGACCAATTAGATAATTTAGTCAAATTTGGTCAATTAGGGAAATTAGGATAATTGAGGTCATTTAGGATAATTAGTCCATTTAATCCATTTAGTAAAATTTAATCCATTTAGGCCAATTGGGCCAATTAATCCAATTAGGTAATTTATGCAATTTATGCCAATTAGGCCATTTAGGCCAATTTTGACCATTTAGATCAATTAGGCCAATTAGGAAATTTTTTCCATTTAGGCCATTTAGGCCAATTTAGTCCAATTAGTCCAATTAGTCTATTTAGGACATTTAGGCCAATTTCGGTCATTTAGACCAATTAGGCCAATTAGTCCAATTTGGCCATTTAGGCCAATTAGGCTAATTAGGTCATTTAGGACAATTTAGGCCATTTAGGGCAATTAGACCAGTTATACAATTTAGTCCATCTAGGAAAATTAGTCCATTTAGGACAATTAGACCAGTTAGGTCATTTAGGCCATTTGGGCCATTTGGGCCATTTAGGCCATTTAGACCAATTTAGGCCATTTATACCAATTTAGGCCATTTATACCAATTAGGACAATTATACCAATATAGGTCATTTATAACATTTTGGAAAATTATTCCATTTAATCCAATTAGGCCAATTAGTCTATTTAGACAATTTAGACCAATTTGGCCATTTAGGTCATTTAGACCAATTAGGCCAATAAGGCCAATTTAGGACATTATGCTAATTTAGTTCATTTAGGCCAATTATACTAGTTAGTCCATTTATGCTAATTAGGAAAATTATACCATTTAGGTCAATTAATCCATTTATCCCAATTAGGCCATTTTGGTCATTTAGGCGAATTTAGCCCATTTAGGTCAATTAGGATGATTAGGCCATTTAGGCCAATTAATCCATTTGGGCTAATTTTGGCCATTTAGTCCATTTAGGTCAATTAAGCCATTTAGTCCATTTAGGCCAATTTGGGAAATTTAGGCCAATTAGGTCAATCAAGCCAATTAGAAAATTTAGGTCATTTAGGCTAAATAGTCAATTTAGGCCAATTTAGACCATTTAGGCCAATTAGGCCATTAGGTCAATTTTGACCATTTAGGCCTTTAGTCCATTTAGGCCAATTAGGCCATTTAGCCCATTTAGGCCAATTTAGGCCATTTAGGCCATTTAATCCATTTAGTTCAATTAGGCCAATTAGTCTAATTAGACCAATTAAGTCAGTTAGGCCATTTAGGTCATTTAGCCCAATTAAGCCATTTGGGCCAATTTAGGACATTTATAAAAATTTAGGCCATTTAGGGAAATTTGGACAATTAGTCTACCATGAACCAACCTGGGTCGACCCTGACTCGATCACCCGACAACTATATAATAATCTCTACACAGAAAGACTCGACACTTTCTTTGACCCAGAGGAGTTTGAAGTTTTAAAACAGAAATCATCATTTCCACATTTAGACCCAACAAATCAACAACATGAGAAGCAATGAAATATGAGATGCACCCGTATCAAACAATGCTTGCATAAGGGTGGAATTCAAAAGAATTGTACCTCTCACCATCGATGGTACAAGTTGGCCATTCACAATAACCCACCCAACAAAAAATACCTACTTACTCACCACACTTTTATCTTTATTCCCCTATTGAAATTTCCCATGATGAGGATTCATGGTATTCCTAGAATCACCATGACTAACTCTGTTCAGCTAACGAGGGGTATTATGATTTCCTCATTTTGTTGAGGCATAAGACGACTGTGAACCTTAACAAGTGTCCTTAACACCTGACCTTGGATCATGGAGACAATAACAATGAATATGCCCCATCTAATTACAATTATGGAATGATCTTGGTGGGGATGTACATTCTCGCTTTAGGTGTCTTAGAGAGCCACATTGGAAACATCCCGATGTGCTCTTAAGATTCATAGGAAGATTCACTGATCCTTCTATCGGATTTTAAGCCACACTCCCACCTTGGAAATAAATTACCCTCTTCCACTTTCTCCCCACATTATAGTTTCCAAAATTTCCCATAGGTATCACGATATCTCCTCCACCCATCACCCCTAATATGTCCCTTGAATCCATGGTTTCCCTGTTGACCATCTCCATAAAATCTGTTATACAGATAACCAAAAGGTTCTACTAGTTCAAGATAAAGAAATCCATCTTTATCTAAATTATAAATGTGTGAGGATGGAATTGTTTGTTGAACAATTCCTCAAAATACTCACATTCCATAACTTGGTCCACTTTATCCTAGATCGCAAACTCCCACCACTAACAAGGAAGATGTTCCAACATATACATCACTAACTTTAATTTGAACTCCATTAGTGTGCCTAGGAAAATAAAGACTCGATTCATCCTATTTATCCACACCTCCACCCTTTCTGGTTTTGAATCACCCCAAAAGATGGGTGGATTTTGATTCTAAAACCAAACCAAATTTTCCACATTCCTTGGTTCATATCTTTTATTCCCACTATCGATAGCTTCAAAATATTTAACTATGCTCTGCACCAGCTACTGGTTCACTTGAGGCTCAGGTGAAACCACATTTTTAATAGCTTCCTCGGGTTGGTTTCTACGATGCCAATTGGGTTCCATTCTCTGTTCACTTGAGAAACACCATAAGTCTCACTCTCTAGCAATGGAAGCCTTAACAATTTAAAATTTTATCATATTCCAACTATCATAACCATGATTTAAAAAATCCAACATTTCCCATGCTCAATAATTTTTGAAAAAACATCCACCATGTTTTTGAAAATTGACCCATTTAAAAAATACCACAACCATTCTCTTTTCAAAATCACATATTTGAAAACACTTTCCATAATTTTCAAAAATCAAAAAAACCATATCACAACATAAATCATTACTCCAAATGAGATATGAAATCCTAGTGGGAAGTAAATTATACCTTGCATGTCATGATCTTCTCATTTTCTAAACCCACAACAATGAGACCACTAGGCCCATTAGGCCACTTAGGCCCATTAGACCCATTCTGGCCATTAGGCCCATTCAGACCATTGGTCCCATTAGGCCCATTAGGACCATTCATCCCATTAGGCTCATATATACATTTAGGCCCATTGGACCCATTCAGAACATTAGGCCCATTAGGCGCATTATGACCATAAGACACATTCGGTCACTTCGGCTCATTTGACCACTTAGGACCATTAGGCCACTTAGGCCCATTAAGGAACTTATGCCCATTAGTCCCATTAGGAAAATTAGGCGCATTAGGCCCACTAGACCCATTAGTCCACTTAGGCCCATTAGGCCACTTAGGCCCATTAGGCCACTTAGGCCCATTAGGCCACTTAGGCCCACTAGGCCCATTAGGACACTTAGACTCATTAGGCCACTTAGGCCCATTAGGTCCATTAGGCCAATTGGGAACATTATGCCCATTCGGAAACTTAGGCCCACTATGCCGATTAGGCCACTTAGGCCCATTAGTCCCATAAGGCCCATTAGGCCACTTTCGCCCATTAGGCCCAATAGGCCCATTAACCAAATTAGGTAAATTTGTCCCATTCAGCCACGTAGTCCCATTATTCCCAATCGAACACTTAGGAACATTAGTCCCATTCGATCGATTGTGTCGATTAGGCCACTTGGACCCATTAGGCCCATTAGTCCACATAGGCCCATTAGGCCCCTTCAACTAATTAGGCTAATTAGGCCACGTAGGCCACTTAGACCCATTAGTATCATTAGGATCATTAATCCACCTAGGCCCATTATTCCCATTTGATCAATTAGGCCGATTAGGCCACTTAGGCTCATTCGGTCGATTAGCCCGATTAAGCCACTTAGGCCCATTAGGCCCATTAGGACACTTAGTTCCATTAGGCCCATGCAGTCAATTAGGAAGATAAGTCCACTTAGACCCATTAGGACCATTATGACCATTAGGACACTTAGGGCCACTAGGTCCATTAGGCCTATTCGGCTGATTAGGTTGATTAGGCCACATTGCCCCATTAGGCCCATTCTGTCAATTAGGCTGATTCACCCACTTAGGCCACTTAGGGCCATTATTTCCATCAGGAACATTATTCCCATCAGGCCCATTAGGCCCATTAGGCCACTTAGTCCACTTAGGCATTAGGCCCATTACTCCTATTCAGTTGATTAGGCTAATTAGGCCACTTTGGCCGATTAGGCCCATTAGGCCCATTAGGAAAATTAGGATCATTAGGCCACTTGGGCCCATTAGGACCATTTAGTCAATTATAGGGATTAGGCCACTTAGTACCATTAAGCCCATTAGGCCACTTAGGCCCATTAGCCATGTTAGAAAACTTAGGCCTATTATGCCCATTAAACCCATTAGTCCCATTAGCCCCATTTAGCCGATTTTGCCCCTTAGTCCCATTAGATCCATTTGGACCATTAAACCAATTAGTCCCATTAGGACCATTAGGCCCATTAAGCCACATATTCCACTTAGGCCCATTAGGTCCATTAGTCCAAGTAAACCCATTAGGCCCTTTAGGACACTTAGGCTCATTAGGCCCATTAAACCCATTAGTCCCACTAGGCCCATTAGGCCCCTTAATCAACTTTGGCCACTTAGGCCCATTAGGCCCATTTGGTGGATTAGCCTGATTAGGCCACTTAGGCCACTTAGGACAATTATATCCATTGGGCTCATTAGCCCCATTAGGCCCCCTAGGCCCATTAGGGAACTTATCCCCATTCGGGCCATTAGGCCACATAGGACCATTAGGCCCATAAGGCCCATCAGGCCCATTTGGACCATGAGGTGAATTCTTCCCATGAGTCCCACTAGGACCATGAGTCCAATCAGACCCATGAGGAAACTTAGGCCCATTAGGCCCATTGGGCCAATGAGGCCACTTAGGCCCATGAGGCCCATTAAACCCATCAGGCCACTTGGACCCATTAGTCCCATTAATCCCATTAGCCTCACTAGGCCCATTAGGACCCTTGGGACCATTATCCCCATTAGTAACATTATTCCCACTAGGCCCATTAGGGAACTTGGGCCCATTCGACCCATTAGGCCACTTAGGACCATTAGCCATTAGGCCCATCAGGGCCACTATGCCCATGAGGTGCATTCCGTCCATGAAGTCCATTAGGACCATGAGACCCATCAGGCCTATTAGAACACTTAGACCCATTAGGAACATTAGGATCATTAGTCCCATTAGGCCCATGAGGCCACTTAGGCCCATGAGGCCCATTAGACCCATCAGTCCACTTGGGCCCATTAGGCCCATTAATCCCATTAGGTCCGCTAGGCCCTTCTGGCCACTTAGTACCATTATTTCATTTAGGACCATTAGGCCCATTTGTACCACTAGGCCCATTAGTCCCATTGGGCCTCTTAGGCACATTAGGTGCACTCAACTCATTAGGCCCCTTAGGCCCATGAGGCCCATTGGGTCCATTAGGTCCATTAGGCCACTTAGACCCATTCGAACCATTAGTCTCTTCAAGCCCACTTTGGAGACTTAGTCCCATTAGGCCCATTATGTCCATTGGTCCCATGAGGCATCTTAGGCCCATTAGGCCCATGAGGCCCCTTCGGCCCATCAGGCCAATTTGGCCAATTTGGCCCATTAGTCCCATCAGACCCACTAAGCTCATTAGGACACTTAGGCCCATTAGTCTCATTAGGAAACGTAGTTTCTTGAGGTCCATGAGGTCTATTAGGCCCATCAGAACCATTAGGCCACTTAGGCCCATTAGGCCCATTATGACCATTTGGCCACGTAGGCCCATTATGCCACTTAGGCCAGTTTGGCCCATTTGGCCCATTAGGACCACGAGGAACTTAGGCCCATTGGGCCTCTTAGGCCCATTTGGCCCATTAGGCCCACTAGGACCATTCGACCACATCAGCCCATTAGGCCACTTATGCCCCTTAGGCCCATTAGGACCACTGGTCCCATTAAGACTCTTAGGCCAATGAGTCCCATTAGGACCAATAGGCCCATTAGTCCCATTAGGCCCATCAGTCCCATGAGGCCACTAAGTCCCATGAGGACCATTAGGACCATTATGCATATTACGCCACTTATACCAATTAGGACCATTAGTCCCATGAGGACACTTAGACCCATTTGACCAATGAAGCCCCTTTGGCCCATGAGGGCATTTAGACTTATATGGCCCAGAAATCCCCTTCGACACTTGAGGCCCTTAAGACCCATTAGGCCCACAAGACCATTCGACCACTTAGGGCCATTAGGCCCATTAGATGACTTAGTCCTATTAGGCCCATTCTACCACTTAATCCTATAAGGCCCATTCCACCACTTAAGCACATTAGGCCCATTAGGCCACTTAGTCCCATTAATCCACATAGTCCCATTAAGACCATTGGGCCCATTGGTTCCATTAGGCCACTTAGGCCCATTAGTCCAATTAGATCCATTAGGGCCCATTAGGCCCATCATGTCTATCAGGCCCATTAGGCCCATCGTGTCTATCAGACCCATTGGGACACTTTTCCCCATTGTACCCATCAGGCCTATTCATCCCAGAAGGACCATTTGGCCCATTTGGCCACTAAGGTCCATTAGGCCACTTAGGCCCACTAGGCCCATTGGTCCACTAAGGCCCATTGGGCCACTGAGGCCCATTTTGGCCATTAGGCCAATCAGGCCCATTAGTCTCATTAGGCCACTAAGTCCCATCAAGCTCGTCATGCCCATTCGGCCACTTAAGCCCATTCTCCCAATTAGGCCCATTAGCCTACTCAGGCCACTTTGGCCCATTAGGCCCCTGAGGCCACTAAGGTCCATTTGGAACATCAATACCATTAGGCCACTTAGCCCCATTTGGCTCATTAGGCCAGTTAGGCCACCGAGTCCCATTAGGCCCATTAGGCCACTTAGGCCCATTAGGCCAATTAGGCCCACTTGGCTCATGAGGCCCATTAGGACATTGTGGCACATTTGTCTCATCATGCCAATCAAGCCCATAAGGCCAATTAGGCCCATTAGGCCCATGAGTCCACTTAGGCCCATTCATCTCATTAGGCCACATAATCCCTTAGACCCATTAAGCCCATCAGGCCCATCAATCCCATTAGGACACTTAGGCCCATTCATCCCATTATGCCCTTTATGACCATTAGGCCCATCAGTCCCATTAGGCCACTTAGGCCCATTCCACTAATTAGGCCACTTAGGGCCCATTTATCCTATTATGATCATCAGCCCCATTAGGCCACTTAGGCCCACCAGACCCATTAGGCCCCTTAGGCCCATTCAGTATATTAGGCCACTTATGCCCATTAGGCCACTTATGCCCATTAGGCCACTTATGCCCATTAAGCCCATTCAGGACATCAGGCTACAGAGCCCTATTTGTCCCATTAGGTCACTTAGGCCCATTTGTCTCATTAGGACACTTAGGCCCATTAGGCCCATTAGGTCCATTATGCAACATAGGACCATTAAGCCAATTAGGGCCAGTAGGCCACTCAGGCACATTAGGCCACTTTGGCCCATTAGGGTACTAAGGCCCACTAGACCCCTTATGCCCATTAACCCCATTTGGTCCATTAGGCCACTTTTCCCCATTAGACCACTTAGCCCCCCCCCCCATAGGCCACTTGGGCCACTTAGGCCCATTATGCCCATTAAGACCGTTAATCCACTTAAGCCAATTAGGCCACTTAGGATCATTAGGCCACATAGGCCCATTAGTCCAATTATACCACTTAGGCCCTTTACACCATTTCAAACACTGAGGCCCATTAGGCCACTGGGGCCCATTAGGCCCATTAGGCCACTTGGGCACATTACACCATTTCGGCCACTCAGACCCATTAGGCCCATTAGGCCCATTAGGCCACTTAGGCCCATTCGGCTCATTAGGTCACTCAAACCCATTAGGCTCATTAAGGCCATTAGGCCACTTAGGCCCATTAGGATCATTAGGCCACTAAGGCCAATTAGGAAAATTGGGCCCATTAGGTCACTTTGGCCAGTTAGACTCATTTGGCCCATTAGGCCCATTGGGCCACTAAGGCCCATTTGTCTCATTCATCCACTTAGACACATTAGGCCCATTAGGCCACATAGTCAACTTAGGCCCATGAGGCCCATGAGTCCACTGAGGTCCATTCGACCCATTTGTCCCATCAATCCCATTAGGCCACATAGGCCCATTAGGTCCATTAGGCCACTTAGGCCCATTAGGCCCATTAGTCCACTTATGCCTATTCAGAACATTAGGCTACTTAGTCCCATTAAGCCCATTAGGACACTGAGGACACTTAGGCCGATTAATCCACTTCAGTGCATTACGCCCATTAGGTCCATTAGGGCCATTAGGCCAATTAGGCCCATTATGCGCATTAGGCCCATTAATCCCTATAGGCCCATTAGGCCACTTGGGTCGCTTAAGCCCTATAGGCCCATTTGGCCCATGAGGACCATGCGGCCACTGAGGCTGCTGAGGCCCATCAGGACCATCAGGCGTATTCGGCCACTTAGGCCCATTGGGAACATTAGGCCCATTTTTCCACTTCGGACCATTCGGTGCATTAGGCAACTTGGGCCCATTAGTCCTATCAGGCCCATAAAGCTCATTAGGTCGCTTAGGCTCATTCGGCCCATTATGCCCATCGGGCCCATCAGGCCACCTAGGCCCATTCAGTTCATTAGTCACTCAGGTTCATTAGGCCCATCAGGCCCATCCGGCCCATTAGTCCACCTAGGCCTGTTATGCCCATTAGGCCACTTAGGCCTGTTCGGCTCATTAGACCACTGAGGCCCATTATTCCCATTAGGCCCATTAGGCCCCTTAGGCCACTTAGGCCCATTAGGCCACTGAGGTCCATTTGGCCACTTAAGCCCATTCATCTCATTAAGCCACTTAGGCCTATTAGGCCCATTAAGCCCATTAGGCCACTTAGGCCCATTTGGCCCATTTGGACCATTAGTCCACTGAGGCCCATTAAGATAATTAGGTCACTTATTACCATTAGGACACTTAAGCCCATTAAGTCCAATAGGCCACTTCGACCCCTTAGGCCAATTAGTCCACTTAGGCCCATTAGGCAACTTAGGCCCATTAGGCCACTTAGGCCACTCAGGCTCATTATGCACATTAGGATCATTAGGCCACTTAGGCCCATTATGCCACTCAGGCCCTTTAGGCTACTTAGTCCCATTAAGCCACTTAGTACCATTAGGCCACTTAGGCCCATTAGGCCACTTAGGCCCATTAGTCCAATTAGGCCCATTAGGCCCATTATGCAATTTCATCCACTTAAGCCCATTAGTCCCATTAGACCACTGAGACCCATTATGCCCATTACGATCCTTACACCACTTAGGCCCATTAGGCCATTTCAGCCACTTAGGTTTGTTAGGCCCATTAGGCCACTGAGGCCCACTAGGCCCATTAGGGATATTAGTCCCATTAGGCCACTTAGTCCACTTAATATCATTAAGCTCATTAGTCCACTGATACCCATTAGTCCCATTAAGCCCATTAGGTCACTTAGGCACATTAGGCCATTTAGGCCCATTAGGACACTAGGGCCACTTAGCCCCATTATACCCATTACGCCCATTAGGCCACTAAGTCCCATTAGTACACTTAGGACCATTAGTCCCATTAAGTCGCTTAGGTTCATTAGGCACATTATGCCTCTTAGGCCACTTTGGACCATTGAGCTCATTAGGCCACTGAGGCCCATTCGGCCCATTAGGCAACTTAGGCCCATCCGACCCTTAGGCCATTGAGGCCCATGAGGACCATTAGTCCCATTAGGCTCATTAGGCCACTTGGACCACTTATGCCCATTAGTCCCATTAGGCCACTAAGTCCAATTAGGCACTTAGTCCATTAGGCCCATTAGGCCACTTAGGCCCATTTGGCCCATTAGGCCACTTAGGCCACTTTGTCCCATTATGCCCATTAGGCCCATTAGGCCACTCAAGCCCATTAGTCTACATAGTCCCATTAGTCCCATTAGGACACTTAGGTTCATTTGGCCCATTAGGCCACTTCGACCACTTAGGCCAATTAGGCCAATTAGGCCACTAAGGCCCAGTAGGCCCCTTAGGCCCATTCGGCTCATTAGGAAACTTAGGACCATTAGACCCACTAGGCCTCTTAGGATACTTGGGCCCATTAGATCCATTAGGCCCATTCCGCCACTAAGGCCCATTAAGCTCATTAGGCCACTAAGTCTCATTAGGACCATTTGGCCACTCAAACCCATTAGACCCATTTGACCACTGAGGCCCATTAGGACCATTAGGAAACTTAGGCCCATTCGGCCCATTAGGAAACTCAGGACCATTAGGCCACTAAGTCCCATTATGTCCATTAGGACACTTAGGACACTAAGGCCCATTATACCCATTATGCCCATTTTGCCACTTAAACCCATTAGGCCACTAGGGCCCATTTGGCCACTCAGGCCCATTAGGCCCATTAGGCCACTGAGGACCACTAGGCCACTTAGGCACACTAGACCCATTAGGCCACTTAGGCCCATTAGGAAAATTCGTCCACTTAGGTCCATTAGGACATTAGGCCACTGGGACTCACTGGGCCCATTAGGCAACTTAGGCCCATTATGCCCATTAGGCCACTTAGGCCCATTAGGATACTTAGGCCACTTAGGCCCATTATTCCACTTAGGCTCATTATACCCATTAGGCCCATTAGGTCACTTAGGCACATTAGGCCACTTAGGCCCATTAGGCCCATTATGCTACTTAGGCCCATTAGGACCATTAGGCCACTTAGGCTCATTAGGCCTCTGAGACCCATTATGCTCATTAGGCCACTTAGGCCCATTAGGCCCATTAGTTCCATTTTCGACTTAGTCCCATTAGGCCCATTCATCCACTTAGGACCATTATTCCCCTTGGGCCACTTAAGCCCATTTGGCCACTCAGGCCCAGTTGGCCCATTCAGCCCATTCAGCCCATTCGTCCCATTGGGCCACCTAGGCCCATTCATCCCATTGAGATACTTAGGCTCATTCAGACCATTATGCCACTTAGGCTCGTTCTTCCCATTAGGGCCTTTATGCCACTTAGGCTAGTTAGGCCCTTTAGGACACTTTAGCCAGTTAGGACCATTAGGCTCATTGGGCCCATTAAGCCACTTAGGCTTGTTCATCCAATTAGGAAAATTGGGCCACTTAGTCTAGTTAGTCTTATTAGGCCACTTTGGCCAGTTTGGCCCATTAGGACCATTAGGCTCATTAGGACGCGTTGGCCAGTTAGGCCCATTAGACCCACCCATTAGGCCCCTTGGTCCCCTTACGTGAGTTAGGCCAGTTAGGACCATTCAACCCATTAGACCTATTAGGACCATTGGTCCCATTAGGCATGTTTGGACGATTAGGTTCATTGGTCCCATTAGTTCAGTTAGTCCACTTAGGCCAATTAGACCCATTATGCCCATTGGGCTGACACTTACGCGATTTAGGCCCATTATACCACTTAGGCCCCTTAGGCCCATTGGACCCATTAGGAAAGTGAGTCCAGTTGGGCCCATTCGACCCATTGGGTCTATTAGGACACTTATGCCCATTAGGCCGATTAGGCCCATTCAACCCATTAAGCCACTTAGGCCCATTCGTCCTATTAGGACACTTAGGATAGTTAGGCACAGTTGGCCCATTGGTCCCATTAGGCCCCTTAGGCCAATTAGGCCCATTCGGTCCATTAGTCCCATTAGGCCTCTTAGTCCAGTTAAGCCCATTCGACCACTTATGCCCATTATGCTCATTAGGTCAGTTTGGACCATTAGGCCCATTTGGACCCTTGGTCCCATTAGGCCACTTCAAAGTGCCCAACAGATGATTGTATCGCTAAGAGGGGTAGGGGTTGAATTAGTGGTACTTTTTTATCTTATGTTTCTTTTTAAATGAAACAACCTTTTCCACCTATTAAAGATTCTATTCCATACCAAAAACAATTCAAACACACATCCACAAGAACAATGGGCCTACTGGGTCTAAGTGGGTCTAAGTGGCCTAATGGGACTAATGTTCCTAATGGGTTTAAGTGGCCTAATCTTCCTAATCGACCGAATGGGGCTAAGTGGCCTAATGGGCCTAAAAAGACTTATGGGCCTAAGTGGTCTAATCAGGCTAATCAACCAAATGGTCCAAAGTGTCCAAATTTGGCTAATCATTTGAATGGGCCTAATGGGGCGAATGGGCCTAAGCGGCCTAATGGGCCTAATGGGTCTAAATGGACTAAGTGGCCTAAGTGGCCTAATCATCCTAATCAGATGAATGGGACTAATGGTCCTAAGTGTCCTAATGGGCCTAATGGGTCTAAGTGGCCTAAGTGGCCTAATCGGACTAATCCATTGAATGAGCCTAATGGACCTAAGTGGTTGATTGGGACTAATGGGCCTAAGTGGACGAATGGGCCTAATGGGCCAAATAGGCCTAATAGAGTTAATGGGCCTAAGTGAAAAAATGGGCTTAAGTGGTATAATGGCCCTAATGGGTCAAATGGGCTTAAGTGGCCTAATTGTCCTAATGGGTCTAAGTGATCGAATGGGCCTAGTGGGCCTAAGTTGCCGAATGGGCGTAATGGACTTAATGTGCCTAATTGGCCTAATGGGCCTAATTAGCGTAAGTGGCCTAATGGGCCTAAGTGGAAGAATGGTCCTAGTGTACCTAAGTGGCCTAATGGGCCTAAGTTTCCTAATGGGTCTGGTGGGATGAAGTGGTCGAGTGGGCCTATTGGGCCTAAATGGCCTAATAAGAATAATAGGTATAATGAGTATAAGTGGCCTAATGGGCCTAAGTGGCATAAATGGCCTAGTGGTTCTAATGGGATTAACAGACCTAATGGACCTAATGGGACCAAGTGTCCTGATGTGTCTAATGGGCCTCATGGGCCTTATGGGCCTTATGGGCCTTAGTGGCCTCATGGGCCCAATGTGCCTAATGAGACTAAGTGTCCTAATGGACCTGATGGGCCTCATGGGGGGAATGAACCACATGGGCCTAATGGGCCTGATGGACCTAATGGTCCTAAGTGGAGTAATGGATCTGAGTGCCCTAATGGGCCTAGTGGGGCTAATGGGCCTAATCGGTCTAATGGTGCTAATGGACCTAATTGCCCTAAGTGGCCTAAGTGGCCTAAGTGGCCTAAGTGGCCTAATTGTGCTAATCAACCGTATGGGCCTAATGGGCCTATGTGGCCTAAGTGGATTAATGGTCCTAGTTGGACTAATGGGTTTAATGGGCCTAATGGACCTAATGGGCCTACGTGGCCTAATGGGCCAAGGTGGCCTAATCGAATTAATTGACCGAATGGGACTAATGGGCCTAAGTTGCCTAAGTGTCTTAAATAGCCTAATGGGTTTAATGGGACTAATGAGTTCAACGGGCCATTTTGGCCTAATGGGCCTATGTGGCCTAATGGGCCTAATAGGCCTATGTGGACAAATGGGCCTGATTGGCCTAATGGGAATAATGGTTTTAATGGTCCTAAGTGGGGGTAATGGGCCTAATGGGATAATCAGCCTAAGGGGCCTAATGGGCCTAAGTGGCCTATTCCCCCTAATCGACTGAATGGGCCTAGTGGTCCTAATGGGCCTAAGCAGCCGAATGGGTCCAATGGGCCCAATGGGCCTAATGGGCCTAAGTGGCCTAATTGAACTAAGTGGCCTAATTTGCCTAATTGTCCTAATCAAATGATGGTAAAATTGGCCTAAGGGGCCTAAGTGGCCTAATGGGCCTAATTTCTAGGTGGCCTAGGTGGACTAATTTGCCTAAGGGGAATAATGGGCCTAAGTGGACTAAGTAGTCTAATCAGCCTAATGGGCCTAATGTGGCCTATGTGGCCTAATCGGCCTAATAAACTGAATGGGCCTAATGGTCATAATAGGCCTAAGTGGTCTAATGGGCCTAATGGGTCTAAGTGGCCTAATATTCCTAATTGACTGAATGGCCCAAATGGTCCTAAGTGGTCTAATGGGCCTAAATGGCCTAATGGGCCTATGTGGCCTAATTGGGATAATCGACCGAATGGGCCTTAAGTCACCGAATCGGCCTAATCAATTGAATGAGCCTAATCAGCCTAATCGATTGAATGAGACTAATGGGACTCATGGGCCTAAGTGGAGATTAGGACTAATGGGCCTAAGTGTCCGAATGGGCCTAATGTGACATAATGGGATGAATAGGCCTAAGTGGCCTCATGGGCCTAAGTGGCTTAATGGGCCTAAGTGACATAATGGTCCGAATAGGCCTAAGTGGCTAAATGGGCCTAATAGGCCTCATGGGCTAAAGTGGCCTAATGGGTCACATGGGCCTAAGTGGCCTAATGGTATTCATGGGCCTAAGTGGCATAAGGGGCCTCATGGGCCTAACGAGCCTCATGGTCCTAAGTGACCTAATGGGCCTAAGTGGCATAGTGGTCCTTATGGTCCCTTGTTGCCTCATGGGCCTAATGGACCTAAGGGTCCTAAGTGGCTTAATGAGCCTAATGGGATTAAAGTGATTAATAGGCCAAGGTGCCAAATGGTCCAAATGGGCCTAACTGTATTAAGAGTCCTAATGGGCCTAAGTGGCCTAATGTGCCTAACTGTACGAATGGGCTTAATAGGATTAACGGGTCTATGGACCAAATGGGCCGAATGGGCCTAATTGTCCTAAGTTTCCCAATGGGCCTAAGTGTCCTAATGGGACAAAGTTTCCTAATCAACCTAATGGGTGTAATGGGACTAATGGGCCTAAGTGGACTAATGAGCATAATGGTCTTATTGGGCCTAAGTGGCCTAGTGGGTCTAAGTGGCCTAATTGGCCTAATGGGATTAATGGGTTGAGTGGGCCTAAGTGGCCTAATGGGCCTTATTGACCTAATCAGCCTAATTGGCCTAAGTGGCCTAATGGGCATAATGGGATTAACATGACCAGGGGACAAATGGGCCTAATTATCCTAAGTGGCCAAATGGTCCTAATGGGACTAAGTTTCCTAATGGACCTAAGTTTCCTAATCGGCCTAATGGGTTTAATGGGCCTAAGGGCCTAAAGGGACCAATGGGCCTAATGGGCCTAAGTGGGATAATGGGTGTAATGGGTCTAAGTGGCCTAAGTGGACTATCGACCTAATCGACCAAATGGAATAATGGACCTAAGTTGCCAAATGGGATTAATGGGCCTAATCGGTCTAAGTGGCCGAATCAGCCTAATTGACTGAATGGGCCTAATGGGACTTATGGGCCTAAGTGGCTGATTGGTCCTAAGTGGCTGAATGGTCCGAATGGGCCAAATTGGCCTAGTGGGTCGAATGGGCCTAATGGGCCTAAGTGCCCGAATGAGCATAAGTGGCATAATGGTCCTGACAGGACTAATGGGTGTAAGTAGCTTAATGGGAGGAATGGGTTTAAGTGTCTTAATGGGCCTAGTGGGCCTTAGTGGCTGAATGGGTCAAATTGGCCTAATGCACTTAATTGTCCTAATGGGCCTAATGGGAAAAAGTGGCCAAATGGGTCTAATGAGACCAGTGGACCTAATGGTCCTAATTGACCAAATGGGCCTAAGTGGCCATATGGGCCCAATGGTCCAGATGGGCCGAATGGGCCTTATGGGTCCAATGGGCCAAATGGGCCAAATGTGCCTTGGTGGCCTAATGGGCCTAATGGGACTAATGTGTCGAATGGGCCTAATTTGTGTAAGTGGACTAATGGTCCAAAGTGGCCTAATGGGCCAAAGTTGCCTAATCGGCCTAATGGGATTAATGAGCTTAATGAGCTTAATGTTCCTAATTGGCATAAGTGGCATAATGGGCATAAGTGGCCTAATCGGCCTAATGAGCCTTAGCTTCCTAATCGGCCTAATGGGGCTAAGTGGCCTAATGGGCCTAAGTGGCCTAATGGGCTTAAGGGGCTTAATGAGCCTAGGAACCTAATGGGCCTAATGGGACGAATGGGCTTAGTTAGCATAAGTGACCTAATGCATCTAATGGGCCTAAGTGGCCTAATGGGTCTAAGCATCCTAAATGGGCCTAATAGGCGTAATGGGTGTAATGGTCGTAATGGGTGTAATGGGCCTAAGGGGCCTAATTGGCCTAAGGGGACTAATGGGCCTAAGTGGCCTAATGGGCCGAGGTGGCCTAATGGGCTTAATGGGATTAATAGGACAAGGCTCCAAATGGAACTAATATGCCTATTTTCCCCAGTGACCTAATGGGTTTAATGGGCCTAATGGGTTGAAGTGGCCTAATGGGCCAAAGTTGCCTAATCGGTGTAATGGGCATAATGGTCCAATGGGATGAATGGGCCGAATGGGCCCGGGTGGCGTAATGGTCATAATGGGCATAATTTCTTAAGCGGACTAATGGACTAAAGTGGCCTAATGGGACAAAGTTTCCTAATCAGACAAATGGGATTAATGGGCGTAATGGGCGTAATGGGCCTAATTGGCCTAATCAACTTGTTGGGATTAATGGGTCTAGTGGGCCTAAGTGGCCTAATGGGCCTTAGTGGCCTAATGGGCCTTAGTCTCCTAATCTTCCTAATGGGGCTAAGTGGAATAATAGACCTAAGTGGACTAATGGGATTACTGGGCTTAATGGGTATAGAGGACTAATGGGCCTAATGGGCCTAATGGGACGAATGGGCCTAATTACCCTAAGTGGCCTAATGCCCCTAATGGGCCTAAGTTGCCTAATTGTCCAAACAGGATTAATGGGCCTAGTGTGACTAATGGGCCTAATGGGACTAAGTGGCCTAATCAGACTAATGTGTTTAATGGGCTAGGTGGGCCTAAGTGGCCTAATGGGCCTAATGGGTCTAAGTGGCCTAAGTGGCCGAATGGGACTAATTGTCCTAAGTGGTCGAATGGGCCGGATGGGCGTAAGTGGCCTAATGGGCCTAATGGGTGTAAGTTTCCTAATGGACCGAATGAGCCTAAGTGGCTTGATGGGTCTAATGGGCCTAAGTGGCCTCATGGTCCTTAGTGGCCTAATTGGACTTAATGGCCTCACGGTCCAAATAGGGCTAATGGGTCGAATGGGCCTAAATGGACGAATGAGACTAATGGGCTAAGTGGCCCAATGTTCCTAACGGGTTCAATGAGCCTAAGTGCCCTAATGGGCATAATGGGACAAAGTGTCCAAATGGGCGTAATGGGTCGAGGTGTCCTAATGGGCCCAATGGGCCTACGTGGTTTAATGGGTTGAATGTGCCGAATGGGATGAATGGGCCAAAGTAGCCTAATTGGCCTAAAGGGACTAGTGTTACAAAGTGGCCTAATGGACCTAAGTGAAAAAATGGGCCTACATGGCCTAATGGGGTGAATTGGCCTAAGTGGCTAAATGGACCTAAGTAGACTAATGCGGCTAATGGGCCTAAGTGGATGAATGGTCTTAAGTGGCCCAATGGGACTAATGAGTGTAAGTGGCCTAATGTGCCTAATTTTACTAATGGGCTGAAGTGGCCTAATGGGATTAATGGGTCAAGTGGATGAATGAGCCATATGGGCCTAAGTGGCCCAACTGGGCCAATGGGCCGAATGGGCCGCATGGGCCTAGTGACCTAAGGGGCCTAATGGTCCTAATGGTCCTAAGTGGCCTGATGGGCCGAATGGGCCTAAGTGGATTCATGGGCCTAATGGGCCTAAGTTTCCTAAGTGGTCTAATCGGACTAATCGACCAAATGGGACTAATGGGCCTAAGTTTCCTAAGGGGACCAAGTTTCCAAATGGGCCTATTAGGCCTTAGTGGCCCAGTGGGCCTAATTTACCAAAGTGTCCTAATATTACTAATGGGATGAACAATATGAATGGACCAAATTGGCTTAAGTGGACTAATGGGCCTAATTGGGCTAATGGGTCTAAGTGGCCTAATGGGCCTAAGTGGCTGAATGAGCCTAAGTGGCTTGAACAGGCCTAATGGCCTGAATGGCCTAATGGACGAATGGGCATAATGTGTCGAATGGGCCTAATGGGCTAAAGCGGTCTAATGGGCCTAAGTGGCCTAATGGTTCTAATGGGTTTAATGGCCCGAATGGGCCTAATGGGCCGAACGGGCCTAATGGGTCGAATGGGCCTAATGGGTATAATGGTTCTAATGCGCCTAATGGGTCAAAGTGGCCTAATGGGCCTAATGATCTAAGGGGGTCCAATGGGCCTAATGGGCTTAATGGGACTAAGTGACAGAATGGGCATAATGTGTCTAAGTGTCTTAATGGGCCTATGGGCCTAACTGCACCAATGGGCCTAAGTGGACCATTGGGCCTAATGGGCCCAAGTGGGCCTGGTGGTCCTAATGGGATTACTAGGCTTAATGGTCCTAATGGGCCTGCTGGGCCTACTCGGCCTAATGGGCCTACTAGGCCTAATGGTCCTAATGAGACTAATGGGCCTAAGTGGCATAATGGACCTAAGTGGACTAATGGGAATAAGTTTCCTAATATGTCTAATGGGCCTAATTGTCCTAATGGGTCTAATGGGCCTAAGTGGCCTAATGGGACAAAGTGGACGAATGTGCCTAATGTGCCTAATGGGCTTAATGGGCATGATGGTCTGAAGTGGCCAAATGGGCCTAATGTGCCTAAGTGGCCTAATGGGCCTAATGGGCCTAAGTGGACTAATGGGCCTAATGGGACTCATTATCCTAATGAACCTTAATGCGCATAATGGATCTAAGTGTCCTAATGGGTCAAAGTGGATGAATGGTCCTAATTGGCCTAATGGGCATAATGGGCCTAAAGGGCCATAGTGGCCAAATGGGCCTAATGGACCTAATGGGCCTAAGTGGCCGAATGGGTCTAATGGTCCAAATGGGACAAAATGGACGAATGAGCATAAAGGGCCTAATGGGCATAATAGGCCTTATGGTCCAAAGTGGGAAAATTTGCAAAATGGTCCTAAGTGGCCTAATGGGCCTATTGGGCCTAAGTGGATTAATGGGCCAAATGGGCCTCATTGGCCTAATGGGACTAAGTGAATTAATGGGCCTAATGGGTCGAATAGGAATATTGGGCCTAATGGGATGAAGTGGCCAAATGAGCCAAATGGGACTAAGTGGCATAATGGGCCTAATGTGCCTAAATGGCCTAATGGGACTAAGTGGCATATTGAGCCTAATGGTCCAAAAGGACCTTGGTGGCCTAATGGGACTAAGTGGCCTAAGTGGTCTAATGGGCCTAATGGGTCTAAGTGGCCTAGTGGGCCTATGTGGTCGAATGGGCCTAATGGGCCTAAGTGTCTGAATTAGCCTAATGGTCTGAAGTAGCCTAATGGGACTAAGTGGCCTAATGGACCTAATGGGTTAATGGGCATAATGGGATAAATGGGCCTAATGAGACTCAATGGCCTAATGGTACTAATGGGCCTCGATGGCCTAATGGGCCTAATGGGCCTAAGTGAGCTAATTGGCCTAAGTGGTCTAATAAGCTAAATGGACCTCACTGGACCAATGGGCCTACGTGGCCTAATGGGGCTAATGGGATTAATGGACCTTATGGGTCTAAGTGGACTAATGGGATTAATGGGACTCACTGATCTAAGTGGGTTCATGGGCCAAATGGTCCTAAGTGACCTCATTGGACTAATGGACCTTTGTGGCCTAATGGTCCTAATGGTCCAAATGGGCCTAAGTGGACTAATGGGCCTAAGTGGCCTAATGGGTCTTAGTGGCCTATTGGACCGAATTTCCTAATGGTATTGATGGTCCGAATATAACTAAGTGTCCTAAGGGGCCTAAGTGGCTTAATGGGACTAATGGGCCAAATGGTTCTAATGGGCCCAATGGGCCTAATGGGCCTCATGGACCTAGGTGGCCTGATGGTCCTAAGTGACCTAAGGGACCTAAGTGGACTAATGGGACTAATGGGTATAAGTGGCCTAATGGGCCTAGGGGAATAAGTGGCCTAAGGGGCCTAAGTTGCGTAATGGGCCTAATGGGTCTAATGGGCCTTAGTGGTCTAATGGGCCTAATGCGCTGAATGGTCCTAAGTGGCATAGTGGGCTTAATGGTTCGAATGGTCCTAAGTGGCCTAATCAGCCTAAGTGGCATAACAGGCATAATGGGTCTAAGGGGCCTAATAGGCATAATGGGCCTAAGTGGCCTAAGGGGCCTAAGTGGCCTAATGGTCCTAATGGGCCTAATGAGACTAATGGGCCTAATGGGCCTAGGTGGACTAATGGGACTAAGTTGCATAATGGGCTTAATGCCCCGAATGTGCCTAAGTGGCATAATGGGCATAAGGGGTCTAAGTGGCCTAATAGGCCTAAGTAGCCTAATGGGCCTAAGTGGACTCATGGGCCTAAGGGGCCTAATGGGACTAATGGGCTTAAGTTTCCTAATGGGCCTAATCGGGCTAAGTGGCCTAATGGGTTAAATGATCCTAATGGGATCAATAGGCATAAGTGGACTAATGGGCCTAAATGGCCTAAGTGTCCTAATGGGCCAAATGGGCCTAAGTGGCCTAAGGGGCCAAATGGGCCTAAGTGGCCTAAGGGGCCAAATGGGCCAAATGGTCTCAATGGACCAAAGTGGGATAATGGGACTAAGTGTATGAATGGGCCTAAGTGGACTAAGTGGGCTAATGGGCTTAATGGGCCTAAGTGGCCTAATGAGCCTAATGGGCCTAAGTGGCCTAATGGGCCTAATGGTGGTAATGGGGATAATGGGCCTAATTGTCCTAGTAGGCTTAATGGGCCTAAAGGGCCGAGTGGGCCTGATGGGACTAAGTGTCCTAATGGGCCTAAGTAGCCTAATTGGCCTAATGGGCCCATGTGGCCTAATCAACCTAATGGGCCTAGTGGTCCGAATGGGACTAATGGCACGAATGTGCCTAATGATCCCAATGGGCCTAATGTTCCTAATGGGCCCAGGTGGCCTAATCAACCTAATGGGCCAAATGGTCTGAATGGTCCTAAGTGGCCTAATTGTCCCAATGGGCCGTATGCGCCTAATGAGCCTAATGGGCCTAATGTGCCTAATGTGCCTTTATGGGCCTAAGTAGACCAATGTACCTAAGTGGCCTAATCAGACTAATCAGATTAAGTAGACTAATGGGCCTAATTTTCCAATTGGGCCTAAGTGTCCTAATGGGCATAATGGGCATAATGAGCCTAATAGGCCTAAGAGGCCTAACCATTGTAATGGGCCTAATGGGCCTAAGTGGCCTAATGGTTTGAATGGGCCTAATGGGTCGAGTGGGATGAATGTTCCTAATTGGACTAAGAGGCCTAATGATCCTAATGGGCCTAATTAGCCAAATCGGCCTAACGGGCCTAATGGGCCTAAGTGGTCGAATGAGAAAATGGGCCTAAGTGGCCTATTAGGCCAAATGAGGAGAATGGGCCTAAGTGGCCTAATTGTCATAATGGGCCTAATTACGCCTTATCTATTAGTGTTTCATATATAGTGTTTTCGTTCAAGGTTTTAGTATTTTTTTTGTTCTAATTGGCCTAAATTGGTCTAAATTGGCCTAAATGACCAAATGAACAAATGACTGATTAGCCTAATGGGCCACAGAACTAATGGGTTAATGGCCTAATGACCTAAATAGCCCAATTGGTCTAAACAGACTAATGGACTAATAGCCTAATGGCATAATTGTCATAATGTCTTAATTGACATAAATGAACTAATTGTTCTAAACAACCTAATTAGTCTAAATGGATTAAATAGTCTTATTGGATTAAATGGTCTAATTGGCCTAATTGACCAAATTTGCCTAATTGGACTTAATTGGCCGAAACTACCAAACAGGTCTAAATGGTCTAATTGGTCTAAATAGATTAAATGGACCAGTTGTATTATATGGTCTAATTGTCCTAATTAGCCTAATTGGCCTAATTGGACTAAATTGGCATAAATTGTCAAATCACCAAATGACCAATAGGCCTAATGGTGTAATGAACTAATGGGATAATGGACTAATGGACAAATTGGTCTAAATAGTCTAATGGCCTAATTGGATTAATTGACCTAATTGGTCTAAATGGATTAAATGATCTAATTGGATTAAATGGTCTAACTAGCCTAATTGTCCTAATTGACCTAAATGGTCTAATTATCCTAGTTGGCCTAATGACCTAAATGGCCTAATGGAATAATTGTCCTAAATGAATTAAAGGCCTAAATTTCCTATGGCATAATGACCTAATTGGCCTGATGGCCTAATTTACCTAAACGACCTAATTTTTCTAAATGGACTAATTGGGATAAATGACATAATCAGACGAATTGGCCTAATTTGCCTAATTTTCCTAAATAGACTAATTGGCCAATTTTCTAAATAGCCAAATGGACAAATGATCAACATTACCAAGTGACCGAATAACCAAATTACATAACATAAATGGAATTAGACCGAAATGAATATACAATAGGAATTCATACCATACACATTTTTATCATGATAATTAGTATGTATTGTTTATGTTATGTAACTAGTATTAAATTTATAATTAAATGTATATTTAGATGCTTCTTCATTTTATGGATTTCTTAAACATCTACAATTTTAATTCATTCTAGGTTTATCACTTTCATATTATTCAATAATGTATTATTATACTAATCAATTTCATTTTTAGCAAGAGGAATTTGGCATCAAAGGTCGTATAACTTGAGCAAAATTATTTTCCTTGACTAGGAAGAAAAATATTAGAATAGATATAAATGCACAAACACAAGAAAATATTATATGTTTTTTTATTGATATTTCATATTTTGATACGTAATTCATAATTAAATATCTTCTTTATATTTTCAACAGTGTAGCTTGGAGGCCCTCGATGAGAAAGAAGATGGAAACTTTAGAAAAAAATGATCATTTGAGACAAGTATTAGGTGATGAGTGCCATGGGAGATTCTGATGTCAACCCATGAAAAACATCATACCCACTAGGTATTGGCCCTCATAGAGTGCCTCTAAAATCTATAAGAACCCCAAGCTGAAAAATGATCATGAAGAAGTAGATGAGGCCAAAAAAATAGATATAAGGGAATGTGAAAGAAGTAAATTGGTCACTGAACACTTCCTGAAAGACATGTTAGTTATAAGTCCACCACTTCCATCAGAGACTAATATTACTTTTGATTCATTTGTGACATCAATTCCATCCTTATATGATACCTTGAGTGATTTCAATGAGGGTCCTAGTGGCAGTAGAGCTGATGACGGTGGCGGTGGCGGTGGAAGTTGGGTGGGGAGGGGGGGTTGACGAAGGCGACAACAGTAGTGGTGGTGGTGGTTTTAGGCATAACATAAGTGTGCAAAGATGGATGATGTATTAAAATTTATTTTAAAAATCATTGCTTGAAAATAAGAACGATGATATTTCACGTCAAATTTAAATTTAATTTATTTAATATTTAAAGAAATAACTAACTGTGCTTAGGGATTTTCTTCGTTAGTGAATTTTGATCATCTGAAAATACCCTTTCAGGTTACTATCATTGCACTATGAGGATCCCTGGATAAAATCCCTATAGCAGAAATCCACACATGCTCCTATGATCTCTGAGAAGCACCACTCGATCTCCAGGCTAGTGCAGTGAGTCCAATGTCTTATTTTGTTCATTCTTGATCACTCTTTCTTTGGTCTTGAAGAAATCTTTCTTACACTTCTCATTCTTGAGAGAGAGAGAGAGGAGGATTTGAGAGAAAATTCATTGTGCGCAAGAATTTTCTATTCTCAATTTTTGGATTCTCTACACAATAGACACAACCATCTATTTATAGAGTTGATATTTAAGCTAAAATATTCTTTAATTTCATACCGGCCATTAAATAACATTAATTACCTTAAATAGATCTCATACCGTATAATAATAATTATATAATTATTATTTTGTGGCGCATGCCAACTTGTACAATATAAAAAATTATATACTGTTATTGTTAATTAATATTTGTCAATGGACTCAATCTTGGTCCATTCACACTCCTCTATCATTTATTGAACAACTGAATAAATATTTTATTCATAAATATATATTTTATTTAAAATATAGAAAATAAATATTTATTAAAATATTCAATAAATAAAATAAATATTTTATTCACATGTTGGTGAATAAATATTTATTTACTTTATTTGATCAGTATAAATTGAATAAAATTATTCCTTAGACTTGAGAATAATATGTATTCAATTATTTAAACTCAAATAGAATTTAATCGAGATAAATGGATACTCTTAGTGTGTGACCCTCGAGAATTCCTTCTCATTAACATTAGGAAGACTTGCCTAAAGTCCAACATTACATTCTAGCAATGTTTCAAGGCACCAAAGTGAAAGAACTTGATGTCACAGCATTGAAAACCACATATGAATGCTCAGTTTGTAATATAATCTCTTTTTCACAATATCTCATGAATAAGGTTGCACATCCATGTCACTAACCTATATTTTAAATATTTCTTCCTTTGACTATCTAAAATAAACACACTATTACACCATGGCCATGGAATTTAATGTGAAGGTTTTATTCTAATCAAAGGGTTGAGATATCATATTTTATAAAGATAGAAGAGACAAATCCTTCCTCAACTTATTCATTAATGACATGTCACTAATAGCGCACTCAACGTATCCAACTTCGCCATGAGCTATTATCATCATGGTTTACGACATACATCTAAGTATGAAAGTTATGACATGAATTAATAATAATATTAAAGTATAAGGACCATGACACACACTCATGGATAGGAATATTAGATGACACTAGAACATGCAGAATTCCTACTAACGAGTCTGTTCTCATAATCTCCCATCTTGGAGATTACCAAGTGTGAACTCCATGAGAAGAAGCCTCATATACTTATGAGTACTCATACTTGAAAGTCTATCTAATGTGTGTCCCTTCATAGTACATTATCCAAATGGATTAATTGGCCTAATTGGCCTAAATTAGCCTAAATGGCCAAAATTGGTCTAATTTATTTAATTGGTCTAAATGGTCTAAATTGGCCTAAATGACCTAATTGGATTAAATTTCATAAATTAACTAATCTTCTTAATTAGCCTAATTGGACTAAATGGAATAAATTTTCCTAAATGGCCTAAATGGCCTAAATGGCCTAAATGGTCTAATTGGCCAAAATGACCTAAATTAACCTAATTGGCCTCATTGACCTAAATTCCCAATATCATCTAATTAGTCTAATTGTCCTAAATGGAATAATTATCCTAAATGGACTAAATTTCACAAATCAGCTTAAATTTACTAATTGGACTATTTGGCCTAAACGGCCTAAATTTTCCTAAATGGACTAATTGGTTGTATTGGCTTAAATGGTCTAAATTAGCCTAAATAGCCTAAATGACCTAAATTATTCTAAATGGCCTAAATGGACTAAATTGGCCTAAATAACCTAAATTTTCTAATTGGCCTAATTGGTCTAAATGTCCTAAATGGCCTAAATGGACTAATTTTCCTAAATAGCCTAAATAACCTAAATGACCAAATTGATTAATTGGCCTAAATGGCCTAAATTGGCATAAATGGTCTAATTGGACTAATTGGCCTAAGTGGATTTATTTTCCTAAATGGAAAAATTGGACTAATTTTTATAAATGTACTAATTATCCTAATTATTCTAATTGGCCTAAATTAGCCTAACTGGCCTAAATTGGAATAATTGGTCGAAATGGCCTAAATTGGTCTAAATGGTCTAAATGGCCTAATTTTCCAAAATGGAATAAATGACCTGATTGGTCTAATTTTCCTAAGTGGTATAAATTGACCTAAATGGCCTAAATTGGCCTAAATGGCATAACTTGGCCTAAATAGACTAATTGGTCTAATTGGACCGAATTGCTTAATTGGCCTAATTTTCATAATTGGTCTAAATGAGCTAAATTGGCCTTAATGGGCTAATTGACCTAAATGATCTAGATGGAAAAAATTGGTCTAATTTGACTAATTGGTTTAAATGACCTAAATTGGCCTAAATTGCATAATTGGCCTAAATTGCCTAAATTCTCTAATTGACCTATTTGGCCAAATTGGCCTAAATGGACTAAATTGGTCTAAATGGCCTAAATGGATAAAATTCACCTAAGTAGACTAATTATATTAAATTTACTAAATTGCATAATTATCCTAATTGGCCCAAATGGTCAAAATTGGCATAATCATCTTAAATGGCCTAATCGATCTAATTGACCTAATTGGTCTAAATTATCTAAATTGGCTGAATTGGCCTAAATGGTCTAAATTGGCCTAAATAGTATAAATGACCTAAATTGACCTAAATGGCCTAATTAACCTAAATGACCAAAATTGGCCTAAATGGTCTAAATGAACTAAATTTTTTAATTGGCCTAATTGGACTAATGGGCCTAATTGGAATAATTGGATTAATTGGCCTAAATTGGCCTAAATGGACTAAATATTCTAAATGGCCTAAATGCCCTAAAGGGCATAAATTGGCCTAATTGGCTTGAATTGGTCTCATTGTCCTAAATGGCCCAATTTGGCCTAAACGGACTAAAAGTCCTAATTAGACTAAATGGTCTAAATGGCCTAATTAGCCTAATTGTCCTAAATGACCTAAATTGACCTAAATGGCCTAATGGGCCTAAGGATCGAATGGGCCTAAGTGGCCTATATAGCCTAATCGTTTTAATGGGATTAAGTGGCCAAATGGGACTAATGGGACAAATGGGTCAATGGGCTTAAGTGGCCTAAGGGGCTAAATAGGCCTAAGTGGCCAAATCAGCCAATTGGTCCTAAGTGGCCTAATGGGTCCACTGGGTCAAATTGGCCCAATGGGCCTGAGTGGACTAAGTGGACTAATGGTCCAAATGGGCCTATTGGGCCGAGGTGTCCTAATGGGACGATTAAGCCCCCTTCAGAATGGGCTAATTGGACCAGTTGGCCCTAAGTGGCCTGATTGGCCTAATGGACCTAATGGGATTAATGGACCTATCAGGCCTAAGTGGCCTAATAGGTCCACTATGACCAATTCATCCTAATTTATATAATGGACTAATTGGTCTAAGTGGCCTAATGGGCCCATTATGGTCAATTCATCCTAATGGGCTAATGACCAAATTTCCCTAATGGACCTAATGGTCCTAATGGGCCCAATAGGCCTAAAGGGTCTAAGGGGACTAATGGACCAAAGTGGACGAGTAGGCTGAAGTGGCCTAATGCACTTAATGGGCCTAATGGGCTCAATGGTCCTAAGGGGACCAATGGGCCTAATGGGTCTAAGGGGCCTATTGGACCTAAGGGGCCTAATGGGCCTAAGTGGCCTAAGTGACCTAATAGACTAAATGGGACTATTGGGCCTATTTGGGAGAAGTGACCTAGTGGGCATAATGGGACCAAAGGCCTAATTGGCATAATGGGACTAAGGGGTCCAATCGGCCCAATTGGTCTAATGGGTCTAAGGAGCCTAATGGGCCTAAGTTTCCTAATGGGACTAAGTGGCCTAAGTGACATAATAGGCCTAATGGGATGATTGGATCCGTTGGTCCCAAATGACCTAGTGGTATGAATGGGCCCATTATGGCCAATTCGACCTAGTGGGCCAAATGGCCTAATTAGTCGAATGGGGTTAAGGGGCCCAATGGGACTAATGGATCTAAGGGGCCTAATGGGCATAAGTATCCTAATGTGCCTAAGTCACCCAATGGTAATATAGGGCTTAAGTGGTTTAATTGGGACAATGGGACTAATGGGCCTAATTGGCCCATTATGAATAATTTAGCCTAATGGGTCCAATGGGCCCAAGTGGCCTAATGGGTCGAAGTGGCCTAAGTTGCCTAATGATCATAATGGGACTAATGGTTCCAATCGGTGTAAGTGGACTAAGTTTCCTAATGGACCTAATGGGTCTAATGGTTCTAAGTGGTCTAATGACCCTAAGTAGCCTAAGTTGCCTAATGGGTCCAATGGGTCTAAGTGGCCTAATGGGTCTTAGTGTCCTAAGTTTCCTAATGGGCCTAATGGGTCCAATGGGTCTAAGTGGTTGAATGGGCCTAAATGGCCTAAGTTTCCCAATGGGCCTAATGGCCCTAATGGGTATAATGGGCCTAAGTGGCCTAATAGGCATAATGGGTCTAATGGGCCTAATAGGTGGAATGGGTGGAATGTGCCTAAGTTGCCTAATGGGATGAATGGGATAAATGGGCCTAAGTATCCTAATGGGCATAAGTATCCTAAGTTGATAATGGGTTTGATGGGTCCAATGGGCCTAAGTGGCCTAATTAACCTTAGTGGCCTAAGTTCCCTAATGGGCCCAATGGGCCTAATGGATCCTATGGGCCAAATGGGTCCAACTGGCCTAATTAGCCAAAGTTACCTAATGCGCCTAATGGGATGAATGGGCCAAATGGGACCAATGTGCCTAATGGGTCCAATGGGCCTAAGTGTCCTAAGTTTCCTAATGGGTCAAAGTGGCCTAATGAGCTTAATGGGATTAAGTGTCCTAATGGGCCTAATTGGCCGAAGTGGACAAATGGGCCTAATGGGCATAAGTGGCCTAACGGGCCTAATGGGTAATGGGACTAATGGGTATAATGGGTCTAATAGGTCTAAGTGGAAAAATTGTCCTACATTGCCTAAGTTTCCTAATGGACTTAATGGGTCCAATGGGTATAAGTGGATCAATGGCCCTAAGTGGCCTAAGTTGACTAATGGGCCTAATGGTACTAATGGGTCTAATGGGCCTAAGTAGCCTAATCAGTCTAGTGGGTCTAATGTACATAATGGGCCTAATGGGTTAAATGGGCCTAAGTGGCCTAATGTTTCTAATGAGTCGACTGGGACTAAGTTTCCTAATGGGCCTAAGTTTCCTAAGTTACTTAATGGGCCTAATTGTTGTAATGGGCCTATGTGGCCTAATGGGCCTAAGTGACCTAAGTTACCTAATGGGCCCAATGGGCTGAATGGGCCGAATGGTCCTAATAGGACTAATGGGTCCAATGGGCCTAAGTGGCCTAATGGGCCGAAGTGGCCTAATGGTCCTCAAGTGCCTATTTGGCCTAATGGGCCTATTAGTCCAAAGTGGCCTAATGGGCTGATGTGGCCTAATGGGCCTCATGTGACTAACAGGACTAAATGGTCAAATGGGCCAAATGGGATAATGGTCCAAAGTGGCCTAATGAGTCTAATGGGTGTATGTGGCCTAATGGGCCTAATAGGCCTAGGTTCCCTAATGGGCCTAAGTGGGAAATGGGCCAAATGAGCCAAATGGGCCTAAGTTCAATGATTTATGAAACTTGATTGACAAAAAAATCCAAAGTGGGGATTGTTGGGACCATGCTGATGAGGAAGGTGTTTGTTTTCATGTGTTGTATTTTGGTGTCAAGGAAAGCTTTAGAAGAAAGATAATCACCTCACTTTGTATTTTGTGGAAATCATACTAGCCATTGTTTTCAAAATAACTAGACTCACTCTATCCATTATAATGAGGAAAAGATGTTTAAATGAAAAGGCACTAATCAGACTTGTCTTGGGTCTGGTATATGAAAGGATCATAATGAGGAATTGATCGTTATATGGAAAGAGAGAATCGGTTGCATAGAGAATGCATCTTGCAGGAAGTAAATGTTCATAAGATTCACACTTGATCTGGTATGAAAGAAGTGTTTGTTTTGATAAAGTATATATGTCTACTAACTATAATAAAATTAAATTTGACTATGCTTTTCTGATTCATATTTTATAAATCATAATTTTATTGAAGAACTTATCATGAATGCTTGATGGGGGAAAGGGGAAAAGAGGTATTCCAAATCGTATCTAGATTTGTTGTATCTAGGTGGAAGAGAAGAAAGAGATGATTCTAATCTAAAATGAATGGTACCTAGTGCAATCAAAAAGTGAAATCGTACCCACTGAGGCCCATTAGTACCATTAGGCCCATTAGGCCACTTAGGCCCAGTTGGCCCATTTGGCCACTTTGGACCATTAGGCCCATTATGCCTATTCGGCCTATTAGGCACATTCATCCACTTTGTCCCATTAGGCCACTTAGGCTCATTTGGCACATTAGGCCCGTTAATCCAATTAGGCCCATTAGGCCACTTAGGCCCATTAGTCCCATTTGGCCACTTTATCCCATTAGGACCATTATGCCCACTCATCTACTTTGACCCATTAGGACCATTATTCCCATTAGGCCACTTAGGCCCATTAGGTTCATTAGGCTCATTATGCCCATTATGCCCATTTGGCCTATATGTCCATTCGTCCACTTTAGCCCATTAGGCCACTTAGGCCCAATAGGTGCATTAGGCCCATTAGGCCACCGAGGTTCATTAGGCCCATTAGGCCACTGAGGATCATTAGGACCATGCGGAAACTTAGGCCCATTTGGCCACTTCAGGAAATTATTCCCATTAATCCCATTATGCCTATTCATCCACTTTGGCCCATTAGGCCACATAGGCCCATTAAACCCATTAGGAAACTTAGGCCCATTATACCCATTAGGAAACTTATTCCCATTAGGACACTTAGGCACATTATGCCACTTAGGCCCATTAGTCTCATTAGGCCTAGTTGGCCTAGTAGTCCCATTATGCCTAGTAGGCCCATTATGCACAGTAGGCCCACTTAGGCCCATTATGCCCATTAGGCCCATTGGTCAACTTAGGAACATTTGGCCCATTGGTCCACTTAGGCCAATTAGGACCATTCAGACACATAGGTCCATTATGCCCATTATGTTGATTTGGCCATTGAGGCCCATTATGCCCATTAGGACCATTCTTCCACTTTGGCCCATTAGGCCACTTTGGCCCCTTAGGCCCATTATGTAACTTAGGACCATTATGTCCATTATTCCACTTCGAACCATTAGGGAACTTAGGCCCATTAGGCCACTTAGGCCCATTAGGCCACTTAGGCCCATTATGCCATTAGGCCCATTTGAACCATTTGGCCTGTTTGGCCCATTGGGACTATTATACCACTTTGGCCTATTATCCCACTTATGCCCATTATCCCCATTCAACTCATTAGTCTCATTCATACCATTAGGCCCATTCTATCCATTCAACCACTTAGGGCCATTAGACCACTTAGGCCCATTAGGCCCATTGGTCCACTTAGGCCCATTAGGACCATTATCCCACTTAATCCCTCTAGTCCCATTGGTTCACTTAGTTCTATTACGCCCATTACTCCCATTAGGCTCATTAGGTCCATTTGTGAACTTAAGACCATTACGCCCATTAGGTCCACTTGGCCCAATAGTTCCATCAAGCCTAGTAAGTCCATTAAGCCACTTCGTCCCACTAGGCCCATTAGACCCATATGACACATTCGGATAATTAGGCCCATTAGGCCCATTGGACCCTTTAGTCACATTCGACCCATTCAGACTATTACGCCCATTGGACCCTTTAGGCCCATTCAGCCCAATAGGCCACTTCGGTCTAGTTAGCCCATAGGGCCCATTAGGCCACTTCGGCCAATTAGGCCCATTCAACTAATTCACCCCACTAGACCACTTCGTCCCATTGGGTCCGTTCAACCCATTATGCCCACTAGAACCATTAGGCCACTTAGGTCCATTAGGCCACTTAGGAGCATTAGGACTATTAGGCCACTTAGGCTCATCCGGATCATTAGGCCCATTCAGCCAATTAATACCTTTTGGCCCATTAGGCCCATTCAGAAACTTCTGCCTATCCAGTCCATTAGGCCCATTGGGAAACTTAAACTCATTCGTGTCATTAGGCCCATTACGCCACTTAGGCCTAATTGACATATCAAGACCATTAGGCCACTGAGACCCATTTTTCCAATATAGCCAATTTGGAAACTTAGGCCAATTAGAACCATTAGGCCCATTCAGTCCATTAGTTCCATTCGGCCACTTAGGCCCATTAGGCTCATTTGTCCCATTAGGCTACTTAGGCCCATTCAGCCCATTAGGCCACATAGGCCCTTTCAGTCCATTTGGCCCATTCAGTCCATTTGGCTCATTCTCCCACTTAGGCCCATTAGGCCCATTAGAACACTTAGGCCCATTGGGCTCATTAGGCCACTTAGGCCCATTTGGTAACAATTATGTCACTTAGGACCATTAGACCACTTTGGTCAATTAGGTCCATTAGGCCCATTAGGCCACTTAGGACCATTAGGCCCATTAGGCCGGTTATGCCACTTAGGCCCATTAGGTTGCTTTGGCCCATTAGGCTCTTTAGGCCGATTAGGCCACTTAGGCCAATTAGGCCCATTAGGCTGATTCATCCCATTCAACCCATTAGGCCACTTAGTCCCATTAGTCCCATTAGTCCACATAGGCCCATTATGCCCATTGGACCCATTAGACCACTTAGGCCCATTAGGCTATAATTATGCCACTTAGGCCCATTAGGCCCCTTTGGCCAATTAGGCTCTTTAATCCAATTAGTCCACTTAGGCCCATTTGGCCATGTAGGACCATTATGCAACATGGGACCATTCGTCTTGTTAGGCCCATTAGCCCCATTAGGCCATTAGTACCTTTAGGCCACTTAGGCCCATTAGGACCATTAGGACACTTTGTCCCCTTAGGCCACTTAGGCTTGTTAGGCCCATTTGTCCCATTAGGCCACTTAGGCCCGTTGGGAAAATTTGGCCACTTAGGCCCATTAGGCCCTTTAGGCCCATTAGGACACTTAATCCCATTATAACCATTCGAACCATTAGGCCCATTAATCCCATTAGGCCACTTAGCCTCATTAGGTCACGTAGGCCCATTCAGCCCATTAGGCCCATTAGTCCACTTAGGCCCATTAGTCCACTTAGGCCCATTAGGCCACTTAGGCCTAGTAGGCCCATTAAGTCGTTTAGGCCCATTGGGCCATTTAGGCCCATTAAGCCCACTAGGCACATTTTTTCCATTAGGCCCACTGGGACACTTAAACCCATTCAGCACATTAGGCCCCTTAGGCCCATTAGGCCCATTTGACCACTTAATCCCATTACACCCATTAGGACCATTAGGTTGATTAGGACACTTAGGCCCATTAGGCCAATTGGTCCTATTGAGCCCATTAGACAACTTAATCCCATTAGTACCATTAGGCTACTTAGGCCCATTAGGCTGATTAGGCCCATTAGGCCACTTAGGCCCCCAATCCCTTTAGTCCCATTAGGCTCATGAGGCCATTTAGGCCCATTATGCCCATGAGGCCACCTAGGCCCTTTAGGTCCATGAGGCCACTTATGCCCATTAGGCCCATTAGGCCACTTAGGACTATTAGAACCATTAGGCCACTTAGTCTCTTTAGGATCGTTATGCCACTTAGGCCCATTAGGCCACTTAGGCTCATTAGGTCGATGAGGCCACTTTGGACCATTATGCCCATTTGGCAACTTTGGCCACTTTATCCCATTATGCCAATTAGTCCATTTAGTCCCATTAATCACATTATCCTGATTAGTCCACTTAGGCCCATTAGGCCACTTTGTCCCATTAGGCCTATTAAGACACTTTGGACCATTAGGCCCATTAGACCACTTCAACCCACTAAGCCCATTATGTCGATTAGGACACTTAGGCCCATTAGGCCCCGTAGGCCACTTAGACCCATTAGGCCCATTAGGCCAATTAGTTCATTAGGCCCATTAGGCCATTAGGCCATTAGGCCATTATGCCCATTCGACCACTTAGTCTCATTAGTCCCATTCGACAAATTTGGACCATATAGCCCATTAGGCCCATTAGGCCCATTGGACCACTTAGGCCACTTAGGCCCATTAGGCCCATTGTACCACATAGGCCACTTAAGCCCATTAGTCCCATTATAACTATTAAGCCTATTTGGTCCATGAGGTCAATGAGGCCCTTTAGGGCACTGTGGTCCTTAAGGCCCATGAGGCCACTTAGGCCCATTAGCCCCATCACACCACTTAGGCCCATTAGGCTCATTAGGCCACTTACTCCCATTAGGTCCATTGGGCTAATTAGGGCCATTCATCCCATTTGTCCACTTAGTCCAATGAGACCCCTTAGGCCACTTAGGCCCATTATGCCCATTGGGCCACTTAGGCCTATTAGGCCACTTAGGCCCATTAGGCCGATCAAGACACTTAGGCCCATTAGGCCCATAAGGCCACTTAGGCCCACTAGGACCATTAATCAAATTAGGATGATTAGGCCACTTAATCCCATTAGTCCACTTAGTCCCATTAGGCCCATTAATCACATTAGGCCCATCAGAACCATTAGGCACCTTAGGCCCATTAATCCCATTAGACCGATTAGGCAACTTAGGCCCATTAGACGCATTAGGCCACTTAGGCTATTTAGGCCAATTCATCCCATTAGGCCCATTAGGCCCCTAGGACCATTAAGCCCAATAATCTCGTTAGAAAACTTAGGACCATTATGCCACTTATCCCCACTAGGCCGATTAGGTAACTAAGGGTGATTATGCCACTTTGACCCACTCAGCCCATTAAGCCCAGTAGGTCGATTTGGTCACTTAGTCCCATTAGGCCACTTAGACCAATTAGGCCCATTAATCCCCTTAATCCCATTAGTATAATTAGGAAACTTTGGACCATTAGGCCACTTTGGATCATTAGTCCACTTAGGCCAATTAGGCCAATTAGGCTCATTAGGCCCATTAGGCCACTTAGGCCCATTTGGACCATTCAGCCCATTGGCCACATTATGCCCATTAGGCTGATTAGGAAACTTTTTCCATTAGGTGAATCCGACCCATTAATCCCATTAGGCCCATTAGACCCATTAATCTATTAATGCCAATTAGGCCCATTTGGCCCATTTGGACCCTAGTCTCGTTAAGCCCATTAAGCCCATTAGGACACCTAATCCCATTAGACAACTTATTCCCATTAGTCCCCTTTGGTCCACCAGTCCCTTTCAACCCACTATTACCATTACTCCTATTAGGCCACTTAGGCCCATTAGGCTGCTTAGGTCCTTTAGGCCGCTGAGGACCATTCAGTCCATTAGGACCATTTTTTTGTAAAGCCCGTTAATCCCATTAAGCCCATTAGGCCACCCAGGCCCATTGATTTACTTAGGACAATTAGTCCCCTTAGGTCAATTAGGCCACTTAGGCTCATAATCTCATTAGGCCCATTAGGACCATTAAGCCTATATGGTCGATTATGCCACTTAGGCCATTTAGGCCCATTAGTCCACTTAGGCCTATTAGGCCCATTCGACCCATTTAGAACCTAGGCCTGTTATGACCATTAATCCCATTAGGCCCATTCATCCACTTGGGTCCATTAGGCCACTTAGGCCCATGAGGTCCAAGAGGTCCACTTAGGCCCATGATGCCCATTAGGTCCATTAGGCCACTTAGTCCTATCAGGCACATTAGGCTAGCCAATTAGGCCTATCAGGCCCATTCATCCACCCAGGTAAATTAGGCCCAATGGGCCACTTAGGCCCATTCAACAACCAAGGATGATTTTTCCCATTAGGACACTTAGGCCCATTAGCACAATTTTTCGATTAGGCTGATTTGGCCACTTAGGCCACTTAGGCCCATTAGGACCACTGGCCACTTAGGCCCACTAGTCACATTAGGACCATTTGAACCATTAGACCACTTAAACCCATTAGGCCCATTAGGAAACTTAGGCTCATTAGGACCACTAGGCCCGTTAGGCCACTTACGCCCCTGAGGCCCATTGGTCCCATAAGGCCCATTAGGACCATCCATACACTTAGGCCAATTACGACCATGAGAACACCTAGGACCATTAGGCCACTTTGGCCCATTATGCCCATTCTTCCACTTAGGTCCACTAGGCCCATTCGTCCACTTAGGCTCATTAGGCCCATTCGAGCACTTAGGCCTATTGATCCATTAAGCCACAAAAGGCCCATTATTCCCATTAGGCCCATTATTCCCATTGGTCCTATCAGGTCCATGAGTCCCATTCGGCCATTGAGGCTCATTCGACCCATTAAGCCCCTCAGACCCATTAGGCCCATTAGGCCAATGAGGCCCACTATTCCCATTAGGCCACTTAGGACACTTAGGCCCATTTGCCACATTAGGTCCATCAGACCCATTAGGCCACTTAAGCCCACTAGGCCCATTAGGACACTTAGGCCCATTAGGCCCATTGGGCCACTTGGTCCCATTATGCCCGTTGGGCCTACCAGGCCCATTTGGATCATTAGGAAAATTCATCCACTAAGTCCCATTCGGCAAATCAAGCCCATTAAGCCCCTTAGACCCATTAGGCTCACTCGTCCCATTAGAACACTAAGTCCCATGGGGCCCATTGAATCACTTAGACCTGTGAGGCCCATTAGGCCCATCAGGCCCATCAGGCCCAATAGGACAATTATTCCCATTCGGCCCATTAGGCTCCTTATGCCCATTCAGCCCATTGGGCCACTAAGACCCATTAGGCCCATTGGGCCTATCAGGACAATTAGGCCCATGAATCCAACTAGGCCATTAAGGCTCATTAGGCCCATCATGCCCATTCATCAACTTAGGCCCATTATACCCATTAGGATACTTAGGCCACTAATGTCCATTAGTCCCATAAGGCCCCTGAGGCCACTAAGGCCCATCATGCCCATTAGGTCACTTAGGCCCATTAGGCCTATTAGTCCCATTCATCTCATTAGGTCACTTAGGCCCAATAGGCCCATTAGGACACTTAGTCCCATTAATCCACTGATCACCATTAGGACCATTAGGTTGCATAGGCCCATTAAATACATTAGCCCCATTAGGCCACTTAGGCCCATGATACCCATTAGGCTATCAGGCCCACGAGGACACTAAGTCCCATTAGTCACATTATCCTCATTTGGCCCATCAGGCCTTTTAGACCCATTAGTCACATTAGGCCACTTAGGCCAATTCAGCTCATTAAGCCACTTAGGACTATTCATCCCACGAGGTCCATTCAGCCACTTAGACGCATTCAGCCCATTCAGACCATCAAGCCCATCAAGCCCATTAGGTCACTCATGTCCATTCGACTCATTAGGCCACTTGGGCCCATTAGGCCTATTAGGCCACTTAGGTCTATTAGGCTCATTAGGCCCATTTGGCCACTTAGGCCCATTCAACTCATTAGTCCACTTAGGCCCATCAGGACCATTAGGCCCATTAGTCCACTAAGGCCTATTTGGCCCATTAGACCACTTAGGCCCATTTGACCCATTAGGCCACTTAGTCCCATTAGTCCCATTAGTCCACATAGGCCACTTAGGATGATTAGGCCCATTAGGTCACTTAGGCCACTTAGGACAATTTAGGTCATTAGGCCACTAAGGCCCATTATACCCATTAGGCCACTAAGGGCCATCAGGCCATTTAGGCCTCTTAGGCCCATTAGGACCATTAGTCCATTGAGTCTCATTAGGCCCATTAGGCCAGTTAGGACCATTAGACCACTTGGGACAATTATGCCACTTAGGCACATTAGGCCACTGAGGCCCATTAAGCCACTTAGGCCCATTAGGCTCATTCGTACACTTAGGACACTTAGGCCCATTAGGCCACTTAGTCCCATTTGGTCTATTAAGCCACTTAGTCAACTTAGGCCCATTATGTCCATTATGCCCATTCGGCCACTTCGTCCCATTAGGCCACTTAGGGCCATTAGGCCACTTAAGCCTATTAGGACCATTTGAACCATTAGTCCACTTAGGCCCATTCGGCCAATTAGGCTACTTATCCCCACTAGGCCACTTAGGCCCATTAGGCCCATTAGGCCACTTAGGCCCATTAGACCACTTCTACCACTTTGGACCATTAGGCCCATTAGGCCATTGAGGCCCATTCAGCCACTTAGGCCCCCTTAGCCCATTAATCCCATTAGGCTGATGAGTCCATTTAGGGCTATTAGGCCACTTAGGCCCATTAGGCCCATTATGCCCCTTTGGCCCATTAAGCCCATTAGGCTGATTAGGCCACTTAGGCCCATTATGACACTTAGGCCCATTATGCTTATTGGGACAATTAGGTTAATTAGGCCCATTCAACCCATTAGGTCCATTTGACCCATTAGGCCCATTCGTCCAATTAGGCCCATTTTTCCCCTATGCCACTTATGCCCAGTAAGACCATTAGGCCACTTATGTCCATTAGGCCACTTAGGCACATTAGGCAGATTAGGACATTAAGGCCCTTTCGGTCCATTAGGCACATTGGGTCACTTAGGTCCACTAGGACCATTAATCCCATTAGGATGATTAGGCCACTTATTACCATTAGGCCTCTTAGGCCCATTCGACCAATTAGGCCATAAGGTGAATTAAACCCATTAGGTCGATTAGGCAACTTTGGCCCATTAGACCCCTTAGGCCCATTAGGTCGATTAAGACTATTAGGCCCATTAGGCCCATTCGACCCATTTGGACACTTAGGACCATTAGTCCTATTAGTCCCATTAGTCCTATTAATCCCATTAGGACGATTAAGAAACTTTGGCCCATTAGGCCACTTTGGCCCATTTGGCCACTTCAGCCAATTATGCCCATTTGGCACATTAGGTCCACTTGGCTCCTAGGCCCATTAAAACCAGTATTCCCATTAGTCCACCTAGGCCCATGAGGCCACAAATGCCCATTTGGACCATTATTCCATTTAGTCTCATTAGGAGGATTAGGCCACTTAGGCCAATTAGGCCACTTAGGCACATTGGACCCATTAGGCCACTTAGGCCCATTCGGCCCATTTGGCCCATTAGGCCAATAATGCCCATTTGGACCCTAGGCCTTTGAGTCCATTAAGAACATTAGGCCACCTAGGCCCATTTGGTCACTTAGGCCCATTAGGTCCCTTAGGCCCATTATGCCACTTAGGCCCATTACGCCCCTTAGGCTTATTAGGCCCATTAATCCCATTAGGTTGATTAAGACACTTAGTCCCATTAGGCCACTTAGAACGATTAGGCCCATTAGGTCCATTCAACCCATTAGGCCCATTTGGCACCCAGGTCCATTAATCCCATTCATCCCATTAGGCCCCTTAAACCCATTAGACCCCTTGGGCCCATTAAACCCATTAGGCCACTTAGGCCAATGATGCCCATGAGGCCAGTTAGGCCCATGAGGTCCATGTGGCCTTTTAGGCCCATTATGCCTACTAGGCCCATTAGGCCACTTTGACCCAATAGTCCCATTAGGCCACTTAGGCACATTAGAACCATTAGGCCCATTTATACATTAAGCCCATTAGGTCCATTAGGCCACTTGGGCCTATTAGGCGCATTAGGACACTTAGGTCCATTAGGACCATTAGGCCCATTAGGCCCATTAGGTGACTTAGGACCATTAGGACACTTAATCCACTTAGGACCATTAGGCCCATTAGGCCACTTAGGCCCATTAGGCCCACAAGGCACATTAAGACCATTAGCCCACTGATCCCATTATCCCATTAGGCTGATTAGGCCACTTAGGCACATTAGACCCATTACGCCCATTAGGCCCCTTAGGCCCATTAAGACCATTTGGCCGATTAGGTAACTTAGGCCAATTAGGCAACTTAGGCTCATTCGACCCACTAGGCCACTTAGGCTAATTAGGCCCATTCGGCCCCTTAGGCCCATTTGGCCATTATGCCCATTTGGACCATAGGGCCATTAATCCCATCGGGCCACTTAGGCCCATTAGGCCGACTAGGCACATTAGGGCGATTAGGCCACTAAGGCCTATTAGGCCTCTTAGAACCACCTGGCACATTAAGCCCATTAGGCCAATTAGGCCACTTAGGCATGATAGGCAACTTAGGGCCATTAGGCCCATTAGGCCACTTAGTCCAATTTGGCCCATTAGGAACATTAGGCCACTTAGGCCCATTAGGCCCACTAGTCCCATTAAGCCCATTAGACTGATTAAGCAACTTTGGCCCATTAGTCCACCTAGGCCCATTAGGCCACTTATACCAATTAGGCCCATTAGACCCCTTAGGCCCACTGGGCCCATTTGGCCCCTCGACCTGTTAAACCCATTAATCCCATTAGGCCACCTAGGCCCATTAGGCTGCTTAGGCCCATTTTGGCCCCATAGGTCAGTTAGACCCATTTGGACCATTTGGACCATTTGGACCATTTAGTACCTAGGCCCATTAATCACATTAAGTCCATTAAGACCATTAAACACATTAAATCCATTAGGCCAATTAGGCCTCTTAGGCCCTATGGGCCCATTGGGCCCATGAGGCCTGTTAGGACACATCGGTCCATCAGTGCCATCAGGCCCATTCGACCACTTCAGCCTATTTGGCCCATTATTCCACTTAGGCCCATCAAGACCATTAGGCCCATTCGTTCAATTAGGATGATTAGTACACATAGGCCACTTAGGCCCATTAGGACCATTGGACCACTTAGGCCCATTGTCCCATTAGGCCACTTAGGCCCATTCTCCCATTAGTCCAATTAGGCCCATTAGTCCCATTCAGCCCATTTGTCCCATAAAGCCACTTAGGTCCATTAGGCCCATTAGTCCCATTTGGCCCATTAGTCCACTTAGGCACATTAGGCCACTTAGGCCCAATGGCCCATTTGGCCACTTAGGCCCATTGAGCCCATTAGCCCAATTTGTCCCATTAGGCCCATTAGGCCCGTAAGGCCACTTATTCCCATTGGACCCATTAGTCCCATTCAACCCATTAGGCCCATTGGGCGCATTAGTCCCATTAGGTCCATTCGAGCACTTGATCTCACTAGGACCATTAGACCACTTAGGCCCATTAGGCTGCTTACACCCATTAGGTCCATTAGTCCAATGAGGCATACTGAGACCATTAGGCGCATTCGACCACTTAGGCCCACTAGGCCCATTAGGCCACTTAGGCCCATTCGGCCCATTCATCCACTTACGCTCATTTGGCCAATAAGGACTATTATGCCACTTAAGCCCATTCTTCCACTTAGTCCCATTAGTCAAATTAACAACATTATGCCAAATTGGCCCATTGGTCCCATTCAGCCACTTAAACCCATTAGTCTCAATCAGCCACTTAGGCCCATAAGGCTCATTAGGCCCATTCGATTGATTAGGATAATTCACCCACTTAGGCCACTTAGACCCATTAGGCTGATTAGGCCCATTCAACCCATTAGGTCACTTAGCCCATTAGGCCCACTCAGTCGATTAAGATTATTAGGCCACTTAGATCACTTAGACTCATTAGGCCCATTAGGCCCATTAGGCCACTTAGTCCCATTAGGCCCATTATGCCCATTTGATCGATTAGGCTGACTAGACCATTGTGGCCCATTTGGTCAATTAGTCAAATTAGGCCACTTAGGCCCATTAGAAACTTTATTCCCATTAGGACACTTAGGCTCATTAGGCCCATTAGGCCCATTCATTCGATTAGGTAGATTAGGTTAGTTAGGCTCATTAGGCCACTTAGTCTCATTAGGCCCATTAGGCCCATTCAGTTGATTAGGATGATTATGCAGATTGGGTCCATTATGCCCATTTGGACACTTCGACCCATTAGGCTCATTAGGTCACTTAGGTCCATTAGGCCCATTCGGTTGATTAGGCCGATTAGGCCGCTTAGGTCACTTAGGCCCATTATGCCAATTATGACCATTAGGCCCACTAGGCCCATTTGGCCCATTTGGACACTTAGGATACTTAGGAAGTAGGCCCATTAGGCCTATTATTCCACTTAGGAAAATTAGGCCCATTAGTCCCATTCGGCCGATTAGGCCGATTAGGAAACTTAGGCCACTTAGGCCCATTAGGACCATTATACACATCAGGCCACTTAGACCCATTAGGATAATTAGGCCAATTAAGACCATTTAGTCGATTAGGGGATTAGGAAACTTAAGCACATTAGGCCCATTAGGCCACTTAGGCCCATTTGGCCCATTAGGCCACTAAGGCCCATTAGGCCAATTAGGCCCATTCGACTCATTAGGACACTTAGGTTCATTAGACCCATTCGTCCACTTAGACCCATTAAACCCATTAGGCCCATTAGGACACTTAGGCCCATTAGGCCCATTAGGCCCATTAGGCCACTTAGGCCCATTAAACCCATTAGTCCCATTAAGCCCATTAGGCCCATTTGGTGACTTAGGCCAATTAGGCTACATAGTCCCATTAGTCCACTTAGGCCCATTGGGCCCATTAAACCCATTAGTCCCATTAGGCATGTTAGGCCACTTAGGCCACATAGGCCCATTAGGCCCATTCAATTGATTAGCCCGATTAGGCCACTTAGGCCCATTAGGCCATGTAGGACTATCAGGCCCATTAAGACACTTGGGCCTATTAGGGCCATTAAACACATTAGTCCCACTAGGCCCATTAGGCCTGTTAAGCCACTTAGGCCACTTAGGCCCATTAGGCCCATTGGGTCGATTAGGCCCATTAGACCCATTATGCCCATTAGTCCCATTAGGCCCACCCAGCCCACTTTTCCCACTAGGCCCATTAGGGCACTTAGGCCCATTCAGACCATTAGGCCACTTAGGACCATGAGGCCCATTAGGCCCATCAAGTCCATGAGGCCCATGAGGGGCATTCCGTCCATGAGGCCCTTTAGGCCCATGGGACCCATCAGGCCCATTAGGACACTTAGGCCCATTAGGCCCATTAAGATAATGAGTCCACTTAGGCCCATGAGGACCATTCACCCCATCAGGCCACTTTGGCCCATTAGGCCCATTAGGCTCATTAACTCCATCAGAACCACTAAGATCCTTAAGACACTTAGACCAATTAGGCCACTTAGACCCAATAGGACCATTGGGACCACTGGTCCCACTCATCCCATTGGTCCCATTGGGCCCATTAGGCCACTTAGGCCCATGAGGCCCATTGGTCCCATTAGGCCACTTCTTCCCGTTAATCCCATTCAGCTCTTTAGGCCCAATTATGCCACCTAGGCCCATTAGGCCCATTATTCTCATTGGGCCCATGAGGCAACTTAGGCCAATGAGTCCCATTTGGCCCATGAGACCCAATAGACCCATCTGACCAATTAGGCCCATCCATCCCATTAGGCCCTTTAGGCCCACTCATCCCATTTGGCCACTTAGGATCATTATGCCACTTAGGTCACTTGGGTCCATGAGGCCCATTAGGCTTATCAGGCCCATTAGGCCACTTAGCCCCATTAGGCCCATTAGGCCACCTAGGACCATTAATCCCATTGGGCCCATGAGGCCACATAGGCCCATTAGTCCCATTAGGCCCATTAGGCCCATTAGGACCATTATAACCATGAGGCCCATTAGGTCCATCAGGCCACTTAGTACCATTAGACCCTTTAGTCCCACTGGGCATATTTGGCAACTTAGGCCCATTAGGTGCATTAGGCCACTTAGGCCCATTAGGCCCACTAGGTCCATTCAGCCACTTAGGCCTAGGAGGCCCAATTAGCCCATGAGGCCCATTAGGTCCATCAGGACCATGAGGCCACTTAGTCCCATTAGTCCCATCTGGACGATTCATCCACTTAGTCCCATTAGGCCCATTAGTCCCATCAGGAAACTTAGGTCTATTTGGACCATTCCATCGCTTATGCCCATTAGGCTCATTCCGCTACTTAGGCCCATTAGGACCATCATTACTACAAATACCCCTTTTATCAGTGCTAAAAATGGCCTTTACTAGTGCTAGAAAAGAGATTTTAAAACTGGCGTAGATAAAGGGGGGGGTCCCCTTTATCAGCGCTAAAAAAAGCACTGATAAAAGTAAAAAAAATTAAAAAATTTAAAAAAATCCTGCAATCAGGGGGGCTTTTATAGCGCTTGATCCCCCCTTTTAATAGTGCTTTCCAGCCCCTCCAGTGCCCGCATGCACCCCCTCTACCCTATATCAGTGCTACACCCACCCCCTTTATCAACGCTATCCCCCAAATCCACCCCCATGCGCGCGCCCTTGCCTCCACCGAGATTTTATCTCGAGACCTCCCCCTTGCATGCCTAAATCCTTTACCACTCAGCCATATTGATTTGTTCTCCAATTAATGAAATATCTATTTATATATATATATATATATATATTTAGTTATATTTATTCATATAGTAATATATAGTTATATTAATATATATATATAGTTATATTAATATATATATTTATAGTGATATTAATATATATATTTATAGTTATATCAATATATATATGTAGTTATACTAATATATATATGCAGTTAGATTAATCTATAGGTATATAAATATTTATATATTGGTATTTTAAATAAAATTGATATTAGTTACTATTTAGATAAATCAAATATATTTTATATGTAAATATATTTTATTATTTATATTTATAATTAAATTTTTATGTGTGAATATATAAAAAAAATTATATATTGTTATATATTTGATTATAAATAGCAGTGAATTATAAAAAATGATAAAATTTCTAAGAAATAATATCAATATGAATGTAATAACTTGGAATAAATTTAGTCCCCATGAAAAAAAGCCAATAATACCCCCTTAAACGAGGTTGAAAATCCACAAAATGTTAAAAAATCGGGGTATCCCGACTAAAAACTCAGTTTTGGAGGCCTTATGGGCCTCGTTTGGCCTCGAAAAAACCTTGACCAAGGTTACCTGATCACAATGGTGTAGATATCATCGCAGGCTTAGATTTGATATGTAGTAGAGCTCAAACGGTCACGTGGATCAAAAGTTATGGCCGTTTGAAGTTCGAGTTGCGTTTTCAACATATTTGGGATCTTTTTTTATTTTTTTTCATTTTTTTAGTCTTAAAATTGTTATTAAATGACTATTAATCAATAATAATTAGAAAATTATTAATTAAAAATATTTGTCAATTTTTTTATAATCCATTTTCACTAAATATCTTATATATTAAGTGTAACTGTATATTTATACTTATCTAAAATATATTTAAAATTATATTTAAAAAATATGTATTATATTTATATCAATATAACAATATATATATATTTAAATATTAATATATTTTTTTATCAATTTTTTTTGGAAGTAGACCCTTTATCAGCTCTTTTTCGTTAGCTTTGATAAAGGGTGGTGCTGGCCTTGCCCCGTTTTGTGGTAGTGCATTCGACTCATTCAGCAACTAAGGCCAATTGGATCAATTAATCCACTTAGGCTCATTAAGACCAATAAGCCCATTATTCCCATTAGTACCATTAGGCTACTTAGGCCACTTAGTCCCATTACGCCCATTAGGCCCAATATGCCAATCGGGCCTATCAGACCCATTCGGCCACTAAGGCCCATTAGGCCCACTGGGTCCATTATGCCAATTAGGCCACTTAGGCCACATAGGCCCATTAGGACCATGAGTCCCATGAGGCCGATCAGGTCCATTGACCCATTAGGCCAACTGGTCCAATGAGGCTCATTATGCGCATTGGGCCTATCAGGACCATTAGGCCTATTAGGCCACTAAGGCCCATTAGTCCCATTACGCCCATCATGCCCATTAGTTCACTTAGGCCCATTGAGACCACTAGGCCCATTACACCACTTAGACCCATGAGGCCCATTAGTACACTTAGGCCACTTAGGCCCACTACCATGATGCACATTAGGCCCATCAGGCCAATTAGGCCACTAAGGCCCATTAGGCCCATTTACCCACTTAAGTCCATTAGGACCATTTGGTCACTTCCCCCCATTAGGACTATTCTACCACTGAGGTCCAACAGGCCACTTAGGCCCATTAGGCCATTAAGTCCCGTTATGGCCATTAGGCCGATCAGGCCCATTAGGTCCATTGGGCCACTGAGGCCCATTTTTCCCATTAGGTCGACCATGCCCATTAGGCCCATGAGGCCCATTAGGCCAGGGAGGCCCATTAAGCCCATCAATCCCATAGGCAACTTAGGCCCATTAGGATGATTATGCACATTAGGCCCATGAGGCTACTTATGTCACTTAGGCCCATTAGGCCCATTAGGCCCATGAGGCCACTAAGGCCCATTAGGCCCATCAATCCCATTAGGCCACTTAGGACCATTAGGCCACTTAGGCCCATTAGGTCACTTAGGCTCATTAGGCCACTTAGGACCATTCATCTCATTAGGCCACTAAGGCCACTTAGGCCCATTAAGCTACTTAGGCCCATTACACCCATTAGGCCCATTAGGGCAATTAGGCCTATTAGGCCACTGAGGCCCATTAGTCGCAATATGAAACTTAGACCACTTAGGCCCATTATTCCCATTAAACCCATGAGGCTTGTGAGGCCACTGAGACCCATTTGAACCATTTGGCCCATTTGGCCCATTAGGGCCATCGATCCCATTAGGCCACTTAGGCCCATTCAGCCCATTTGGCCCATTAGGCCACTTAAGTCCATTGAGATCATTAGGCAACTTAAATCCATTATACCCATCAGGACCATCAAGCCCATGATTCCACTTAGGCCCATTCGACCCATTAAGTCCATCAGGACCATCGGGCCCCTTAGGCCACTTAGGCCCATTAAGCTCATTAGGTCACTTAGGCCCATTAATCCCATTAGGCCCATCAGGACCATCGGTCACATTATGTCCATTTGTCCCATTAGGTAACTTAGGCCACTTAGGCCCATTAGTCCACTTAGTCTCATTCCACCCAGTTGACCCATTATGCCACTTAGGCCTATTAGACCACTTAGGCCCATCAGTCCTATTAGGAACATTATCCCACTTAGTCCACCGAGGCCCATTAGGCCAATTAGGTCACTTAGGACTATTAAGACCATTAGGCCATAGAGGCCCATTAGGCCACTAAGGCCCATTAGGCTCATGAATCCCATTAGTCCACTTAGGCCCATTAGGCCCATTCAGCCACTTAGGCCCACTTAGGTCCATTGGGCTACTTAGGTCCATTGGGCCACTTAGGCCCATTTAGGCCATTATGCCACTTAGGCCCATTTGGGCCATTATGCCACTTTTTCCACTTTGACACATTATTCCTATAAGTCCCATTAGGCCACTTAGGCCCATTAGGCCTGTTAGGCCACTTTCTCCCAATTGGCCCATTAGGACACTTCGACAACTTAGGCCCATTAGGCCAATTACTCCACTAAGGCCCATTCAGCCACTTAGGCCCATTAACCTCATTCAGCAACTTAGGACATTAGGCCCATTAGTCCACTTAGGCCCATTAGACCCATTAGGACCTTATGCCACTAAGGCCCATTAGGACTATTAGGCCACTTAGGCTCATTAGGCCACTCATACCCATTAGACCCATTAGGCCAATGAGGCCCATGAGGCCACTGAGGCACATTAGGCCACTGAGTCCCATTAGGCTCATTAGGACACTTAGGGCCATTAGGCCACTTAGGCCCATTTAGCCCATTAGGCCACTTAGGTCACTTAGGCCCATTATGCCCATTATGCCCATTAGGTCACTTAGTTACATTAGGCCACTTAGTCCCATTAGGCCACTTATGTCAATTAGGCCCATTAGGTCATTTAGGCCCATTGGGCCACTTAGGCCCACTAGGCCACTTAGGCACATTAGGCCACTTAGGCCCATTAGGCCACTTCATCCACTTAGGCTTATTAGACCTATTAGGCCACTAGGGCCCATCAGTCCACTTAGGCCCATTTGTCCCATTAGGCCACTTAGGCCACTTTGGCCCATGAGGCCACTTAGGCAACTTCGGCCTATTAAGCCACTTAGGCCTATTAAGCCACTTTGGACCATTTGGCCCATTTGGCCACATAGTCCACTTAGGCCCATTATGCCCATTAGGACCATGAGGCCACTTAGGCCCATTACACCCATTACACCACTTAGTCTCATTAGTCCAATTAGGCCACTTAGGACCATTTGGACACATAGGCCCATTAGGCCCATTATTCTACTTAGGCTCATTAGGCCCCTTAGGCCCCTTAGTCCCATTTTTTCAATTAATCCCATTAGTACCATTAGGCCACTTAGGCCCATTAGGCACTTAGGCCCATTAGGCCACTTAGGCTCATTAGTCCCATTTGGACCATTAGGCCCATGAGTCCCATTGGGCAACTTAAGCCCATTCATCCCATTGTGCAACTTCATCTCATTCATTCCATTACACCACAAAGGCTTGTTCAGTCCGTTAGGCCCATTATGACACTTAGGCCAGTTAGGCCCATTAGGTCACTTTGGCCAATTAGGCCCATTGGGCTCATTGGGCCCATTATGCCACTTAGTCCTATTCATCCCATTAGAAGGCTTAGGCCAGTTAGTCACATGAGGCCACATTGTCTAGTTATGCCCATTAGTCTCATTGGTCCCATTAGGAAACTTTGGCTAGTTAGGCCCATTGGACCCATTAGACCCTTAGGGCCCTTAGGCCCCTTATACGAGTTAGGAAAATTTGGAAAATTCAGCCCATTTGTCCAGTTAGGCCCATTGATCCCATTAGGCTTGTTAGGTCCATTTAGCTAGTTAGGACACTTAGGCCACTTCGACCCATTAGGCCCATTAGGCCGACACTAATGCCAGTTAGTCCCATTATATAACTTAGTCCCCTTAGGCCCATTGGCCCCATTAGGATAGTTAGGCCAGTTAGGAAAGTTATTCCCATTCAGCCCATTGGGGCCATTAGGCCACTTAGGCTCCTTAAGCCTATTAGGTCACTTAATCCCCTTCGGCCTATTATGCCACTTACTCCATTTAGGCCCAATTGTCCCATGGGGCCCATTAGGCCCCTTAGACCAATTAGGCCCATTAGGTACATTAGGTCCATTGGGCCCATTAGGCCACTTAGTCTAGTTAATCCCATTCTACCACTTAGTCTCATTATGTCATTTAAGCCCATAAGCCCCATTAGGCCCCTTGGGCCCATTAGGCCACTTGAAAGTTCCCAACAGATGATTGTATCACTGAGATGGGGAGGGGTGAATTAGTGATACTTTTTTCTCTTATGTTTATTTTCAAATGAAACAACATTCACCTCCTGTTAAAGATTATATTCCCTATTGAAAACAATTCAAACACACACCCAGAGGAACAAAAGTATTTACAAGATTCACTATTCAATAAGAATAGCTATATCCTTGGTATGGTAAGGAAGTGTTTCAATACCACACAATCCACTAGAAAATAATCATTGGATTACAATGAGTAGGATATACCCTTTCACTTGTGTAGCACTATGTGAACAATCCAATTGTGAATGTGTACCCTCTTTGCATAAATAGGGTAATGCAATGCCTATGTAATGACTCGTGTTACCAGTTCTTCTTTTCAATTACACAAATTTATTCAATTGAAAAAACATCTTCAATTTCTTACCCATAAGATGGTAAGAACTTTCTGGAATTTGTTAAGAAAAAAATCAAGTTTGATTTTCCTAGTCCGATTCCTTCGAGTATGATTCTCCCTGATACGATTCTTCCTGATATGATTATGCTCAGTAGGATATTCCCCAATATGAAAAGTATAACTCTGATAGAATGAGATAGAGATGAATTGAAACTACTTCAATTCTCCATATTCCTCAGTCTGGAAGTCCCAGTATGGAAATCATGATCTGATTAATCCAGCCCGATATGATGATCAGTTGAATACGATTGACAAGACAGATACAATAATCAACCGAGTACAATAAACACTGAGTATGATGATCAACTGAATATAATGATGTGATCTTGTTTCTTCTATTTCACTTCAATCCATCAAAAAGTCTTCAAAAAAAGTGAATATATAAACTTTTTCTTCTCTCTAAAACTGGGAGCTTCTCTCTCATGAACAGTCTATCGGTCCACCTCAAGTACAACATAATTTTTTTCTTTTATAGGCGACCCTTGAGATTCTTTGGTAGGAATCCAAAAAAAATTCCTGCTTAATCAAATTCACCCTAATCTCAATTTCCCCTAAAATCTGGGGAGTATTTTGACTCCATCAACTCTTCTCAAAGATTCTCAATTCTTCAAAAACTTTCAATTATCCTTCTGAATGATGAATATGATAATTATTTTTAATGTATACCTACCCCTCAATTTCACATCTAGAAAACTTTTCTTTCAAACCAATTTTACTTCTTTACTTATTCTCTTGACCCACTTGAAAATATAAAACAATTCCACTCTGATACAATGACCATTGACCCAATTGAAACCTACAAAGTAACTTAACCCTTTTGAAATGGTTTAATACATTATTCACCTCATTATTTACTTCTCTTTTCAATCATCGACCTCAATTAATTCCTTCTCTGAATATGATTGTCCATAGTATGATCTTTTTGAGAATGGTTGGCCTGAATATGATCATATTGGGTATGATATTTTTCATCCTGAGCCTAAGTATGATCATCTTGGGTAAAAAAGTTTTCTTATTCATATGGTGGATAAAAGGATGTTGCAATAACAGACAACGATCATTTTGGGTACGATAATTCTGATTAAGATATTTACTTTCTTCTTTCTTTACTTCTTAGACCGAATCTGATTGCACTGGGTAAAATTCCTTTTCGATTGGCATCATCTCTTTATTTTCTTCCTCCTAGATATGATAAATCTTGATATGATTTTGAATACCTATTTTTTATTTTCTTCCATCAATATTGAATCATAAGTTCCCCAATAAAATTATAATTTATGAAATACGAATAAGAAAAGCATAGTCATATTCAATTTTATTATAGTCAGCAAACTATAATAATTCATCAAAATAAGCACTTTTTTCATACCATATGTAATGTGAATATGATGACCATTTACTTCCAGCAAGATGCATTCTCCATGCGACCTATTCTCTCTTTCTAGATAATGATCAATTTCTCATTATGATATTTTCACATATCAGACTCAAGACAATTTTGATCAGTGCCTTTTCTTTCAAACAACTTTGCCTCATTATGATGGATAGAGTGAGTCTGATTATTTTAAAAACAATGTCCATTATGAGTTCCACCAAATACAAACTGATGTGATTTTCTTTCTTCAAAATATTTCCTTGACAAAAAAATACAACACATGAAAACAAACACCTTCCTCATTATCTTGGCCCTAACAATCTCCCCTTTGAATTTTGTTGTCAACCGGGTTTCATAAATCACTGAACTTAGGCCCATTAATCCCATTGGAAAATTAGTCCCATTAGGCCACTTAGGCCGATTAGGCCTATTAGGCCACTTATGCACTTTATGAAAATTATGCCACTTATGCCCATTAAGACAATTAGGCCACTTAGGAAACTTAATCCCATTAGGCCCCTTATCCCATTAGGCTCGTTAGACCACTTAGGTCCATTAGGACCATTGGTCCCATTGGTCCCATTAGGCCACTTAGGCCCATGAGGCCCATGAGGCCACTTCTTCCCATTAGTCCCATTAGGCCACTTAGGAACATACGGCCTTTTAGGCCACTTCAACCCATTAGAAAACTTAGGACACTTAGGCCCATTGGACCCATTAGGCCCATTAGGTCCATTTGGCACATTCTTCCCATTCGGCCCATTAAGCCCATCATTCCATTGGGCCTATTAGGAAACTTAGTCCACTTGGGCCCATTAGGCCACTCAGGCCCATTAAAACTATCAGTCTCATTAGGAAACTTAGGACACTTAGGCCCATTATGCCACTTAGTCTCATTCGACACATTAGGCCACTTAGGCCCATTTGACCCATTAGGCCCATTTGACCGTTAGGATGATTATTCCACTTAGTCCCATTAGACAACTTAGGACACTTAGGCCCATTAGGACCATTAGAAAACTTAGGTTACTGAGGCCCATTATTCCACTTCGATCTATTAGACCCATTAGGCCCATTATACCCATTAGGCCAGGCCCATTAGTCAAATTATCCCACTCAGGCCCATTATGCCACTTTGGCCCATTAGGAAACTTAGGCCACTTAGGCCCATTGGACCCATTAGGCCACTTATGCCCATTAGTAAAATTAGGCAACTTAGGCCCATTGGACCCATTAGGCCACTTTGGCCCATTAAGAAACTTAGGCCACTTAGGCCCATTATACCCATTAGGCCACTTAGGCCCATTAGGACACTTAGGCCCCTTAAGACCATTAGGCCACTTCGGCCCATTAGGCAACTTAGGCCACTTAGGTCTGTTGGACCTATTAGGCCCATTAGGCCCATTCGACCTATTGGGCCCATTATGTAACTTTGGCCACTTAGGTCCATTGGACCCATTAGGCCCATTAGGCCCATTAGGAAACTTAGTCCACTTAGGCCCATTATGCCACTCAGAACCATTGGACCCATCATGCCCATTAGGCAACTTAGGCCACTTAGGCCCATTAGGACACTTAGGCCCATTAGACCCATTCATCCCATTAGGCCACTTAGGCCCATTCAATCCATTTAGTCCATTAGGTCCATTAGACTCATTAGGCTGATTATACCACTTAGGCCCATTAGACCAATTATAGCCATTAGTCCAATTAGTCTCATTAGTCAACTTAGGAAACTTAGGCCAATTTGAGCACTTAGACCCATTGTACCCATTAGGCCCATTAGGAAAATTAGGCCACCTGAACCCATTAGGCCACTTAGACCCATTGGACGCATTAGGCCCACTGGACACATTTGGCCCATTAGGCTCATTAGGCAACTTAGGCCACTTAGGGCCATTCGGCCACTTAGACCCATTGGACCCATTAGGCCCATTAGGAAACTTAGACCACTTAGACCCATTGGACCCATTAGACCCATTATCCAACTTGGGACACTTAGACCCATTAAGACACTTAGGCCCATTAGGATTAACTATCCATAATGGGCCCATTTGGACCATCAGGCCCATTGGCCCCATTAGACCACTTAGGCCCAATAGGCCTAATATGCCTATTAATCCACTTAGTCCCATTAGGAAACTTAGGCCCCTTAGAACCATTAGGCCCATTGGTCCCCTAGGCCCATTAGGCCAATTAGACCATTAGGCTGAATTGGCCATAATGGGCCCATTATGCTGATTAGTCCACTTAGGTCACTTAGGCCCATTAGGTCTCTTAGACCCATGAGACCCATTAGACCCATTGGACCCCTTAGACCCATTAATCTAATTAGGCCATTGGGCCCATTAGGCCTATTAGGTCACTTAGGCCCAATAATCCCATTAAGCCTATTCAGTCACTTAGGCCACTTAGGTCCATTAGGACACTTAGGCCCATTAGGCCCCTTAGACCCATTGGGCCCATTGAGCCCCTTAGGCCCATTGGACCCCTTAGGCCCATTGGGGCCATTAGGCCACTTAGGTCCATTAGGTCCATTAGGCCCATTAGAAAAATTAGTCCACTTAAGCCCATTCGTCCACTTAGGCCCATTAGGCCCCTTATACCCATTAAGCCCATTAGGTCCATTTGGCCAATTCATCCATTCAGCCCATTAGGTCTAATTGACCATAATGGGCCCATTAGGCAACTTAGGACCATTAGGCCACTTAGGCCCAATCATTCCATTAATCCCATTAGGCCCATTAGGCCCATCAGGCCACTTAGGCCCAACAGGTTCATTCGACCCATTAAGTCCATTAGGCCCATTAGGTCGAATTGCACTTAATGGGCCCATTAGAACACTTAGGCCAATTGGGACACTTAGATACAATAGTCCCATTCAGTCCATTAGGCCACTTAGGCCCATTCACTCACTTTGTCCCAGTGGACCCATTAGACCCATTAGGCCACTTAGGCCCAATTGGCCCATTAGGCCGATTAGGCCACTTAGGCCCATTATTCCCATTAGGCCCATTAGGTCACTTAATCCCATTAGACCCATTAGGCCCATTAGTCCCATTAGGAACATTAGGCCACTTAATCCCATTATACTAATTACACTACCACAAAATAGGCTTTTATCAGCGCTAAAAAAGGCCTTTATCAATGCGAAAAAGCATTGTTAGAAAAGATAAAGGGGGTCCCTTTTATCAGTGCTAAAAAAATCACTGATAAAAGTAAAAAAAAACTTCAAATCAAAGAGGGGATTCAACATCGTTTGACCCCCCCCCCCCCCTTCAACAGTGCCCCCACCCCAACCCACATGGCCCAGCCACCCCCTAGCCTTTAACAGTGCCCCCACCCAGCCTTTAACAGCACTATCCCTTATTCCACCCATGCGTGCGACCTGACTCCCCTGGATTCGAACTCGGGACCTATTGCCTGCGCACCTAAGCCTTTACCACTCCACCATATTACTTTTCTCTTCATTTATTAATATATCTATTTATATATATATATATATTTAGTTATATTTACTCATATATTAATATATATTTTTATTAACATATATATATAGTTATATTAATATATATATATATATCTGTATATTAATATATATATGTAGTTATATTTATATATTAATATATTTATTCGTATATTAACATATATTTATAAGGTTTTAAATACATTTATAAAATATGCTTTTTTGTGTGTGTTTATAAATAAATAAATACATATATAAAACACACACACACATATATATATATATATTATATGTGTATATATAAGTATAATTATACATATTTATAAATATATATATATATATATATATTATATTAATATGTATATACATATGTTTAGAATATATAGATAATATATATCAGTTTTTCAATACAGATGCACACACACAGATATATATATATATACACATACACATTATATAGGTATATAAATATTAATATATTTTTTTAAATAAAATGGATATCAGTTTTTTATTTAGACAAGTCTTATATATTACAAAATATATTTTATATGTAAATATGATTAATTATTTATTTATAAAATTAAATTTTTTTGTGTGAATATATAAAAAATATGTATATATTGTTATATATTTGATTATAAATAATAGAACATTATGAAAAACGATAACAAGCCCTGAAAACCTAAAAAAAAGGTAAAAATGGAGAAACCTTCAAAACCTGTAAATACGGTGAGAATTCAAATAAAGCCTAAACTCAGGGTAACGATGAAAACTTATGATCTGAGAGTCCGTTCCAGATCTGTGACTAGAAAAATCGAAGATCATCAAACAATATTTGATATTATAGGTGGTTGAGGCTGAACGGATAGGCAGATCATATGTTACATTTGTATGAAAAAACAGCAAATAGGACAAAAGTGCTAGAAATGGGGGCTTGAAAAACCTAACAAACTGTAGAGTCACTAAAACAGGTATAACTTCTTATTCGGGTGTCTGTTTCATCTTTGTGACCATTCAAACCAAATATCAGGGAACAAAATTCGATATAACCGGTAGAGGATTCCAAACAGACACACGAATCGAGATATATTACCGTTTTAAGAAAAATTTGACAGGGCATCGGACACAAAAAACAGAGTTTTGGAGGCCTTATGGTGGTTTTATGGGATTTTAGGGTCCAATACACGATTTTATCTTTGTTCAAGTAATCTTTCTATGTATATATCTTTTCTTACTTCGATTTGATATGTGGTAGATCCCAAACGGACACCTGGAGCGAAAGTTATGGATGTTTGAAGTTGGAGTTTTTTAGAGTGGTATAACTGATATATCTTTTGCTTCTTTGATCTTCTCATGGTTTCTATTGGATTTGGTTCTCACTCTTCTCACGAGATTCGATTTTACAGGTTTCAGTGCTCAAACGGACACCCAAATAAGAAGTTATGGCTGTTTTAGTGAGTTATAGATTTCTTAGGTTTTTAGGTGCTAGGAGGGTTGCTCAATTTCAAACAATCATAACTTCTGTTCCAAATGTCTGTTTTTTCTCTACCACATATAAAATAGAATATTTTGAAAATATATACACTCTGGTGACCATTATAACCCCTTATCACATTCATCAAGTCCAACAATTCCCATTATTCCTCCCAATGGTCATAAGTTCAGCTCCAGGTGTCCGTTTTGCCATAACTTCTGCTCTGGGTGTCCGTTTTGCCTCTAACACATATCAAATCGATCTAAAAAATATTTTAAAAATATATATGTTATATTTATATCAATATAAATATACTTTTATATCAATATATTATTTTTTACAAAATATTTTTTTTGAAATATACACTTTATCAATGCCAGGAAAAAAAAGCACTGATAAAGCCCCCCTTTATCTACGCTACTAAAAAAGTGCTGATAAATGGAGGAACCTTTAATAGCACAAAAAAATCTATGATAAATGGGGTAACTTTATCAGAGATTTTTTAGCACTAATAAAGGCACCCCCTTTATCAGCCCTTTTTTTAGTGGTGTTAAAGGGTGGCACTGCGGAAACCCAGTTTTATGGTAGTGTTAGGTCCATTAGGACACTTAGGCCCATTCGACCTATATCCCCATTAGTCCCATTTGTCCATTTAGGCCATTTTTGTTCATTTAGTAAAATTAGGCCAATTAGTCCATTGAGTACATTTAGGCTAATTAGGCTATTTAGGTCATTTAAGCCAATTTAGGCCATTTAGATCAATGAGACCAATTCAGTCCAATTTAGGCCCTTTAGACCATTTAGTCCAATTATAATATTTAGGAAATTTAGGATAATTTAGGCCAATTATTCCAATTAGTTCAATTAGTCCAATTACGCCAATTAGGCCAATTAGGCAATTTAATTCTTTTAGGCCATTTAGCCCAATTTAGTTCATTTAGGCTAATTAGTCTATTTAGGCCAATTTAGGTCATTTAGGCTATTTAGTCCAATTTAGACCATTTAGTCCAATTAGGAAAATTATTCCATTTAGGATAATTTAGGTAATTTAGACTAATTAGGATGATTAGGCCGATTAGTCCATTTAAGCTGATTATACCAATTTAGACCATTTATGCCAACTAGGCAAAGTTAGGTCATTTAGGCCAATTTTTCCATTTTGTCCATTTAGGAAAATTAGGCCAATTAAGTCAATTAGATAATTTAGGTAATTTAGGCCAATTTAGCTCATTTATACCAATTATTAAAATTAAACCAATTAGGCAATTCATGCCCATTAGGCCAATTAGGCCATTTAGGCCAATTTAGGCTATTTCGGCCAATTTAGGCTATTAAGGTCAATTTAGGCCAATTAGGTCATTTAGTAAATTTAGTCCAATTAGGTAATTTAGGAAAATTATATCAATTACTCCATTTATGTCATTTAGGCCAATTAGACCATTTAGACTCTTTAGACAAATTTAGGCCACTTAGACCAATTAGGCCAATTAATCCAATTTAGGTCATTTAGGATAATTTAGGCCATTTAGCCTAATTAGGCCAATTATTTCATTTAGGAGAATTATTCCAATTAGGCCATTTAGTCCAGTTAATCCATTTATGCCAATTAGGCCAATAAGAACATTTAGGCGAATTTAAGCAATTTAGGTCATTTAGGACATTAAGGCCAATTAGGAAATTAGTTCATTTAGTTCATTTATTCCATTTAAGAAAATTAGTCCAATTATCCATTTAGGCCATTTAGGTCATTTAGTTCAATTAGTAAAATTATGATAATTAGACAATTTAGGTCATTTAGGCCAATTTAGGCCATTTAGGCCATTTAGGCCAATTAGGCTATTTAGTCCAATTTAGGTAATTTAGGCTATTTAGGATAATTTAGACCATTTAGGCCAATTTAGCTAGTCATGCCATTTAGGGCAATTAGTCTGATTTGGACATTCAAGTCGATTTGGCCAATTTAGGCCATTTAGGCCAATTAGGACAATTGGACCAATTGGACAATTTAGTCAAATTTGGTTAATTAGGAAAATTGAGGTCATTTAGGCTAAAAAGTCCATTTAATCAATTTATGAAAATTTAATTCATTTAGTCCAATCATTCCAATTATTACAATTAGGTAATTTATGCAATTTAGGCCAATTAGGCCATTTTGGCCAATTTAGACCATTTAGACCAATTAGGCCAATTAGGCAAATTTTTTCCATTTATACGATTTAGTCTAATTTAGTCCAATTAGGATATTTAGGACATTTAGGCCAATTTAGGTCATTTATACCAATTAGGCCAATTAGTCCAATTAGTCCATTTAGGCCAATTAGGCCAATTAGGCCATTTAGACCAATTTAGGTCATTTAGGGCAATTAGACCAATTAGACCATTTAGGCCATTTAGAAAAATTAGTCCATTCAAGACAATTAGACCAGTTATGTCATTTAGGCCATTTAGCCCATTTAGGCCATTTAGACCAATTTAGGCCATTTAGACCAATTTAGACCATTTAGACCAATTTAGCCAATTATGCCAATTTAGGTCATTTATACCATTTAGGAAAATTAGTCCATTTAGGACAATTAGACCAATTAGGCCATTTTGTCCATTTAGGCCAATTAGGCCATTTTGGTCATTTAGACCAATTAGGCCAATTTAGGACATTTAGGCTATTTTAGTCCATTTAGGCCAATTAGACCAGTTAATCCATTTATGCTAATTAGGAAAATTAGGCCATTTAGACCATTTAGGTCAATTAATACATTTATCCCAATTAGGACAATTATGTCATTTTGGTCATTTAGGTGAATTTAGGTCATTTAGGTCAATTAGGATGATTAGGCCATTTAGGCTAATTTTGGCCATTTAAACCATTTAGGTCAATTAATCCATTTAGGCCATTTAGGCCAATTTAGGACATTGAGGCCAATTAGGTCAATTAGGCTAATTAGGAAATTTAGGTCATTTATTTCAATTAGTCAATTTTGTCCAATTTAGACCATTTAGGCCAATTAGACCATTAGGTAAAATTCGACCATTTAGGTCATTTAGTCCATTTAGGCAAATTAGGCCATTTAGCCCATTTAGGCCAATTTAGGCCATTTAGGCCATATAATCCATTTAGTCCAATTAGGCCAATTAGTCTAATTAGAAAAATTAGGCCATTTAGGCCGTTTAGGTCATTTATCCTAATTAGGCCATTTAGTTTCATTTAGGCCATTTAGAAAAATTTAGGTCATTTAGGGAAATTAGGCCAATTAAGCTGCCACAAACCAACCCGGGTCAACCCTAAACCAGTCACTCGACAACTATATAACAATCTCTACACAGAAAGGCTCGACACTTTCTTTTACCTAGAGGAATAGAAGGAATCATTTCCACATTTAGACCCAAAAAATCAACAACATGAGAATACATGAAATTTGAGATGCACCCGTATCAAACAATGCTTTCATAAGGGTAGAATTCAAAAGAATTGTACCTATCACCATCGATGGTACAAGTTTTCCATTCACAATAAACCGCTTAGCTCCAAATACTTACTTACTCACCACACTTTTATCTTTATTCCCCTGCTAAAATTTTCCATGCCGAGGATTCATGGTATTTCTGGAATCACCATGACTAACTCTGTTATGATAATGAGGGGTATTTTTCTTTCCTTGTCCTATTGAGGCATAATACGACTGTGAACCTTGAGAAGTGTCCCGAACACCCGACCTTGGAGCATGGTGATAATAACAATGAAGATACCCCATCTAATTACAATTATGGCATGCTCTAGGTGGTGATATACATTCTCGCTTCATGTGTCTTAGAGCGCCACATTGGAAACATCCCTACTTGCACTTAAGCTTCATAGGAAGATTCACTAATCCTTCCATCGGATTTTGAGCCATACCCCCCCCCCCTTGGAAATAAGTGTCCCTCTTCCACTTGCTCCCCGCATTATAGTTTCCAAAATTCTCATAGGTATCACAATATCTCATCCACCCATCACCCCTAAGATGTCCCTTTTAGCCATGGTTTCTCTGTTGACCATCTTCGTACAATCTATTATAAAGATTACTGAAATCTTCAAACAAATTTCCTACCTCATCCCAGATTAAAAAATGTGCATCTTTAAAGATGCACTAGCAGCAAACTCAGGTGAAAACTGGACTAAATTCATGAATTTAGCCAGATATTCTATCACAGAAAGGTTCTACTACTTTAAGATAAATAAATCCATCATTATTTGAATTCTAAATGTGTGAGGATAGAATTGTTTGTTGAACAATTCCTCAAAATCTTCCCATGCCATACCTTGGTAAACTTTATCCTAGATCGCAAACTCCCACCACTGACATGGAAGATCTTCCAACTTGTACATCACAAACTTGACTTTGAAATCCATTAGTGTGCCTAGGAAATAAAAGATTTGATTCATCCTATTTAGCCACACCTACACCCTTTCCGGTTCTAAATCACACCAAAAGATGGGTGGATTTTGAATCTAAAACTCAACCAAATTGTCCACATGCCATGGTTCATCTCTTTTATTCCCACTATCGACAACTTAAAAAGATTTCACTATGCTCTGTACCAGCTACTGGTTCACCTGGGGATCAGGTGCAACCACATTTTTAATAGATTTCTCAAGTTGGTTTCTATAATTCCTACTGGTTTCCATTCTCTGTTCATAGGAGAAACACCATAAGTCTCACTCTCTAGCAATGGAAGGGTTAAAAATTTCAAATTCTATCACACTTCAACTATCATAACCAAGATTTACAAAATCCAACATTCCACCTGTTCAATAATTTTTGAAAAAATATCCACCAGGTTTTGAAAATCGACCCATTTTCAAAATACCACAACCATTCTCTTTTCAAAATCACACATTTGAAAACACTATCCATAATTTTCAAAAATCAAAAAATCATATCAAAACATAAATCATTACTCAAAATTATATATTAAATTCTAGTGGGAAGTCATTTATACCATGCAATTCATGATCTTATCATTTTCTAAACCCACGACAATGAGACCACTAGGGCCATTAGGCCACTTAGACCCATTATGCACATTAGGCCGATTTGGCCCATTGGTCCCATTAGGCCCATTAGGCCCATTCATCCCATTAGGCCCATATAGCCACTTAGGACCCTTGGGCCCATTCAGAACATTAGGCCCATTAGGTGCATTATTCCCATAAGGCCCATTCGACCACTTAGGCCCATTAGGCCACTTAGGCCCATTACTCCACTTATGTCCATTAGGCCCATTAGGCCCATTAGACCAATTAGGTACATTAGAGCCATTAGGCCCACTATACCCATTAGGATGCTTAGGCCCATTAATCCACTTAGGTCCATTATTCCACTTAAGCCCACTAGGCCCATTGGGACACTTAGATCCATTAGGCCACTTACACCCATTTGGCTAATTATGCCCATAGGCCAATTGGGAACATTAGGCCCATTCTACCACTTAGGACCAATAGGCCCATTAGGCCACTTAGTTCCATTAGTAAATTTCGCCCCATTAATCCCATGAGGCCCATTAGGCCACTTACACCCATTAGGCACAATAGGCCCATTATGCCACTTAATCCCATTCGTTCACTTAGTCCCATTAGGTCCATTAACCCCATTAGGCCAATTTGTCCAATTGAGACCATTCACGCTCTTAGTCCCATTAGTCCCAATCGGCCACTTAGGCCCATTAGGCCCATTCGGTCGATTATGCTGATTATGAAACTTTGACCCATTATGCCCATTAGGACACTTAGGCCCATTCAGTCGATTAGGTTGATTAGGCCACTTAGGACACTTATACCCATTAGGCTCATTAGGCCTATTAGGCCACCTAGTCCCATTATGCCCATTCGATAGATTAGGCTGATTAGGCCACTTAGTCCCATTCGGTCGATTAGCCTGATTAAGCCACTTAGGCCCATTAGGCCCTTTAGGCCCATTAGGTCACTTGGCCCCATTAGGCCCATTCAGTCGATTAGGTAGATTATTACACTTAGACCCATTAGGCCTATTAGGACTATTATACCACTTAGACCCACTAGGTCCATTAGGAATATTCGGTTGATTAGGTTGATTAGGCGACATCGCCCCATTATGCCCATTAGGCCCATTCGGTCGATTAGGTTGATTCACCCACTTAGGCCACTTAGACCCATTATGCCCATCAGGACCATTATGCCCATCAGGCCTATTAGTCCACTTAGTCCACTAAGGAATTAGTCCCATTATGCCCATTATTCCCATTCAGTTGATTAGGAAAATTATCCCACTTTGGCCGATTAGGCCCATTAGGCACATTAGGTCACTTAGGCCCATTAGGCCACTTAGACCCATTAGGTCCATTCAGTTGATCAGAGGGATTGGGTCACTTAGTCCCATTAAGTCCATTAGTCCACTTAGGCGCATTAGGCCCATTAGACACCTTAGGCCACTTAGGCCCATTAGTCCCATTAAACCCATTAGTCATATTAGGCTCATATATCCCATTTGGCCACTTAGGCCCATTAGAGCCATTTGGCCCATTAGTCCCATTAGACCCATTAGGCCCGTTAATCCATGTATGCCACTTAGGCCCATTAGGCCCATTATGCCACATAGACCCATTAGGCTCATTAGGACACTTAGGACCATTAGGCCCATTAAACCCATTAGTCCCACTAGGCTCATTAGTCCCCTTAATCAACTTAGGCCACTTAGGCCCATTAGTCCCATTTGGTGGATTAGCCCGATTAGGCCACTTCAGACACTTAGGCCAATTAGGTCCATTAGCCTCATTAGCCCCATTAGGCCCATTAGGCCTATTAGGGAACTTAGGCCCATTCCGCCCATTAGGCCACTTAGGACCATTAGGCCCATGGGTCCCATCAGGCCCATTTGGCCCATAAGGCGAATTTTGCCCATGAGGCCCATTAGGACCATAAGGCCCATCACACCCATGAGGACACTTAGGCCCATTAGGCCCATTGGTCCCATGAGGTCACTTAGGCCCATGAGGCCCATTAATCCCATTAGGATCACTAGGCCCATTAGGCCCATTTATCCTATTAGCCCCATTAGAAACATTAGGCCCACTAGGCCCATTAGGGTACTTGGGCCCATTAGATCCATTAGGCCACTAAGGACTAGTAAGCCCATCATGCACATTAGGCCCATGAGGCGCATTCCTCCCATGAGGCCCATGAGACCCATTAGGTCTATGAGGGTAATTAGGTCCATTAGGACACTTAGGCCCATTTTGCCAATTAGGCCCATGAGGCCACTTAGTCCCATGATGACCATGAGGCCAATTAGACCCATAAGGTCACTTGGTCCCATTAGGCCCATTAGGACCATTAATCCCATTAGGCTCACTAGTACCTTTAGGCCACTTAGGACCATTAGGCCACTTAGGACCAGTAGGCCCATTGGGACCACTAGGCCCATTCATCCCATTAAGCCCATTGGGCCTATTAGGCACATTAGGCCCACTCAACTCATTACGCACCTTAGTTACATGAGGCCTATTAGGACCATTATGCCCATTAATCCATTTATACCCATTCGAACCATTAGTCCCTTTAGGGAAAATTATGAAACTTAACCCCATTATGTCCATTGGGCCCATGAGGCATCTTAGGTCCATTAGGCCCATTAGGCCCATGAATCCCCTTTGGCCCATCAAGACAATTTGGCCCATTTGGCACATCAGGTCCACCAGGACCATTGGGCCACTTAGTCCCAATAGGCCCATTAGGTCGCGTAGGTCCTTGAGGCCCATGAGGCCCATTAGGCCCATCGGCCCCATTAGGCCACTTAGGCCCCTTATGCTCATTCGGCCACTTAGGCCCATTAGGATCATTGGTCCCATGAGGCCACTTAGACTAGTTTGGACCATTTGGCTCATTAGGACTATGAGGCTGTTAGGCCCATTAGGCCACTTAGGTCCATTGAGCCTCTTAGGCCCATTAGGCCCATTAGGCCCTTTAAGCCCACTAGGTCCATTCATCCACATCGGCCCATTGGCCACATAGGCCCCTTAGGCCCATTAGTCCCACTGGTCCCATTATGACTCTTAGTCCTATGAGGCCCATTAGGCCCAATAGGCCCATTAGTGCCATTAGGCCCATCAGGCCCATGAGGCCACTAAGCCCTATTCAGACCATTAAGACCATTAGCATATTAGGCTAATTTTTCCAATTAGGGTCATTGGGACCATGAGGACACTTATATCCATTTGTAAAATGAATCCCCTTTATCCCTTGAGGCCCTTGAGACCCATTAGGCCCATCAGGCTCGTTCGACCACTTAGGGCCATTAGGCCCATTTAATCACTTAGGCCTATTATGACAATTCTGGAACTTAAACCCATTAGTCCCATTCCGACTCTTAATCCCATTAGGCCACTTAGTCCACTTAGGCCCATTGGTCCCATTGGTCCCATTAATCCACTTAGGCCCATTAAAACCATTAGTCCCATTAGGTCCATTCAGCCACTTAGGCCCATTAGGCCAATTAGACGCATTAGGCCCATTAGGACCATCGTGCCTATCAGGACCATTCGGCCACTAAGGTCCATTAGGCCCATTAGGCCACTTTGGACCATTATTCCCATTAGGCCACTTAGGCCCATTAGGCCCATTGGGCCAATGAGGCTCATTCTGCCCATTAGGCCTATCAGGCCCATTGGGCTACTAAGGCCCATTACGCCCATCAAGACCAAAAGGCCCATTAGTCCACTTTATCCCATGATGCCCATTTAGGAAACTTAGGCCACTTAGTCCCATGAGGCCCATTAGGCCCATAAGGCCCATTAGGCCACTTAGGCCCATGAGGTCCATTGGGCCAGTTCACCCCATTGAACTCGTCGGGCCTATTAGGCCTCAAGGGACTACTGGGCCTAATGAGCCTAATGGGCCTCAATGGACCAATGGGACTAATGGGACTTAGTGGCCTAATGGTCCTAATGGGTCTAAGTTGGCTAATTGGTCTAAGTGGCATAATTGGCCTAATTGGCCTAAGTGGCCTAATGGGCTGAATGGACCTCACTGGCATAATGGGGCTAATGGGCCTAAGTGACCTAATGGGCCTAATGGGATTAATGGTCCTAAATAGCCTAAGTGGACTAATGGGATTAATGGACCTCAATGGCCTAAGTGGCTTGATGGGCCAAATGGGCCAAATGGTTGTAAGTGGCCTCATGGGATTAATGGACCTTAGTGGCCTAATGGGCCAAATGGGAGAAATGGGTCTAAGTGGACTAATGGGAATAATGGGACTTAGTGGCCTATTAGACCTAATGTTCTAATGGGATTGTTGGACTGAATAGGCCTAAGTGGCCTAAGGGGCTTAAGTGGCCTAATGGGACTAATGAGCCAAATGGCCCAAATGGGCATGATGGGCCTGATGGACCTCATGGGCCTAGGTGGCCTAATGGTCCTAAGTGGCCTAAGGGGATAAGTGGACTAATGGGATGAATGGGAATAAGTGGCCTAATGGGCCTAAGGGGACTAAGTGGCCTAAGGGACCTAAGTATTCAAATGGGTCAAATGGGTCTAATGGGACTTAGTGATCTAATGGGCCTAATGCGCCAAATGGTACTAAGTGGCATAATGGGATTAATGGGCTGAATGGGATTAAGTAGCATAATCATCCTAAGTAGCCTAGTGGGCTTAAGGGTCCTAAGGGGCCTTAGGGGCCTAATGGGCCTAATGGGCCTAAGTGTCCTAAGCGGCCTAAGCAGCCTAATGGTACTAATGGGCCTAATGGGACTAATGGGCCTAATGGGCCTAGATGTACTAACGAGCCTTATGTAATAGTTTGTGTCCTAGAACCAACTAATTGTACTTTGATTACATGGACATTTAATGTATTTAAATATTAAACATCTTATTACATATTGTTCATTGTTCTGCATGACTATGATGTAAAAATGATCTTGAGTATTTTTTTCATTGGTAAGGTCAAGGCAGTTCCCCGATATGATGAGAACCTTGAAATGCTATAACAATATGCTTAAATATAGTTCAATGGTTGGATCACATACTATGATGGGAAAAATAGCATGCATACCATCAGGTGTGAGTACTCATAAGAAGATGAGACTTCCTCTCAAAAATTTCACCCTTGGTAATCTCCAAGATAGGAGATTATGAGAACAAACCTACCAGTAGGAATTCCACATGTTTTGGTGTCATCGGATATTTCTATATGAAAGCGTGTGTAATGATCCTTAGACTTTAATATTATCATTGAAACGTGTCATGAATCATGCACTTTGATTTACTGACAAAAATCGTTACACAAACAGTTGGAGGAAAGTAGGGTATGTTGGGTGCATCACAAGTGGCATGTTATTAATGTAAAAGTCGAGAAATAATTTTTCCCTTCCATTTTGGGAAGTTGATATCTTGGCCCTTTGATTGAAATAGAACCGTCACACGAAATTTCATGGCCATGGTGTAATGATGAGTTTATTTCAAGTAGTCAAAGAATGAAGTATCAAGAATAAAAGTTGATGAAACTATCATGAAACCTGCTTGATGAGATATTACGACAAATGGATTATATTACATAGTGAGCATTCATATGTGGATGTCATTTTTGAGACATTACGTTATTTCTCTTGGGTGCCTTGACTCTTTTCTAGATAGTACCCTTAGACTTTAGGAAATCCCACCTAATTCCAATGAGAAAGAATCCTATAGGGTCACACACTAAGTGTTTTTTGTGGTCTCAGTTAAATTCTATTTGAATTTAATTAATGAAATAAATATTATTCTCAAGACCATGGAATAATTTTATTCAAGTTAAAATGATTGCATAAATTAAATTAAATATATTTATTTTATTGAAAATTTAATAAATATTTATTTACTATTTTTTAAATAAAATATTTATTTAATAGAATAAATTATTTATTTATTTATTCGGTTGTTCAATAAATGGAAGTGGAGTTCGAGTGGACCAAGTCCGGTCTGGTGGTAAAATAATTATTTTCAAGATGGTAAATAATTATTTAACTAGTTGGCACAAGTTAAAATAATAACGACGCTGCTATTATTTTGTGACATGTAATTTTATTTATAATTCATTTTTGCGCAAGTTGGCGCACCATAAATAATGATGCGGTATTATTATTATGAGCATGGATTTTCTCTAAGTTCATGAATGTATTTAATTATTTTTATACAATTAAATATAGTAATTGAAGTTCCATGCATATAAATAGACAAGTACGCCTATTGTGCCAGACACCACACGACTCCAAATCGTACACCTAGTGAATTGAGAATTGTAAAGCTAAATAATTTCTCTCTCGAATCCTCTTCCCACCCCTCTCAAGAACGAGAGACACTCTTCAAGGCCGAAGAACAAGTGATCAAGAACGACCGACATAATACACTCACTTTGTCGCGCTAGCACCCGGAGAATGAGCAGTGTCGATTGGAGGCCAGTGGATCACGTGTGGATCACCGCTAGTTTGGATCCTTACAAGCACAACAAGATAATCCGAAGGGTCATTCCGTATAATGAAAATCATCAACGAAGAAAAATACCAAAGATCCCGGTATTATTTTTCTTTATGAAATTAATTTAATTAATTATAAACATGATGTGAAAGATCCTCTCTAATGGTTTTAGGCCTCTTCTTTCTTTATCTAAATATTTGATTCTATTCTGTGGAGACTGGCGTTCATCTTCATATTGATCCTGTAATAATCATTGATCATGGTAAAACTCAAAGTTGGGTTCTATCCCAACCACGCTTCCGCTGCGCCCAAAACCTTCAAGTGGTATCAGAGAGGTTACATCATAGTTTATAATTATTTAAATATTTCGTTGATGACTTACACATTTAATAATTTAGTTGTTTCAATTCAAGTTAATCATTTTGAAAATTTTAATCTCAAGATCTATTCCTCCTCTTTCTTTCTCATTCACCTTATAGAAACAATATTTTCTTTTAATTTTGATTAAAATAAAATAGAGGATATCATCTGGAGGTGCCAAATCTTCATGGTCATACAACACCAGAACACACGGCATGTATTCGGTAGTACACGCTGTGTAGTCAAGATTCAATGCATCAGACTGGTTCGCCAAACCAAGCCATGTGTTGGAGTCTTTCTAAGTCTTAAATGACTCCGTGTGTTGACCAAGAACATGTGACACATGGTTTCCAGATTACACACCGTGTAGTCCACTAGACATGACATGTAGTCCCTTCGGGTTAGGGTTGGACCATGTACCCTGTACATGGCTTGCCCGGCTTGAAACCGTGTAATGTGGATACTACACAGTGTGTGGCCCACTAAACATGCCATGTACTCCGAATATTTCCGAAGTACACTCACATGTTATTTCCTCAGGCGCGTACTTTAGATGAGCGGTGAAAAATAGTACACGTCATATAGTTGGAAATACACACCGTGTACTCATCCAAATTATGTAGATTTATTAAAATTTATTATTATATTAGACAAAACCTTGAGACGTGTACCATCATGTGGGTGTAAAGCTGAGGCACAAAACGTGATAGATGTTTTATATGTGTGTGTTTAATTTAACATTTGTGTAATGTTCATTTCTTCTCATTGGGTAGTTATGAATATGAATTCACCGGGTTGCCTCCAAGGTACAAGTTACGTACAAAGATAATTTTAAATGAATTTATTTGTCTAAAATTATGATGGATGTGAATCTCAAGGAAATTTAGAAAAAGGGTTTAAGATAAAATGATTGATTAATTAAAGATGATAATTAATTGATTCGAATGTGATTTATCTTAAACAAGAATGATTAAAACATTGAATGCTAGTTTTATTTATGGGTAAACATCATTTAATGTATGGATGATCATGAGCTAGACCAAGACCTTTGTATGTGGATGGTTTCTTTTAATTTATTTATTTAAATTAATTTTTTTTGGCCTACAATCCATCTCTCCTCATTAATATGTAGGGTATGCTTGTCCAATGTTTCTTTTATGTAAAAACCCCTTTTACCTCTCACCTGTATGTGAGTTAAAAAAAGAAATATGTATGGATTAAACTCCCAAGCTAGCTGAGGCGGTTCAATCTAGAGTTGAGACTAAACCAATCCCAGGAGATACATAGGTGGACAGGTGGAAAGCTGTAAACACAAACCCAAAAGGTTCAAGATATTTCCCCCCTAGTTCAGGGTTAGTTTATCAATCTCTAGATAAACTAACCCTTAGAAAAGATCATGATCATTCTCTTTATTTTATTTCTGTCAGTTTCATGGTTTATCATTTTGGATTTGTTATCACAATCACATAATTAATGAATTAAAAAAGCACGCAAGATAGAACTAAAATAAACCAGACTTATGCATAAATATAATCAAGACATGGTTAATCACTTAAGTAAGTTACACTTAATATTATCAAGTATGTGATAATGATAATAATAAATTCACACATAAGATATAAAAATACCTCAAATAAAATATTAAGTCGGACCAAGACTTTCGTTACTTGATTAAGGAAAAAAACTAAATAAAACTATGTGTTTGACCAACCCTTTTTGGGACACATATTTTATACATGAAGCCCTTATGAAAGGTTTCGGGTTGACTTAAACATATTGCATCAAGAAGAGTATCCCTTTCTAGACTTGGTGTAATATTGGAGGCAAGAGTTGAGAAAATCCAAAGTCATGATTTTAGGATTGGGGAGTCCACTCAACATATCAAAGAGCTCCAAGCCCGCAGTTGGCAAAGACCTTCCTACCTAAATACCTTCCAATAGCTTGACCAACCCTTGTTGGGGTTATGCGAAGGGGAATATGGATCTTTTACACTAGAATGTCATGGAAACTTGACATTCTGAGTACAATGGTGAGGGCTATTGGGACTTGATAAAATAGTGGGAGACTTAATAAAATTTATTATTTCTTATAAAATGTAATCAAGAAAGCACTAATGATATGCTATTTTAATTATAGAATAAAAATGAAAAACTCATCAACCACACTATAACTACGATCAATTCTAGATAAAGATAACATCCTTACCATTAGTAACTTCTAGGAATGGTTCAGATGCCTTCGGGTTATCCTAAGACATCAACGGAAGTCTTACATGCTGGAGTCAGTATTACCTGATCTGCCTACTAAAGAGGCGAGTGATGAGGATTTCTTGGTCTATGAGAAACATATGAATGATGCGGTCAGTGTTCAATGTTTGATGCTATAATAAATTTCTAGTGAGGTCATGAAGTCTCAGGAAAACATGGATGCTTATAGCATGCTCAAGCACCTCTGTGATCTTTACTAGGAGAGATCAAGACGGGAAAAGTTTGAGATCTCTAAGGCACTCTTTCAGAGTAATCTTGGAGACAGTTCCCCAACTGGGCCTCATATAGTCAAGCTCATTGGATATATTGAGAGCCTGGAAGTTCTAGGGTTTAAACTCTTTGAAGAATTGGGCACTAATCTCATTCTCGCATCAACCCCTCAAAGATTCTCTAACTTTGTTGTCAATTTCAATATGAACAACATTGATAAATATCTATCTAATCTTCTTATCCTCATTCACAAAGTGGACAAAGATATGAAGCGCTAAAACCCTTTGTCATTATAGTGAATAAGAGGAAAGGGGAGGCGAAGAGTTTTAAGTCCAAATCTTCTTCACGACCTTTCAAGAAAAGGAATATGAAAGGGGAGTTAAGGGAATAGGAGGCTGTTTATTTTTCATGTGGCAAGAAGGGCTACTAGAGGAAAAAATGAACCCATCCTAATAAGAAATGGGAATATTTAGGTGCATTTGTTATCAAATGAAATCTATCTATTTCTACAAATTGGGTATTAGATACAGTTTGTGGTGCTCACATATGTATCCAAATACAAGAACCAAGTAGATTCAAGAAGATTGACTGAGGGGAGGTAGATCTACAAGCAGCCAATGGAGCCAGACTTGCTGCTCTAGCTATTGGAGAATACCACCTCGCGTTGTCAAATGGGATGATCTTAGTGTTAAATGGTTTTTATTATGTGTCATATGTCACTAAAAACATTATTTCTGTATCCAAATTTGATAAAGATGATTTTTTTTTTCATTTTAGGAAATGAATGTTTCTTCTTTTGCAAAGATAGAATTTGTTTTGGTAGGGCACATTTATACAATAGTCTTTATGTATAGGATTACACAAACCAAGTAATGGAAATCGATAGCAAAGATACTTCACATGAATCATACCACACCCAACTTTGGCATCACCAGCTAGGTCATGTAAATGAGAAATGCTTAACAAAGTTACATCAAGATCGATATTTAGATTCTTTCGAACTAAAACCACTTGGTGTATGCCATTCATGTTTACAAGGAAAAATGACCAAATCCCCATTTAGTGGTAAAGGTGAAAGGGCTAAATAACTTCTTGAATTGGTTCATACCGATGTGTGTGGACCATTTCCAGTTGAAGAGAGGGGAGGGTACTCATACTTCGTAACTTTTACTGACAATTTTTGTAGATATGGATATATCTACTTAATGAGTTATAAGTCATATTATTTATATAAGTCCAAAGAATACAAGAATGAAGTTGAGAATCAGCTTGGTAAGAAGATTAAGAAACTTTACTCAGATTGAGGAGGAGAATATCTTAATCAAGACTTCATTGATTACTTATGGGAGTCTGGGATCCTATCCCAACTCACTCCTCCATACACGCCCCAGTGGAATGGTGTGAGAAAAAGGAGGAACCACACCCTATTGGACATGTTGAGATCAATGATGAGTCATGCGAGTCTTCCATTATCCTTTTGGGGATATGAATTAAAAATAATGGCACACATACTAAACCAAGTACTAAATAAATTAATAAATCATATTCCATATAGTTCTAGAGTGGAAATAAATCCATATTATTGAATTTACATGTGTGGGGAAGTAATGCGTTTTTTAAGGCCTCTTCAGGTAACAAAATTCCACCCCAATGCACAAAGTGTGCCTTTATGTGATACCCCAAGAAAACATGGGGATATTACATATAAAACTCCTCATAAAAACGTTTATAATGGAAAGACACGCCATATTCCATGAGAGGGAGCACATTTCCAAAAGAGATAGTGCGAGCAAGATAGACTTCAATGAAGTTGAGGCTCAAGGTACACAAGAGTTGGTATAGGAACAGATTCCACAAAGCCCCATGGAAGAAAGAACTATTGCAGAGACAAGAGAGCTGTGTAGGTGTAAAAGAGAGGTTAGAGAACTAGAATGATATAGTTTTATAGTTACTGAGGATGGTGACTAATTATTAGTGTATAATAATGATCCTCTAACCTAAAAGGAAGAAGTAAGTTTCACAGATGTTTCCAAGTGGAAAGAAGCCATGAATTCTAAAAAATGGATTCCATATACCAAAACCAAGTCTGGATTTTGGTAGATCCTCCAGTTGATGTAAATCCTGTTGGTTGCAAATGGGTAATCAAGAAGAAACTGGATATAGAAGGAAAATTTAGCACCTATAAGGCACGACTGGTTTCGAAAGGGTTCAAACAGTGTCAAGACATTGAATATGATGAAACCTTTTCACTAGTTTCAATGCTAAAATCCATCAGAATTATATTGTCCATTACCACTTACCATGACTATGAGATTTAGAAAATGGATTTCAAAGCATCCTTCCTTAACAGGAACCTTCAGGAAGATGTCTACATGACACAATTTGAAGGGTTTATGACTCCAAAGGATTCCAATAAGGTATGAAAGTTGCAGAAATCCATTTATGGATTAAATCAAGCATGAAGGTCATGGAACATTCGTTTTGATGAAGCCATAATAAGATTTGGTTTTATTAAGAATGAATGTGATACTTGTGTCTAGAAACGGTTTAGTGGGAGTGTAGTAATTTTCCTAATAGTATATGTTGATGACATATTACTTATTGGAAATGAGCTACCAGTCTTATAATTTTTTAAGGCATGGTTGAATAAATGATTCTTCATGAAGTAATTGGGTGAGGCATCATATATTCTTGGGATCAAGATCCATCATGATAGATCCAAGAGATAGTTGGTCCCAAGTCAAAGTACATGCATTGATAAGATACTGAAGAGATTCAGTTTGGAACAATCCAAGAGGGGATTGTTGCCAGCATCATATGGAATTCATCTTTCCAAGAAAATGCTCCCTCAGACACATTAGGAAAGAAAGATAATTTCAAGGACTCCATACGCATCAGCGATTGGGTCAATAATGTATGTCATGTTATGTACTAGGCTGGATTTTTCCTATGCATTGAGTGTGGTAGGCAGATATTAAGATGACCCAGGTGACCGCCATTGGATGGCAGTCAAGACTATCCTAAAGTATCTGAGCCGTACTAAGTACATATTCCTAGTTTATAGAGGAGATGAGGAACTAGTCATCAGTGGATATGCATATTCTAGTTTCCAGACTGATAAAGATGACATGAAGTTGAAAAAAGGATACATCTTCACTTTGAATGGAGGTGCAGTGAGCTGGAAGAGCTCAAAGAAAAGTGTGGTCGTAGATTCTACAATAGAGTCTGAGTATATCACAGCTTCTGAGGTAGATAAAGAAGTAGTTTGGATGCAAATCTTCATCCAAGAACTGAATGTGATACCTAATAGTAAAGATCTCATCACACTATACTATGATAATACTGCAGCGGTGGATCTTGCAAAAGATCCAAGGTCACATCAGTGGACGAAGCACGTATTTTAAAAGTATCATCTCTTGTGGTATTTTTCTCAGAGATGTGAAGTTGTAGTGAGCAATATTTCTATGGAAGACAACGTGGCTAACCCCATGACTAGAGCCTTGACTCAACAGAAATATGATCACCATGTGAGGTCTAGCATATTGAAAGTTGTAGGCAGTTAGCTCTAGTCCAAGTTGGAGTTTTTAAGAGTTGGTGTCCTAGAACTAACTGGTTGTACTTTGATTACATGGAAATTTGATTTATTTAAATATTAAACATATTATTACATATTTTTCATTGTTCTTCATGAATATGATGTAATAATGTCCAAGAGTATTTGTTTCTTTGATAAGGTCATGGTAGTTCCCCGCTATGATGAGAACCTTGAAATGCTATAACAATATTCTTAAATATTTTTCTATGGTTGGATGACATACTATGATGGGACACATGGCATGAATAACATCTGGTATGATTACTCATAAGAATATGAGACATCCTATCATAAAGTTCACACTTGGTAATCTCCAAGACAGGAGATTATGAGAACAAACCCACCAGTAGGAATTCTGCATGTTTTGGTGTCATCAGATATTTCTATCTGCGAGCATGTGTAAAGATCCTTAGACTTTAATATTATCATTAAAACATGTCACAAATCACACACTTTTATTTACTGACGAAAACTTTTTTGCAGATAGTTGGCAGGAAGTAGGGTACATTGGGTGCGTCACGAGTGGCATGTTATTAATGGATAAGTCGATGGAGGATTTGTCCCTTCCATTTATGGAAGTTGATATCTCAACCTTTTGGTTGAAATAGAACCGTCACATGAAATTATATGGCCATGGTGTAACAATGAGTTTATTTCTGGTAGTTAAAGAAATATGTATCAAGCATAAAAGTTGATGACACTATCATGAAACCTGCTTGATGAGATATTGCGACAAAGGGATTATATTACACAGTGAGTGTTCGTATGTGGATGTTGTTCAAGTGACATTATGTTCTTTCTATCGTGTGCCTTGACCCATTTCTAGACTGTACTCTTGGACTTTAGGCAATCCCACCTAATGCCAACGAGAAATAATCCTAGAGGGTCACACACTAAGTGTTTTTGGTGGTCTCGGTTAAATTTTATTTGAATTTAATTAATGAAATAAATATTATTCTCAAGACTGTGGAATAATTTTATTCAATTTAAAATGATCATATAAATTAAATTAAATATATTTATTTTATTGAACATTTAATAAATATTTATTTACTAGTTTGTAAATAAAATATTAATTTAGGAGAATAAATTATTAATTTATTTATAAGGGTGTTCAATAAATATAAGTAGAGTTCAAGTGGACCAAGGCTGTTTAGGTGGTAAAATAATTATTTGCAAGATGATAAATAATTATTTAACTAGTTGTCACAAGTTAAAATAATAATGATGCTTCTATTATTTTATGACGCATAATTTTATTTATAATTCCGTTTTGCTCAAGTTGGAACACCATAAATAATGACACGACATTATTATTATGAGCATGCATTTTCTCTAAGTTCATGAATGTATTTAACTGATGTTATGAAATTAAATATTTTAACTGAAGTTCAATTCATATAAATAGAATAGTATGCCTATTGTGCCAGACACCACACGACACTAAATCGTACACCCAGTGAATTGATAATTGTTGAGCTAAACAATTTATCTCTCAAATCCTCTTCCCACCCTCTCAATAATGAGATACATTATTCAAGGCCGAAGAACAAGCGATTAAGAACGAACGACATAAGACATTCGACATCGTTCTAGCACATGAAGAAGGAGTAGTGTCAATCAGAGGCCATCGAAGCACGTGTGGATCAATACTAGAGAGATTTTAGTTTGGATCCTTACAAGCGCAATGAGATAATCTAGAAGGGTCATTACAAACGATGAACATAATCAATGAAGAAAAATACCAAATATCTAGGTATTATTTTTCTTTATGAAATTAATAAAATTAATTATAAACATGATGTGAAATATCCTCTCTAAAGGTTTCAGGACACTTCCTTATTTATCTAAATCTTTGATTATATTCCGTGGAGACTGGCGTTCATCATCATATTGATCCTGGAATAGTCATTGATCATGGTAAAAATAAAAGTTGGGTTTCGTCCCAACCATGCTTTCGCTGTGCCTGGAACCTTCACCTTAGTGGCCTAATGGGCCTAATGCCCCAAATGGGCCTAAGTGGCCTAATGGGCCTAAGTGGATTAATAGGCCAAAGTGGCCTAATGGTACAAAGTGTACAAATGGGTTTAGTAGACCTAATGTTCATAATGGTCCTAATTAGGATAATTAGCCTAATGGTCCTAATGGTCCATATGGGCCTAAGTGGCCTAGTGGGCCTAATCCAATGGACTTATAGGCCAAATTGGCTGAATGGTCCTAAGTGGCCTAATAGGCTGAGTGGGCCTAAGTGGCCTAGTTTGCCTAATGTGCCTCATGGGCCAAAGTGGATTAATGGGCTTATGTGGCCTAATGGGCCGAATGGGCCTAAAGTGGCCTAATGGGTCTAATTGGCCTAATGGGCATAATGGTCTATATGGGCCTAAGTGAACTAATTGGACTAATCTAATGGGTTTAATGGGATAAATGGCCCTAAGTGGTCTACTGGGGTGAATGGGCCTAATGGGCCTAAGTTGTCGAATGGGCCTAATGGGTGTAATAGGCCAAATGGGTATAATGGTCCTAATGGGCCTCGTGGGCCTAAGTGGCATAATGGGCCTAATGAGTCTAATGAATGAACCTGATGGATCTGCACTCTCTTTGATCCTGATGCTCCTGCTGCCTCCGCTTCCACTCCTAGGGTTTTGAGGGTCTGCCCAATGATAACGGTGCCACTTCACTTGGTCCATCCTCTTATTTCTCTTTCTTTCCTTTTCTTCCTTCTTTACTAATGTGTATTTTTTGGTGTGGTCATCATGCGTCGCTCACCACCCCTCTTTTGATCTATCCCTATGCATCGGACCCCCATTTAGGGTATGTGTGTGTGGGTGCTTTAGACGGCTTGGGTCGGCACTGGTGAGCGTGTCTGATGCCTTCTTTCTTATCTACCAATGTTGTCTTACCCATTACCTTGGACTCCACTTTGGTGAATCTTGATTCCGGTTCTAGGCCTACTTGGGATGGTGCTGGAGCAGCACTAATAGTGGTCTTAGCTCGAGTTCATTCCTATGTTTGGATCCTTTCCTATTTTGAAGATGTGTATTCAGGTCTCGTATGGTGATTTTGTTTGGGATCAAATTTGTTTCTCTTATGTTGGTTCTCTATTTTGTTTGACCAATGTGATTTATGGATTTCTCCCCTACCGAGGCCTCTATCTTCTCATCCTTGTTGTGCTCCTTTCCCTATTAGTCTAGTGTACGGGTCTTCATGGAGGTTCTGGGAGGTGTGGATCAAGGGGATTAAGTTCTCTGGGAGGGAGAATGGCTCATATTTTATGGTTCTAATGGTCATGATGTTCTGTTTTGATGGTTTCTTGGAGGTGATGTTGGATTTCTACAGTGAAAATATGAAGACATCAGTGGTGATTAGTGGATGTCCCAATTTATTTTTCTATGGTTCTCGACTCTGATGTTGATGGTTGACGACGAAAAAGGTGGAGTTCCCACCGACAATGTGGTGACTCTGGCGATAATGGTTATGAAAATGATGTTCAGAGTGGATGATAATGTGGTGATGATGACAAAAGGAGATGATGATGGCGACAACTTCTTCGATGTGTTATCTTCGATTAAGTGGATGCATGATTTGTAGGATCTGTTGCTAATATGACGGTTCCCGTGATGATGATACTCATTTCAAATTTTAAATATATGGACTATTTTTGAAATTTGGATATGTGTCATGTTGTTGGTGTACGGTTCCCACTTTTTCCTCAAATTAGATTTTATGAAAATTTAAAAAATGATTTGGAGGGCCTAATGGGCCAAAGTGGCCTAATATACCTAATGGGCCTAAGTGGCCTAATGGGCCTAATTTGGATAAGTGGATAAATGATCCAAAGTGGTATAATGGGATTATTGGGCCTAAGGGGTTGAATGGGCCTAATGGGCCTAATGGCCAATGGTCCTAATGGGCCAAATCAGCCTAATGGGAATAAGCAGCCTAAGTGGCCTAAAGGGCATAATGGGTCTAATGGGCCTAAGTGGATGAGTGAGTCTAAGTGGCCTAATGGGCCCAATGAGCATAATGGGTATAAGCGGCCTAATGGGCCTAAGTGGCCTAATGGGTGTAATGGGCCTTAGTGTCCTAATGGGCCTAACAAACCTAATGGGCCCAATGGATAATGGGTTTAATGGGCCTGAGTGGCCTAATGGGCCTAATGGGCCTAAGTAGCCTAAGTGGCCCAATGGGCTTAATGCACCTAAGTGGAATAATGGGCCAAAGTTGGCTCAGTTTCCAAATAGGAATAATGGGCCTAAGCGGCATAAGTGACCTAAGGGGCCTAATGGGCCTAATGGGATCAATGGGCCTAAGTGGCCTAATGGGCATAAGGGGCCTAAGTGGCCTAAAGGGCCTAAACGACCTAAGTGGCCTAAGGGAAAAAATGATCCTAATGGGATCAGTGGGCCTAAGTGGCCAAATGGGCCTAAGTGGCCTAAGTGGCCTAATGGTCCAAATGGGACTAAGTGGCCTAAGGGGCCAAATGGGCCAAATAGTCTAAATAAACCAAGGTGGGATAATGGGCCTAAGTGTCTGAATGGGTCTAAGTGGCCTAATGGGCCTAAGTGGTCTAAGTGGGCTAATAGGCCTAATGGGCCTAATGGGCCTATGTTTCCTAATGGGAATAATGGTGCTAATGGGGCTAATGGGCCTAATTTACCTAATGGGATGAATGGGCCTAATGGGCCTAATGGGACTAAGTGGCCTAATTGGCCTAATGGGCCTAAGTGGCCTAATCAACCTAATGGGCCTAATGGTCTGAATGGGCCTAAGTGTCATAATGGGACTAATGGGCCAAATGCGCCTAATGATCCTAATGAGCCTAAGTGGCCAAATGGGCCTAATTTGCCTAATGGGCTTAATGGGGCTTTATGGGCCTAAGTGGACCAATGGTCCTAAGTGGCCTAATCAATCTAATGGGATTAAGTGGACTAATGGGCCTAATGGTCCAATTAGGCCTAAGTGGCCTAATGGGCATAATGGGCATAATGAGCCTAAGTGGCCTAATCGACGTAATGATCCTAATAGGCCTAAGCGGCCTAATCATCGTAATGGGCCTAAGTGGCATAATGGTTTGAATGGGCCTAATGGGTTGAGTGGGATGAATGGACCTAATGGTCCTAAGTGGCCTAATGTTCCTAATGGGACTAAGAGGCCTAATGATCCTAATGGGCCTAAGTGGCCAAATCGGCCTAACGGGGCTAATGGGCCTAAGTGGTCGAATGGGAAAATGAGCCTAAGTGGCCTATTGGGTCGAATGGGGAGAATGGGCCTAAGTGACCTAATGGGCCTAAGTGGACTAATCAGCATAATGGTCCTAATTAGGCCTTAACTATTAGTGTTTCATATATAGTGTTTTGGTTCTACTTTTTAGGATTTTTTTGTTCTAATTGGCCTAAATTGGTCTAAATTGGCCTAAATGACCAAATGGCCAAGTGACAAATTGACCTAATGGCCCACTGAACTAGTGGGCTAATGACCTAATGACCTAAATGACCTAATTGGTCTAAATATCCTAATGGCCTAATAACCTAATGGAATAATTTGAATAATGTCCTAATTGACATAAATGAACTAATTGGTCTAAATGGCCTAATTAGTCTAAGTCGATTAAATGGTCTTATTGGATCAAATAGTCTAATTTTCCTAATTGGACTAATTAACCTAATTTACCTAGTTGGCATAAACTTCCAAATGGGTCTAAATGGTCTAATTAGTCAAAAATTATTAAATGGTCCAATTGGATTAAATGGTCTAATTGGCCTAATTAGCCTAATTGGCCTAATTGGCCTAAATTGGAATAAATGGTCAAATCGATAAATGACTAATTGGCATAATGGTGTAATGAACTAATGGGATAATGGGATAATGGAAAAATTAGTCTAAATAGTCTTATTGACTAATTGGAATAAATGACATAATTGGTCTAAATGGCCTAATTGGTCTAAATGGCTTAAATGATCTAATTGGATTAAATGGTCTAATTAGCCTAATTGGCCTAATTGACCTAAATGGTCTAATTAGCCTAATTTAACTAAATGGACTAATGGCCTAAATGGACTAATGGACTAATTGGACTAAATGAATTAAAGGCCTAAATTTCCTATGGAATAATGACCTAATTTTCCTAATGGCCTAATTGGACTAAATGACATAATTTTTATAAATGGAGTAATTGGAATAAATGACTTAATTAGACTAATTGTCCTAATTTTCCTAATTTTCTGAAATGGCCTAATTTCCCAATTATCCAAATATCCAAATGGAAAAATGATCGAAATTACCAAGTGACCAAATAACCAAATTACACAACATAAATGGAATTAGACCGAAATGAATATACAAGAGGATTCCATACCATACACGTGTTTATCATGCTAATTAGTATGTATTGTTTGTGTTATGTCACTAGTATTAAATTTTTAATTAAATGTATATTTAGATGCTTCTTAATTTTATGGATTTCTTCAACATATACAATTTTAATTTATTCTTGGTTTATCACTTTCATATTATTCAGTATTGTAGTATTATACTAATCAGTTTCATTTGCAGCAAGAGGAATTTGGAATCAAAGGTCGTGTGCAATGATCAAAATTATTTTCCTTGACTAGGAAGAAAAATAATAGAAGAGCTATAAATTCACAAACACAAGAAAAGATTGTAAGTTTTTTTATTGATATTTCATATTTTGATACATAATTCACAATTAAATATATTCTTTATATTTACAACAGTGTATCATGGAGGCCCTCGATGAGAAATAAGATGGAAACTTTGGGCAAAATGATCATTTGAGACAAGTATTAGGTGATGAGCGCCATGGGAGATTTTGATGTCGACGTATGAAAATCATCATCCCAACTAGGTATTGGCCCTCATCTAGTGCCTCTCAAACCTATAAGAACCCCAATATGAAAAATGATCATGAAGAAGTAGATGAGGCCAAAAAAATAGATATAAGGGAGTGTAAAAGAAGTAAATTGGTCACCGAATACTTCTTGAGAGACATGTTAGTTATAATTCCACAACTTCCATCATAGACTACTATTACTTTTGATTCATGTATGAAATCAATGTGATCCTTATATAATAGCTCGAGTGATTTCAATGAGGGTCCTAGTGGAGGTCGAGCTGATGACGGTGGCAGTGGAAGTGGGGTGGGGGTACAAAGGCGGTGGCGGTAGTAGTGGTGGTGGTGGTGGTTTCAAGCATAATAGAAGTGTGCAAAGATGGATGATGTATTAAAATTTCTTTTAAAAATTGTTGCCCTAAACAAAGATCGAGAACTTTTCACGTCAAATTTAAATTTAAATTATTTAATATTTAATGAAATAAATACCTTTTCTTAGGGATTTTCTTCATTAGTGAATTTTGATCATCCAAAAAGACCTTTCAGGTTACCATCATTACACTGTGAGGATCCCAGGACAAAACCCCTCTAGCGGCGATCCACACATGCTCCTATGATCTCTAAGAAACACCACTTGATCTCCAGGTGCTAGTGTGGTGAGTCCAATGTCTTATGTTGTTCATTCTTGATCGCTCATTCTTTGGTCTTGAAAAAAATATTTCTTTCACTTCTCGTTCTTGAGAGAGAGAAAGGAGGAGTTGTGATAGAATTCATTGTGCGCAAGAATTTTCTATTATCAATTTTTGGATGCTCTACACAGTAGACACAAACACCTATTTATAGAGTTGAGATTTAAGTTAAAATATTATTTAATTACATACCGTCCATTAAATAACATTAATTACCTTCAATAAATCTCATACCACATAATAATAATTATATAATTATTATTTTGTGGCGAACACCAACTTGTACAATAACAATAATTATATAAGGGTATTGTTAATTAATATTTTTTAATTGAACCAATCTTAGTCCATTCACACTCCTCTATCTTCTATTGAACAACTGAATGAATATTTTATTCATAAATAAATATTTTATTTACAATATTGAAAATAAATATTTATTAAAATATTCAATAAATAAAATAAATATTTTATTCATATGTAAGCGAATAAATATTTATTTACTTTATGTGATCAATATAAAATTGAATAAAATTATTCCTCAGACTTGAAAATAATATTTATTCCATTAATTAAACTCAAATAGAATTTAATTGAGATAAATAGAAACACTTAGTGTGTGAACCTCTAGGATTCCTTCTCATTGACATTAGGAAGACTTGCCTAAAGTCCAAGATTACTGTCTAGAAATGTGCTAAGGAACCCAAGATAAAGAACTTGATGTCGCAATAATGAAAACCACATATGAATGCTCATTGTGTGATATAATATCTTTGTCATAATATCTCATCAATAATATTGCACATCCATGTCACTAACCTATATTTTCAATATGTCTTCCTTTGACTATCTGAAATAAACACACTGTTATACCATGGCTATAGAATTTAATGCAACGGTTTTATTCCAATCAAAGGGTTGAGATATCAGCTTCTATAAATATGGAAGGGACAAATCCTTCCTCAACTTATTCATTAATGACATGTCACTCGTGACGCACCCAACATATCCAACTTCGCCACGATCTCTTATCGTCATGGTTTACAACATACATCTAAGTATGCAAGTTGTGAAATGATTTAATAATAATCTTAAAGTATAAGGACCATCACACACACTTATAGATAGGAATATTCGATGACACTAAAACATGCAGAATTCCTATTGACAAGTCTGTTCTCATAATCTCCCGTCTTGGAGATTACCAAGTGTGAACTTCATGAGAAGAAGCTTCATCTGTTTACGAGTAATCGTACCTGAAAGTCTATATACAGTGTTTCCCTTCATATTACATTATCCAGATGGCCAAAATGGCCAAAATGGCCTAATTTTCCTAATTGGTCTAAATGGTCTAAATTGGCCTAAATGGCATAATTGTCTTAAATTGCATAAATTAAATAATTTTCTTAATAATCCTAATTGTCCTCCTAAATGGCCTAAATTTTCCAAAATGGACTAAATGACCTAAATGGTCTAATTGGCCTAAATGACCTAAATTAACCTAACTGTCCTCATTGACCTAAATTCCCTAAATTATCTAATTGGTTTAATTGTCCTAAATGGCCTAATTGGCCTAAATGGCCTAAATTTACCAAATCAACTTAAATTTACTAATTATCCTAAATGGCCCAAATTAGATTAAATGGACTAATTGGCTGTATTGGCTTAACGATCTAAATTAGCCTAAATAGCCTAAATGACCTAAATTAGACTAAATGGCCTAAATTGGCCTAAATAACACAAATTTTCTAATTGTCCTAATTTGTAAAGACCCGTAAAATTCAAGGAATTTTTTCTTAATTTTCTTTGGAATTTTACAAGAACGCAGTTTCTGACGGTACCTGATTCCGAGGCCCGGTGTTCCCGGAATCATTTTCCGAAGTTTGGCTCGGGTATGTTCAGTGAACGAACGAGGGGGTTTTTCTAACTTTTGAACCGGTGTTCGAAATCTAATTCCGAGGGCACCGATGGAATCGGAGTGCTGGTATTTTCTTAGAGACGCCTTTTCCGGAGTTGTGTTTGCTCGGGTGTGGTTTTTAATTTTTGGGGTTAAGTTATGATATAAAATAAAAGTGGTGCGACACTTTATTTTATTTCACTTAAAGCCACTTAAGCCAGTTTAAGCGGATAAGGTGAGACCCACTATATCCTACCCACTTTGTAGGATATTTTTGAGGTGGGGCCCGCACGAGCCCCACCATTTCTTCCCTCCTAAGTAACGCACCCGCAAGCCCCCCTCTTTAATGAAAGTCAACCGTGAGTTTTTTTGGTTAAGAAATGCCCCATTTAATTGGGAAGTTAAGTCGTTACAATTAATTCATCAAATTAATTGTTCGTTTCTTAACTTTGAATTTCAAATTGTTGGCATGGGAATAAAATAAGACCAACACTAGGTTTGTTGAGGGGTTGCTTGTTGAGAGGATTTGGAGAAACTCTAAAGCTTGAAGATCTTCATCCTACTTCGTTGAAGAATGCGAAGAATGCGAAGAATGTGAAGAACGGATCGTCGCCGACGAAGAACGCCAACCTTCGATGAAGGGTGAAGAAGAATGCCGAACCCTCGGAGATCGACGACGCGACACCGTGTACCGTGACGCCGATGATCCTCCTTCCGCGACGTTTCTTCCGCGACGTTCCTTCCCCGCGACAATCTTTGGTCAACAATCGATTGAGGTAGGGGATTGCGGTTCTTTTAATTCCTTTTTGAATTATATCCTCAACATGGGTTTAATTGGTGCAATTAAATCTGTGTGATTTTAATCCTTGGAGTTTGACTACGCGACATCGTGTACCGCGACGACAGTGACGCCCCTTCCACGACGTGACGATCCTCTTCTTCCGCGACGGTCAATTCCGTGACGAACTCATGTTCGATGAAAATGTTGAGGTAGCGTTTTTTGTTCATTTTAATCTATGTGATTATATCTGCAGTTTGTTTAAATATTTGTTTTGAGACTTTTAAAACCACTAACGTGGTGGGTGCTGGCCAACAAACAAGTCTAAACCCACCGTCCTTTCGTTCTTGGTGTGCGGATTGGCGGGCGACGACAAAGTAAGCCGAACCAGCGATGTGAGGTCCTCTTAGTGAAGGAAAGACCTCGGGAGGGCCATTGGGGTAGACAACATGTAATTCCGACCATCGGAACTCGTCCGGTGGTCCGCGGAGCAGCCTGCCGGCGCGCCTCGCCGGCACTGCGGCAGGTGGCGGCGGCGCCCGGCGTGCCGCCGGAAGGAGCCACCGCGGCGGCAGGGCGCGGTCCCGCGACCGCGCGGGACGAGAGGGGGACGGGACATGGCAGCCGGCCACGTCCGCTGGCAAGGGTGGACCCACGTGGGGCCGCGCCTCCTTCACGCGGGGGCAGCACGGCCCCCGCTTCACTCGGCCGTAACGGCCGAGCCGATCCGCTGGCCACCCGGCCAGCGCCAGCCGGGTCGCGCCCAGGCCGGGTCAGGCCGGGCCGCGCCGGCCGGGCCGGGTCGCGCCCAGACGGGTTGGACCAGTACCCGGGTCGGGTCGACCCAGTTCAGGCCGACCTAGGGGGTTGGACCGGGTTGGTCCGGGCCCAGACCCCCCGTTTTCGGACCCCTTTCGGTATTTTGCCCATATCTTGGGATACAGACCTCCAATCGACGCACCATCAGCGGCGATGCGATCCTTGGATTGAGAAGGTATTTTAGATATATTAAACTCAAGGTTTCAGAGTACTTTGGGTTTGGCCGGGTTGGTTCGTACACGAAACCAACCGGGCCCTCGGACGTCCGATTGACGTACCATCGACTTTACTGGATTCCTCTTAGTGAGACGGATCTTTTGGATTACTCTTCCCGAGGTTTGTACGGAGGTGGAGTATGGTCAGGTTGGTTTTGATTAAAAACTAACCGGGCCCTTGGGACGAAAAATCCAATAAGTCTCAGACCGGGCATCCGATTGACGCGCCGACTATGTGTCAGTTGATGTATCATCCCATCATCTCGTGGAGCGGACCCTCCCGAATGATATTGATGTGTGCGGGAACCTTAGAGCTGGCTGCGTCTGCAATGACAATGAAGACAGTATGGGAATCCTCCGTGGGTTCGGTAGTGACCACTACGGTACTTTTTGGGATTCATCAACTCCGGACTACATGTCAGTTGATGCATCGACCTCTTGGCTCATGGAGTGGACCCTCCCGGAATGAGCATGCTGTGTGCGGAAACCCTAGAGCCGGTTGAGACTTGACGATTGCTGATCGAACGACTCGGTGTGTTACGAATAGCCCAGTGGGAAGCGCTTGGTTGTAGCAGCAGACCCACAGTGGAGGAGCACTTGGTTGTAGTGGCAGACCCGTGGTACTCAACATAATGAGTACCTCTGGAGGATATGAGGGGGAGCGCTTGGTTGTATCGGCAGACCCACGACAGAGGAGTGCTTGGTTGTAGCGGCAGACCTACGACGGAGGAGCCCTTGGTTGTAGCAGCACGAGGGAGCGCTTGGTTGTAGCAGCAGACCCACATTAGAGGAGTGCTTGGTTGTAGCGGTAGACCCGTGGTACTCAACAGAAGGAGCACCTCTAGAGGCTATGAGGGGGAGTGCTTGGTTGTAGCGGCAGACCCATGGTGGGAAGCGCTTGGTTGTAGCAGCAGGCCCACAGTACTCGAAGGTGGAGTACTACAGCAGTCCAAGGTTAGAGGGAAGTGCTTGGTTGTAATGGCATACCCACTATACTTGATAGAGAAGGAGTTTCCCAATAGCTATGGTTTCAACTTCATGATCGATCCTGTGTGGGTCATTGTGGGGGTTAGTACCTACTGATCCTTTGTGGGTCCGATGACTTAGATTAATCAGTGGCTACATCTGATCATCTCTACCGTCTTACAAAGTAGTATACCTGTGTGAGCTGAATCCTCTTTTTCTTTCCTATGTGGATTGTGTTGTGCTATCCTGTGTGGATTTATGTTTTGATTTCTTGTGTGGACTGGGTTGTACTTGGGCTCGGAGGTTGGAGCGAGCTGGAATTGATGACTTATGTATATGTATGGGCATATACCTAAGCAGTGTCGGATGTTACTTCGTGATTGTATCTTTTCGTTGTGGGTTATCCTTTTTGGATTTTGGGAGACCTTCGAGGGTCTCGGGTTCCCTACTGAGTAGCTTATACTCACCCCTGCACGGGCTATCCCCGCACTACATTGTGTTGGTTGCAGATGACGGATAGCGCTGATTGTGGTTGAGGCTTGCGGAGCAGGACGGTACCTGGAGGTAGACCACTGGGCGGGACGTACTCGGAGCGGTCAGCTGGACCCGAGGAGCAGTGGAGGATATCTATACCCACCCTTTAGGTGGGACTTTCAGTGGATGGATCGACACTACGGATTTACTTTTCAGTTGTTGTTTTCCCTTTCTAGTTGTACTTTACTTTCAGTTTGGGTTTGTATACTGGCCCACTTACTTTTCCGCACTTACTGTTGTACTCAGTTTTTACTTAGTGTTTACTTCTACTGCTTGCTTGCTCTGTGGTGTTTGTTTACTTTACAAAGGCAATGCCTTCCCTTTTTACCGGGATTTACACCTTGGTGCTAGTCACCATCCCCTGGCCTATGGAAGGCGGGTTTTGGGTAACGGGCCCCGAGGACGGGTCGTGAAAAATTGGTATCAGAGGAGTTCGGTTCTACCACAGAACTTTGGACTCTGATTTTTTTTCTATGTGAAGCAATAGTGTTAAGCGTATTGGGTGTGGTTATCAGTCCAGGGAGTCCAGTGTTGGTGTGGCGGCCGACGTATCCGTACACCAGGACCCTGACTTCTGATTCCCGAATTAATACACGAAAACATTGATTGCATGTGTGTTTCAAGTTTTATTTGTGATTACTTTGTGTCAGCTCACCAGGTATATTGTTCTGACCGTGGCGCACCTGTCTCTTTTCAGGATGGCCCCACGATGGCAGCTAGCTAGGGTTCCGAGAGTTGTACGTGACGACAGTCTGCCGAGCGACGAGGCCTCGGTATAGGGCCCTTTCACAGTAGAGGCACCAGCGGTACCTCTACCCGCCGAGCCACCGATGCTAACAGCCCCAGCCGCTGACGATGCACGTCTCCTTAGTGCACTGCACGAGTTTCAGTGCCAGCGACCGCCGAGGTTCTGCGGGGATACGGACCCCCAAGTAGCCGAGGACTGGCTGGAGGTAGTTGTATGGGTTTTCAGGTTAGTGAGGACACCAACAGACCTCATGGTGATCCTCGCAGCAAGCCTACTGCACGCGGTAGTAGGCAGATGGTGGAGCTTGATGCTCCAGGTGCACGATGAGGCATCTCTTCTCTGGACGGACATTGAGAGACTCTTCTGCTCGGAATTTGTCACATCCACCCTCTGTGCGGTGTGCATTCAGGAGCTTCTACAGCAGCGGCAGGGCAGCATGACAGTAGCCCAGTACGCGGCGAGGTTTACCGATCTCTCGCGCTATTCCACGAACATGGTATGAGACCCATTCTTCGGGGCCTGAACCTTCGAGCAGGGGATCAGACAAGCGATCAGAGCTTCAGTTGTTTCTCACAACATTCCGACACAGACAGGGGTGTTGGAGCAAGCCCTCTTAGTGGAGAGTTTCCTTGTTGAGCAGTCTCCAGGAGCAGGACCCACCACTAGTCGGCAAGCGGCAGATTCTTCTGCAGCGGGCAGTAGATAGATGACGCAGGGGTCCAAGAGGACTATACCTACAGGTGGTCGACCACGTGACACAGGATCATTTGTGTGAGGCACCCGGGGTGGACAACGACTTACCATGATTGGACAGTGTTACTCATGCGGCGGGGTTGGTCACATGGATCGTAACTGTCCGAACCGCCATATGGATGACCGACAGATGAACGAAGGACCTCCCAGGCAGAGGCAGAGGATCGATCGAGGTGGACCACATGGAGCAGGAGACCATGGCAGGGGAGCTAGCCATGTAGATGGAGGTGGACGACGCTTCGAGGTGTTTCCACCACCACCACCAGGAGGTCCACCCCGACCGCAGGGAGCTGGTGGACATGGGAGAGATCAGCTTCAGCTATCTGAGGCCTACGATCATGGAGCTCTGAGAGCAGATGGACTGGAGCGGGACTAGATCCAGACCTGGAGACTTTTTTTTATGATTCTTCTAGCATTGTTGATGTTTTTTTGTAGATGATTTGTGTCTTTGTACTTTGAGCTGCAGTAATAAAATACACCTTTCTTTTGGCATTTACCTTCTCGTACTCTCTTTATGTTGTTACTAAGAGGTTCCGGTTTAAAAACTGTTGACTTGAACCTCACTTTGAGGTACCTACTAGAGGAGACCCAGTGACCACACACTGATGCCGACAGTGTGACTTAACCCTTGGAGGCGAGAGTAACGGTTGGATCTCTTGGTAGTATCATCGAGGCCTTATGATGTCATCCTTGGTATGGGTTAGTATCATCCATGATGGGATTGAATGTATTAGGTGAAGAACGTGGTTCATCCAGGGGATGAGACCGGATTTCTCTTCTCGGAAAAGAAGAAATCGCAGCAGCTCTTGTAGGACCAGAAAGGTCTAAGTTATCTAAGAGCAGATGAGGATAGCTCAGAGCCAGAAAAAGTCTTGTGTTGACAGGAGGCGGAGACCACTAGAGTTTGAGGATAACGACCATGTTTTCTTACGGGTCACACCTCGACGTGAGTTACAGGGATTTGGCCAAGGCGACAAGTTATCACCGAGGTTCAATGAACCTTTCTAGGTCCTAGGTAGGGTAGGAGAGGTGGTTTACCGCTTGACCCACCCACCTCAGTTGCACCAGGTGCATGACGACTTCCATGTATCTCAACTGGGGAGATACGAGCTCGACCCGATGCATATCATTGACCATGGGGAGCTGGACATTGATGATGGGGTGACGTTTACGGAGGTCCTGGTGGAGATCGAGAATCTACAGAAGTGGGTCCTACGTGGAATATCGATTCCTCTAGTGCACATCAGATGGCAGCACGGGAACCTCCAGGAGAGCACTTGGGAGTGGGAGGCTCAGATGCGTGCTTAGTACCCACTTTTGTTTCCCTAGTTTATGATGTATCTTTACGGGGACATAAATCCCTGAGGTGGGAGTGATGTAAAGACTCGTAAAATTCAAATAATTTTTTTTTAATTTTCTTTGTAATTTTACAAGAACACAATTTCTAACGGAACCTGATTCCAAGGCCCGGTGTGCCCAGAATCATTTTCCGAAGTTTGGCTCGGGTACGTTCAGTGAACGAAAGAGCGGGTTTTTCTAAATTTTGAACCGGTGCTTGGAATCGAATTCTAAGGGCACCGATGGAATCGCAGCACCGGTATTTGCTTAGAAATTCCTTTTTCGGAGTTACGTTTTCTCGGGTGTGGTTTTTAATTTTTGGGGTTAAGTTATGAAATAAAATAAAAGTGGTGCGACACTTTATTTTATTTCACTTAAAGGCACTTAAAGCCACTTAATCCAGTTTAAGCGGATAAGGTGGGACCCATGATATCCTACCCACTTGGTAGGATATTTGTGAGGTGGGGGCCGCATGAGCCCCACCATTTCTTCCTTCCTAAGTAACGCACCCGCAAACCCCCCTCTTTAATGAAAGTCAACCGTGCGTTTTTCTGATTAAGAAATGCCCCATTTAATTGGGCAGTTAAGTCGTTACAATTAATTAATCGAATTAATTGTTCGTTTCTTAACTTTGACTTTCAAATTGTTGGCATGGGAATAAAATAAGACCAACACTAGGTTTGTTGAGGGGTTGCTTGTTGAGAGGATTTGGAGAAACTCTAAAGCTTGAAGATCTTCATCCTCCTTCGTTGAAGAACGCAAAGAACGCGAAGAACGCGAAGAACGCATTGTCGCCGATGAAGAACACTGACCTTCGACGAAGAGCTAAGAAGAACACCGAACCCTCGGAGATCGACGACGCGACGCTGTGTACCGCGACGCCGACGATCTTCCTTTCGCGACGTTTCTTCCACGGCGTTCCTTCCCCGCGACAATCTTCAATCAACAACCGATTGAAGTAGGGGATTGCGGTTCTTTTAATTCCTTTGTGAATTATATCCTAAACATGGGTTTAATTGGTAAAATTAAATCTGTGTTATTTTAATACTCGGAGTTTTACTACGCGACGCCGTGTACCGCGACGACAGTGACGCCCCTTCCGCGACGCGACGATCCTCTTCTTCCGCGATGGTCAATTCCACGACGAACTCACGTTCGACGACAACGTTGAGGTAGGGGTTTTCGTTCATTTTAATCTATGTTATTATATCCGTGGTTTGTTTAAATATTTGTTTTGAGACTTTTAAAACCACTAACGTGGTGGGTGCGGACCAACAAACAAGTCTGAACCCACTGTCCTTTCATTCTTGGTGTGCGGATTGGCGGGCGATGACAAAGTAAGCCGCATGGGTGATGTGAGGTCCTGGCAGTGAAGGACGGACCCTGGGAGGGCCATTAGCAAAGTCAACACACAATTCTGACCACCGGAACTCGTTCGGTGGTCCTCGGAGCAGCCCGCCGATGCGCCTCGCCGGCACAGCAGCACCGACGACAGGTGGCGGCGGCGCCCGGCACGCCGCAGGAAGGAGCCGCCGCGGCTGAAGCCACTGCGGCTGAAGCCACTGCGGCAGGGCGCGGTCCTGCGACCATGCGGGACCGAAGGGGGACGGGACACGGCAGCCCGCCGCATCCGCTGGCAAGGGCGGCCCCACGCGGGGCCGCAACTCCTTCACGCGGGGGCAGCACGCCCCCCGCTTCGCTCGGCCGTAACGGCCGAGCCGATCTGCTGGCCACCCGACCAGTGCCAGCCGGGTTGCGCCCAGGCCGGGCCGTGCGGGGCCACGCCGGCCGGGCCGGGTCGCGCCCAGCCGGGTCGGACCCAGACCCGGTTTGGGCCGACCCAGGGGGGTTGGGCCGGGTCGGTCCAGGCCCAGACCCCCCATTTTCGGACCCCTTCAGTTTTTTTCCCATATCTTAGGCTACGGACCTCCGATCGACGCACCGTTAGTGGCGATGTGATCCTTGGATCGATACGGTTGTTTCGATATATTAAACTCAAGGTTTCGGAGTACTTTGGGTTTAGCCGGGTTGGTTCGTACACGAAACCAACCGGGCCCCCGGAGCGGAAACACTCATAACTTGAGCTCCGGACGTCCGATTGACGTACCGTCAACTTTTCTGGATTCGTCTTAGTGAGATGGATCTTTTGGATTAATCCACCCGAGGTTTGGACATAGGTGGAGTACGGTCGGGTTGGTTTTGACTTAAAAACCAACCGAGTCCTTGGGACGAAAAAGCCAATAACTCTCAGACCGGGCATCCGATTGACGCGCGGTCTGTGACGTTGAGTTCCTATTGACGATTCAGAACTTTTGGATACATCAACTCCGGACTGTGTTTCAGTTGATGTATCAACCCCTCAGCTCGTGGAGCGGACCCTCCCGAACGAGCTTGCTGTGTGCGGGAACCCTAGAGATGGCTGCGTCTGCGACGACAATGAAGACAGTACGGGAATCCTCTGTGGGTTGGGTAGTGACCACTACGGTACTTTTTGGGATACATCAACTCTGGACTACATGTCAGTTGATGCATCGGCCTCTTAGCTCGTGGATTGGACCCTCCTGGAACGTGCATGCTGTGTGCGGAAACCCTAGAGCCAGTTGAGACTTGACTACTGCTGATCGAACGACTCGGTGTGTTATGGATAGCCCTGTGGGAAGCGCTTGGTTGTAGTAGCAGACCCACGACAGAGGAGCACTTGGTTGTAGCGGCAGACCTGCGGTACTCAACAGAAGGAGTACCTCTGGAGGCTATGAGGGGGAGCTCTTGGTTGTAGCAGCAGACCCAGGATGGAGGAGCGCTTGGTTGTATCGGCAGACCTACGATGGAGGAGCACTTGGTTGTAGCAGCACGGGGGAGCGCTTGGTTGTAGAAGCAGACCCACTATAGAGGAGCACTTGGTTGTAGCGACAGACCCATGGTACTCAACAGAAGGAGCACCTCTAGAGGCTATAAGGGGGAGCACTTGGTTGTAGTAGTAGACCCATGGTGGGAAGCGCTTGTTTGTAGCAGCAGGCCCACAGTACTCGATAGGTGGAGTACTACAACAGTCCAAGGTTAGAGGGAAGCGCTTGGTTGTAGCGGCATACCCACAGTACTTGATAGAGAAGGAGTTTCCCAATAGCTATGGTTTCAACTTCATGATCGATCCTGTGTGGGTCATTGCAGGGGTTAGTACCTACCGATCCTTTGTGGGTCTGATGACTTAGATGAATCAGTGGCTACATCTGATCATCTCTATCATCTTAGGAAGTAGTATACCTGTGTGAGCTGAATCCTCTTTTGCTTTCCTATGTGGATTGTGTTGTGCTATCCTGTGTGGATTTATGTTTTTCTTTCCTGTGTGGACTGGGTTTTACTTGGGTTCGGAGGTTGGAGCAAGCTGGAATTGATGACTTAGGTATATGTATGGGCATATACCTAAGCAGTGTCGAATGTTACTTCGTGATTGTATCTTTCCTTTGTGGGTTATCCTTTTTAGATTTTGGGAGACCTTCGGGGGTCTCGGGGTCCCTACTAAGTAGCTTATACTCACCCCTGCACGGGCTATGCCCACACTACGTTGTGTTGGTTGTAGACGACAAACAGCGCTGATCGTGGTTGAGGCTTGCAGAGCAGGACGGTACCTGGAGGTGGACCACTGGGCGGGACGTACTTGGAGTGGTCGGCTGGACCCGAGGAGCAGTGGAGGCTATCTGTACCCACCCTTCAGGTGGGAATTCCAGTGGACGACTCGATACTGCGACTTTACTTTTCATTTGTTGTTTTCCCTTTCCAATTGTACTTTACTTTCAGTTTGGGTTTGTATACTGGCCCACTTACTTTTCTGCACTAACTATTGTACTCAGTTTTTACTTAGTGTTTACTTCTACTGCTTGCTTGCTCTGTGGTGTTTGTTTACTTTACAAAGGAAATACCTTCCCTTTTTACCGGGATTTACGCCTTGGTGCTAGTCGCCATCCCCTGGCCTATGGAAGGCGGGCTTAGGTTAGTCACGGCACGGGCCCCGAGGACTGGTCGTGACATAATTGTTCTAAATGGCCTAAATGTACTAAATGGAATAATTTTCCTAAATGGCCTAAATGACCTAAATGACCAAATTGATTAATTGGCCTAAATGGCCTAATTTGGCCTAAATGGTCTAATTGGTCTAATTGGCCTAAATGGATTAATTGGCCTAAATGGACTAATTGGAAAAAAAAATTCTAAATGAACTAAATGTAATAATTAGCCTAATTGGGCTAATTGGCCTAAAATATCCTAAATGGCCTAAATTGGCCTAATTAGTCTAAATGGCCTAAGTTAGTCTAAATGGTCTAAATGGCCTAATTGGAAAAAATAACCAAAATGGACTAATTGATATAATTGGCCTAAATTGACTAAATTACCTAATTGGTCTAATTGTCCTAAGTGGAAAAAATTGACCAAAATGGCCTAAATTCGCCTAAATGGCCTAATTGGTCTAATTGGCCTGAATTGCCTAATTTGCCTAATTTTCATAATTGGTCTAAATGAGCTAAATTGTCCTAAAAGGAAAAAATTGGTATAATTGGCCTATTGGTCTAAATGGCCTAAATTAGCCTAAATGACATAATTGGCCTAAATTGCCTAAATTATCTAATTGGCCTAATTGGCCAAATTGTCCTAAATGACCTTAATTTCTCTAAATGGCCTAGATGGACAAAATTCGCATAAATGGACTAATTGGATTAAATTTCCTAAATTTCATAATTGGCCTAGTTGGCCCAAATGGTCAAAATTGGCCTAATTGGCTTAAATGGCCTAATCGACCTAATTGGTCTACATTGTCTAAATTGACCTAAATGGAATAATTGGCTGAATTGGCCAAAATGGTCTAAATTGGCCTAAATAGTCTAAATGACCTAAATTGGCCTAAATGGTCTAATTAGTCTAAATGACCAAAATTGGCCTAAATGGCCTAAATGAACTAAATTTTCTAATTGGCCAAATTGGACTAATGGGTCTAATTAAAATAATTGTCTTAATTGGCCTAAATTGGCCAAAATGCACTAAATATTTTAATTGGGATAAATGCCCTAAAGGGAATAAATTGGACCAATTGGAATGAATTGGCCTCATTGACCTCATTGTCCTAAATGTCCAAAATTGGCCAAAATGGCCTAAACAGCCAAATTAACCTAAATGTCCTAAATGGCCTAATTAGCCTAATTGGCCTAAATGACCTAAATTGACTGAAATGGCCTAATTAACCTAAGGATCGAATGGGCCTAAGTGGCCTAAGTGGCCTAATGGGTATAATGGGATTAAGTGGCTAAATGGGCCTAATGAGACAAATGTGTCCAATGGGATTAAGTGGCTTAATGGGACAAATGGGCCTAATTCACCAAATTGGTCAATTGGGCCTAAGTGGACTAATGGGTCTAATGGGCCTAAGGGGATTAATGGTCCTAATGGGTCCACTGGGCCAAATTGGCCCAATGGGCCTGAGTGGCCTAATGGTCCAAATGGGCCTATTGGCCCTAAGTGTCCTAATGGGCCGATTAAGCCCCATTCGGCCTAATAGGCCAAATGGGATTAATGGGTCGAGTGGACTAGTTGTGCCTAAGTGTCATGATGGGCCTAAGGGTCCTAAAGGGATTAATGGGTCTATTGGGCCTAAGTGGACCAATGGGTCCACTATGATGAATTCAACCTAATAGGTCTAATGGCCCAATGGGCCTAATGGCCAAATTTCCCTAATGGACCTAATGGGCCTAATGGACCTAATGGGTCTAAGGGGACTAATGGGCTAAAGTGGATGAGTAGTCCTAAGTGGACTAATGCACCTAATGAGCCTAATGGGACCAATGGTCCTAATGGGTCTAAGAGGCCTAGTGGGCCTAATGGGCCTAAGTGGCCTAAGTGACCTAATTGACCTAATGGGACTATTGGGCCTATTTGGCCTAAGTGACCTAGTGGGACTAATGGTACCAATGGAATAATTGGCCTAATAGGTATAAGGGGTCCAATCAGTCCAATCGGTCTAATGGGCCTAAGGGGCCTAATGGGCCTAAGTGTTCTAATGGGCCTAAGTGACCTAATAGGCCTAATGGGACGATTGGACCCATTGGTCCTAAGTGACATAGTGGGATGAATGGGCCCATTATGGCTAATTCAGCCTCGTGGGCCTAATGGTTTAATTGGCCAAATGGGATTAAGGGACCCAATGGGCCTAATGGGTCTAAGGGGCCTAATGGGACTTTGTAGCCTAATGCGCCTAAGTGGCCTAATGGGCATATAGGGCCTAAGTAGTCTAATGGGACCAATGATCCTAATGGTAATAATTGTCCTATTATGGATAATTCAGCCTAATGGGTCCAATGGGCTTAAGTGGCCTAATGGGTCGAAGTGGCCCAAGTTGCCTAATGAACGTAATGGGCCTAATGGTTCTAATAGGTGTAAGTGGCCTAAGTTGCCTAAAGGGTCTAATGGGTCTAATGGGTCTAAGTGGCCTAATGACCCTAAGTGGCCTGAGTTGCCTAATGGGCCTAATGGGTCCAATGTTCCTAATAGTTCCAATGGGGTTAAGTGGCCTAATGGGCCATAGTGGCCTAAGTTTCCTAATGGGTGTAATGGGTCCAATGGGTCTAAGTGGTCGAACGGGCCTAAGTGGCCTAAGTTACCTGATGGTTCTAATGGGCCTAAGGGGTATAATGGGCCTAATTGGCCTAATATGCCTAATGGGTCTAATGGCCCTAATGGGTGGAATGAGTGGAATGGGCCTAAGTGGCTTAATGGGAATGGACCTAAGTGGCATAATGGGCCTAAGTGGACTAAGTTGCCTAGTGGGCTTGATGGGTCCAATGGGCCTAAGTGGACTAATGGGCCTAAGTGGCCTAAGTTCTCTAATCGGACCAATGGGTCTAATGGGTCCAATGGGCCTAATGGGTCCAACAGTCCTAAGTGTCCAAAGTTACCTAATGCACCTAATGGGATGAATTGGCCTAATGGGCCCAATGGGCCTAAGTGTACTAAGTTGCCTAATGGGTCAAAGTGTCCTAATGGTCTTAATAGGTTTTAGCATCCTAATGAGACTAATGGGACTAAGTGGCTAAATGGGCTGGATGGTCATAAGTGGCCTAACGGGCCTAATGGGAAATGGGAATAATGGGCATAATGGGTCTAATAGGTCTAAGTAGACTAATGGTCCTACATTGCCTAAGTTTACTAATAGGTATAATGGGTCCAATGGGTCTAAGTGGCTCAATGGCCCTAAGTGGACTAAGTTTCCTAATGGGCCTAATGGTCCTAATGGGTCTAATGGGGCTAAGTATCCTAATTAGTCTAATTGGTCTAATGGGCCTAATGGGTCTAATCAGTCGAATGGGACTAAGTGGCCTAGTGGGTTGAATGGGTTAACTGGGACTAAGTGTCATAATGAGCCTAAGTGTCCTAAGTTACCAAATATTCCTAATGGTTCTAATGGGATGATGGGGCCTAATGGGCCTAAGTGGCCTAAGTTGCCTAATGGGCCCAATGGGTTGAATGGGTTGAATGGGCCTAATAGGCCTAACAGGTCCAATAGGCCTAAGTGGCCTAATGGGACGAAGTGGCCTAATGGACCTTAAGTGTCGATGTGGCCTAATGGGCCTAAGGGACCAAAGTGGCCTAATGGGCCGATGTGGCCTAATGGGCCTCATGGGCCTAACGAGCCTAAGTGTCCAAATAGGACAAATGGGAAAATGGGCCTAATGGGCCTAAGTGGTCTAATGATTATAATGGGTGTATATGGCCTAATGGGCCTAATAGGCCTAGGTTCCCTAATGGGCCTAAGTGGGAAATGGGCCAAATGGGCCTAAGTTCAATGTTTTATGAAACTTGGTTGACAACAAAATCCAATGGGGGTTATTGTTGGGATCGTTCTGATGAGGAAGGTGTTTGTTTTCATGTGTTGTATTTTTTTTTCAAGGAAATCTTTTGAAGAAATAAAATCACCTCACTTTGTATTTGGTGGAAATAGTACTGGACATTGTTTTCAAAAGAATCAGACTCACTTTGCCCATTATAATGAGGCAAATATTTTTAAAAGAAAAGGCACTGATCATACTTGTCTTGGGTATGGTATGTGAAAAGATCATAATAAAGAATCGATCATTATCTGGAAAGAGATAATCGGTCGCACGAAGAATGTATCTTTCTGGAAGTAAATGGTCATCGGATTCACACTGGATCTGGTATAAAATAAGTTTTTGTTTTGATGAAGTATCAGAGTCTACTAACCGTGTTAAATTTAAATTTTACGATTCTTTGTTGATTCGTATTTCATAAATCATAAGTTGATTGGAGAACTTATCATGCAAGCTTGATGGAAGAAAGGGGGAAATAGGTATTCCAAATTGTATCCAGATTTATTATATCTAGGTGGAGGAGAAGAAAGAGATGATGTTAATCAAAAAGTAATCATACCCAGTGCAATAGAAAAGTGCAATTGTACCCACTTAGGCCCATTAGTCCCGTTAGGCCATTAGGCCACCTAGGGCCCTTTGGCCCATTTGGCCACTTCGGACCATTAGTCCCATTATGCCTATTCAGCCCATTAGGCACATTCATCCACTTTGTCCCATTAGGAAACTTAGGACCATTTGGCCCATTAGGCTCATTAAGCGAATTAGGCCCAATAGGCCCATTAGGCCACTTAGGCCCATTATGCCCATTTGGCCACTTTGTCCCATTAGGCCCATTATTCTCACTCATCCACTTTGGACCATTAGGACCACTATTCCCATTAGGTCACTTAGGCCCGTTAGGCACATTAGTCCCATTATCCCCATTATTCCCATTAGGCCCATATGTCTATTTGTCCACTTTGGCCCATTAGGCCACTAAGGCCCAATAGGATCATTAGGTCCATTAGGCCGCTGAGGCCCATTAGGACCCTAAGGACCCTTAAGACTATTAGTCCTATTTGGCCACTTCAGCCCATTATGCCCATTAATCCCATTAGGCCCATTAATCCACTTTGGAACATTCGTCCACATAGGCCCACTAAACCCATTAGGCCACTTAGGCCCACTAGACCCATTAGGCAACTTATGCCCATTAGGCCACTTAGGCACATTATGCCACTTAGTCCCATTATTCCCATTAGGCCTAGTAGGCCTAGTAGTCCCATTATGACTAGTAGGCCCATTAGGCCCAGTAGACCCATTAGTCCTAGTAGGCCCACTTAGACCCATTATGACCATTCGATCCATTCATCCCATTGGTCCGCTTAGGCACATTCGGCCCATTGGTCCACTTGGGCCCATTAGGACCATTCACACACTTAGGCCCATTATGCCCATTAGGCCAGTTAGGCCCACTCGTCCACTTTGGACCATTAGGCCACTTAGGCCCCTCAGGCCCATTATGAAACTTAGGCCCATTGTGTCCATTAGGCCACTTCGACCCATCAGGGAACTTAGGCCCATTAGGCCACTTAGGCCCATTTGGACCGTTTGGCCCATTGGTCCCATTGGGTCCATTAGGAAACTTTGGACCATTAGGCTCATTGGGACTATTAGGCCACTTTGGCCTGTTAGGCCACTTAGACCCATTAGTCCCATTCGACCCATTAGGCTCATTCATCCCATTAGGACCATTAAGCCCATTCGGCCACTTGGGCCCATTAGACCACTTAGGCCCATTGGTCCACTTAGGCCTATTAGGCCCATTATCCCACTTAAGCCCATTAGGTTCATTGGTTCAATTAGGCCCATTACGCCCATTAGTGCATTAGGTCCATTTGTCCACTTAAGACTATTGGGAACTTAGGCCCATTAGGTACATTAGTCCCAATAGGTCCATTAGGCCCAGTAAGTCCATTAAGAAACTTTGTCCCACTAGGCCCATTAGACCCATCCCACCCATTCAGACAATTAGGCCCATTAGGCCCATTGGACCCTTTAGTCCCATTCAACCCATTCGGACCATTACGCCCATTGGATCCTTTAGCCCATTCAGCCCAATAGGCCACTTTGGTCCAGTTAGCCAATTAGGCCCATTATGCCACCTCAGCCAATTATTCCCATTCGGCTAATTCACCCCACTAGACCACTTTGGCCCATTGGGTCCATTCGACCCATTAGGCCCATTAGAACCATTAGGCCACTTAGTCTCATTATGACTATTAGGCCACTTAGGACCATTAGGATCATTAGGCCCATTCGAACCATTAAGACCTTTCGACACATTTGGAAACTTCAGCCCATTCATCCCATTAGGCCCATTGGGCAACTTAAGGTCATTCATGTCATTAGGCCCATTACGCCACTTAGTCCTAATTTACCTATTAGGAACATTAGGCTCCTTAGGACCATTCGTCCCATTTGGACTATTATGAAACCTAGGCCAATTAGGACCATTAGGCCCATTCAGCCAATTAGGTCCATTCGGCCACTTAGGACCATTAGGCCCATTAGGACCATTTGTCCCATTAGGATACTTAGATCCATTCATCCCATTGGGACACTTAATCCCTTTCAGTCCATTAGGCCCATTCAGTCCATTTGGCCCATTCGCCCACTTAGGCCCATTAGGCCCATTAGGATAGTTAGGACCATTGGGCCCATTAGGCCACTTAGGCCTGTTTGGTTATAATTATTCCACTTAGGCCCATTAGGCCACTTTTTCCAATTAGGTCCTTTAGGCCCATTAGGCCACTAAGGCCCATTAGGCCCATTAGGCCAACTTTTCCACTTAGGTCCATCAGGTTTCTTTGGCCCATTAATCTCTTTAGGGCAATTAGGCCACTTAGCCCCATTAGGCCCATTAGGCTGATTCGTCCCATTCGGCCCATTAGGACACTTAGTCCCATTAGGCCCATTAAGACACTTAGGCCCATTGTTCCAATTGGACCCATTAGACCACTTAGGCCCATTAGGCTATGATTATTCCACTTAGGCCCATTAGGACCCTTTGTCCGATTAGTCTCTTTAGGCCCATTAGTCCACTTAGGCCCATTTGGCCATGTAGGCCCATTAGGCCACATAGGCCCATTCGTCTTGTTAGACCCATTATCCCTGTCAGACCCATTAGTCCCTTTAGGCCACTTAGGCCCATTAGGACCATTAGGCCACTTAGGCCCCTTAGTCCACTTAGGCTCGTAAGGCCCGTTCGACCCATTACACCACTTAGGCCTGTTGTGATAATTAGGCCACTTAGTCCACTTAAGCCCATTATACCCATTAGTCCCATTGGGACCATTAATCCCATTAGGCCACTTAGTCCCATTCGTCCACGTCATCCCATTGGGCCCATTAGGCTCATTAGTCCACTTATGCCCATTATTCTACTTAGGCTAAGTATGCCAATTAGGCCATTTAATACCATTAGTCTATTTAGGCCGATTAGGCCATTTAGGCCTATTAGGCCCACTAGGAACATTTTTTCCATTAGGCCCATTACGCCAATTAGACCACTTAGGACCATTATTCCCACTTGGCAGCTTATGCCAATTAGGCCCACTACACCCATTAGGCCACTTAGGCCCAATAGGCCTACTCAACAAATTAGGCCCATTCGGTCTATTCATCCCATTAGGCCCATTATGCTACTTAGTCCCATTAGGCCCGTTAGGCAAATTTGTCCACTTAGGCCTGTTATGTTCATTAGGACAACTAGGCACATTAGGCCCATTAGACCACTTAGGCCCATTACGCCCAATAGGTCCATCAAGCTGATTAGGTCACTTAGGCCCAATAGGACACTTAGGCCCATTAGGTCACTTAATCCCATTCAGTGCATTAGGCCCATTCAGCCCATTAGTCCCATTCAACCACTTAATCCCATTACACCCATTAGGACCATTAGGTTGATTAGGTCACTTAGGCCCATTAGACCACTTAGGCCCATTAGGCCCATTAATCCTATTGGGACCATTAGACAACTTAATACCATTAGAACCATTAGGCAACTTAGGCCCATTAGGCTGATAAGGCCCATTAGGCCACTTAGGCCCTCTAATCCCTTTAGGCCCATTAGGCCCATGAGTCTATTGAGACCCATTAGGCCCATGAGGGCACTTAGGCCCTATAGGTCCATGAGGCCACTTATGCCCATTAGGTCCATTAGGACACTTAGTCCCATTATAACCATTAGGCCACTTAGGACCTTTAGGCTCGTTATGCCACTTAGGCCTATTAGGCCACTTAGGCCCATTTGGCCGATTAGGCCACTTTGGCCCATTATTCTCATTAGGCCACTTAGGCCACTTCAACCCATTATTCCCATTAGTCCATTTAGGCCCATTAATCCCATTAGTACAATCATCCCACTTAGGACCATTAAGCCCAATAGGCCACTTAGGCCCATTAGGCCACTTTGGCCAATTAGGCCCATTAGGCCACTTTGGACCATTAGGCCCATTAGGCCACTTCGACCCACTAAGCCCATTATGTTGATTAGGCCACTTGGGCCCATTAGGCCCATTAATCCCCTTAGTCCAATTCGACCCATTAGGCCCATTAGGTAATTAGGCACATTCGATGCATTAGGCCACTTAGTCCCATTATGCCCATGAGGCCACTTAGGACCATTAGACAACTTAGGACCATTAGGCCACTTAGGCCCATTAGACCCATTAGGAAACTTCATCCCATTAGTTCTATTTGGCCCATTCGGCCCATCAAGACCATTAGTCCCATTATGCCACTTAGGCCCACTACGCCCATGAGTTCACTTAGGCCCTTTATGCCCACTAGGCCACTTCATCCCATTAGGCCTTTTAGGCCACTTATGCCCATTAGGCCCATTAGGCCACTCAGGCCCATTAGTTCACTTATGCCTATTATTCAACTTAGCCCCATTAGTCCCATCATGCCACTTTTTTCCATTAGGTAACTTAGGCCCACTAGGTCACTTGGGCCCATTAGGCCGATTAGGCCACTTTGGCCCATTTGGCCCATTAGAACCATTTGGCCCATTAGGCCCATTAGGCCCCTTATACCGATTAGGCCAATTATTCCACTTTGTCCCATTAGTCCCATTCGGCCCATTAGGACCCTTAGGCCCATTTGGGCCATTAGGCCCATTAGGCCACTTCGGTCCATTCGACACATTAGGCCCATTCAGCACATTAATCCCAGTTGGGCCCTTAGCCCCATTCAGTCCATTAAGAAAATTTGGGCCACTTAGGCTCATTCGGCCACTTAGGCCCATTATGCCACTTAGGCCCATTAGACCAATTAGGCCCATTAGGCCACTTCGTCCCATTAAGATCATTCATCACATTTGTCCCATTTGTTCCATTATGCCACTTAGGAAAATTAGGCCCATTAGGCCACTTCGGCCCCTTAGGCACATTAGTTCCATTCGGCACGTTAGGCCCATTCAGGCCCTTAGCCCCATTCGGGCCAATAGGCCCATTTGGGCCACTTAGGCTTATTCGGCCACTTAGGACCATTATGCCACTTAGGCCCATTAGACCAATTAGGCCCATTATTCTACTTAGTCCCATTAGGATCATTCATACCATTCGACCCATTAGGATCATTAGGCCACTTAGGCAAATTAGGACCATTGGGCCACTAAGGCCCAATAGACCCATTTGGAAACTTAGGCCCATTTGGTCAATTAGGTCGATTAGACCACTTATGCCACTTAGGCCCATTAGGACCATGAGGCCACTTAGCTCCATTAGGCCCATTAGACAACTTAGTCCCATTAAGACCATTAGGCAAATTAGGCCCATTTGGCCCATTCAGCCCATTAGCCCAGTTTGGACACTTAGAATCATTTGCCTCAATTGGCCACTTGGTACCATTAATACCATTAGGCCACTTTGGTCCATTTGGAAAATTATGCCCATTAGGCCACTTACACTCATTAGGCCCATTAGACCCATTGGGCTACTTAAGCCCATTCCACTACTTTGGCCCATTTGCCCCATTCGGCAACTTAGGCCCATTATCCCCATTAGTCCACTTAGGCCCATTCAGCCACTTAGGTCCATTAGTCCACTTTGGCCCATTCGACCCATTAAGCCACTCAGGCCCATTGGGCCCATTGGGCCACCTAGGCTCATTATGCCCATTTGGACACTTCGGCCCATTACGCCCATTTGGCCCATTAGGCCATTTAGTCCCATTAAACCCATTAAGACCATTAGGCTATTAGTACCATTCGACCACTTAGTCCCATTAGTCCTATTAGGAAAATTTGGACTATAAAGCCCATTAGGCCCATTAGGCCCATTGGACCACATAGGCCACTTAGGCCCATTAGGCCCACTGGACCACATAGGCCACTTAAGAGCATTATTCCCATTAGGCCTATTAATCCTTTTTCCCATGAGTTCACTAAGGCCCATTAGGCCACTCAGGTCCTTAAGACCCGTGAGGCCACTTAGGCCGATTAGCCCCATCACAGAACTTAGGCCCATTAGGCCACTTATGCCCATTAGTCCCATTGGAATAATTAGGGAAATCCGGTCACTTAGGCCAATTAGACCCATCAGGACACTTAGGCCCATTATGCCCATTGGGCCACTTAGGCCAATTAGGCCACTTAGGCCCATTAGGCCGATCAAGCCACTTAGGGCCATTAGGCCCATAAGGCCACTTAGGCCCACTCAGCCCATTAATCCCCTTAGGACAATTAGGCCACTTAGGCCCATTAGTACACTTAGTCCCATTAGGCCCATTAAGCACATTAGGCCCATTAGTACCATTAGGCACCATAGGCCCATTAATCCGATTAGACCGATTAGGCAACTTAGGCCCATTAGATGCATTAGGACACTTAGGCTAATTAGTCCAATTCATCCCATTAGGCCCATTAGGCCCCTAGGACCTTTAATCTCAACAAGCTCACTAGGACACTTAGGCCCACTATGTTACTTAGCCCCATTAGGCTAATTAGGCAACTAAGGCCCATTAGGCCACTTAGGCCCACTCAGCCCAATAAACCCATTAGGCCGATTTGGCCACTTAGGCCCATTAGGCCACCTAGGCCACTTAGGCCCATTAGGCCCCTTAAGACCATTAGGACGATTAGACAACTTTGGCCCATTAGGTCACTTTTATCCATTAGTCCACTTAGGCCAATTAGGCCAATCAGGCTCATTAGGACCATTAGGCCACTTAGACCTATTTGGACCATTCGGCCCATTGGGCACATTATGCCCATTAGGACGATTTGGAAACTTTTCCCATTAGGTGACTTCGATCCATTAATCCCATTAGGTCCATTAGGCCACTAAGGCCAATTCGGCCCATTTGGCTCATTTGGACCCTAGGCCTCTTAAGTCCATTAAGCTCATTAGGCCACCTAGGCCCATTAGACAACTTATTCCCATTAGCCCCACGCTGATTAGGCCACTTAGGCCCATTAGGCTGCTTAGTTCCATTAGGCCGTTGAGGCCCATTCATCCCATTAAGACCATTTTTCTACTAAGAGGACCAATTTGGGATATACCTAACACTGAGAGGGGGGGGGGGGGGTGAATCAGTGTTGGGGAATTTTAAAACCATTTTACACTTTTATCCTTGTACCTCCTGACCTATTAGGATCTTGATTCTCTTATTCTCTTTTACCTGTCTCATTCAATAATAGAAAGAAGTAATAATATGCACACGATATTTTTACAAGGTTTACCACTCAATAAGAGTAGATACGTCTTTTCCATGTATGGGGATGACCATTGCATGTATTCTCCACTATAATGTGATATGCTGTTACAATGGAGTGGCTAGGAAAACAATCCACTAGCCAGTGTGAGTCCCTACACTTTGGAAGGGGGTTGGAAACAATCCTCTTCCCTGGACTGGTGATGACCTAGTCCAACTTGCAGCCTCCAGGTGGTTCTTTATACTACCTATAGGGACAGTCTTCTTCCTTCTTCAATAAGGTAAGTTCTACTCTTGGCCTTCTTTAGTGCTCTTCATTTGATTACTTGCAAAGCAGTAGGCAAGCAATTCTCCCTTCTTTCCTTCTCTTCCTTTTCTAGTGCAACACCAACTGCACTAGACTTATTCTTTCTTATTCTTAGTGCAACAACCAACAACACTAAAACTTATTATATATCTTGGCAAGAATCACATATACCAATGTGATTAATCAAGCAGTGAAGATCAGTTCACTTGGAATCATCTTAATATAACTACCCTAAATAATTGTCAGCATTCAATTGGGCATACTCTGTTATTCTTCTTCTTCTCTCCTTTTTCTTTGACACAGTAGAATATGGAATGGTACTGCAGTGTCTTAATATCTTTCTTCAGTTATCAATACCAACACATAAGTGTGTAGGTATACTACCTTCTTCCTTTGTGCATATGTGAGTTCGACTGCACGTCTAGTTCTTCTTTACTTCACAAAGTACAACAAGGGTGATAAACACTAGTTGTGTGAGTGATGTTCAACTTCTCTTTGTGAAACCAAATGGTTCATGGTTCTATATTCTTCGCAAAGATGCTTCAAGAGTGTTATGTACCTATCAAATTCCCGTGAAACCCCCAAATTTTTCACGCACCCTTCTCGGTGGATTGTGCGTAAAATTCAAACCTTGCGCATAAAAACACATTTTTTGGTGCGAAAAACCCTTTTCGCGCAACTCTTCTTTTTTGCGTAACACTTCTTTTTCACGCAACACTTCTTATTTTTGTGCAATACTCTATAATTCAACTTTTCCACGCGTCAGAGCTCGTGATTTGACTATGAGTCGAGTCTCACCAAATGAGAGGGGTTCACCTCATATTTATAGGCATTTTTAACCTTGCGCGTAAAACCCCTTCCTGCACGTAAAACTGTCTCTCACTTCTTTAGATTACGCGCACCATCCTGGATTTTTCATGCACCTCAGGACTTTTCCATTTTTCATCATTCTAAGCATGAAGCCTCTCTTGCGTGTAAAATATCAAACCCACATTTGGCACACAACCAATTTTTTACCCGCACAAGTCTAATGTTCTGCGCACCTTATGCGAACATCTCCGATTTTTTCACACACCTCTTTCCTTTGTCAGTTTTTTGGATAACTAATCACAATACACCAATTGCGTGCAAAATTCCACACTGCATTCCATATTGCGAGAAAACCCAGCCTTTCATGAAACATCGTATTTCGCACAATGATCCAATATTTCGTGCACCTCATGCCTTTGCCAAATTTCAAGCTTATGATCTTGAAACACCCTTTGCGCGAAAAAAATTCATTCCTCTATTTCGTGTACCACACCAATATTTCCTGAAACCTTCATTTTTTGCACATCCCACTGATATTATGCACACAACTTTATTTTTCGTGCATCCCGTAGATATTTCGTGCATCCCGCTGATATTTCACGCATCCCGCTAATATTTCTCACACCGTTTTATTTTTTTCGTGCAACTCGCCAGAATTTCCGCGCACTCCAGGCCTTTTCCATTATTCGATGTTCTAAACTTAAATCATACCTTGAACACAAAATTCTAAACCATATTCAATATTTCTCACAACATCCTTTGCCAAAAACACATCTTCATCTCCTGATTTTCAGGCCCTAAAATTTGGCAAACACTAGAAAATGGCACCACCTTAAACTGTGCTTTTGTGCCGCCCCTAGATTGTCCATTGCATTGTCATTTCTCTCTTCACTGTTTCCCATAACCATTCTTCAGCTTTCATCACGAACTCCACTATCATGATATATTTCTTTTGATAGACCAGATCTAGCATCATGAGAGTTACAATGAGAAGTACTGAAAATTCCCATCTTCCAGCAACATCATTCCTTCCAATCAAAACTGTATATGATCGGCATCATCATTTCTCTCCCTTTCCTTTATAAGGATTGCATCACAAGTTATCCTAACTTATGATATTTGTGAAATAAAAATCAGCAAAGCATCGTCTGATTTAGATATAATGCGAAATGATTGGATACCTTAGAATGCCAAGACCTTCCACATTATCTCTTCTTCTTCAACCTTCATTATTATTCAGTCATCCTCAGATGGATGATACTTCTCCATTATGATCCAATCATCCTCAAATGGATGATAATTCTCTATTCTTCATTGTTGTAAACAACGTGTCACTTTTGACACAAGTTCTTTGAAATTAGGATCAGCTCAACAATCGTATGAATTTTACTTCATGGAGAATTACCCAAGCATAAAATCCAATTCTATGATTGCATAACAATTCTCCAGGAATCCCCACTTCATCCGGTCTCCATAACTTTGGAGTTCTTCTTCATCTCCTTATTCATTTTGACCAACATTGACGACTATTGACAAAAAATAAAATCTTCATACACAAAGTGGTCCCAACATCTGCTAGCCCCATTAATCCCATTAATCCCATTAGGCCACCTAGGCCCGTTGAGCCACTTAGTCCAATTAGGCCCCTTAGGTCCATTAGGCCACTTAGGCCCATTAAGCCCATTAATCCCATTAGGATAATTAAGCCCATTTAGTCGATTAGGCCACTTAGGCCATTTAGGCTCATTAGTCCACTTAGGACCATTAGACCCATTCGGCCCATTTAACACCTAGGCCTATTAATCCAATTAATCTCATTAGGTCCATTAGGCCCATTAGGCCACTTGGGCCCATTAGGCCACTTAGGACCATGAGGCTTAAGAGTCCCACTTAGGCTCATGATGATCATGAGGTCTATTAGGCCACTTAGGCCTATCAGGAACATTAGGCCAAACACTTAGGCCCATCAGGCCCATTCGACAACCTAGGAAAATTAGGCCCAGTGGGCCACTTAGGCCCATTCGGTCGTCTAGGACGATTTGGCCCATTAGGACACATAGGCCCATTAGGCCCAATTGTCCGATTAGGCTGATTTGGCCACTTAGTCCAATTAGAACCATGAGGCCACTTAGAACCATTAGGCCAATTAGGCCCATTAGGCCCATTCTTCCACTTAAGTCCATTAGGCCCATTCGGCCACTTAGGCCCATTAGGCCCATTAGGCCCATTTAGGCACTTAGGCCTATTGGGGCCATTAAGTCACTTAGGACCATTCTTCCCATTTGGCCCATTATTCCCATTAATCCTATCAGGCCCATGAGTCCCATTCGTCCATTAAGGATCATTCGACCCATTAGTCCCATCAGGCCCATCAGACCACTTAGTCCCATTAGGCCACTAAGGCCCATTATTCCCATTAGGCCACTTAGGCCCATTCTCCCCATTTGGCCCATCAGACCCATTATGCCACTTAGTCCCATTAGGCTCATTAGGTCCATTAGGACCATTAGAACACATAGGCCCATTAGGACCATTGAGCCACTTGGGCCCATTATTACCATTGAGACTACTAGGCCCATTAGACTCATTAGGCACATCTGGCCACTAAGTCCAATTCTACAAATCAGGCCCATTAGACCCCTTAGGCCCATTAGGCTCACTCATCCCATTAGATTACTAAATCCCATGGGGGCCATTGAACCACTTAGACCTGTGAGGCCCATTAGGCCCATCAAGCACATAAGGCCCATTAGGCCACTTATGCCCATTTGGATCATTGGGCCACATAGGCCAATAAGACCTATTTGGACACTGAGACCCATTAGGACCATTGGTCCTATCGGGACAATTAGGTCCATGAAGCCAACTAGGCCACTAAGGCTCATTAGTCCCATCATTCCCATTTAGCCACATAGGCCCATTACACCCATTAGGCTACTCAGGCCACTAAATCCCATTATTCCCATTAGGCACATGAGGCCATTAAGGCCCATAATTCCCATTAGGTAACTCAAGCCCATTAGGCCTATTAGGCCCATTCATCTCATTAGGTCACTTAGGCCCACTAGGCCCATTATGACACTTAGTCCCATTAAGCCATGGGGACAATTAGGCCCATTAGGTTACTTAGGCCCATTAACTGCATTAGGACCATTGGGCCACTAAGGCCCATTAGGCCACTTAGGCCCATGATTCCCATTAGACCATCAGGCCCATGAGTCCACTGAGGCCCATTAGTCCCATTAGGCTCATCTGGACCATCTGGCCATTTAGGCCCATTAGGCACATTAGGCCACTTAGGCCAATTCGACTCATTAGGCCACTTAAGCCTATTTGTCCCATTCAGCCACTTAAACCCATTCACCCCATTCGACCCATCAAGCCCATTAGGCCACTCATGTCCATTCGACTCATTAGGCCACTTGGGCCCATTAGGCCCATTAGGACACTTCAATCTATTAGGCTCATTAGGACATTTTGTCCACTTAGGACCATTAATCTCATTATGCCACTTAGGCCCGTCAGGCCCATTAGGCCCATTAGGACACTGAGGCCTATTCAGCTCATTAGGCCACTGAGGCCCATTAGTCCCATCAGGCCAATCAGACCCATTCGTCCACTTAGGCCCATTAGTCCCATTAAACCACTTAGGCCCATTCGGATCGTTAGGCCACTTAGGCAACTTTGGATGATTAGGCCCATTCATCCACTTAGGCCACTTAGGATGATTTGGTCCCTTAGGCCACTAAGGCCCATTAGGCCCAATAGGCCATGAAATCCCATCAGGCCATTTAGGCCACCTAGGTCCATTAGGTTCATTATTCCACTAAGTCTCATTAGGCCCATTAGGCCACTTAGACCCATTCAACCACTTGGTTCCATTAGGCCACTTAGGCACATTAGGCCACTAAGGCCCATTAGGCCACTTAGGCCCATTAAGCCCATTCTGCCACTTAGGCCACTTAGTCCCATTAGGCCACATATACCCATTCGGCCCATTAATCCACTTAGGCAACTTAGGCTCATTTTGTCCAGTAGGCCCATTCGGCCACTTCGGCCCATTAGGCCACTTAGGCCCATTAGGCTCATTTGGCCACTTAGGCCCATTAGGCCCATTAGTTCCATTAGTCCAATTAGACCCATTCAGACAATTAGGCCACTTAGGCCCACTAGGCCACTTATACCCATTAGGTCCATTAGGCCAGTGAGGCCCATTTGGCCCATTAGACCTCTTCGGTCACTTTGTCCCATTAGGCCCATTTGGCCATTGAGGCCCATTCGACCACTTAAGCCCCCTTAGCCCATTAATCCCATTAGGCCGATGATTCCATTTAGGCCCATTAGGCTACTTAGGCCCATTAATACCATTAGTCGGATTAGGCAGATTAGGCAACTTAGGCCCATTAGGCCACTTAGGCCCATTAGGCACAATGGGACACTTAGGATAATTAGGCCCATTCAATCCATTAGGCCCATTCCACCCATTAGGTCCATTTTTCCCCTAGGACTCTTATGAACATTAAGCCAATTAGGCCACTTATTCCCATTAGGCCACTTAGGCACATTAGGCCAATTAGGACACTAAGGCCCATTAGGCCCATTAGGCCCATTAGGCCACTTAGGCTTGCTAGGCCCATTAATCCCATTATTATGATTATTCCACTTAGTCTCATTAGGCCACTTATTCCCACTCGACCCATTAGGCCCATTAGGCGAATTAAACCCATTAGGTCGATTAGGAAACTTTGGCCCATTAGACCCCTTAGACCCATTAGGTCGATTAGGCCCATTAGGCCAATTAGGACCATTCAGACACTTGTTCCCATTAGGCCTATTAATCCCAATAGGCCGATTAGGAAACTTTGTCCCATCAGGCCACTTAGGCCCATTTGGTCACTTAGGCCAATTAGGCCCATTCGACCCATTTTGCACATTTGGCCCCTAGGCCCGTTAATCCCATTAATCCCATTAGGCCACCTAGGCCCATTAGACCACTTAGGACCATTAGTACAATTAGTCCACTTAGTCCCATTAGTACCATTATCCCCATTATCCTCATTTGGCCCATTTGTCCACTTAGACTCATTCAGCCCATTCGGCTCATTAGGCCCATAATACCCATTTTCCCCTAGGCCCATTAAGTCTATTAAGCCTGTTAGGACACCTAGGCCTATTAGGTCACTTAGGCCAATTATCCCCCTTAGTCCCATTAGGCCACTTAGGCCCATTACGCCCCTTTGGCCCATTATGCCAATTAAGCCCATTAGGCTGATTAAGACACTTAGGCCCATTAGGCCACTTCGACCGATTAGGCCCATTAGGCCACTTAGATCCAATTGGCCCATTCATCCCATTAGGTCCATTTGGCCCATTTGGCACCCAGGATCGTTGATCCTATTCATCCCATTAGGCCCCTTAAACCCATTAGACCCCTTGGGCCCATTAAACCCATTAGGCCACTTAGGTCAATGAGGCCCATGAGGCCACTTAGGCCCACGAGGTCCATGTGGCCCGTTAGGCCCCTTAGGACCCTTAGACCCATTAGGCCACTTAGACCCAATAGGCCCATTAGGACACTTAGGTCCATTAGAACCATTAGGCCCATTTAGCCAATTAGGTCCATTAGGTCACTTTGGCCAATTAGGCACATTAGGCCCATTAAGCCCATTGGGCCACTTAGTCCCATTAGGCACATTAGGACACTTAGGCCCATTAGTACCATTAGGACCATTAGTAAACTTAGTCCCATTTTTCCCATTAGGCCACTGAAGCCACTTAGGCCCATTAGGCCACTTAAGCCCATTATGCCACTTAGGCCCATTAGGCCCACAAGGCACATTAGGCCCATAAGCCCACTGAGCCCATTATCCCATTAGGACGATTAGGCCACTTAGGCACATTAGACCCATTAGTCCCATTAGGCCCCTTAGTCCAATTATGCCCATTTGGCTGATTAGGCAACTTATGCCAATTATGCCACTTAGGCCCATTCGAACCATTAGGCCACTTAGGCCCATTCTTCCCATTAGGCCCATTTGGCCCATTATTCCCATTTTTCCCACAGGCCCATTAAACCCATTAAGCTTATTAGGCCACTTAGGCTCATTAGGCCAACTATGAACATTAGGGCGATTAGGCATCTAAGGCCCATTATGCCCATTAGGCCTCTTAGGCCCACTTGGCCCATTAAGCCCATTATGCCAATTAGGCCACTTAGGTTTGATAGGACACTTAAGTCCATTAGGCCCATTAGGCCAATTTGTCCCATTGGGCACATTAGGCCACTTAGACCCATTAGGCCCACTAGGCCCATTAAGCGTATTAGGCCAATAAAGAAACTTTGGCCCATTAGGCCACCAAGGCCCATTAGGTCACTTTGGACAATTAGGACCATTCATCCCCTTAGGCCCATTAGTAACATTTTCCCCCTAGACTTGTTTATACCATTAGGACCATTAGGCCACATAGGCCCATTTGGCCGCTTAGGCCCACTTGGTCCCATAGGCCAGTTAGGCCCATTTGGCCCATTTGGCCCATTTGGTACCTAGGACCATTAAGTACATTAATCCTATTAGGCCAATTAGGCCTCTTCGGCCCCTTGGGACCATTGCGCCCATGAGGCCCATGTGGCCCATGTGGCCCGTTAGGCCACTTTGGCCCATTATGGGCATCGGGCCCATTTGACCACTTCGGTGTATTAGGCCTATTATTCTACTTAGGCCCATCAAGCCCATTAGGCCCATTAGTTCAATTAGGAATATTAGGTGACTTAGGCCACTTAGGCCCATTAGTCCCATTAGGTTACTTAGTCCCATTGTCCCATTCAACCACTTTGGCCCATTAGGCCCGTTAGGCCCATTAGGCCCATTAGGCCCATTCAGCCCATTTGGCCCATAAGTCCACTTAGGTCCATTAGGCCCATTCGTCCCATTTGACCCATTAGACCACTTAGTCACATTAGGCCCATTAGTCCCATTAGTATAATTAGGCCCATTTGGCACATTCATCCCATAAGGCCCATAAGGCCACTTAGGCCCATTGGACCCATTAAGCCCATTCGACCCATTAGTCCATTAGGCGCATTAGGCCCATTAGGCCCATTTAGCCACTTAATCCCACTAGGCCCATTAGACCACTTAGGCCCATTATGCCACTTAAGCCCATTAGGTCCATTAGGCCAATGAGGTGCATTAGGCCCATTAGGCGCATCGACCACTTAGGCCACTTAAGCTCATTCAGCCACTTATGCTCATTTGGCCAATTAGGCCCATTATGCCACTGAAGCCCATTCCTCCACTTAGGCCCATTAGGCACATTAACCACATTATGCCAAATTGGCCCATTATGCCCATTTAGCCACTTACACCCTTTAGTATCAATCAACCACTTAAGCCCATAAGGCACATTCGGTTGATTAGGCTGATTCATCCACTTAGGCCACTAAGACCCATTAGTTCGATTAGACCCATTCATCCCAATAGGCTACTTAGGCCCATTAGGCCCATTCGATCGATTAGGCTAATTAGGCCACTTAGATCACTTACACCCATTAGGCCCATTAGGCCACTTAGGCCCATTAATCCCATTAGGCCCATTTGATCGATTAGGCTGACTAGGACACTTAGTCCCATTTGGTCGATTAGCCCGATTAGGCCACTTAGGCCCATTAGACCCTTTAGGATCATTAGGAAAATAAGGTCCATTCAGCCCATTAGGTTGATTAGGCAGATTAGGCCACTTAGGCCCATTAGGCCCATTAGTCCCATTCAGTCGATTAGGTTGATTAGGCCACTTGGGTCCACTATGCCCATTAGTCCACTTTGTCTCATTAGGCCCATTAGGCCACTTAGCCCCATTAGCCCCATTCGGCTGATTAGGCCGATTAGACCACTTAGGCCACTTAGGCCCATTATGATCATTATGACAATTAGGCCCATTAGGACCATTAGGCCCATTAGAACACTTAGTCCACTTAGGCATTGGGCCCATTAGGCCCATTAGGCCACTTAAGAAAATTAGGCCCATTAGTCCCATTCGGCTGATTAGGCCGATTAGGAAACTGAGGCTAGTTAGACCCATTAGGCCCATTACGCACATTAGGCCACTTAGTCCCATTAGGCTAATTGGGCCCATTGAGCCCATTTAGTCGATTAGGGGGATTAGGCCACTTAGGCCCATTTGACCCATTAGGCCACTAAGGCCCATTAGGCCCATTAGGCTAATTTGGCCCATTAGACCCATAAGGCCACTTATGCCACTTAGACCCATTAGGCCCATTAGTCCCATTAGGACACTTAGACCCATTAATCCCATTAGTTCACTTAGGCCAATTAGGCTCATTAGGCCAATTAGGCCCATTAAACCCATTAGTCCCATTAAGCCCATTAGGCCCATTTAGCGAATTGGGACGATTATACTACATAGGCCCATTAGTCCACTTAGGCCCATTATTAACATTAAACCCATTAGTCCCATTAGGCATGTTAGGCCCATTAGGCCACGTAGGCCCATTAGGCTCATTCGATCGATTAGCCCGATTAGGCCACTTAGGCCCATTAGGCAACATAGGCCCATTAGTCCCATTAGGACACCAAGGCCTATTAGTCCCATTAAAATATTTAGTCCCACTTGACCCATTAGGCCTGTTAAGCCACTTAGGCCACTTAGGCCCATTAGGACCATTCAGTCAATTAGCCTGATTCTACCACTTAGCCCAATTATGTCCATTAGGTTTATTAGCCCCATTAGGCCCATTAAGACCATTAGGCTCATTAGGCCCACTAGTCCCACTAGGCCCACTATGCACATTAGGGCACTTAGGCCCATTCAGACCATTAGGCCTCTTAGGACCATGAGGCCCATTAGGTCCATTAGGCCCATGAGGCCCATCATGCCCATTAGGAAACTTAGGACCATTAGGCCCATTGGGGCCATGAGGACACTTAGGGCCATGAGGCACATTCTCCCCATCAGGCCACCTGGGACCATTAGGCCTGTTAATTCCATCAGGCACACTAAGCCCCTTAGGCCATTAGACCAATTAGGCCACTTAAAACCATTAGGCCCATTGGACCGACTAGGAACATTTGTCCCATTAGGCCCATTGGGCCCATTAGTCCCCTTAGGCCCATGAGGCCCATTGGGCCCATTATTCCACTTCACCCCATTTGGCCCATTCATCTCTTTAGGCCCGCTTAGGCCACTTCGACCCATTAGGACCATTATGCCCATTGGGCCAATGAGGCAACTTAGGCCAATGATGCCCATTGGGCCCATGGGGCCCAATAGGCCCATCCATCCCATTAGTCCCTTTAGGCCCACTTGGCTCATTAGGCCACTTAGTCTCATTATTCCACTTAGGTCACTTAGGGCGATGAGGCCCATGAGGCTCATCAATCCCATTAGGCCACTTAGGCCCATTATGCCCATCAGGCCACCTAGGCCCATTAGGCCCATTGGGCCCATGAGGTCACCTAGGACCATTAGGCCCATTCTTCTCATTTGGACCATTGAGTCCCATTAGGTCCATTGGGTCACTTAGTCCCATTAGACCCACTAGGACCATTCAGAAACTTAGGCCCATTCGGCGCATTAGGCCACTTAGGCCCATTAGGCCCACTAGGTCCATTCATCCACTGAGGCCTGGGGGGGCCATTCGACCCATTAGGCCCATGAGGCCCATTAGGCCCATCAAGAACATGAGGCCACTTAGTCCCATGAGGAAAAATAGGCCCATTAGTCCGATTAGCCCTATCAGGCGGATTCGGCCACTTAGGCCCATTAGTCCCATTAGGCAACTTAGGCCTATTAGGACCATTCTACCACTTAGGCCCATTCCACCACTTAGGCCCATTAGGACCATTCGGCCCATTCGGCCACTTAGGCCCATTGGGTCAATTAATCATGTTAGGTACATTAAGACCATTAGGCCCATTAGTCCAATTAGGCCCATTAGACCACTTATGCCCATTAGGCCTATCGGGCCCATTCAACCACTATGGCCCATTAAAACCATTAGGCCACTTAGGACCATTATGCTCATTAGGACACTTAGGCCACTTAGGCCCATTAGAATCATGAGGCCCATGAGGCCCATCAGGCCCATTCGCTCATTACGCATATTGGGCCAATTGGGCCAATGAGGCCCATCATGCCCATTGGGCCTATCAGGCCCATTGGACCCTTGAGTCCCATTAGTCCCATTACACCCATCAAGCCCATTAAGCCACTTAGGACCATTGGGCACACTAGTCCCATTATGCCACTTAGGCCCATGAGGCCCATTAGGGCACTTAGACCACTTAAGCTCATTGGGCCCATGATGCACATTAGGCCCATCAGGAAAATTAGGCAACTTAGGCCCATTAGAACCATTCAACCACTTATGCCCATTAGACCCATTGGGCTACTTAGGCCCATTGGGCCACTTCACCCCATTGGGCCCATTTGAAAACATAGGCCCATCAGTCCACTTAGGCCCATTAGGCCACTGAGGCCTATTATGACCATTAGGTCGATCATGCCCATTAGGGACATGAGGCCCATTAGGCCCATTGTTCTAGTGAGGCCCATTATGCCCATTAGGCCGATCAAGCCCATTAGACCCATGAGGCCCATTAGGCCACAAAGGCCCATTAAGCCCATCAAACCCATTAGGCCACTTAGGCCCATTAGGATGATTATGCCCATTAGGCCCTTGAGGATACTTATGTCGCTTAGGCTAATTAGGCCCATGAGGCCAATAAAGCCCATTAGGCCCATCAATCCCATTAGACCACTTAGGCCTATTAGGCCCATTAGACCACTTAGGCCTATTAGGGCACCTAGTCCCATTAGGCCACTTAGGCCCATTCATCTCATTAGGCCACTAAGGCCACTTAGTCCCATTACGCCACTTAGGCCCATTATGCCCATTAGGCCAATTAGGGCCATTAGGCCCATTAGGCCACTAAGGCCCATTAGGAACAATAGGCCACTTAGGCCCATTATTCCCAATAGGCCTGTTAAGCCCATGAGGCCAGTGAGGCAACTGAGACCCATTTGGCTCATTTGGATCATCAGGGCCATCGATCCCATTAGGCCACTTAGGCCCATTTGGCCCATTAGGCCCATTAGGCCACTTAGGACCATTGAGGTCATTAGGCCACTTAAGTCCATCAGACCCATCAGGCCCATCAAGACCATTAGTCCACTTAGGCCCATTCGGACCATTAAGGCCATCGTGCCCATTAGACCCATTAGGCCACTTAGGCCCATTCAGCTCCAAAGGCCACTTAGGCCCATTAATCCCATTAGGCTCATCACACCCATCGGGCCAATTATGTCCATTTGGACCATTAGGCAACTTCAGCCACTTAGGCCCATTAGTCCACTTAGTCCCATTCAACCCATTCGACCCATTATGCCACTTAGCCCATTAGGCCACTTAGGCCCATTAGGCCTATTAGGCCCATTGGGCTATTAGGTACATTATTCCACTTAGTCCACTGAGGCCCATTATTCCCATTAGGCCATTGAGGCCCATTAGGCTCATTAGGCCCATTATGCCACTTATGCCCATTAAGCCCATTAGGCCATAGAGGCTCATTAGGCAAATTGGGCCCATTAGGCCCATTAGTCCACTAAGGCCCATTAGGCTCATGAGGCCCATTAGCCCACTTAGGCCCATTAGGCCACTTAGGCCCATTTGAACCATTATTCCACTTTGGACACTTCGTCCCATTATGCCTATAAGTCCCATTAGGCCACTTAGTCCCATTAGGCCTATTAGGCCACTTACATCCATTAGGCCTATTAGGCCACTTCAGCAACTTAGGCCCATTAGGCCAATTCCTCCACTAAGGCCCATTCGGCCACTTAGGCCCATTAGTCTCATTAGGTCACATTGTCCAATTAGACCCATTAGGCTCATTGGGCCCATTAGGCCACTTTGGATAGCTAGGCCCATTGAACCCATTAGACCCTTAGGGCCCTTGGGGTCCTTATATGAGTTAGGACAGTTTGACCCATTTGTCCCATCTGTCCAGTTAGGCCCATTAGGCCCATTTGGACGATTAGGCCCATTTGGCTCGTTAGGCCCATTGGGCTAGTTAGGCCACTTCGACCCATTAGGCCCATTGAGCCGACACTTATGCGAATTAGGCCCATTAGGCCACCTAGGCCCCTTAGGCCCATTAGGACAGTTAGGAAAGTTGGTCCCATTCATCCCATTGGGACCATTAGGCCACTTAGGACCATTAGGCCTATTAGGTCACTTAGGCTTATTCGTCCAATTAGGCCACTTAGGGTAGTTAGGCACAATAGGACCATGTGGCCCATTAGGCCCCTTAGACCGGTTAGGCCCATTAGGTCCATTAGTCTAATTGGGACCATTAGTCCACTTAGTCTAGTTAATCCCATTCGACCACTTTGGCCCATTAGGCCAGTTAGGCCTTTTAGGCCCATTAGGCCCATTAGGCCCCTTGGGACCATTATGCCACTTGAAAGTTCCAAATGGATGATTGTATCACTGAGTGGGGGAGGGGGTGAATCAATGATACTTTTTTCTCTTATGTTTATTTTCAAATGAAACAACATTCACCTCCTGTTAAAGATTATATTCCCTATTGAAAACAATTCAAACATACACCCAGAGGAACACTAGTATTTACAAGATTCCCTATTCAATAATAATAGCTACATCCTTGGTATGGTATGGAAGTGTTTCAATACCACAAAATTCACTAGAAAACAATCATTAGATTACAACGAGTAGGATATACCCTTTAACTTGTGTAGCACTATGTAAACAATCCAATAGTGCATGTGTACCCTCTTAGCATAAATAGGGTACTGCAATGATTGTGTAACAACCCATGTTACTAGTGCTTCTTTTCATTTACACAAATGTATTCAGTTGAAAACACTTCTTCAATTTCTTACCCAGAAGATGGTAAGAACTTTCTGGACTTTGTTAAGAAAAAAAACCAAGTCCGATTTTCCCAGTCCGATTCCTCTAAGTATGATTCTACCTGATATGATTCTTCCTGATATGATTATGATTGGTAAGATATTCCCCAGTATGAAAAGTATAACTTTGATAGAATGAGATAGATATGAATTGACACTACTTCAATTCTCCATCTTCCTTGGTCTGGAAGACCCAGTATGGAAATCACAATCTGATTAATCCAACTCGATATGATTATCAGTTGAAAATGATTTCCAAGATGGATACAATAATCATTTGAGTATGATAAACACTTAGTACTATGATCAGCTGAATACAATGTTGTGATCTGGTTTCTTATCTTTCACTTCAATCCGTCAAAACTTCTTCAACAAAAGTGAATACAGAAAATTTTTCTTCTCCCTAAAACTAGGAGATTTTCTGTCATGAATAGTACATCGGTCCACCTCAAGTACAACATACTTTTCTTCTTTTATAGGTGACCCTCAATATGCTTTGGAAGGAATCCAAAAAAAATCCCTCTTAATCAAATTCACCCTAATCTCAATTTCCCCTAAAATCTGGGGTGTATTTTGACTCCATCAACTCTTCTCGAAGCTTCTCGATTCTTCAAAAACTTTCAATTCTTTTTCTGAATGCTGAATATGATAATTATTTTGAATGTCGATCTACCCTTCAATTTCATATCTAGCAAAATTTTCTTTCAAACCACTTTTACTTCTTCACTTCTTCTCTTGACCCACTTGAAAATATAGAACAATTCCACTCTGATATAATGACCATTAACCCAATTGGAACCTACAATGTAATTCAACCATTTTGAAATGGTTTACTACATTATTGATATAATTATTTCCTTCTCTTTTCAATCATTGGCCTCAAGTAATTCCTTATCTGAATATGATTGTCCAGGGTATGATATTTCTGAGAACGGTTGGCCTGAATACGATCATATTGTGTACGATATTTTTCTTCCTGAGACTGAGTATGATCATCCTGGGTACAAAAGTTTTCTTATACATATGATGGATAATATGATTATACAGTACCAAATAATGATCATTTTGGGTATAATCATTCTGATTACGATCCTCACTTTCTTCTTTCTTTCCTTCTTATCCCAAATCTGATTTCACTAGGTACAATTCCTTTTTGATTGGAATAATATCTTTCTTCTATTATACCTAGATATGATAAATATGGATATTATTTGTAATACCTATTTTTCCATTTCTTACATCAATCTTTCATCATAAGTTCTCTAATAAAATTATTATTTATGAAATATGAATTAGCAAAGCACAGTCACTTTAATTTTATCGTAGTCAACAGACTCTAATAATTCATCAAAATAAGAACTTATTTTATACCATATTCAGTGTGAATCTAATGACCATTTACTTCCAATAAGATGAATTCTCCATACGACCTATTCTCTCTTTCTAAATAATGATCAATTCCTCATTATGATATTTTCACATATCAGACCCAAGACAAGTCTGAGCAGTGCCTTTTCTTTCAAACAACTTTGCCTCATTATGATGGACAGAGTGAGTATGATTCTTTTGAAAATAATGGCCAGTATGAGTTCCACTAAATACAAAGTGAGGTGATTTTCTTTCTTCAAAATCTTTCCGTGACAACAAAATACAACACATGAAAATAAACACCTTCCTAATTAGCTTGGTCCTAAAAATCCCCCCTTTGGATTTTGTTGTCAACCAAGTTTCATAAATCATTGAACTTAGGCCCATTAGTCCCATTGGACAATTAGTCCCATTAGGCCACTTAGACCCATTAGTCCCATTAGTCTACTTATGCCCATTAGGCCAATTAAGCCACTTAATCCACTTAAGCCCATTAGGCCCATTATCCCATTAGGCCCGTTAGACCACTTAGGTCCATTAGGACCATTAGGCCCATTGGTCCTATTAAGCCACTTAGGCCCACGAGGCCCAATAGGAAACTTAGGAACATGAGGCCCATTAGTCCACTTCAACCCATTAGGAAACTTAGGACACTTAGGCACATTGGACCCATTATGCCCATTAGACCCATTCGGTGCATTCGGTGCATTCGGCCCATTCATTCCATTAGGCCCATTAGTCAACTTAAGCCACTTAGCCCATTAGGCCACTTAGGCCCATTGCAATCATCAGTACCATTAGGAAACTTAGGCCACTTAGGATCATTAGGCCACTTAGTCCCATTTGACCCATTCAACCCATTAGGCCACTTAGGCCCATTCGACCCATTAGGTCCATTAGACCGTTAGGTCGATTAGTCTACTTAGGCCCATTAGACACATCAGTCCCATTAGGCCCATTAGGAAACTTAGTCCACTTAGGCCCATTAGGCCCATTAGTCAACTTAGGCTACTGAGGCCTATTAGGCCACTTAGACCTATTAGACCCATTATCTCCATTATAACCATTAGGCCTATTAGGACCATTGGTCAAATTATGCCACTTAGGCCCATTAGGCCACTTTTTCCCATTAATAAACTTAGGCCAATTAGGCCCATTGGACCCATTAGGCCACTTAGGCTCATTAGACCCATTAGGACACTTAGGCCTCTTAATCCCATTGGGCCACTTTGGCCCATTAGGAAACTTAGGCCACTTAGGTCCATTGGACCTATTAGGACCATTATGCCCATTCAGATTATTGGGCCCATTAGGTAACTTTTTAAACTTAGGTCCATTGGACCCATTAGGCCCATTGGGCCCATTAGGCCTATGGGGGCTATTAGGAAACTTAGGGAACTTATGTCCATTAGGACACTTAGGCCCATTGGACCCATCATACCCATTAGGAAACTTAGGCCACTTAGGCCCATTTGGCCACTTAGGCCCATTAGACCCATTCATCCCATTAGTCCACTTAGTCCCATTCAATCCATTCAATCCATTAGGACCATTATACTCATTATGCCACTTAGGTCCATTAGACCCATTAGACCCATTAGGCTCATCCGACAACTTAGTCCACTTAGGCCAATTTGAGCACTTAGACCCATGGACCCATTAGGCTCATTAGGAAACTTAGTCCACCTGGGCACATTAGGCCATTAGACCTATTGGACACATTAGGCCCATTAGACCCATTAGGCCCATTAGGAAACTTAGGCCACTTAGGTCCATTAGGCCACTTAGACCCATTGTACCCATTAGGCCCATTAGAAAACTTAGACCACTTAGACCCATTGGACCCATTAGTCCCATTAGTCCCATTAGACAACTTGGGACACTTCAACCCATTAGGCCACTTAGGCCCACTAGGCTGAATTATCCATAATGGGCCCATTGGCCCCATTAGACCACTTAGGCCCAAAAGGCCTAATATGCCCATTAGGCCACTTTGGACCATTACACCCCATAGACCCATTAGGCCCATTGGGACCCTAGTCCCATTAGGCCAATCAGACCATTGGGCCAATTAGGATGAATTGTCCATAATGGTCCCATTAGGCCCATTAGGCCTATTAGGTCAATTAGGCCACTTAGGCCCATTGGGCCACTTAGGCCCATTAGGTCCCTTAGACCCATGAGACCCATTAGACCCATTGGCCCCTTAGGCCCATTAGGCTAATTAGGCCATTGGGACCATTAGGACTATTAAGTCACTTAGGCACAATAGGTCCAATAGGCCCATTATGCCTATTAGGTCACTTAGGCTACTTAGGTACATTAGGCCAATTAGGCCCATTATGCCCCTTAGACCCATTGGGCCCATTGGGCCCTTTAGGCCCATTGGTCCCATTATGCCACTTAAGCACATTAGGTCCATTAGGCCCATTATGAAACTTGTGCCACTTAGGCCCATTCATCCACTTAGGACCATTAGGCCCCTTAGACCCATTAGGCCCATTAGGTACATTAGGCCAATTCTTCCATTCGGAACATAAGGTCGAATTGACCATAATGGGCCCATTAGGCCACTTAGGCACAATCAATCCATTAAGACCATTAGGCCCATTAGGCCCATCAGGCCACTTAGGCCCAATAGGTTCATTCGACCCATTAATACCATTAGGTTCATTAGGATTAATTGGACTTAATGGTCCCATTAGGAAACTTAGGATCATTAGGACACTTAGGCTCAATAGTCCCATTTGGCCCATTAGGCCACTTCGACCGCTTAGGCCCATTCGCTCACTTTGGACCAGTGGACCCATTAGACCCATCAATCCCATTCGGTCCATTAGACCCATTAGGCCACTTAGGCTCAATTGTCCCATTAGGACGATTAGGCCACTTAGGCACATTAAGCCCATTAGGCCCATTTTGTCACTTAAGCCCATTATACCCATTAGGTGCATTAGGCCACTTAATCCCATTAGACTCATTACACTGCCACAAAATAGTCTTTTATCAGCAGTAAAAAAGGTCTTTATTGGTGAGAAAAAAATGTTGTTAATCTCAACAAAGATAAAGGGGGTCCCTTTTATCAGCGCTTAGAAAAGCGCTGATAAAGGCTCCTTTTATCAGTACTAAAAAAAAGCACTGATAAAAGTTAAAAAACATTAAAAAAAATATGAAAATCAGGGAGGGGATTCAACAATGCTTGAACCCCCCTTCAATAACCCCCCCACCCCAGCCTGCACCCCCACCCTCATCCTTTAACAGTGCCCCCACCCAGCCTTTAAAAGCACCAACCCTTATTCCACCCGCGCGTGTGACCTGCCTCCCAATGGATTCGAATTCAGGACTTGTTTTCTGCGTACTTAAGCCTTTATCACTCCACCATATTGCTTTTCTCTTCATTTATTAATATATTTATTTATTTATATATATATAGTTATATTTACTCGTATATTAATATATATTTATATTAACATATATATATATATATAGTTATATTAATATACATGTATATATATAGTTATATTAATATATATATTTAGTTATATTAATATATATATATACATATATTAATATGACTATATATAGAGTTATATTTATATATTAATATATTTATTCGTATATTAATATATATTTATAAGACCAGTTTTAAATAAATTTATAAAATATGATTTTTTGTGTGTGTTTATAAATAAATAAATACATATATACAACACACACACACATATATATTATATGTGTATCTATAAGTATAATTATACATATTTATATATATTTACAAATATTATATATTAATATGTATATACATATGTTTAGAATATATAGATAACATATATTTGTTTTTTAATACAGACACACACACACACACACACATATACACATACACATTATATAGGTATATAAATATTCATATTTTTTTAAATAAAATGGATATTAGTTTTTTATTTTGATAAGGCTTATATATTGCGAAATGTATTTTATATGTAAATATGTTTAATTATTTATTTATAAAATTTATTTTTTTGTGTGAATATATAAAAAATATGTATATATTGTTATATATTTGATTATAGGTAATAGTACATTATGAAAAATGATAACAAGCCCTGAAAACCTAAAAAATAGGTAAAAAATGGAGAAACCTTCAAAACCCATAAATACAATCATAAAGTCAAATAAACCCTAAATTCACAGTAACGATGAAAACTTTTGATCCGAGAGTCTGTTAGAAATATGTGATCAGTCAAATCGGAGATCACCAAATGATCTTTGATATGATAGGTGGTGGAGGCCGAACATATAGGCAGATCAAATGTTATAGTTGTTTGAAAAAATAGCAGATAGCACAAAAGTGCTAGACATTGGGGCTTGAAAAACCTAACAAACTGCATAGTCACTAAAACGAGCATAAATTCTGATCCGGGTGTCCGTTTCAGCTTCATGACCAGTCAAACCAAATATTATGGAAGAAACTATGATATAACAGGTGGAGGAGGCCAAATAGACACACAGATCGGGATTTATTACCATTTTAAGAAAAATTTGTTAGGGCACGGGACAGAGAAATAGAGTTTTGGAGGCCTTCTGATGGTTTTTGGGATTTTTTAGTCCAATAAACGATTGGATCTTTTTTCAAGTCATCCTACTACGTATATCTCTCTACTTACTTTGATTTTATATGTGGTAGATCCCAAACAGACACTCAGAGCGAAATTTATGGCCGATTGAAGTTGGAGTTTTTTTGGAGTGGTATAACTGATATATCTTCTGCTTCTTTGATCTTATCATGGTTTCTTTGATCTTAATCTTCTTTGATCTTATAACGGTTTCAATTTAGGCCAATTGATATCATTTATACCAATTATTAAAATTAGACTAATTAGTCAATTCATGCCCATTAGGCCAATCAGGCCATTTAGGCCATTTAGGCTTAATTAGGCCATTTAGGCTAATTTAGGACATTTAGGCCAATTTAGGCTATTAAGGTCAATTTAGGCCAATTAGGTCATTTAGAAAATTTATTCCAATTAGGTAATTTATTCCAATTATATTAATTAGTCCATTTAGGCCATTCAGGCCAATTAGACCATTTAGACCATTTAGACAAATTTAGGCCATTTAGACCAATTATGCCAATTAGGTCAATTTAGGACATTTAGGATAATTTAGGAAATTTATCATAATTAGTACAATTTGGCCAATTAGTTCATTTAGTCCAATTAGTAAAATTACGCCATTTAGTCCAATTAATCCATTTAAGCCAATTAGGCCAATTAGACAATTTAGGCCATTTAGGTCATTTGGGCCATTAAGTCCAATTAGGCAATTAGGTCATTTAGTTCATTTAGGCCATTTAGGCCAATTAGGCCAATTAGGTCATTTAGGTCAATTAGGCCAATTAGGCCAATTAGACAATTTAGGCCATTTAGGCCAACTTAGGCCATTTAGGTTATTTAGGCCATTTAGACCATTTAGGCCAATTTAGGTCATTTATGGTATTTAGGATAATTTAAACCATTTAGGCCAATTTATTCAATCAATACATTTAGGCCGATTAGGCCGATTAGGGAATTTAAGCCAATTTGTCCAATTTAGGCCATTTAGGCAAATTAGGCAAATTAGGACAATTAGACCAATTAGACAATTTAGTCAAATTAGGGAAAATAGGTCAATTAGGATAATTGAGTTCATTTAGGATAATTAGGCCATTTAATCCATTTAGTAAAATTTATGCCATTTAGGCCAATTGGGCCAATTAATCCAATTAGGTAATTTATGCAATTTAGGCCATTTATGCCAATTTAGACCATTTAGAACAATTGGGCCAATTAGGAAATTTTTTCCCATTTAGGTCATTTAGGTAAATTTAGTCCAATTAGGTCAATTAGGCTATTTAGGATATTTAGGCCAATTTAGGTCATTTAGACCAATTAGGCCAATTAGTCCAATTAGTCCAATTAGGCCATTTAGGCCAATTAGTCCAATTAGTTCATTTAGGCCAATTTAGGCCATTTAATACAATTAGGCCAATTATACCATTTAGTCAATTTAGGAAAATTAGTCAATTTAGGGCAATTAGACCAGTTAGGTCATTTAGGCCAATTGGGCCATTTAGGCCATTTAGACCAATTTAGGTCATTTAGACCAATTTAGGCCATTTATACCAATTAGGCCAATTATGCCAATTTAGGTCATTTAGACCATTTGGGAAAATTAGTCCATTTATTCCAATTAGACCAATTAGGCCATTTAGTCCATTTAGACCAATTATTCCATTTAGGTCATTTAGACTAATTAGGCCAATTCGACCAATTTAGGACATTTAGGCTAATTTAGTTCAGTTAGGCCAATTAGACTAGTTAGGCCATTTATTCTAATTAGGAAAACTAGACCATTTAGACCATTTAGGTCAATTAATCTATTTAGCCCAATTAGGCCAATTAGGTCATTTTGGTCATTTAGGCGAATTTAGGCCATTTAGGTCAATTAGGATGATTATGCCATTTAGGCCAATTAATCCATTTAGGCTAATTTTGGTCATTTAGTCCATTTAGGTCAATTAAGCCTTTTAGTCCATTTAGGCCAATTTGGGACATTTAGGCCAATTAGGTCAATTAGGCCAATTAGAAAATTTAGGTCATTTAGGCCAATTAGTCAATTTAGGCCAATTTAGACCATTTAGGCCAATTAGGCCATTAGGTCAATTTGGACCATTTAGGTCATTTAGTCCATTTAGGCCAATTTAGGCCATATAATCCATTTAGTTCAATTAGGCCAATTAGTCTAATTAGGCCAATTAGTTCAGTTAGACCATTTAGTTCATTTATCCTAATTAGTCCATTTGGGCCAATTTAGTCCATTTAGAAAAATTTAGGTCATTTAGGGAAATTAAGACAATTAGGCTACCACAAACCAACCTGGGTCCACCCTGAGCCAATCACCCGACAACTATATAATAATCTCTACACAGAAAGGTTCAACACTTTCTTTGACCTAGAGGAGTTTGAAGTTTTAAAATAGAAGGCATCATTTCCACATTTAGACCCAAAAAAACCAACAACATGAGAAGCAATGAAATATGAGATGCACTTGTATAAAACAATGCTTGCATAAGGGTGGAATTCAAAAGAATTGTACCTCTCACCATAGAGGGTACAAGATGGCTATTCACAATAACCCACCAAGATCCAAATACCTACTTACTCGTCACACTTTTATCTTTATTCCCCTCATGAAATTGCCCATGCCAAGGATTCGTGGTATTCCTAGAATCACCATGACTAACTCTATTTGGATAATGAGGGGTATTATGATTTTCTTATCCCGTTGAGGCATAAGACGACTATGAACCTTAAGAAGTGTCCTGAACACACGACCTTGGATCATGGAGACAATAACAATGAAGATGCCCCATATAATTACAATTATGGCATGCTCTAGGTGGGTATGTACATTCTCGCTTTATGTGTCTTAGATCACCACATTGGAAACATCCCGACTTCCTCTTAATATTCATTGGAAGATTCACTAATCCTTCCATCGGATTTTAAGCCACACTCCCACCTTGGAAAAAATTTCCCCTCTTCCACTTTCTCCCCACATTATAGTTTCCAAAATTTCCCATAGGTATAACAATATCTCCTCCACCCATCACCCCTAAGATTTCCCTTTCATCCATGGTTTCCCTATTGACCATCTGCGTACAATCTATTATACAGATAACCAAAATCTTCATAAAAAATTCCTACCTCATCCCAGATTAAAAAATTAGCGTCTTCAAAGATGCACTAGCAGTAACCTCGGGTGAAAATTGGACTAAATTCAAGAATTTAGCCACATATTCTATCACATACAGGTTCTACTAGTTCAAGATAAATAAATCCATCTTTATCTAAATTCTAAATGTGTGAGGATGGAATTGTTTGTTGAACAATTCGTCAAAATATTCACATGCCATACCTTGGTCCACTTTATCCTAGATCGCAAACTCCCACCACTTAAATGGAATATGTTCCAACATGTATGTCACTAAATTGACTTTGAACTCCATTAGTGTTCCTAAGAAAAAAAATACTCGATTCATCCTATTTATTCACACCTCCACCCTTTCTGGTTTTGAATCACCCCAAAAGATGGGTTGATTTTGCTTCTAAAACTGAAAAACATTGTCCACATGCCTTGGTTCATATCTTTTATTCCCACTATCGACTGCTTCAAAAGATTTAACTATGCTTTGCACCAGCTACTGGTTCACCTGAGGCTTAGGTACAACCACATTTTTAATAGCTTCCTCAGGTTGGCTTCTACGATGCCTATCGGGTTCCAATCTCTGTTCACATGAGAAACACCATAATTCTCACTCTCTAGCAATCAAAGCCTTAACAATTTCAAATTTTATTACATTTCAACTATCATAACCATGATTTAAAAAATCCATCATGTTCCATGTTCAAATATTTTTGAAAAAACATCCACCATGTATTGAAAATTGACCCATTTTCAAAATACCACAACCATTCTCTTTTCAAAATCACACATTTGAAAACACTTTCCATAATTTTCAAAAATCAAAAAATTCATATCACAACATAAATCATTTCTCAAAATGAGATATGAAATCCTAGTGGGAATTAATTTATACCATGCATGTCATGATCTTCTCATTTTCTAAACCCACAACAATGAGACCACTAGGCCCATTAGGCCACTTAAGCCCATTAGACCCATTCGTACCATTTGGCCCATTTGGCCCATTGTTCCCATTAGGCCCATTCATCCCATTTGGCTCATATAGACACTTAGGCCCATTGGGATCATTCAGAACATTAGGCCCATTAGGCACATTATGCCCATAAGACCCATTCGGCCACTTAGGCCCATTCGTACACTTAGGCCCATTAGGTCACTTAGTCCCATTAGGACCATTAGGAAAATTAGGTGCATTAGTCCCACTAGACCCATTAGGCCACTTAGGCCCATTAGGCCACTTAGGACTATTAGGCCGCTTAGTCCCATTAGGCCACTTAGGCCCACTAGTCCCATTAGGCCACTTAGACCCATTAGGCCACTTACACCCATTAGGCCCATTAGGCCAATTTGGAACATTATTCCCATTCAGCAACTTAGGTATACTAGGCCAATTAGGCCACGTAGGCCCATTAGTCCCATAAGTCCCATTAGGACACTTACGCCCATTAGGCCCATTATGCCACTTAAGCCCATTCGTTCAATTAGGACCATTAGGACCATTAACCACATTAGGCCAATTTGGACTATTCATCCACTTAGTCCCTTTATTCCCAATCGGCCACTTAGGCCCATTAGTCCCATTTGATTGATTGTGCCGATTAGGCTACTTAGACCCATTAGGTCCATTAGGCCCCTTCAACCGATTAGGCCCATTAGGCCACTTAGACCCATTAGGCTCATTAGGCCCATTAAGCCACCTAGGCCCATTATTCCCATTCGATCGATTAGGCCGATTAGGCCACTTAGGCCCATTCGGTCGATTATCCTGATTAAGCCACTTAGGCCCATTCGACCCTTTAGGCACATTAGGTCACTTAGTCCCATTAGGCCCATTCAGACAATTAGGAAGATAAGTACACTTAGATCCATTAGGCCCATTATGAACATTAGGCCACTTAGGCCCACTAGGTCCATCAGGCCTATTTGGTTGATTAGGTTGATTAGGCCACATCACCCCATTAGGCCCATTCAGTCAATTAGGTAGATTCTCCCACTTAGGCCACTTAGGAACATTATTCCCATCAATCTCATTATTCCCATTAGGAACATTAGGCCCATTAGGCCACTTAGGACACTTAGGTATGAGTCCCATTAGTCCCATTTGGTTGATTAGGATAATTAGGCCACTTTGGCCAATTAGTCCCATTAAGCTCATTAGGCAACTTAGGCTCATTAGGCCACTTAGGCCCATTAGGACTATTTAGTCGATTAGAGGGATGAGGCCACTTAGTCCCATTAATCCCATTAGGCCACTTAGGCCCATTATCCATGTGAGGACACTTAGGCCCATTAAACCCATTAGTCCCATTAGGACCATTTAGCCCATTTGGCCACTTAGTCCCATTAGATCCATTTGGACCATTAAACCCATTAGTACCATTAGGACCATTAGGCCCATTAAGCCACGTATTCCACTTAGTCCCGTTAGTTCCATTAGGACACGTAGACCCATTAGGCCCATTAGGAAACTTAGGCCCATTAGGCCCATTAAACCCATTAGTCCCACTAGGCCCATTAGGCCCCTTAATCAACTTAGGCCGCTTAGGCCCATTACGACCATTTGGTGGATTAGCCTGATTAGGCCACTTAGGACACTTAGGCCAATTATGTCCATTGGGCTCATTAGCCCCATTAGGCCCCCTAGGCCCATTAGGGAACGTATCCTCATTCAGGACATTAGGCAACTTAGGTCCATTAGGCACATCAGGCCCATCATGCCCATTTGGCCCATGAGGTGCATTCTTCCCATGAGGCCCATTAGGACCATGAGGCCCATTAGACCCATGAAGACACTTAGGCCCATTAGGCTCATTGGGCCCATGAGGCCACTTAGGCCCATGAGGCCCATGAGGCCCATTAGACCCATCAGACTACTTGGACCCATTGGTCCCATTAATCCCATTATCCTCACTAGGCCCCTTGGGATTATTATACCCATTCGGAACATTAGGCCTATTAGGGAACTTGGGCCCATTCGACCCATAAGGAAACTTAGGACCATTAGTCCCATTAGGCCCATCAGGCCCATTGGGCCCATGAGGTGCATTCCATTCACGAGGCCCATGAGGTCCATTAGGACCATGAGGCCCATTAGGCTCATTAGGACACTTAGGAACATTAGGCACATTAGGCTCATTAGTCTCATTAGGCCCATGAGACCACTTAGGCCCATGAGGCCCATTAGACCCATCAGGCCACTTGGGCCCATTAGGCCCATTAGGCCCATTAATCTCATTAGCCCCACTAGGCCCTTTTGGACACTTAGAACCATTAGGCCACTTAGGACCATTAGGTCCACTTGGACCACTAGGCCCATTCATACCATTAGGCCCATTGAGCCTCTTAGGCACATTAGGCCCCTTAGGCTCATGAGGCCCATTGGGCCCATTAGGCCCATTAAGCCACTTAAACCCATTCAAACCATTAGTACCTATAATCCCAATTTTGAAACTTAGTCCCATTAGGACCATTATGTCCATTAGGCCCATGAGGAATTTTAGGCACATTAGGCCCATGAGGCCCCTTCGGCCCATCAGGCCAATTTGGGCCACTAGGCCCATTAGGCCCATCAGGACCACTAGAACCATTAGGACACTTAGGACCATTAGGATAATTAGGAAACATAGGTCCTTAAGGCCCATTAGGCCCATTAGAACCATTAGGCCACTTAGGCCCATTAGGCCCATTATGCCCATTTGGCCACTTAGGCCCATTAGGCCACTTGTTTGGCCCATTTGGACCATTATAACCATGAGGAACATAGGTCCATTGGGCCGCTTAGTCCCATCAGGCTGATTAGGCCCATTAGGCCCATTAGTACCTTTAGGCCCACTAGGCCCATTCGGCCATATCAGCCCATTAGGCCACTTAGGCCCCTTAGGCCCATTAGGACCACTAGTCCCATTTGGGCTCTTAGGCTAATGAGTCCCATTTGGACCAATAGGCCCATTAGTCCCATTAGGCCCATCAGTCCCATGAGGACACTAAGTACCATGAGGCCCATTAGGCCCATTATGCATATTATACCACTTATGCTAATTAGGACCATTGGGCTCATGAGGACACTTAGACCAATTTGGCCGACGAAGCCCCTTCGACCCATGAGGACACTTAGACCCATTTGGCCCATGAATCCCCTTTAGCCCTTGAGGCCCTTGAGACCCATTAGGCCCACAAGCCCATTCGACCACTTAGGGCCATTAGGCCCATTGGACGATTTAGGCTTATTAGGTCCATTCTACCGCTTAATCCTATAAGGCCCATTCCACCGCTTAAGCCCATTAGGCCCATTAGGCCCATTAGGCCACATAGGCCACTTAGGACCATTAGTCCCATTGGGCCCATTGAGTCCATTAGGCCACTTAGGCTCATGAGGCCAGTTAGACCCATTAGGCCCATTAGGCCCATCATGTCTATCAGGACCATTGGCCCATCGTGTCTATTAGGCCCATTGGGCCACTTCACCTCATTGTACCCATCAGGATTATTAGGTCCACTAGGCCCATTTGGCCCATTTGGACACTAAGGTCCATTAGGCCACTTAGGCCCACTAGGCCCATTGGGCCACTGAGGCCCATTTTTCCACTTAGGCCCATTGGGCCACTGAGGCCCATTTTGGCCATTAGGCCAATCAGGCCCATTAGGATCATTGGGCCACTAAGGCCCATCAATCACATTAGGCTCATTCGGCCACTTAAGCCCATTAGCCCAATTAGGCCCATGAGGCCCATTAGCCTACTTAGGCCACTTTGGAACATTAGGCCCCTAAGGCCACTAAGTCCCATTTGGAACATCAATCCCATTAGTCCACTTAGCCCCATTTGGCACATTAGGCCAGTTAGGCCACCGAGGCCCATTAGGCCCAATAGGCCCATTAGGCCACTTAGGCCCATTAGGCCAATTAGGCCAATCAGGCCCATGAGTCCCATTAGGACACTGAGGCACATTTGTCCCAACATGCCCATCAGGTCCATTAGGTCACTTAGGCCCATTAGGCCCATGAGTCCACTTAGGCCAATTCAACTCATTAGGCCACATAAGCCCATTACACCCATTAAGCCCATCATGCCCATCAATCCCATTAGGCCACTTAGGCCCATTCATCCCATTATGCCCTTTATGACCATCAAGCCCATCAGGCCCATTAGCCCACTTAGGCCCATTCGACTAATTATGCCACTTAGGCCCATTCAGCCTATTATGGCCATAAGGCCCATTAGGTCACTTAGGCCCACTAGACCCATTAGGTCCCTTAGGCCCATTAAACATATTAGGCCACTTATGACCATTAATCCACTTAGGCCACTTATGCCCATTAGGCCCATTCAGCACATTAGGCCACTGAGGCCCATTTGACCCCTTAGGCCACTAAGGCCCATTTGTCTCATTAGGACACTTAGGCCCATTTGGCCCATTAGGTTCATTAGGGAATATAGGCCCATTAATCCAATTAGGGTCAGTAGACCACTCAGGCCCATTAGGCCCATTAGGCTACTAAGGCCCACTAGGCCCCTTAGGACCATTAGGCCCATTAGGTAATTTAGGCCACTTTGCCCCATTAGGACACTTAGGCCCCTTAGTCCACTTGGGCCACTTAGGCCCATTATGCCCATAAATCCCATTAACCCACTTAATCCCATTAGGTCACTTAAGACCATTAGGTCACATAGGCCCATTAGTTCAATCAGACCACTTAGGCCCTTTAGTCCATTTCAGACACTAAGGCCCATTAGGCCTCTTGGGCCCATTAGGCCCATTCGGCCACTTGGCCACATTATGCCATTTTAGCCACTCAGGCCCATTAGGCCCATTAGGCCCATTAGGCCCATTAGTCCACTTAAGACCATTCGGCTCATTAGTTCACCCAAACCCATTAGGCCCATTAATCCCATTAGGCCACTTAGGCCCATTAGGCCACTTAGGCCCATTATGCCCATTAGGACACTAAGGCCAATTAGGAAAATTAGGACCATTAGGTCACTTAGGCCACTTAGACTCATTAGGCCCATTAGGCTCATTCGGCCCATTAGGCCACTTAGTCAACTTAGGCCCATGTGGCCCATGAGTCCACTGAGGCCCATTCGACCCATTTGGCCCATCAAGCCCATTAGGCCACATAGGACCATTAGTCCACTTAGGCCCATTAGGCCACTTATTCCTATTTAGCACATTAGTCCACTTAGTCCCATTAGGCCCATTAGGCTACTTAGGCCGATTAAGACACTTCGGTGCATTACGCCCACTAGGTCCATCAGGGCCATTAGGCCAATTAGGCCCATTAGGTGCATTAAGCCATTAGGCCCTATAGGCCCATTAGGCCACTTGGGTCACTTAATCCCTATATGCCTATTAGGCCCATGAGTCACATGAGGCCACTGAGGCCCATTAGGCCCATCAGGCCTATTAGGCCACTTAGTCCCATTAAGCCCATTAGGCCACTTCAGCCCATTTAGCGCATTAGGCCACTTAGGCCCATTAGTCCCATCAGGCCCATCAAGCCCATTAGGCCAATTAGGCCCATTTGGCCCATTATGCCCATCAGGCCCATCAGGCCACTTAGGCCCATTCGACTCATTAGGCCACTTAGGCCCATCAGGCCCATCAGGCCCATTAGTCCACTTAGGCATGTTATGCCCATTAGTCCACTTAGGCCTGTTCGTCTCATTAGGCCACTTAGGCCCATTAATCCCATTAGGCCCATTAGTCTCCTTAGGCCACTTTGTCCCATTAGGCCACTGAGGCCCATTAGGACCATTAGGCCACTTAAGCACTTTCATCTAATTAACCACTTAGGCCTATTAGGCCCATTAATCCCATTAGGACACTTGGGCCCATTTGGCCCATTTGGCCCATTAGGCCATTGAGGCCCGTTAGACCCATTAGGCCACTTATTCCCATTAGGCCACTTAGGCCCATTAAGTCCAATAGGCCACTTCGGCCCCTTAGGCCCATTAGTCCACTTATGCCCATTAGTCCACTTAGGCCCATTAGGCCCATTAGACCACTTAGGCTCATTATGCATATTAGGATCATTAGGCCACTTAGGCCCATTAGGCCACTCAGGCCCTTTAGGCCACTTAGTCCCATTAAGCCACTTAGTCCCATTAGGCCACTTAGGCCCATTAGGCCACTTAGGCCCATTAGTCCAATTAGGCCCATTAGGACCACTATGCAATTTCATCCACTTACGCCCATTAGACCCATTAGGCTACTGAGGCCCATTACACCCATTATGCCCATTACGCCACTTAGGCCCATTGGGCCATTTCATCCACTTAGGTTTGTTAGGCCCATTAAGCCCCTTAGGCCCATTAGGCCACTGAGGCCCACTAGGCCAATTAGGCCTATTAGTCCCATTAGACCACTTAGGCCACTTAAGATCATTAGGATCATTAGGCCACTGAGGCTCATTAGTCCCATTAATCCCATTAGGTCACTTAGGCACATCAGACCATTTAGGCCCATTAGGACACTAGGGCCACTTAGCCCCATTATACCCATTAAACCCATTAGGCCACTAAGTCCCATTAGTCCACTTAGCACCCTTAGTCCTGTTAAGCTGCTTAGTTCCATTAGGCACATTATGCCTCTTAGGCCACTTTGGACCATTGAGCCCATTAGGCCCCTGAGGCCCATTCGGCCCATTATGCCACTTAGGCCCATCTGACCCATTAGTCCATTGAGGCACATGAGGCCCATTAGTCCCCTTAGGCTCATTAGGCCACTTGGACCGCTTACGTCCATTAGACCCATTAGGCCACTAAGGCCCATTAGGCACTTAGGCCCATTAGGCCCACTAGGCCACTTAGGCCCATTTGGCCCATTAAGCCACTTTGGCCACTTTGGCCCATTATGCCCATTATGCCTATTAGGCCACTTAGGCCCATTAGTCCACTTAGGCCCATTAGGCCACTTAGGTCCATTTGGTCCATTTGGCCACTTCAACCACTTAGGCCAATTAGGCCAATTAGGCCACTGAGGCCCATTAGGCCCCTTAGGCCCATTTGTCTCATTAGGAAACTTAGGCCCACTAGGCCACTTAGGCTACTTGGGCCCATTAGACCAATTAGGCCCATTCTTCCACTAAGGACCATTAGGTTCATTAGGCCACTTAGTCTCATTAGGCCTATTTGGCCACTCAATCCCATTAGACCCATTTGACCACTAAGGCCCATTAGGACCATTAGGAAACTTAGGCCCATTCGGCCTATTAGGCCATTTAGGCCCATTAGGCCACTAAGTCCCATTATGTCCATTAGGCCACTTATTCCACTTAGGCCACTAAGGCCCATTATGCCCAGTATGCCCATTTGGAAACTTAATCCCATTAGGCCATTGGGGCCCATTTGGCCACTCAGTCCCATTAGGCCACTGAGTCCCACTAGGCCACTCAGGCACACTAGACCCATTAGGCCTCTTAGGCCCATTAGGAAACTTCAGACACATAGTCCCATTAGGACCATTAGGCCCTAGAGACCCACTAGGTCCATTATGCAACTTAGGACCATTATGCCCATTAGGCCACTTAGGCCCATTAGGCTACTCAGGTCACTAAGTCCCATTAGGCCACTTAGGCCCATTATGACCATTAGGCCCATTAGGTCACTTAGGCACATTAGGCCACTTAGGCCCATTAGACCCATTACGCTACTTAGGCCCATTAGGCCACTTAATCCCATTAGGCCACTGAGACCCATTATTCTCATTAGGCCACTTAGGCCCATTAGGCCCATTTTTGACTTAGTCCCATTAGGTACATTCATCCACTTAGGCCCATTAGGACCCTTAGGCCACTTAATCCCATTTGGCCACTCAGGACCAGTAGGCCCATTCAACCCATTCAGTCCATTCATCACATTCGTCCACCTAGGCCCATTCATCCCATTGGGCTACTTAGGCGCATTCAGCTCATTATGTCACTTAGGCTCTTTCTTCCCATTAGGCTCTTTAGGCCACTTAGGCTAGTTAGACCCATTAGGCCACTTTGGCCAGTTAGGAACATTAGGTTCATTGGTCCCATTAATCCACTTAAGCTTGTTTAGCCCATTAGGCAAATTGGGCCACATAGGCCAGTTAGGCCCATTAGGACACTTTGGCCAGTTAGGCCCATTAGGACCATTGGGTTCATTAGGTCATGTTGGCCAGTTAGGCCCATTAGACCCACCCATTAGGCCCCTTGGTCCCCTTACACGAGTTAGGCCAGTTAGGACCATTCGGCCCATTAGGCCTATTAGGCCCATTGGTCCCATTAGGCATGGTTGGCCCATTAGGATCATTGGTCCCATTAGTTCAGTTAGTCCACTTAGGACAATTAGACCCATTATGCCCATTGGTCCGACACTTATGCGAGTAAGGACTATTTTTCCACTTAGGCCCCATAGGCCCATTGGACCCATTAGGACAGTGAGGCCAGTTGGGACAATTCGACCCATTGGGTCCATTAGGCCACTTAGGACCGTTAAACCGATTAGGCCCATTCAACCCATTAGGCCACTTAGGCCCATTCGGCCTATTATTACACTTAGGCTAGTTAGGAACAGTTGGACCATCTGTCCCATTAGGACCCTTAGGCCAATTAGGACCATTAGGTCCATTAGTCCCATTAGGCCTCTTAGGCTAGTTAATCCCATTCGACCACTTAGGCCCATTATGCTCATTAGGTCAATTTGAACCATTAGGCCCATTTGGCCCCTTGGTCCCATTAGGCCACTTCAAAGTGCCCAACAGATGATTGTATCACTGAGAGTGGGAGGGGTTGAATCAGTGATACTATTTTCTCTTATGTTTCTTTTTAAATGAAACAACATTCACCACCTATTAAAGATTCTATTCCCTCCTAAAAACAATTCAAAAACACATCCACAAGAACAATGGGCCTAATGGGTCTAAGTGGGTATAAGTGGCCTAATGGGACTAATGGACCTAATGGATCCAAGTGGCCTAATCTTCCTAATCGACTGAATGGGGATAAGTGGCCTAATGGGCCTAAAGGGGCTAATGGGCCTATGTGGCCTAACCAGGCTAATCAGCTGAATCGTCCAAAGTTTCCAAATTAGGCTAATCGATCTAATGGGACTAATGGGGCTAATGGGCCTAAGTGGACTAATGGGTCTAATGGGTCTAAGTGGCCAAATCGGCCAAATCGGCTGAATGGGACTAATGAGCCTAAGTTTCCTAATGGCCCTAATGTGTCTAAGTGGCCTAAGTGGCCTAATCGGCCTAATCCATTGAATGAGCCTAATAGTCCTTATAGGCCTAAGTGGATGATTGGGAATAATGGGCCTAAGTGGTCTAATGGGCCTAATAGGCCAAATAGGTCTAATAGGGTTAATGGACCTAAGTGAAAAAATGGGCTTAAGTGGTATAATGTCCCTAATGGGCGTAGGTGGCCTAATGGGCCTAATGGGTCTAAGTGTTTGAATGGGCCTAGTGGGCCTAAGTTTCTGAATGGGAGTAATAGACCTAATGTGCCTAATTGTCCTAATGGGAATAATTGGCATAAGTGGGCTAATGGGCCTAAGTGGAAGAATGGTCCTAGTGTGCCTAAGTGGCCTAATGGGCCTAAGTGGCCTAATGGGTTTGGTGGGACGAAGTGGTCGAGTGGGCCTATTGGGCCTAATTGGCCTAATTAGCCTAATGGGTCTAATGGGTGTAAGTGTTCTAATGGGCCTAAGTGGCCTAAAGGGCCGATTGGGCCTAATAGGATTAACGGACCTAATGGGCCAAATGGGACCAAGTGGCCTGATGGGTCTAATGGGCCTCATGGGCCTTATGGACCTAAGTGGCCTCATGAGACCAATATGCCTAATGAGACTAAGTTTCCTAATTTACCTGATGGTCCTCATGGGGGGAATACGCCTCATGGGCCTAATGGGCCTGATGGACCTAATACTTCTAAGTGGAGTAATGGGCCTAAGTGCCCTAACGGGCCTAATGGGACTAATGGACCTAATTTTACGAAGTGGACTAAGTGTCCTAATTATGCTAATTGACCATATGGTCCTAATGGGACTATGTGGCCTAAGTGGATTAATGGTCCTGGTGGGACTAATGGGTTTAATGGGCCTAATGGACCTAATGGGCCTACATGGCCTAATGGTCCAAGGTGGCCGAATTGAGTTAATTGACCGAATGAGCCTAATGGGACTATGTGGCCTAAGTGGCCTAACATGCCTAATGGGTTTAATGGGACTAATGGGTTCAATGGTCCTTTTTGTCCTAATAGTCCTACGTGGCCTAATGGTCCTAATAGGCCTAAGTGGAAAAATGGGCCTAATGGGAATAATGGGTTTAATGGGCCTAAGTGGGGTAATGTGCCTAATGGGATAATTGGCCTAAGGGGCCTAATGGGAATAAGTGGCCTATTCCCCCTAATCAACTTAATGGGCCTATTGGTCCTAATGGGCCTAAGCGACATAATGGGTCTAATGGGTGTAATGGGCCTAATGGGCACAAGTGGCCTAATCGAACTAAGTGGCCTAATTGGCCTATTGGCCTAATAAAATGATGGGAAAAATTGGCCTAAGGGGCCTAAGTGGCCTAATGGGACTAATGACTAAGTGGGCTAAGTGGCCTAATTGGCCTAAGGGGAATAATGGGCCTAAGTGGACTAAGTGGTCTAATCGGTCGAATGGGCCTAATGGGCCTAAACGGCCTATGTGGTCTAATCTGCCTAATAAACCGAATGGGACTAATAGGCATAATAGGTCTAAGTGGTATAATGGTCCTAATGGGTCGAAGTGGCCTAATATTCCTAATTTACCGAATGGTCCAAATGGGCTTAAGTGGCCTAATCGGGATAATCGACCGAATGGGCCTTAAGTCGCTAAATCGGCCTAATCAATCGAATGAGCCTAATCAGCTTAATCGATTGAACGAGAATGAGGGGCCTCATGGGCCTAAGTGGTCGATTAGGACTAATGGGCCTAAGTGACCGAATGGGACTAATGTGACATAATGGGACGAATAGGCCTAAGTGGCCTCATGGGCCTAAGTGGCCTAATGGGCCTAAGGGACATAATGGTCTGAATAGGCCTAAGTGTCCAAATGGGCCTAATAGGCCTCATGGGATAAAGTGGCCTAATGGGCCTCATGGGACTAAGTGGCCTAATGGTATTCATGGGCCTAAGTGGCATAAGGGGCCTCATGGTCCTAACGGGCCTCATGGTCCTAAGTGGCCAAATGGGCCTAAGTGGCCTAATTGGACTTATGGTCCCTAGTGGCCTCATGGTCCTAATGGTCCCAAGGTGCCAAATGGTCCAAATGGGCCTAACTAGATTAAGGGTCCTAATTGGCCTAAGTGGCTTAATGGGCCTAAGTGGCTGAATGGTCTTAATGGGATTAATGAGTTTATGGTCCAAATGGGCCGAATGGGCCTAATTGTCCTAAGTTTCCCAATGGGCCTAAGTTTCATAATGGGACAAAGTTTCCTAATCGACCTAATGGGTGTAATGGGTCTAATGGGCCTAAGTGGACTAATGGGACTAATGGTCTTATTGGGCCTAAGTGGCCTAATGTGTTGGGACCAAGTTGGATGGATAAGGAAGTAAGAAAAGTTTATTGTTACAGAGTGTTGTCTTTTGTTGTCAAATAAGCTAAATCAATTCACTTTGTAAAGGACTTGGAAACTATGATGATGCTTTGCTGATTTTTATTTCACACATATCATAAGTTTGGAGAACTTGTGATGCAAGCCTTATAAAAAGTAAAGAGAGTAAAGAAGTGATTTTGGAAAATGAAAAAAAGTGGCGCGCAAGTCAAGAGTGGCATGCAAGTATTGGCGTGCAAGTATTGTAATGAAAGTATATGTGACGCACAAGTCATATTTCAAGATCATCACATCAAAATTTGACAAAGGAAATAAAATGGTGCGCAAGTTAAAGATTGGCGTGCAAGTCAAAAAGTGGCGTGCAAGTATAAGTGTGGCGCACAAGTATAAGGGCCACGCAAGTGTGGAACGCAAGTATAAGTGGCGTGCAAGTGTATGTTGTGCACAATTCATATTCCAAAACCATCATATCAAAATATGACAAAGGAAAGAAAGTGTCACGCTAGTGATGGAAGGGTGCGCAAGTGATGGAGCGGCGCGCAAGTGATGGAGTAGCGCGCAAGTGATGGAGAGACACGCAAGTATTGGCGCGCAAGTGTATGTGGCGCACAAGTCACCCAAATGCCTATAAATAGACGACTATCCTCCTCATTTTTTAATTCTCAACACTTAAGAGAATAATTTGAGATTTGATCGCGCAAGTGTAGAAAGTGACGCGCAAACTGAAGTGGCGTACAAGCTAAGAGTTATTCATAAGGCGCACAAGTTTTGGCATGCATGTTTTGGCGCACAAGTTATGGTGCGCAAGTTGTGGCATGCAAGTTTCCAAAGGTGTGCAATCTGGGATGTGTTTTCAAGAAGTGTGTTGTGTAGAATCCAAAGGTGGCGCGCAAGTTGTGATATGTGCACAATAGGGGCGCACAAGTAGTTAGTGGCGTGCAAGCTGAGTAGCGTGCAATCCGGTGGCGTGTAAGCTGAGTGGAGCACAAGAAGGGATGCGCGTAAGCAGGGAGTGGCGCGCAAGAAGGTGGTGGACAAGCTAAGTGGTGCGCAAGAAGGGAGGCGCACAAGTAGGGAGTGGCGCGCAAGCTATTTGCACCAGGAGGTTCTTACTAGCTTCTGGGTAGGAAATTGAAGAATTTTTTTGAAATATTTGATTTTTGAAAGTTCATTAAGATGCACAAAATCATTACATTACCCTATTTGTGCTAAGAGGGAGCACACACACTATTGGATTGTTTTCAAAGTGTTACACGAGTTTAAGTGTATATCCTTCTTGTTGTATTCCACATCAAAGGATTGTTTTCTAGTGGATTGTGTGGTACTTGATTGTTTATGTACCATACCAAGGATGTAGCTACTCTTGTTGAGTAGTGAACCTTGTAAATCTTGTGTTCATGTGGTTGTGTGTGTTTAGCAGATAAGAAACTCTTTAACAGGAGGCAAAGGTTGTTTCAAAAAGCAGGAAACATAAAAAGAAAAAGATATCACTGATTCACCCCCTCCCCCTCTCAGTGATACTTGGATCCTGACTGGGAACTTCAATTGGTACCAGAGCAACATGTTCCCTTCATTTATTCTTTGCTGAAGTGGTTGAATAGAAGTTGTGATGGAGAATCTAAATTGCACGAACAGTAAGAGGATTCTGATTTTTAATGGAAAGAACTATCACATCTAGAAGGATAGAATGATGCCTTATCATATGTCTCTTGGATATGAAGTTATTGAAACTACAACAGAGGGATTTGCTGCTATTGATGACAAGGTTCCTCTTACTTCTGTCAATAAGAAGAACCTTGAGAATGATGGAAGAGCTAAAAATGTATTACTCTCATCACTTTCTGAGAGTGGATTTTTAAGAGTGAAAGGTGTTACTACAGGTAAAGGCATCTGTGATAAGTTGAAGATCATCTATGAAGGAAATAAAAAGTGAAGAAGGAAAAACTAAAAATCTAGAGACTGAAGTATGAAGACTTGAAAATGGGAGAATTTGAATCTGTTGGGGACTTCTTTACCAAGATTAATGACATTGTTAGTACAATCTGATGTCTTGGTGAAATGTTGGAGGATTCTACGGTTGTTGAAAAGATCATGAGAATTATTCCTGACAAGTTTGATGCTAAAGTGTCTTCATTAGAAGACAGATACCCCAAAACATTATCTCTGGATAATTTTCATAGAACTCTCATTACTTATGAAATGATAAGGGAGAAGACTATGAAAAGAAAAACAAAATATGATAGAGAAATGTCATTCAAGGATACAAAGAGAGAGAAGTCAAAGAAGACCCTTATTGAAGATGATGCTGGTGAATCTAATTCTGAAGACGAGGTATGTAAAAATTTTGATGAAATTTTATCCTTGTTTTCTAAAAATGTGAAAATAGGTATAGGAAAATATAAGGGGAAACTTCCCTTGAAATGTTTTGAGGGTGGAGCGGTTGGTCACTTTTCGGATAATTTTCCTCAAAAGAATAAAGTAGACAATGATGATGATGAAAGAAGGCCAAGAAGTTCATGGAAGAATCAAACTGACAAAGAAAAATATTTTTCAAAGGGTAAGGATAAAAAGTTCTTCAAATCAAAAAGAAGAATATTTTTATCTAAATATGAATAAGAAGAGGATAGTGAAGCTGAATCTGAGAAATAATTTGCTGAGAAAGCTAGAGAGAATACCTTTATTGTAGTAGTGAATAATGAGAGTACGAGAGAAATAGTTCAGAAGAAGAAACTCAACTTGAATATCATCTGAAATAAGAGTTGAAAGATTGCTTGAGGATGATCAGAAGGCTTGAGAAGGAAAATAACAACCTTATAAATGAAAATTTGACATTAAACAATCAAGAAGGTTTTACTGATGAGAAAATAAATATGGAAAAGAAGATTGATGATCTGAAACATTCTATTGAGAATACAAATAATCTTAATGATCATCTTGAAGTAAAGCTAAAGGCAAAAGAAAAAGAGTTGGAACTTGTCCAATAGAAACTTTAAAAATCTCAAGAAATGAATATCAGTTTCAAAAATTCTATCTCAGGAGTTGGTGAATGTTTCAGTAAGAATGAACTAAACAAGGATTCACAAAATTTATCTTAAAAGGTTGAAATAAAAGACAGAACTGGTTCTGATAAGAAAAAGGCTGAAAAGACCATGTATGTGGTCAAAGTCAGCAATGATGAAAAATCAGAAGTGCATAAAAATCACAAGTCAAGAAGGACTTCTAATACTTATGGTACTGTTAAATCTTAAATTATAAAGGGAGTTAAAAATGAAAACATGAAATTTGATGGTCATCATGGTTCTATTAAGAAGGATGTTGAGAATCATGTTCACAAATCTGATCAGTATAGAAGTTTCAGAGGCAAATATTCTTTCTATGGTTATTGCTGGTATTGTGGTGGATTCGGACACATGAAAAATATGTGTTGGTTAAACCAACAACATTACAACTATTCCACAAGTTTTGAAATACAAGGATTGAGGGGGAGTCAATCCTTTCAAAATAGAAAGTCTCCAAATAAATTTCAGAAGATATCTGAGAAGACTGGTGTGAAAGTTGAGAATAGGTTCTAACCACTGGAAACTATTTGTGAAAGATGTGATCGACCTGGACATCTTTCCAAGGGATGCCTTAGTGTATTACCAGAGCAACAAAATATTCTTAATAATTCTGAAAAGCCAAAGTTTTTAAAAGATAAAAGGGACATGTATGATAAGTCCAAAAAGAAAGAGTTCATGGTTGTCTGGCTAGAACACATTGACCTGACTAGGAAATTGGAGGAAGCACAACAGAAAGTGAAGGAAAAGGAAGAACAAAAATATCTTGTTGTCAAAACGGCTTTGAAAGCTAAAAAAGGAGAACGTCCATAGATTCTTGATAGTGGTTGTTCTTCTCATTAGACAGGAGACTTAAATTTTCTGAATAATTTGAAAGACTTAAAAGAAGGAACCGTTACATTTGGAAATGACGAATCTTTAAGAATCAAAGGTGTTGGATCAGCCATCATCAGAAAAGAAAAAATGAAATCTAAGAAAACATTATATGTTTATGGGTTGAAACATAATCTTCTGATTGTTTCAAAAAATTGTGATGAGGGCAAAAAAGTTATATTCAGAAAATATGGGTTCGTAGTGAAATGTGAAAATGATGGAAATATAGTTACAAGAGGCCAATATACAAAAGGAAACTTGTTCCAAGTTGGTGAAGTACAAAATTCTTGTTACATGGGAATGGTGGATGAAAATCAATTATGGAATAAAATTCTAGGACATATGTGTTAGAGAAACATGTGTAAGTTATCAACGTGAGACAGTGTCCGAGATATGCCTGATTTATCAAGAAGAAGAGATTAATGCTGCACTATCTGTGAAAAAGGGAAGATTAGAAACTCTTTTCATAAGAGAGTTAAAATTTGTTCAAAACAACCATTGTAACTTATACATTATGATATATGTGGAACAATGAGAAAGAAATCAACAAATGGAGATAATTACTTCATTAATTTTATTTATGACTTTACTCGCATTACTTGTGTTATGTACATGAGACATAAGTCAGATGCTCTGAAAATGTTTAAGAGTTTCAGGAGGAAATCAGAGAAGAAATGTGAGTATTCAGTGAAGATGTTGAGAACTGATAATGGTGGAGAGTATAGGAATGAAGATTTTGAAAGTTACCTCAAGAAACATGGGATTCGGCATGAGTTCAGTTCACCATACACACCTCAACAAAATGGGGTTGTTGAAAGAAAGAATCGAAGTTTGGTAGAAATGGGGAGAAATATGTTACTTGAACATAGTATTTCTCATTATTATTGGTGGCAAGCCATGAGCACTGCTATATATTTTCAGAACTAATGTTTCTATAGGAAAAACTCAGATATGAATCCATATGAAATGTTCTATGGGAAAACTCCAAGTTTGAAACAATTAAGAGTTTTTGGGAGTCCGTGCATTATAAAGAAGAAAGGTGGAAACCTTGGAAATTTTGAGCAAAGAGGTGATGATGGAATTTTTCTTGGATATGCTCCAGAAGGAAGAGGATATAGATGTATCAACAAATAAACATGAATAATTATTTATTATTTAGATGTTAGAGTTTCTAAAAATGTTGATAAATAAAAGCAATCATATGTTGATGTGGAAGTTGAGCAGGATAGAGAAGATTTTGTTAATGATTCTGATAATGTTGCAGACAGTGTTAATCCTACTCAAGAAGAGGAATCTGACTCAAAAATCTCAATTGATGAGGATGAAGTTAGAACAACTCATCCTAGGCTGAGGAAACAAGTGGAGGATCAGAACATTATTGGAGATCAACATCAAAGGGTTCAAACAAGAAGAACAACAAATGCTATAACACATACTTCTATTTATTATAAAGTTGAAACAAATGATGTAAATGAAGAATTTGAGCATCCAGAATGGGTTCATTCTATGAATGAAGAGATTGATCAGATAGAGAAGAATGATACTTGGGAACTTGTACCCAATCCGGACAACAAGAACATTATTGGTAAAAAGTGGGTTTTTTCGAAACAAGCTAAATGAAGAAGGTAAAGTAATAAGAAACAAAGCAAGATTGGTTTGAAAAGGGTATTCAAAAATTGAAGGCATTGATTTTGATGAAACCTTTGCTCTGGTGGCAAGATTAGAAACAATCAGAATCTTTCTTGCTATTGCTGCACAACGAGGTTACAAAATCTTTTAAATGGATGTAAAATCTGCATTCTTTAATGGTGACCTTGATGAGGAAGTTTACATTGATCAACCTTGAGGATTTTTTATTGGAAAGGATTAAAGTTATGTGTTCAGGTTGAAAAGGGATTTATATGGGCTAAAACAGGCTCTAAGAGCATGGTATTCTAAATTAGATACTTGCTTAAAGAAGATGAACTTTAAGAAAGGGAGAGTTGACAACAATCTCTACATCAAGTAATGTCAGAAGTTTTCACTGATCGTTATTATTTATGTCGATGATGTTATATTTGCTGGAAATGAAGAAAGATCATGTGAAAAATTTTCTGAGGAGATGAAGAAGTTATTTGAGATGTCCATGCTGGGAGAGATGAAGTACTTTCTGGGGCTACAGATTTCACAGAAGAAGAATCATGTTTTTTTGTCTCAAGAAAAATATGCTAAGGAACTTCTGAAGAAGTTTAGCATGGAAAATTCGAAACCAGTTTCCACACCAATTTTAGTGAGAACCAAGTTGTCTAAAGATGGATAAGGCAAGGAAGCTGATCAGAAAGTGTTTTGAAAGCTGATTGGAAGCCTGTTGTATTTGAATGCCTCAAGACCCAACATCATTTATGCTGTCACTTTATGTGAAAGATTTCAGAGTGCTCCTAAAGAATCACATCTGATTGTTGGAAAAAGAATTCTCAAATATATCAAAGGCATAAAAAAATTTGAAATTAGGTATGATGGCTCATGAAATATTGATCTATTCAGGTATTCTGATGCTGATTGGGCAGGAAATGTTGATGATTGAAGATCCACATCTGGTGGAGTTTTCTTTCTTTGGAAAAGTTGTGTTAGTTGGCATACCAAGAAATAGAATTTAGTAACTCTTAGCACAGCTGAAGCTGAGTATGTTGTTGCTACTCAAGTTGCAGCTCAACTAATGTGGATGAAGTCTCAGTTGGAAGATCTACTTATTGAAGTGAAGCTACCATTGATCTTGGTTTGTGATAATCAGAGTGAAATCAATCTTATAAGGAATATGGTACAACATTCTCTTTAAAAACACATTGACATAAAGTACCACTTCATCAAAGAGAAGGTGGAAAATAATGAATTGAGGCTGGAGTATGTTCCTACATCTGAACAAGTTTCTGATATATTCACAAAATCGTTACCGAAGGAACCATTTGAAAAATTGAGGTTGAACATGGGTGTCCAACCTCCTTCTCATTAAGGTTAAGGTATGTGACTATGTTCCCTATCTCGTATTAACTTTTTATAGTGTTTTCAAGGGGGATAATTGTTTCATAAATCTATCCTTATGGAAGCATGCATAAAGGGGGAGTTGTGGGTAAGCTGTGAATTCAGCAAGTATGTGTGTGAACTATTCTAAATGTTTGTTGGAGTGGTTTTAGGAAACAATTTTGTTTTCCAAGAAAGTTGAAGAAGGGAAGAATGATGAAGCAAAAGCTTGAAAGATGTTCTGAAGAAGGCTGAGGAGGTATGTTCATGAGATTTCATAGTCACTGTATTTGGACAGCATGGTTTTGGCTGTCAATAATTCTTGTTTCCTATAATGAGTTAGCTCACGTAGGCTTATAATTGTTGATAAGTAAACCATTTCTTAAGGTTACAAAGTTCAGTGATTTATGAATCATGGTTGACAACAAAATCCAAAGGGGGAGATTTTTGGGACCAAGTTGGACGGATAAGGAAGTAAGAAAAGTTTATTGTTACAGAGTGTTGTCTTTTGTTGTCAAAGAAGCTAAATCAATTCACTTTGTAAAAGGGCTTGGAAACTATGAAGATTATTTTCTAATTTTTATTTCATACATATCATAATTTTGGAGAACATGTAATGCAATACTTATGAAGAGTAGAGAGAGTAAAGAAGTGATTTTGGCAAAGGAAAGAAAGTGGCGCGCAAGTTAAGAGTGGTGCGCAAGTATTGGAGCGCAATTATTGGAGCGCAAGTATATGTGGCGCGCAATTAATATTTCAAGATCATCACATCAAAATTTGAAAAAGGAAATAAAATGGCATGCAAGTTAAATATTGGCGCACAAGTCAAAAAGCGGCACACAAGTCAAAAAGCGGCGCACAAGTATAAGTGTGGCGTGCAATTATAAGGGGCGCGCAAGTGTGGCACGCAGGTATAAGTGGCGCAAAAGCGTATATTGCACACAAGTCATATTCTAACACCATCATATCAAAATATTAAAAAGGAAATAAAGTGCCGCACTAGTGATGGAAGGGCATGCAAGTGATGGATCATCATGCAAGTGATGGAGCGGCTCGCAAGTCTTGGCGTGCAAGTGTATGCGGCGCGCAAGTCACAAAAATGCCTATAAATAGACGACTAGCCTCCTCATTTTTTAATTATCAACAGCTAAGAGAATAATTTGAGCTCTGATCGTGCAAGTGTAGAAAGTGGTGTGCAAACTGAAGTGGCGTGCAACCTGAGAGTTATTCATAAGGTGCATAAGTTTTGGCATGCAAGTTTTGGCGCACAAGCTTTGGCGTGAAAGTTGTGGTGCGCAAGTTTACAGAGGTGTGCAATATGGGAGGTGTTTTCAAGAAGTGTGTTGTGTAGAATCCAAAGGTGGCGCGCAAGTTGTGAGCTGTGAACAATAGTGGCGCACAAGTAGTTAGTGGCGCGCAAGATGAGTGGCGCACAAGTAGGTGGCGTGCAAGCTGAGTGGTGTGAAAGCAGGGAGGCACGCAAGCAGGGAGTGGCGCGCAAGAAGGTGGCGCACAAGCTGAGTGGCGCACAAGTAGGTAGGAATACAAGAAGGAAGTGGCGTGCAAGTTGTTTGCACCAGGAGGTTCTTACCAGCTTCTAGGTAGAGAAGTGAAGAAATTGTTTTGAAAGATTTGATTTGTGAAAGTTCATTATGAAGAACAGAATCATTACATTACCATATTTGTGCTAAGAGGGAGCACACACACTATTGGATTGTTTTCAAAGTGCTACACAAGTTTAAGGGTATATCCTACTCATTGTATTCCACATCAAAGTATTGTTTTCTAGTGTATTGTGTGGTACCAGATTGTTTCCGTACCATACCAAGGTCATAGCTACTCTTGTTGAGTAGTGAACCTTGTAAATCTTGTGTTCATGTGGTTGTGTGTGTTCAGCAGAGAATAAAATCTTTAACAGAAGGTGAAGGTTGTTTCAAAAAGCATGAAACATAAAAAGAAAAATATATAACTGATTCACCCCCTCCCCCTCTCAGTGACACTTGGATCCTGACAGGGAACTTCATAATGGGTCTAAGTGACCTAATTTGCCTAATTCGCTTAATGGGTTGAGTGGGAATAAGTGGAATAATGGGCCTTAGTGGCCCAATCAGCCTAATTGTCCTAGGTGGCCTAATGGGGTTAATGGGCTTAAAATGACTAGGGTCCAAATGGGCCTAATTATCCTAAGTGGCCAAATGGGACTAATGGGACTAGGTGTCCTAATGGACCTAAGTTTCCTAATCAGACTAATGGTTTTAATGGGCCTAAGAGGCCTAATGGGACCAATGGGCCTAAGTGGGCTAATGGGCCTAATGGGTCTAAGTGGCCTAAGTGGCCTAATCGGCCTAATCGACCAAATGAAATAATGGGCCTAAGTGGCCTAATGGGATTAATGGGCCCAATCGTTCTAAGTGGAAAATCAGCCTAATCTATTGAATGGGCCTAATGGGCCTTATGGGCCTAAGTGGCTGATTGGTCCTAAGTGGCTGAATGGGACGAATGGGCCAAATTGGCCTAGTGGGTCGAATGAGCCTAATGGGCCTTAGTGGATGAATGGGCTTAAGTGGCATAATGGTTATGATGGGCCTAATGGGCATAAGTGGCTTAATGGGACGAATGGGTCTAAGTGTCTTAATGGTCCTAGTGGGCCTCAATGGCTGAATGGGCCAAATTGGACTAATGCACTTAATTATTCTAATGGGCCTAATGGGAAAAAGTGGTGAAATGGATCTAATGGGACCAGTGGGCCTAATGGTCCTAATGGACCAAATGGACCTAAGTGTCCATATGGTCCTAATGGGATGAATGGGGCCTTATGGGCCTAATGGACGTAATGGGAATAATAGGACCAAGTGGCCTCATTGGTCTAAGTGGCCTCATCGGCCAATTAGGCATAATTGGTCGAATGGGCCTAATGGGTCGAAGTGGCCCAATGGGCCTAAGTGAAGTAATTGGCCTATGTGGCCCAATGGGCCCAATGGGCCTAATGGGCCTAGTGGACTAAGTGGTCGAATGGGCCTAGTGGGAATAAGTTGTAGAATGGAACTAATGGGACTTAGTGGCCCAATGGGGCTAATGGGACTTAGTGGACTGGCAGGGCTTAATGCGCCTTAGGGGCCTCATGGGCCTAATGGGCCTAAATAGACTAAGTGGACTGATGGGACTAATGGGCCGAATGGGCCTAATGAGATGAATGGGAATAATGGGCCAAGTGGGCCAAATGAGACTAAGTGTCCCAATGGGCCCAATGGGATGAATGGGCCTAGTGGAAAAATGGGCCAAATGGGCCAAATGGGCCTAAGTTTACTAATTGGTTAAATGTGCCTAAGTGGCCTAATGTGACTAATGGGCCTAAGTTCCCAAATGGGCCTAATTGGCCTAGTGGGACTAATGGGCTAATGGGTCTAAGTGGCCTAATGGGTCGAAGTGGCCTAATGGGCCTAAGTGGCCTAATGGGCCTAGTGGGCCTAATGAGCCTAATGGGCCGAATGGGCCGAATGGGCCTAGTGGGACTAATGGGCCTAAGTGTACTAATGGGCCTAATGGTCCCAATGTGCCAAATGGGCCTTTTTGGCTTAAGTTTCGTAATGGGCCAAATGGGCCTAATGGACCGAATGGCCTGAATGGGCCAAATGGGCCTAAGTGGCCAAATGGGCCTAAGTGGTCTAATGGGCCAAAGTTGCCGAATCTTCATTAATGGGATTAATATTCCAAATGGGCCTAATCATCCGAATGTTCCAAAGTGGTCTAATGGGATGAATGGACCTAATTAAGTGGACAAATTGGCCTAATATAACTAATGGACTTAAGGGTCCTAATGGGCCAAAGTTTCCTAATTGATCTAATGGGATTAATTGGCCTAATGGGCCAAATGGGCCGAATGGGCCTAAGTGTCCTAATGGGCCTAAGTGGCCTTATCGACCAAATGGACTTAATGGGCCTAGTGGACCTAAGTGGCCTAATGGGCCTTAGTGGACTAATCAGCCTAATATGCCTAAGTGTCCTAACAGGCCTAAGTGGCCTAGTGGGATTAATGGGCATAACTGGCCTAGGGGAAAAATGGGCCGAATTGGCCGAATCGGCCTAATTAACCTAAGTGGCCTAATGGTCATAATGAGCCTAAGTGGCCTAATGGTCCAAAGTTTCCTAATCAGCCTAATGGGTTTAATGGGACTAAGGGGCCTAATGGGCATAAGGGGCCTAATGGGCCTAAGGGGCCTAATGGGTCTAAGTGGCCTCATCGGCCTAATGGGATTAATGGGCCAAGTGGGCCTAAGTGGCTGAATGGGCCTAATTGGCCTCAGTGGCCTGATGGGATGAATGGGCCTAAGTGGCTCAATGGGCCTAAGTGGCCTAATGGTCCTAATGCTCTTAAGTGGACTAAGGGGCTTAATGGGCTTAATGGGCCTGAGTGGCCTAATGGGCCTAAAGGGCCTAGGTGACTGAATGGTCCAAAGTGGCCGAATGGTCCTAATGGACATAATGGGACTAAGTGGATAATGGTACTAGTGGGCCTAATGCACCTAAGTGGCCAAATGGGCCAAATGGGTTTAAGTGGCCTAATTGGCCAAATGGGCCTAATGTGCCCTGTGGGCCTTAGTGGATAATGGCCCTAATGGGTATAATGAGCCTAAGTGGCCTAATCCGCCTAATAAAACAATTGGGCCTAAGTGTCATAATGGGCCAAATCGACCTAGGTGGCTGAATGGGCCAAATCGGCCTTGGTGGCCGAATGGGCCTAATTTTCCTATGTGACCGAATGGTCCGAATAGGCTGGATAAGGCTAAGTGGCCTAATGGGCCTCATGAGCCTAAGTGGTCTCACAGGTCGAATGGGCCTAAGTGGCCTAATGGGCTAAATGGTCTCAAGGGGGCTAGTGGGCCTAATGGGGTTAATGGGCTTAACTGGCCTAGGTACCAAATGGGTATATTTATCCTAATGGGCCTAATGGTACTAATGGGCCAAAGTGACCTAATGATCCTAATGGGTCTAAGTGGCCTAATGGGCCTAAGTGGAATAATCGATCTAATGGGATTAATGGTCCTAATGAGCTTAATGGGATTAATGGGCCTAAGTGTCCTAATGGACCCAAGGGCCCTAATGGGACTAAGTGGCCTAATGGGTCTGGGTGGCCTAATGGGCTTAATGGGATTAACGAGCCTATGGAAAAAATGGGCCTAATGGGATGAATGGGCCTCAACGGCCTTATGGGCCTAAGAGGCCTAATGGGCCTAAGTGGCGTAATGGGAGTAATGGGAGTAATGGTCGTAATGGGTGTAAGGGGCCTAATGGGCCTAAGGGGCCTAATGGGAAAAAGGGGCCTAATGGGCCTAAGTGGCCTAATGGGCCTAGGTGGCCTAATGAGATTAATGGGATTAATGGGCCTTAGGTCCAAATGGGCCTAATTGGCCTCAATGGACTAATGGGTCTAATGGGCCTATTGGGTTGAGGTGTCCAAATGGGACAAAGTTTCCTATTCGACCTAATGGGCATAATGGGTCCAATGGGCCAAATGGGCCGAATGGGCCTTGGTGGCCTAATGGGCCTCATGGGCCTAATAGGACTAATGGGCCTAATTTTCGTAAGTGGACTAATGGTCCAAAGTGACCTAATGGGCCAAAGTTGCCTGATCGGCCTAATGGGATTAATGGGCCTAATGAGCCTAATGGGCCTAATTGGCATAAGTGGCATAATGGGCCTAAGTGGCCTAATCAGCCTAATGGGCCTTAGTTTCCTAATCGGCCTAATGGGGCTAAGTGGCCTAATGGGCCTAAGTGGCCTAATGGGATTAAGGGGCTTAATGAGCCTAGGAACCTAATGGGCCTAATGGGATGAATGAGCCTAGTTAGCATAAGTGACCTAATGAACCTAATGGGCCTAAGTGGCCTAATGGGCCTAAGCATCCTAGTGGGCCTAGTGGGCATAATGGGTGTAATGGGCATAATGAGTGTAATGGGCCTAAGGTGCCTAATTGGCCTAAGATGACTAATGGGCCTAAGTGGCCTAATGGGTCGAGGTGGCCTAATGGGCTTAATGGGATTAACAGACCAAGGGTCCAAATGGGACTAATAAGCCCATTTTTCCTTAGTGGCCTAATGGGTCCAATGGGCCTAATGGGTTTAAGTGTCCTAATGGGCCGAAGTTGCCTAATCAGAGTAATGGGCATAATGGGCTGAATGGGCCGAATGGGCCGAATAGGTCGAATGGGCTTGGGTGGCCTAATGGGCCTAATGGGCATAATTTCCTAAGCGGACTAATGTCCCAAAGTGTCCTAATGGGACAAAGTTTCCTAATCCGACAAATGGGCTTAATGGGCGTAATGGGCCTAATGGGCCTAATTGGCCTAAGTGGTCTAATAAGCCTCTTGGGATTAATGGGTCTAGTGGGTCTTAGGGGCCTAATGGGCCTTAGTCGCCTAATCTGCCTAATGGGGCTAGGTGGCCTAATGGACCTAAGTGGCCTAATGGGATTATTGGGCTTAACATGTATAGGGGACTAATGGGCCTAATGGGACGAATGGGCCTAATTACCCTAAGTGACCTAATGCGCCTAATGGGCCTAAGTTGCCTAATCATCCAAAAGGGATCAATGGGACTAGTGCGGCTAATGGGACCAAGTGTCCTAATCGGACTAATGGGATTAATGGGACTTGTGGGCCTAAGTGGTCTAATGGTCCTAACGGGTCTAAGTGGCCTATGTGTCCTAATGGGACGAATTGTCCTAAGTGGTCGAATGGGCTGAATGGGCATAAGTGGCCCAATGGGCCTAATGGGCCTAATGGGTGTAAGTGGCCTAATGGGTCGAATGGGCCTAAGTGACCTGATGGGTCTAATGAGCCTAAGTGGCCTCATGGTCCTCAATGGCCTAATGGGACTCAATGGCCTCACGGTCCTAATAGGGCTAATGGGCCGAATGGGCCTAAGTGGACGAATGAGCCTAATGGGCAAAGTGGCACAATGGGCCTAACGGGTTCAATTGGCCTAAGTGGCCTAATGGGCATAATGGGAAAAGGTGGCCAAATGGGCGTAATGGGTTAAGGTGGCCTAATGGGCCCAATGGGCCTAAGTGGCTTAATGGGTCGAATGGGCCGAATGGGATGAATGGGCCAAAGTAGCCTAATTGGCCTAAAGGGACTAATGGGCCAAATTGGCCTAATGGGGTGAATTGGCCTAAGTGGCTAAATGGACCTAAGTGGACTAATGCGGCTAATGGGACTAAGTGGCTGAATGGTCTTAAGTTTCCCAATGGGCCTAATGAGTGTAAGTGGCCTAATGTGCCTAATTTTACTAATGGGACGAAGAGGCCTAATCAGATTAATGGGCCCAAGTGGCCGAATGAGCCATATGGGCCTAAGTGGCCCAATTGGGCCAATGGGCCGAATGGGCCGAATGGGCCTAAGTGGTCTAATGAGCCTAAGGGTCCTAATGGGCCTAAGTGTCCTAATGGGCCTAATGGGCCTAAGTTGCTTCATGGGTCTAATGGGCCTTAGTGTCATAAGTGGCCTAATCAGACTAATCAACCGAATGGGACTAATGGACCTAAGTGTCCTAATGGGCCCAAGTTTTCAAATGGGCCTATTAGGCCTTAGTGGCCTAGTGGGCCTAATTTACCAAAGTGGCCTAATGTTCCTAATGGGACGAATGAGATGAATGGGCCAAATTGGCTTAAGTGGCCTAATGGGCCTAATTGGGCTAATGGGCCTAAGTTTCCTAATGGGCCTAAGTGGTCGAATGAGCCTAAGTGGCCTAAATGGGCCTAATGGCCCGAATGGCCTAATGGCTGAATGGGCATAATGTGTCGAATGGGCCTAATGGGCTAAAGAGGCCTAATGGGCCTAAGTGGTCTAATGGTTCTAATGGGCTTAATGGCCCGAATGGGCCTAATGGGTCGAATGGGCCTAATGGGTCGAATGTGCCTAATGGGTCGAATGGTTCCAATGGGCCTAATGGGTCAAAGTATCCAAATGGGCCTAACGATTCTAAGGGGGGATAATGGGCCTAATGGTCCTAATGGGACTAAGTGACTGAATGGGCATACTGGGCCTAAGTCGCCTAATGGGCCTAATGGGCCTAAGTGCACCAATGGGCCTAAGTGTGCCATTGGGCCTAATGGGCCCAAGTGGGCCTAGTGGTCCTAATGGGATTACTAGGCCTAATGGTCCTAATGGGCCTGATGGGCCTACTCGGCCTAATGGGCCTACTAGGCCTAATGGGCCTAATGGGCCTAAGTGGCATAATGGGCCAAGTGGACTAATGGGCATAAGTTTCCTAATGGGTCTAATGGGCCTAAGTGTCCTAATGGGTCTAATGGGTCTAATTGGCCTAATGGGAAAAAGTGGACGAATGTGCCTAATGGGATTAATGGGCATGATGGTCCAAAATGGCCAAATGGGCCAAATGGGCCTAAGTGACCGAATGGGCCTAATGGGCCTAAGTGGCCTAATGGGACTCATTGGCCTAATTATCCTTAATGCGCCCAATGGGCCTAAGTGTCCTGATGGGTCAAAGTGGATGAATGGGTCTAATGAGCCTAATGGGCATAATGGGCCAAATGTGCCATAATGTCCAAATTGGCCTAATGGAACTAATGGGCCTAAGTGGCCTAATTGGTCTAATGTTCCAAATGGGAAAAAATGGACGAATGAGCATAAAGGGCCTAATGGGAATAATAGGATTTATGGGCTGAAGTGGGAAAATTGGCCTAATGGGCCTAAGTGGCCTAATGGGCCTAAGTGGCTTAATGGGCCAAATGAGCCTAATTGGCCTAATGGGTCGAATAGGAATATTGGTCCTAATGGGATGAAGTGGCCAAATGGGCCTAAGTGTCCTAATGGGCCTAATGGGCCTAAGTGGCCTAATGGGACTAAGTGTCCTATTAGGCCTAATGGTCCAAAAGGGCCTAGGTGGCCTAATGGGCCTAAGTGGCCTAATGGACTAATGGGCCTAATGGGTCTAAGTGGCCTAATGGGCCTATGTGGTCGAATGGGCCTAATGGTCCTAAGTGGTTGAATTAGCCTAATGGTCTGAAGTGGCCTAATGGAACTAAGTGGCCTAATAGACCTAATGGGTTAATGGGCATAATGGGATTAATGGGCCTAATGGGCCTCAATAGCCTAATGGTACTAATGGGCCTCGGTGGCCTAATAGGCCTAATGGGCCTAAGTGGGCTAATTGGCTAAGTGGCCTAATGGGCTAAATGGACCTCATTGGCCTAATGGGCCTAAGTGGCCTAATGGGCCTAATGGGCTGAATGGACCTTATGGGTCTTATTGGACTAATGGGATTAATGGTACTCAGTGGCCTAAGTGGGTTCATGGTCCAAATGCTCCTAAGTGGCCTCAGGGGACTAATGGGCCTTTGTGGACTAGTGGTCCTAATGATCCAAATGGGCCTAAGTGGACTAATGGGCATAAGTGGCCTAATGGGCCTTAGTGGACTATTGGACCTAATGTCCTAATGGTATTGATTGTCCGAATAGGACTAAGTGGACTAAGGGGCCTAAGTGGCCTAATGGGAATAATGGGATAGATGGTCCTAATGGGCCCGATGGGCCTAATGGGCCTCATGGACCAAGGTGGCCTAATGGCCCTAAGTGGCCTAAGGGACCTAAGTGGACTAATGGGCCTAATGGGTATAAGTGGCCTAATGGACCTAAGGGGACTAAGTGGCCTAAGGGGCCTAAGTGGCCTAATGGGTCTAATGGGGCTTAGTGGTCTAATGGGCCTAATGTGTCGAATGGTCCTAAGTGGCATAGTGGGCTTAATGATCCGAATGGTCCTAAGTGGCTTAATTGACCTAAGAATCTTAATGGAAATAATGGTTCTAAGGGGCCTAATGTGCATAATGGGCCTAAGTTGCCTAAGGGGCCTAAGTGGCCTAATGGTCCTAATGGTCCTAATGGGCCTAATGGGCCTAATGGGCCTAATGGGCCTAGGTGGACTAATGGTCCTTAGTGGCCTAATGGTCGTAGGTGGACTAATGGTCCTAAGTGGCCTAAGGGGCCAAATGGGCCAAATGGTCTCAATGGACCAAAGTGGGATAATGGTCCTAAGTGTCTGAATGGGCCTAAGTGGCCTAATGGGCCTAAGTGGACTAAGTGGGCTAATGGACCTAATGGGACTAAGTGGCCTAATGATCCTAATGGGCCTAAGTGGCCTAATGGGTCTAATGGTGGTAATGGGGCTAATGGGCATAATTTCCCTAGTAGGATTAATGGGCCTAAAGGGCCTAGTGGGCCTAATGGGACTAAGTGGCCTAATTGGCCTAATGGGACCAGGTGGCCTAATCATCCTAATGGGCCTAGTGGTCCGAATATACCTAAGTGGCATAATGGGCCTAGTGGTCTGAATGCGCCTAATGAGCCTAATGGGCATAATGTGCCTAATGGGCCCTGGTGGCCTAATCATACTAATGGGCCTAATGGTCCGAATGGGCCTAAGTAGACTAATGTCCCTAATGGGCCGAATGTGCCTAATGAGCCTAATAGGCCTAATGGTCCTAATGGGCCTTTATGGGCCTAAGTGGACCAATTGGCCTAAGTGGCCTAATTAGGCTAATGGGATTAAATGGACTAATGGTCCCTATGGTCCAATTGGGCCTAAGTGTCCTAATGGGCATAATGAGCACAATGATCCTAAGTGGCCTAATCGGCGTAGTGAGCCTAATAGGCCCAAGCGGCCTAATCGCTGTAATGGGCCTAATTGGCCTAAGTGGCCTAATGGTTTTAATGGGCCTAATGGGTTGAGTGTGCTAAGTGGGCCTAATAGGCCTAAGTGTCCTAATGATTCTAATGGGCCTAAGTGTCCAAATCGGCCTAATGGGCCTAAGTTGCCGAATGTGAAAATGGGCCTAAGTGGCCTATTGGGCCGAATGGGGAGAATGGGCCTAAGTGAGCTAATGAGCCTAAGTGGCCTAATTGGCATAATGGGTCTAATTACGCCTTATCTATTAGTGTTTCATATATAGTGTTTTGGTTCTAGGTTTTAGGATTTTTTGGTTCTAATTGGTCTAAATTGGTCTAAATTGGCCTAAATGACCAAATGGCCAAATGACCGATTAGCCTAATGGGACACTGAACTAATGGGTTAATGGACTAATGACCTAACTAGTACAATTTTTCTAAATAGCCTAATGGACTAATAGCTTAATGGAATAATTGTCATAATGTCCTAATTTAAATAAATGAACTAATTGGTCTAAACAACCTAATTAGTCTAAATGGATTAAATAGTCTTTTTGGATTAAATGGTCTAATTGGCCAAATTGACCAAATTGGACTAATTGGCCTTAATTGGACAAAACTACCAAATGGGTTTAAATGTTCTAATTGGTCTAAATGGATTAAATGGTCTAATTGTCCTAATTAGTCTAATTGGCATAATTGGACTAAATTGGCATAAATTTTCAAATCATCAAATGACCAATTGGCCTAATGGTGTAATGAACTAATGGGATAATGGACTAATGGAAAAATTGGTATAAATAGTCTAATGGCCTAATTGGAATAAATTACCTAATTGGTCTAAATGGATTAAATGATCTAATTGGATTAAATGGTCTAATTAGCCTAATTGGCCTAATTGACCTAAATGGTCTAATTATCCTAATTGGCCTAATGTCCTAAATGGCCCAATGGACTAGTTGGACTAAATGAATTAAAGGAATAAATTTCCTAGGGCATAATGACCTAATTGGACTAATGGACTAATTGTATTAAACGACCTAATTTTTCTAAATGGACTAATTTGGATAAATGGCATAATTGGACTAATTGGCCTAATTGGCCTAATTTTCCTAAATGGAATAATTGGCTAATTATCCAAATAGCCAAATGGAAAAATGATCAACATTAACAAGTTATGGAATAACCAAATTAAACAACATAAATGTAATTATACTAAAATGAATATATAAGAGGAATCCATACCATACACATTTTTATAATGCTAATTAGTATGTATTGTTTATGTTATGTCACTACTATTAAATTTCTATTTAAATGTATATATAGATGCTTCTTCATTTTATGGATTTCTTAAACATCTAAAATTTTAATTCATTCTAGGTTTATCACTTTCATATTATTAAATAATGTAGTATTATACTAATCGATGTCATTTGCAGTAAGAGGAATTTGGCATCAAAGGTCGTATGCCTTGAGCAAAATTATTTTCCTTGACTAGGAAGAAAAATAATAGAAGAGCTATAAATGTGAAAACACGAGAAAATATTATAAGTTTTTTTATTGATATTTCATATTTTTATATGTAATTCATAATTAAATATCTTCTTTATATTTTCAATAGTGTAAACTGGAGGCCCTCGACGAGAAAGAAGATGGAAACTTTAGAAAAAATGATCATTTGAGAAAAGTATTAGGTGATGAGTTCCATGGGAGATTCTGATGTTGACCCATGAAAAACATCATACCCACTTGTTATTGGCCCTCATCGAGTGCCTCTGAAACCTATAAGAACCCCAATATGAAAAATGATCATGAAGAAGTAGATGAGGCCAAAAAAATAGATATAAGGGAGTGTGAAAGAAGTAAATTGGTCATTGAATACTTCATGAAAGACATGTTAGTTATAATTCCACCACTTCCATCAGAGTCTACTATTACTTTTTATTCATGTATGACATAAATTCCCTCCTTATATAATGCCTCGAGTGATTTCAATGAGGGTCCTAGTGGCGGTCTAGCTTATGATGGTGGCGGTTGCGGTGGTAGTTGGGGGGGGTGATGAAGGCGGCGACAGCAGTGGTGGTGGTGGTGATTTTAGGCATAACAGAAGTGTGAGAAGATGGATGATGTATTAAAAATTATTTTAAAAATCACTGCCCGAAACCAAGAGTGAGGATATTTCATGTCAAATTTAAATTTATTTATTTAATATTTAGAGAAATAAATACTTGTGCTTAGGGATTTTCTTCGTTAGTGAATTTTGATCATCTAAAAATACCCTTTTAGGTTACTATCATTTCACTATGAGGATCCCAGAATAAAATCCCTATAACAGCGATCCACACGTTCTCCTATGATCTATGAGAAGCACAACTCGATCTCCAGGTGCTAGTGCAGTGAGTCCAATGTCTTATGTTGTTCATTCTTGATCACTTTTTCTTTGGTCTTGAAGAAATCTTTCTTGCACTTCTCATTCTTGAGAGATAGAGAGAAGAGGATTTGAGAGAGAATTAGTTGTGTGCAAGAATTTTCATTTCTCAATTTTTGGATGCTCTACACAATAGACACAACCACCTATTTATAGAGTTGATATTTAAGCTAAAATATTATTTAATTTCATACCGGCCATTAAATAACATTAATTACCTTCAATAAATCTCATACCATATAATAATAATTATATAATTATTATTTTGTGGCGCACACCAACTTGTACAATAACAAAAATTATATAATAGTATTGTTAATTAATATTTTTCAATGGACTCAATCTTGGTCCATTCACACTTCTCTATCATTTATTGAACAACTGAATAAATATTTTATTCATAAATAAATATTTTATTTACAACATAGAAAATAAATATTTATTAAAATATTCAATAAATAAAAAATATATTTTATTCACATGTTGGTGAATAAATATTTATTTAATTTATTTAATCAATATAAATTGAATAAAATTATTCCTTATAATTGAGAATAATATTTATTCAATTATTTAAACTCAAATAGAATTTAATCGAGATAAATGGAAACACTTAGTGTGTGACCCTCCAGAATTCCTTCTCATTGACATTAGGCAAAAGTACAAGATTACTGTCTAGCAATGTTTCAAGGCACCAAAGTGGAAGAGCTTGATGTCGCAACATTGAAAACCACATACAAATGCTCAGTGTGTAATATAATCTCTTTGTCACAATATCTTATCAAGAAGGTTTCACATCTATGTCACTAACCTATATTTTCAATAAAACAAACGCACTAATACACCATGGCCATGGAATTTAATGTGATCGTTTTATTCCAATCAAAGGGTTGAGATATCAGCTTCTATAAAAATAAAAGGGAAAAATCCTTCCTCAACTTATTCATTAATGAAATGTCACTCATGGCGCACCCAACTTATCCAACTTCACCATGAGCTATTATCGGCATGGTTTACGAAATACATCTAAGTATGCAAGTTGTGACATGCATTAATAATAATATTAAAGTATAAGGACCATGACACACACTCATGGATAGGAATATTTGATGACACTAAAACATGCAGAATTCCTACTGACGAGTCTGTCCTCATAATCTCCCATCTTAAAGATTACCAAGTGTGAACTTCATGAGAAGAAGCCTCATCTACTTATGAGTACTCGTACTTGAAATTCTATCTACTGTGTTTCCCTTCATAGTACATTATCCAAATGTCCTAATTGGCCTAATTAAATTAAATTAGCCTAAATGGCCAAAATTGGCCTAATTGACTTAATTGGTCTAAATGGTATAAATTGGCCTAAATGCCCTAATTGGCTTAAATTTCATAAATTAACTAATTGTATTAATTAGAATAATTGGCCTAAATGGACTAAAGTTTCCTAAATGGAATAAATGGCCTAAATGGTCTAATTGGCCTAAATGACCTAAATTAAACTAATTGGCCTCATTGGCCTAAATTCCCAAAATTATCTAATTGGTCTAATTGTCCTAAATGGCCTAATTGTCCTAAATGGACTAAATTTCACAAATCATATTAAATGTACTAATTGTAATAGTTGGCCTAAATGGCCTAAATTTTCCTAAATGGATTGATTGGTTGTATTGGCTTAAATGGTCTAAATTAGCCTAAATAGCCTAATTGACCTAAATTAGTCTAAATGACCTAAATGACCTAAATCGGCCTAAATAACCTAAATTGTCTAATTCTCCTAATTATTATAAATGGAATAAATGACCTAAATGGACTAATTTTCCTAAATATCCTAAATGACCTAAATGACCAAATTGATTAATTGGCATAAATGGCCTAAATTGGCCAAAATGGTCTAATTGGCCTAATTGGCCTAAATGGATTAATTTTACTAAATGACGTAATTGGAATAATTGTTCTAAATGTCCTAAAGGGACTAATTATCCTAATTGGGCTAATTGGACTAAATTAGCCTAAATGGCCTAAATTGGCCTAATTGGTCGAAATGACCTAAATTGGTCTAAATGGTATAAATGGCCTAATTGGCCTAAATGGACTAAATGCCTTGATTGGTATAATTGTCATAAGTGGGATAAATTGACCTAAATGAACTAAATTGGCCTAAATAACATAAATTGGACTAAATGGCCTAATTGGTCTAATTAGACCGAATTGCCTAATTGGCCTAAATTTCATTATTGGTCTAAATGAGCTAAATTGGCCTGAATGGGCTAGTGACCTATATGGTCTAAATGGAAAAAATTGGTCTAATTAGACTAATTGGTCCAAATGACCTAAATTGGACTAAATGGCATAATTGGCCTAAATTGCCTAAATTCTCTAATTGACCTATTTGGCCAAATTGGCCTAAATGGCCTAAATTGGTCTAAATGGCCTAAATGGATAAAATTTGCCTAAATGGAAAAATTGTATTAAATTGACTAAATTACATAATTATCCTAATTGGCCCAAATGGTCAAAATTGGCATAATCGGCTTAAATGGCCTAATCGACCTAATTGAACTAATTGGTCTAAATTGTCTAAATTGTTCTAAATCGCATAATTGGACGAATTGGCCTAAATGGTCTAAATTGGCCTAAATAGTCTAAATGACCTAAATTAGCCAAAATGTCCTAATTAGCCTAAATGACCAAAATTGGCCTAAATGGCCTAAATGAACTAAATTTTCTAATTGTCCTAATTGAACTAATGGGACTAATTGGAATAATTGGATTAATTGGCCTAAATGGAATAAATATTATAACTTGACTAAATGCCCTAAAGGGCCTAAATTGGCCTAATTGGCTTGAATTGGTCTCATTGGCCTCATTGGCCTAAATGGCCTAAATTGGACTAAATGGCCTAAATGACCTAATTGGACTAAATGGCCTAAATGGCCTAATTAGCCTAATTGGCCTAAAAGACCTAAATTGGCCTAAATGGCCTAATGGGCCTAAGTGAACTATGTGGCCTAATGGGTTTAATGGGATTAAGTGTCCAAATGGGCCAAATGGGACAAATGAGCCAATGGGCTTAAGTGGCCTAAGGTGGCCTAAGTGGCCAAATCAGCCAATTTGTCCTAACTGACCTAATGGGTCCACTGGGCCAAATTGGCCCAATAGGACTGAGTAGCCTAAGTGGCCTAATGGTCCAAATGGGCTTATTGGGCCTAAGTGTCCTAATGGGCCGATTAATCCCCATTCAGCCTAATAGGCCCAATGGGCTTAATGGGTTGAGTGGACCAGTTGGCCCTAAGTGGTCGGATTGGACTAATGGGCCTAATGGGATCAATGGACCTTTTGGTCCTAAGTGGCCTAATGGGTCCACTATGACCAATTCAGCCTAATAGGTATAATGGACTAATGGGCCTAAGTGGCATAATGGGCCCATTATGGTCAATTCATCCTAATGGGCTAATAGCCAAATTGCCCTAATGGACCTAATGGGCCTAATGGGACCAATGGGCCTAATGGGACCAATGAGCCTAATGGGTATAAGGGGACTAATGGGACAAAGTGGACGAGTAGGCCTAAGTGGCCTAATGCACCTAATGGGCCTAATGGGCTCAATGGGCTTAATGGGCTCAATGGGCCTAAGGGGCCCAATGGTCATAATGGGTCTAAGGGGGCTATTGGACCTAAGGGGCCTAATGGGCCTAGGTGGCCTAAGTAACCTAATAGAGTAAATGGGATTATTGGGCCTATTTGGCCTAAGTGACCTAGTAGGTATAATGAGCCCAAAGGCCTAATTGGCCTAATGGGCCTAAGGGGTCCAATCGGCTCAATTGGTCTAATGGGTCTAAGGGGACTAATGGGCCTAAGTGTCCTAATGGGCCTAAGTTGCCTAAGTTACCTAATAGGCCTAATGGGACAATTGGACCTGTTGGTCCTAAGTGACCTAATTGGATGAATGGGACCATTATGGCCAATTCGACCAAGTGGGCCAAATGGCATAATTGGTCGAACAGGGTTAAGGGGCCCAAAGGGCCTAATGGATCTAAGGGGCCTAATAGGCCTAAGTAGCCTAATGCGCCTAAGTTGCCTAATGGGAATATTGGGCTTAAGTGGTTTAATGGGGAAAATGGGCCTAATGGGCCTAATTGTCCCATTATGGATAATTCAGCCTAATGGGTCCAATGGGTCTAAGTGGCATAATGGGTCGAAGTGGCCTAAGTTGCCAAATGAGCTTAATGGGACTAACGGTTCCAATGGGTGTAAGTGGCCTAAGTTTCCTAATGGACCTAATGGGTCTAATGGTTCTAAGTGGTCTAATGACCCTAAGTGGCCTAAGTTGCCTAATGGGCCTAATGGGTCCAATGTGCCTAATGGGTCCAATGGGTCTAAGTGGCCTAATGGTCCTTAGTGGCCTAAGTTGCATAATGGGCCTAATGGGTCCAATGGGTCTAAGTGGTCGAATGGTCCTAAGTGGCCTAAGTTGCCTAATGGGCCTAATGTGCCTAATTGGTATAATGGGACTAAGTGGCCTAATCGGCCTAATGGGTATAATGGGCCTAATGGGTGGAATGTGACTAAGTGGCCTAATGGGATGAATGGTCCAAATGGGCCTAAGTTGCCTAATGGGCCTAAGTATCCTAAGTTGCCTATTGGGCTTGATGGGTCCAATGGGCCTAAGTGTCCTAATTTACCTTAGGTTCCTAAGTTCCCTAATAGGACCAATGGGCCTAATGGATCCAATGGGATTAATGGGTCCAACTGGCCTAAGTGTCCAAAGTTACCTAATGCACCTAATGGGATGAATTGGCCTAATGGGACCAATGGGCCTAACGGGTCCAATGGGCCTAAGTTTCCTAAGTTTCCTAATGGGTCGAAGTTTCGTAATGAGCTTAATGGGATTAAGTGTCCTAATGAGCCTAATTGGCCAAAGTGGCCAAATGGGCCTAATGGTCATAAGTGGCCTAATGGGCCTAATGGGTAATGTGACTAATGGGCGTAATGGGTCTAATAGGTCTACGTGGACTAATGGTCCTACATTGCCTAAGTTTCCTAATGGGCCTAATGGGTCCAATGGGTCTAAGTGGCTCAACGGACCTAAGTGGCCTAAGTTGGCTAATGGGCCTAATGGTACTAATGGGTCTAATGGGCCTAAGTAGCCTAATCAGTCTAATGGGTCTAATTTACATAATGGTCCTAACGGGTCAAATGGGCCTAAGTGGCCTAATGGGTCTAATGGGTTGACTGGGAATAAGTTTCCTAATGGGCCTAAGTTTCCTAAGTTACTTAATGGGCCTAATGGTTGTAATGGGCCTATGTGGCCTAATGGGCTTAAGAGGATTAAGTTGCCTAATGGGCCCAATGGGATGAATGGGTCGAATGGTTCTAATAGGCCTAATGGGTCCAATGGGCCTAAGTGGCCTAATGGGCCGAAGTGGCCTCATGGGCCTCAAGTTCATATTTGGCCTAATGGGCCTAATGGGACAAAGTGGACTAATGGGCCGATGTGGCCTAATGGGCCTCATGGGACTAACAGGACTAAATAGTCAAATGGGCCAAATGGGATAATGGGTCAAAGTGCCCTAATGAGTCTAATGGGTGTATGTGTCTTAATGGGCCTAACAGGCCTAGGTTTCCTAATGGGCCTAAGTAGGAAATGGGCCAAATGGGCCAAATGGGCCTAAGTTTAATGATTTATGAAACTTGGTTGACAAAAAAATCCAAAGGGGGGGTTGTTGGGACCATGCTGATGAGAAAGATGTTTGTTTTCATGTGTTGTATTTTGGTGTCAAGGAAAGATTTTGAAGAAAGAAAATCACCTGACTTTGTATTTGGGGGAAATCATACTATCCATTGTTTTCAAAATAATCAGAATCACTATGTCCATTATAATGAGGCAAAGATGTTTAAAAGAAAAGGCACTAATCAGACTTGTCTTGGGTCTGGTATGTGAAAGGATCATAATGAGGAATTGATCATTATATGGAAAGAGAGAATAGGTCGCATGGAGAATGCATCTTGCAGGAAGTAAATTGTCATCAGATTTACACTTGATCTGGCATGAAATAAGTGTTTGTTTTGTTGAAGTATCTAAGTCTACTAAATATAATAAAATAAAATTTGACTATGCTTTTCTGATTCGTATTTTATAAATCATAAGTTGATTGAAGAACTTATCATGAAATCTTGATGGAAGAAAGGGGGAAAGAGGTATTCCAAATCGTATCCAGATTTATTGTATCTAGGTTGAATAGAAGAAAGAGATTATTCTAATCAAAAAGGAATGGTACCCAGTGCAATCGAAAGGTGAAATCATACCCACTTAGTCCCATTAGTCCCATTAGGCCCATTAGGCTACTTAGGCCCATTTGGCCCATTCAGCCACTTTGGACCATTAGGCCCATTCTGCCTATTTGGCCCATTAGGAACATTCATTCACTTTGTCCCATTAGTCCACTTAGGCTCATTTGTCCCTTTAGGCCCACTAAGCCAATTAGGCCCAGTAAGCCCATTAGGCCACTTAGGCCCATTTGGCCCATTTGGACACTTTTCCCCATTAGGCCCATTATTCCCACTCATACACTTTGACCCATTTGGACCATTATCCCCATTAGGCCACTTAGGCCCATTAGGTCCATTAGACCCATTAGGCCCATTATGCCTATATGTCAATTTGTCCACTTTGGCCCATTAGGCCACTTAGGCCCAATAGGCGCATTAGTCCCATTAGGCCACCAAGGATCATTAATCCCATTAGTCCACCTAGGATCATTAGGCCCTTGTGGAAACTTAGGCCCATTGGGCCCATTTGGTCACTTCAGACGATTATGCCCATTAGTCCCATTAGGCCTATTCATCCACTTTGGCCCATTATGCCACATAGTCCCATTAGGTTCATTAAACTCATTAGGCAACTTAGGCCCATTAGACCCATTAGTCAACTTATTCCCATTAGGCCACTTAGGCACATTATGCAACTTAGGCCCATTAGTTCCATTAGGCCCAGTTGGACTAGTAGTCCCATTATGCCTAGTAGGCCCAGTAGGCCCATTAGACCCAGTAGGCCCACTTAGGCCCATTAGGACTATTAGTCCCATTGGTCCACTTAGGAACATTTGTCCCATTGGTCTACTTAGGCCAATTTGGACCATTCAGAAACTTAGGCCCATTATGCCCATTAGGTCGATTTGGCCACTGAGGCCCATTATGCCCATTTAGACCATTCTTCCACTTTGTCCCATTAAGACACTTAGGCACCTCAGGCCCATTATGAAACTTAGGCCCATTGTTTCCATTATTTCACTTAGACCCATTAGGGCACTTAGGCCCATTAGGCCACTTAGGCCCATTTGGACCATTTGGCCCATTGGGCCCATTAGGCAAATTTGGCCTGTTATGCCCATCGGGACTATTAGACCACTTTATCCTATTTGGAAACTTATGCCCATCAGTACCATTCAACTCATTAGTCCCATTCATCCCATTAGGCCCATTCGGCCCATTCGGTCACTTAGGCCCATTAGACCACTTAGGCCCATTGGTCCACTTAGGCCCATTAGGACTATTAGACCACTTAAGCCCACTAGTCCCATTGGTTCACTTAGTCCCATTATGCCCATTACTCCCATTATGCTCATTAGGCCCATTTGTGAACTTAAGACCATTAGGCCACTTAGGCCCATTAGTTCCATTAGGCCCAATAGTTCCATCAGGCCCAGTAAGTCCATTAAGCCACTTCATCCCACTAGGCCCATTAGACCCATCTAACACATTTGGATAATTAGACCCATTAGTCCCATTGGAACCTTTAGTCCCATTTGACCCATTCAGACCATTACGCCCATTGGACCCTTTAGGCCCATTCAGCTCAATAGCCCACTTCGGTCTAGTTAGCCCATTAGGCCCATTATGCCACTTTGGCCAATTTGTCCCATTATAATAATTCACCCCACTAGACCACATTGGCCCATTGGGTCCATTCGACCCATTATGCCCACTAGAACCATTAGACCACTTAGGTCCATTAGGCCACTTAGGCCCATTAGGACTATTAGGCCACTTAGGACCATTAGGATCATTAGGCCAATTTAGCCCATTAATACATTTCATCCCATTAGGCCAATTCGAAAACTTTGGCTCATTCAGTCCATTAGGACCATTGGGCAACTTAAGCTCATTCATGTCACTAGGCCCATTACGCCACTTAGGCCTAATTGACCTATCATGCCCATTAGGCCACTTAGACCCATTTGGCCGATTTGGACCATTAGGAAACTTAGGCCAATTAGAACCATTAGTCCCATTCAACCCATTAGGTCCATTCGGCCACTTAGGCCCATTAGTCCCATTAGTCCCATTTGCCCCATTAGGCTACTTAGGCCCATTCAGCCCATTAGTCCACATAGGCCCTTTCAGTCCATTAGGCCCATTCAGTCCATTTGGCTCATTCGCCCACTTAGGCCCATTAGTTACATTAGGACACTTAGGGCCATTGGGATCATTAGGCCACTTAGGCCCATTTGGTAATAATTATGTCACTTAGGCCCATTTGGTAATAATTATGTTACTTAGGCCGATTAGGTCACTTAGGTCCATTAGGCCCATTAGGTCGATTCATCCCATTCAGCCCATTAGTTTACTTAGTCCCATTAGGCCACATGGGCCCATTACACCCATTGGACCCATTAGAACACTTAGGCCCATTAGGCTATGATTATGCCACTTAGGCCCATTAGGCTACTTTGGCCGATTAGGCTCTTTAGTCCCATTAGTCCACTTAGGACCATTTGGCCATGTAGACCCATTAGGAAACATGGGACCATTCATCTTGTTAGGCCCATTAGACCTATTAGGCCCATTAGTACCGTTAGGCCACTTAGGCCCATTAGAACCATTAGGCCACTTAGGCCCGTTCGGCCCATTACGCCACTTAGGGACGTTGGGATAATTAGGCCACTTAGGCCCATCAGGCCCTTTATGCCCATTAGTCCACTTAATCCCATTATAGCCATTAGGCCCACTAGGCCCATTAATCCCATTAGGCCACTTAGGCCCAATAGTCCACGTCGGCCCATTCATCCCATTAGGCCCATTAGTCCACTTAGGCCCATTATGCCACTTAGGCCCAGTAGGACCATTAAGTCATTTAGCCCCATTATGCCATTTAGGACCATTAGGCCCACTAGTCACATTTGTCCCATTAGGCCCAGTAGGCCACTTAAGCCCATTCAGCGCATTAGGCCACTTAAGCCCATTCAGCGCATTAGGCCCCTTAGGCCCATTAGGACCATTAGGCTCATTAGGCCCATTTGACCACTTAATCCCATTAGGCCTGTTAGGCCCATTAGTCCATTTTGACCCATTAAACCCATTTGTCCCATTAGGACCATTAGGCTCATTAGTCCTATTGGTCCCATTAGACAACTTAAGCCTAATAGGCCCATTAGGCTACTTAAGCCCATTAGGCTGATTAGGCTCATTAGACCACTTAGGCCCCCAAGCCCTTTTGACCCATTAGGCTCATGAGGCCATTGAGGACCATTATGCCAACGAGGCCACCTAGGCCCTTTTGGTCCATGAGGTCACTTAGACCCATTAGGCCCACCAGGCCACTTAGGCCCATTAGAACCATTAGGCCACTTAGGCCCTTTAGGCTCGTTATGGAACTTAGGCCCATTAGGCCACTTAGGCCCATTAGGTCAATGAGGCCACTTTGGACCATTATTCCCATTAGGCCACTTTGGCCACTTCACCCCATTATGCCCATTAATCCCATTAGTCCTATTAGTCCACTTAGGCCCATTAGGCTTAATAGGCCACTTTGGCCCATTAGGCAACTTTGGACCATTAGGCCCATTAGGCCACTTCGACCCACTAAGCCCATTATGTAGATTAGGCCACTTAGGCCCATTAGTCCCCTTAGGCCAATTAGACCCATTAGTCCCATTAGGCCAATTAGGCCCATTTGATGCATTAGGACACTTAGTCCCATTATGCTCATGAGGCAACTTAGGCCCATTAGACAACTTAGGCCCATTAGGCCACTAAGGCCCATTAGGCCCATTAGGCCACTTCAGCCCATTAGGGCCATCAGGACCATTATTCCCATTAGGCCACTTTGGCCCATTAGGACACTTACATCCATTAGGCCGATTAGGCCACTTCGACCCATTATAACACTTACGCCCATTAGGCTGATTAGGCCACTTAGGCCCATTATGCCACTTATGACCATTAGTCCCATTAGGACACTTTTTCCCATTATGCATCTTTGGCTCATTAGTCCACTTCGGCCCATTCAGCACGTTAGGCCCATTCGGCGCGTTAGGCCCATTCATGCCCTTATCCCCATTCAGGCCATTTGGCCCATTTGGGCAACTTAGGCGCATTCGACAACTTATGCCCATTATAAAACTTAGGCCCACTAGACTAATTAGGCCCATTCATCCACTTAGTCCCATTATTCCCATTCACCCCATTTGTCCTAATAGGTCCATTGGGCCACTTAGGAAAATTAGGCCTAGTGGGACACTAAGGCCCAATAGGCCCATTTGGAAACTTAGGCCCATTAGGCCACTTAGGCCCATTCGGTCAATTAGGTTGATTAGACCACTTATTCCACTTAGGACCATTAGAACCATGAGGACACTTAGGTCCATTAGGCCCATTAGGCCACTTAGTCCCATTAGGCCCATTAGGCCACTTAGGCCCATTCGGCCCATTTGGCCCATTCGGCCCATTAGGCCAGTTTGGCCACTTAGGCCCATTTGGCTCAATCAGACACTTGGTCTCATTATGCCCATTAGGACACTTCAGTCCATTTAGAAAATTATGCCCATTATGCCACTTACACCCATTAGGCCCATTAGACCCATTGGGCCACTTAAGCCCATTCCGCTACTTAGGCCCACTAGCCTCATTAGGCCACTTAGGCCCATTCATCTAATTACGCCAATTAGCCCCATTAGCCCACTTAAGACCATTTGGCTACTTAGGTCCATTTGGCCACTTTGGCCCATTTGGCCCATTCGACCCATTAAGCTACTCAGGCCCATTGGGCCCATTGGGCCACCTAGGTTCATTACGCCCATTTGGCCACTTCAGACCATTACTGCCATTAGGCCCATTAGACCATTTAGGCCCATTAAACCCACTAGGCCCATTAGTCCCATTAGGCCCATTAGTCCTATTGGTCCCATTAGACAACTTAAGCCCGTTAAACCCATTAGGCCACTTAGGCCCCCAATCCCTTTAGGCCTATTAAGATCATGAGGCCATTAAGGCCCATTATGTCCATGAGGCCACCTAGTCCTTTTAGGTCCATGAGGCCACTTAGGCCCATTAGGACCATAAATCCACTTAGACCCATTAGAACCATTAGTCCACTTAGGCCCTTTAGACTCATTTTGCCACTTAGGCCCATTAGGCCACTTAGGCCCATTAGGCCGATGGGGACACTTTTCACTATTATGCCCATTAGGCCACTTTGGCCACTTCGTCCCACTATTCCCATTAGTCCATTTAGGCCCATTAATCCCATTAGGTCGATTAGTCCACTTAAACCCATTAGGCTCAATTTGCCACTTAGGCCCATTAGGCCACTTTGGCCAATTAGGCCTATTAGGCCACTTTGGACCATTAGGCCCATTAGGCCACTTCGACTCACTAAGCCCTTATGTCGATTAGGACACTTAGGCCCATTTGTCCCCTTAGGCCACTTAGACCCATTAGGCCCATTAGGCCAATTAGGCCCATTCGATGCATTAGGCCACTTAGTCTCATTACGCCCATGAGGCCACTTAGGCCCATTAGACAAATTAGGACCATTAGGCCACTTAGGCCCATTAGGCCCATTAGGACACTTCATCCCATTAGGCCCATCAGGACCATTAGACCCATTATGCCACTTAGGCCCATTATGCCCATGAGGCCACTTAGGCCCATTCGGCCCATTAGGCCAAGTCGGCCCATTAGGCCACTTACATCCATTAGGAACATTAGGACACTTAGGCCCATTATGACACTTAGGCCCATTAGTCCCATTAGGCCACTTTTTCCCATTAGGAAACTTAGGCCCATTAGGCCACTTAGGCCCATTAGGTGGATTAGGCCCATTTTTCCCATTAGGGTCGTTTGTCCCATTAGGCCCCTTAGATCCATTAGGCCCATTAGACTCATTAATCAACATTGGACCATTAGGCCCATTCGTCCCATTGGGACCCTTAGGCCCATTTGGGCCATTAGGCCCATTAGGACAATTAGGCTCATTAAGCCACTTCGGCCCATTCGGCACGTTAGGTCCATTTGTGCCCTTAGCCCCATTCGGGCCATTAGGCCCATTTGAGACACTTAGTCTCATTCATCCACTTAGGCACATTATGACACCTAGGCCCATTAGACTAATTTGGCTCATTATTCCACTTAGTCCCATTACACCCATTAATCTCATTCAACCCATTTGTCCCATTAGTAAACTTAGGAAAATTAGGCCCATTAGGCCACTTCGGCCCATTCGGTAACTTAGGCCCATTCGGCACACGTTAGGCCCATTCGGTCCCTTATCCCCATTCGGGCCATTAGGCCCATTTGGGCCACTTAGGAGTATTCGACCACTTAGGACCATTATAAAACTTAGGCTCATTTGACCAATTAGGACCATTCAGTCACTTAGTCCCATTAGGACCATTCATCCCATTCATCCCATTAGGCATATTATGCCATTTAGGAAAATTAGGCCCTTTGGGCCACTAGGCCCAATTTGACCATTTGGAAACTTGGGCCCATTAGGCCACTTAGGCCTATTCAGTCAATTAGGTCGATTAGACCACTCAGTACCATTAGTCCAATGAGGCCACTTAGGTCCATTAGTCCCATTAGGCCACTTAGTCCCATTAGGCTCATTAGGACACTTAGGCCCATTGGGCCAGTTTGGCCACTTAGGCGCATTTGGCTCATTCGGCCACTTGGTCCCATTAAGACCATTAGGCCACTTCATCCCATTTGGAAAATTATTCTCATTAGGCCACTTACACCCATTAGGCCCATTAGACCCATTAGGGCACTTAATCCCATTAGACTACTTAGGTCCATTAGCCCAATTCAGACACTTAGGCCCATTCGGCCACTTAGGCCCATTAGCCCCATTCGACTACTTAGGCTCATTCAGTTACTTAGGTACATTAGGCCACTTTGGCCCATTAGGCCCTTTAGGCCGATTGGGCCACTTAGGCCCATTCAGCCCACTCGGCCCATTCGACCCATTAAGCCACTCGGGCCCATTGGGCCCATTTGGCCACCTAGGCTCATTACGCCCATTTGAACACTTCAGCCCATTACGCCCAATAGCCCCATTAGTCAATTTAGGCCCATTAAACCCATTAGGAACATTAGGCCATTAGTCCCATTAGGCCATTAGTACCATTCGACCACTTAGTCTCATTAGTCCCATTCGACAAATTTGGACTATATAGCCCATTAGGCCCATTGGACCACATAGGCCACTTAAGCCCATTAAGACCATTAGGACTATTAATCCTATTTGTCCCATGAGGTAACTGAGGCCCTTTAGGGCACTAAGGTCCTTAAGGACCATGAGGCCACTTAGGCCCATTAGCCCCATCACACCACTTAGGCCCATTAGGCCCATTAGGCCACGTACACCCATTAGGTCCATTGGAATAATTAGGGCCATTCGTTCCATTCATCCACTTCGGCCAATTAGACCCATTAGTCCACTTAGGCCCATTATTCCCATTGGGCCACTTAGGCCTATTAGGCCACTTAGGCCCATTAGGCCAATCAAGCTACTTAGGGCCACTTAGGCCCACAAGTCCAATTAAGCCAATTAGGCCGATTAGGACACTTAATCCAATTAGTCCACTTAGTACCATTAGGCCCATTAAGAACATTAATCCCATTAGGACCATTAGGAACCTGAGGCCCATTAATCCCATTAGACCGATTAGGCAACTTAGGCCCATTAGACGCATTAGGCCACTTAGGCTAATTAGGCCAATTTATCCCATTAGTCCCATTAGGCCCTAGGCGCATTAAGCCCAATAACCTCATTAGAACACTTAGGCCCATTATGCCACTTATCCCCATTAGGCCGATTAGGAGACTAAGGTTGATTAGGCCACTTTGGCCCACTCGGCCCACTAATCCCATTAGGCGATTTGGTCACTTAGTCCCATTAGGTCACTTAGGCCAATTAGGCCCATTAATCCCCATAATCCCATTAGGACGATTAGGAAACTTTGGACCATTAGGCCACTTTGGATCATTTGTCTACTTAGGCCAATTAGGCCCATTAGGCTCATTAGGCCACTTAAGCCAATTTGGCCCATTCGGCCCATTGGCCACATTATGCCCATTAGGAAGATTAGGCAACTTTGTCCATTAGGTGAATTTGACCCATTAATCCCATTAGGATCATTAGGCCCATTAAAACATTGAGTCCAATTAGGCCCATTTGGCCCAATTGGACCCTAGTCTCGTTAAGCCCATTAAGCCCATTAGGCCACCTAGGACCATTAGACAACTTATGCCCATTAGTCCCCTTAGGACCATTAGGACCTTTCAGCCCACTATGAACATTACGATTATTAGGCCACTTAGGCCCATTAGGCTGCTTAGGTCCATTAGGCCGCTGAGGCCCATTTAGCCCATTAAGACCATTTTTCTCCAAGGCCCATTAAGCCCATTAGGCCACCTAGGCCCATTGAGCCACTTAGTACAATTATTCATATTAGGTTAATTAGGCCACTTAGGCCCATTAACCCGTTAGGCTCATTAGGACCATTAAGCCCATTTGGTCGATTCGGACACTTAGGCCATTTAAGCCTATTAGGCCCATTCGGACCATTTAGCACCTAGGCTTGTTAAGACCATTAATCCCATTAGGCACATTAGTCCACTTGGGTCCATTAGGCCACTTAGGCCTATGAGGCCCAAGAGGTCCACTTAGGCCCATGAAACCCATTAGGTCCATTAGGCCACTTAGGCCTATCAGGCACAAGAGGTCCACTTAGGCCCATGAAACCCATTAGGTCCATTAGGCCACTTAGGCCTATCAGGCACATTTGGCCAGCCACTTAGGCTTATCAGGCCCATTCATCCACCCAAGAAATTTATGCCCAGTGGTCCACTAAGGCTCATTCGGAAACCAAGGACGATTTTTCCCATTAGGACACTTAGGCCCATTAGGCCCAATTTTTCGATTAGGCTTATTTGGCCACATAGGCCACTTAGGCCAGTTAGGCCCATTGGCCACTTAGGCCCACTAGTCACATTAGGCCCATTAGGCCCATTAGGCAACTTAAACCCATTAGTCCCATTAGGAAACTTAGGCTCATTAGGCCCACTAGGCCTGTTAGGCCACTTACACCCCTGAGGCCCATTGGTCCCATAAGGCCATTAGAACCATCCATCCACTTAGGCCAATTAAGACCATGAGGACACTTAGGACCATTAGGCCACTTAGGCCCATTATTACCATTCTTCCACTTAGGTCAACTAGGCCCATTCATAAACTTAGGCCCATTAGGCCCATTAGGCCCATTCGGGCACTTAGGCATATTGGGCCATTAAGCCACAAAGGCCCATTCTTCCCATTAGGCCCATTATTCCCATTAGTCCTATCAGGCCCATGAGTCCCATTCAGCCATTGAGGCTCATTCGGCCCATTAATCCCATCAGGCCCATTAGGCCACTTAGGCCCATTAGTCCACTTAGGCCCATTAGGCCCATTAGGCCACTAAGGCCCATTATGCCCATCATGCCACTTAGGACACCTCGGCCCATTCGCCACATTAGGCCCATCAGACCCATTAGGCCACTTTGGCCCACTAGGCCCATTAGGAAACTTAGGCCCATTAGGCTCATTGGGCCACTTGGGACCATTAGGCTCATTAGTCAAATTTGGCCACTAATGTCCATTCGGAAAATCAGGCCCATTAGGCCCCTTAGACCCATTAGACTCACTCATACCATTAGAACACTAAGGCCCATAGGGCCCATTGAACCACTTAGACCTATGAGGCCCATTAGGCCACCAGGCTCATCAGGCCCATTGGGCCAATTATGCCCATTTGGCCCATTAGGCCACTTATTCCCATTCGGCCCATTTGGCCACTAAGACCCATTAGGCCCATTGGGCCTATCAAGCCAATTAGGACCATGAAGCCAACTAGGCCACTAAGGCCCAATAGGCAGGCTCATCATGCCCATTCCACAACTTAGGCCCATTATGCCCATTAGGCTATTTAGGTCACTAAATCCCATTAGTCCTATAAGGCCCCTGAGTCCACTAAGGCCCATCACACCCATTAGGTCACTTATTCCCATTAGGCCTATTAGGCCCATTCATCTCATTAGGTCACTTAGTCCCACTATCCCATTAGGACACTTAGGACCATTAATCCACTGAGTATCATTAGGCCCAATAGGTTACATAGGCCCATTAACTGCATTAGGTCCATTAGGCCACTAAGGCCCATTAGGACCATTAGGCCACTTAGGTCCATGATGCCCATTATGCTATCAGGCCCATGAGGCCAATGAGGCCCATTAGTCCCATTAGCCTCATCTGTCCCATCAGGACACTTAGGTCCATTAGTCACATTAGGCCACTTAGGCCAATTCACCTCATTAGGCCACTTAGGCCTATTCGGCCCACCAAGCCCATTTATCCACTTAGACCCATTCAGCCCATTCAGACCATCAAGCCCATCAAGCCCATTAGGCCACTCATGTCCATTCGACTCATTAGGCCACTTGGGCCCATTAGGCCCATTAGGCCCATTAGGCCACTTAGGTCCATTAGGCACATTAGGATCATTTGGACACTTAGGCCCATTCAGCTCATTAGGCCACTTAGGACCCTCAGGCCCATTAGGCCCATTCGGCTACTAAGGCCTATTCAACTCATTAGGCCACTGAGGCCCATTAGGCCCATCAGGCCAATCAGGCCCATTAGGCCACTTAGCCCCATTCGGCCCATTAGACCACTTAGGCCCATTAGACCCATTGGGACACTTTGGCCCATTAGTCCCATTAGTCCACTTAGGCCACTTAGGACGATTAGGCCCATTAGGCCACTTAGGCCACTTAGGACAATTTAAGCCATTAGGACACTAAGGCCCATTATGCCCATTAGGCCACTAAGGCCCATCATGCCATTTAGATCGCTTTGGCCCATTAGGCCCATTAGTCCATTGAGTCTCATTAGGGCCATTAGTCCACTTAGGCCCATTATACCACTTGGGACAATTATGTCACTTAGGTACATTAGGCCACTTAGGCCCATTAGGCTCATTCGGCCACTTAGGCCACTTAGGCCCATCAGGACACTTAGTCCCATTAGGTCCATTAAGCCACTCAGGCAACTTAGGACCATTAGGTCCATTAAGCCCATTCGACCACTTTAGACCATTAGGCCACTTAGGGCCATTAGGCCCATTAGGCCACTAAATCCCATTAGGCCCATTTGGATCATTAAGCCACTTAGACCCATTTGGCCAATTAGGCTACTTAGCCCCACTAGGCCACTTAGTCCCATTAGGCCCATTAGGCCACTTAGGCGCATTAGGCCCATTAGACCACTTCCTCCACTTCGGCCAGTTATGCCCATTAGGTCATTGAGGCCCATTCATCCACTTAGGACCCCTTAACACATTAATCCCATTAGGCCTATGAGTCCATTTAGGCAAATTAGGCCACTTAGGCTCATTGGGCCCGTTAGTCCCCTTAGACCCATTAATCCCATTAGGCCGATTAGGCAACTTAGGCCCATTATGCCACTTAGGCCCATTGGGGAAATTAGGTTAATTAGGCCCATTCAACCCATTAGGCCCATTCGGCCCATTAGTCCCATGTGTCCCATATGCCACTTATGCCCAGTAAGCCCATTAGGCCACTTATGCCCATTAGGCCACTTAGGCACATTAGAACAATTAGGGCACTTAGGACCATTAGTCCACTTAGGTCCACTAGGCCCATTAAGCCCATTAGGACAATTATGCCACTTAGTCCTATTAGTCCACTTAGGCCCATTCGGCCAATTAGGCTCATTAGGTGAATTAAACCCATTAGGTCGATTAGGCAACTTTGGCCCATTAGACCCCTTATCCCATTAGGCCGATTAGGACCATTAGACCAATTTGTCCCATTCGACCCATTTGGACACTTAGGCCCATTAGGTCTATTAGGCCCACTAGGCCTATTAATCTGATTAGACCGATTAGGAAACTTTGGCCCATCATGCCACTTAGGCCCATTTGGCCACTTCGGCCAATTAGGCTCATTTGTCCCATTAGGCCCACTTGGCCCCTAGCCTCGTTAAGCCCATTATTCCCATTAGGCCACCTAGGCCCATGAGGACACAAAGGCCCATTTGGCCCATTAGTCCACTTAGGCCCATTACGCCGATTAGGCTACTTAAGCCAATTAGGCCACTTAGGCTCATTTACCCATTAGGCCACTTAGGCCCATTCGACCCATTTGGCCCATTAGGCCCATAATTCCCATTTGGCCCCTAGGCCCGTTAAGTCCATTAAGCTTGTTAGGCCACCTAGGACCATTTGGTCACTAAGGCCCATTAGGTCCCTTAGGCCCATTAGGCCAATTAGACCCATCACGCCCCTTAGGCTCATTAGGCCCATTAATCCCATTAGGTTGATTAAGACACTTAGTCTCATTAGGCCACTTAGGACGATTAGGCCCATTAGGTCACTTAATCCCATTAGGCCCATTCGGCCCATTAGGTCCATTCAACCCATTAGGCCCATTTGGCACCTAGGCCCATTCATCCCATTCATCCCATTAGGCCCCTTAAACCCATTAGACCCCTTGGGCCCATTAAACCCATTAATCCACTTAGGCCAATGAGGCCCATGAGGCCACTTGGTCCCATGAGGTCCATGTGGCCCGTTAGGTCCATTATGCCTGTTAGGCCCATTATGCCACTTTGACCCAATAGGCCCATTAGGCCACTTAGGCCCATTAGAACCATTAAGCCCATTTATCCAATTAGTCCCATTAGGCCACTAGGGCCCATTATGCCACTAGGGACCATTAGTCCCATTAGGACACTTAGGCCCATTAGGCCCATTAGGACCATTAGGCCCATTAGGTGACTTAGGACCATTAGGAAAGTTAGTCGACTTAGGCCCATTAAAACACTTAGGCCCGTTAGGACCACAAAGCACATTAGCCCCATTAGCCCATTGAGCCCATTATCTCATTAGGCCAATTAGGCCACTAAGGCACATTAGACCCATTATACCCATTAGGCCCCTTAGGCCTATTAAGACCATTTGGCTAATTAGGAAACTTAGGCCAATTAGGCCACTTAGGCCCATTCAACCCACTAGGCCACTTAGGCTAATTAGGCCCATTCGGCCCCTTTGGCCATTATGCCCATTTGGACCATAGGCCCATTAAGCCCATTAATCCCATTGGGCCACTTAGGCCCATTAAACCGACTAGGCACATTAGGGCGATTAGGCCACTAAGGCCCATTAGTCATCTTAGGACCACTTGGAACATTAATACCATTAGGCCAATTAGGCCACTTAGGGCCATTAGGCCCATTAGGCCACTTAGGCCAATTTGGCCCATTAAGCACATTAGGCCACTTAGGCCCATTAGGCCCACATGGACCATTAAGCCCATTAGGATGATTAAGAAACTTTTGACCATTAGGCCACCTAGGCCCATTAGGCCACTTATACCAATTAGGCCCATTCGGCCCCTTAGGCCCACTAGGCCCATTTAGCCCCTAGACCTGTTAAACCCATTAAGCCCATTAGGCCACCTAGGCCCATTAGGCCACCTAGGCCCATTAGGCCTCTTAGGCCCATTTGGCCTCATAGGCTAGTTAGTCCCATTTGGCCCATTTGGCCCATTTGGTACCTAGGCCCATTAAGTGCATTAAGCCCATTAAGCACATTAAGCACATTAAGCCCATTAGGCCAATTAGGCCTCTTAGGCCCCCTGGGCCCAATGGGCCCATGAGGCCCATTAGGCCACTTCGGCCCATCAATGCCATCAGGCCCATTCGACCACTTCAACCTATTAGGCCCATTATTCCAATTAGGCCCATCAAGACCATTAGGCCCATTCGTTCAACTATGATGATTAGGCCACTTAGGCCACTTAGGCCCATTAGGCCCATTGGACCACTTAGGCCCATTGTCCCATTAGGCCACTTCACCACATTATCCCATTAGTCCAATTAGGCCCATTAGGCCCATTCATCCCGTTCGTCCCATAAGGCCACTTAGGTCCCTTAGGCTCATTCATCCCATTTGGCCCATTAGTCCACTTAGGCCCATTAGGTCACTTAGGCCCATTGGCCCAATTGGCCACTTAGTCCCATTGGGCCCATTAGTCTAATTAGGCACATTAGGCCCATTAGTCCCATAAGGACACTTAGTCCCATTGGACCCATTAGTCCCATTCAACCCATTAGGCCCATTAGACGCATTAGGCCCATTAGGCCCATTCGGGCACTTAAGCCCACTAGGCCCATTAGGCCACTTAGGCCCATTAGGTCACTTACACCCATTAGGCCCATTAGTCTAATGGGGCACACTTGGTCCATTAGGCATATTCGACCAGTTAGGCCCACTAGGCCCATTAGGCCACCTAGGCCCATTAGGCCCATTCAGCAATTTACGCTCATTTGGCCAATAAGGACCAATATGACACTTAAGCCCATTCTTCCACTTATGCTCATTAGGCACATTAACAAAATTATACCAAATTGGACCATTGGGCCCATTCATCCACTTAATCCCATTAGTCTCAATCGACCACTTAGTCCCATAAGGCCCATTAGGCCCATTCGATTGATTAGGCTGATTCAGCCACTTAGGCCACTTAGACCCATTAGGCCTATTAGGATCATTCATCCCATTAGGTCACTTAGTCCCATTAGTCCAATTCAATCAATTATGATGATTATGCCACTTAGATCACTTAGACCCATTAGGACCATTAGGCCCATTAGGCCCATTAGGCCCGTTGAGCCACTTAGGCCCATTAGGCCCATTATACCCATTTGATTTATTAGGATGACTAGGCCACAGAGGCCCATTTGGTTGATTAGTCCGATTAGGCCGCTCAGGCCCACTAGTCCCTTTAGGCCCATTAGGACACTTAGGCCCATTATGCCCATTCAGTCGATTAGGCAGATTAGTCCAGTTAGGCTAGTTAGGCCACTTAGTCTCATTAGGCCCATTAGCCCTATTCAGTTGATTTGGCTGATTATGCCACTTGGGTCCATTATTCCCATTAGGCCACTTCGTCCCATTAGGCCCATTTGGTCACTTAGGTCTATTAGGCCCATTCAGTTGATTAGGCCGATTAGACTACTTAGGTCACTTAGGACCATTATGCTCATTATGACCGTTAGGCCCACTAAGTCCTTCGACCACTTAGGCCACTTAGGCATTAGGCCCATTAGCCCAATTATTCCACTTAGGAAAATTAGGCACATTAGTCCCATTCAGCCGATTAGTCCGATTAGGAAACTTAGGCCAATTAGGCCCACACATTAGGCCACTTAGTCCCATTAGGATAATTAGGCCAATTAGGCCCATTTATTCGATTAGGGGGATTAGGCCACTTAAGCACATTAGGCCCATTAGGCCACTTAGTCCCATTTGGCCCATTAGGCCCATTAGGTCAATTAGGCCCATTCGACCCATTAGGCCACTTAGGCCACTTAGGTTCATTAGACCCATTAGGCCACTTGGGCCCATTAAACACATCAGGCCCATTAGGCAACTTAGGCCCATTATACCCATTAGGCCACTTAGGCCCATTAAACCCATTAGTCCCATTAAGCCCATTAGGCCCATTTGACGAATTAGGCCAATTAGGAAAAATAGTCCCATTAGTCCACTTAGGCCTATTAGGCCCATTAAACCCATTGGTCCTATTAGGCATGTTAGGCCACTTAGGAAACATAGGCCCATTAGGTTCATTCGATTGATTAGCCCAATTAGGCCACTTAGGCCCATTAGGCCATGTAGGCCCATCAGTCCCATTAGGACACTTAGACCTATTAGGGCCATTAAACCCATTAGTTACACTAGGCCCATTAGGCCCGTTAAGCCACTTTGGCCACTTTGGCTCATTAGGCCCATTCGGTCGATTAGGCCCATTAGTGCCATTATGCCCATTAGGCCCACTAGGCCCACTCGTCCCACTAGGCCCCCTAGGACTATTAGGGAACTTAGGCCCATTCAGACCATTAGGCCACTTAGGACCATGGGGCCCAATAGGCCCATCAGGCCCATTAGGCCCATGAGGGGCATTCTGCCCATGAGGCCCATTGGGCCCATCAGGCCCATCAGGCCCATTAGGACACTTAGGTCCATTAGTCTCATTAGTCCAATGAGGCCACTTAGGCCCATGAGGACCATTCACCCCATCATGCCACTTTGGCCCATTAGGCCCATTAGGCCAGTTAACTCCACCAGGCCCACTAAGCCCCTTAGGACACTTCGACCAATTAGGCCACTTAGACCCAATAGGTCCATTGGGCCCACTAGTCCCATTCATCCCATTGGACACATTGGGCCCATTAGGCCACTTCATCCCATTCAACCCATTCTGCTCTTTAGCCCCACTTATGCCACTTAGGCCCATTAGGCCCATTATTCTCATTGGGTCCATGAGGAAACTTAGGCCAATGACTCCCATTTGGACCATGAGGCCCAATATACCCATCCGACCAATTAGGCCCATCCGTCCCATTAGTCCCTTTAGGTCCACTCATCCCATTAGGCCACTTAAAATCATTATGCCACTTAGGCCACTTAGGTCCATGAGTCCCATTAGGCTTATAAGGCCCATTAGGCCACTTATCCCCATTAATCCCCTTAGGCCACCTATTCCCATTAATCCCATTGGGCACATGAGGCCACTTATGCCCATTAGGCCCATTAGGACCATTATGTCCATGAGGCCCATTTGGTCCATCAGGCCACTTAGTCCCATTAGGCCCTTTAGTCCCACTAGGCCTATTCGGCAACTTAGGCCCATTAGGGGCATTGTGCCACTTAGGCCAATTAGGCCCACTAGGTCCATTCATCCACTTAGGCCTAGGAGGCCCAATTGGACCACGAGGCCCATTAGGTCCATTAGGACCATGAGGCAACTTAGTCCCATTAGGCCCATCAAGCTGATTTATCCACTTAGTCCCATTAGGACCATTAGTCCCATTGGGAAACTTAGGCCTATTTGGACCATTCCACCGCTTATACCCATTAATCCCATTCTGCCACTTAGGCCCATTATGACCATTCATATCATTCGGCCACTTAGGCCAATTGGGTCAATTAATCCACTTAGGCCCATTAAGACCAATAGGCCCATTAGTCCCCTTAGGCCCATTAGGCCACTTAGGCCACTTAGGCTCATTACGCCCATTAGGCCCAATATGCCAATTCGGCTTATCAGACCCATTCATCCACTGAGGCCCATTAGGCCCATTAAGCCCATTATGCCAATTAGGCCACTTAGAAAACTCAGGCCCATTAGTACCATGGGCCCCATAAGGCCCATTAGGCCCATTGACCCATTAGTCCAATTGGGCTAATGAGGCCCATTATGCCCATTGGGCCTATCATGCCCATTAGGCTTATTAGTCAACTGCGACCCATTAGTCCCATTACACCCATCAGGCCCATTAGGTCACTTAGGCCCATTGGGCCAACTATACCCATTATGCCACTTAGGCCCATGAGTCCCATTAGGACACTTAGGCCACTTTGGCCCACTGATCCCATGATGCACATTAGGCCCATCAGTCCAATTAGTCCACTCAGGTTCATTAGGCCCATTAAGCCCATTTACCCACTTAGACCATTAGGATCATTGGTCCACTTCCCCCCATTGGGCCCATTCTACCACTGAGGTCCATCAGGCCAGTTAGGCCCATTAGGCCACTAAGGCCCATTATGGACATTAGGCGGATCAGGCCCATTAAGTCCATTGGGCCATTGAGGCCCATTATGACCATTAGGTTGATCATGCCCATTAGTCCCATGAGGCCCATTAGGCTAGGGAGGCTCATTAAGCCCATCAATCTCATAGGCAACTTAGGCCCATTAGGCTGATTATGCCCATTAGGCCCATGAGGCTACTTATGTCGCTTAGGCCCATTAGGCCCATGAGGCCACTAAGGCCCATTAGGCCCATCAACCCCATTAGGCCACTTAGGCCCATTAAGCCACTTAAGCCCATTAGGCCACTTAGGCTCATTAGGCCACTTAGGCCCATTCATCTCATTAGGCCACTAAGGCCACTTAGGCCCATTAAGCCACTTAGGCCCATTACACCCATTAGGCCCATTAGGGCCATCAGGCTCATTAGGCCACTGAGGCCCATTAGGTGCAATAGGCCACTTAGGCCACTTAGGCCCATTATTCCCATTAGTCTCATTAATCCCATGAGGCTTTTGAGGCCACTGAGACCCATTTGGACCAGTTTTCCCATTTGGCCCATCAGGGCCATCGATCCCATTATGCCACTTAGGCCCATTCGGCCCATTAGGCCACTTAGGTCCATTGAGATCATTAGTCCACTTAAGTTCATTAGACCCATCAAGCCCATCAGGCCTATGAGTCCACTTAGGCCCATTCATCCCATTAAGTCCAGTAGGCCCATCAGGTCCATTAGGCCACTTAGGCCCATTCAGCTCATTAGGCCACTCAGGCCCATTAAGCCCATTAGTCCCATCTAGCCCATTGGGAACATTATGTCCATTTGGACCATTAGGAAACTTAGGCCACTTAGGCCCATTAGGCCACTTAGTCCCATTCCACCTAGTCGACCCATTATGCCACTTAGGCCCATTAGACCACTTAGGCCCATCAGGCCTATTAGGCACATTATCCCACTTAGTCCACTGAGGCCCATTATTCTCATTAGGTCACTTAGGCCAATTAGGTCCATTAGTCCATAGAGGCCCATTCGTCCACTTAGGCACATTAGGCCACGAAGGCCCATTAGGCTCATGAGGACCATTAGTTCACTTAGGCCCATTAGGCCCATTCAGCCACTTAGGCCCATTAGGAAACTTTGGTTCATTTGGCCGCTTAAGCCCATTGGGCCACTTAAGCCCATTTGGGCCATTATGCCACTTCGGCCACTTTGGCCCATTATTTCTATAAGTCCCATTAGGCCACTTAGGTCCATTAGGACTATTAGTCCACTTTCTCCCAATAAGCCCATTAGGCCACTTCGACAACTTAGGCCCATTAGGATTATTACTCCACCAAGGCCCATTTGGCCACTTAGGTCCATTCATCTCATTAGGCTACTTAGGACCTTAGGCCCATTAGTCCACTTAGGCTCATTAGACCCATTAGGCCCTTATGCCACCAAGGCCCATTAGGAATATTAGGCCACTTAGGCGCATTAGGCCACTTAGGCCACTCAGACCCATTAGACCCATTAGGACACTGAGGCCTATGAGGCCACTAAGGCCCATTAGGCCACTGAGTCACATTAGGCTCATTAGGACACTTAGGTCCATTAGGCCACTTAGGACACTTAGGCCCATTTGGACCATTAGGATACTTAGTACACTTAGGCCCATTATGCCCATTAGGCCCATTATGCCCATTATGCCCATTAGTTCACTTAGTTACATTAGGCCACTTAGGCCCATTAGGCCACTTACGTCCATTAGGCCCATTAGACCACTTAGGTCCATTAGGCCACTTTGGCCCATTAGGCCACTTAGGCCCATTAGGCCACTTAGGCCCATTAGGCCACTTAGGTCCATTAGGTCACTTCATCCACTTAGGCCTATTAGGCTCGTTAGGCCACTGAGGCCCATCAGGACACTTAGGCCCATTCACCCCATTAGGCCACTTTGGCCACTTTGTCCCATGAGGCCACTTAGGCCACTTTGGCCTATTAAGCCACTTTGGCCTATTAAGCCACTTTAGCACATTTGGATCATTAGGCCACATAGACCACGTAGTCCCATTATTCCCATTAGGCCCATGAGGCCACTTAGGCCCATTACGCCACTTAGTCCCATTAGTCCAATTAGGCCACTTAGGCCCATTTGGACACTTAGGCCCATTAGGACCATTATTCAACTTAGGCCCATTAGGCCCATTAGGACCATTTTTTCACTTAGTCCTATTAGGACCATTAGGCCACTTAGAACCATTAGGCACTTAGGCCCATTAGGCCACTTAGGCTCATTTGGCTCATTCGGACAATTAGGCCCATGAGGACCATTGGGCCACTTAAGCCCATTCATTCCATTATGCTACTTCATCTCATTCATCCCATTATTCCACTTAGGCCCGTTCAACCCATTAGGCCCATTAGGACACTTAGGCTAGTTAGTCCCATTAGGTCACTTTGGCTAGTTATGCCCATTGGTCTCATTGGTCCCATTATGCCACTTAGGCTCATTCAGCCCATTAGACCACTTAAGCCAGTTGTGAGGCCACTTTGTCCAGTTAGGCCCATTAGTCTCATTGGGCCCATTAGGAAACTTTGGCTAGTTAGACACATTGGACCCGTTAGACCCTTAGGGCCCTTGGGCCCCTTATACGAGTTAGGAAAATTTGGAAAATTCATCCCATTGGGCCAGTTAGGCCCATTGAGCCCATTAGGCTTGTTAGGCTCATTATGCCAGTTAGGCCACTTCGACCCATTAGGACCATTGGGCCGACACTTATTCCAGTTAGGCCCATTAGGTCACTTAGGACCCTTAGGCCCATTGGGCCCATTAGGACAGTTAGTCCAGTTAGGAAAGTTAGTCTCATTCATCCCATTGGGGCCATTAGGCCACTTAGACTCCTTAGGCCTATTAGGTCACTTAGGCCCCTTCGGCCTATTAGGCCACTTCATCCAGTTAGGCCCAATTGTCCCATGGGGCCCATTAGGCCCCTTAGACCAATTAGTCCCATTAGGTCCATTAGGCCCATTGGTCCCATTAGGCCACTTATTCTAGTTAAGCCCATTCGACCACTTAGTCCCATTAGGTCATTTAGTCCCATTTAGGCCCATTTGCCCCATTAGGCCCCTTAGGCCCATTAGGCCACTTGAAAGTTCCAAACGGATGATTGTATCACTAAGATGGGGAGGGGGTGAATCAGTGATAGTTTTTTCTCTTATGTTTCTTTTCAAATGAAACAACATTCACCTCCTATTAAAGATTCTATTCCCTATTGAAAAAAATTCAAACACACACCCAGAGGAACACAAGTATTTACAAGATTCACTATTCAATAAGAATAGTTACGTCCTTGGTATGGTATGGAAGTGTTTCAATACCACACAATCCACTAGAAAAAAATCATTGTATTACAATGAGTAGGATATACACTTTCCCTTGTGTAGAACTATGTGAACAATCCAATTGTGCATGTTCACCCTCTTAGCATAAATAGGGTAATGCAATGCCTATGTAATGACTCATGTTACCAATGATTCTTTTCAATTACAAAAATTTATTCAATTGAAAACACTTCTTCAATTTCTTACCCAAAATATGGTAAGAACTTTCTAGACTTTGTTAAGAAAAAAACCAAGTCTGATTTTCCTAGTCTGATTCCTTCGAGTACGATTCTCCCTGATACGATTCTTCTCGATACGATTCTGCTCGGTTGGATATTCTCCAATATGAAAAGTATAACTCTGATAGAATGAGATAGAGATGAATCAAAACTACTTTAATTCTCCATCTTCCTTAGTCCGGAAGACCCAGTATGTAAATCATGATCTGATTAATCCATCCCGATATGATGATCAGTTGAATACGATTGACAAGACAGATACAATAATCAACTGAGTACAATAAACACTGAGTATTATGATCAGATGAATACAATTATGTGATATTGTTTCTTCTCTTTCACTTCAATCCATCGAAACATCTTCAAAAAAGTGAATATAGAAACTTTTTCTTCTCTCTAAAAATGGGAGCTTCTCTCTCATGAAAAGTCTATCGGTCCACCTCAAGTACAAAATACTTTTGTCCTTTTACAGGTGACCCTTGAGATTCTTTGGTAGGAATCCAAAAAAATCCCACTTAATCAAATTCACCCTAATCTCAATTTCCCCTAAAATCTGGGGTGTATTTTGACTCCATCAACTCTTCTCAAAGCTTCTCAATTCTTCTAAAACCTTCAATTATCCTTCTGAATGATGAATATGATAATTCTTTTTAATGTAGACCTCCCCCTCAATTTCACATCCACCAACTTTTCTTTCAAACCACTTTTACTTCTTTACTTCTTCTCTTGACCCACTTGAAAATATAAAACAATTCCACTCTGATACAATGACCATTGACCCAATTGAAACCTACAAAGTAATTTAACCCTTTTTAAATGGTTTAATACATTATTGATCTCATTATTTCCTTCTCTTTTCAATCATCTACCTCAAGTAATTCCTTCTCAAAATATGATTGTCCATAGTTGATCTTTTTGAGAATGGTTGGCCTGAATATTATCATATTGGGTATGATACTTTTCTTCCTGAGCCTGACTATGATCATCTTGGGTAAAAACGTTTTATTATGAATATGGTGGATAATAGGATGCTGCAATACCAGACAATGATCATTTTTGGTATGATAATTCTGATTAAGATCTTCACTTTCTTCTTTTGTTCCTTCTTAGACCTAATCTGATTGCACTGGGTACAATTCCTTTTTGATTGGCATCATCTCTTTCTTTTCTTACACCTAGATATGATAAATATTGATATGATTTGGAATACCTATTTTTCCTTTTCTTTCATCAAGATTTCATCATAAGTTCTCTAATAAAATTATTATTAATTAAATACGAATTAGCAAAGCATAGCCATATTCAATTTTATTGCAGTCAGCTGACACTAATAATTCATCAAAACAAACACTTCTTTCATACCAGATGTAATGTGAACTTGATGACCATTTACTTCCAGCAAGATGCATTCTCCATGCGACATATTATCTCTTTCCAGATAATGATCAATTCCTCATTATGATATTTTCACATATCGGAACCAAGACAAGTATGATCAGTGCCTTTTCTTTCAAATAACTTTGCCTCGTTATGATGGAAAGAGTGAGTCTGATTCTTTTAAAAATAATGGACATTATGAGTTCCACCAAATACAAAGTGAGGTGATTTTATTTATTCAAAATCTTTCCTTGATAACAAAATACAACACATGAAAACAAACACTTTCCTCATTAGCATAGCCCCAACAATCTCCCCTTTGGATTCTGTTGTCAACCGAGTTTCATAAATCACTGAACTTAGGCCCATTAGTCCCATTGGCTAATTAGTCCCATTAGGCCACTTAGGCACATTAGGCCTATTAGGATACTTATTCCCATTAGTCCAATTAGGCCACTTAGGACACTTAATTCCACTAGGACCATTATCCCATTAGGCTCGTTAGACTACTTAGGTCCATTAGGACCATTGGTCCCATTGGTCCCATTAGGCCACTTAGACCCATGAGGCCACTTCTACCCATTAGGTCCATTAGGTCACTTAGGAACATGAGTCCCATTAGGACACTTCAACCCATTAGGCAACTTAGGACACTTAGGCCCATTGGACCCATTAAGCCCATTAAGACCATTATTCGGCGCATTCGGCCCATTCGGCCCATTAAGCCAATTTATTCCATTGGGCCTATTAGGCAACTTAGGCTACTTGGTCCCATTAGGCTACTTAGTCCCATTAGAATCATCAGTCCCATCAGGCAACTTAGGGCACTTAGGCCCATTATGCCACTTAGTTCCATTCGACCCATTCGGCCCATTAGGCCACTTAGGCCCATTCGACCCATTAGACCCATTAGGCCATTAGGCTGATTAGGCCACTTAGTCCCATTATACGAGTTAGTCCCATTAGTCCCATTAGCCCCATTAGACAACTTAGGACACTTAGGTCCAATAGGCAACTTAGGCTATTGAGGCCCATTATGACACTTTGACCTATTAGACCCATTAAGCCCATTAGACCCATTAGGCTAGGCCCATTAGTCAAATTATCCCACTTAGGCCCATTAGGCCACTTTGGCCCATTAGGAAACTTAGGCCACTTAGGCCCATTGGACCCATTAGTCCACTTAGGTCCATTAGGAAACTTAGGCCACTTAGGCCCATTGGACCCATTAGGCCACTTTGGTCCATTAAGCAACTAAGGCCACTTAGGCCCATTATACCCATTAATCCACTTAGCCCCATTAGGACACTTAGGCCCCTTAAGTCCATTAGGCCACTTCGGCCCATTAGGCAACTTAGGCCACTTAGGTCCATTGGACCTATTAGGCACATTAGGCCCATTCGACATATTGGTCCCATTATATAACTTTGGCCACTTAGGTCCATTGGACCCATTAGGCCCATTGGGCCCATTAGGAAACTTAGGCCACTTAGGCCCATTAGGCCACTTAGGACCATTGGACCCATCATACCCATTACGCAACTTAGGCCACTTAGGCCCATTAGGACACTTAGGCCCATTAGACCCATTCATCGCATTACGCCACCTAGGCCCATTCAATCCATTCAGTCCATTAGGCCCATTAGACTCATTACGACGATTATACCACTTAGGCCCACTAGAGAGATTATAGCCATTAGGCCCATTAGTCTCATTAGGCAACTTAGGCCACTTAGGCCAATTTGAGCACTTACACCCATTATAACCATTAGGCCCATTAGGAAAATTAGGCCACCTGGGCCCATCAGGCCACCTGGGCCCATCAGGCCACTTAGACCCACTGGACGCATTAGGCCCATTGGACACATTAGGCCCATTAGGACCATTAGGAAACTTAGGCCACTTAGGGCCATTTGGCCACTTAGACCCATTGGACCCATTAGGCTCATTGGACCTATTAGGCCCATTAGGAAACTTAGACCACTTATACCCATTAGACCCATTATCAAACTTGGGACACTTCGACCCATTAAGCCACTCAGGCCCATTAGGATTAACAATCCATAATGGGCCCATTAGGACCATCAGGCCCATTGGCCCCATTATACCACTTAGGCCCAATAGGCCCAATATTCCCATTATTCCACTTAGGTCCATTAAGACACTTAGGCCCCTTAGACCCATTAGGTCCATTAGGCCCCTAGGCCCATTAGACCGATTAGGTCACTTAGGTCACTTAGGTCCATTAGGCCACTTAGGCCCATTAGGTCTCTTAGACCCATTATCCCCCTTAGGCCCATTAATCCAATTAGTCCATTGGGACCATTAGGCCTATTATGTCACTTAGGCCCAATAGGCCCATTAGTCCTATTAGGTATCTTAGGACACTTAGGTCCATTAGGCCACTTAGGCCCATTAGGCCTCTTAGACCCATTGGGGCCCTTAAGCCCATTGGGCCCCTTAGGCCCATTGGGCCCATTAGGCCACTTATGTCCATTGGGTACATTAGAACCAATGGGAAACTTAGGCCACTTAATCCCATTCGTCCACTTAGGCCCATTAAGCCCCTTAGACCCATTAGGCCCATTAGGTTCATTATGCCAATTCAGCCATTCAGCCCATTAGGTCGAATTGACCATAATGGGACCATTAGTCCACTTAGGCCCATTAGGCCACTTAGGCCCAATCATTACATTAATCCAATTAGACCCATTAGGTCCATCAGGCCACTTAGGCCCAACAGGTTCATTCGACCCATTAAGTCCATTAGGCCCATTAGACCGAATTCCACTTAATGGGCCCATTAGGACACTTAGGCCAATTGGGACACTTAGGCCCAATAGTCCCATTCATCTCATTAGGCCACTTAGTCCACTTAGGCCCATTCACTCACTTTGGCCCAGTGGACCCATTAGACCCATTAGGCCACTTAGGCCCAATTGGCCCATTAGGCTGATTAGGCCACTTAGGCCCAATATGCCCATTTGGTCCATTAGGTCACTTAATCCCATTAGACCAATTAGGCCCATTAGGCCCATTAGGCCACTTAATCCCATTAGACTCATTACAATACCACAAAATAGGCTTTTATCAATGCTAAAAAAGGCCTTTATCAACGCGAAAAAGCGATGTTAATCTCAACAAAGATAAAGGGGGTTCCCTTTTATCAGTGCTAAAAAAAAGAACTGATAAAAGTTAAAAAAACATTAAAAATAATTCCAATAAGGGAGAGGATTCAACAGAATTTGAATCCCCCCTTCAACAGCGCCCCCACCCCAGCCCGCACGGCCCAGCCACCCCCTAGCCTTTAACAGCGCGCCCACCCAGACTTTAACAGCACTAGCCCTTATTCCATCCACGTGTGTGACCTGCCTCCCCTGGACTCGAACTCGGGACATGTTACCTCCGCACCTAAGCCTTTACCACTCCACCACCTTACTTTTCTCTTCATTTATTAATATATCTATTTATTTATATATATATTTAGTTATATTTACTCGTATATTAATATATATTTATATTAACATATATATACATAGTTATATAAATATATATATATATATAGTTATATTAATATATATAGTTATATTAATATATATATTATTATTATATTAATATATATATATATATATCCGTATATTAATATATATATATAGTTATATTTATATATTAATATATTTATTCGTATATTAATATATATTTATAAGATCGGTTTTAAATACATTTATAAAATATTCTTTTTTGTGTGTGTTTATAAATAAATAAATACATATATAAAACACACACACACACACAAATATATATATATATATATATATTATGTGTATCTATAATTATAATTATACATATATATATATATATTATATATTAATATGTATATACATATGTTTAGAATATATAGATAATATATATCAGTTTTTCAATACAGATGCACACACACAGATATATATATATACACACATACATATTATATAGGTATATAAATATTCATATATTTTTTTTAAATAAAATGGATTTCAATTTTTTATTTAGATAGGGCTTATATATTATGAAATATGTTTTATATGTAAATATGATTAATTAATTATTTATAAAATTAATTTTTTTTGTGTGAATATATAAAAAATATGTATATATTTTATTATAAGTAACAGTATATTATGAAAAACGATAACAAGCCCTAAAAACCTAAAAAGAAAGTAAAATTGGAGAAGCCTTCAAAACCTGTAAATACGGTGAGAAAGTCAAATAAAGCCTAAACTCAGGGTAACAATGAAAAATTCTGATCTAAGAGTTCGTTCTAGATCTGTGACCAGTAAGATCGAAGATCATCAAACAATATTTGATATTATAGGTGGTTGAGGCCAAACGGACAGGCAGATCATATTTTAGAGTTGTATGAAAAAACAGCAGACACGACAAAGTGCTAAAAATGGGGGCTTGAAAAATCTAACAAACCACAGAGTCACAAAAACAGGCATAACTTCTGATCTGGGTGTCTCTTTCATATTTGTGACCATTCAAACCAAATATCATGGAATGAACTTTGATATAACTAGTAGAGGATGCCAAACAGACACATGAATTGGGATTTATTACCATTTTAAGAAAAAATTGACCGGGCATCGGACATAGAAACAGAGTTTTGGAGGCCTTCTGATGGTTTTTTGGGGTTTTATGGTCCAAGACATGATTTTATCTTTGTTCAATTCATCCTGATACGTATATCTCTTTGATTCCTTTGATTTGATATGTGGTAGATCCCAAACGGACACCCGAAGTGAAAGTTATGGCTATTTGATGTTGGAGTTTTTTTAGAGTGGTATAACTGATATATCTTCAGCTTCTTTGATCTTCTCACGGTTTCTATTGGACGTGGTATAACTGATATATCTTCTGCTTCTTTGTGCTTATCTGTGCTACTAAAAAAAGTGCTGATAAATGGAGGTCCCTTTAATAGCACAAAAAAAGTTATGATAAAGGGGGTACCATTATCAGAGATTTTTTTAGCACTGATAAAGGCACCCCCTTTATCATCACTTTTTTTAGCGTTGTTAAAGGGTGGCGCTACGGAAACCCAGTTTTATGGTAGTGTTAGGTCCATTAGGACACTTAGTCCCATTCGACCTATAGTCCCATTAGGTCCATTAGTCCATTTAGGCCAATTTTGATCATTTAGGATAATTGTTCCATTGAGGCCATTTAGGCTAATTAGGCTATTTAGGTCATTTAATCCAATTAAGGACATTTAGACCAATGAGTCCAATGAGACCAATTCAGGACAATTTAGTCCCTTTAGACCATTTAGGCCAATTAGAATATTTAGACCATTTAGGCCAATTTAGGCCAATTAATCCAATTAGTCCAATTAGGCCAATTACGCCAATTAGGCCAATTAGGCAATTTAATTCATTTAGGCCATTTATCTTAATTTAGTTCATTTAGGTTAATTAGTATATTTAGGCCAATTTAGGTCATTTAGGCTATTTAGGCCAATTTAGACCATTTAGTCCAATTAGTCCAATTATTCCATTTAGGCTAATTTAGGTAATTTAGACCAATTATTCCAATTATGCCGATTAGTCCATTTAAGCCGATTAGGCCAATTTAGACCATTTAGGCCAATTTGGCCAATTTAGGTCATTTAGGCCAATTTGTCCATTTTGTCCATTTAGGATAATTAGGCCAATTAGGTCAATTATATAATTTAGGTAATTTAGGACAAATTATCTCATTTATACCCATTATTAAAATTAGACCAATTAGGCAATTCATGCCCATTAGGCCAATTTGGCCATTTAGGCTAATTTAGGCCATTTAGGCCAATTTAGGCTATTAAGGTCAATTTAGGCCAATTAGGTCATTTATGAAATTTAGTTAAATTTTGTAATTTAGGAAAATTATATCAATTAGTCCATTTATGTCATTTAGGCTAATTAGGCCATTTAGACTCTTTAGACAAATTTAGGCCATTTAGACCAATTAGGCCAATTAAGCCAATTTAGGCCATTTAGGATAATTTAGACCATTTAGACTAATTAGGAAAATTATTTCATTTAGTAAAATTAGTCCAATTAGTCCATTTAGTCCAATTAATCCATTTAGGACAATTAGGCTAATTAGACCATTTAGGCCAATTTAAGCCATTTAGGTCATTTAGGCCATTAAGGCCAATTAGGCAATTAGTTCATTTAGTTAATTTAGTTCATTTAGGCCAATTAGACCAATTATCCATTTAGTCCATTTAGGTCATTTAGGTCAATTAGGTCAATTATGCCAATTAGACAATTTAGGTCATTTAGGCCAATTTAGGCCATTTAGGCCAATTTGGCTATTTAGGCCAATTTAGGTCATTTAGGATATTTAGGCTAATTTAGACCATTTAGGACAATTTATCCAGTCATTCCATTTAGGCCAATTAGTTCTATTAGTACATTAAAGACGATTTGTCCAATTTAGGCCATTTAGGCCAATTAGGACAATTAGACCAATTAGACAATTTAGTCAAATTAGGTCAATTAGGAAAATTGAGGTCATTTAGTTTAATTAGTCCATTTAAAATATTTAGGACAATTTAGTCTATTTAGTCCAATTATTCTAATTAATCCAATTAGGTAATTTATGCAATTTAGGTCAATTAGGCCATTTAGGCCAATTTAGACCATTTAGACCAATTAGGTCAATTTGGAAAATTTTGGCCATTTATGTGATTTAGTCTAATTTAGTACAATTAGGCTATTTAGGACATTTAGGCCAATTTAGGTCATTTAGACCAATTAGTCCAATTAGTCCAATTAGTCCATTTAGTCCATTTAGTCCATTTAGGCCAATTAGACCATTTAGCCCAATTTAGGTCATTTTGGTCATTTAGGGCAATTAGATCAATTTGACCATTTAGGATATTTAGGAAAATTATTCCATTTAGGAAAATTAGACCAGTTGTGTCATTTAGTCCATTTAGGCCAATTAGGCCATTTATGCCATTTAGACCAATTTAGGCCATTTAGACCAATTTAGACCATTTAGACCAATTATGCCAATTATGCCAATTTAGTTCATTTAGACCATTTTGAAAAATTAGTTCATTTAGGCCAATTAGAACAATTAGTCCATTTTGTCCATTTATGCCAATTAGGCCATTTTGGTCATTTAGACCAATTAGGCCAATTTAGGACATTTAAGCTAATTTAGTCCATTTATGCTAATTAGGGAAATTAGGCCATTTAGACCATTTAGGTCAATTAATACGTTCAGCCCAATTAGGCCAATTAGGTCATTTTGGACATTTAGGTGAATTTAGTCTATTTAGGTCAATTAGGATGATTAGTCCATTTAGGCCAATTAATCCATTTAAGTTAATTTTGTCCATTTAGTCCATTTAGTTCAATTAATCCTTTTAGGCCATTTAGGCCAATTTGGGAAATTTAGGCCAATTAGGTCAATTAGGCCAATTAGGAAATTTAGGTCATTTATTTCAATTAGTCAATTTAGGCCAATTTAGACCATTTAGTCCAATTAGACCATTAGGTAAAATTTGACCATTTAGGTCATTTAGTCCATTTAGGCCAATTAGGCCATTTATCCCATTTAGGGCAATTTAGGCCATTTAGGCCATATAATCCATTTAGTCCAATTAATCCAATTAGTCTAATTAGACAAATTAGGCCATTTAGGCCATTTAGGTCATTTAGCCTAATTATGCCATTTAGTCCCATTTAGGCCATTTAGAACAATTTAGGTCATTTAGGGAAATTAGGCCAATTAGGCTGCCATGAACCAACCCAGGTCGACCCTGAACCAGCCACTCGACAACTATATAACAATCTATACACAGAAAGGCTCGTCACTTTCTTTGACCTAGAGGAGTTTGAAGTTTCAAAATAGAAGGAATAATTTCCTCATTTAGACCCAAAAAATAAACAACATGAGAAGCAATGAAATATGAGATGCACCCGTATCAAACAATGCTTGCATAAGGGTAGAATTCAAAAGAATTATACCTATCAACATCATTGTTACAAGTTGGCCATTCACAATAAACCGCTCAGCTCCAAATACCTACTAACTCACCACACTTTTATCTTTATTCCCTTGCTGAAATTTCCCATGCCGAGGATTCATGGTATTCTTGGAATCACCATGACTAACCCTGTTATGCTAACAAGGGGTATTTTTCTTTCCTCGTCCTGTTGAGGCATAATACGACTGTGAACCTTGAGAAGTGTCCCAAACACCCGACCTTGGAGAATGGTCATAATAACAGTGAAGATTCCCCATCTAATTACAATTATGGAAAGCTCTAGGTGGTGATATACATTCTCACTTCATGTGTCTTATAGATCCACATTGGAAACATCCCAACTTGCTCTTGAGCTTCACAGGAAGATTCACTGATCCTTCCATCAGATTTTGAGCCATAATCTCCCCTTGGAAATAAGTTTCTCTCTTCCACTTGCTCCCCGCATTATAGTTTCCAAAATTTCCCATAGGTATCACAATATCTCCTCCTCCCATCACCCCTAAGATGTCCCTTTCAGCCATGGTTTCCCTGTTGACCATCTCCATACAATCTATTATAAAGATTACCACAATCCTCGAACAAATTTCCTACCTCATCCCAAATTAAAAAATGTGCGCCTTTAAAGATGCACTAGTAGCAACCTCAGGTGGAAACTGGACTAAATTCATGAATTTAGCTAGATATTCTATCACAGAAAGGTTCTACTACTTTAAGTTAAAGAAATCCACCGTTCTCTGAATTCTAAACGTGTGAGGATAGAATTTTTTGTTGAATAATTCCCAAAAATATTCCCATTCCATACCTTGGTACACTTTATCCTAGATTACAAACTCCCACCACTGATATGGAATATATTCCAACATGTAAATCACTAACTTGACTTTGAACTCCATTAGTGTGCCTAGGAAATCAAAGATTTGATTCATCCTATTTAGACACACCTCCACCCTTTCTAGTTCTAAATCACCCCAAAAGATGGGTGGATTTTGATTCTAAAACTCAACCAAATTGTCCACATGCCATGGTTCATATCTTTTATTCCCACTATCGACAGATTCAAAAGCTTTCACTATACTCTACACCAGCTACTGGTTCACCTAGGGATCAGGTGCAACCACATTTTTAATAGATTTCTCAAGTTCGTTTCTATAATGCCTATTGGGTTCCATTCTTTGTTCACATGAGAAACACCATAAGTATCACTCTCTAGCAATGGAAGGCTTAACAATTTCAAATTCTATCACATTTCAACTATCATAACCAAGATTTATAAAATCCAACATTTCCCATGTTCAATATTTTTTGAAAAAACATCCACCAGGTTTTGAAAATCAACCCATTTTCAAAATATCACAACCATTCTCTTTTCAAAATCACACATTTGAAAACACTTTCCAGAATTTTTAAAAATCAACAAATTCATATCACAACAAAGATCATTACTCCAAATTATTTATGAAATCCTAGTGGGAAGTCATTTATACCAAGCAAGTCATGATATTATCATTTTCTAAACCCACGATAATGAGACCACTAGGGCCATTAGGCCACATAGGCCCATTAGTCCCATTAGGACCATTAGTCCCATTAGTCCCATTGGTCCCATTAGGTCCATTAGGCCCATTTATCCCATTAGGACCATATATCCACTTAGGCCCATTGGACCCATTCAGAACATTAGGCCCATTAGTTGCATTATGCCCATAAGGCCCATTTGACCACTTAGGACCATTAGGCCCCTTAGGCCCATTATGCCACTTATTCCCATTAGGCCCATTAGACCAATTAGGTGCATTAGAGCCATTAGGACCACTAGACCCATTAGGCCACTTAGGTCCATTAGGAAACTTAGGACCATTAGGCCACTTTGGCCCACTATGCCCATTAGGACACTTAGATCCATTAGGGAACTTATGCCCGTTTGGCCAATTAGGCCCATTAGGTTAATTGGGCACATTAGGCCCATTCAACCACTTAGGCCCACTAATCCCATTAGGCCACTTAGTCACATTAAAAAATTTCTCCCCATTAAGCCCATGAGGCCCATTAGGTCACTTACACCCATTAGGACCAATAAACCCATTATGCCACTTAAGCCCATTCATTCACTAAGGCCCATTAGGCTCATTAACCCCATTAGGCCAATTTGTCCAATTTGGACCATTTGGCCACTTAGTCCCATTAGTTCCAATCCACCACTTAGGCCCATTAGCCCCATTTGATCGATTATGCCAATTATGCCACTTAGACCCATTAGGCCCATTAGACCACTTAGGCCCATTCAGTCGATTAGATCGATTAGGCCACTTAGGCCACTTAGACCCATTAGGCTCATTAGGACCATTAGGTAACATAGGCCCATTATTCCCATTCAATAGATGAGGCCGATTAGGACACTTATGCCCATTCGATTGATTAGCCTGATTAATCCACTTAGGCCCATTGGGCCCTTTAGGCCCATTCAGTCACTTAGTCTCATTAGGCCCATTCAGCCGATTAGGTAGATTAGTCTACTTAGACCCATTAGGTCCATTAGGACCATTAGACCACTTAGACCCACTAGGTTCATTAGAACTATTCGGTTGATTAGGTTGATTAAGTGACATCACCCCATTAGATCCATTAGGCCTATTCGGTCGATTAGGCTGATTCACCCACTTAGGCCACTTAGACCCATTATGCCCATCAGGACCATTATGCCCATCAGGCCTATTAGGCCACTTAGGACACTAAGGAATTAGACCCATTAGGCCCATTATTCCCATTCGGTTTATTAGGCTAATTAGGACACTTTGGTCGATTAGGCACATTAGGCCACTTAGGCACAATAGGACACTTAGGCCCATTAGGCCCATTCAGTCGATCAGAGGGATTAGGGCACTTAGTACCATTAATCTCATTAGTCCACTTAGGTGCATTAGGCCCATTAGACACATTAGGCCACTTAGGCCCATTAGGCCCATTAAACCCATTAGTCCCATTAGGCCCATTTATCCCATTTGTCCACTTAGGCCCATTAGAGCCATTTGGCTCATTAGTCCCATTAGACCCATTAGGCCCATTAATCCATGTATGCCACTTAGGCCCATTAGGCCCATTAGGCAACGTAAACCCATTAGGCCCATTAGGACACTTAGACCCATTAGGCCCATTAAACCCATTAGTCCTACTAGGCCCATTAGGCCCCTTAATAAACTTAGGACACTTAGGCCCATTAGGCCCATTTGGTGGATTATCCTGATTAGGCCACTTTGGCCAATTAGGTCCATTAGCCTCATTAGCCCCATTAGACCCATTAGGCCCATTAGGGAACTTAGGCCCATCCGGCCCATTAGTCCACTTAGGACCATTAGGCCCATAAGGCCCATCAGGCCCATTTGGACCATATGACACATTCCACCCATGAGGCCCATTAGGACCATGAGGCCCATCACACCCATGAGGACACTTAGGCCCATTAGGCCCATCGGTCCCATGAGGCCACTTTGGCCCATGAGGCCCATTAATCCAATTAGGTTCACTAGTCCCATTAGGCCCATTGGTCACATGAGCCCCATTAGGAACATTAGGCTCATTAGGCCCATTAGGGTACTTGGGCCCATTCGACCCATTATGCCACTTAGGACCATTAGGTCCATCATGTACATTAGGCCCATGAGGCGCATTCCGCCCATGAGGCCCATGAGACCCATTAGGTCCATGAGGCTCATTAAGTCCATTAGGACACTTAGGCCCATTAGGTCCATTATTCCCATGAGGCCACTCAGTCCCATGAGGCCCATGAGTCCAATTAGACCCATCAGGCCACTTGGGCCCATTAGGCCCATTAATCCCATTAGGTTTGTTAGGACCTTTAGGCCACTTAGGACCATTAGGCCATTTAGGACCAGTAGGCCCATTGGGACCACTAGGCTCATTCATCCCATTAGGCCCATTGGGCCTATTAGGCACATTAGGCCCACTCAACTCATTAGGCACCTTAGGCCCATGAGGCCCATTGGGCCCATTATGCCCATTAATCCATTTATACACATTCGAACCATTATTCTATTTAGACCCTCTTAGGAAACTTATCCCCATTATGGCCATTGGGCCCATGAGGCATCTTAGGCCCATTAGGCCCATGAAGCCCCTTTGGCCCATCAAGACAATTTGTCCCATTTGGCTCATTAGGCCCATCAGGCCCACCAGGACAATTAGGCCACTTAGGCCCAATAGGCCCATTTGACCGCGTAGGTCCTTAAGGCCCATGAGGCCCATTAGGCCCATCAGGCCCATTAGGCCACTTAGTCCCATTATGCTCATTAGGCCACTTAGGCCCATTTGGCCCATTGGGCCACTTAGGTCCATTGGGCCGCTTACGCCCATTAGGCCCATTATGCCCTTTAGGCCAACTGGGCCCATTCAGCTACATCGGCCCATTGGCAACATAAGCCCCATAGGAACATTTGGCCCACTGGTCCCATTAGGACTCTTAGGCCGAAGAGGCCCATTAGGCCCAATAGTCCCATTAGTCCCATTAGGCCCATCAGGCCCATGAGGCCACTAAGTCTCATTAGGCCCATTAGGACCATTATGCATATTAGGCCACTTATGCCAATTAGGCCCATTGGGCCCATGAGGACACTTAGACCCATTTGGACCATGAAGCCCCTTCGTCCCTTGAGACCCATTAGGCCCATCAGGCCCATTCAACCACTTAGGGCCATTAGGCCCATTTCATCACTTAGGCCAATTAGGACAATTCGACAACTTAAGCCCATTAGGACTATTCCGCCTCTTAAGCCCATTAGATCACTTAGGCCACTTAGGCCCATTAGGCCAATTGGGCCCATTAATCGACTTAGTCCCATTAAAACCATTAGGACCATTCGGACACTTAGGCCCATTAGGCCAATTAGACCCATTAGGCCCATTAGTCCCATCGTGCCTATCAGGCCCATTCGGCCACTAAGTTCCATTAGGCCCATTAGGACGCTTTGGCCCATTATACCCATTAGGCCACTTATGCACATTAGGACCATTAGGCCCATGAGGCCCATAAATCACATTAGGCACATTAGGCCACTTAGGCCCATTAGGCCCATTGGGCCAATTTGGCTCATTCTGCCCATTAGGCCTATCGGGCCCATTAGGCCACTGATGCCTATTATGCCCATCAAGCCCACAAGGCCCATTAGTCCACTTTAGCCCATGAGGCCCATTTAGGAAACTCGGGCCACTTAGGCCCATGAGGCCCATTAGGCCCATCAGGCCCATTAGGCCACTTAGGCCCATGAGGCCCATTAGGCCAGTTCACCCCATTGAACCCATCAGGCCTATTAGGCCCACTAGGCCCATTTGGCCACAATGGTCCATTAGGCCACTTAGCCCCATTAGTACCATTGGGAAACTAAGGCCCATTATACTACTTAGGCCCATTTGGCCACTAAGGCCCATTTTGGTCATTAGGCCAATCATACCCATTAGGCTCATTAGGCCACTAAGGCCCATCAGGCCCATTAGGCCCATTATGCCACTTAATCCCATTAGCTCAATTAGGAACATGAGGCCCATTAGCCTACTTAGGCCACTTAGGCCCATTAGGTCCATGAGACCACTAAGGCCTATTAGGCCCATTAGGCTCATCAATCCCATTATGCCACTTACTCCCATTTGGCCCATTATGCCACTTCGACCCATTCAACTCATTGGGCCACTGAGGCCACTTAGGTCCATTAATCCACCTAGGACCATTACGCCCATTAAGCCCATTAGGTTCATTAGGCCCATTAAGACACCAAGGCCCATTAAGCCCATTAGGCCACTTAGTCCCATTGGGCCAATTAGGCCCATTTGGCCCATGAGGCCCATTAGAACACTGAGGCCCATTTGGCCCATCGTGACCATCAGACCCATTAGGCCCATGAGTCCACTTAGGCTCATTTAGTTCATTAGGCCACATAAGCCCATTAGACCCATTAGGGCCATCAGGCACATCAAGACAATAAGGCCACTTAGGCCCATTCATCCCATTATATCCATTATGCCCATCAGGGCCATCAGGCCCATTAGGCCACTTAGGCCCATTCGACTAATTAGGCCACTTAGACCCATTTAGCCTATTATACCCATCGGGACCATTAGGCCCACCAAACCCGTTAGGACCCTTAGGCCCATTCGGCTTATTAGGCCACTTAGGCCCATTAGGCCCATTCATCCCATTAGGCCACTAAGGCCCATTCGTCCCATTAGGCCACTTAGCCCCATTTGTCTCATTGGGCCACTTTCGCCAATTAGGCCCAGTAGGTCCATTAGAAAACATAAGCCCATTAAGCCAATTAGGACCAATAGGCCACTCAGACCCATTAGGCCCATTAGAAAACTTTGGCCCATTCAGATACTAAGGACCATTTGGCCCCTTAGGCCCCTTAGCCCCATTATGTCCATTAGGCCACTTAGGCCCATTATGCCACTTAGGATCCTTAGGCCACTTAGGCCACTTAGGCCCATTAAGCCCATTATGCCCATTATGCCACTTAAACCCACTAGGCCACTTAGGCCCATTATGACACCTAGTCCCATTAAGCCACTTAGGTCCATTAGGCCCATTAGTCCAATTAGGCCACTTCGGCCCTTTAGGCCATTTCGGCCACTGAGGCCCATTAGGCTATTGGCGCCCATTAGGATCATTAGGCCACTTGGGCCCATTAGGTCATTTAGTCCACTAAGGCCCATTAGGACCATTAAGCCTATTAGGCCACTTAGGCCCATTCGGCTAATTTGGCCACTTAAGCCCATTAGGCCCATTAAGCCCATTAGGCCACTTAGGCCCATTAGGCCCATTAGGTGAATTAGGCCCATTGTTTCACTTAGGCCACTTAGACTCATTAGTCCCATTAGGCCACTAAGGGCCATTAGGCACATTCGTCCGCTTAGGCCCATTAGGCCCATTAGGCCACTTAGTCAACTTAGGCCCATGAGGCCCATGATTCCACTAAGGTCCATTCGACCCATTAGGCCCATAAAGCCCATTATGTCACATAGACCCATTAGGCCCATTAGTCCACTTAGGCCCATTAGGCCACTTAGGCCCATTGGGACACTTAGGACTATTCAGTGCATTAAGCCACTTAGGCCCATTAGGCCACTTAGGCCAATTAGGCCTATTAATCCACTTCGGCGCATTACGCCCATTAGGACAATCTGAGCCATTCGTCCAATTAGGTGCATTATGTCCATTAGGCCCTATAGGCCCATTAGGCCACTTGGGACACTTAAGCCCTATAGGCCCTATAGGCCCATGAGGCCCATGAGGCCACTGAGGCCCATGTGGCCCATCAGGCCCATCAGGCCTATAAGGCTACTTAGGCCCATTGGACCTATTAGGCCCATTCAGCTCATTAGGACACTTAGGACCATTAGTCCCATTAGGTTCATTAAGCCCATTAGGCTACTTAGGCCCATTCGGCCCATTATTCCCATTAGGCCCATCAGGCCCATCATGTCACTTAGGCCCATTCAGCTCATTAGGCCACTCAAGCCCATTAGGCACATTAATTCCATCAGACCCATTAGGCCCATTAGTCCACTTAGGCATGTCATGCCCATTAGGCCACTTAGGCCCATTAGGCCACTAAGGCCCATTAGGCCCATTAGGCCACTTAGGCCCATTTGGCCCATTAGTCCCATTAGCCCCATTAGGCCACTTAGGCCCATAAGGCCACTTAGGCCCATTAAGCCCAATAGGCCACTTCGACCCCTTAGGCCCATTAATCCATTTCAGCCACTTAGGCCTGTTAGGCCAATTAGTCCACTTAGGTCCCTTAGGCCCATTAGGCCATTGAGGCCCACTAGGCCCATTAGGCCTATTAGGCCCATTAGGCAACTTAGGACCCTTAATATCAATACGCTCATTAAGCCACTGAGGCCCATTAGTCCCATTAAGCCCATTAGGCCACTTAGGCCCATTAGGCCACTTAGGCCCATTAGGTCACTAGGCCCACTTAGCCCCATTATACCCATTAGGCCCATTAGGCCCATTGGGCCACTAAGGACCATTAGGAAACTTAGGCACACTAGTCCCATTAAGACACTTAGGTCCATTAGGCACATTATGCCTCTTAGGACACTTTGGCCCAAAGAGCCCATTAGGCCACTAAGGCCCATTCGGCCCATTAGGCTACTAAGGCCCATTAGTCCACTTAGTCACAATGGTCTCATTAATCCATTTAGGTCCATTAGGCACATTATGCCTCTTAGGCCACTTTGTCCTAATGAGCCTATTAGGCCACTGAGGCCCATTCATCCCATTAGGCCACTTAGGCCCATTGGGCCCATTGGGCCATTGAGGCCCATTAGGCCCATTAGTTTCATTAGGCCCATTAGTCCACTTATACCACTTAGGCCCATTAGTACCATTATGCCACTAATTCCCATTATGACACTTAGGCCCATTAGGCCTATTAGGCCACTTAGGCCCATTAGGCCACTTAGTTCACTTTGTCCCATTAGGCCCATTAGGCCCATTAGGCCACTTAGGCTCATTAGTCCACTTAGGCCCATTAGGCCACTTGTGCCCATTAGGCCACTTATGTCCATTTGGTCCATTAGGCCACTTCGGCCACTTAGGCGCATTAGGCCAATTAGGCCACTGAGACCCATTAGGCCCCTTATGCCCATTCGGCTCATTAGGCAACTTAGGCCCATTGGGCCCATTAGGCCCATTAGGCCTCTTAGGCTAGTTGGGCCCATTAGGCCCATTATGATCATTCGTCCACTAAGGCCCATTATGCCACTTAGTCTCATTAGGCCCATTTGGCCCCTCAATCCCATTAGGCCCACTTGACCACTAAGGCCCATTAAGAAACTTAGGCCCATTCAGCCCATTAGGCCACTTAGGCCACTTAGACCCATTAGGCCACTAAGGCCCATTAGGCTCATTAGGCCACTTAGGCCACTTAGGACACTAAGACCCATTATGCCCATTTGTCCACTTAAGCCCATTAGGCCACTAAGGCCCTTTAGGCCACTCAGGCCGATTAGGCCCATTAGTCATATTAGGCCACTTATGCCCATTAGGCCACTTAGGCACACTTGGACCATTAGGCCACTAAGGCCCATTAGGCCACTTTGTCCAATTAGGCCCATTAGTCCATTGGGACCCACAAGGCTCATTAGGCCACTTAGGACCATTAGGCCCATTAGACCACTTAGGCTCATTAGTCCACTTTGGCCACTTTGTCCGATTAGGCCACTTACGCCCATTAGGCCACTTAGCCCCATTATTCCCATTAGGCCCATTAGGCCACTTATGCACATTATGCCACTTAATCCCATTAGGTCCATTACGCTACTTAGGCCCATTAGGACACTTAGGCTCATTAGGCCACTTAGACCCATTAGGCTCATTAGGTCACTTAGGCCCATTAGGCCCATTAGGTCCATTTTAGACTTAGTCCCATTAGTCCCATTAGGTTCATTATGCTCGTTCATCCACTTAGGCCCATTAAGAACATTAGGACACTTAGGCCCATTTGGCCACTCAGGCCCAGTAGGCCCATTCATCCCATTAAGCCCATTGGGCAACATAGGCTCATTCAGCCCATTGGGCTACTTAGGCTCATTCATCCAATTACGCCACTTAGGCCTGTTATGCCCATTAGGACCTTTAGGCCACTTAGGCTAGTTAGTCCTGTTAGGCCACTTTGGCCAGTTAGGACCATTAGGCTCACTGGGCACATTACGCCACTTAGGCTCGTTCAACCCATTAGGCCAATTGGGTCACTTAGGTCTGTTAGGCTCAATAGGCCACTTTGGAAAGTTAGGCCCATGAGACCCACCCATTAGGCCCCTTGGTCCCCTTACGCGACTTAGGTTAGTTAGGCTCATTCTTCCCATTAGTCCAGTTAGGCCCATTGGTCCCATTTGGCATGTTTGGACCATTAGGATCATTGGTCCCATTGGGTCAGTTAGGCCACTTAGGCCAATTAGACCCATTATGCCCATTGGGCCGAAACTTATGCCAGTTAGGCCCATTATACCACTTAGGCCTCTTAGGCCCATTGGACCCATTAGGATAGTTAGTCCAGTTAGGCCAGTTGGGCCCATTCGACCTATTAGGCCACTAGGCCCATTCGGCCTATTAGGCCACTTTGGCCAGTTATGCAAAGTTGGCCCATTAGGCCCATTAGTCCCCTTAGTCTAGTTAGGCCCATTAGGTCCATTAGGCCTCTTAGGCTAGTTAATCCCATTCAACCACTTAGGTACATTATGCTCATCAGGCCAGTTAGGACCATTTGGCCCATTTGTCCCCTTGGGCCCATTAAGCCACTTGAAAGTGCCCAACAGATGATTGTATCACTGAGAGGGGGAGGGGTTGAATCAATGATACTTTTTTCTATTATGTTTCTTTTTGAATAAAACAACCTTCACCTCCTGTTAAAGATTATATTCCCTACTAAAGACAATTCAAACACACATCCACAAGAATAAAAGTATTTACAAGATTCAGTATTCAATTAGAATAACTACATACTTGCTATGGTATGGAAGTGATCAAATACCACACAATCCACTAGAAAACAATCATTGGATTATAATGAGTAGGATATGCCCTTTCACTCATGTAGCACTATGTAAATAATCCAATAGTGTGTGTGCACCCGCTTAGCACAAATAGGGTAATGCAATGATTGTGCAATAACTCATGTTACCTGTGATTATTTTCAATTCCAAAAATGTATTCAATTGAAAACACTTCTTCAATTTCTTACCCAGAACATGGTAAGAACTTCCTGGACTTTGTTGAGAAAAAAAAACCACGTCTTATTTTCCCAGTACGATTTTCCCAGTCTGATTCCTCCTCATACGATTCTCCCTCATATGATTCTTCTCGATATAATTTTCCCAATATGATTATGCTCTGTACGGTTCTCCCCAGTACGAAAAATATAAATTTGATAGAATGCGACAAAGATGAATCAACACCACTTCAATTATACATCATCCTCAGTCTGGAAGACCTGGTACAAAAATCCCAATATGATTAATCCAGCCCAATACAATGATCAGCCGAATACTATTATCAAGATGAATATGGAAACCAGCTGAGTACGATAAACACTGAGTATGAGGATTAGCTGAATACAATATTGTGATCTTGTCTCCTCTCTTTCACTTCAATCCATCAGAACTTCTTCAACAAAAGTGAATACAGAAACTTCTACTTCTATCTAAAACTCATAGCTTCTCTCTCATGAATAGTACATCGGTCAACCTCAAGTACAACGTACTTTTATCCTTTTATAAGTTACCCTCGAGATTCTTTGGTGAGAATCCAAAAAAAATTAGCACTTAATCAAATTCACCCTAATCTCAATTTCCTCTAAAATCTTGGGTGTATTTTGACTTCATCAACTCTTCTCAAAGCTTCTCGATTCTTCTAGAACCTTCACCTCTCTTTCTGAATACTGAATATGATAATTCTTTTGAATGTCGATTTCCCCCTCAATTTCACATCTAGCAAACTTTTCTTTTAAACCTATTTTACTTCTTCACTTATTCCCTTGAACCACTTGAAAATATAAAACAATTCCACTCTGATACAATGACTCTTGACCCAATTGAAACCTACAAAGTAATTCAACCCTTTTGAAATGGTTGACTACATTGTTGATCTCATTATTTCCTTCTCTTTTCAATCATCGACCTCAAGAAATTCCTTCACTAAATATGATTGTCCAGAGTACGATCTTTCTGAGAACGGTTGGGCTGAATACGATCGTACTGGGTATGATCTTTTTCTTCCTGAGCCTGAGTACGATCATCCTGGGTATGAATGTTTTCTTATGCATACGATGGATAATCAGATGTTAAAGTACCTGACAATGATCGTTCTGGGTATGATCATTCTGATCATGATCCTCGTTGCCTTTTTTCTTTCCTTCTCATCCCCGAATCTGATTGCACTGGGTACGATTCCTTTTCGATTGGCATCATCTCTTTATTCTCTTCCACTTAGATTCGATAAATCTGGATACGATTTGGAATACCACTTTTCCACTTTCTTCCATCAAGTTTGCATCATAAGTTCTTCAATCAACTTATGATTTATGAAATACGAATCATTAAAGCATAGTCACATTTAATTTTTTCACAGCTAGAAGACTCTGATACTTCATCAAAACAAATACTTCTTTCATACCAGATCCACTTAGTCCCATTGGAACCATCAAGCCCATTAGGAAACTAAGGCCACTTAGGCCCATTAAGCCACTTACGCTATGGGAAAGATGACCATTTGCGACAGGTTATTTGCGACGGGACAATCGGCCCATCGCAAATAAAAGTTATTTGCGACAGGGGGTGGGGGGGGGGGGGGTTAGGACCCATCGCAAAAGGTTTGGCCCCAAATGCGCGTCAAACCGCAGGCAGGGGTATTTGCGACGGGTTCCAATTCCCATCGTAAATACCTTGCGTCAGTTTTTAGTATTTGCGAAGGGATACTTGTCCCGTCGCAAATAATTTTTTTCATCCTACTTTAATTAATGTGGGCAGTGGGAATTTGCGACGGGACCCGTTGCAAATAAGCTCGTCGCAAATAATCTAACCTATATATACCCTCATCCGTTTTTCCTCTCATTCTACTTCTTTCTCAACTTCTCTCTCTATCTCTTCTAAAAAATTTTCTTCTAAAATTTTTCATAGTTTAAACTTTTAAATCGGAGCATAATTCGCAGCTTATACTCCAAAAGCTTCAGTTTTAAGATATTTGCCTATTTTTTATTGTTTAGTTAATTTATTTTATTTTAAATTATTTATAATTTTTGTTAGTTAGATGGAATCAAATCAAATTATAATTAGATATTTGTTTTTTCAGTATTTATTTTTATGAATAATTACGTCTAAGTGTTAATTATAAATAATTAGTAATAATTAGTTATAAATTATAATAATTAGTAATAAATTGTAATAATTAGTAATAAATTGTAATAATTAGTAATAAATTGTAATAATTAGTAATGAATTTTAATAATTAGTAATAAATTGAAATAATTAGTAATTAATTGAAATAGTTAGTAATAAATTGAAATCATTGGTAATAAATTGATATAATTAGTAATAAATTGAAATAATTAGTAATAAATTGAAATAATTAGAAATAAATTGTAATAATTAGTATTAAATTGTAATAATTAGTAATAAATTGTAATAATTAGAAATAAATTGTAATAATTAGTAATAAATTGTAATAATTAGTAATCATTAGTAATAATTAGTAATAAATTGTAATAATTAGTAATAAATTGTAATAATTAGTAATAAATTGTAATAATTAGAAATAAATTGTAATAATCAGAAATAAATTGTAATAATTAGTAATCATTAGTAATAATTTGTAATAATTTGTAATAATTAGTACTAATTTGTAATAATTTGTAATAATTAGAAATAATTTGTAATAATTAATAATAATTAGTAATAATTAGTAATAATTAGATATAATTAGTAATAATTAGAAATAATTAGCAGTAATTAGTAATAATTAGTATTAGTTGGTATTAATTTGTATTACTTAGTAATAAATTGTAATAATTATTAATAAATTGTAACAATTATTAATAAATTATAATAATTAGTAATAATTAGTAATAAATTATAATAATTAGTAATAATTAGTAATAATTGGTAATAAATTGTAATAATTAGTAATAAATGGAAATAAATTGTCATAATTTGTAATAATTATTAATAATTAGTAAGAAATTGTAAAAATTAGAAATAATTAGAAATAATTTGTAATAATTAGTAATAATTATAAATAAATATAAATAATTAGTAATAATTAGTAATAAATTGTGATAATTTGTAATAAATTGTAATAATTATTAATAAATTGTAATAATTATTAATAAATTGTAATAATTAGTAATAATTAGGATTAATTATGATTAATTAGAAATAATTTGTAATAATTATAATAATTTATAATAATTTATAATAATTAGAAATATTTAGTAATAATTAGTAATAATTATCAATAATTATGATTAATTAGTAATAACTATCAATAATTAGGATTAATTAGTAATAATTGACAATAATTAGTAATATATTGTAATAATTTGTAATAATTAGTAAAAAAATGTAATAATTAGTAATAATTAGTAATAATGAGTACTAAATTACAATAAATCAAAAAAAGTAGAAATAATCAATAATAATTAGTAATAACTAGGATTAATTAGTAATAATTAATAAAATTAGCATTAATTTGTAATAATTAGTAATAATTAGGATTAATTAGTAATAATTAAGATTAATTGGTACTAATTAGGATTAGTTAGTAATAATTAAGATTAATTTTTAATAATTATGATTTATTAGGATTTATTATGATTAATTTGTAACAATTAGTAATAATTAGTAACAATTAGTAATAATTAGTAATAATTAGGATTAATTAGTAACAATTAGGAAGAATTAGTAACAATGTGGATTAATTAGTAATAATTAGGATTAATTAGTAATAATTAGGATTAATTAGTAATAAATTAGAATAAATTCAAGTACATTGATAAGCTGGCACAATCTCTAGTGGATAGATGACATTCCTTTTGATCGACGTGTCATCTCCTTGAAACTTTCTCCCACTGAAATCAGTATGAAAAATATGTTCCAATGTACGTCAGAGCAGATGTTTCATAGTGATTTAAGTCAGAGAAAGTTGCAAGGAGGTGATCTGTCAGACAAAAGAGGCTCTTTTCCCAATTACTCATCTCCTTGGAACTTATCTAACTAAAATCACTATGAAAAGTATGCTTCGATGTATAAATATCAATTTTTGTATGCATGAGCATGGAGAGAAGCATGGTGAGGCCTTCCTGATCTCCATCATTGTGCATATGAAAATGGACATTTGTATGTCAGAGTAGACTTTTCAAAGTAATTTTAGTCACAGAAAGTTGCAAGGGGATGAGTCATCAGTCAAAAGAATTACTGCCAATTTGTTGGAAATTGTGTCATGGGTAATTAACAATAATTAGTACAAAATACATGTAATTAATAATAATTAGTGGTAATTAGTATAAATTTTTATAAATGAGTGTAGATTAGTATAAAAGCTTAGAAAATAGTATAAATAACTATAAAATAATAGAAATTATTATAAATTTCTAGAAAAGAAAATTTAATTGTCTTCTATTTTTTGGATAGTGTTTATCTAATATCTAATTATAAAAAATAACTAATTATTTCATATTTTTTAGAAAAATATGGAACAAGGAAGTTGAAAATAGTCATTATTAGATTATCATGCTTGGATAAATAATCACATGAATCCAAATGGTTCTGGTTTAAATCTTGTATATATTGAGGGTGTTCAAGCTTTCTTATAATTTGCATCATCACAACCAAAATTTGTTTTAGAAGTGACAATTAAGTTTCCTTGTAAAAAATGTGATATGAGGACGTATGAAACATTTGAAAATGTTGGTGGTCATTTATTGAATTTTGGATTTCAACCAGATCATGTTTTTTGGTATCAACATTGTGAACACAGTTTTAGAGAAGATATTAATAATTTGGTTCCAAATACAACACGGTTTCAAAATTTAGTACATTATGTGGTAGGTCCATATTTTCAAAAAAATAAAACTTAGGATGATATTTATTTAACTCCTGTGTTGGAACCATCTCATTTATATGAGTTTTTGAGGTCTGTTGAGGATGCCTAATATCCTGGTTATAAGACAATCAAGTTTAAAGAAGTTTCTAAATTTATGGATATTAAATCAGATAATGGAATGCCAAATAGTTGTTTTGATTAGATATTCTCTTTGTTTAAAACACTACTACCAGAATTAAATGTGTTTCCACCAAATTTATATGAGAGTAAGAGGTTGGTTCATAATCTGGGTCTTGGTTATTAGAAGATTCATGTATGTTCAAATGACCGCATCTTATATTATGGTGAAAATGAGTCATTGGATAGTTGTCCTACATGTAGACAATCAAGGTATAAATAATCTCAACCAGGGAAGTCTGGATTTATTATTGTAAAACAATTGTGATATTTCCCACTCACATCCAGATTGAAGCATTTATTTATGTCTCAAAACATAGCATCATTTATGTCATGGAACAAAACCAACATTTCAACTAGTAAAATCTTAAATCATCCCTATGATGGTGATTCATGGAAACATTTTGACCAACTGCATCCATATTTTTCTTTAACAGTCTGAAATGTGCGATTGAGTCTTTCTACTGACGGTTTCTGTCCATTTGGTTCTTACGGTAGTCAGTATTCATGTTGTACTATCTTTATAACTCCGTATAATTTACCTCCATGGATGTTGATGAAGGATACATATATATTTTTGACCTTATTAATTCCTGGTCATCCGAAAAAGAATATTGATGTTTATTTGAAACCATAGATTGATGGTTTAAATTCACTATGGATTAATGGTGTCAGTACATATGATAATCCTCTGAAATAAAACTTCCTACTGAAAGCTGCATTGATGTGGAAAATTAGTGACTTACCAACACATGACATGTTATCTAGATTAAGTACACATGTTCCAAAATCATATTCATAATATATGATAAACAGAAAATCATGTATGCTCTTCAATGGAAAAAAACCTTGTTTTTCGACTATCATCGCAAATTTCTTCCAACCGATCATCCTTTTCAAAGAAAAAAATATCATTTCAGAAAAGTAACAGTTGAAAAATATGGGCCTAAAATAATGATCTCAGGTACATAGTTAAAATAAATTGTCTCTTCAATACCTCCCATCACATTTGTACCAACAATAAACCAACAAAAAATTGATGGGTTTGTAAAAGAGCATAATTGGATAAAACGGAGAATTTTTTGTGATTTTCCATATTGGTCTGATTTTTTGGTCCATCACATGTTGGATGTGATGCATATTTAGAAGAAATATTTTGATAATTTATTTCATATATTTTTTAGTACACCAGGTAAGACCAAAGATAATGTAAAGGAACAATTAGATTTTCCCAAATTTACAAGCGACCAGAACTTGAACTATTTGAAAATGTCAGATCACAGAAGTTAATGAAGAAAAAAGCATCTTATACACTGTCCAAGGAGATTAAATTATTATTTTGTTAGTGGATTATATATTTGAGACTTCTAGATGGTTATCCTTCCAATTTGGGTAGATGTGTCAAAAATGATCATATTATCGGATTGAAAATTCATGACTATCACATTTTAATAGAAAGAATTATGTCGATTATATAAAGTGGTTTGTTAAATTATATGATTTGAGATGTTCTAACATACATATCATATTTTTTTCAAGAGATTTTTTCGTCAAAAATAGACTACAAATCAATAATAAAACTGCAAGAAGATTTCATTTTAATTGTATGTAAACTAGAAAAAATATTCCCGTTAGGTTTGTTTGACTCAATGGAACATTTGATATTACATTTTCCGCATGAAACAAGATGTGGAGGTCTGGTAAAGTTCTAATGGATATAACCATTTGAGAGATGCATGCAGAAATTGAAAAACATATATGTAGAAAGCATCAGTTGAAGGCTCAATTGAAAAATCATATTTTCAATATGAAATTTCTTTTTTCTACTCTCATTAATTTCAATATGAATATCCCTCAAAACAAAAACACATGAGCCATAATGAGGAAAATGTTGACAATGTTGTGAACTATAAATTATCATTTTTCAATTAGCTTGAACTTGGCTTAGATTGAGTTCATGAATGATGTCTTTCAGATGGTGAACATCATAGAGCTCATACATATATTCTGCTCAACTATGAAAAAATAACACTATTTGTAATGTGAGTGATCCTATAACTTATTCTATAATTTTTATAAAAGTACATTAATCTTTTTTTATTTATAGGTTATATGATAATCATATCAAGAAATAGTTTTCACAAATTATAGCAGCTACATTTTTAGAACGTCGTCAAAAACATTTTCCTACTGGTTTCAAAAACTGGTAACATAAATTATTTTTTATTTCACATAAAAACCCAATTTAATACTTTTTATTGTGATAATTGTTTTATAAATTTTTAGGTATCTCAACATGCTGATAAAATTGATAATCGATTATGTGTATCGAATAACCCACCATCCAAAATGGTTAAATATTATAATTCATATATGGTGAATGATTTTTTATTTCATACACATGCATATGAAGAATCAAAAAAAACAATGAATAGTGGTGTTTTCTTGAGAGGATCTCATCATAGATAAACTGAAATTGAATTTTACGGCATGTTGGAAATAATCATTGAACTGTGTTATCTGGGACAACATTATATAATGATGTTTAAATGTAAGTGGTTGGATACTGAGATAGGGTTGCATGTTCATTTGATCCATAAAATCGCTGATATTCAATATAAAATTATTCTTGCAGTAAATGAACCATTTTTATTGGCTCATCAGACACATAAAATTTATTATACAAAAACCATGCTACTTCAAGGGAGTTGGGTGATTGGTGGATCATAATAAAAATTAAATCTTGAGAGAATCAGTTTATTGAAAGTGAATGTGGTTCTGCTGAAGTGCAAGGAATTGAAATTTTTCAAAAGACTGCTCTGAATCCATATTTTTCATGAACAAACATAAATATCATTGATGACACCCAAAAATTAAGGGTTGATGGTGAAAATGATGTTAATGATGTTACAACTAAATTTGAAATGACAAGATATGATGAAACTGAAACTAATATGGAAATTGATGATGTTGAGGAGGAAGATGAATACATTGACATCGATAGCTATGAAGATGAGGATGAGGACGGACATCAACACAGTTAAATGCTAGTTATAATAATTTATAATACATATCTATATATAATAGTTGTTTTCAAATATTTTCTAAGAACAATCATTTTTCATTTCAGAAGGGCGAGGATCTGTATCGTCTGTTGTAGGAGGATGATCTACCTTTGGATGAGTATGATGTCAGATCATCTAGCTATCAGACTGTTGGTGGTTCAGGGGGTGCTCGGAGGGGGTGTGTTATTTCCCGACTGATGATTCCTGACCCTATCCTTGAGCGACTTCCACATATTGGGTTCGACCCATGCATTCATAGGTATGTTTACCTGTGTATTTTAGTTAGTTTTAATTAATTAATTTATATTTTAATTGTTTGATTAATTTTTTTTCACAGCTTTACGCATATAGCTGTTTAGCTGCTGGACAGGGGAGCGCTATATTGCATAATTATTTTTCTGATGCATGAGTGTCATGGGATCAGATTCTCATTTATGTACAACACCACATGTTAGAGAATTGGATGGTTTGTAAATAAATAATATTTATTTTGAAATTAATTAAATTAATAACTTTATATAATAAATTATTTGTAGGTTTTATGGTATCCCATTGATGAGAGCATGCATGAGGCTATCTAGAAAAAATGGTAGGGAGCTATGCATCTGCATTGCACTCAGTTTTTTCACAATTTGAAAAGGAAGGAAATGGAGAAATCAGAAGTGAAAGAGTTTTATGAGACATGTATCATCCACTGAACTGATTATATTTCATATCAAGTTTGGTATGTATTATGTACACACTATTTTAGTAGGCATTTTCAGAGTAGATCATCAGTAGGTCAAAAAAATCAGGGGAGACTGGAGGTGACCCATCGAGCTGGTAGTCGTACATTCAGTACGCATAGGGAGCATACGGTAAGTATATTTTATTTAAATATTGTATATAACTTTAAATGTAAACAGTTTATTTTATATTCATATAGGCAGTCACACAGCCTGATATTATGTAGTACGACATTTATAAGAGGATGTATAGTGATCCAGACACTGGAGAGATTAGAGGTGCTCACCAACGTGAGATTGCGGTCAGTATTATTTCTTTTTGAGTTTTAAATTTAACTAAAAATAATATTTTAACTATTTTAATTTTAAATTTCAATTGAAAGAGTCATATGAGGCCACAACATCTCATACACATAGTGAGATTCAGGCTGAGACCGATGGTTAGACTAGTGCCTCCCCGATTTGATGAGGCATCATGGTTACAGGCAATCCAGTATGCCTTCAAAAAAGTATGAGTTATTGGTATCGGCTCTCAATTGATCCATAAGGGTTTATATGGAACCTCTGTGATATCAGCATCCAGCCTGAGAGGATCTCGCGAAGAGTCATCGTCATCTCATGCACAGTATGAGGAGCAGTTGTGAGCTTAGAGTGAGCTTATAGAGACTATATGTAGTGACCAGGAGGAGATGTGTCAGTGGAAACAACAACAGTAGGAAGAGTTCCTATGAAAGTAGCAGAAGCAGCAGCAGGAGATGCAGGGTGAGATGCGTCGATGGCAGCATCAGTAGGAGTAGGAGCATAGGGAGTAAATTTGACTTCTGACTCGTAGTTTGGGAATGGAGTTCACTCCACCATCTCCTCCACCTACTCCAGACGACCCACCCCCTCAGTGATGTATTTTTATTTTATAATGAAACATTTGAATGCATTTTTTTGTAATATTAACTACTTAAAGTTTTAAATAGTGCATTTTTATATTGTCTCGAATATTACCCTTTTTATTTTTTATTTATTTTTTATTATATTTTTTATTTTATTAATTAATATATTTTTATATTTTTGTGAATACTAAGGTTTTTATTATATTACTAATATTAATATTATTATTTCATTAATATTATTAATATTAATATTATATTATTTAATTATTTTATAATTAATTTTATTTTACGAATATTAATATTATTTTTTCATTTATATTAATATTATATCATTTTTATTAATATTATTTTATAAATAATTTTATCGTTCTCATATTAATATTATTATTTCATTTATATTAATATTATATTATTATTAATATTATTTTATTTTATTTATTTTTATTTTATTTTTTCAACTATTTGTGATGGGCCCGTCGCAAGACATTATTTTTTTGTATTATCTACAGTATTTTCAACGGACCACCGCAAATACTAATTGTGATGGTCCATCATAAAAAGTTGTTTAAAAAAATCAGGAAAATGATTTGCGATGGGTGGTCAGCCCATCACAATAGAGTTTTTAAAAAAACACCGAACCTATTTGTGACGGTGCCACTGCCTGTCCCAAATAATAACCTTTTGCGATAGACCATCATAAAAGATAATATTTGTGACACCCTTTTCCTCAATGGGCCATTTACAACCGGATCCTGTCGCAAATGCATCGTCACAAAAATCCCATTTTCAAGTAATATTAGTCTCATTCAACCCATTTAACCCATTAGGCCACCTAGGATCATTCGACCCATTAGGCCCATAAGACCCATTGGGCTAATTAGGCCACTTAGGCCCATTAGACACATTAAGCCCATTAGTCCCATTAGGCCCATTAGGAAACTTAGGCCACTGAGGCTCATTGAGCCACCTAGAACCACTAAACCCATTAGGCCCATTAGGCCCATTAGGCAACTTAGGCTACTTAGGCCCATTAGGCCACTTAGACCTATTAGACCCATTAGCCCCATTAGGCCCATTAGACCCATTAGGCCCATTAGGCACATTAGTCAACTTAGGCCACTTAGTCCCATTAGGCCCATTTGGAAACTTCACCCCATTAGAAAACTTAGTGCACTTAGGCCCATTCGACCCATTAGGACAGTTATTCCACTTAGGCTCATTAAGACACTTAGGCCCATTAAGCCCATTAGAACACTTCGACTCATTAGGAAACTTAGGCCACTTAGATTCATTAGACCCATTAGGCCCATTAGGCCCATTGGTCCCATTAGGACCATTCAGCCCATTGGGCCCATTAGGTAACTTTGGCCACTTAGGCCCATTAGATCCATTAGGCCCTTTGGTCCTATTAGGCCACTTAGGCCACTTGGGCTACTTAGGACCATCAGGCCCATCAGGCCCATTAGGAAACTTAGGCCACTTATGCCCATTAGGCCACTTAATCCCATTAGGCCACCTAGTCCCATTATACCCATTCATCCCATTGGGCCACTTAGGCCCATTCAACCCATTCATCTCATTAGACCAATTAGACCTATTAGGTTAATTAGGCCACTTAGGCCCATTAGACCCATTCAAACCATTAGACCCATTAATCTCATTATGCAACTTAGGCCACTTAGTCCCATTTGACCACTTGGACCTATTGGACCCATTAGGCCCATTAGGTAACTTAGTCCACTTATGACCATTAGGTCAATTAGACCCATTGTACCCATTAGTCCCATTCGAAAACTTAGGCCACTTAGGACCATTCAACCACTTAGACCCATCCGACCCATTAGGTCCATTAGGAAACTTAGGCCACTTAGACACATTGGACCCATTAATCCCATTAGAAAACTTGGGCCACTTCGACCCATTGGGCCACTTAGACCCATTGGGCCACTTAGGCCCATTGGACCCATTAGGTTGAATTATCCATAATGTGCCAATTAGGCTTATCAGGACCATTGGGCCCATTAGACCACTTAGGCCCAATAGGCCCAATAAGACCATTAGGCCACTTAGGCCCATTGAGAAAGTTAGTCCTATTAGGACCCTTAGACCCATTAGGCTCATTGGGAACATTAAGAAAATTAGGCCATTATGCTCATTAGTTCACTTAGGCCCAATAAGCCCAATAATCCCAAAAGGCCCATTCGACCCAATGGGCCCCTTAGACCTCTTCGACCCATTAGGCCAATTAGGCAAATAGGCCCATTAGCCCCATTGGTTCCATTAGGCCCAATAGGCTCAATAGGTCTATTAGGTCACTTAGGCCACTTAGGCCCATTAGGCCCCTTAGACCCATTAGGCCCATTGGGCCCCTTAGGCCCATTAGGCCCCTTAGGGCCATTCAGCACATTAGGCCAGTTAGGCTACTTAGGCCAATTCATCCACTTAGGACCATAAGGCCCCTTATACCCATTAGGCTCATTGTTCCCATTAGGCCCATTGGGTCCATTAGGCTAATTTTTTCCTTTAGGCCCATTAGGCTGAATTGACCATAATGGGTCCATTAGGCCACTTAGTCCCATTAGGCCCATTAGGCCCATCAGTCCACTTAGGCCCAACTATTCCATTTGACCAATTAATCCCATTAGGTCCATTAGGAAGAATTGGACTTAATGGTTCCATTGGTACACTTAGGCCCCAATAGGCCCATTCAGCCACTTAGGCCTAATAGGCCCATTTAGCCCATTAGCCCACTTAGGCCACTTAGGCCCATTACGCCACTTTGGACAAGTGGACTCATTAGGCCTATTAATCCCATTAGGCCCATTATATCCATTAGGACACTTAGGCCCAATTGGACCATTAGGCTGATTAGGCCACTTAGGCCCATTAGGCCACTTAAGCCCATTAGACCCATTAGGACCATTAGGCCACTTAGGCCACTCAGGCCCATTTGACACTTAGGCCCACTAATCCCATTAGGAAATTTAGTCCAATATAGGTCATTTAGACCAATTAGGCTAATTGGTCCATTTAGGCCATTTAGACGAATTAGGCTATTTAGTACATTTAGTCCAATTTAGGCCATTTAGACCAATGCAACCAATTCATACTAATTAGGCCAATTCAGGCTTTAAAGGATATTTAGGCCTATTTGAAGATTTAATCCATTTAGGACACTTTAGTCTAATTAATCCAATTATACCAATCTTCCAATTAGGAAATTTAGTTCATTTAGGCCATTTAGGCCAATTTATGTCATTTAGGCTAATTAGGCCATTTAGGCTATTTAGGCCAATTTAGACTGTTTAGGAAAATTAGGAAAATTATGACATTTAGGCCAATTTATGAAATTTAGACCAATTAGGCCAATTATCATGATTAGTCCATTTAAGCCGATTAAGCCAATTTAGACCATTTTGGCCAATTAAGCCAATTGTGCAATTTAGGCAATTTAGGCGAATTTAGGCCATTCAATACAATTTTGTCCATTTAGGACATTTTTCCCATTTAGTACAATTAGGTAAATTAGGTCAACTATACAATTTATTAGATTTAGTCCATTTAGGCCATTTAGGCCAATTTAGGCTATTTAGACCAATTAGGCCAATTTTGGCCACTTAGGTCATGTAGGACAATTTAGGCCATTTATGACAATTTAGCTCATTTAGAACAATTAGGAAAACTAGGTCAATTATTACAATTATTCCAATTAGTAAATTCAATCCAATTAAGAAAATTAGTCCATTTAGGCCAATTTAGGCCATTTAGTCCAATTTAGGCCATTTAGGTCAATTTAGGCCATTTAGGCCAATTATACCAATTATATAATTTAGGACATTTAGGTCAATTATATCAATTATTCCATTTAGATTATTTAGTCCAATTCATCCATTTAGACCATTTTGACGAATTTAGGCCATTTAGACCAATTTGGTCAATTAGGCTAATTTAGGCCATTTAGGTTAATTTAAGCTATTTATCCCAATTAGGACCATTAGTAAAATTAGTAAATTTAGGAAATTTAGGCCAATTAGTCCAATTAGTCCATATAGTTCAATTATTCCATTTAGGCCAATTAGGCCAATTAGATCATTTAGGCCATTTAGGCCAATTAGGCAATTAGGTCATTTAAGTCATTTAGGTCATTTATGCCAATTAAGACATTTAGTCCATTTAGTTCATTTAGTACAATTATTTAAATTAATACAATTAGACAATTTAGGTCATTTATGCCAATTTTGGTCATTTGGGCCAACTAGGTCATTAGGACATTTAGGCCAATTTAGGCCATTTAGGATAATTTAGACCATTTAAGCTAATTCATCCAATTAGGCCATTTAGTCCAATTTAGTCCATTTAGGCCAATTAGGCCGATTAGAAAATTTAAACCAATTTGTCCAATTTAGGCCATTTAGGCCAATTAATCCAATTAGGACAATTAAACCAATTAGACAATTTAGGCAATTTAGGTCAATTAATCCAATTAGGCTAATTTAGGTCATTAAGTCCAATTAGGCCATTTAGGACATTTAGGACAACTTAGGCCATTTAGGAAAATTAGGCCAATTAATCCAGTTAGGCAATTTATGCAATTTAGGCCAATTAGACAATTTAATCCAATTTATTTAATGGTCAGTATGAAATTAAATAATATTTTAACTTAAATATCAACTCTAAAAATAGGCGTCTATGTATATTGTGTAGAGCATCCAAAAATTAACAATAGAAAATTATTGCGGACAATGAATTCTCTCTCAACTCCTCCTTCTCTTCTCTCTCTCAAAAACTAGAAGTGTAAGAAAGATTTCTTCAAGACTGAAGAATGAGTGATCAAGAACGAACAACATAAGACATTAAACTCACTGCACTAGATCCTCGAGGTCAAGTGGTGTTTATCGAAGATCATAGGATCACCTTTGGATCGCCTCTAGAGGGATTTTATCCTGGGATCCTCACAATGCAATGACGGTAATATTAATGGGTCCTTTAAGATGATCAACATTCATTAACAAAAAAAGTTCCTAAGAACATGTATTTATTTCTTTAAATATTAAATAAACTAATTTTAAATTTGAAATGCAAGATCCTCAATATTGGTTTCAGGAAAATATTATTAAAATAAATTAAAATATATCATCTATCTTCACACACTTATGTTATGCTAAAAACCACCATCCCCACTATTGTTGCCACTACCACCTTCGTTTCCACCACCACCACCACTACCCCCCCCACCTCCACTGCCACCACCATCAGCTCAACCGCCACTAGGACCATTATTTAAATAACTCAAGGTATCATATAAAGAGATAATTTATGTCATAAATGAATCAAAAGTAATGGCAATCTCTGATGGAATTTGTGGTCTTATAACTGACATATCTTTTAGGAAGTATTCGGTGACCAATTTACTTCTTTCACGCTCCTATATAGATATTTTTTGGAATCATCTAATTCTGCATGAGATTTTTTCATCTTGGTGGTCTGATAGGTTTGAGAGGCACCCAATGAAGTCCAATACCTAGGGGGATGATGTTTTTTATGGTTTGACATTAGACTCTCCCATGGCGCTGCACACCTAATACTTGTCTCAAATGATCATTTAGCCTGAAGTTGTCATCTTCTTTCTCATCGAGGGCCTCCATGAAACAATGTTGAAAATATAAAAAATATATTTAATTATGAATTATGTATCAAAATTTGAAATATCAATAAAAAAACTTACAATATTTTCTTGTGATTTTACATTTACAGAACTTCCATTATTTTATTTACTAGTCAAGGAAAATAATTTTTCTTGAGGCACATGACATTCGATGCCAAATTATGCTAGCTGTAAATGACATTGATTAGTATAATAATACATTATTGAATAATATGAAAGTGATAAACCTAGAATTAATTAAAATTATAGCTATTGAAGAAATCCATAAAATGAATAAGCATCTAAAAATAATTTTAATTATAAATTTAATACTGGTGACATAAAATAAACAATACATACTAATTAGCATGATAAACATGTGTATATTATGGATTCCTCATGTATGTTCATTTTAGTATAATTCTATTTATGTTGTATTATTTCATTATTTGGTCACTTGGTAATTTTGATCATTTGTACATTTGGCTATTTGGATAATTGGCCAATTATTCCATTTAGATGAATTAAGCCAATTAGGTCAATTAGACTAATTAGGTCAGTTAGATAAATTATTTCGTTTAGGAAAATTAGGTCCTTTAGGCCAATTAGGTCATTAGGCCATAGGAAATTTAGGCCTTTAATCCATTTAGGGAATTTAGTCCATTAGGACATTTAGGAAAATTAGTCCAGTTAGACCATTTAGGTCAATTAGTACAATTATTCTAATTAGAACATTTAATCCAATTAGATCATTTAATCCATTTGGACCAATTAGTCCATTTAGACTTATGCCAATTAGGCCATTAGAATATTTAGACCAATTTGTCCATTAGGTCATTATCCGATAAGTTTATTACACCATTAGCCTAATTTTTTATTTGGCTATTTGACCATTTATGCCAATTTAGGCTAATTAGGCCAATTATAATAATTAGTCCAATTAGACCATTTAATCCAATTAAACCATTTAGTCCATTTGGACCAATTAGACCACTTAGACCCATTTGGCCATTTAGGCCAATTTAGGCCAATTAGGTCAATTAGACCAATTAGGCCAATTAGTCCATTTAATCCAATTAGACCATTTAATCCATTTAGACTTATTAGTCCATTTATAATAATTAGTTCATTTATGAAAATTATTCCATTATACCAATTAGGCCACTAGGATATTGGGAAATTAGGCTATTTTGAACAATTAGGTCATTTAGGTCATTATTACATTAGCCCATTAGTTCATTGGGCCATTCGGCTAATTGGTCATTTGGCCATTTCGTTAATTAGGCCAATTTAGACCAATTTAGGCCAATTAGAACCAAAAAAATCCTAAAACCTAGACCCAAAATACTATATTTGAAACACAAATTCCTAAGGCCTAATTAGGCCCATTAGGCTGATTAGGCCACTTAGGCCCATTAGGTCACTTAGGACCATTCGGCCCATTAGGCCACTTAGGCCCATTAGGCCCATTCGGCCACTTAGGCCCATTAGGCTGATTTGGAAACTAAAACCCATTAGGATCATTAGGACACGTAGGCTCATTAGGCCCATTAGTCCACTGAAGACCATTAGGCCAATTCATCCCACTCAGCCCATTAGGTACATTTAAACCATTAGGCCACTTAGTCCCACTAGACCATTATGCCACTTAGGCCCATTAGTCCCATTGTGATGATTAAGACACTTAGGTCCATTAAGCCCATTATTCCGATTAGGCCACTTAGGATCATTAGTATCATTAGTCCCATTAAGACACTTAGGCCTAATAGTCCCATTAGGCCGATTAGTCCACTTAGTCCCATTAGTCTGATTAAGCCACTTAGGCCCATTGGTCCACTTAGTCCCATAAAGGTCCATTGCGCCACTTAGGTCCATTAGTCACATTAGCCCCATTAGGCCACTTAGGACCATTAGGCTCATTAGGTACATTTGACCTATTAGGACCTTTAGGCCACTTATACCCATTCGACCCATTAGGCCGATTAGGACACCTGGGTCCATTGGGCCAATTAGGCCACTTAGGCCCATCAGACCACTAAGGCCTGTTAGGCCCACTTGACCCATTGGTCCCATTCATCCCATTAGGCCAATTAGGCCTATTATCCCCAATTATCCACATTAGGCCAATTAGGTCCACTATGCCACTTAGCCCCATTAGGCCACTTAGGCCCATTCAGACACTTGACCCCATTAAGCCACTTAGGCCAATTAAGCCCATTTGTCCCATTTGGATCCTTAGGCCACTTAGTCCACTTAGGCCCATTAGGTCCTTTAGGCCACTTAGGTCGCTCAATCCCATTGATCCCATTTGACCCATTTGGCTCCTTAGGCCACTTCAGCCGCTTAGGCCCATTTGGGCACTTAAGCCCATTAGGCCACTTAGGCCCATTGAGCCCATTAGGCCCATTACTCTCCTTAGGTCACTTGTGTCACTTAGGTACATTATTAATATTAGGCCACTAAGTCCATTTAGTCCCATTATGCCACTTAGACCCATTGATCCCATTAGGCCACTTAGGCCACTTTGGCCCATTAGCTGCATTAGGGCACTTAGGTCACTTAGGCCTCTTAGAACCATTATCCATTGGGCCCATTAGGAAACTTAGGCTCATTGGTACACTTAGTCCCATTGATAAACTTAATCCCCTTAGTCCACTAAGGCCCATTGGGCCCATTGGGCTTATTAGGCCCATTGGTCCACTTATGCCCATTGGGCCAATTGGGCCATTAGGCCACTTAGGCCCACTCGACCACTTAGGACCATTAGAACCATTAGGACCTTTTGGTCACTTAGAACGCTTAGGCCCATTAGGCTCATTAGTCCACTTAGGCCCATTCGACCCCTTAGGCCCATTAAGACATTTCGGCCCATTTGGCCACTTAGGCCCATTAGGACACTTAGGCCAATTAGGCCCATTTGGAATATTAGGCCAATTAGTCCCATTAGGAATATTAGGCCCATTAGGACCTTGAAATCATTTTTTAAATTTTCATAAAATCCACTACATCGAAGATAACACATCAAATAAGTTGTCGCAATCATCATCGCCTATTATCATCATCACCTCATTGTCGTCCAATCCGAACATCATCATCGCTAGAGTCACCACATCGTTGGTGGGAACACCACCTTTTTTATCATCGACCATCATCGTCGGAGCTAAGAACCAGACCAAAATGAACCAGGATGTCCACTAATCACCACTGATGCCTTCATATTGCCATCATAGAACTCCAACATCAGCACCAAAAAACCATCAAAATAGATCAAAACTATTCAACCTTAAAAGATGGTCCATTATCCCTTCCGGAGACCCTAGGCCACTCGATATGCACCTCCCAGAACCTCCTTGAAGACCCACACACTAGAATGAAAAGGAAAGAAGCACAAGAAGGATGAGAAGGTGGAGGCCTTTTCAAGGGACCAAGATGGAAACTGTACCATTCCAAAAAAATAGAGAACCAATAACAGAGAAAGAAAATCAATCCCAAACAAAAACACCATATGAGACCTCAATACACATCCCTAAAATAGAGAAGATCCTAACAGAGGAATGAAATGGAGCTGAGACCACTGCTATCCCTACTCCAACACCATCCCAAGTAGGCCTGGATCCTGAATCGAGACCGACCAAAGTGGGGTCAAACGCGATGAGTAGGTCAACATGGGTAGAGGAGAAAGAAGGCACCACACACACTCACTAGTGCTGACCCAAGTCTTCTAAAACAATCGCACACACAAACCCAGAATAATGGGCCTAAGTGTCCTAATGGGCCTAAAGGTCCTAATGGGACTAAAGGGCCTAATGTGTCTAAGTGGCTTAATCACACTAATCGACTGAATGGGCCTAAGTGGCCTAATCGGCTTAGTCGATTGAATTGTCCTAATGGGCCTAGGTGGCCTAATGGGACTAATGGGTCAAAGTGTCCTAATCGGCCTAATCGGCCTAATCGACTGAATGGACCTAATGAGCCTGAGTGGCCTAATGGGTCTAATGGGCCCAATGGGTCTAAGTGGCCTAATCATCCTAATTGATTGAATGGGACTAATGGGCCTAAGTGGCTGATTGGGACTAATGGGACTAAGTGGTTGAATGGACCTAATGGGCCAAATTATCCTAATGGAGTTAATGGGTCTAATGGGCCTAAGTGGACGAATGGGCCTAAGTGGCATAATGGGCCTAATGGGCGTAAGTGGCCTAATTGTCCTCATGGGCTTAATGGGATGAAATAGACTAATGAGACTAAGTGGTCTAATGGGCCTAGTGGGCCTAAGTGTATGAATGGGCCTAATGGGACTAATGCACCTAATTGGTCTATGTTCCTAATGGGCCTAATGAGCGTAAGTGGCCTAATGGGCCTAAGTGGCCTAATAGGTCTAGTGGCCCTAAGTGGACTAATGGGCCTAAGTGGCCTAATGAGCATACTGGGCCTAAGTATCCAAATGGGCCTAATGCGCCTAATTGGCCTGATGGTCCTAATTGGCCAAAGTTCCCTAATGGTCCTAAGTGGCCAAACAGGTCTAAGTGGTCGAATGAAACTAATGGGAATAATGCGCCTAATGGGCCCAATGTGTCGAATGGTCCTAATAGGCCCAATGGGCCTAAGTGGCCATATGGGCCGAATTGGATGAATAGGCCTAGTGGGCCGAATCTGACCAATGTGTCGAATGGGCCTAAGTGGACTAATGGGACAATGGGCCTATGTGGCCTAAGTGGCCTAATGGGCCTAAGTGGCCTAATGGGCCTAAGTGGCATAATGGGTCTAATGGGCTGAATGGGCCTAATGGGCCCCATGGGCCTAAGTGGACTTATGGGCCTAAGCGGCATAATGGGCCTAAGTGGCCTAATGGGCCTAATGGGACTAAGTGTCCTAAGTGTCCTTAATCGGCCTAATCGAACAAATGGGCCTAATGGGCATAATGAGCCCAAGTGTCCTAATTGGTCGAATGGGCTTAATGGGCCTAGTTTGCCTAAGTGGACTAATGGGCCTAAAGGACCTTAGTGGACTAATTATTCTAATGGGCCTAAGTGGACTAATGGGATTAATGGGATTAATGGGCCTTGGGGCCAAATGGGCCAAATGGGACTAAGTGATCTAATGGGCCTAAGCTACATAACCAGCCTAATGGGATTAATGGGCCTAATGAGACAAAGTGTCCTAATGGTCCTAATGGTCCTAATGGGTCTAAGTGGCCTAAGTGGCCTAATCGATCTAATCGACCGAATGGACCAAATGGGCCTAGGTGGCATAATGAGCCTAATTGTTCTAATGGGTTTAATGGGTCGAAGTGGATGAATGGGCCTAATGGAAATAATGGGTCTAAGTGGCCTAAGTTGCTTAAGGGGCCTAATGGGGCTATTGGTTCTAATGGGCCTAAGTGGCCTAATGGGCCTAACGTGCCTAAGTGGCCTAATGGTTCTAATGGGTCTAAGTGGCCTAATGGTTTGAAGTGGTTGAATGGGCCTAATGGACGTAATGGGCCTAAGTGGCATAAGTGGATTAATGGGCCTAATGGGTTGAATGGTTCTAACATGGCTAAGTGGCCAAATGGTCCTAATGGGCATAATGGGTCTAAGTGGCCTAAGTGGCCTAATTGACCTAATCGACTGAATGAGCCAAATGGGAATAAGCGGCCTAATGGTGCTAATGGTCATAATGGTCCTAATGGGTCTATGTGACCCAGGTGGCCTAATCAGCTTAATCAACTGAATGGGCCTAAAGGGTCTTATGGGCATTAGTGGCCGATTGGGCCTAAGTGGTCGAATGGGCCTATTAGGCCAAATTGGCCTAGTTGGGCTAATGGGCGTAAGTGGCCGAATGGGCCTAAGTGGATTAATGGGCCTAGTGGGCCTAAGTGGTCAAATGGGACTAATGGGCCTAATTGGCATAATGAGCCTAATTGGCGTAAGTGGACTAATGGGCCTAAGTGGCCTAACGTGCCTAGTGGGCCTAACTAGCCGAATGGGCTTAATGCGCCTAATGGACCTAATGGGCCCAATGGGCAGAATGGGCCCAATTGGTACAATGGGCCTAAGTGGCCTTTTGGTCCTAATGGGCCTAATGGTTCTAATGGGCCTTATGGGTCTAATGGGATTAATGGTTCTAATGGGTCTTATGGGCCTAATGGGCGTAATTGGCCGAAGTGGCCTAATCGTCCTTGTGGGCCTAACTGGATGAGTGGGAAAAATGGGCCTAAGTGGCCCAATATGCCTAAGTTTCCCAATGGGCCTAATGGGCCTAAGTGGCCTAATGGTCCTAATGGGAATAAGTGGCCAAATAGGCTGAATGGGCCTAAGTGGCCCAATGGGGATAATGGGCCTAATGGACCTAAGTGGGCTGATGGGTCCAATGGCCCTTAGTGGCCTCATGGGCCTAAAGGGCCTTAGTGGCATAATGGGCCTCAGTGGGATCATGGGACTAATGGGTCTAATGGGACTAAATTGACTAAGTGGACTAATGGGTCTAATGTTCCTTTATGGGATGAATGAGAATAATGGGTCTAGTGGGCCTAAAGGGCCTAAGTAGTCGAATGGGCCCAAGTGGCCCAATGGGCCTAATGGGGCGAATGTGCCTAGTACTGAAATGGTCCAATTGAGCCTAATGGGCCTAAGTTACTTAATGGGTGTAATGAGCCTAAGTGGTATAATGGGTTTAATGGGCCTAAGTGCCATAATGGGCCTAATGGGCCTAAATGGCCTCAGCTGCCTAATGGACCTAAGGGGCCTAAGTGGCCTAATGGTTTCAATGGGCCTAAGTGAACTAATGGGCCTAATGGGTCGAAGTGGCCTAATGGGCCTAAGTGGACTAATGGGTTGAGTGGGCCTAGTGAGCCTATGTGGCTGAATGGGCCTAATGAGCCTACGTGGATGAAGTGGCCTAATGGGATTAATGGCCCTATATGGTTTAAGTGGACTAATGGGAAAAATGGGTCTAATTGGCCTAATGGGCCTAATGGATCAAATGGACGAATGGGTTTAATGGGCCTAATGGGCCTAATTGGCCTAAGTGGCCAAATGAGACTAAGTTTCCTAATGGTCAAAAGTTGCCTAATCAGCCTAATGGGATTAATAGGACAAATGGGCCAAATGGGCCTTAGTGGCCTAATGGGACGAATGGTCCTAATTGGCCTAAGTGTCCAAATAGTTCTAATGGACCTAATTGGCCTAAGGGGCCTAATGGGCCAAAGTTGCATAGTCGACCTAATGGGATTAATTGGCCTAGTGGGCCTAATGGGCCTCAATGGATGATTGGGACTAATGGGCCTTAGTGGCCTAATGGGTCTTAGTGGCCTAATGGGCCTAATGGACCGAAGTGGCCTAATGGGTGAAGTGACCTGATTGGCCTAATGGGCCTAAGTGGCCCAATAGGCCTAAGTGGATTAATGGACCTAAGTGGCCTAATGGGCCTAATGGTCCTAATGTGCCTAAGTGGCCTAATGGGTCTAATGGGTCTAAGTGGTCGAATGGGCCAAAGTGGCCAAATGGGCCTAATGGACATAATGGGCCTAAGTGGCCTAAGTGGCTTAATGGGCCTAATTGGCCTAAGTGGCCTAATGGGACTAGGTGACATAAGTGTCCTAATGGTACTAATGTTCCTAAGTGGGATAATGGGCCTTAGTGGCCTAATGGACCTAAGTGGCCTAATGGGCCTGAGTGGCCTAATGGGACCAATGGGCCTCAGAGACCTAATGGGCCTAAGTGACCTAAGTACCTTAATGGGACTGAGTGGCCTAATGGGCCTAATGGGACTCAGTGGCCTAATGGGCCTAATTATCCCAAGTGGCCTAAGTGGTCGAATGGGCCTAATGGGCATAATGGGCCTATATTTGCAAATGAGACGAATGAACCTAAGTGGCCAAATGGGCCTAATAGTCCTCATTGTCCTAATGATCCAAATGGGACTAAGTGTCCTAATGAGACTAATTGGCCAAAGTGGCCTAATAAGATGAATATAGAGAATCGTATGGAGCAGAATCATATTGGCAAAATCGTATTGGGAAGAATCGTATCTGGGAGAATCGTACTCTGAGGAATCAGACTGGGAAAATCGTACTGGGAAAATCAAACTTGGTTTTTTTCTGAACAAAGTTTATGAATTTCTTACCATCTTCTAGTTAAGAAATTTAAGAAGTGTTTTCAATTGAATGCATTTTTTGTTTTGAATAGAAGAACAGGTAACATGAGTTTTTACACAATCATTTTGTTGCCCTATTTGTGCTAAGAGGTTACACACACACTATTATATTTTTTACATAGTGCTACACGAGTGAAAGGGTATATACTACTTGTTGTAATCCAATGATTGTTTTCTTGTGGATTGTGTGGTATTGGATCACTTCTATACCATACCAAGGACGTATTTGTTCTTATTGAATAGTGAATCTTGTAAATACTTGTATTTCTATGGATTTGTGTTTGAATTGTTTTAAGTAGGGAATAAAATATTTAATAGGAGATGGAGGTTGTTTAAATTGAAAATAAACATAAGAGAAAAAATTATCACCGATTCACCCCTCCCCCTCTCAGGGATACAATCATCCATTGGGCACTTTCAAAACTCCTAATGGGACCAAGGGACCTAATGGGATTAATGGTACTAACTGTCATAGTGGGACTAATGGTCCTAAGTGGTTGAATGGGATTAACTAGCCTAAGTGTCCTAATGAACCTAATGGAACTAATGGGACTAACTGGCCTGAGGGGCCTAATGGTCCTAATGGGCCAACTATGCCTAACTGGCCTAAGTTTCCTAATAGGCCGAATAGGCCTAAGTGGCCTAATGGGTCGAGTGTGTCTAATGGGAATAACATTCCTAAGTGAACTAATGGGCCCAATGGGTCAAATGGTCTCAACTAGCCTAGCTAGCCTAACTATCCAAATAGGCCCAATGGCCCTAAGGGGCCTAAGTGGCCTAATGGGCCTAACTGGCTTAAGTGTTGGCCCAATGGGCCTAGTGGGTCTAATTGGACTAAGTGGACTAACTTTCGCAATGGGACCAATGAGTATAATGGGCCTAACTATTTTAATTGACCTAATGGGCCTAATGGGCCTAATTGGACTAATAGGACGAATGAGCCTAACTTGCCTAACTTGTATAAGGGGTCCATGGGGTCTAATGAGACTAATGTGTCTAATGGGCCTAACTAGCCAAAGTGGCCTATGGGCCTAGTTGACCTAATTGGTCTAAATGGACTAAATTGGTCTAAATGGTCTAAATTACCTAATTTGCCTAAATGACCTAAAAGGAGTAATTTATATAATTGGTCTAAATGGCCTAATTGGCATAAATGCTCTAAATGACCTAATTGGTCTAATCGGCCTAAATGACCTAAATTGACCTAAATGTTCTAAATTTTCCTAAATAGCCTAATTGACCTAATTGGCTTGAATTTCCTAATTGGTACAATTGGCCTAATTTTCCTAATTGGTCTAAATGATCTAAATTGTCCTAAATGGCCTAATTGGTCTAAATGGTCTAAATTGGCCTAAATGGCCTAATTGGAATAAATTGACTAAATTTCCTAATTTAACTAATTGAACTAAATGGTCTAAATGACTTAAATTGGACTAAATGGCCTAAATGGCCAAAATTGGCCTGACTGTCCCAATTGGCCTAAAATGCCTAAATTGTATAATTAGTCTAATTGGCCTAAATGGTTTAAATTGGACTAATCGGATTAAATGGCCTAATCATCCTAATTGGACAAATTGGTCTAAATTCTCTAAATTGGCCTAAATGACAAAATTGACATAATTGGCCTAAATGGTCTAAATTGGCCTAAATAGCCTAAATGAACTGAATTGGCTGAAATTGCCTAATTAGTCTAAATGACCTAAATTGGACTAATTGGAATAAATGAACTAAATTTCCTAATTGTAAAATTAGTTTAATTGAACTAATTGGATTAATTGGCCTAAATTGGCCTAAATGGCTTGAATATTCTAATTGGCCTAAATGTCCTTAAGAGCCCAAATTGTCCTAATTAGTATGAATTGGTCTCATTTTCCTAAATGGCCTAAATTTTCCTAAATAGACTAATCAGTCTAAATGGCCTAAATGGCCTAATTGTAAAAATTATCCTAAATGACCTAAATTGGCCTAAATTACCAAATGGGCCTAATGGTCCAATGGGTCGAATGGGCCTTAGTGGCCTAAGTGGCCGAATGGTACTAATGGGTCTAATGGGATTAAGTGGACTAATGGGCCTAATGGGTATAAGTGGAATAATCAGACTAATGGGATCATTGGGCTTAAGTGGCCTAATGGCTCTAATGGTCCCAATGGGCATAATAGGTATAGTGGGTCCATTGGTCAAAAGTGGCCTAATGGGCCTAAGTGGCCTAATAGGCCTTAGTGGAATAATGGGTTGAATGGGAATATTGGGCCTAAGTTTCTTAATGGTACTATTGGTCATTAGTGTACTAATTGTCCCATTAAGTCCAATTCGACCTAATAGGCCTAATGGGGTTAATTGGTCGAATGGGATAGCTGGGCCTAAGTGGCTTGATGGGCCTAATGGTCCTAATGGTCATAATGGACATAATGGACCTAAGTGGCCTAATGAGACCATTATGGTTAATTCATCCTAATGGATGAATTGGCCTAATGGACTTAATGGGCCTAATAGGCCCAATAGGCCTAATGGGTCTAAGGGGACTAATGGGCCTAAGTGGACGAATGAGACTAAGTGGCCTAATGCACCTAATGGGGCTAAGTGTCCAAATGGGCCTAATGGTCCTAATGGGTATAAGGGAACTAATGGGCCTCAGTGGCCTAAGTGACCTAATTGGCCTAATGGGCCTATTGGGCCTAAGTGACCTAATGAGCCTAATGGGCCTATTGATCTAATTGTCCTAATGATCTTAAGGGGCCCAATGGGTCTATTGAGTATAAGGGGATTGATGGGCCTAAGTGGCCTAAGGGCCCTATGTAGCCTAAGTGACCTAATAGGTCGAATGGGACTATTGGTCCTAAGTGACCTAATGGGCCTAATGGCTCAATTGTCCAAATGGGCCTAAGGGGCCTAATGGGCCCAATGGTCCTAATGGGTCTAAGGGGCCTAATGGGCCTAAGTGGCCTAATGGAATATGTGACCTAATAGGCATATTGAGCCTATTGGGCCTAAGTGGTCCAATGGTACCAATGGTCTTGATGGGCCTAATGGGACCATTGCGGATAATTCAACGTAATGGTTCCAATGGGCCTAAGTGTCCTAATGGGTTGAAGTGGCCCAAGTTGTCTAATGGGCCTACTGGGTCCAATGGATCTAAGTAGCCTAGGTTTCCTAATGGATCTAATGGGTCCAATGGGTATAAGTGGCCTAATGGACCTAAGTGACCTAAGTTGACTAATGGCTATAATGGGTCCAATGGGTCTAAGTGGCCTAATGGGCCGAAGTGGACTAATTTTCCTAATAGGCCTAATGGGTACAATGGGTATAAGTGGTCGAATGGGAATAATTGGCCTAAGTTTCCTAATGAGCCTAATGGGAATAATGGTTCTGATGGTTTTAATGGGCCTAAGTGGCCTAATCGGCCTAATGGGTCTAACATGCCTAATTGGATGAATGCATGGAATGGGACTAAGTGGCTTAATGGTATGAATAGGTCTAATGGGCCTAAGTGGCCTAATTTCTTAAGTGGACTAATGGGCCTAAGTGACCAAAGTTTCCTAATGGGCCTGATGGTCCGGATGGGTCCAATGGGCCTAAGTGGCATAATGGGCCTAAGTGGCATAATGGGCCTAAATAGCCTAAGTTTCCTAATGGTACCAATGGGTCTAATGGGCCTAATGGGTCCAATTTTCCTAAGTGGCATAAGTTTCCTAATGGTCCAAAGTGTCCTAATGGTCTTAATGGGTTTAAGTGTCCGAATGGGCCTAATGGGCCTAAGTGGCTTAATTATCCTAGTGGGTCCAATGTGCCTAAGTGGAATAAGTTTCCTAATAGGCCTAAGTGGCCTGATGGTCCTAATGGCCCTTAGTTTTAAAATGGTACTAATGGGCCTAAGTGGCCTAATGGGCCTTATGGTCCTAAGTGGCCTAAGTTGGCTAATGGTCCTAATGGGTCTAATGAGAATAATGGGAATAATGGGTCTAATAGGTCTAAGTTGCCTAATGGTCCTATATAGCCTAAGTTGCCTAATGGGCCTAATGGGTCTAATGGGTCAAATGGTTCTAGCTAGCTCAATGGACCCGAGTGACCTAAATTACCTAATGGGACTAATGGGATTAAATGGTCTATTGTGCCTAAGTGGCCTAATCATCATGATGGGTCTAATGGGCCTAATGGGTTGAATGATCATAAGTGGCCTAATGGGTCGATTGGGTCAAATGGGACTAAGTGGCCTAATAGGCCTAAGTGGCCAAATTTTCCTAATGGGCCTCATTATTCCAATGGGCCTAAGTGGATTCGGTATGAAGTAAGTGTTTATTTTGATGAAGTATTGGAGTTTGCTGACTATGATAAAATTAAATGTGATTATGCTTTAGTGATTCGTATTTCATAAATCATAAGTTCATTGGAGAACTTACAATTAAAGATTGATGAAATAAAGGGGAAATGTGGTATTCCAAATCATATCCAAATTTATCATATCTAGGTGGAAGAGAAGAAATAGATGAAGCCAATTGAAAATGAATTGTACCCAGTGCAATCAGATTTGGGATGAGAAGGAAAGAAATAAGGAACTGAGGATCGTAATCAAAATGATCGTACCCAGAATGATCACTATCAGGCACTTTAGCATATGATTATCCATCGTATGGATAAGAAAACGTTCATACCTAGAATGATTATACTCAATATTCAGAAGAAAAAGATCATACCCTGTATGATCGTATTCATGCCAACTGTTCTTAGAAAGATCGTACTCTAGACAATCATATTCAGAGAAGGAATTTCTTGAGGCTTATTATTGAAAAGAGAAGGATATGATGAGAACAAAAATGTATTCAACCATTTCAAAAGGTTTTAATTACTTTTTAGGTTTCAATTAGGTCAAGAGTCATTGTATCAGAGTGGAATTTTTTTATATTTTCAAGTGGGTCAAGAGAAGAAGTGAATAAGTAAAAGTGGTTTGAAAGTAAATTTTGTTGTATGTGCAATTGATGGGGAGCTCCACATTAAAAATAATTATAATATTCAGCATTCATAAGGATAAGTGAAAGTTTTATAAGAATCAAGAAGCTTCGAGAAGAGTTGATGAAGTCAAAATGCACCTCAGATTTTATGGGAAATTGAGATTAGTGTGAATTTGATTAAGTGGGAAAATATTTGGGATTCCTGCCAAAGTATTTAAGGGTCACCTATAAAAGGAGAATAGTACGTTGTACTTTAGGTGGACCAATGTATTGTTCATGATAGAGAAGATCCTGGTTTTAGAGAGAAGAAGAAGTTTCTGTATTCACTTTTTTTTAACAAGTTTTGATGAATTGAAGTGAAATAGAAGAGAAAATATCACAACATTGTATTTATATGATCATCATACTCATTTTTTGTCATACTCAACTGATTTCTTTATTCGTCTTGTCAATCGTATCCGATTGATCATCGTATCGGGCTAGATTAATCAGATCTTGATTTCTATACTGGGTCTTCCGAAAGGAGGAATATTGAGAATTGAAGTAGTGTCTATTCATATCTATCACATTCTATCATAGTTATACTTTTCATATTTGGGAATATCGTACCGAGCATAATCATATTTGGAAAATTGTGTTGGGAAGAATCGTATCTAGAATAATCATACTTGGAGGAATCGGACTGGGAAAATTAGACTTGGTTTTTTTCTCAACAAAGTCCAGAAAGTTATTACCATCTTCTAGGTGAGAAATTGAAGATGTTTTTTCAATTTAATACATTTGTGGAATTGAAAATAATCATAGGTAACATGAGTTGTTACACAATCATTGAATTAATCTATTTGTGCTAATAGGGTGCACATGCACTATTGGATTGTTTACATAGTTCTACATGAGTGAAAGGGTATATCCTACTCATTGTAATCCAATGATTTTTTTCTAGTGGAAAGTGTGGTATTGGATCACTTCCATACCATACCAAGGATGTAGATATTTTTATTGAAAGTGAATCTTGCTTTTGTTCCTATGGATGTGTGTTTGAATTTTTTTTATTAGGGAATAAAATATTTAACAGGAGGCAATGGTTGTTTCATTTGAAAAGAAATGTAAGATAAAAGAGTATCACCGATTCACCCCTCCCACTCTCAGTGATACAATCATCCATTGGGAACTTTCAAGTGGCCTAATGGACCCAAGGGAGCTAATGTGCCTAATGGTCCTAACTAGCATAATGGGCCTAACAAGTCTAAGTGGTCAAATGGGCTTAATTGGCCTTAGTGGCCTAAGGTCCTAATGGACCTAATGGGCCTAACTGGCCTAAGGGGCCTATTGGGCCCAATGGGTCAACTGTGAATAACTAGCCTAAGTGTCCTAATAGGTCGAATGGGCCTAAGTGTCCTAATGGTTTGAATGGGCTTAGTGGGATTAACGATCCTAAGTGGCCTAATGGGCCCAATGGGTGGAATCAAACCAACTGGATTGATTGAACTAACTATCCTAATGGACCCATTGGGTCTAAGGGGCCTAAGTGGCAGAATGGGCCAAACTAGCATAATTATCTGTCCAATGGGCCTAATGGGTCTAATTAGCTAAAGTGGCCTAACTGGCCCAATGGGACCAATGAGCCTAATGGGCCTAATTGGCTGAATGGGCTCAATGGTCCTAATAGGACCAGTGGGTCTAACTGGACTAACATGCAAAAGGGTCCCAAGGGTCCTAATGGGACCAATGGTACAAATGGGACCAATGGACCTAATGGGTCTAACTACCCATAGTGGTCTAATGGGCCCAACTGGCCAAAGTGGCCTAATGGACCCCATGAGCCTAATGGGCCTAACTGGACAAAGTGGCACAATGGGACTAACTGGCCTAAGTGGCCTAATGAGCCTAATGGGTTGAATGGGCCTAAGTGGAAAAATGGACCTAATGAGCCTAATGGGCCTAACTAGCCAAAGTGGCCTAATGTGCCTAACTGACCTAAGTGGCCTAATGGGATGAATAATCCAAAGTGGCATAATGGAGTGAATGAGCCTAAGTAGCCCAATGGGATGAATGGGTCTAATTGGCCCAATGGGCCGAATGGGATTAATAGTCCAAAAGGGAATAATGGGCCTGAGTGGCAAATGGTCCTACGTGGCCTAATGGGACTAATGGGACTAAATGGATGAAGGGGATTAATGGTTCTAATGGTCTTAATGGGCCTAAGTGAAAAAATGGTCCTAATGGGCCTAATGTGCATAATGGTCCCAAGTGGCCTAATAGGCCTTAGTGGCCTACTGGGCCTAACGTTCCTAAGTAGCGTAATAGTCCTAATGGGCCTAAGTGGACTAATAAGACTAAGTGACCTAGTGTGACTAATGAGAATAATGGGACTAAGTGGCCTAAATGGCCTAAGTGGTCTAAGTGGCCAAGCAGGCCTAATGGGCCTAAGTGGCCTAATAGGCCTAAGTGGCCTAATGGATATAAGTTTCCTAATGGACCTAAGTGGTCTAAGTATCCTAATGTTACTAATGGGATACTAGGCCTCAGTGTCCTAATGGGACTAAGTGGCCTAATGGGCCTAAGTGGACTAATGGGCCTAATGGGCCTAATAGGCCTAAGTGGCCTAATGGGACTAAGGGGCCTAATGGACATAATTTAAATAATGTGCCTAAGGGGCCTAAGTGGCCTCATGGGCCTAAGCGGCCTAAGTGGCCTAAGTGGCCTAAGTGGCCTAAGTGGCCTATGTGGCCTATGTGGCCTATGTAGCCTAAGTGGCCTAAATGGTCTAATGGGCCAAAGTGGATTGATTGGCCTAAATGGATTAATTGGAAAATATGGACTTAATTTTACTAAATGGACTAATTGACCTAATTTTTTTAATTGGGCTAAATGGCCTAAATTAGCCTAAATGGACTAAATTGGCCTAATGGACCTAATTGGTCTAAATGGCCTACATTGGTCTAAATGGTCTAAATGGCCAAATTGGCCTAAATGACCTAAATGGCCTAATTGATATAATTTTATAAATGTCCTAATTGGCCTAAATGTCCTAAATTCCCTAATTGGTCTAATTGGCCAAAATGGCCTAAATTGACCTAAATGGCTTAAATTGGCCTAAAAGGCCTAATGGGATTAATTGGCCTGAATTGCTTAATTGGACCAATTGGTCTAATTGGCCTAATTTTCTTAATTGTTCTAAATCAGATAAATTGTCCTAAATAGCCTAATTGGCGTAAATGGCCTAAATTGGCCTAAATGGCCCAAATGGCCCAAATTAGCCTAATTGGTCTAAACGACCTAAATTGGCCTAAATTTCCTAAATTGGCCTAAATGTCCTGAATGGAAAAAATTTTCATGAATGACCTAAATTGGACTAAATGGACTAACGGGCCTAAAATTCCTAAATTTCATAATTGGCCTAATTGGAAAAATCGTCTAAATTGGCCTAATCATCCTAAATGTTCTAATCATCCTAGTTGGCCTTATTCTTATAAATTTCCTAAATTGACGTAAATGGAATAATTGACCTAACTAACCTAAATGGTCTAAATTGGCCTAAATAGCTTAAGTGACCTAAATTGGCCTAAATGACCTAAATAGGACTAAATGACATAAATGAACTAAATTTCCTAATTGTAAAATTGGCCCAATTGGACTAATTGGACTAATTGGGATAATTGGATTAATTGGACCAAATTGGCCTAAATGGCCTAAATCTTCTAATTTTCCTAAATGGCCTTAAGTGCCAAAATTGATCTAATTGGTCTAAATTAGTCTCATTGGCCTCAATGGACAAAATTGGCTAAAAATGTACTAAATGGGCTAATTAGTCTAAATGTCCAAATTGGTCAAATTGTCCTAAATGACCTAAATTGGGCTAAATTTCCTAATGGGCCTAAGGGACAAATGGGAAAAAGTGGACTAAGTGTCCTAATGGTCCTAATGGGTCTAATAGGCTTAAGCGTCCTAATGGGCCTAATGGGCTGAATGGGCCTAAGTGACCTAAGTGACCTAATTGGCCTAATGGGCCAATTGGTCCTAAGTTTCCTAATGGGTCTAATGGGCTTAATGGGATTGATAGGCCTAATGGGATGAATGGGAATATTGGGCCTAAGTGGCCTAATGGGCCTATTGGGCCTAAGTGTACTAATGGGACCATTATGTCCAATTCAACCTAATGGGCCTAATGGGATTAATGGGTTGGATGGACCAGTTGGTCCTAAGTGGCCTGATGAGCCTAATGGGACTAATGGGCCTAAGTGGCCTAATGGGCCCATTGTGGTCAATTCATCCTAATGGCCGAATTGGCATAGTGGACCTAATAGGCCTAATGGTCCCAATGGGCCGAATGGGTATAATGGGTCTAAGTGGACAAATGGGCCTAAGTGGCATAAGTGGCCTAATGTGCTGAATAGGCCTAAGTGGCCTAATAGGCCCAATGGTCCTAAGAGGTTCAATGGGCCTAATGGGTCTAAGGGGCCTAATGGATCTAAGTGGCCTGATGGGCCTAAGTGGCCTAAGTGACCTAATAGGTCTAATGGGCATGTTGGGCCTAAGTGAACTAATGGAAAAAATGGACATATTAGCCTAATTGGACTAATGGGCCTAAGGGACCTAATGGGTCCAATGGGTATATTGGGCCTATTAGGTCTAAGTGACCTAATGGGACTAAGGGGCCCAATGGGCCCAGTGAGACCAATGGTCCTAAGGGGCCTAATAGGCCTAAGTGGGATAATGGGACAAAGTGGCATAATGAGCCTATTGGGCTTATTGGTCTTAAGTGGTCCAGTGGGCCTAATGGTCCTGATTGGCCTAATGGACCCATTATGGATAATTCATCCTGATGGGTCCAATGGGCCTAAGTGGCCTAATGAGATGAAGTGGCCCAAGTTGCCTAATGGGCCTAATGGGTCTAACGGGTCCAATGGGTCTAAGTGGCTTAATGGTCCTAAGTGGCCTAAGTTGCCTAATGGGCCAAATGGGTCCAAGAGGTAGAAGTGGCCTAATGGTCCTAGGTGGCCTAAGTTGCCTAATGGGCCTAATGGGTCCAATGGGTCTAAGTGGTCGAATGGGCCTAAGTGGCCTAATCGGCCTAATGGATCTAATAGACCTAATGGGATGAATGGGTTGAATGGGCCTAAGTGACCCAATAGGCTGAATGGGTCTAATGGGACTAAGTTCCCTAATGGGCCTAAGTGGCCTAAGTTACCTAATGGTCCTGATGGGCCCGATGGGTCCAATGGGCCTAAGTGGCCTAATGGGCCAAAGTTACCTAAGTTTCCTAATGGGTCCAATGGGACTAAGTGGCCTAAATTGCCTAATGGGCCAAAGTGGCCTAATGGGATCAATGTGCCTAAGTTTCCTAATGAGCCTAATGGGCATAAGTAGCCTAATTGGCCTAATGGGTCGAATGGGCCTAAGTGTACTAAGTTTCCTAATGGTTCGAAGTGTACTAATGGAACTAATGGGCCTAAGTGGCCTAATGGGCCTAATGGGCCTAAGTGGCCTAATGGTCCTAATGGGCCTAATGAGCCTAATGGGCCTAAGTGTTCTAAGTTGACTAATGGGCCTAATGGGCCTAATTTGCCTAATGGGTCTAATAGGTCTAAGTGGCCTAATGGACCTATGTAACCTAAGTTGCCTAATGGGCCTAATGGCCTTAATGGGTCCAATGGTTCTAGGTGGCTCAATGGGCCTGAGTGGCCTAAGTTGCCTAATGGGCCTAATGGGCCAAATGGTATTAATTAGTCTAATGGGCCTTAGTGGCCTAATCAGACTAATGGGTCTAATGGGCCTAATGGTCCTAATGGATTTAATGATACTAGGTGGACTTATGGTTCAAATGGGTTGAATGGGACTATGTGACCTAAGTTTCCTAATGGGCCTGATGGTTCCAATGGGCCTAAGTGGATTCGGTATGAAAGAAGTGTTTGTTTTGATAAATAATTGGAGTTTGCTAACTATTATAAAACTAAATGTGACTATGCTTTACTTATTCATATTTCATAAATCATAAGTTGATTGGACAACTTATGATGTAATCTTTATGGAAGAAATTAGAAAAGTTGTATTCCAAATTGTATCTAGATTTATCATATCTAGGTGGAAGAGAAGAAGGTGATGATTTCAATCAAAAAGTAATTGTACCTATTGAAATCAGATTCAGGATGAGAAGTAATGAACGAAGGTATGAAGGATCTTAATCAGAATGATCTTACCCAGAATGATCATTGTCAAGTACTTTATCATCTGTTTTCCATCGTATACATAAGAAAACTTTTGAACCCAGGATGATTGAACTCGGGCTTAGGGATAAAAAGATCATACCTAGTATGATTGTATTCATGCCAACCATTATTAGAAAGATCGTACTCTAGAAAATAATATTTAGAGAATGAATTTCTTGAGGTCGATGATTGAAAAGGGATGAAAATAATGAGATCAACAATGTAGTCAACCATTTAAAAGGGTTTTAATTACTTTATAGGTTTTAATTGGGTCAAGAGTCATTGTATCATAGTGGAATTGTTTTATATTTTCATGTGTTTCAAGAGAATAAGTGAAGAAGTAAAAGTGGTTTGAAAGAAAAGTTTTCTATATGTGCAATTGAGGGGGAGATAGACATTCAAAACAATTATCATATTCAACATTAAGAAGGAGAAGTGAAGGTTTTAGAAGAATCGAGAAGCTTTGAGAAGAGTTGATGAAGTCAAAATACATCCTAGATTTTAGGGGAAATTGAGATTAGTGTGAATTTGATTAAGAGGGAAAATTTTAGGGGTTCCTACCAAAGCATCTTGAGGGTCACCTATAAAAGCCGAAAAGTACATTGTACTTGAGGTGGACCAATGTACTGTTCATGTGAGAGAAGCTTCAAGTTTTAGAGAGAAGAAGAAGTTTTTTTACTCACTTTTGTTGACTAATTTTTGATGGATTGAAGTGAAAGGGAAGATAAAAGATCACAAATTTGTATTCAACTGATCTTTATACTGAGTGTTTATTGTACTCAGTTGATTACCATATTCATCTTGTCAAACGTATTCGATTGATCATCGTATCGGGATGGATTAATCAAATTGGGATTATCGTACTGGGTCTTTTGAACTGAGGAAGATGGATAATTGAAGTGGTGTTGATTAATCTCTATCACATTCTATAAAAGTTAAATTTTACGCATTGGGGAGAATCGTACCAAGCAGAAACGTATCGGGAAAACCATATAGGGAAGAATCATATCACGGGGAATCATACTTAGAGGAATTGGACTGGGAAAATCATACTGGGAAAATTAGGCTTGGTTTTTTTCTCAACAAAGTCCATGAAGTTTTTACCATCTTCTGGGTAAGAAATTAAAGAAGTGTTTTCAATTGAATACATTTGTGGAATTGAAATGAATCACTGGTAACATGAGTTTTTACAAAATCATTGCATTTCCCTATTTGTGTTAAGAGGGTGCACACCCAAAATTGGATTGTTTACATATTACTTCATGATTGAAAGGGTATATCCTACTCATTGTAATCCAATGGTTGTTTTCTAGTGGAATGTGTGTTGTTCGATCACTTCCATACCATACCAAGGACGTAGCTATTCTTATTGAATAGTGAATCTTAATTTTGTTTCTGTGGATGTGGGTTTGAATTGTTTTTCGTAGGGAATAGAATATTTAATAGGAGGTAAAGGTTTTTTCATTTTAGAAGAAAAATAAGAGAAAAAATTATCACTAATTCACCCCCTCCCCTTCTCAGTGATACAATCATCTGTTGGGAGCTTTCATGTGGCCTAATGGGCCTAATGGTTCCAATTGGACTAATGGGCCTAATGGGACTAAGTGGTCAAATGGTCTTAATTGTCCTAAGTGGCCTAATGGGCCTAATGGACCTAATGACCTAACTGGCCTAAGGGGCATAATGGGCCCAATGGGCCAACTATGTGTAACTGGCCTAAGTGGCCTAATAGGCCAAATGGGCCTAAGTGGCCTAATGGATCGAATGGACCTAATTGGCCTAACATGCCTAAGTGGCCTAATGGATCAAATGTGACTAATGGGCCTCAGTGGCCCAATGGACCTAACCGACCTAAGTGGCCTAATAGGACTAATGGGTCGAATGTGCTTTACTAGCATAACTGTCCTAACTGGCCTAATAGGCCCAATGGGACTAAGTGGGATAATGGGACCAACAAGCATAAGTGTTGGCCCAATGGGCCTAATGGGTCAAACAGGACTAAGTGGCCCAACTGGCCCAATGGGACCAATGAGCCTAATGGGCATGACTTGCTGAATGGGCCCAAACTGGCCCAATGGACCGAATAGGATTAACTGGTCTAACTTGCATAAGAGGCCCAAGGGTCCTAATGGACCTAATGGGTCTAATGGGTCTAAATTTACAAAGTGGCCTAATGGGCCTAGTGAGCCTAATGGGCTTAACTGGCCAAAGTGGCCCAATGGTTCTAACTGACCTAAGTGGCCTAATGGGTCTAATGGGATGAATGGGCCTAAGTTTCATAATGGGCCTAATGAGCCTAATGAGCCTAACTGGTCAAAGTGGCCTATTGAGCCTAACTGGCCTAAGTGGCCTAATGGTCCTAACTAGTCTAAGTGGCCCAATGATCCAAATGGGATGAACAGGCCAAAGTGACGTAATGGGCTGAATGATCCTAAGTAGATCAATGGGATAAATGGACCTAAGTGGCCCAATGGTCCAAATAAGGTTAATGGGATGAATGGGGCTAATGGGCCTGAGTGGAAAAATGGGTCTAACTGGCCTAATGAGCCTAATGGGAATAATGGGCCTAAGTGGCCTAATGGGCCTAATGGGTCTTAGTAGCCTAATGGGCCCCAGTGGCCTAAGTGACCTAAGTGTCCTAATAGGCCTAATGGGTTGAAGTAGCATAATGGTCCTAATGGGCCTAAGTGTTCTAATGGGACTAAGTGGCCTAATGGGCCTAATGGGTCTAAGTGGCCTAATCGGCCTAAGTGGCATAAGTGGCCTAATGGGTCTAAGTGGACCAAGTGTCCTAATGGGCCTAATGAGCCTAAGTGGTCCAATGGGCCTAATGGGAATAATGGGCCATAGTGGCCTAATGGGCCTAATGGTCTTAAGTTGCCGAAGTGGACTAATAGGCCTAAGTACCCTAATGGGCCTAATGTGCCTAAGTGGCCTAATGGGCCTAAGTGGCCAAATGGGCCTAAATGGACTAATGGACCAAATGTGCTAAGTGGTTTAATAGGCCTAAGTGGCCTAATGGGCATAATGGAAAAAATGGGCCTAAGTGGTCGAAGTTGCCTAATGGGCCTAATTGGCCTAATGGGCATATGTGTCCTAATGGGCGTTAGTTGATTAATAGGCCTAATGGACGTGAGTGGCCTAATGGGACTAATGGGCCTAAGTGTCCTGATGGGCCTAATGGGCCTAATGGGCCCAAGTGGATTAAGAGGCCTAATAGGCCTAATGGGCCTAAGTGGCCTAATAACCCGAATGGACCTAAGGGGATTAATGGGACTAATGGGCCTCAAGGGCCTAATTGACCTCATGGGCCTAAGGGGACTAAGTGGCCTAATGGGACTAATGGACCTAAGTGTCCTAATGAGCCTAAGTGGGCTAATGGGCCTAAGTGGCCTAATGGGCCTAAGTGGATGAATGGGCCTAATGGGCATATTGAGCCAAAGTGGCATAAGTGGCCAAATGGTCCAAATGAGCCTAAGTGGCCAAAATGGGCATAAGTGGCCTAATGGGACTCAGTGGCCTAATGGGCCTAATGATCCTAATGAACCTTAGTGAACTAATGGGCTTAATTTCCCTAATGGGCCTAATGGGCCTAAGTGGCCTAATCGGCCTAAGTGGCCTAATGGGCCTCAATGGCCTAAGTGGCATAATGTGCCTAGTGGGCCTAAGTGGCCTAATGGGACTAATGGGTCGAAGTGGCCTAATGGGTTTGATGGACTTAATGGAACCTAGTGCCTAATGGGCCTAATGGGCATGATTAGTCTAAGGATCATAATGGGCCTCAGTGGCCAAATGGGCCTAAGTGGCCTAATGGGAGTTAGTGGCCCAATGGGCCTCAATGGTCGAATAGGCCTAAGGGGCCTAATGGTCCTAATAGGGCCAATGGAAATAATGAGGCGAAGTGGCCCAATGGGACTCATGGGCCAAAGTGCTGAAATGGGCATAATGGGCCTAAGTGGCCTAATGGGCCTCATGGGCCGAATGGTATGGGCCGAATGGGCCGAATGGGCCTCATGGGACTAATGGGCCTAAGTGGCCTAAGTGACCTAATGGGCCTCATGGCCTAAGTGAAATAATGGGCCTAGTTGTCCTAATGGGCCTGATATTCTAGATGGGTATAATGGGCCTAATGGGCCTAATGTGACTAACTGGACTAAGTGGCATAGTGGGCCTAATGGTCCTAATGGTGTTAATAGACCTAAGTGGCTAAATGGGCCTAATGGGCCTAACTGACTGAATGGGACTAATAGTCCTAAGTGGTGGAATGGGCCTTAGTGGCGGAATGGGGAAAATATGCCTAATGGGACTAAGTGGCTGAATGGGCCTAATGATATTCAAGGACCTCAAGGGACGAATCAGCCTCATGGTCCAAATGGGCCTAAGTGGCCCAATGGTCCTAAACAGCATAAGTGGCCTAATGGGCCTAATGGGCCTAAGTGGACTAATGGGCCTAGTGGGTTGAATGGGCTTAAGTGGATTAAGTGGCCTAGTGGGCCTATGTTTCCTAATGGGCGTCAGTGACTGAATGGGCCCAATGGGCGTGAGTGGCCTAATGGGCCTAATGGGCCTAAGTGGCCTAATGGGCCTAATGGGCCTAATGGGACCAAGTGAATTAAGAGGCTTAATAGGCATAATGGGCCTAAGTGGCCTAATGCCCTGAATGGGCCTAAGGGGCCTAATGGGCCTAATTGGCCTCATGGGTCTAAGGGGCTGAAGTGGCCTAATGGGACTACTAGACCAAAGTGGCCTAATGAGCCTAAGTGGACTAATGAGCCAAACTCCCCTAATGGGCCTAAGTAGCCTAATGGGCCTAAGTGGCCTAATGGGCCTAATGGGCATATTGGGCCAAAGTGGCCAAAGTGGCCAAATGGGCCAAATGAGCCTAAGTGACCAAATGGGCCTAAGTGGCCTAATGGGCCTCAGTGGACTAATGAGCCTAATGGGCCTAATGGTACTAAGTGGAATAATGGTCCTAATGGTCCTAATGGGTCTAAGTGGCCTAATTGGTCTAAGTTTCCTAATGGGCCTCAGTGGCCTAAGTGGCATAATGTGCCTTGTGGGCCTAAGTGGCCTAATGGGCCTAATGAGTCGAAGTGGCCTAATGGGCCTGATGGGTTGAATGGGACCTAGTGCCTAATGGGCCTAATGGGCATGATCAACCTCAAGATCATAATGGGCCCCAGTGGCCTAATGGGACTCAGTGGCCCAATGGTCCTCATTGGTCGAATGGGCCTAAGGGGTATAATGGTCCTAATAGGGACAATGGGCATAATGAGGCGAAGTGGCCCAATGGGCCTCATGGGACAAAGTGGCGAAATGGGTATAATGGGCCTAAGTGGCCTAATGGGCCTCATGGACCTAATGAGCCTAAGTGGCCTAAGTGACCTAATGGGCCTCATGGCCTAAGTGGACTAATGGGCCTAGTGGGACTAATGGGCCTAATACTCTAGATGTTTGTAATAAGCTTAATGGTCTTAATAGGCCTAATGTTCCTAACTAGCCTAAGTGGCTTAATGGGCCTAATGGTTCAAATGGTGTTAATGGACCTAAGTGGCTAAATGGGACCAATGGGCCTAAGTGGCTAAATGGGACTAATGGGCATAAGTGGAGGAATGGGACGAAGTGGCGGAATGGGGCGAATAAGACTAATGGGCCTAAGTGGCTGAATGGTCCTGATGATCCTAATGGGATTCAGGGGCCTCAAGGGATGAATCAGACTCATGGTCCAAATGGGTCTAAGTGGCCTCATGGGCCCAATGGGCCTAATCAGCATAAGTGGCCTAATGGTCCTAATGGGAATAATGGGACTAATGGGCCTAATGGTCCTTCTAAGCCTAAGTGGTCTAATGGGCCTAGTGGGATGAATGGGCTTAAGTGGATTAAGTGGCCTAATGGGCCTATGTGGCTTAAAAGACCTAGTGGGCCTAAAGGGAAAAATGGGCCAAATGGGACTAATGGGCCTAAGTGGACTGATGGCCTTTATGGGCCTCTTGGTCCTAATGGTATGAATGGGCCTAGTGGGCCGAAGTAGCATCATGGTCCCAATAGGCCTAATGGTCCTAATGGGCCTAATGTACCTAGTGAGTTTAAGTGGCCAAATGGGCCTTATGGGCCTAATGGGCCTTATGGGGACAAGGACCCATGTTCCCTAAGTGTCTTAATGGGCCTAAGTGGCCTAATGGGCCTAATGGGCCTAATGGTCCTAATGGGATTAATGGCCTAAAGGGCCTAATGGGCCTAATGGGCCTAAGGGGCCTAAAGGGCCTAAAGGGCCTAATAGGCCTAATGTTTTGAGTAGGCCTAATTAGCACGATGGGCCTAATGGGGCTCATGGGCCTAATGGGAATCATGGTACTAAGTTCCCTCATGGGCCCAATGGATATAATGGGCTTAGTGGGCCTAAGTGGCCTAAGTGGGCATAATGGTCCGAATGGGCCTAAGTGGCCTAATGGTCATAATGGACCCAATTGGACTCATGGGCCTAAGGGACCTAATGGGTTGAGTGCGCCTGATGGAACTAATGGGACTAATGGGATGGATGGGACTAGTGGTCCCAATGGGACTAATGGGCATAAGTGGCCTAATGGGCCTAAGTGGGCCTAACGGGATTAATGAGCCTAATGAAACTAATGGGCCCAAGTTTCTTGATGGGTCTAATGGACCTCATGGGCCTAAGTTACCTCATGGACCCAGTGGACCTAATGGGCCTGAGTTTCCTAATGGGCCTCCGGCCGAATGGGCCTAATGGGACTCATAGGCCTCATGGGTGGAATGCACCTCATGGGCCTAAGGGGTCTAATGGGCCTAATGGACCTGATGAGACCAGTGGGCCCGATGGGCCTAATGGGCCTAATGGTCCTATATAGCCAAATTGGCCTAAGTGACCTGATGGGCCTAGTGGGCCTAATGGGGCTAATGTGCATAATAGACCTAATTGGCCTAAGTAACCTAAGTGGCCCAATTAGGCTAATCGACTGAATGGAACTAATGGGCCTAAGTGGACTAAGTGGATTAATGGGCCTAATTCTCCTAGTGGGACTAATGGGTTTAATGGGCCTAATGGGACTAAGCGTTCTATGGGCCTAATGGTCCTACATGGACTAATGGACCTGAGTGGCCTAATCGGGCTAATTGGCTGAATGGGCCTAATGGGCCTAAGTGGCCTAAGTGGATTAATGAGCATAATGGTCTTAATGGGCCTAAGTGTCCTAACATGCCTAATGGGACTAAGTGGCCTAATGGGACGAATGAGCCTAATGGGCCTAAGTGGCCTAAGTGTCACAATCAGCTCAATTGGAAGAATAAGACTAATGAACCTAATGGGCCTAAGTGACCTAATGGTCTTAATTATCTTAATGGGCTTAATGGGTCTAATGATCCTAAGGACTAAGTGTCGTAAGTGTCCTAATGGGCCTAATGAGCATAATGGGCCTAAGTATCCTAAGTTCTCTAATTAGAATAATCAGCTGAATGTTTCTAATGGGCCTAAATGGCCTAATGGGCCTAATGGACCTATGTGGCCTAATGGTCCTAAAGGGCCTAATGGGATAAAGTGGACTAATGGACCAAAGTGGATGAATGGGCCTAAGTGGCCTAATGGGGCTAATGGGCCTAAGTGGCATAACGAGCCTAAGTGGCCAAATGGGACTAATGGGCCTAAGTGGCCAAATGGTCTTAAGTGGCCCAATGGGTCAAATGAGCATAATGGGTGTAAGTGGCATAATGGGAATAATTTTTCTAATGGGCCAAAGTGCCCTAATGGGATTAATGGGACCAAGTGGCCGAATGATCCAAATGGGCTTTAGTGGCCTAAATGGCCTAATGGGCCGAGTGGGCCTAAGTGGCGAAATGGGCCTGATGGGCCTAAGTGGCCTAAGGAACCTGATGGGCCTAATGGGCCTAAGTGGACTAAGTATCCTAATCGGCCTAATCAACTGAATGGGACTAATGGGACTAATGGGCCCAATGGGCCTAATGCCTAAGTGGCGTAAGTGGAATAATGGGCCTAATGGGCATAATGGGCCTAAGTGGACTAAGTGGTATAATCAGTCTAATCGGATGAATGGGCCTAATGATTCTAAGTGGCTTAATGGGCCTATGTGGCTAAACATACCTAATGAGGCTACGTTGCCTAATCGGCCTAATCAACCGAATGTGCCTAATGGGAATAAGTGTCTTAATGGGTATAGTGGCCTAATCTGCCTAATCGACCAAATGGGCCTAAGTAGCCTAATTGTTCTAATCGACCGAATGGGCATATGTGGCCTAATCGGCCTAATTGATCAAATGGGCCTAATGGGAATAATGGACCTAAGTTGCCCAATGGGCCTAATGGGTCTAAGTGGCCAAGGTGTCTAAATCATCTTAATTGATCGAATGGGACTAATGGGCCTTAGTTGGTGAATGGGCCTAATCGACCTAATGGGACTAGTGGGCCTTGGGGGACTAATGGGTCTAAGTAGCCTAATTGGCATAATCGATCGAATGGGACTAATGTGCCTTATAGGGCTAAGTGGATGATTGGGACTAATTGGCCTAAGTGGTCGAATGGGCCTAATGTGCTAAATTGGCCTAATGGGTGTAAGTGGCCTAATGGGATTAATGGGCCAAAGTGGCCTAATGGGCCTAAGTGATCGATTGGGCCTAAGTGGACGAATGGGCCTAATTGTCCTATTGGGAGCAGTGGGCCTAATGGGAGTAGGTTTCCTAATGGGCCTAAGTGGCCTAATGGGTGTGAGTTTCTTAATGGTCCTAGGTGGCCTAATGGGCCTAGTTGTCCTAAGTGGTCGAATGGGTCGAATGGGACTAATGGGCCGAATGGGCTGAATGGGTCGAATGGGCATAAAGGGCCTAAAGGGCCTAATGGCCCTAATGGGACTAATTTTCCTAATGGACCTAACTAGCCTAATGGTCCAATGGGACTAAGTGGCCTAATGGGACTAATGGGCCTACTAGGCCTAAGTAGCTTAAGTGGCCAAATCGGACTAATCGAACGAATGAGACTAATGGACCGAATGGGCTTAATTGGCATAATGATCCTAATAGGCCTAAGTGGTTGAATGATCCTGATGGGCTGAATTGGCCTATTGGGCCTCATGGGCCTAAGTGGCCTAATGGGCTTCATGGGCCTAAGTGGCCTAAGGGGGCTAATGGGCCTAATGGGCCTAAGTTACTTAATGGGTCTCATGGGTCTAAGAGGCCTTATGAGATTAATGGTCCCAAGGAGGCTAAGTGTCCTAATGGTCCTAAGGGCCTAATGGGATTAATGAGCTTAACGAGCCTAGGTGCTAGATGGGTCAAATGGGTCAAATGGGCCTAAGTGGCCTAATGGGCCTAAGGGGATGAATGGGACTAATTGTCCAAAGTGAACTAATTGGACTAAGTGGCCTAATGGGATAGAGTTTCCTAATCAGCCTAATGAGCTTAATGGGCTTAATCGGCCTAAGTGGCCTAATGGACCTAATGGGGCCAATGGACCAAATTGGCCTAAGTTTCCTAATGGGGATAATGGGCCAAAATGGCCTAATGGACCACTGTTTCCTAATCGTACTAATGGGATTAATTTTCATAATGGGCCTCAGTGGCCTAATGGGCTTAATGGTCCAAGTGGTCCTAAGTGTCCTAATGGGCCTAATGGGGCTTCGTGGCCTAATCAGACTAATGGGATTAAGGGGCCTAATGGGAATAAGTGGCCTAATGGTATTAATGGACTTAACGAGCCTAGGGGACAAATGTGCCTAATGGGATGAATGGGCCTAATGGGATGAATGGGTATAATGGGACGAATGGGCCTAATTAGCCTAAGTTGCCTAATCAGATGAATGGGCATAATGGGCATAAGTTTCCTAATCAGCCAAATGGGATTAATGGGCCTAATGGGCCTAAGTGGCCTAAGTGGCCTAATCACCCTAATCGACCAAATGGGCCTAATCGACCGAATGGTTCTAATGGGCCTAATGGACCTAATGGGATTAATGGGGCTAATGGGCCTAATTGGTCGAAGTGGCCTAAGTGGCCTAATCGGCCTAATCGACCGAATGAGCCTAATGTACCTTATGGGACTAAGTGGTCGAATGGGCATAATGGGACAAGTTAGCCTAGTGAGGGTAATTGTCCAAATGGGCCTAAGTGGCCAAATGGGCTAAAGTGGCATAATGGTCCTAATGGGCGTACATGGCATAATGGGCCTAAGTGTCTTAATGGGCCTAGTTGGCCTAAGTGGTCGAATGAGCCTAATGCGCCTAATATTCCTAATGGGACTAATTGGAATAAGTGGCCTAATGGGCCTAATGGGCCTAAGTGGCCTAATGGGCCTAAGTGATGGAATGGGCCTAATGGACCTAATGCACCTAATGCACCTAATGGGCCTAATGGTCCTAATGGGCCTAATGAGCCTAATGGGCCTAATGGTAATAAGTGGGCTAATGGGCCTAGGTGGCCTAATCAGTCAAATGGGCTTAATGGGCCTAGTTGGACTAAGTGGTGGAATAGACCTAAGTGGCCCAATATCCCTAGTGGGCCTAATGTCCTAATAGGCCTAAGTGGCCCAATGGGCCCAATGGTCATAATGGTCCTATGTGTCATAAGTGGCCTGATGGGCCTATGTGGTCTAATGGGACTTAGTGGCATAAGTTTCCTAATGGTCCAAATGGGCCTAATGTGCCTGGTTGGCCTAATGGGCCTAAGTGGCCTAATCAACCTAAGTGGCCTAATGGGCCTTATGGGCATAATGGGCCTAGTGGGCCCAAGTGGCCTAATAGGCCTAATGGGATTTAGCGAGCAAATCGGGCTAATGGGCCTAAGTAACCTAATGGGCCTAAGTGGCCTAATGGGATTAATGGGATTAACGGGCCTAGGTTCCAAATGGTCCTAATGGGATGAATCGACCTAATGGGATGAATGGGTCGAATGGGCCTAATTAGCCTAAGTGGCCTAATGGGCCGAATGGGCCTAATGGGGACAAAGTGGCCTAATGGGCCTAAGTTTCCTAATCGGTCTAATGGTCTTAATGGTCCTAAGGGGCCTAATGGGCCTAAGTGTCCTAATGGGCCTAAGTGGTCTAATGGGCTAAGTGGACGAATAAGCCTAAGTGGCCCAATGGGTCTAATGAGCCTAAGTGGTCTAAGTGGCCTAATGGGCCTAATGGGAGTAAGTGTCCAAATGGGCCTAATGGGCCTAAGTGGACCAATGGGCCTAATGGGATTAATGGGCCTAAGTGGACTAATATGCCTAATGTGCCTCAGTGGACTCATGGGCCTAAAGGGCCTTAGTGGCATAATGGACCTCAATGGCCTCATGGGACTAATGGGTCTCACGGGTCTAAATGGACTAAGTGGACTAATGGGCCAAATGGGCCTAATGGGATGAATGTGCATAATGGGCCTAGTGAGCCTAATGGGAATAAGTTGCTGAATGAGCCTAAGTGGACCAATGGGCCTAATTTGATGAATGGTTCTAGTGTCCAAATGGGCCGAAGTTTCCTAATGGGTGTAATGGGTCTAAGTGGCCTAATGGCCCAAAGTGCCACAATGGGCCTCAGTGGCCTAAGTGGCCTAATGAGCCAAATGGGCCAAAGTGGCCTAATGTGCTGAATGGAACAAAGGGGCCTAATGTGCCTAATGGATCAAAGTGGCCTAATAGGCCTAATGGGCATAAGTTGCCTAATGGGACGAGTGGGCCTAATGCACCAAAGTGGAAAAATGGGGCTAATTGGTATAAGTAGCCTAATGGGCCGAATGGACCTATTGAGCCCAGTGGGGCCTAATGGGCCTTAGTGGCCTAATGGGACTAAGTGGCCTAATGGGTCAAATGGGTCTATGTGGCCTAATGGCCAGAATGGGCCTAATGCACTTAGTGGGCCTAATGGACCTAAGTGGCCTAATGGGCCTAACGAGCCTAAGTGGATTAAGTGGCCTAATTGTCCAAATGGTCCTAAGTGTCCTAATGGGCCTAAGTGGCCTAATGGGCCTAATGGGCATAATGGGCCTAAGTGGCCTAACGGGATGAATGGGCATAATTGGCCAAAGTGGTCTAATGGGACTAATTGGCATAATTGGCCTAATGGTCCTAATGGGCCTAAGTGGATGAATGGTCCTATTTGGTCTAAGTGGCCTAATGGGCATAAGGGGCCTAAGGGGCCTGATGGGCATAACGGGCCTCATGGGCCTAAGTGGCATCATGGGCCTTATGGGCCTAAGTGGCCAAATGAGCCTAATGGGCTTAATAGACATAGTGGGATGAATGGGATTAATGGGACTTGGTGCCAAATGTGTCTAATGGGTCGAATGGACCTAATGGGTCAAATGGGACTAATGGGCCTAAGTGGCCTATTGAGCCTAATGGGCCTAAGTGGCATAATTGACCTAATTGGATTAATAGGCCTAATGGGCCTAAGGGGTGTAATGGACCAAAGTGGACTAATGGGCATATAAGGGGCCTAATGGGATTAAGTTCCCTAATGAACCTAGGTGTCCTAATGTGATTAATGGGTTTACAAGCCTAGGGGCTAAATGGGATGAATGGGCCTAATTAGCCTAACTGTCCCAATGGGCCAAAGTTGCCTGATCGGTCTAATGGGATTAAAATGCCTAATGGTCCTAATAGGCCTAAGTGGCCTAATGGGCCAAATGGGCCTAATTGATCTAAGTGGACTATTGGGCGGCATGGTCCTAATGGGCCTAAGAATCCTAATGGGCCAAAGTTTCATAATTGACCTAAAGAGCGTAATTGGCCTAATGGGCCTAATGGTTCGAGTGGTCCTAAGTGTCCTAATCAGTCTAATGGGATTAATGGGCCTAGTGGACTTATGTTTCCTAATGGTACTAATGTGCCTTAGTGGCCTAATCGGACTAATGTGCCTATGTGGCCTAATGTGCATAAGTGGACTAATGGGCATAATGGGCATAACGGGCCTAGGGGCCAAATGGACCTAATGGGATGAATGGGCCTAATAAGCTAAATGGGCCTAATTAACCTAAGTGGACTAATGAGACTAATGGGACTAATGAGCCTAATGTGACTAAGTTTCCTAATCGGCCTAATGGGATTAATGGGCCTACAGGGCCTAAGGGTCCTAATGGGTCTAATGGGCCTAATTGGCCAAAGTGGACTCATCGACCTAATGGGATTAATGAACCAAGTGGTCCTATGTGGCTGAATGGCCCTAATGGTCCTCAGTGGCCTAATCGTCCTAATGGGCTGAAGTGGCCGAATTGGTCGAATGGGATAAGCGGCCTAATGGTCCTAAGTGGCATAATGCAGCTAAGTGGACTAATGGGCCTTAGTGGCCTAATGGGCCTAATTGCCTAAGTGGCCTAATGGGACTAATGGGCCTAAGTGTCCTAATGGGCCTAAGTGGCCTAATGGGCCGATGTGGTAGAATGGGCCTAATGGAAATAATTGGCCTAAGTGGCTTAATCGGCCTAAGTGGCCTAAGTTTTCTAATGGGCCTTGTGGGACTAAGTGACCTTATGGGCCTAATGGGCCCCAATGACCTAATGGACTTAATTGGTCCAATGGGCGTAAGTGGCCTAATGGACCTAATGAGCCTCAGTGGACTAATGGGCCAAATGGTCCTAAGTGGCCTAATGGTCCTTAGTGGCCTAATGGGCCTAATCGGCCTAAGTGGCCTAATAGGCCTAATCAGCTTAATGGGACTAGGTGGCCTAATAGGTCAAATGGTCCTAAGTGTCCTAATGGTCCTAATGGGCCATAGTGGCCTAATGGGCCTAAGTGTCCTCGTTTTCCTAATGGGCCTAAGTAGCCTAATGATTTATATTGGCCTAAGTGGCCTAATGGGCCTAATGAGCATAATGGGCCTAAGTGTCTTAATGGTCTTGATGGGCCTAATGGGCCTAAGTAACCTAATGTGCCGAATGGGACTATGTGGCCTAATGGGCCTAATGAGCCTAATAGACCTAAGTGGCCGAATGGGGCTGATGGGCCCGATGGGCCTAATGGGCCTAGGTGGCCTAATGTGCCGAATGGGTCTAAGTGGTCTGATGGGATTGATGGGCCTAATGGGATAAATGGGTCAAAGTGGCCTAATGGGTCCGATGGGTTTGATGGGTTGAATGGGCATAAGTGTCCTAATGATCGGAATTGGCCTAAGTGGCATAGTGGGTCTAATGGGCCTCAGTGGCCTAATGGGGCTGATGGGACAAATGGGCCTAATGGGCCTAAGTTTATTCATGGGCCTAATGGTCTAATGTTCCTAACGAGCCTCATGGGATTAAGTGGCATAATGGGATTAATGGGCCTTAGTTCCCTAACGGAGCTAATGCACCCAATGGGCCTAAGTGGCCTAGTTAGCCTAATGGTTCATAATGGCACAATGGGCTGAAGTGGCCTAAGCAGCCTAATGGGCCTAGTGGGATTAAGTTGACTAATGAAATGAATGGGCCTAAGTGTTATAATGGACCTAAGTGGCCAAATGTGTTTAATAGCCCTAATGGGCCTATGTGGCCTAATGGGTGTGATGGGCCTTAGTGCCCTCATGGGACTAATGGGCCTAGGTAGACAAAGTAGTCAATTGGCACTAATGGGCCTAATGGTCCTAAGTGTTCTAATGGGCCTTATAGGGATGATGGGTCTAATGGGCCTCAGTGGCCTCCTTTGTCTCATGGGCCTAATGGGCCTCAGTGGCCCAATGGGCCTAATGGACCTAAGTGGACTAATGGGCCTAATGGGCCTAAGTGGCCTCATGGGACTGATAGGATTCATGGGCCTAATGGGTCTCACTAGTCTAAGTGGCCCAATGAGCCTCATGGGACTAAGTTTCCTAATGGGATAAGTGAGCCTCATGGGCCTAAGGGGTCGAATGGGCCTGATTTTCCTAATGCCCCCAATGGGCCTCACTGGTCGAATGTGCCTAATGGGGTTCATGGTTCTGTTAGGCCCAATGGGATTAATGGGCCCAAGTGTCTCAAAGGGCCAAATGGGCTTAAGTGTTTGAATGGGCCTAAGTGGCCCAATGGGCCTGATGGGCCTAATGGGGTGAAGTGGCCTAAGTGTCCTAATGGGAATAATGTGCCTAAGTACATGAATGAGCCTAATGGGCCTAAGTGGATGAATGAGCCTAAAGGACCTGAGTGACAGAATGAGTCTAATGGGACTAAGTAGTCTAATGGTTTTAAGTGGCCTCATGATCCTAATGGGCCTATGTAGACTGATTAGTCTAATTGGCCTTATGGACATATTAGGCCTTAGAGGCCTAAGTTGCCTAATGGTCTTAGTGGGCCAAATGAGCCTAGGTGGTCTAATGGGCCTAATGGGTTTAAGTGCCAGATGGGCCGAATGGGCCTAATGTGCCTAGTGGGACTAAGTGACCAATGGGCCTAATGGGACTAAGTGGCCTAATCGGTCTAATCGAATAATTGGTCCTAATGGGCCTAAGTTGCATAATGGGCCAAATTGGCCTTGCTGGCTGAATGGGCCTAGGTGGCCCACATGGCCTAATTTTCTTTGGTGGTCGAATGGGCCTAATGGGCTTGATAGGCCTAATTGGCCTTTTAGGTGAAATCAAAATAGGTGGAATAATGGGACTAAGTGTTCCACATGGCCTAATTTGTCTTAGTGTCCGTATGGTCATAATGGGCCTAATAGGCCTAAGTGACCTAAGGGGCCTAAGGGGCCTAATGGGCTAAGTGGCCTAATGGGTCGAATGGGCCTAACTGTCCTAATTGTCCTAATGGGCCCAAGGGGCCTAATGGGATTAATGGGCTTTTTGGGACTAGGTTCTAAATGGGTCAAATGGGCCAAATGGGCCTAAGTGGACTAATGGGTGTAATGGGCCTAAGTGGCCTAATGGGCCTAAGTGGCCTAATTGACCTAATGCGATTAATGGTACAAATGGGCCTAATGGGCCTAATGGGTCTAAAGAGACTAATGAGCCTAAGTGGCATAATTGGTCTGGGTGGCCTAATGGGCTAAACGGGCCCAAGGAGAAAAAAGGCCTTGATGGGCTGAATGGGCCTCAATGGCCTAATGGGAATAAGTGGCCTAATGGGACTAAGTGGCCTAATCAGCCTAATGTGTGTAATGGTCATAATGGGCCTAATGGGCCTAATGGTCCTAATGGGACTAATGGGCCTAAGGGGCCTAAGGGGCATAAGGGGCCCAATGAGCCTAAGTGGCCTAATGGGCCTAGCTAGCCTAATGGGCTTAATAGGCCTAACAAACCTAGGATCCAAATGGTCCTAATTGGACTCAGTGGACTAATGGGACTAATGGGTTGAAGTGCCCTAATTGTCAAAAATTGCCTAATCGGCCTAATGGGCATAATGGGCCCAATGGGCTGAATGGACCAAAGGGGCCTAAGTGGCCAAATGGGCCTAATTGGCCTAAGTGAACTAATGGGATAAAGTTTCCTAATCAGCCTAATGAGATTAATGGGCCTAATGGGCCTAATGGGACTAATGGGCCTAAGTGGCCTAAGGGGCCTAAGTGGCCTAATCGACCTAATGGGCCTAGTTGGTAAAGTGACCTAATGGGCCTTAGTTGCCTAATCAGCCTAATAGGAATAATTGGACCAATGGGCTTAATGGGATTAACAAGCCTTGGGTCCTAATGGGCCTAATGGTCCTAATGGTTCGAATGGGCTTTAGTGGATTAGTGGGACTAATGGGCCTAATTGGCCTCATGGGCCTAAAGGGTAGGAGTGGCCTAATGGGCCTAAGTGGCCTCATGGGCCTAATAGACTGAAGGGGCCTAATGGGCCTAAGTGGCCTATGTGTCCTAATGATCCTAATGGGCCTAATGGACCTAATGAGCCTAAGTGGTCGAATGGGTCTAATGGGTTTAATGGGATGAAGTGGCCTAATGGGCCTAATGGGCCTAATGGGCATAATGGGCCGAAGTGGCCTAATGGGAGTAATGGGCCTAAGTGGCCTAATTTTCCCAATATGCCTTAGTGGCTTAATGGGTCGAGTGGGTTGAATGGGTCGAATGGGCCTAAGTGGTCTAATCGGTATAAAGGGACTAATGCGCCCAAGCGACCTAATGGACCTAAGTGGCCAAATGGGCCTAAGTGGCCTAATGGGGCTAATGGGCCTAAGTGGCCTAATCGGCCTAATGGTCCTAATGTGCCAAACTGTCCGAATGGACCTAAGTGGCTGAATGGACCTAAGTGGCCTAATGGTGCTAATGTGCCTAAGTGGCCAAATGGGCCTAAGTGGCCTAATGGGGCTAATGGGCCTAAGTGGCAGAATGGGCTTAAGTGGCCTAATGGGCCTAATGGAGCTAATGAGTGTAAGGGGACTAATGGTCCTTATTGTCTTAATGGGCCGAAGTGGCCCAATGAGCTTAATGGGGCCAAGTGGCTGAATGATCCAAATGGGGCTAAGTGGCCCAACTGGCCCAATATGCCTAATCAACCAAATGGGCCTAAGTGGCCAAATGGGCCTAATGAGCCTAAGTGGCCTCATGGGCCTAAGTGGCCTCATGAACCGAATGGTCCTAAGTGAACTAAGTGGACTAATTGGCCTAATCAACCTAATGGGCCTAATGGGCCTAAGTGGCTTAAAGAGCCTCATGGGCCCAAGTTTCCAAATGGGCCTATTTGGACTTAGTGGCCCAGTGGGAAATTTTTTTAAGTGGCCTCTTGGGCCTAATGGGAAGAATGAGATGAATGGGCCTAATGGGAATAATTTGGATAATGGGGATATGTGGCCTAATGGGCCTAAGTGCCTAATGGCCCTAAGTGGCCCGAATGGGTCTAATGGACCGAATGAGTCTAATGGTCTGAATGGGCCTAATGTTCTGAATGGGCCTAAGGAGTTGGAGTTGCCTAATGAGCCAAAGTGGCCTAATGGGCCTAATGGACCAAATGGGGTTAATGGACCAAATGTGGTTAATGGGCCGAATGGGCCTAATGGACCCAATTGGCCGAAGTGGCCTAAGGGGCCTATTGGCGTGAATGGGACTAGTGGCCCGAATGGGCCTAATGGGCGAAATGAGCCTAATGAGACAAAGTTAACTAAGGGGGATATTGGGCCAGACGATCTTAATGAGTCTAAGGAGCCTAAAGGGCCTAATGGGATGAACGGGCCTAATGGGCCTAAGTGGCCTAATGGGCCTATGTGGTCCAATGGGTCTAAGTGACTGAATGGGATTAATGGGCCTAATGGGCCTAATGGGACAAATGGGCCTATGTGGCCAAATGGGAATAATGGGAATAAGTGGCCTAATTTGCCTAATGGGATTAATTGGCCTAATTGGCCTAATGGGACAAAGTGGCCTAATCGGCCTAATGGGCTTAAGTGGCCTAATGGGTCAAAGTGTCCTAATGGTCCTAAGTGGCCTAATTGTCCTAATGGGCCTAAGTGAGCTACTGGTCCTAAGTGTCCTAATGGGCCTAAGTGGACGAATGGGCCTAATGGGCCTAATGGGCATAATGGGCCAAAGTGGCATAATGGGCCAAAGTGGACGAATTGGCCTAAGTTGGCAAATGGGCTTTAGTGGCCCAATGGGCCTAAGTGACCGAATGGGCCTAATAGGCCTAAGTGGCCCAATGGTCCTAAGTGGACTAATGAGCCTAAGTGGCCTCATGGGTATAATGGGCCTAAGTGGCATAATGGGCCTAATGGGATGAATGAGCCTAATGGGCCTAATGGTCCTAATGGGCCGAATGGGCCGAATGGGCCTAGTGGGACTAAGTGGCCTAAGGGGATTAATGGTCCAAATAGACCTAAGTGACCTAATCGTCTAAGGGGCTTAATGAGACGAATTGGTCTAATTGGCCTAATAGTCCTAAGTGGCCTAAGTGGCCTAAGTGGCCTAATGAGCCTAATGGGCTAAAGTGGCCTAATGGGCCTAAGTGTCCTAATGGGACTAAGTGGCCTAATGGGCCTAAGTGACCTAGTTGGCCTAATGGGCTGAAGTGGTGTAATCGGCCTAATGGGATTAATGGGCCCAAATGGCCTAATGGGCCTAATGGGCCTAAGTGGCCCAATGGGCCTAATGGTCCAAAGTGGCCTAATCGGCCTAATGGGCCTAAGTGGCATAACAGACCTAATAGGCCTAAGTAGCCTAACAGACCTAATGGGCTTAAGTTTCTTGATGGTCCCAGTGGGCCTAAGTGGCTTAATAGGGCTAAAGGGCTTAAGTGGCCTCGTGGGCTTAATGGGTTTCGGTGGCCTCATGGCCCTAATAGGCCTAAAGGGCCTAAGTGGACAAAATAGACTAATGGTCATAGTAAACATAATGGACCTAATTAGCATGATGGGATTGATAAGCTAAAGTTGTCTAATTGGTCTAATAAGACTAATGAGCCTAATGGGCCTAAGTGACCTAATCAGCCTAATGGGTGTAATGTGCTTAAGTGGTCGAATGGGCCTAAGGGGTTAATGCGATGAATGGACTTATGTAGCCTAATGGTCCTAATGGGTCTAAGTGGCCTAATTGTCCTAAGTGACCTAATCAGCCAAATGGAGCTAATGGGCATAATGGGCCAAGTAACTGAATATGCCTAATTGGTCGAATGGACCTAATGTGCTTAGTGGACCTAATGGGCCTAAGTGGATGAATGGGACTAATGGGACTAATGTGCTTAAGTAGCATAATGGGTCTAATGGGATGAATGGTCTGAATGGGACTAATGGCCCTAAGTGGTTGAATGGGCCTAATGGGCCTAATGGGCCTAATGGTCCTAAGTGGACAAATGGTCCAAATGGGCCTAAGTGGCCTAATGGACCTAATGGGCCTAATGTACCCAGTGGGACTAAGTGGCCTAATGGTCCTACTAATCTAAATGGGCCTAAGTGGAAAAATGGGACGAATGGGCCTAAGTGGCCTAATGGACATGAGTGGCCTAGTGGGCCTAATGGGCCCAATTGGCCTAAGTGGCCTAATGACCCTAAGTGTACTAATGGGATTAATGGGCCTAATGGTCCTAATGGGAATAATGGGACTAAGTGTCCTAATGGTCCAAAAGGGGGGAGTGTGCCTAAGTGGCCTAATTATCCCAATGTGGCTAATTAGCCTAATGGGTCTAACGGTCCTAATGGGTATAAGGGGCCTAAGTGGCCTAATGGGCCTAATGGGCCAAATGGGACTGAGTGGCCTAATTATCCCAACGGACCTAAGTGAAATAATTGGCTGAACGAGCCTAACTAGCCTAAGTGGCCTAAGGGGCTGAAGTGGCTTAATGGGCCCAATGGGCCTAAGTGGCCTAATGGGCCTGATGAGCCTATCGGGCCTAATGGGCCTGAGTGGCCTAATGGACCTAAAGGTACCAATGGTAATAAGGGGCCTAAAGTGCCTAAGGGGCCTAATGGTGCACAATGGCCGAATTGGCCTAATGGGCCTAAGGGGCCTAATGGGCCGAATGGGCCTAATGGGCCTAAGGGGCCTAATCCGCAGAATGAGATTAAGTTGCATAATGGGCCTAATGGGCCTAATGGGCCTAAGTTTCCTAATGTGCCTAAGTGACCTAATTAGCCTATTGTCCCTAATGGGCGTAATGAGACTAAGTGGTCGAATGGGCCTAATTGGCCAAATGGGCCTAATGTGCCCAGTGGGCCTAATGAGCCTAAGTGTACGAATGGGCCTAAGTTGCCCAATGGGATTGATGGGCCCAATGGGACTAAGTGGCCTAATGGTCCTAATGGGCATAAGTTGTCTCATGGGCCTAAGTGGCCTAATGGGCCTGATGGTCCTAATGGGATTCGTGGGCCTCAATGGCCTAATTGTCCCAATGGGCTTCATGGGAATAAGTGTCTAATGGGCCTAATGGGATAAAAGGGCGTAATGGGCCCAATGGGCCTAATTGGACTGATGGGCCTAATGGGCCTAAGTTGCCTCATGGGCCTCATTGGCATAATGGGCCTAAGTGGACTAAGTGGGCCTAAAGGGCCTAATGGGTTGAATGGTTCTAAGTGTCCTAATGAGCCTAATGTTCCCAATATGCCTCATGGGATGAATTGGCCTAAGGTGCCTAATGGGATGAGTGGGCCTAATGGGCCCAACGGGCCAAATGGGACGAATGTTCCCAATGGGACCAATGGGGTTAATGGGCTTAATGTGCCTAAGTGGACTAATGGGACTAAGTGGGATAAATGTCTTAGTGGGTCTAAAGGGTTTATGGGGCCCAACTGGCCTGATGGGTCTAATGGCCCTCATGGTCCTAATGGGCCTCATAGGTGGAATGTGCCTCATGGGCCTTATGGGCCAGATGGGCCTAATGGGCCTAATGGTCCAAAGTGGAATAGTGGGACTAATGGGCCTAAGTTCCCTAATTGTCCTAATTGGCCTAAATGGCCTAATTGTCCTAATGGGGCTAATGGACCTAATGGACCTAATGGGCCTAAGTGGCCTAATATGGATAATCGACCGAATAGGGATAATGGACCTAAGTGGGATAAGTGGATTAATGGACCTAATGGGCCGAATGGGACTAATGGGTTTAATGTGCCTAATGGTCCTAAGCATCCTAATGGGTCTAGGTGGCCTAATGGGACTAATGGGCCTAAGTGGCATAATCGGGCTAATCGACCGGATGGGCCTAATGGGCCTCAGTGGCCTATGTGGTTTAATGGGCCTAATGGGCCTAATGGGACTAATGGTTTCAATTATTATAATGGGCGTAAGTGGCCTAATGGGCCCAATGGGACTACGTGGCCTTAGGGGCCTAATGGGCCTAAGTGACCTAATGGGACTAATGGGCATAATGGGACTAATGGGTTTAGTGGGCATAATGGGCTTAAGTGGCCTTTTGGGCCTAATGGACCTAATGGGAACAACTGGAATAATAGGCCTAAGTGGCCTAATTAACCTAATGTGCCTAATGGGCCTAAGTGGCCTAATCCCCCTAATCGACTGAATGGGCCAAATGGGCATAATGGGCCTAATGCGCCTATGTAGCCTAATGGGCCTAATGTGCCTGATGGGACTAATGTGACTAAGTGTCCAAAGAGGCCTAATCGGCCTAATAAAGGGAGTGGGACTAATGGGCCTAAGTGGACTAATGGGCCAATGCCTAAGTGGCCTAGTGGGCCCAATGGGCCTAATGGGCATAATGGACCTAAGTGGCCTATGTGGTCTAATCATCTGAATTGGCCAAATATGCCTAATGGGGCTAAGTGTCCTGATGGGCCTAATGGGCCTAAGTGGCCTAATGGGCCTAATGGTACTAGGTGGCCTAAGCGGCCTAATCGGCCTAATCAACTGAATGGGCCTAATGGGCCTAAGTGGCCTAATGAGCCCGATGGGCCTAAGTGGCCCAATCCGCCTAATCGACCGAATGGACCTCAGTGGCCTAATGGGCCTAAAGGTACAAATGGACCTAAGTGGACTAATCAGTCTAATTGTTTGAATGGGACTAATTGGTTGATTGGGCCTAATGGGATTAAGTGGTCGAATAGGCTTAATAATCCAAATTGGCCAAATGGGGAAAATGGGGCTAATGGACCTAAGTTGTTGAATGGGATTAAGTGGGATAATGGGCCTAATGGGTGTAATGGGTGTAAGTGGCCTAATGGACCTAATTTCCCTAAGTGACCTAATGGTCCTAGTGGCCCTAAGTGGACGAATGAGCCTAATGGGCCTAATGCGCATATGGGGTCGAATGGGCCTAGTGGGATGAATGGTCCTATTGGGCCTAATGGGCCTTAGTGGCCTAATGGGCCAATGGGTCTAAGTGGTGTAATGGGCCTAATGGGTCTAATGTGCCTAATGGTCCTAATGGACCTAAGTGAAAAAATTGGCCTAATCGGCCTAATTGAAGGAATGGGCCTAATGGGCCTAAGTGGTATAATGCGCCTAATAGGCCTTAGTGGTCGAATGGGCCTAATTGGCATAATGGGCTGTTGTGGCCTAGTGGGACTCATGGGCCTAAGTGGCCTAATGGACCTCATGGGACTAAGTCGCCTAAGAGGCCTAATGGGCCTAATGGGTCTCATGGGCCTAGGTAACTAGCCTAATGTGCCTCATGGGCCTAATGGGACTAAGGTTCCTAAGTGGACTAATGGGCCTAATGGGATTAATGGGATTAATGGGCCTAGGTGCCAAATAGGCCAAATGGGCCAAAGTGGCCTAATGGGGCCTAATGGGCCTAATTGGATGAATGGGCCTAGGTGGCTTAATGGGCTTAATGGGCTTAACAGGACTATAGGCCAATGAGCCTAATGGGCCTAATGGGTCGAATGGGACTAAGTGGACTAGTGGGCCTCAATGTCCTAATGGACCAAAGTTGTATAATCATCCTAATGGGATTAATGGGCTAAATGGACCTAATGAGCTTACTGGGTTTAAGTGGCCTAATGGACCTAATGGGATAAATGGGCCTAATTAATGGGCCTAATGGGTCTAATGTGATAAAGTGTTTTAATGGTCCAACGTTTCCTAATCATCCCAATGGGCTTAATGGGCCTAATGGGACTAAGTGGCCTAATTGGCATAATGGGCTTAATGGGCCTAGTGGGCCTAAATTGCCTAATGGGGCTTCTTTGCCTAATTGGCCTAATGGGCCTAAGTGGCCTCATGTGCTTAATGGGATTAATGAGCCTAGGGGCCGAATGGGACTAATGGGCCTAATGGTCAAAATGGGCATAATTAGCCTAAGTGGACTAATGGGCCAAATGTGCCTCATGGGCCTAAGTGGCCTAATGGGCCTAAGTTACCTAATCAGCCTAATGGGATTAATGGTTCTAAGGGGGATAATGGGAATAATTTTCCAAATAGGCCTAAGTGGCTGAATCGGCCTAATGCGCTTAATGGGCCGAGTGGGCCTAAGTGGGCGAATGGGCCTAAGTGGCCCAATCATCCTAATGGGTCTAAGTGGCCCAATCAGACTAATGGGCCTAAGTGGCCTAATGGGACAAATTTGAACAATGGGCCGAATGGACCTAGGTGACCTAATGGGCCTAATTGGCCTAAGTATCTTAATGGGCCTAATGGGCCTAAGTGGCCCAATGATCCAAATGGACCTAGGTGGACTAATGTGACTAATGGGTCTTAGTGGACTCAAGGGCCTAAAGGGCCTTAGTGGACTCATGGGCATAATAGGCCTAATGGGCTAAATTACCTAAGTGGCGTTATGTGACTAATGGGCCTAATGACCATAATGGGTCTAGTAGACCTAAGTAGCCGAATGAGACTAATGGGCCTAAGTGGCCCGATGGTCCTAATGGGTCAAATGGGCCTAGTGGCTTAATGGGCCTAATGGGTCGAATGGTCCTAAGTTTCCTAATGGGTGTAATGTGCCTAAGTGGTCTAATGGGCTTAATGGGCCTTAGTGGCCTAAGGGGCCTAACGGGCCTAGTGGGCATAAGTGGCCTAAGTGGCCAATGGGTCCTAATAGTCCTAGGGGGCGTAAGTGCCCTAACGATCTTAATGGGTCGACGTCGCCTAATGGACCTAATGGATGTAAGTGGCCAAATAGGCCTAGTGGGCCTCATGAGCCTAAGTGGATGAATGGGCCTAATGGGTCGAAGTGGCCTAATGGGCCTAATGATTCTAGTGGGCCTAATTGGACTAAGTGACCTAATGCACCTATTGTGCCTAATGGACCTAAGTGGCTTAAGTGACCTAATGGGCCTAATGTTACTAATGGGATAACTAGTCCCGAGGGGCCTAATAAGCCTAATGGTCTTAAAGGGTCCAAGTGTCCTAATAGACCTAATGGTCCAAATGGGCCTTAGTGGCCTAATGGGCCTAAGTTGCCTAAAGGGCCTAATGGGCCTAATGGGCATAATTGGCTGAATGGACCAAATTATATTAATGGGCCTCATGGGTCTAATGGGCCTTAGTGGTCTAATGGGAATATTGGGTCTAAGTGGCCAAGTGGGACTAAGTGTCCTGATGGACATAATGGGCCTCATGGTCCTAAGTGGCCTCATGGGCTAAAGTGGCCTCATGGGCCTAATGGGACCAAGGGCTAATGGGATCAATGGGTGAATGGGACTAATGGCCCAAATTGGATGAATGGCCTTAATGGGCCTTGTTTCCAAATGGACATAATGGGATTAATGGGCCTACGGGGCTTAATGGGATTAAGTAGCCTAATGAGCCTAAGGGGCCTAATGGGACTAAGTGTCTTATGGGCCCCAGTAGACTAATGGGCCTAATGGGCCTAAGTGGCCTAAGGGGACTAAGTCCCATAATGGGCCTAATGGTCCTAATGGGCCTGATGGGCTTAATGGACCTAATGGGACTAAGTGGCCTAAAAGGCCTAATTGGCCTAAGGAGACTAAGTGGACTAATGGGCCGAATGAGCTTAAGTGGCCTAATGGGCCTAAGTGTCCTAATGGGCCTAAGTTTCCCAATCAGCCTAAGGGGCGTAGTGGGCCTAAGTGGCCTAATGGTCATAAGGGGCCTAATGGGACTAAGGGGCCTAATGGGCCTAGGTGGCCTATTGGGTTTAATGGGCTTAACATGACTTAGGTCCAAATGGGCCTAATGTAACGAATGGGCCCAATTATCCTAAGTGTCCAAGTGGGCCTAAGTGGCCTAATAGGCCCAAGCTATATAATCAGCCTATTGGTATTAATGGGCCTAGTGGGCTGAATGGGCCTTAGTGGCTGAATGGGTCGAATGGGCCTAAATGGCCTAAGTGACCTAGTGGGCCTACTAGGCCGAAGGGGCCTAATGAGACAAAGTTTCCCAATCGGCGTAATGGAATTAATTGGCTAAATGGGCCGCATGGTCCACATGGGCCAAATGGGCCTAATTGAAATATTAGGCCCATTAGGCCACTTAGTCCCATTTGGACCCTTTGGCCCATTAGGGAATTTAGGCCCATTAAGAAACTTAGGCCAATTAGGACCATTAGGCCCATTCAACCCAGAGGCTCATTATACCACCTAGGCCAATTAGGACCATTAGGCCCATTCAGCCCATTAGGCTATGTAGGCCTATTCATCCCATTAGCCCACTTAGGCCCATTGGGCCCATTCAGTCCATTTGGCACATTCGTCTGATTTGGACCCTTCGGTCACTTAGGCCCATTGGAACACTTAGTCTCATTAGGCCACTTTGTCTAATTAAGAAAATTAGGTCACTTAGACCCATTAGGCCCATTAGGCCACTTAGGCCAATAGGACCATTAGAAAAATTATGCCATTTAGGCCCATCAGGCCGCTTTATCCCATTATTCCCTTTAGGCACTTAGGCCCATTTGGAACATTTGTCCACTTAGGACCATTAGGACCATTATGACACTTAGGCCCATTGGGACCATTAGGCCACTTAGGCCCATTTGGTTACAATTATTCCACATAGGACCATTAGGCCTCTTTGGCCTATTAGGTACTTAGGCCCATTAGGCCACTTAGGCCCATTAGGATGATTATTCAACTTAATCCCATTAGGTTTCTTTGTCCCATTATGCCCTTTTGGTCGATTAGGCCACTTAGGCCCATTAGGTCCACTAGGCCCATTCGGCCCATTTGGCCCATTAGGCCAGTTAGGCCCATTAATCCCATTAGGCAACTTAGTCCCATTGCACCCATTAGACCCATTAGACCACTTAGTCCCATTAGGCTATGAATATTCCACCTAGGCCCATTAGGCCCCTTTGGCCGATTTGGCTCCTTAAGCCCATTAGTCCACTTAGGCCCATTTGGCCATGTAGGCCCATTAGGCCAAATAGGACAATTCATCCTATTATTCCCATTAGCCCTGTTAGGCCCATTAGTACATTTAGGCCACTTAGGCCCATTGGGACCATTAGTCCACTTAGGCCACTTAGGCATGTTCAATCCATTAATCCACTTAAGCCCATTAGGATAATCAGGCCACTTAGGCCCATTAGGCCCTTTAGGCCCATTAGAAAACTTAGGCCACTAAACCCATTATACACATTAGGCCCATTAGGACCATTAATCCCATTAGGTCACTTAGGCCCATTAGGCCAGTTCCTCCATTGGGCCCATTAGGCCCATTAGGTAACTTAGGCCCATTAGGCCACTTAGGCCCAAAAGGACCATTAGTCCACTTAGGTCTATTAGGCCCACTGGTCACATTTTTTCCATTAGTCCACTTAGGACCATTAGGCCCATTTGTCCACTTAGGCCCATTAGGCCCATTAGTCCCATTAGACCAATTAGGCCACTTAGGCCCATTAGAACTACTTGACACATTAGGCCCATTCGGTCTATTTATCCCATTTGGCCCATTATGCCAATTAGGACCATCATGCCCATTAGGCCAATTCAGCAACTTAGGCCCATTATGCCCATTAGGACCACTAGGCGCATTAGGCCCATTCTTCCAATTAGGTCCATTCAGCCACTTAGGCCCATTACGCCCATTAGGTCCATTAGGCTGATTAGGTAACTAAGGCGCAATAGGCCACTTAGGACCATTCGACCACTTAAGCGCATTAAACCCATTAGGCCCATTAGGTTGATTAGGTCACTTAGGCCGATTAGACCACTTAGGCCCATTAGGCCCATTAGTCCTATTGGACCCATTAGACAATTTAATCCCATTAGGCCCATTAGGCCCATTAGGATACTTAAGCCCACTAGGTTGATTAGTCCCATTAGGCCACTTAGGCCCCTTAAGCCCTTTAGGCCTATTAGTCCCATGAGGCCATTGAGGCCCATTAGGCCCATGAGGCCACTTAGGCCCTTTAGGCCCATTAGGCTCATCAGGCCACTAAGGCTCATTAGGTCCATTAGGAAACTTAGGACCCTTAGGCCCATTATGCCACTCAGTCCCATTAGGCCACTTAGGCCCATTAGGATGATTAGGCCACATTAGCCCATTAGGCCCATTAGGCCACTTAGGCCACTTAGGCCCATTATGCCCATTAAGCCCATTAATACCATTAGGCCGATTAGGCCACTTAGGCCCATTAGGCCCAATAGACTCATTAGGACCAATGGACCACTTAGGCCCATTTGTCCACTTTGTCCCATTAGGCCCATTAGGAAACTTTGGCCCATTAGGCCACTTCGACCCACTAAACCCATTAGGTCAATTAGGCCACTTAGGCCCATTAGGCCTATTAAGCCCCTTAGTACACTTAGACCCATTATGCCCATTCGGCACATTAGGCCACTTAGTCCCATTACTCCCATGAGGCCACTTAGGCCCATTAGCACACTTAGGCCCATTAGGCCACTTAGGCCCATTAGGCCACTTAAGCCTATTAGTCCCATTAGGCCACTTCATCCCATTAGGCACATTAGTCCCATTCGTCCCATCATGACCATTAGGCCCATTAGGCCACTTAGGCCACTTAGGCCAATTATGCTTATGCCCATGAGGCCACTTAGGCCCATCAGGCTACTTAGTCTTATTATGCCACTTAGGCCCATTAGAACTAGTAGGCCACTTCGTCCCATTAGGCCACTTAGGCCACTTAAGCCCATTACTCCACTTAGACCCATTAGGACACTTAGGCCCATTAGGCCACTTAAGCCCATTATGCCACTTAGGCCCATTAGTCCCACTTGGATGCTTTTTCCCATTAGGAAACTCAGGCCCATTAGGCCTTTTAGACCCATTATCTTGTTATTCCACTTTGGACCATTTGACCCATTAGGCCCATTCGGCCCATTAGGTCCATTAGGCCCCTTAGATCCATTAGAACCATTAGGCCCATTAGTCCACTTTGTACCATTAGGCCCATTTGTCCCATTGGGCCCCTTAGGCCCATTCAGGCCATTAGGCCCATTATGACACTTAGGCCAATTAGGACACTTCATCCCATTCGGCATGTTAGGCCCATTCAGTATGTTAGGACCATTCAGGCCCTTAGCCCCATTCAAGCCATTAGGCCCATTTGGGCCACTTAGGCTCATTCAGCCACTTAGGCCCATTATGCCACTTAGGCCCATTCGACCAATTAGTCCCATTAGGCCACTTAGTACCATTAGACCCATTCATCCTATTCGTCCCATTAGTCCCATTAGGCCACTTAGTCAAATTAGTCCCATTGAGCCACTAAGTCCCAATAGGCCCATTTGGAAACTTGGTCCCATTAGGCCCCTTAGGCCACTTAAAACCATTAGGCCCATTCGGTCAATTAGGTCAATTGAACCACTTAGGACACTTAGGCCTATTAGGACCATGAGTCCACTTAGGCCCATTATGCCCATTAGGTCACTTAGGCCTATTAGGCCCATTAGGCCACTTAGGCCCATTCGGCCCATTAGGCCCATTAGACCAGTTGGGCCACTTAGGCCCATTTTTCTCATTCTTCCACTTGGTCCCATTAATCCCATTAGGCCACTTTAGTCCATTAGGAAACTTATTCCCATTAGGCCACTTACATCTATTAGTCCCATTAGACCCATTGGGCCACTTAAGCCCATTCCGTCACTTAGGCCCATTAGCACCATTTAGCCACATAAGTCCATTTAGACACTTAGGCCCATTAGCCTCATTAGTCCACTTAGTCCCATTCGACCACTTAGGTCCATTAGGCCACTTTGGCCCATTAAGCCCTTTAAGTCGTTTGGGCCACCTAGGCCCATTCGGCTCATTTGACCCATTAAGCCACTTAGGCCCATTGGTCTCATTAGGCCACCTAGGCTCATTACACCCATTTGGCCACTTTGGCCCATTATGCCCATTAGTCCCATTATAACACTTAGGACCATTAAACCATTAGGCCCATTAGGCCATTAGGCCCATTCATCCACTTAGTCCCATTAGGCCCGTTAGGAAAATTAGGACCATATAGCCCATTAGGCCCATTGGACCACATAGACCACTTACGCCCATTAGTCCCATTAGGCATATTAAGCATATTTGGCCCATGAGGCCAATAAGGCCCATTAGGCCACTAAGGCCCTTTAGGCCCATGAGGCCACTTAGGCCCATTAGCCCCATCAGGCCACTTAGTCCCATTAGGCCCATTAGGCCACTTACACCAATTAGGCTCATTGGGCTAATTAGGCCCATTCAGCCACTTAGTCCAATTATGCCCATTATGACACTTAGTCCCATTATGCCCATTGGGCCACTTAGGCCTATTAGGCCACTTAGTCCCATTAGGTCGATCAAGCGACCTGGGCCCATTAGGCTCATTAGGCCACTTAGGCCCACTAGGCCTATTAAGCCCATTAGGCCGATTAGGCCACTTAGGGCCATTATCCCACTTAGACCCATTAGGACCGTTAGGCACATTAGGCCCATTAGGCACATTAGGCCCATTAGGCACCTTAGGTCCATTAATCCCATTAGACCGATTAGGCAACTTAGGCCCTTTAGGCCACTTAGGACCATTATGCACATTAGGCCACTTAGGCTAATCATGCCCTTTCCTCCCATTGGGCCCATTGGCCCCCTAGGTCTGTTAAGACCATTAATATCATTAGGCAACTAAGGCCCATTATTACACTTATCCCCATTAGGCTGATTAGGTGACTATGGTCCATTAGGCCACTTGTGCCCACTAGGACCATTAAGCCCATTAGGCCGATTTGGTCACTTAGGCCCATTAGGCCACTTAGGCCAATTATGCCAATTAGTCCCCTCAAGCCCATTAGGAAAATTAGGAAACGTTATCCCATTAGGCCACTTTGGCCCATTAGTCCACTTCGGCCAATTAGGGACATTCATCCCATTAGGCCCAACAGGCCACTTTGGCCCATTTCACCCATTCAGACCATTTGGTCCATTATGCCCATTAGGCTAATTAGGCAAACTTGGACCATTAGGCAAACTTGGACCATTAGGCCACTTCGACCCATTAGGCCCATTGGGCCCATTAGTCCACTGAGGCTAATTAGGCCCATTTGGAACTTTTCAAACCTAGGCATGTTAAGAAAATTAATCCCATTAGGCCACAGAGGCCTATTAGACAACTTATGTCCATTAGGCCCCTTAGGCCCATTAGGCCCATTCAACCCACTATGACCATTAGGCCGGTTAGGACACTTAGTCCCATTAGTCTGCTTAGGTCCATTAGGTTGTTGAGGTCCATTCATCCCATTAGGACCATTTTTCCCATAGGCCCATTAAGCCCATTAATCCCATTGGACAACCCAAGCCCATTAGGCCACTTAGACCAATTAGTCCCCTTAGGTCCATTAGTCCACTTTGGCCCATTAATCCTATTACGCCCATTAGAAACCATTAAACACATTCAGTCGATTAAGCCACTTAGGCCATTTACATCCATTAGTCCACTTAGGGCCACTAAGCTCATTTGACCCATTTAGCACATAGAGCTATTAAGCCCATTAATCCCACTAGGTCCATTAGGCCCCTTGGTCTCATTTGGACCATTAGGACATTAGGTACCATTCATCCTATTTGGCCACTTAGGCCCATGTGGCCCATGAGGCCCACTTAGGCCCACTAGGCCCATTAGGCCCATTAGGCCACTTATGCCTATCAAGCGCATTAGGCCAGCCACTTAGGCCTATCAGGCCCATTAAGCCCATTCATCCACCCAGGCAAATTAGGCCGAGTGGGACACTTAGTCCCTTTTGGCCACCTAGGCCAATTTGTCCCATTAGGCCACTTAGGCCCATTAGGCCACTTAGGCCCATTAGGCCCAATTGTTAGATTAGGCTGATTTGGCCACTTAGGCCCATTAATCTAATTGGACCATCAGGCCCATTGGAAACTTAGGCCAACTAGTCACATTAGGCCCATTAGGCCCATTAGGCCACTTAAACCCATTGGACCCATTAGGCGACTTACGCTCATTAGGACCATTAGGCCACTTAGGCCCCTGAGGCCCATTATTCCAATGAGGCCCATAAGCTCATCCATCCACTTAGTCCCATTAGGCCCATGAGGCCACTTAGGACCATTAGTCCACTTAGGCCCATTAGGCCAATTCTACCACTTAGGACCATTAGGCCCAGTCAGCCACTTAGGCCCATTCAGCCACTTAGGCCCATTGGGCCCATTCAACCACTTAGGCCCATTAGTCCCATTCATCCACTTAGGCCCATTATGCCCATTAATCCACTTAGGTCCATTCTTTCCATTAGGCCCATTATTCCCATTGGTCATATCAGGACCATGAGAACCATTCGACCATTGAGGCTCATTCGGCCCATTAAGCCCATCAGGCTCATTAGGCCACTTAGGCCCATTAGACCACTTCGACCCATTATGCCTATTGGGCCAATTAGGCCCATTCGACCCAATATTCCCATCAGGCCCATTAGTGCACTTAGGGCCATTGAGGCCCATTAGGCCACTTAGGCCCATTAGGCCCATTGGGACACTTGGGACCATTATGCCCATTGGGCCTACCAGGTCCATTAGGCTCATTAGGCACATCCAACCATGGAGTCCCATTCGGTAAATCAGGCCCATTAGGCCCCTTAGGCCCATTAGGCTCACTCATCCCATTAGAACACTAAGGCCCATGGGGTCCATTGAACAACTAAGACCAGTGCAGCCCATTAGGCCCATGAGGCCCATCGGGACCATCAGACCTAATAGGCCACTTAGGCCCATAAGTCCCATTAGGCCACTTAGGCCCATAAGGCCCATTGGGCCCCTGAGGCCCATTCGGCCCATTGTTCCTATCAGACCAATTAGAACCATAAATCCAACTAGGCCACTAATACCCATTAGGCCCATCATGCCCATTAGGCCGCTTAGGCACATTATGCCCATTAGGCTACTCAGGCCACTGAAGTCCATTAGTCCCATTAATCCCATGAGGCCACTGAGGCCCATCGTGCCCATTAGGCCACTTAGGCCCATTAGACATATTAGTCCCATTCATCTCATTTGGTCACTTAGTCCCACTAGGCCCATTAGTACACTCAGGTCCATTAAGCCACTGAGGACCATTAGGCTCATTAGGATACTTAGGCCCATTAGCTACATTAGGCCCATTAGGAAATTAAGGCCCTTTAGGACACTTATGCCCATGATGCCCATTAGGCCATCAGGTCTGTGAGGCCACTAAGGCCTAGTAGTCCCATCTGACCCATCTGACCACTTAGGCCCATTAGGTACATTTGGCCACTTAGGCCAATTAGGCTCATTAGGCCACTTAGGCCTATTTAGACCATCAGGCTCATTCAGCCACTTAGACCCATTCAGTCCATTCGGCCCGTCAATCCCATCAGGCCCATCAAGCCACTTAGGTTCATTCAGATCATTAGGCCACTTGGGCCTATTAGACCCATAATGCCTATCAGACCCATTCAATCACTTAGGTCCACTAGGATCATTAGGCCCATTTGTCCACTTAGGCCCATTCAGCTCATGAGGCCACTTAGGCCCATCAGGACCATCAGGTCCATTAGGCTACGGAGGCCTATTCATCTCATTAGGTCACTTAGGTCCATGATTCCCATTAGGCCCATCAGGCCAATCAGACCCTTTAGGCCACTTAGTCCCATTAGGCCATTTAGGCCCATTTGGATCATTAGTCCACTTAGGCCCATTAGGCCCATTAGGCCACTTAGGACGATTAGGTCCATCAGGCCACTTATGCCACTTATAAGGATTAGGTACATTAGGCCACTAAGGCCGATTTGGCCATTAAGACCCATCATGCCATTTAGGCCACTTAATCCCATTAGGCCCATTAGTCCACTGAGTACCATTAGTCCCATTATTCCACTTATGACCATTAGACCACTTAGGACCATTAGGCCACTTAGGCCCATTAGGCCACTAAAGCCCATTAGGCCACTTAGGCCCATTAGGCCACTTAGGATACTTAGGCCCATTAATCCACTTAATAAACTTAAGCACATTATTCCCATTAGGACCATTTGGCCACTTCGACCCATTAGGCCACTTAGGCCAATTAGGCCCATTAGGCCACTTATTCCCATTAGGCCCATTAAGCCACTTAGGCCCATTTGGCTAATTCGACCACTTAGGCATGTTAGGACACTTAGTCCCATTAAGACCTTAGGCCACTTAGGCCCATTAGTCCCATTATTCCCATTAGGCCACTTCGGCCACTTTGGCCTATTAGGCCATTGAGGCCCATTCGGCCACATAGGCCCCCTTGTCCCATTAATCCCATTAGGCTGATGAGGTCATTTAGGCCCATTAGGCCCATTCGACCCATTAGGCCCCTTAGGCCTGTTACACCCATTAGGATGATTAGGCAACTTAGGTCCATTAGGCCACTTTGGCCCATTAGGCCCATTGGGCCACTTAGTTTAATTGGGCCCATTCAACCCATTAGGCCCATTAGGTCCATTAGGCCCATTTGGCCCCTAGTCCTCTTGTGCCCATTAGGCCCATTAGGCAACTTATGCCCATTAGGCCACTTAGGCACAATAGGCCGATTAGGACACTAAGGTCCATTAGGCCACTTAAGTCCACTAGGCCCATTAATCGCATTTGGCTGATTAAGCTACTTAATCACATTAGGCCACTTAGGCCCATTAGGCCACTTAGGCCCATTAGGCCCATTAGGCCCATTAGCCAATTAAACCCATTAGGTCGATTAGGAAACTTTGGCTCATAGACCCCTTAGGCTCATTTGGTCTATTAGGTTGATTTGGCCAATTAGGCTCATTCATCCCATTAGGCCACTTAGGCCCATTAAGACCATTAGGCCGATTAGGCAACTTTGGCCCATTAGGCCACTTAGTCCCATTTGGCACCTTAAGCCAATTATGCCCATTTGGCCCATTTGGCCCACTTGGTCCCTAGGCCAATTAAGCCCATTAATCACATTAGTCTACCTAGGCCCATTAGGCCAATAAGGCCCATTTGTCCCATTAGGCCACTTAGGCCCATTAGGCCACTTAGGCCCATTGGGCCGATTAGGCCACTTAGGCTCATTAGGCCACTTAGTCCCATTGGACCCATTATGACACTAAGGCCCATTGGACCCATTAGGCCACTTAGGCCCATTCGGCCCATTCAGCCCATTAGGCCCATAATTTCCATTTGGCCCCTAGGTCCGCTAAGTCCATTAAGCCCATTAGGCCACCTAGTCCCATTAGGCCACTTAGGCCCATTAGGCTTCTTAGTACCATTATGTCACTTATGCCCATTACGCCCCTTAGGCCCACTAGGCCCATTAAGCCCATTAGGTCAATTAAGAAACTTAGGCCATTAGGCCACTTAGGCCCATTAGGCCCATTAGGCCACTTAGTCCCATTAGGCACATTTGGCCCATTAGGCCCATTTGGAACCAAGGTTCGTGAACTCCATTCATCCCATTAGGCCCCTTAAACCCATTAGACCCCTTGGGCCCATTAAACCCATTAGGCCACTTAGGTCAATGAGGCCCATGAGGCCACTTAGGCCCATGAGGCCCGTTAGGCATGTTATCCCATTAGTCCCCTTAGGCCCATTAGGCCACTTAGACCCAATATGCCCATTAACCCACTTAGGCCCATTAGAACCATTAGGACCATTTAGTCCATTCGGCACATCAGGCCACTTAGGCCAATTAATCCCATTTGGACCATTAGGACACTTGGTCCCATTAGGCCTGGTATTCCACTTAGGTCCATTAGGCCCATTAGATGACTTAGTCCCATTTTTCCCATTAGCCCACTTAGGCCACTTAGGCCCATTTGACCCATTAGGTCACTTAGGCTCATTAGGCCCACTAGGCACATTAGGCCCATTCAGCTCATTAGGACACTTCTCCCCATTAGTCCCATTCAGCCACTTAGGCTCATTAGGCCGACTAGGCCAATTAGGCCACTTAGTCCCATTAGGCCGATTAGGCCACTTCGACCCATTGGGACCATTAGGCCACTTAGGCCCATTAAGCCCATTAGGCCCATTAGGCCACTTAGGCCCGTTAGGAAACTTAGTCCCATTAGGACCGTTAGTTCACTTAGTCTCATTACGCCCCTTAGGCAACTTAGTCCCATTAGGCCCTTTAGGCCACTTAGGCTCATTACGCCCATTAGGCAACTTAGGCCCATTAGGCCCATTTGGCACTATGCACAGTCATCCCATTAGGCCCATTGGACCACATAGGCCCATTCAAGTACTTATCCTCATTAGGCCCACTAGGCCTATTAATCCCATTTTTCACATTAGTCCCATTATTCTCATTAGGCCAATTGGGTACATTAGGACCATGAGGCCACTAAGGCCCATTAGGCTATTAAGGCCCTTTAGCCCAGGAGTCCATTGAGGCCCATTAGACCCATCATTCCAATTAGGCCCATTAGTCCCATTAGGCCCATTAGGCATTCATACACTTAGGCCTGTTAGGCCCATTAGGCCACATAGGCCCATTAGGCCCATCAGGCCTATTGGGCCAATTCAACTACTTAGGCCCACTGATCCCATTATCGCATTAGGCATATTAGGCCACTTAGGCACATTAGGCCCATTATTCCAATTAGGCCCCTTAGGCCCATTAATCCCATTGTGCCGATTAGGAAGCTTAGGCTCATTAGGCCACTTAGAGCAATTTGGCCACTTATGCCCATTTGGCCACTTGGTCCCATTAGGCCACTTAGGCCCATTAACCCCATTAGGCCCATTAGGCCACTTAGGCCCATTAGGCCTATTAGGGCACTTAGGCCCATTAGGCCTATTAGGGCACTTAGGCCCATTAATCCACTTAGGCTCATTACGCTCATTAGGCAATTAGTCCCATTAGGCTCATTAGGCCACTTAGGATCATTACACCCATTAGGCCCATTTGCCACTATGCCCATTCGTCCCATTAGCCCCATTAGGCCACTTAGGCCCATTCAGCTACTTAGGCCCAGTAGGCCCATTATTCCCATTCATCCCATTAGGTACATTAGGCCCATTAGGACCATGATTCCACTAAGTCCCATTAGGCCACTAAGGACCTTTAGGCCCATCAGGCCATTCAGGTCCATTAGGACCATCATTCCACTTAGGGCCATCAGGCCCATTAGGCCCATTGGGCATTTGGAAACTTAGGCCCATTGGTCCCATTAGTCCACTTAGGCCTATTAGTCCACTTAGGTTGATTGGGATACTTAGGCCCAATAGGCCCATTCAGCCACTTAGGCCCACTAATCCCATTATCCCATTAGGCTGATTATGCCACTTAGGACCATTAGGCCCATTAGGCTCCTTAGGTCTATTAATCCCATTTGGCCGATTAAGAAACTTAGGGCCCCATTTGACCCACCATGCCACTTAGGCTAATTAGGACTATTCGACCCATTAGGCCCATTTGGCCCATTATGTTCATTTATCCCCAAGGCCGATTAATCCTATTAATCCCATTGGGCCACTTAGGCCCATTAAGACAATTGGGAACATTAGGGTGATTAAGAAACTAAGGCCCATTAATACCATTAGGCCAATTAGGCGACTTAGGACTAATAGGCAACTTGGGCCCATTAGACCACTTAGGACAATTAGACACATTCGTCCCATTAGACCCATTAGACCACTTAGGCCCATTAGGCCCATTAAGCCGATTAGGAAACTTTTTCCCATTAGGCCACCTAGACCCATTCAGCCACTTAGGCTAATTAGACCCATTCATCCCCTGAGGCCCATTCGGCCCATTTGGCCCCTAGACCTATTAAGACCATTAAGACAATTAGGCCACCTAGGCCCATTAGGCCGCTTAGACCCATTATGAACTATAGGAAAATTAGGCTCATTTGGACCATTTGGTACCTTGGCCCATTAATCCCATTATTCCCATTAATCCCATTAGGTCCATTATGCCACTTAGGCCCATGAGGCCCATTAGGAAACTTTGGCCCATGAGGCCCCTTAGGCCACTTCGACCCATCAGGCCCATCAGGTCCATTCGGCCACTTCAACCTATTAGGACTATTATTCCACTTAGGCCCATCAGTCCCATTAGGCCCATTCATTCAATTAGGCCAATTAGGCCACTTAGGCCCATTAGGCCCATTCAGCCCATTCAGTCCATAAGGACACTTAGGTCCATTATGCCCATTCGTCCCATTTGGCCCATTAGTCCACTTAGGCCCATTAGGTCATTTAGGCCCATTGGCCCATTTGGACACTTAAGCCCATTAGTCCCATTAGTCCCATTAGTCTAATTAGGACCATTAGGCCCATTCAGCCCATTAGGACCAAAAGTCCACTTATGCCCATTGGAACCATTAGGCACATTCGTCCCATTAGGCCCATTTGGCGCATTAGGTCCATTAGGCCCATTTGACCACTTAGGCCCATTAGGCCACTTAGGCCCATTAGGCCACTTATTCCCATTAGGCCCATAGGACCATTCGACCACATAGGTCCACTAGGACCATTAGGCCACTTATGCCCATTCAACCAAATTAGGCTTATTATGCCACTTAAGCCCATTAGGCCCATTAACCACATTAGGCTAAATTGGCCCATTAGGCCCATTCAGCCACTTAGGCCCATTAGTCTCAATCATCCACTTAGGCCCATAGGCCCTATTAGACCCATTTGGTCGATTAAGCTGATTCAACCACTTAGGATACTTAGACCCATTAGGTTCATTCAGCCCATTATGCCACTTAGGCCCATTTGACCCATTCGGTCGATTAGGTTGCTTAGGACACTTAAACCCATTAGGCCCATTAGGCCATTTAGGCCCATTCGACCCATTAGGCCCATTTGATCAATTAGGTCGACTAGGCCACTTAGGCCCATTTGGTCAATTAGCCCAATTATGCCACTTAAGCCCATTAGGACCTTTAGGGCCATTAGGCCACTTAGGCCCATTTGGCCCATTTGGCCCATTTGGTCGATTAGAAATATTAGACCACTTATGCCCATTAGGCCCATTAGGAACATTCAGTCGATTAGGATGATTATCCCACTTGGGACCATCAGGCCCATTAGGCCACTTCGGCCCATTAGGCCCATTAGGCCACTTAGTCCCATTAGGCCAATTCGGCTGATTTGGCCAATTAGACCACTTAGGCCACTTAGTCCCATTATGCCCATTATGCCCATTAGGCCCATTAGGCCCATTAGTCCACTTAGGTCACTTAGGTATTAGGCCCATTAGTCCCATTAGGCCACTTAGGACCACTAGTCCCATTCGATCGATTAAGAAACATTGGCCACTTAGGCCCATTAGGCCACTTATTCCCATTAGGATCATTAGGCCCATTAGGCCCATTTACTCGATTAGGAGGATTATGCCACTTAGGCACATTTGGCCCATTAGGCCACTTCGGCCAATTAGGCCCATTAGGCCAATTAGGCCAATTAGGCCCCTTAGGCCACTTAGGCTGCTTAGGCCAATTAGGCGCATTAGGCCCATTAGGCCACTTAGTCCCATTAATCCCATTAGGCCCATTCAGTCGATTAGAGGGATTAGACCACTTAGGCCCATTAGGCCACTTAGGCCAATTAGGCCACTTAGGCCCATTAGGACCATTAGTCCCATTAGGCCATTTAGGCCTATTAAACCCATGGGCCCCATTAGGCCCATTAGGCCCATTTGGATACTTTGACCCATTAGGCCACATAGGCTCATTGGGCAACTTAGGCCTATTAGGCCAATTAAACCCATTAGTCCCATTAGGCATGTTAGGCCCATTAGGCCACTTAGGCCCATTAGGCTCATTTGATTGATTAGCCAAATTAGGCCATTTAGACCCATTAGGCTGCATATGCCCATTAGGTCCATTAGGACACTTTGTCCTATTAGGCCCATTAAACTCATTAGTCCCATTAGGCTCGTTAATCCACTTAGGCCACTTAGGCCCATTCGGTCGATTAGCCCAATTACACCACTTAGGAAACCTAGGACAATTATGTCCATTAGGCCCATTAGCCCCATTAGCCCCATTAGGCCCACCATCCCCAATAGGACCACCAGTCCCATTGGGTCACTTAGGCCCATTCGGACCATTAGGCCACTTAGGACCAATAGGACCATTAGTCCCATTAGGCCCATGAGGGGCATTCCGCTCATGAGGCCCATCAGGCCCATTAGGAAACTTAGGCCCATTAGGCTATGAGGCCACTTAGTCAAATGAGGCACATAAGGCCCATTCACCCAATCAGGCCCACTAAGCCCTTTAGGCCACTTGGCCCAATTAGGACACTTAGACCCATTATGCCCATTCGTCCCATTAGGCCTAGTGGGCCCATTATCACCCTTAGACCCCTGAGGCCCATTGGTCCCATTAGGCCACTTTGTCTCATTGGTCCATTCGGCCCTTTAGGCCCACTTAGTCCACTTAGGCCCATTAAGCCCATTATTCCCATTGGGTCCATAAGGCAACTTAGGCCCATTAGGAGCATGAGGCCTAATAGGCCCATCCGTTCAATTAGGCTCATCCGTCCCATTAAGCCCATTAGGCCCTTTAGGCTCACTCAGCCCATTAGGCTACTTCATCTCATTATGCCACTTAGGCCACTTAGGTCCATGAGGCCCATTAGTCCCATCAGTTCCATTAGGCCACTTAGGCTCATTAGGCCCATTAGGACACCTAGGTCTATTAGGCCCCTTGGGCCCATGAGGCCACTTAGGCCCATTAGGACCATGAGGCGTATTAGGTCCATCGGGCCACTTAGTCTCATTAGTCCCTATAAGCTCACTTGGCCCATTCGGAAACTTAGCCCCATTAAGAGTATTACGCCACTTGGGCCCATTAGCCCAACTAGGCTCATTCAGCCACTTAGGCCGAGGAGGCCCATTCATCCCATTAGGACCATGAGGCCCTATAGGCCCATCAATCCCATGAGGCCACTTCTCCCCACAAGGCCCATTATGACCATTATTCCCATTAATCCACTTATGCCCATTAGACCCATTGGGCCTATGAGGCCACTTAGGCCCATTTAGCCCATGAAGCCCATTCCGCCATTACGACCCTTGAGGCCTATTAGGCCCATCACACCCATTCGGCCACTTAGGCCCATTAGGCCCACTAGTTCAATTAAGCAACTTAGGCCTATTAGGATCATTCCACCACTTAGTCCCATTAGTCCCATTCCGCCACATAGGCCCATTAGGCCCATTCGACCACTTTGCCCCATTGAGCCAATTAATACACTTAGGCTCATTAAGGCCATTAGGCCCATTAGGCCCCTAAGGACACTTAGGAAACTTAGAACCATTATGCCCAATATACCAATCGGGCCTATCAGGACCATTCATCCATTAAGGCTCATTAGGCTCATTAGGCCCATTAGGCCACTTAGGCCCATTATGCCCATTAGGCCACTTAGGCCACTTAGGCCCATTAGGACCATGAGGACCATGAGTCCCATCAACCCATTAGGCCCATTAGTCTACTTAGTCCCATTGGACCATTGGCCCATTAGGCCCATTGGGCCAATTGGGCCAATGAGGCCCATTATGCCCATTGGCCGATTAGGCCCGTTAGGCCCATTAGGCCACTTAGTCCCATTAGTCTCATTACACCCATCATGCCCATTAGGCCAATTAGGCCCACTGGGCCAATTGGAACCATTAGGCCACTTAGGTCCATGAGGACGATTAGGACACTTAGGCCACTTCGGCCCATTGGCCCCATGATTCACATTAGCCCCAAAAGGCCAATTAGACCACTTAGTCCCATTAGGCCCTTTCAACCACTTATACCCATTAGGTCCATTTGGCCACTTCGCCTATTGGGCCCATTCGGCCACTGAGGCCCATCAGGCCACTTAGGCCCATTCGGCCCAATAGGCCACTGAGGCCCATTATGGCTATTAGGTCGATCAGGCCCATTAAGACCATGAGGCCCATTGGGCCCATTGGGACCATTGGGCCACTAAGGCCCATTATTCCTATTAGGTCGATCAGGTCCGTTAGGCCCTTGAGGCCCATTAGGCCACGAAGCCCCATTAGGCCTATGAGGCCCATTAGGATACTGAGGCCCATTAGGCTGATTATGCCCATTAGGCCCATTAGACTACTTATATCTCTTAGTCCCATTTGGTCCATGAGGCCACTAAGGCCCATTAGGCCCATCAATCCCATTAGGCTACTTAGGCCCATTAGGCCACTTAGGCACATTCGCCTCATTAGGCCATTGAGGCCACTTAGGCCCATTACGCCCATTAGATCCATCACAGCCATTAGGCCCATTAGGCACTTTAGGCCCATTAGGTCACTAAGTCCCATTAGGTGCAATAGGCCACTTAGGCCACTTAGACCCATTATGGCCATTAATCCCATTAGGCCCATGAGTCTCGTGAGGCCACTAAGGCCCATTTCACCCATTAGGGCCATCGGGCCCATTAGGCCACTTAGGCCCATTCATCCCACTAGGCCACTTAGGCCCATTGAGCTCGTTAGGCCACTTAAGCCCATTATACCCATCAGACCCATCAAGACCATGAGGCCACTTAGGCCCATTCAGCCCATTATGGCCATCGGGGCCATTAGGCCACTAAGACCCATTCGGCTCATTAGGCCACTTAGGCCCATTAATCCCATTAGGCCCATCAGTCCCATCGAGCCCATTATGTCAATTTGTCCCATTAGGCAACTTAGGACACTTAGTCCCATTCAACCCATTCGACCCATTATGCCACTTAGGCCCATTAATCCACTTAGGCCCATTGGGCCACCTAGGCCCATTAGGCACATTATTCCACTTAGTCCACTGAGGCCCATTAGGCCCATTAGTCCATAGAGGACCATTAGGCCCATTAGGTACATTAGTACACAGAGGCCCATTAGGCCAATTGGGCCCATTAGTCACATTAGGCCACTTAGGCCACTTAGGCCCATTAGTCCCATTAGGCCACTGAGACCCATTAGTCTCATGAGCCCCATTCGACCACTTAGAACCATGAGGCCCATTCGACCACTTAGGCCCATTTGGCCCATTATGCCACTTTGTCCACTTTGTCCCATTATTCCCATAAGGCTCATTAGGTCACTTAGGCCCATTAGGCCCATTAGGCCACTTATGCTCATTAGGCCCACTAGGACACTTCGACAACTTTGGTCCATTAAGCTAATTAGGCCACTAAGGCCCATTCGACCACATATACCCATTAGGATCATTAGGCCACTTGGGGCCATTAGGTCCATTAGTCCACTTAGTCCCATTAGACCCATTAGGCCCATATGCCACTAAGGCCCATTAAGCCACATAATCCCATTAGGATCATTAGGCTAATTGGGGCCATTAGGCACATTAGTCCACTTAGGCCCATTAGGCCCTTAGGCCATTATGGTCCATTAGGCCCATTAGGCCACTTAGGCCCATTAGGCTCATTAGGCCACTTAGGCCACTCAGTCCCATTAGTCCCATTAGTCCACTAAGAACCATGAGGCCACTAAGGCCCATTAGGCCACTGAGTCCCATTAGGACACTTAGGCCCATTATTCCCATTAGGTCACTTAGGCCACTTAGGGCCATTAGGCCACTTAGTCCCATTAGGCCTAATAGGCCACTTAGACCCATTATGCCCATTATGCCCATTAGGCCACTTAGTCTGATTAGGCCACTTTGGCCCATTAGGCCACTTACGCTTATTAGGCCCATTAAGCCCATTAGGCCACTTAGGCCCATTAGGCCACTTAGGCCCATTAGGACACCTAGGCCCATTAGTCCACTTAGGCCCATTAATCCACTTAGGCCCATTAGGCCACTTCAACCACTTAGACCCATTAGGCCCATTAGGACACTGAGGCCCATTATGCTCATTAGGCCACTTAGGCCCATTCACCCCATTAGGCCACTTTGGAAACTTAGGCCCATGAGGCCACTTAAGCGAGTTAGGCCTATTAAGAAACTTAGGCCTATTAAGCCACTTTGACCCATTAGGCCCATTAAGCCACTTAGGCCCTTTATTCCCATTAGGACCATGAGGCCACTTAGGACCATTGGGACCGTTACGCCACTTAGGCACATTAGGCCAATTTGGCCACTTAGGTCACTTAGGCTACTTAGGCCCATTTGGCCACCTAGGCCCATTAGGCCACTTAGGCCCATTATGCCCATTATGCCCATTAGGCCCATTTTTTCACTTAGGCCCATTAGGACCATTAGGATCATTCTTCCACTTAGGACCATTAGGCCCATTAGGTTCATTAGGCCACTTAGGCCCATTAGGAACTTAGGCCCTTTAGGCCACTTAATCCCATTAGGACCATTCGGTCCATTTGGCCAATGAGATCCATTGGGCCACTTAGGCCCATTCAAACCATTGTGCTACTTAATCTCATTCATACCATTACTCCACTTAGGCTCATTCATCCCATTAGGTCCATTAGGCAGCTTAGGCCAGTTAGTTACATTAAGCCACTTTAGCCAGTTAGGCCCATTGGGCTCATTGGGCCCATTATGCCACTTAGGACCATTCATTCCATTAGACCACTTAGGCTAGTTAGGCTTATTAGGCTCATTGGGCCCATTGGGCCACTTTAGCTAGTTAGGACCATTGGACCCATTAAACCCTTGGGGCCCTTGGGCCCCTTATGTGAGTTAGGCCAGTTAGGCCCATTTGGCCCATTGGGCCAGTTAGTTACATTGGGTCCATTTGGACAGTTAGGCCCATTAGGTTTGTTAGACCCATTGGGCCAGTTAGGCCACTTAGGCCACTTCGACCCATTAGGCTCATTGGGTCGACACTTATGCCAGTTTGGCCCATTAGGCCACTTAGGACCTTGATCCCATTAGGACAGTTAGGCTAGTTGGTCCCATTCAGGACATTGGGCCCATTAGGCCACTTAGGCTCGTTAGGCCTGTTAGGTTACTTAGGCCCCACAGCCTATTAGGACACTTAGGCTATTTATGCCCAATTGTCCCATGGGCCCATTAGGCCCCTTAGACCAGTTAGAACCATTAGGTCCATTAGGCCCATTGGGCCCATTAGTCCACTTAGTTCAGTTAATCCCATTTAACCACTTAGTTCTGTTAGGCCCATTAAGCCAGTTAGGCCCATTATCCCCCTTGGGCCCATTAGGCTACTTGAAAGTGCCCAAAGGATGATTGTATCACTAAGAGGGGGAGGGGGTGAATTAGTGATAATTTTTTTTCTCTTTTGTTTCTTTTAAAATGAAACAAAATTCACCCGATATTAAAGATTATATTCCCTACTAAAAACAATTCAAACACACACCTAGAGGAACACAGGTATTTACAAGATTCACTATTCAATAAGAAGATCTGCATCCTTGGTATGGTATAGAAGTGTTTCAATACCACACAATCCACTATAAAACAATTATTGGATTACAATGAGTAGGATATACCCTTTCACTTATGTAACACTATGTAAACAATCCAATAGTGCATGTTCACCCTCTTAGCATAAATAGGGTAATGCAATGATTGTGTAACAACTCAGGTTACTAGTGTTTATTTTCAATTAAACTAATGTATTCAATTGAAAAAACTTCTTCAATTTCTTACCTAGAATATAGTGAGAACTTTCTGGACTCTGTTAAGAAAAAAAACCAAGTCCAGTTTTCCCAGTCTGATTCCAACAAGTACGATTCTCCCTAATATGATTCTTCCCGATACAATTTTACCAATACGATTCTGATCAATATGATATTCCCCAGTATGAAATGTATAACCTTGATAGAATGAGATAGATTTGAATATAAACTAGTTCAATTCTCTATATTCCTCAGTTCAGAAGACCCAGTATGGAAATCAAGATCTGATGAATCCATACTAATATGATGATCAGGCGAATACGATTGAAAATATAGATATAGTAATCAGTTGAGTACGATAAACACTTAGTACAATGATCATGTTAATATAATATTGTGATCTTGTCTCTTCTATTTCACTTCAATCCATCAAAACTTCTTCAATAAAAGTGAATACAGAAACTTTTACTTCTCTCTAAAACTGGGAGCTTCTCCCTCATGAATAGTACATCGGTCCACCTCAAGTACAACATACTTTTATCCTTTTATAGGTGACCCTTGATATGCTTTGGTAGGAATCCAAAAAAATCCCACTTAATCAAATTCACCCTAATCTTAATTTCCCCTAAAATATGTGGTGTATTTTGACTTCATCAACTATTCTTGAATCTTATCAATTCTTCTAAAACTTTCACTTCTATTTTTGAATGCGGAATATGATAATTATTTTTAATTTCAAGCTCCCACTCAATTTTAAATCCAGAAAAATTTTCTTTCAAACCACTTTTACTTCTTCACTTCTTCTCTTGACCCACTTGAAAATATAAAACAATTCCACTCTGATACAATGACTATTGAACCAATTGAAAACTACAAAGTAATTCAACCCTTTTGAAATGGTTTACTACATTATTGATCTCATTATTTCCTTCTCTTTTCAATCATCGGAATCAAGTAATTCCTTATCTGAATATAATTTTTTAGATTATGATCTTTCTTAGAATATTTGGCCTAAATAAGATCATATTGGGTATGATCCTTTTCTTCCTGATCCTGAGTATGATCATCCTGGGTAAGGAAGTTTTCTTATACATACGATGGATAATCGGATGCTACAGTACACGACAATTATCATTTTAGGTATGATCATTCTGATTAAGATCCTAACTTTCTTCTTTATTTCCTTCTTAGCCCAAATATTATTGCATTGGGTATGATTCCTTTTCGATTGGCATCATATCTTTCTTATCTTTCACCTAGATATGATAAATCTGGATATGATTTGGAATACCTTTTTTCCCCTTTATTCCATCAATCTTGCATCATAAGTTCTCCAATAAAATTAATATTTATGAAATAAAAATTATAAAATCATAGTCACATTTAATTTTATCATAGTTAACAAACTCTGATAATTCATCAAAACAAGCACTTATTTTATACCAGATGCAATGTGAATCAGATGACCATTTACTTCCAGCAATATGTATTCTTCATGCAACCTATTCTCTCTTTTGAGATAATGATCAATTCCTCATTATGATATTTTCATATATCGTACCCAAGAAAAGTCTGATCAGTGCATTTTCGTTCAAACAACTTTTCCTTGTTATAACATATAGAGTGAGTCTGATTCTTTTGAAAACAATGGCCAGTATGAGTTTACAAAATACAAAGTGAGGTTATTTTATTTATTCAAAATATTTCCTTGAAAACAAAATCCAACACATGAAAACAAACACCTTCCTCGTCATCTTGGTCCTAACAATCCCCCCTTTGGATTTTGTTGTCAACCAAGTTTCATAAATCACTGAACTTGGGCCCATTAGTCCAATTGGCCATTTAGTCCCATTAGGACACTTAGGCCCATTAGGCCCATTAGGCTACTTATGACCATTAGGATAATTAGGCCACTTAGGCCACTAAGGCCCATTAGGCCCATTATCCCATTAGGCCCATTATACAACTTAGGTCCATTAGGACCATTGGACCCATCAGTTCCATTTGACCACTTAGGCCCATTAGGCCCATTAGGCCACTTCGGCCCATTAGGAGCATTAGGCCACTTAGGCACATGAGGCCCATTAGGACACTTCAACCCATTAGGAAACTTAGGACACTTAGGCCCATTGGACCTATTTGGTCCATTAGGCCCATTCATCCCATTCGGCCCATTGGGCCCATTAGGCAACTTAGGCCACTTAGGCCCACTAGGCCACTTAGGCCCATTGGAACCATTTGTCCCATTATGTAACTTAGACCACTTAGGCCCATTAGGCCACTTAGTCCTATTCGACCCATTCGACCCATTAATCCATTTAGGCCCATTTGACCCATTGGGCCCATTAGAACCATTAGGCCAATTAGGCCACTTAGGCCCAAGACACCCATTAGTCCCATTTGGCCCATTAGGTCCATTAGGAAACTTATGTACATTAGGCCCATTAGTCAACTTAGTATACTGAGGCCCATTAGGCCACTTAGACCTATTAGACCCATTTGGCCCATTAGACCCATTATACCTATTAGGCCCATTAGTCAACTTATTCCACTTAGGCCCATTAGGCCCATTAGGCCACTTTGGATCATTGGGAAACTTAGGCCACTTATGCCCATTGGCCCCATTCGGCCACTTAGGCTCATTATACCCATTAGGACACTTAGGCCCCTTAATCCCATTAGGCTACTTCGGCTTATAAGGCAACTTAGGCCACTTAAGTCCATTGGGCCCATTCGGCCTATTGGACCCATTAGGTAACATTATCCACTTAGGTTCATTGGACCCATTAGTCCCATTGGGACCATTAGGCCCATGGGCCCCATTAAGAAACTTAGGCCACTTAGACCCATTATGCCACTTAGGCCCATTGGACCAATCATGCCCATTAGGAAAGTTATTTTACAAATTTTCAGGTATCTCAACATGTTGATAAAATTGATAATCGATTGGGTGTATTGAGTACCCACCATAAAAAATGGTTAAATATTATAATGCATATGTGTTGAATGGTTTTTGATTTCATACACATGCATATGGGGAATAAAAAAACAATGAATAATGGTGTTTTATTTAGAGGATTTCATCATAGATAAATTGAAGTTGACTTTTACGGTATACTAGAAGAAATAATTAAACTTTTTTATCTAGGAAAACATTAGATAATGATGTTTAAATGTTAGTGGTTGGATACCGATAGAGGATTGAATGTTCATCCAATCCATGGAATTGTTGATATTCAATATAAAAGTATTCTTGCAGTAAATGAACAATTTTTATTGGTTCATCAGGCACATCAAATTTATTATGAAAAAAACCATGCTACTTTAAGGGAGTTGGGTGATTGGTGGATCATAATAAAAATTCAATTTTGAGATAATCAGTTTACTAAAAGTGAATATGGTTCCTCTAAAGTGCAAGGAATTGAATTTTTTCAAAGGACTACTCTAAATTCATCTTTTTCACAAAGATACATGAATATCATTGATAACACCCAATAGTTAAGGGCCGATAGTGATGATGATGTTAATGACGTTACAACTGAATTTGAAATGACAAGAGATGATGAAACAGAAACTAATATAGATATTGATGATGGTGAGGAGTAATATGAATACATTAACATCGATAGCTATGAAGATGAGTATGAGGATGGACATTAACACAGTTAAATGCTGGTTATAATCATATATAATATATATCTATATATAATAGTTATTTTCAACTATTTGCTAAAAACAATCATTTCATGTTTTAGATGGATGAGGATATGTATCTTATATTTTAGAAGGATAATCTACCTTTGGATGAGTAGAATGTCAGATCATCTGACCCTCAGATTGCTGGTAGTTCAGGGGGGTACTTGGAGGGTGTGTTGTCTTGCCCGACTGATGATTCCTGACCCTATCCCCGAGTGATGTGCCCATATTGGGTTCTATCCACACACACAGAGGTATTTTTACCTGTGTATTTTAGTTAGTTTTAATTAATTAATTTATATTCTAATTTTTTGATTAATTTTTTTTTCACAGCTTCATGCATATAGTTGTTGGACAGGGGAGCACTATATTGCACAATTATTTTTCTGATGCATGGGTGTCATAGGATCAGATTCCTGTTGATGTACAATGCCACATGTTCGAGCGTTGTATGGTACGTAAATAAATAATATTTATTTTTAAATTAATTTAATTAATAAATTGATATAATAAATAATTTGTAGGTTTTATTGTATCCCATTGATGAGAGCATGCATGAGGCTATCTAGAAGCAATGGCAGGGAGCTATGCGTCCGCGTTGTACTCAGTTTTTGCACAATTTGAAAAGGAAAGCAATGGAGAAAGTAGAAGTGACAGAGTTTGATGAGACATTTCATGTCCACCGACTTGATTATATTTTATCCCATGTTTGGGATGGATTATGTACGTACTGGTTGAGTATGAATTTTCAGAGTAGATCATCAGTAGGTCGGAAAAATTGGGGGAGACAAAAGGTGATCCATCGAGATGGTAGTCGTACATTCAGTACACATAGGGAGAATATGGTAAGTAAATTTTCTTTAAATATTGTATATAACTTTAAATGTAAATGTTTTATTTTATATTCATATAGGCAGTCGCACAAACCAATATAACGAAGTAAGACATTTGTAGGAGGATGTATAGTAATCCAGCCACTGGAGAGATTAGAGGTTCTCACCAGCATGAGATTGTGGTCAGTATAATTTCTTTTAATTTAACTAAAAATAATATTTTAACTATTTTAAATTTAAATTTCAATTGAAAGAGTCATATAAGTCCGCGACGTCTCAGACACATAGTGATAGTCAATTTGAGACCGATGGTCAGACTAGTGCCCCCTGATTTGATGAGGCAGCATAGATGCAGGTGACCTAGTATGCCTTTGAAAAAGGCTGAGTTATTGGTATCATCTCTCAATTGACCCATAGGGTTTTTTTATGGCACCTCTTCGATGTTGGAATCCAATCCGAGAGGATATTGCGGAGAGTCATCATCATCTCATGCACAGTATGAGGAGCAGCTGCAAGCTCAGAGTGAGCTTATAAAGACTATGTGTTGGGATTATGATGAGATGCGTTAGTGGCAACAACAGCAGTAGGAAGAGTTCATACGACAGTAGTAGTAACAATAATAGGAGAGTCATGATGAGATGCATCGATGGCAGCATCAATAGAAGTAGAAGAAGATGGAGTACATGCAACGTCTAACTCGCGGTTTAGGGATGAAGTTCTCTCCACCATTTCCTCCAGCTCCTCCAGATGACCCTCCCCCACAATGATGTATTTTTATTTTATAATGAAACATTTGAATGTATTTTTTTGTAATATTAACTACTTAAAGTTTTAAATAGTGTGTTTTTTATATTGTCTCAAATATTACATTTTTTAATATTTATTTATTTATTTATTATATTTATTATTTTATTAATTAATATATTTTTATATTTTTTTGAATACTAAGGTTTTTATTATATTACTAATATTAATATTATTATTTCTTTATTATTATTATTATTAATATTATATTATTTAATTATTTTATAATTAATTTTATTTTACGAATATTAATATTATTATTTCTTTTATATTAATATTATATTATTATTATAATTATTATTATTCTATAAATAATTTTATTGTGATAATATTAATATTGTTATTTTATTTATATTAATAATATATTATTATTAATATTATTTTATTTTATTTATTTTTATTTTATATTTCAACTCTTTGCGGCAGGCTCATTGCAAAAGGATTTTTTTATTTTCCACATTATTTGCAATGGACCATCGCAAATACTAATTTTGATGGTGTGCGGAAAAAAGTTTATAAAAAATAGAGAAAATGATTTGTGATGGGTGGTCGGCCCATCTCAAAAAAGTTTTTAAAAAAACACTGAACCTATTTCTGATGGTGCCACTGCATGTCCCAAATAATAACCTTTTGTGACGAACCATCATAAAAGATAATATTTGTGACATCCTTTCTACAACGGGCCATTTGCGATGGGATCCCGTCGCAAATGCACTGTTACAGAAATCCATTTTTCCAGTAATGTTAGTCTCATTCAATCCATTTGACCCATTAGGCCACCTAGGATCATTCGACCCATTAGGCCCATTAGAACCATTGGACCAATTAGGCCACTTAGGACCATTAGACACATTAATTCAATTAGGCCCATTAGGCCCATTAGGAAACTTAGGCCACTCAGGCCCATTGAGCCACCTAGAAGCATTGAACCCATTAGGCCCATTATTCCCTTTAGGCAACTTATGATACTTAGGCCCATTATGCTACTTAGGCCCATTATGCCACTTAGACCTATTAGACCCATTAGGCCCATTAGGCCCATTAGGAAACTTAGGCCACTCAGGCCCATTGAGCCACCTAGAACCATTGAACCCATTAGGCCCATTAGGCCCTTAGGCAACTTAAGCTACTTATGACCATTAGGCCACTTAGACCTATTAGACCCATTAGGCCCATTAGGCACATTAGGCACATTAGGCACATTAGGCACATTAGGCACATTATGCCCACTAGTCGACTTAGGCCACTTATGCCGATTAGGCCCATTAGGCCACTTTGGCCCATTAGGCCACTTTGGCCCATTAGGTAACTTAGTCCACTTAGGCCCATTCGACCCATTATACCAATTATGCCACTTAGGCCCATAAGGACATTTAGTCCCATTAATCCCATTATTCCACTTCAACCCATTAGGCAACTTAGGACACTTAGGCTCATTGAACCCATTTGGCCCATTTGGCCCATTTGGCCCATTAGGTAACTTTTTCCACTTAGGACCATTAGACCCATTAGGCCCATTGGGACCATTAGGCAACCTAGGTCACTTTGGCCACTTTTTCCCATTAGACCCATCAGGTCCTCAAGCTCATTAGGCAACTTAGTCCACTTAGGCCCATTAGGTCACTTAGGCCCATTAGGCCACTTAGTCCCATTATACCCATTCATCCCATTAGGCCACTTAGGCCCATTCAACCCATTCATCCCATTAGAACAATTAGACCCATTAGACTGATTAGGCCACTTGGGCCCATTAGACCCATTAGACCCATTAAGCCCGTTAAGATCATTATCCAACTTAGGCCACTTAGGCCCATTCGACCACTTAGACCCATTGGACCCATTAGGATCATTAGGAAACTTAGTCCACTTAGTCCCATAAGGAAACTTAGACCCCTTAGACCCATTAGGCCCATTAGGTAACTTAGGCCACTTAAGACCATTCGACCACTTAGACCCCTTAGAACCATTAGGTCCATTAGGCAACTTAGGCCACTTAGACCCACTGGACCCATTAGGCCTAGTAGAAAACTTGGGCCACTTCGACCCATTAGGCCACTTAGGCCTATTTGACCCATTAGGTTGAATTATCCATAATGGGTTCATTAGGACCATCAGTACCATTGAGCCTATTGGACCACTTAGGCCCAATAGGTCCAATTCGCCCATTAGGCCACATAGGCCCATTAGGACACTTAGTCCTATTAGGACACTCAAACCCATTAGGCCTATTGGGCCCATTGGGCCCCTTAGACCCAATAGCCCAATTAGACCATTATGCTCATTAGGTCACTTAGGCCCAATAGGCCCAATAATCCCAATAGGCCCATTCAACCAAATGGGACCATTCAGACCCTTCGTCCCATTAGGCCAATTAGGACAATAGGTCCAATAGCCCCATTAGTTCCCTTAGGCCCAATGGGCTCATTAGGCCTATTAGGTCACTTAGGCCACTTAGGCCCATTAGGCCCCTTAGACCCATTAGGCCCAGTGGGCCCCTTTGGCCCATTGGGCCTAGTGGGACCCTTTGGCCCATTAGGCCCATTAGGCCACTTAGGCCCATTCAGCACATTAGACCACTTAGGCCCATTCCTCCACTTAGGTTCATTAGGCCCCTTAGACCCATTAGGCCCATTGGGCCCATTAGGCCCATCAGTCTAATTTTTCCTTTAGGCCCATTAGGATGAATTGACCATAATGGGTCCATTAGTCCACTTAGGACCATTAGGCCTATTAGGCCTATCAGGACACTTAGGCCCAACTTTTCCATTCAACCAATTAATCCCATTAGGTCCATTAGGCCGAATTTGACTTAATGGTCCCATTAATACCCTTAGGCTCAATAGGACCATAAGGCCACTTAGGCCCAATAGGCCCATTCATCCCATTATGCCACTTAGGCCCATTAGGTCACTTTGGACTAATGAACCCATTAGGCCTTTTAAGCCCATTAGGCCCATTAGACCCATTAGGTCACTTAGGCCCAATTGGCCCATTAGGATGATTAGGCCACTTAGGCCCATTAGGCCACTTAATCCCATTAGACCCATTAGGCCCATTAGGCCACTTAGGCCCATTCTACCCTTAGTCCCATTAGTCCCATTAGGCAATTCAGGCCAATTTAGGTCATTTAGGCTAATTAGGATAATTAGGCCATTTAGGCCATTTAGACGAATTAGTTAATTCAGGCCATTTAGGCCAATGAGGCCAATTCAGACTAATTAGGACAATTTAGGCTCTTAAGGCCATTTAGTTCCATTAGAAGATTTAGTAAATTTAGTCCAATTTAGTCCAATTAGTCCAATTAGTCCAATTATGCCAATTTTTCAATTAGGAAATTTATTTCATCTAGTCCATTTAGACTAATTAGATCAATTAGGCCAATTATTCCATTTAGGACAATTTAGGTAATTTATACCAGTTAGGATAATTATTTAAATTAGTCCATTTAATCTGATTATGTTAATTTAGACCATTTTAGCCAATTAGACAAATTGTGCAATTTAGGCAATTTAAGCCATTTATGCCAATTTAGGCCATTCGGGCCAATTTTGGAAATTTAGGACATTTAGACCAATTTATTCCATTTAATAAAATTAGCTCAATTAATTCAATTATACAATTTAGGCAATTTAGGCCAATTAGGCCATTTAGCTAATTTAGGCCATTTAGACCAATTAGGCCAAATTTGGCCATTTAATTCATTTAGGCCAATTTAGGCCATTTATGTCAATTTATCTCATTTAGACCAATTAGAAAAATTATGTTAATTAGGAAAATTAGTCTAATTAGGAAATTGAGGCCAATTAGGACAATTAGGCCATTTAGCCCAATTTAGGCCATTTAGTCCAATTTAGGCCATTTAGGTCAATTTAGACCATTTAGGCCAATTATACCAACTAGGTCATTTTGACCATTTAGGACAATTAGGAAATTTTTTACAATTATATCAATTAGTCCATTTAGATCATTTAATCCAATTTATCCATTTAGACCATTTAGACCAATTTAGGCCATTTAGACCAATTTGGTCAATTAGGTCAATTTAGGACATTTAGGATAATTTAGGCCATTTAGACCAATTAGTAAAATTGTTCCAATTAGTATATTTAGTCCATTTAGGCCAATTATGACAATTATTCCATATATGACAATTATTCCATTTAGATCAATTAGGCCAATTAGACCATTTAGGTCATTTAGGCCAATTAATCGATTTGGTCATTTAGGTCATTTAGGCCATTTATGCCAATTGGGCCATTTAGTCCATTTATTTCATTTAGGACAATAAGTAAAATTAATACAATTAGACAATTTATGTCATTTAGGACAATTTTGGTCATTTACGCCAATTAGGTCATTTAGACCATTTAGGCCAATTTAGGCCATTTAGGCTAATTTATACCATTTAAGACAATTCGACCAATTAGAACATTTAGGCCAATGTAGTCCATTTAGTACAATTAGGTCGATTAATAAATTTAAACCAATTTGTCCAATTTAGTCCATTTATGCCAATTAAGCCAATTAGGACAATTAGACCAATTAGATAATTTAGGCAATTTAGGTCAATTAAGCAAATTGAGATAATTTAGATCATTTTGGACAGTTAGGCCATTTAGGAAATCTAGGAAAACTTAGGCCAATTTGGATAATTAGTCCAATTAGGTAATTTATTAAATTGAGGCCAATTAGAAAATTTAGGACAATTTATTTAATGGTCGGTATGAAATTAAATAATATTTTAACTTAAATATCAACTCTATAAATAGGCATCTATGTATATTGTTTAGAGCATCCAAAAATTAAGAATAGAAAATTGTTACGCACAAAAAATTATCTCTCAACTCCCCATTCTCTATCTCCCTCTAAAAAATTATAAGTGTAAGAAAGATTTCTTCAAGACTGGAGAATGAGTGATCAAGAACAAACAACATAAGACATTCGACTCGCCTCACTAGCACTTGGAGATCGAGTGGTGTTTCTCGGAGATCATAGGATCACATGTGGATCGCCGTTAGAGGGATTTTATACTGGGATCCTCACAATGCAATGATGGTAATATGAAAGGATCTTTTCAGATGATCAACATTCACTGATGAAGAAAGTTCCTAAGCATATGTATTTATTTCATTAAATATTTAATAAATTAATTTTAAATTCAACGTGAAAGATCCTCGCTCTTGGTTTCGATAAATTATTATTAAAATAAATTTAAATATATCATCCATATTTGAACACTTTTGTTATGACTGAAACCACCACCACCACCATTGTCTCCACTGCCACCTTCGTTCCACCACTACCACCTCCACCACCCACACCACCTCCAATGCCACCGCCATCAGTTCTACCACCACTAGGACCCTCATTTAAATAACTAAAGGTATTATATAAAGAGCGGATTTATGTCATACATGAATCAAAATTAATATCAGTCTATGATGGAAGTGGTGGACTTATAACTAACATATATTTTAGGAAGTGTTCGGTGACCAATTTACTTCTTTCACACTCTTGTATACTTATTTTTTGGCATCATATACTTATGCATGAATTTTTTTCAGCTCAGTGGTCTGATAGGTTTGAGAGGCACCCAATGAGGTCTAATACCTAGTGGGGATGATGTTTTTCATGGTTTGACATCAAACTCTCTCATGGCGTTCCTCACCTAATACTTGTCTCAAATGATCATTTAGCCTGAAGTTGTCATCTTCTTTCTCATCGAGGGCCTCTAGTACACACTGTTGACAATATAAACAAGATATTTAATTATTAATTATGTATCAAAATTTGAAATATCAATAAAAAAACTTACAATCTTTTCTTTTGTTTGTACATTTACATCACTTCCATTATTTTACTTCCTAGTCAAGGAAAATAATTTTTCTTGAGGCACACGACCTTCGATGCCAAATGATACTTGATATAAATGAAATTGATTAGTATAATACTACATTATTGAATAATATGTAAGTGATAAACCAAGAATAAATTAAAATTGTATCTATTCAATAAATCCATAAAATGAAGAATCATCTAAAAATAAATTTAATTAGAAATTTAATACTAGTGACCTAACATAAACAATACATGTTAATTAGCATGATAAACATGTGTATAGTATGGATTCATATTGTATGATCATTTTGGTGTAATTACATTTATGTTGTGTTATTTTGTTATTTGGTCACTTGGTAATTTTTATCAATTTTCTATTTGTCTAATTGTCTAATTAGTCCATTTAGGTGAATTATGCCAATTAGGGCAATTATACCAATTAGGTCAGTTAGAAAAATCATATAGTTTAGGCTAATTAATTCATTTAGGCCAATTATGTCATTAGGCCATAGGTAATTTAGTCCTTTAATCTATTTAGGGAATTTAGTCCATTAGGCCATTTAGTCCAATTAGGATAGTTATACCATTTAGGTAAATTAGGACAATTATGCTAATTAGACCATTTAATCCAATTAGATCATTTAATCCATTTGGACCAATTAGGCCATTTAGACCAATTAGGTCATTTATGCCAATTAGGCCATTAGGCTATTCAGACCAATTTGGCCATTAGGACATTATCACATTAGTTCATTACACCATTAAGCCATTTTTTTATTTGGCGATTTGACCATTTATGCCAATTTAGGATAATTAATACAATTAGGCCAATTAGGCAAATTAGACCATTTAATCCAACTAGACCATTTAGTCTATTTGGAACAATTAGACCATTTAGACCCATTTGGCCATTTTGGCCAATTAGGCCAATTAGGCAAATTAGGTCAATTAGGCCAATTAGGCCAATTATTCCATTTAATCAAATTAGACCATTTAATAGATTTATACTAATTAGTCCATTTAGAATTATTAGTTAATTTATTTCAATTAGGCCATTATGACAATTAAGCCACTAGGCTATTGGGCCATTAGGCTATTTAGACCAATTAGGTCATTTAGGTCATTAGACCATTACCCCTATAGTTCATTGGGCCATTAGGATAATTGGTCATTTGTCCATTTGTTCAATTATGGAAATTTAGACCAATTTAGGCCAATTAGAATAAAAAAAATCCTAAAACCTAGACCCAAAACACTATATCTAAAACACTAATACCTAAGGCCTAATTAGGTCCATTAGGCCGATTAGGCCATTTAGGCCCATTAGGTCACTTAGGACCATTTGAACCATTAAGCCACTTAGGCCCATTAGACCCATTTGACCCTTTTGGCCACTTAGGCCCATTAGGACGATTTGACCACTAAACCCCATTAGGCTCATTAGGCCACTTAGGCCCATAGGGCCCATTAGGCCACTCAGGACCATTACGCCAATTCAGCCCACTCGACCCATTAGGACCATTCAAACCATTAAACCACTTATTCCCATTGGCCCATTATGCCACTTAGGGCCATTAGTGCCATTATGACTATTAGACCACTTAGGCCCATTACTCCAATTAATCCACTTAGGATCATTAGGCTCATTTGGCCCATTAGCCCACTTAGGCCCAATTGGCCCATTAGGCCCATTAGTCCACTTAGGCACATTAGTCTGATTAGGACACTTAGTCCCATTAGTCCACATAGTCTCAAAAAGGCTCATTAGTCCACTTAGGCCCATTAGTCTCATTAGGTGCATTCGACCCATTAGACCCTTTATGCCACTTAGGCCCATTCATCCCATTAGGCTGATTATTCCACCTGGTCCCATTGGGCCAATTAGGCCACTTAGGCAATTTAGACCACTGAGGACTATTAGGCCCACTTTCCCCATTCACCCCATTGGTCCAATTAGTCCCATTATCCCCATTATCCACATTAGGCCCATTAGGTCCACTAGGCCACTTAGGTCCATTAGGCCACTTAGGCCCATTCAGACACTTAATCCCATTAGGCCACTTAGTCCTATTGATCCAAATTATTCCATTTGGCCCCTTAGGCCACTTAGGTCGCTTAGCCCCATTAGGACCTTTAGGCCACTTAGGATACTTAGGCCCATTGAGCCCATTAGTCCCATTTCCCCCTTCAGCCACTTCGACCACTTAGGCCCATTATACCACTTAGTCCCCTTAGGCCCCTTAGGCCACTTAGCCCCATCGAGCCCATTAGGCACATCATTCCCCTTTGGTCACTTATACCGCTTAGGCCCATTAGTCCCATTAGGCCACTTAGGCCACTTAGACCCATTATCCCACCTAGTCCCATTGATCCCATTAGGACACTTAGGCCGCTTAGTCCCATTAGCCCCATTAGGCCACTTAGGTCACTTAAGCTCATTAGACTCATTATCCATTGGGCACATTAGGCCACTTAGGCCCATTCGGCCACTTAGGCCCATTGGTCCACTTAGGCCTCTTAGTCCACTAAGGCCCATTAGGCCCATTGGTCCCATTAGGTCCATTAGGCCACTTAGGCCCATTAGTAAACTTATTCCCATTAGGCCCATTCGGCCCATTAGGCAACTTAGGACCACTCAACCACTTAGGCCCATTAGGCCCATTAGGCCCTTTAGGCCACTTAGGCACATTAGACCCATTAACCATTAGGCCCATTAGACCACTTAGGCCCATTAGACTCATTCGACCCCTTAGGACCATTAGGCCACTTCAGCCCATTTGTCCACTTGAGCCCATTAGGCCACTTAGGACAATTAGGCACATTAGGAATATTAGGCTCATTAGGCCCTTGAAATCATTTTTTAAACTTTCATAAAATCCACTGCATCAAAGATAGCACGTCAAAGATGATGTCACCATCATCATCACATGTTATCATAATTACCTCATTATCATACACTCCAAACATCATCATCATAACCATCATCACTATAGTCACCACATCGCTGGATGGAACACCACCTTCGTCATCATTTACCATCATCGTTGGATCCAAGAACCAGAGAAAAACGAACCAGGATGTCCACTAATCACCACTAATGTATTCATATTGTCATCGTAGAACTCCAACATCACCACTAAAAAACCATCAAAACATAACATCACAACCATTAAAACCTTAAAATATGGGTCATCCTCCCTCTTGAAGACCCTAAGCCATAAGATCTGCACCTCCCAGAACCTCCATGAAGACCCGCACACCAAACTGATAGGGAAAGGAGTGCAGGAACGATGAGAAGATAGAGTCCTCGACAGGGGACCAAGTGAGAAACCGCATCAGTACAACAAAATAGAGAACCAATAACAGAGAAACAAAATCAATCCCAAAAAAAATCACCATATGAGACCTCAATCTGCATCCTCAAAATAGAAAAGGATCAAACTAGAGGAATGAACCCAAGTTGAGACTACTACCAGCCCTACTCTAGCACCATCCCAAGTAGGCCTGGATCCCGAATTTATCCTGAAAAAAGTTGAGTCAAATGCGATGGGTAGGCCAACATGGGTAGAGGAGAAAGAAAGAACTGGACACACTCACCTGTGTCGAACTAATCCGTTTAAAGCATCGACACACACAAACCCAAAATAGGGGTCTGATGTATAGGGAAAGATTGAAAGAGGGGTGGTCAGTGGCGTGCGATGACCACACTAGCAAGCCACATCAGTCAAGAGGGAAGAAAAAGAAAGCAAGATAAGGAAGAAGATGGACCATGTGAAGCGACTCCATCACCGTAAAGCAGACCCTCAAAACCCTAGGAGGGGAAGAAGAGGCATGTGGAGCATCGGGATCCAGGAGAGTACGGAGCCATCAGGTTCATCCATTAGGCTCATTAGGCCCATTTGGCCACTTAGGCCCATTGGACCCGTTTGTCCCATTAAGCCCATTAGGCCCATTAATCCAATTAGGACCATTTATCCACTTTGTCCCATTAGTTCCATTAGAACCATTAGGCCACTTAGGGACATTTGGCCCATTAAGTTCACTAGATTATGCCCATTAGGTCACTTAGGACCATTTGAACCATTACACCCATTAGGCCAATTAGACCCATTTGGCCACTTAGGCCCATTTGTCCCATTGGTCCCATTAGACCCATTTTACCACTTATTACTTTAGGAAACTAAGGAATATGAAACACAATATGCCAATTAGGCCACTTAGGCCCATTTGGCCACTTAGGCCCATTTGACCCATTAGGCCACTTAGGCCCATTAGGCCACTTAGACCCATTTGGTCCATTAGGCCACTTCGGCCCATTAGGACCATTTGGCCCATTTGTCCCATCAATCCCATTGGATTAGGCCCATTAGGCCACATAGGCCCATATGGACCATTAGGTCCATTAGGCCAATTAGGCCAATTAGTCCCATTATTCCCATTAGGCCCACTAAACCCATTAGTCCACTTAGGCCCATTAGTCCACTTAGTCCACTTAGGCCCACTAGGACACTTAGGACCCTCAGACCAATTATACAACTTAGGCCCACTCAGTGCATTAGGTCCATTAGGCCACTAAGTCCCATTCGGCCACTTAGGCCCAATAGGCACATTAGGACCACTAGGCACCTTAGTCCACTTAGTCCCATTAGGACCATTAGGCCACTTAGGCCACTTAGGCCCATTAGGACACTTAGTTCCATTAAGCCCATTATGTCACTTAGGATCATTCGGCGCATTAGGCCCATTAGGCCACTAAGTCCCATTGGGCCCATTAGGCCCATTAGGCCACTTAGGCCCCTTAGTCCACTTAGTCCCCTTAGGCCCATTAGGCCACTTAGGCACATTAGGCCCATTAGTCCACCTAGGCCCCTTAGGAAACTTAGGACCATTTGGAAACTTAGGCCCATTAGGAAACTGAGTCCCATTAGGCTCATTAGGCCCATCAGGCCCAATATGCCACTTTAGCCCCTTAGGACACTAAGGCCCATTAGGCCCATCAGGCCCATTCATCCAGTTAGGTCCATTAGAACACTTAGGCCCATTAGGCCACCTAGGACCATTCGACCACTTAGGCCCACTTGGCCCATTAGACCACTAAGTCCCATTAGGCCCTTTAGGCTACTTAGTCCCATTTGGCACATCAGGCCCATTAGTCCACTTAGGCCACTGAGTCCAATTAGGTCCATTAGGCCACTTAGGCCCATTAGAACCATTCATTCCATTAGGCCCATTAATCCACTTAGTCCTATTAGGCCCATTAGGCCATTGAGGCCCTTTAAGCCTATTAGGCCACTTAGGGCTATTATGCCCATTAGGCCACTTAGGCCCATTATGCCCATTAGGTCACCGAGTCCTATTAGTCCCATTAGTCCACTGAGGCCCATTAGGCCCATTATGCCCATTAACTCATTAGGCCCATTAGGACACTTCATCCCATTAGGTTAATTAGGCCACTTAGACCCATTAGGCCCATTCAGCCACTTAGGCCTATTAGGCCCATTAGGCGACTTCATCCCATTAGGCCAATTTGTTCCATTAGGACACTTAGTCTCATTAGGCCACTTAGGCCCATTAGGCCCATTAGGCCACTTTGTCACATTAGGTCACTTAGTCCCATTCGACCCATTAGGAACATTACGGCCATTAGGCCATTGAGGCTCATTCCGCCTATTAAGCCAGTTAGGCCCATTAGGACCATTATACCACTTAGTCCAATTAAGCCCATTAGACCTATTAGGCCCATTAGGACCATTAAGCCCATTGATCCACTTATGACCATTAGGCTCATTATGACACTAAATCCCATTAGTCCCATTAGTCCCATTAGTCCACCTCAGCCCATTAGGCTCACTCGGCCACTTAGGCACATTCGACCACTTAAACCCATTAGGCCACTTCGGTCCATTAGGCCCCTTAGGCCACTTAGGCCCTTTAGTCCACTTAGACGCATTAGGACACTTAAACCCATTAGGCCACTTCGATCCATTAGGCCCATTAGGCCACTTAGGCCCATTATTCCACTTAGACGCATTAGGCCACTTAGTTCCATTAGGCCCATTAGGCCACTTAGGCCCACTAGGCCACTTACACCCATTTGTCCCATTTGGCCAATTATGCCACTTAGGGACATTAGGCACATTAAACCACTTAGGACCATTAGGCCCATTATCCCATTAATCTCATTATGCCACTTAGGACCATTAGGAACATTAGGCCAGTTAGGCCCACTAGGCCCATTATGCCACTTCGGCCCATTCACCCACTTAGGCCCATTAGGCCCATTATCCCATTAGGCCCATTAATACCATTATCCCATTAGGTCCATTAGGACCATTAGGCCATATAGTCCTATTAGGCCCATTAGTCCACTTAGGCCCATTAGGCCCCTTAGGCGAATTAGACCCATTTGGAAACTTAGTCCCATTAGGCCATGTAGGCCCATTAGGCCCATCATTCCACTTAGTCCCATTCGTCCCACTCATCCATTTAGGACCATTAGGCCCATTAGTCCACTTAGGCGACCTAGGCCCATTAGTCCCATTCTAACTTTTCGACCCATTAGGCCAGATAGGACAATTAGGCCCATGAGGCCCATTAGGCCCATTCAGTCACTTAGGCCCACTAGGCCCATTATCCCACCTTGTCCCATTAGGCCAATTAGATCACTTCCATCCATTAGTCCCATTATGCCCATTAGTCCCATTAGGTCCATTCATCCACTTTGCCCATTAGGCCCATTAGGCCCATTTGCCCAATTAGGCCTATTAGCCCACTTAGTCCCATTAGGACACTTAGGTCCACTAGTCCCATTAGTCCCATTACCCCATTAAGGCCCATTTGGAGCATTTTTCAACTTCGAACCATTAGGCCCATTATGCATATTCGTCCCATTAATAAAATTCATCCACTTTGTCCCATTAGGCCACTTAGGCCCATTTGACCATTTAGTCTTGTTAAGACACTTAGGCCCAATAGGCCCATTAGGCCACCTAGGACCATTTCGCCTATTTGGCCACATCCCATTAGGCCCATTAGGCCCACTATGCCCACTCATGTACTTTGGTCCATTAGGACCATTAGGCCCATTAGGCCACTTAGGCCCATTATTTCCATTAGGCCCATTTGGCCACTTTGGCCCATGAGGCCCAATATGCCCATTAGGCCCAAATTACCATTCATACACTTTATCCCATTAGGCAAATTAGGACCATTAAGCACATTTGGCCCATTTGGTCACTGAGACCAATTAGGCCCATGAACACACTTAGACCCATTAGGCCCATTTGGCCACTTCGGCCCATTATGCCCATTCAGCCAATTCGTCCACTTTGTCCCATTAGGCCACTTAGTCCCATTAGATTCATTAGAAAGCTTATGCCCATTAGGACACTTAGACACATTAGTCCCATTAGGCCGAGTAGTCACATTAGGCTTAGTAGGCCCATGAGGCCCAGTAGGCCCATTAGACCTAGTGGGCCTAGTAGGCTCACTTAGGCCCATTAGGCCCATTAGGTCCATTGGTCCACTTAGGCCCATTGTCCCGATTAGGACACTTTGGACCTTTATGCCCATTAGGCTGATTTCTCTACTATGGCCCATTAGGCCCATTAGGACCATTCTTCCACTTTGGCCCATTAGTCCACTTAGGCCCCTCAGGCCCATTATACAACTTAAATCCATTATGACCATTAGGCCACTTAATCCCATTAGGCCCATTCGAACCCTTAGGCAAATTAGGCCCATTAGGCCCATTCAACCAATTCGGCCACTTATGCCCATTAGACCACTTAGGCCCATTTGGCCCATTTTTTCACTTAGGCCCATTATGACCATTAGGTCTATTCGGTCACTTAGGCCCATTTGTCCCATTGGTTCATTGAGGCCCATTAGGACATTACACCCATTAGGTGAATTAGGTCCAATTTTCCACTTAATACCATTAGGCCACTTAGGACCATTAGGTCCATTAGGTCTATTATGCCCAATAGGTCCATTGAGCAACTCTGGCCCACTAGGCCCATTCGACCCATCAGACCCATTTGACTAATTAGGACCATTAGGCCCATTGGCCCTTTAATTTGGCCCATTCATCCCATTATGCCCGTTGGACCCTTTAGGCCCATTCATCCCATTAGGACACTTCGGTTCAGTAGGCCCATTGAACCCATTAGGCCCATTCGGCCACTTCGGCCAATTAGGCACATTCATCCAATTTTCTCCACTAGGCCACTTCATCCCATTGGGTCCATTCGACCCATTAGGCCCATTAGACCCATTAGGCCCCTTATTCCCATTAGAAAACTTAGGCACATTGGTACTATTAGGCCACTTAGGCCCATTAGGATCATTAGGACCATTCGACCCATTAATACCTTTCATCCCATTAGGCCCATTCGACAACTTCGGCCCATTCATCCCATTAGGCCCTTTCGACACCTTAAGACTATTTGTCTCATTAGCCCATTATGCCACTTAGGCCTAATTGACCGATTAGGCCCATTAGGACACTTGGGCCCATTTGGCCCATTAGGCAATTTAGGCCCATTAGGAAACTTCAGCCAATTAGGATCATTAGGACCATTCTTCCCATTAGGCCTATTAGGTCACTTAGGCCCATTAGGCCACTTAGGCCCATTAGGCCACTTCGGCCCATTAGGCCCATTCGGTCCATTGGTCCCATTAATCTGATTCGGCCCCTTTGGCCACTTAGGCCCATTGGACCACTTAGGCCCATTAGGCCACTTCGGCCCATTAGGCTCCTTTGTCTGATTAGGCCAATTAGGTCACTTAGGCTAATTAGGATCATCAGGATGCTAGACCAATAGGCCCATTAGTCTGATTATACCACTTAGGCCCATTAGGCCACTTTGGCCCATTATGCCCTTTAGGCCGATTTGGCCACTTTGGCCCATTTGGACCATTCATCCACTTAGGCCCATTTGGATACGATTATGCCACTTAGGCCCATTAGACTGATTATGCCACTTAGGCCCATTAGGATGCTTTATCCCATTATGCCCTTTAGGCTGATTTGGCCACTAAGCCCCATTAGACCCATTTGGACCATTAGTCTCCTTAGGCCCATTAGGCCCATTATGCCACTTTGGCCCATTGTGCCCATAAAAACCATTAGACCAATTAGGCCCATTAGGCTACGATTATGCCACTTAGGCCCATTAGGCCCCTTTGGCCGATTAGGATCTTTAGGCCCATTAGTTCACTTAATCCCGTTTGGCCATGTAGGTCCATTAGGCCACCTTGGCCTATTCGTCCAGTTAGGACCATTAGTCTCATTAGGCCTCTTAGTCCCTTTTGGCTAGTTAGGCCTATTGGAACCATTAGGCCACTTAGTCCTATTAGGCTTGTTCGGACCATTAGGCATCTTAGGCTCATTGGGTGAATTAGGCCACTTAGGCCCCTTAGTCCCTTTAGGACCATTAGGACACTTAGGCTCGTTATACCCATTAGGCCCATTCGGCCCATTAATCCCATTATGCCACTTAGGTCCATTAGGCCACTTAGGCCCATTGGACCCATTAGGCCCATTAGGCCACTTAGGCTCATTAGGCCACTTAGGCCCAATAGGCCCAATAGGCCCATTAGGCCACTTAGGCCAATTGGGCCAGCTATGAACCTTTATACCATTAGGCCCATTGGTCCCATTAGGCCACTTAGGCCCATTTGGACTATTTGGCCACTTAGGCCAATTGGGCCCATTAGGCACAATAGGCCACTTAGGCCCATTAGCCCTACTAGGCACATTTGGCCCATTCGGCCTATTCATCCCATTAGTCACATTATGCCACTTAGGCCCATTAGGCCCATTAAGCCAATTATACCACTTAGACCATTATGCCCATTAGGACCACTGGGCACATAGGCTCATTTGACCAATAAGGCTCATTCAACCACTTAGACCCATTACGCCCATTAGGTCCATTAGGATGATAAGTTCACTTCGGCCCAATACACCACTTAGGCCCATTAGGCCCATTAGGCCACTTATGTCCATTCAGTGCATTAGGCCCCTTAGACTCATTAGGCCCATTCATCCACTTAATCCCATTACGCCTATTAGTTCCATTAGGTTGATTAGGTCACTTAGGCCCATTAGACCCATTAGGCCCATTAGGCCCATAAATCCTATTGGGTTCATTAGAAAACTTAATCTCATTTGACCCATTACGCTACTTAGGTCCATTAGGTTGATTAGGAACATTAGGCCCCTTAGGCCCCTTAATACCTTTAGGCCCATTAGACCTATGAGGTCAGTGAGGCCCATTAGGCCCATAAGGCCACTTAGGCTTTTCAGACCCATGAGGCCACTTAGGAACATTAGGCCCACCAGGCCACTTAGACCCATTGGTCCCATTAGGCCCATTAGGCCATTTAGTCCCATTAAGCTGATTAGGCCACTTTGGCCCATTATGCCCATTATACCACTTAAGCCACTTCAGTCCATTAAGACCATTAGTTCATTTAGGACCATTAATCCCATTAGGTTGATTAGGCCACTTATGCCCATTAGGCCGAACATACCACTTAGGCCCATTAGGCCACTTTGTCCCATTAGTCCCATTAGGACACTTTGGCCCATTAGTCCCATTAGGCCACTTCATCCCACTAAGCCCATTAGGTCGATTAGGCCACTTAGGTCTATTAGACCCATTAATCCCCTTAGGCCACTTAGACCCATTAGTTCCATTAGGCCAATTCTTCCCATTGGGACCATATGCCCATTCGGCCCATTGGGCCACTTAGGCCCCTTATGCCCAAGAGGCCACTTAGGGCCCTTATGCCCATGAGGTCACTTAGGCCCATTAGGCCCCTAAGGGCCATCAGGACCATTAGTCCTATTAGGCTACTTCATCTCATTTGGCCCATTAGGCACATTCGGCCTATTAGGACCATTAGGCCCATTAGGCCACTTAGGCCCATTACGCCCATGAGGCTACTTAGGCCCATTATGCCACTTATCCCCATCAGGTCACTTAGGCCCATTAGGCCACTTCAGTCCATTAGGACATTTAGGCCACTTAGGCCCATTACGCCACTAAGGCCCATTAGTCCATTTAGCCCCATTGTGCCACTTGGGCCCATTAGGCCACTTTTTCTCATTAGGAAACTTAGGCCCATTAGGCCGATTAGGCCAATTTGGCCCATGTGACCCATTAGGCCCGTTCAACCCATTAGGCCCATCTAGACCCTTAGACCAATTAGGCCCATTAGGACCATTAGTCTACTTTGGACCATTAGGCCCATTCATCCCATTGGTCCCCTTGGCCCATTCAGCTCATTAGGCCCATTAGGTCACTTAGCCCATTAGGCCCATTTGGCATGTTAGGACCATTTGACACGTTATGACCATTCGACACGTTAGTCCCATTCAGGCCTTAAGGCCCATTCGGGCCATTAGGCCCATTTGGGCCACATAGGCTCATTAGGCCACTTAGGCCCATTAGACCAATTAGGCCCATTTGGCAATTTAGTCCCATTAGGCCCATTCATCCCATTCATCCTGTTACGCCCAGTAGGCCACTTAGGGAAATTAGGCCCATTGGGCCACTAAGGCCTAATAGGCTCGTATGGCAACATTGGCCCATTTGGTCCATTAGACCACTTAGGCCCATTAGGCCCATTCGGTCGATAAGTCCACTTAGGCCACTTAGGCCCATGAGGCCCATCATGCCACTTAGGCCCATCAATCCCATTAGGCCACTTAGGCTCATTCAGCCCGTTCATCCCAATAGGTCCATTGGGCTAGTTTGTCCACTTAGGCCCATTTGGCTCATTCATCCACTTGGTCACATTAAGGCCATTAGGCCACTTCAACCCATTAGGACAATTAGGCCCGTCATGCCACTTACTCCCATTAGGCCGATTAGACACATTGGTCCACTTAAGCACATTCCGCCACATAGGCCCATTAGCCCCATTAGGCCACTTAGGCCCATTTGTCCACTTAGGCCCGTTATCCCCATTAGGCCACTTTGGCCCATTCGGCCACTTTGGTCCATTAGGCCACTTTGGCCCATTAGTCCCTTTAAGACCATTGGTCCACCTAGTCCCTTTAGGGAAATTGAGCCACATAGGCCTATTCGGCCCATTCGGCACATTCGACCCATTAGGACACTTAGGATCATTGGGGGGGCCATTAGTCCACTTAGGCTCATTTCAACCATTGGTCCACTTTGTCCCATTACGCTCATTAGGTCCATTAGGCCACTTAGGCCCATTAAACCCATTAGGCCCATTGGGCCATTAGGCCTATCCATCCACTTAGTCCCATTAGGCCCATTAGACCAATTAGGCCCCTATGGCCTAGTAGGCCCATTAGGCCTATTTGTCCCATGAGGCCACTGAGGTCCACTAGGCTCATTAAGCCCATTATGCCTATTCGGCCTATTCAGCCAATGAGGCCAGTAAGGCCTTATTGGCCACTAAATTCCTTTTGGCCCATGAGGCCACTTAGTCTCATTAGGCCTATTAGGCCGCGTAGGCCTATTAGGCCACTTACACCCATTAGGACCATTAGGCCCATTGGGCTACTTAGGCCCATTTGACTACTTAGGCCAATTAGGTCAGTTAGGCCCATTATGCCCATTAGTCCACTTAGGCTTATTAGCCCACTTAGGCCCATTAGGCCGATCAAGCCACTTAGTCCCATTAGGCGCGTTAGGCCACTTAGGTCCATTAGGCCCATTAATCCCATTAGGCTGATTAGGCCACTTAGGTCCATTAGTCCACTTAGGCCCATTTGGTGCACTAGGCCCATTAGGCCCCTTAGGCCCATTAATCTCATTAGTCCGATTAGGAAACTTAGGCCCATTGGGCCACTTAGGCCCATTGGGCGCATTAGGCCACTTAGGCTAATTTGTCTCATTCATCCCATTAGGCCCATTAGGCCCCCAGGCCCATTAATCCCTTTCAGATCATCAGGCCACTTAGGTCCATTATTCCACTTAGCCCCATTAGGTCGATTAGGTGACTAAGGCCCATTAGGCCACTTAGGCCCGCTACGCCCATTAAGCCCATTAGGCTGATTTGGCCACTTAGGCCCATTAGGCCACTTAGGACAATAAGTCCCATTTGACACATCAGGCCCATTAAGCCCATTAGGTAGACTAGGCAACTTTGGCCCATTAGGCCACTTTGGCCCATTAGTCCAATGAGTCCAATTAGACCCATTCTGCCCATTAGGCCCATTAGACTAGTTAGGCCCATTTGGCCCATTTGGCCCATTATGCCCATTAGGCCGATTAAGATACTTTGGCCCATTAGGCTACTTCGACCCATTAGGCCCATTAGGACACTAAGGCCAATTAGGCCCATTTGGACTATTTGTACACTAGGCCCGTAAATCCCATTAAGCCCATTAGGCCACCTAATCCCATTAGACAACTTATTCCCATTATGCCCCTTAGGCCCATTAGGCACTTTATACCCACTCTGACCATTAGGCTGATTAGTCCATCTAGGACCATTAGGATGCTTAGGCCCATTAGGCCTCTAAGGCCCATTCAGCATATTAGGACCATTTTTTCCCTAGGCTCGTTAATCCCATTAAGCCCATATGGCCACCAAGGCCCATTAGGCCACTTTGGCCCATTAGGCCCCTTAGGTCAATTAGGCTACTTAGTCCCATTAATCCCATTGGGACCAATAGAACCATTAAGCTCATTAGTCCGATTAGGCCACTTAGTCCATTTAGTCCCATTAGTCCACTTAGGCCCATTAGGTCCATTGGGCAGATTAGGCTCATTCGGCCCATTTAGCACCTAGCTATGTTAAGCCTATTAAGCCCATTAGCCGTATTAGGCCCATGGGGCCCATTGGGCCCATTGGTCCCATTGGTCCCATTGGTCCCATTTGTCCCATTGGTCCCATTTGTCCCATTATGCCACTTAGACCCATTCGGCCTATTAGGCCACTTTGGCCCATGAGGCCCACCTAGGCCCTTGAGGCCAATTCAGCCCAATAGGCCACTTAGGCCTATTAGGCCCATTAGGCCAGTCACTTAGGCTTGTCAGGCCCATTAGGCCTATTCGGGCACCCAGGAAAATTAGGCCCAGTGGGCCACTTAGGCCCATTCGGCCACCTAGGCCGATTTGGCCCATTAGGCCACTTAGGCCCATTAGGACCTATTGTTCGATTAGGATGATTAGGCCACCTATGACACTTAGTCCCATTAGGCCCATTATCCACTTAGGCCCACTAGTCATATTATGCCCATTTATCCCATTAGTCCACTTAAATCTATTTGCCTTATAAGGTGACTTAGGCTCATTAGGACCAGTAGTTCCGTATGACCACTTAGGCCCCTAAGGCCCATTGGTCCCATGAGTCCCATTAGGACCATTTGTCCACTTAGGACCATTAGGCCACTTGGTCCCATTATTCCCATTATTCCACTTAGGTCCATTAGGGTCATTCGGCCACTTAGGCCCATTAGGGCCATTAGGCCTATTAGGCCACTTAGGCCCATTAGGCCCATTGGGTCACTGGGGCCCATTATGCCCATTGGGCCTACCAGGCCCATTAGGATCATTTGGCACATTTGGCCACTGAGGCCCATTAGGCTCCTTATGCCTATTATGATCACTCAACCGATTAGAACAATAAGGCCCATGAGGCCCATTGGACCACTTAGACCAGTGAGGCCAACTAGGCCACTAAGGCCCATTAGGCCCATCATGCCCATAATTCCCATTAGGCCACTTAGGCCCATTAGGACCATTAAGATACTTAGGACACTTAGGACCATTAGGCCCATTAGTCCATTAAGATATTTAGGCCACTTAGGCCCATTAGGCCCATGAGGCCACTTAATCCCATCATGCCCATTAGGCCACTAAGGCCCATTAGACCCCTTAACCCCATTCATCTCGTTAGGCCACTTAGGCCCACTATGCCCATTAGGACACTTAGGCCCATTAAGACATTGAGGACCACTAGGCCCATTATGCGACTTAGGCTATTAGCTGCATTAGGCTCATTAGGCCACTAAGGCCCATTAGGCCCACTAGGCCACTTAGGCTCATGAGGCCCATGAGGCCATTAGGCCCATGAGGCCCATTGGGGCCATTAGCCTTATCAGGACCATTAGGCCCATTCAACCACTTAATCTCATTTGAAAAATTAGGCCACTTCGGCCAATTTGGAGCATTAGGCAACTTAGGCCTATTCAACCCATCATGCCCATTCAGCCACTTAGACCCATTTGGCCCATCACGCCCATCAGGCCCGTTAGGCCACTTAGGTCTATTTAGCTCGTTAGCCTACTTAGGCCCATTAGGCACATCAGGCCCATCAACCCATCATGCCACTTAGGTCCATTAGGCTCATTATGCCCATTTGGCCACTTAGGCCCATTCGGATCATTAGCCCCATCATGCCCATCAGGCCCATTAGACCACTAATGCCTATTCGGCTCATTATGACACTTCATCCCATGAGGTACATTAGGCTCATCAGGCCAATCAGGCCTATAAGGCCACTTAGGCCCATTACGCCCATTAGTCCCATTAGGCCACTAATACCCATTCAGCCCATTAGGCCACTTGGGACCATTAGGCCCATTATACCACTTAGCCCATTCATCCTATTAGGCCACTGAGGACCATTAGACCCATTTGGCTCATTTTTCACTTAGGGCAATTACGTCCATTAGTCCACTTAAGACGATTAGGCCCATTAGTCCACTGAGGCCCATTAGGCCCATTCGGCCACTAAGGCCTATCAGGCCATTTAGGCCCATTAGGCCATTGAGTCCCATTAGGACCATTAGGCCACTTAGGCCCATTAATCAACTTAGTCCCATTAGGCCACTGAGAACCATTAGGCCCATTAGGCCACTTAGGCCAATTCGACTCATTTGGTCACTAAGGTCCATTAGGCCCATTAAGACACTTAGTCCACTTAGGACAATTAGGACCATTAGTCCATTAAGCCCCATTATGCCCATTAGGCCACTAAGGCCCATCAGTACATTTAGGCCACTTAGTCCCATTAGACCCATTAGGTCACTGCATCCCATTAGGCCCATTATTCCACTTAGACCCATTAGGCCACTTAGGCTCATTAGGCAACTTAGGCCCATTAGGACACTTAGTCCCATTAGGGTACTGAGGCCCATTAGGCCACTTAGGCCCATTATTCCCATTAGGACACTTAGGACACTTAGGCCCATTAATCCACCTTGGTCCATTAAGCCACTTAGGCCACTTAGGCCCATTCGGCCACTTTGGACCATTAGGCCACTTAGACCCATTATGCCCATTAGGACACCTAGGCCCATTAGGCCCAATAGTCCAGTTAGGCCCATTAGGCCAATTAGGTCACTTAGTCCCATTTGGCCACTTAGGCCCATTAGGCCACTTTGGCCCATTAGAACCATTAGGCCACTTTGGCCATTTCGGACCATTAGGCCCATTAGGCCATTGAGGCCCATTCGGCCACTTAGGCCCCCTTATCCCATTAATCTCATTAGGACAATGAGGCCATTTGGGCCCCTTAGGCCAATTAGGCCCATTTGACCCATTAGGCCCATTAAACTCATTAGGCAGATTAGGCAACTTAGACCCATTATCCCACTTAGGCCCATTAGGCCCATTGGGCCCATTGGGACACTTAGATTAATTTGTCCCATTTGTACCATTTGGCCCCCCATTAGACCTATTTGTCCCCTAGGCCTGTTATGTCCATTAAGCCCATTAGGACACCTAGGTACATTAGGCCGATTAGGACACTAAGGCCCATTAGGCCCATTAGGCCACTTAGGTCCACTAGGCCCATTAATCCCATTAGGTATATTAGGAAACTTTGGCTCATTAAGCCACTTAGGCCCATTCAACACATTAGGACCATTAGTCTAATTAAGCACATTAGGTTGATTAGGAAACTTTGGCCCATTAGGCCCCTTATGCACATTAGGTTTGTTAGGCCCATTCGGCCCATTAGGCATCTTAGGACCATTTGGCCCATTAAACCGATTAGGCAACATTGGCCCATCAGGCCACTTAGGCCCATTTGGACACTTAGGCCAAATAGGCCCATTCGATCCATTAGGCCCATTTATCCCCTAGGCTAGTTAATCCCATTAAGCCCATTAGGACACCTATCCCATTAGCCACTTAGGCACATTAGGCCGATTAGGACACTTAGGCCCATTAGGCCACTTAGACCCATTAGACCCATTATGCCACTTAGGTCCATTTGTCCCATTAGGCCCATTATGCTCATTTAGCCCCTAGGTCCGTTAATCCCAATAAGCCAATAAGGCAACCTATGCCCATTAGGTCACTTAGTCCCATTAGGCCCCTTATTCCCATTAGGCCACTTAGGCCCATTACGCCCCTTAGGCCCATTAGGCCCATTAAGCCCATTAGATCGATTAATCCACTTAGGACCATTAGACCACTTAGGCCAATTAGGCCCATTAGGCCACTTAGGCCCATTTGGCCTATTAGGTCCATTCGACCCATTATGACCATTTGGCACCAAGACCCATTAATCCCATTCATTCCATTAGGCCCCTTGGGTCCATTAATCCTATTAATCCACTTAGGCCAATGAGGCCTATGAGGCCACTTAGGCCCATGAGGCCTGTTAGGCACATTAGGACCCTTAGGCCCATTAGGCCACTTAGACCCAATGGACCCATTAGGCCACTTAGGCCCATTAGAACCATTAGGCTTGTAACGCCCCGACCCCAATTATCCAGAGTCAGTGCATTATTATATAACATTGGCATGATCACAAGAAAGAACAAATCTCGAAATACCGACTGGTTTAGTAGCCTTGGAAACACTAGATATATTCATAAGTCTTACATTAAAACATAAAAATGAAAACTAAAACAACATAGTCTCCATAGTCCACACTCATATCACCACATACTATCCCTGCAGGTCATTCATAAATTATTTCTTCACATCCTGGGAAAAATAAAACATTGAAAGGGGTGAGCTCAGATTCTCAGTAAGGATAACAATATAGCGGAAACTTTCATAAATAAACATGAACATTTAAGGAAATGTATAACTAAAACAAAAGCCTTTTAAACTTGAACTTCAGCATAATATAGCAAATATAAAATGAAATAATTCCATTTAATTATTCACATGGATATTCTACAAGTCGAATAATCACATGCAATATCAATAACCACTTTCATAATGACGGAATGCATAATGCCAGACTATCATAGCCACGTAGCCAAGGCCTCGTGCCAAGACTACAAATAAAATTTTGTCAAGGCCTCGTTCCAAGACACTAGTTTGTCTCATGAGACCTACCGATGCATCGAGGATCTGTAGAGGGATCCACCCGTCACTTATTAAGTCCAATGCATTCCTCATATGAACAAGTTTAAACATAACATAAACATTCGTATTAAAACTAGCATACGAAATGTCAATACTTTCTCCATAAAACATGAATAGTATAAAAATAAAACATCCACAGACAAACATATCACAAAAAATTCAATACAATATGGAAGTTTTGTATCATAACAAATCATCTTCAAATAATCTTAAAATCCATCAAAGGATGTTTACATAGATGAAATCAAAACTATTTGAGAGAAATATCTCTTTTTTGGAATCATTTAAAAGTCACATAATTGTAAAATAAAACATTTAATTTGAAAATATTCTTATAATCTTGTAAGGGAAGCTTTGATGATTTATAACGGTGTAAAATATCCACATCCTCCGTATAAGTTAAAAAAAACATTCTTACCTTAATTCTTTCGAAAAGGTTAAAAAGGAATTTGTTTGGAAAACGACATAAAGATTCCTTTATAAACTTCTTATAAAAAGTCAAACAAGGGTATAAATGAATTTAACCCATATTCTGTAAAATATAAAGCATGTTTTGAAATAAATTTTTAAGAAATATGGATGTGGATGATAAAGAGGTCCCAGTAGATAATTACGTATAAACAATCTCGGATAATGAAGAGATTGTAAAATAACCCTTACCTTGTACTTCTCCTTAGTCGATGGTATGATAACCTTCTGTATAATAGTTAAAACATTGTTATTAAATTATACAAGAACCATATACATAATTATGATATCATATATGATCTTTTAACATTTCTTTGTTGATAATATCTTAGTATTATCGTTGTTTTGGGTGTTAACTTACTCGTTTCTTTTTATAAGTTTTGTTACATAAGCCATGTTTGTTATGGATAGGTTGTATCTTATTCATATCCATAATGATATCAAGTCCTTAAATATTATTTTTAATCATCCAATAAAATTTAGTCTTGAATGGATACGATGGGGAATGAATCCCATCGCATTCATGGAGACGATAGTCCGTACGTACGCACGAGCGACAATATCATTCTTTTGATATTATATAATTGGATGGTATATCATATAGAAAGAATCATTATTATGTTATATTTATTATTTACATGAATTATACATCATTATTATACCCATCTAAATAATAATATATTTAATAACAATTACACCACGACGTGGAGACGGTAAGCCGTACGTACGCACGTATGGTGACATGTCATTCAAGGGATGGATAAAATACTGAATATGGTTGTACCATATTTATAATAACATCATAGTATATAGGAGATACTGGAGTTATTATTTTAGAATTTAAATAACAAATAAAGAAGAAGTTGAAGAAGAAAAGAACTTGAAAGAGGGTGGTGAAAACATTACCTCTTCTTCGGGTTCTTCCTTTTGATTTGATCAAAAGGGCTCCTTAGGATGGCTTTCTGATCAAAATAAGGCCTCTATGTTGAATTGAGGGAAGTTGGAAGGATATTTGGGCAGAGTTTGGCTGAGCCAAAATGCTTTGAATGTGTGAATTAATGAGAAGGGCGAGTGCCCTTTTATAAGAGGGGTGAGGGGCTCTTTAGAAAAAACTTAAAGTATTATTTTATAATAAATTTATATTCGGTTTCTAATTGCTCTAAAGTATATTATTAAAAGTCTAAGGTGGGGATGGGTCTAAATCCTTTCAAACAATATATTTTAGACAGGTTTGGGTCATTATATTAACCTTATCTTTTAGTTTTAACTCTTAGTTAATTAGTTTGACACTAACCATGTCACTTTGTATTTTTATATTATATAGTTAATAAACTTACTATATACATCCAAGAGACACCAAAGTGGTCCATTAATGATACAAATATCATGATAAAAGTCATTTTTCCAAACCTTATATTTTTAGGAATTTAATATCAATTAATAATATAATATTTGTTTTAAAAACTCTTTTATGTCAATTTTGACACTATTTGGTATTTGATTTTTGTGAAAATCATAATAGCATGATTACTTCGAAAAAAGTTATCTAAATAAATCCTAACATGTCATAGTAACCTATAAAATTCTTGTAATTCATTAAAAGTATTAAATTATATTTATTTGGGTATTTATAATATCAATTATTTTAATATTTTACTAATAAGGTAATTACTGCATCATCATTTTGTCATAAATAAATTAAATTATTTAATGTCTAAAAATTATAAATAAAATACCATTATGTAGGAAATATTTTTATATTTCTAATGAATATTTATAATCAAAAATATAACATATATAACTTTATGTAAAAATTGTTTTGTTAAAATATATAAGCTTATGGAATTTTTGTATTTACTTTAACTTAATTAATGTAAAGTGTCCCTATTACCAACAAGTGGCTCCATGGGGTCCCAAAATCGACCCAAAGATGCCCATGGTCGGAAATGTATCCAAAAATAAGGTTAGGACACATTTTAGGGTAATTTATTATTATTATAATATTATTTTTTACCCTTATTTACCGGATTTACCATTTAACCATGGTAAATAAAATATTTACCGAAGTAATTATTCAAAAATGTCTAAAAATAAAAGTTACCTATTTACAAAATTTGGACATACTGATTCCAAATATGGAATCCATTTTTCCAAATTTAAAACACAGAAGTCGCAGAAATTAATTTAAAATTAATTCCTGTTGTCAAAATAAAAAGCGTGTTTTTAAGATATAATAAATATCAAAAGATTGACATTTGTTTATGTCTGGTTTAATTGTGATTTTATGTCCAATGACCAAAATTGTATTAAATGGTAAAAACATATTCTAAATATACTTTAAAACCACTCAAATTCATAATTTATCACTATTAATTATTTTGATTAAAAAAGTTGTTTTTAATTAAAATTTAGTAATTTTCACTATTCATCAAAATATAAAAGTTATCCGAAAAGTACCAAAATTTCACCCTAGGATAAATTCAATATTCCAAATCCAAAAATGAAGTCCATTTTGATAGATAAAATTTATAAAATTTCAAAAAGTAGGTATTACTATTCATAACGGCTAGTTTGATTGGTTGTGGTATGTGTTAGAACTCGAAGTTGCATACAACACACGCTACTATACTACTCAAAGAGAACCGTACCGTGGAAGCTTGAGGTGTTACATTCTACCCTCATTCAAATAATTTCATCCTTGAAATTTCTTATAATATTACTGCATAAAAAGACTCAGGTGTTTTTTCATCATAAGTTCCTCAGGTTCCCACGTTGCCTCTTCCATCTTATGGTTTCTCCATAGAACTTTTGTCAGACGAGTTGTCCGATTTCTCAGAACTTGTTCTCTTGTATCAAGAATCCTGATGGGCTCTTTGCAATAAGATAGATCCGGTTCCAGTTCTAATTCCTCATAGGTGAGTACATGCGTTGGGTCAGGCATGTATTTTCTCAACAGCGATATGTGGAACACATCGTGAACTTTGAAGATATTTGGTGGCATTGCCAAACGGTATGCTACAGCCCCAATTCGTTCTAGAATTTCAAAAGTTCTGATGTACCTGGGACTCAGTTTACCCTTCTTACCAAAATGTATAACTCCCTTCCATGGAGATACCTTCAAGAAAACATGATATTCCACCTGAAATTCTAAATCCTTCCTTCGGTTATCGGCATAGCTCTTTTGCCTACTTTGAGCTGCTTTGATGTGGTTTTGGATTACCTTTACCTTTTCCATCATTTCCTCCACCAGTTCTGGGCCTACAAGTTTTCTTTCACTAACGTCATCACAACAGGTTGGTGTGCGACATCTCTTTCCGTATAACGCTTCATATGGTGCCATTCAAATACTTGAATGGAAGCTATTGTTATAGGAAAATTCTACCAGAGGTAAATATTGATCCCACATACCCTAAAAGTCAAGTGAGCATGATCTCAACATGTCTTCTATGGTTTGAATAGTTTATTCTGATTGTCCATCCATTTGAGGGTGGTAAGTAGTGCTCAAACGAAGTTCAGTATCCAAGGCCTTCTGAAGACTCTTCCAGAATCTTGAAGTAAAACAGGGATCACGATCCGAAACAATCGATAGGGGTACTCCATGAAGTCTCACAACTTCATTAATATATAGTCTTGTAAGACGTTCAAGTGTTAAATCCTCCCTTATAGCAAGAAAATGTGCTAACTTGGAAAGATGATCAACAGTGGCCCATATTACATCATTCCTTCTAGGAGTCTTTGGTAGTCCCATGAAAAATTCCATCATGATATTATCCCATTTCAACTTAGGTATAGGAAGAGGTTGCATGACTCCTCCAGGTTGTTGCCTTCCAACTTTCACTTGTTGACAAACCATACATCTTGACACAAAATCATCAATCTCCCTATTCATGTTGTCCCACCAAAAATGTTCCTTCAAATATCTATACATTTTAGTGCTCCCAGGGTGTATAGAGAAATTGGAACTATGGGAATCATCCAACAATTATCTTTTTAGATCAGGTATATTGGGAACACAAAATCTCTTCCCAAACTTCAAAATTTCATCTTCATACACAAAGTCACTCAATTTCCCATCATTCACAGCTTTAATCTTCCTTTGTAACTCTTCATCACTGTTCTGAGAACTCTTTATCCTTTCTAGTAAATATGGTTTAGAAACCATTTGAAAAAGTATCGATGTTTAACCTTCCATGGTGATTCCCATATCCATCTTTACTAGATCCATGTATATAGGATCCTTTTCTACTCCCATCTTATTCAAAACTCCATGATCTTTTCTACTCAAAGCATCTGCCACCTTATTTTCCTTCCCCGAGTGGTAGTGTATCGTGCAATCATAATCCTTGAGTATTTCAATCCATCGCATTTTCCTCAGGTTGAGTTATTTTTGTGAGAAAATATACTTCAAACTCTTGTGATCGGTATATATCTCACATTTTTCACCATAGAGATAATGTCTCCATATCTTCAAGGCAAAAATTACAACATCTAACTCGAGATCATGAGTAGGATATTTTTTCTCATGAATTTTTAGCTGTCGTGATGCATAGGCAATAACCCTATCATTCTTCATAAGGACACAACCAAGTCCTTTCATTGATGCATCACTATAAATAAAAAACCCATCATTACCTGATGGTAGAGTCAATATAGGAGCATTGAATAATCTTCTCTTTAGTTCTTCAAAACATTCTTCACACTCTTTTTTCCAGAAAAATTTAACCCCTTTACGTGTGAGCTTCGTTAATGGGTTAGCCAATCGGGAAAAATTCTGGACGAAACGTCAATAATAACCTACTAAACCAATAAAACTGCGTACCTCGGTTATAATCATTGGTTCTGGCCATTCTTGGATTGCCTTGGTCTTAGAAGGATCAACAAAGATTCCATCCTTAGAGACAATATGGCCAAGAAAAGAAATCTCTTGAAGCCAAAATTCACACTTGCTAAACTTCCCATATAATTCATGTCTTCTCAGAGTCTTTAATATAATGCGCAAGTGGTTTTCATGATCTTTGTAGATTTTGGAGTATACCAAGATATCATCAATAAATACCACTACAAAGTCATCAAGATATTCCTTGAAAACTCTGTTCATTATATCCATGAATACAGAGGGTGCATTAGTCATCCTAAAAGGAATTACTGTAAACTCGTAATGCTTGTACCTTGTTCGAAATGATGTATTCGGAATGTCTTCCTTCTTCACACACAACTAATGATATCCAGATCGAAGGTCAATCTTTGAAAATTATTGAGCTCCATGCATTTGGTCAAATAAATCATCAATTCGAGGTAGGGGACACTTGTTCTTTATTGTTATAGCATTGATTTCCCTGTAGTCGATATATAACCTCATAGATCCATCTTTCTTTTTAACAAAAACAAAAGGGGCTCCCCATGGAGAAACACTAGAGCGAATAAATCCCTTATTACTCAATTCCTCTAGTTGTTTCTTTAGTTCAACTAATTCCACAGTGGCCATTCTATAAGGGGTCTTCGATATAGGCCTTGATCTAGAAATTAAATCAATGGAAAACTCAACTTCTCATTCTAGAGGATGTCCAGGTAAATCTTTTAGAAACACATCTACATATTCTTTCACAATAGCTACATCCTCTATTTGAACATTCCTTTCCTCTCCCACAGTCACTTCATTCTCTTCCTCCCCAATAATTGAATTTAGTTGAGCTACTGGAGGTGGATCTAGATAAGAATTGGGTGGTGACGATTCTGCTCTAAAGATAAGGTGTTCCTTATCAGCATCATCAAAAATCATAACCTCATTCTTCTTACAATAAATCTTCACATCATAGTCCGAAAGCCAATCCATACCGAGGATTATATCAAACTCAATCATAGGTATGACAATGAGATCAGCGGATAAAGAACATTTATGTTCTCTAATGGGGACTGATTCACAAAACTTTGTTGCAATGATACTTCCCTTTGGAGTTTTAACTGACAGCTCCTTTGTTAAATCAAATTGGAAATATCTAATTTTCTTAGAAAAATGGGAAGATATGAAACAATGCGATGATCCAGAATCAAATAAAGCATTTTCTAAACTTGAGGAAACCATTAAATTACCTGCCACCATGTCTTGTGGAGCATCTACCTCAGCAGTAGTGATAACATAATCTTGGACTTGATCCCTTGGCCTTTTCCGAGGTAAGTTCCCCTGACGCTTAGGAAATTCATTTGTATAATGTCCCATATCCCTATAATTGTAGTACTGAACATCAGAAGCTTCCTTCTTCCCTTTTCAATCACGAGCTTGGTGTCCTTTTTCACCACACTTGTAACAAACACCCATTCTCTTCAAGCAAGTACTGGGGTGTTTCTTCCCACATTTACTACAGGGTTGATATTCAAATTTTCCCTTCTTCCCCTTATTTCTATTTCTATATTGATCAGCAGATCTATTCTTCTCTTGCTTTGCTTTAAAGTCATAAGACTTAGAGAATTCCTTTTCTGTCTTGATAGCACATGAGACAATTTCTTCATACGACGAGAAGGATTTTGAGAATAATGCTCGACGGAGAAATGGTTTTAACCCATCAAATAAATGATCAATATTACTTCTTGTATTATGTATATAATCTCTAGCATACCTTGCTAACCTTGAAAAGTTATCCTCATACTTTGTGACATTCTCATCCACCTTTTGTCTCAGACTCAGAAATTGCCTTTCCATATCTTCTCGATGGTCACGAGGAAAGTATTTTTCTAAGAAAATATCTTTGAACTCCCTCCATTCAATATTAGATACTTCATCATCTTCTTTTGTGTTTTGAATCAATGACCACCATTGATCATCATCTGCAGTGAGGCGATAAACTGCCATGACAAATTTTTCCCTTTCACTACTCCCCAAAGCCTGAAATATTTTCTCTAGGGAACTTATCCATTGCTCAGCTACCAATGTATTTGTACTCCCATTGAATGTTTGTGGTTTTTGCCTCATGAAATGATCTAACATTGATCCTCCATGCTGCGGATCAGGGTGCTCCATACGGGTAATGTTATTATTCATAACCTGAGTGAGTTGTCCCAATATGGTGATTAGCTGATCAGCGCCAGTTGCATCAACAGCTCCACTATAATTATCTTGAGCAGTAGGGAAATCCATACATGGAGTGCGTGCATTGATATGGTTTCCATTTCTTCCACTAGGCGCCATTTCTAAACAATGGAATAAACTAGATTAGTTTATAAATCAAAATACATAATTCCATACTTATAAAACACTTAACATAAATTAAAATATTTATGGATATAATCCATAATCATAAAAATGTTTTCTTTGAGGAAGTATATACTCATAAACCCTTCATAATTATTCGTAAAGAAAATTAGAATTATCCTAAGCATATCCCCTGAGAGTGTTGTAACCAAGAGTGCAGCAAGGCCCGTTTTCGTGCACCAGTTCCCGTTCGAGTCTATCTTAAAGCGGTGTTTTCCGGTTTTACCCTTAGGTACATCTGTGCCAGAGCCACCTCTACCTGCTTGTATCCAGACAGGTATGTATTTCTCAGAAAACACACAAAATCTCTACAATACCAAAATTCTAGGACGTTCTTCTATACTAATCCTCAAATTTCATCTTAGGTCTACGTTCTCTAATCAGAGTTTATCTCAATATAGCTTCCAAGGTTTGTACTAAACTTCCTATGATACCAACTATAACGCCCTAACCCTAGTTACCCAGAGTCGGTGCATTATTACATAACATTGGCATGATCACAAGAAAGATCAAATCTCAAAAGACCGATTGGTTTAGTAGCCTTGGAAACACTAGATATATTCATAAGTCTTATATTACAACATAAAATAAAAACTAAAACAACATAGTCTCTATAATACACACTCATATCCCCACATACTATCCCTGCAGTTCATTCATAATTTACTTCTTCACATCCTGGGAAAAATAAAACATTGAAAGGGGTGAGCTCAAGAGCTCAGTAAGGATAACAATATAGCGGAAAGTTTCATAAATAAACATGAACATTTAAGGCAATGTATAACTAAAAAAGGCCTTTTAAACTTGAAATTAAGAATAATATAGCAAAGATAAAATGAAATAATGCCATTTACTTATTCACATGGATATTCTACTAGTTGAATAATCACATGCAATATCAATAACCACTTTCATAATGACGGAATTCATAATGCTAGACTATCATAGCCACGTAGCCAAGGCCTCGTGCCAAGAATACAAATAAAATTTTGTCAAGGCCTCGTGCGAAGACACTAGTTTGTCTCATGAGACCTACTGATACATCGAGGAGCTCTAGCGGGCTCCACCCGTCACTTATTAAGTCCAATGCATTCCTTATATGAATAGGTTTAAACATAACATAAACATTCATATTAAAACTAGCATAAAAATGTTAATACTTTCTCCATAAACCATGAATGGTATAAAAATAACACATCCACAGTCAAACATATCACAAAAACTTCAATACAATCTGGAATTTTTGTATCATAAAAAATCAACTTCAAATAAGCTTAAAATCCATCAAAGGATGTTGACATAGATGAAATCAAAACTATTTGAGAGAAATATCTATTTTTTGAAATCATTTAAAATTCACATAATTATAAAATAAAACATTTAATTTTAAAATATTATTATAAGATCGTAAGGGAATCTTTGACGATTTATAACGGCGTAAAATAGCCGCATCTGCCGTATAAGTTAAAAAAACATTCTTACCTTAATTCTGTCGAAAAGGTTAACAAGGACCTTGTTTGGAAAACGACAGAAAGATTCCTATATAAAATTCTTATAAAAAGTCAAAAAAGGGTATAAATGAATTTAACCCATATTCTATAAAATAGCAAGAATTTTTTGAAATACATTTTTAAGAAACATGGATGTGGATGATAAAGAGGTCCCAATAGATAATTTCGTATAAACAACCTCAGATAATGAAGAGATTGTGAAATAACCCTTACCTTGTACTTTTCATTAGTCGATGGTATGTTAACCTCTTTTATAATAGTTAAAACATTATTATTAAATTATACAAGAACCATATACATAATTATGATATCATATATGATCTTTTAACATTGCTTTGTTGATAATATCTTAGTATTATCGTTGTTTCGGATGTTAACTTACTCATTTCCTTTTATAAGTTTTGTTACATAAGCCACGTTTGTTATGGATAGGTTGTATCTTATTAATATCCAAAATGATATCAAGTCCTTAAATATTATTTTTAATCATCCAATAAAATTTTGTCTTGAATGGATATGATGGGGAATGAATCTCATCACGTTCGTGGAGACGGTAGTTCGTACGTACACACGAGCGACAATATCATTCTTTTGATATTATATAATTGGATGGTATATCATATAGAAAGAATCATTATCATGTTATATTTATTATTTACATGAATTATACATCATTATTATACCCATCTAAATAATAATATTTTCAATAACAATTACACCACGACGTGGAGACGGTAAGTCGTACGTACTCACGTATGGTGACATGTCATTTAAGGGATGGATAGAATACTGAATATGGTTATACCATATTTATAATAACATCACAGTATATAGTAGATACTGGAGTTATTATTTTAGAATTTAAATAACAAATAAACAATAAGTTGAAGAAGAAAAGAACTTGAAAGAGGGTGGTGAAAACATTACCTCTTCTTCGAGTTATTCCTTTTGATTTGATCAAAAGGGCTCCTTAGGATGGATTTATGATCAAACTAAGGCCTCTAGGTTGAATTTATGGAAGTTGGGAGGATATTTGGGCAGAGTTTGGCCAAGAAAAAAAGGCTTTGAAGGTGTGAATTAATGAGAAGGGGGGGGGGGGGTTCCCTTTTATAAGAGGGGTGAGAGGATCTTTAGGAAAAACTTAAAGTATTATTTTATAATAAATTTATATTCGGTTTCTAATGGCTCTGAAGTGGATTATTCAAATTCTAAGGTGGGTATGGGTCGAAATAATTTCAACCAATAGATTTTAGACAGGTTTGGGTCATTATATTAACCTTATCTTTTAGTTTTAACTCTTAGTTAATTAGTTTGACACTTACCATGCCACTTTGTATTTTTATATTATATAGTTAATAAACTTACTATATACATCCAAGAGACCCAAAATTGGTCCATTAATGATAAAAATATCATGATACAAGTCCATTGGCCGAACCTTAGATTTTTAAGAATTTAATATCAATTAATAATATAATATTTGTTTTAAAAAATCTTTTATGTCAATTTTCACACTATTTGGTATTTGATTTTTGTGAAAATAATAACAGCATGATTACTTCGAAAAAAGTTATCTAAATCAATCCTAACATTTCATAGTAACCTATAAAATTATTTTAATTCATTAAAAGTATTAAATTATATTTATTTGGGTATTTATAATATCAATTATTTTAATATTTCACTAATAAGGTAATTATTGTATCATCATTGTGTCATAAATAAATTAAATTATTTAATGTCTAAAAATTATAAATAAAATACCATTATGTAGGAAATATTTTTATATTTCTAATGAATATTTATAATTGAAAATATAACATATATAACCCTATGTAAAAATTGTTTTGTTAAAAGATATAAGCTTATGGCATTTTTGTATTTACTTTAACTTAATTAATATAAAGTGTCTCTATCACCTACAAGTGGCTCCATGGGGTCCCAAAATCGACCCAATGATTCCCATGGTCATAAATTTATCCACCAATAAGGTTAGGACACTTTTTAGGGTAATTTATTATTATTATTATATTATTTTTCACCCTTATTTACCGGATTTACCCTTTAACCATGGTAAATAAAATATTTACCAAAGTAATTATTCAAAAATGTATAAAAATAAAAGTTACCTATTTACACAATTTGGACATCCTGATTCAAAATATGGAATAAATTTTTCCAAATTAAAAACACAGAAGTGGCATAAATTAATTTAAAATTAATTCCCACTGTCAAAATAAAAAGCGTGTTTTTAAGATTTAATAACTATCAAAAGATTGACACTTGTTTATGTACGGTTTAATTGTGATTTTATGTCCAATGACCAAAATTGTATTAAATTGTAAAAATATATTCTAAATATACTTTAAAACCACTCAAATTAATAAGTTATCACTATTAATTAATTTGATTAAAAAAGTTGTTTTTAATTAAAATTTAGTAATTTTCACTATTCATCAAAATATAAAAGTTATCCGAAAAGTACCAAAATTTCACCCTAGGATAAATTCGATATTCCGAATCCAAAAATGAAGTCCATTTTGAGAGATAAAATTTATAAAATTTTAAAAAGTAGGTATTACTATTCATAACGGCTAGTTTGATTGGTTGTGGTGTGTGTTAAAACTCGAAGTTGCGTACAACACACGCTACTATACTATTCAAAGAGAAGCGTACCATGGAAGCTTGGGGTGTTACAAGGATCATTAATAAAATTAGGCCAATTAGTCCACTTAACCTAATTAGGCACATTAGTCCACTTTTTCCAATTCGGCCCATTAGGCCACTCAGGAAAATTAGGAACATTAGGCCTATTAGGCCAATTCAGCCCATTTGTCCCATTAGGCCACTTAAGCCACTTAGGCCCATTAGGAACATTAGGCCACTTAGGCCCATTAAGCGACTTAGGCCCATTAGTTCCACTAGGGACATTTGGCCGAGTTATCCCATTAGGCCACTTCGACCCATTAGGCCCATTTAGCCACTTAGGCTCATTAAGCCCATTGGGCCCATTATGCCACTTAGGACCATTAGGCCCATTAATACATTTAGACCCATTAGGCCCATTTGGACACTTTGGCCCATTCGTCCACTTTTCCCCATTAGGCCCATTAAGCCCATTAGGCCGCTTAAGACACTTAGGCCCATTGGGCCAATTAGGGCACTTAGGCCCATTAGGCCTATTAGGCCACTTAGTATTATTATGACCATTAGGAAACTTAGGCCCATTAGGCCCATTTGGCTACTTGTCCCATTCGTCCCATTAGGCCCATCAGTCCACTTAGGCTCGTTCAGCTACTTTGGCCCATTATGCCCACTAGGACCATTACGCCCATTCATCCCATTAGGCCCAATAGGCCCATTAGGACCATGCGGCCACTAAGGCCCTTTAGACCCATGAGGACACTAAGGCCCATTAGGCCCATCATTCCACTTAGGACCATTAGGCCCAAAGGACCATTCGGCCACTTCGGCCCATTAGGCCCATTAGCCCACTTAAGCCACTTAGGAGCATTAGGTCCATAGGGCCCATTGGGCCACTTAGGCCTATTAGGATACTTAGGCTGATTGAGCTACATAGACCCATCAGGCCCATTCAGCAACTTAGGCCCATTGGGACCATTAATCCCATTAGGCCGATTTGGCCACTTAGGCCCATTAGGCCCATTAGGCCCCTTAGGCCCATTAATCCCACTAGGTCGATTAGGAAACTTAGGCCCATTAAGCCACTTATGCCCATTAGGTCCATTAGGCCACCTAGTCTAATTAAGAACATTCAACCCATTAGGCCCATTCAGCCCATTTTTTTTCCATTTAGCCTCTAGGCCCATTAATCCCATTACGCCTATTAGGCAACTTTGGCCCATTAGGTCGATTAGGCGCATTAGGGTGATTAGGACACTAAGTCTCATTAGGCCCATTAGGCCTCTTAGGCTGACGAGGCCCATTATGCCCATTATTCCCAATAGGACACTTAGGCCCAATAGGACACTTAGGCCCATTTGACCCATTAGTCCCATTAGGCCCATTAGACCCATTAAGCCTATTAGGGCAATTATGAAACTTTGGTCCATTATGCTCATTACGCCACTTAATCCAATTAGTTCTATTCAGCCCATTAGGCACATTATGCCCATTAGGACCATTCGGACCATTAAACCCATTAGGCCGATTGGGAAACTTTGGCCCATTAAGCCACCTAGGCCCATTAGGCCACTTAAGCCAATTGGTCCCATTCGGACTCTTAGGCCCATTTGGCATCTAGACCCATTAATCCCATTAATCCCATTAGGCCACTTTGTCCAATTAGGCTGCTTAGTCCCATTAGGCCCCATAGGTTAGTTTTGCCCATTTGGCCCATTGGTCAAGTTGGTACCTAGGACTATTAATCCCATTAAGCCCATTAAGCCCATTAGGCCTATTAGGCCACTTGGGCCCCTTAGGCCCATTATGCCCATGCATCCACTTAGGTCCATGAGGCCCATTAGGCCACTTAGGATGATGAGTCCCATTAGGCCCCTAAGCCCATTTTAGCCCATCATGCCCATCAGGCCTATTCAGCCACTTCGGCCTATTAGGCCCATCAGGCTCATTTGGATCATTCATTTCATTAGTCTAATTAGGCCACTTAGGACACTTAAGTCCATTATGCCCATTAGGACACTTAGGCCCATTTTCCCATTAGGCCACTTAGGCCCATTAGGCCAATTAGGCCCATTAGTCCCATTAGCACCATTAAGCCGATTAAGTCCACTTAGGCCCATTAAGCCCATTCGTCCCATTTGTCCCATTAGGCCACTTAGACCCATTATGTGACTTAGGCACATTGGACCATTAGGCCACTTATTCCCATTAGACCCATTAGGTCCATTAGTCCAATTAGTCCCATTAACCCCATTCTTCCCATTAGGCCCATAAGGCCACTTAGGCAGATTAGAACCATTCGGCCCATTAGGCCAATTAGGCGCATTAGGGCCATTCATCCACTTAGGCCCACTAAAACCATTAGTCTTCTTATGCCCATTAGGACTATTAGGTCAATGAGGTGCATTAGTCCCATTCGACCACTTAGACCCACTTGGCCCATTAGGCCACTTAGGCCCATTAGGCCACTTAAGCCCATTCGGCCCATTAGCCCCATTATTCCACTTAAGCCCATTCTTCAACTTAGGCCCATTAACCATATTAGGAAAATTTGGACCATTAGGCCCATTTAGCCAGTTCGGCCCATTAGTCCCAATCGGTCACTTAGGCCCATAAGGCCCATTCGGTCGATTAGGTCGATTCAGCTACTTAGACCACTTAGATCCATTCGAACCATTAGGCCCATCGACCCATTATGCCACTTAGGAACATTAGGATCATTTGGTCAATTACGCCGATTAGGAAACTTAGGGCACTTAGACCCATTGATCCCATTAGCCCCACTAGGAAACTTAGGCTCATTAAGCCCATTAGGCCCATTCGGTCGATTATGCTGACTATGCCACTTAGGCACATTCAGTTGATTAGCCCGATTATGCCACATTGGCCCATTAGGCCCTTAAGTCCCATTATGCCACTTAGACCCATTTGGTCCATTCGATCGATTAGAAAGATTAGGCCACTTGGGCCACTTGGGCCCATTAGGCCCATTAGGCCACTTAGGCCCATTAGGCACATTCAGTCGATTATGTTAATTAGGCCACTTGGGACCACTAGGCCCATTAGGAAACTTCATCCCATTAGGTCCATTCGACCACTTAGGCCCATTAGGACCATTCGACCACTTAGGCCCATTAGGCTACTTAGGCCCATTAGGCCCATTTGGTTGATTTGGCCGATTAGACCACTTAGGCCACTTAGGCCCATTATGCCAATTAGGCCCATTATTCCACTTAGGCCACTAAGGCATTAGTCTCATTAGGCCACTTAGGCTCATTAGGCCCATTAGTCCCATTCGACCAATTAGGCATTAGGCCCATTAGGCCCATTTGGCTAATTAGGCCCATTCGGCCACTTAGGCCACTTAGGCATTAGGCCCATTAGGTCCATTAGGCTAATTAGGACCATTCGGCCACGTAGTCCCATTAAGAAACTTAGGACCATTTTTCTACTTAGACCCATTAGGCCACATAGGCCCATTCAAACACTTAGGCCTAGTAGGCCCATTAAACTTGTTAGTCCCATTATGCCATGTTAGGCCCATTAGGCCACGTAGGCCCATTGGTCCCATTCGGTCGATTCATCTGATTAGGCCATTGAGGCCCATTATGCCCATTAGGTAATTTTGGCCCATTAGGACCATTAATAAACTTAGGCCTATTAGGCCCATTAAACCCATTAGTCCCACTAGGCCCATTAGGCCTCTTAAGCCACTTTGGCCACTCAGGCCCATTAGGCCCGTTCGGTCGATTAGTCCGATTAGGCCACTTAGTCCACTTACGAAAATTATGTATATTAGGCTCATTAGACCCATTAGGACCATTAGGCCCACTAGGACCATTAGGGAACTTAGGCCCATTCGGCCCATTATGCGACTTAGGACCAGTATGCCCATTAGGCCCATCAGGCCTATTAATCCAATGAGCGACATTCTTCCCATGAGGCCCATTAGGCCCATGAGAACCATTAGGACACTTAGACCCATTAATCGCATTGGTCCCATGAGGCCACCTAGGCCCATGAGGCCCATTAGTCCCATCAGGCCACTTAGGCCCATTAGGCCCATTAAGCCTTTCAATCATATCTGGACCACTAATCCCTTTTGACCACTTAGACTAATTAAGCCACTTAAATCCATTAGGACCATTGATCCCACTAGTCCAATTCATCCCATTGGGCCCATTAGGCCCATGAGGCCCATTGGGCCCATTAGGCCACTTAGGCCCATTGGGACCATTGGGACCATTAGGAAACTTAGGCCTATTAGGCCCATGAGAACCAATAGGCCAATCCAACCAATTAGTCTCAATCATCCCATTAGACCCATTAGGTCCTGTAGGACTACTCAGTCCATTAGACCACTTTGGCCTATTAGGTTACTTAAGTCCATAAGGCCCAATGGGCTCATCAGGCCCATTAGTCCACTTAGAACCATTTGGCCCATTAGGCCACTTAGGCCCAATAGGCTCATTTGGTGCATGAGGCCATTTAGGCTCATTAGACCCATTCGGCCCATTAGGACCATGATGCCCATTCGTCCCATCATGCCACTTCGTCCCATTAGGATCTTTAGGACCACTAGGCCCATTCAGAAACTTAGGCCCTTTTGGCCCATTAGGTCACTTAGGCCCATTAGGCCCACTTGAAAAATTAGGAAACTTAGGCCTAGGAGGCCCATTCGGCCCATTAGGCCCATGAGGACCATTAGGACCATCAAGCCCATGAGGCCACTTAGTCCCATGAGGCTCATTAGGCCCATTATGCCCTTGGGCCCATGAGGCCACTTAGGCCCATTTGGACCATGAAGTCCATTCATCCCTTGGGGACCTTGAGGCCCATTAGGCCCATCAGTCCCATTCCACTTAGGCTCATTAGGCCCATTAGACTACTTAGGCCTATTAGGACCATTCCGCCACTTAGGCCCATTAGGCCAATTCTGCCATAAAGTCCCATTGGGCCACTTATGCCCATTGGGCCAATTAATCCACTTAGGCACATTAAGACCGTTAGGCTCATTAGGCCCATTAGGCCACTTATGCCCATTAAGACAATTAGGTCCATTAGGCCCAATATTCCAATCGATCCTATCAGGCCCATTCGGCCACTAAGGCCCATTAGGCCCATTAGGCCACTTAGGCCCATTATCCCCATTAGGCAACTTAGGCCACCTAGGCCCATTTAGACCATGAGGCCCGTGAGGCCCATGAGGACCATCTGACCCATTAGGCCACTTAAGCCCATTTGGACACTGAGGCCCATTAGGCTCATTAGACCAATTGGGCAAATGAGGTCCATTATGCCCATTGGGCCTATTAGTCCATTAGGTCCATTAGGCCATTGAGGCCCATTAGTCCCATTATGCCTATTAGGCCAATTAGGCCACCAAGGCCCTTTGGGCCTACTTAGCCCATTAAGCCACTTAGGCCCATGAGGCCCATTTGAACACTTAGGCCACTTAGGCCCATTAGGCCCATGAGGCACATGAGGCCCATCAGGAACATTAGGCCAATTAGGCCCACCTGGCACATTCAACCACTTATGCCCATTAGGACCATTGGGCCCATTGGGCCCATTGGGCCTATCATGCCCATTCGGCCCATTAGGCCAATTCAGCCATTGAGGCCCATCATAGTTAGGACCATTAGGCCCATTGGGCCACTGATGCCCATTATGACCATTAGGCTGATCATGCCCATTAGGCCCATGAGGCCCATTATGCCCATCAGGCCCATTTGGCCACTTAGGCCCATTAGGCCCATTGGGCCCATTAGGCTACTTATTCCCCTTTGTCTTATTAGGACCATTAGGACCATGATAACACTGAGTCCCATTAGGCCCATCAATCCCATTAGGCGACAGAGGCCCATTAGGCCACTTAGGCCCATTAGGACACTTAGGCCCATTCAACTCATTAGGCCACTTAGGCCCATTAGGCCCATGAGGCCCATGATTCCACTAAGTCTCATTAGGGCCATCAGACCCATTAGGCCACTTAGTCCCATTAGGAACACTAGCCACATTAGGCCACTTAGGCCCATTCAACTCATTAGGCCATTTAAGCCCATTAGACCCATCAGGCCCATCAAACCCATGAGGCCACTTAGACCCATTCAGACCATTATGGCCATCAGGCCCATCAGGACCATTAGGCCACTTAGGACCATTCATCTCATTAGGCCACTTAAGCCCATTAATCCCATCAGGCCCATCAGGCCCATCAGGCCCATTATTTTCATTTAGCTTATTAGGTAACTTAGCCCACTTAGGCCCATTATGCCACTTAGTCCCGTTCAACCCATTCGACCCATTAGGCCACTTAGGCCCATTAGGCACATTATGCTACTTAGTCCACGAAGGCCCATTAGGCCCCTTAAGGCACTGAGGCCCATTATCCTCATTAGGCCCATTTGGCCCATTAGTGTCAACTTAGGCCACTTAGGCCCATTAGGCCCATTAGGCCACTAAGGACCATTAGGATCAAGAGGCCCATTAGTCCACTTAGGCCCATTAGGTCCATTAGGACACTTAGGCCCATTTGGCAACTTAGGCCCATTTGGCCCATTAGGCCACTTTGGACACTTTGTCCCATTATTCCCATTAGGCCCATTAGGTCCATTATTCCACTTAAGCCCATTAGTCCAATCAGGCAACTTAGGCCCATTAGGCCACTTTGGAAACTTAGGACCATTGGGCCAATTAGGCAACTGAGGCTCATTCAGCCACTTAGGCCCATTGGGCTCATTAGGCCACTTAGGACCATTGGGCCCATTAGTCCACTTAGGCCCATTAGAACCATTAGGCCCCTTAGGCCACTAAGGCCCATTTGTCCATTTAGGCCCATTAGACCCATTAGGCCCCTTAGGCCACTAAGGCCCATTAGGCCACTTATGCCCATTAGGCCACTTAGGCCACTCAGACCCATTAGGCCCATCAGGCCATTGAGGCCCATTAGGCAACTAAGGCCCATTGGACCCATTAGGACACTAAGGCCCGTTAGGACCATTATGCCACTTAGGCCACTTAGGCACATTAGGCCACTTATGCCCATTTGGACCATTAGGTCACTTAGGCCACTTAGGCTCATTATGCCCATTAGGTCCATTATGCTAGTTAGGCCCATTAGGTCACTACGCCCATTAGGCTAATTAGGCTACTTAGGCCCATTAGGCCACTTAGACCCATTGTTCCACATCGACCAATTAGGTCCATTAGGCCACTGAGGCCCATAAGGAAACTTAGGCCCATTTGTCCCATTAGGCCACTTATGCCACTTAGGCCCATGAGACCACTTAGGCCACTTAGGCCCCTTAGGCCAATTAAGCCACTTTGACCCATTATGCCCATTAGGCCACTAAGGCCTAATATTCCCATTAGGCCCATGAGGCCACTTAGGCCCATTAGGTCCATTATGCCACTTAGTCCCATTAGGCTACTTAGGTCACTTAGGCTACTTAGGCCCATTAGTCCCATTAGCCCACTTAGGCCCATTAGGCCCATTAGGCCCATTTTTTCACTTAGTCCCATTAGGACCATTAGACCCATTCGTCCATTTAGGTCTATTGGGCTTATTATGCCCATTAGGCCACTTATGCCCATTAGGCACTTAGGCCCATTAGGCCACTTAGGCCCATTGGACCCATTCGACCCATTAAGACCATGAGGCCCATTGGGCTACTTAGGCCCATTCAGCCCATTGTGCTACTTAAGATCATTTGTCCCATTACGCCACTTAGTCCTGTTCAACCCATTAGACCCATTAGGCCACTTAGGTGAGTTAGGACCATTATGCCACTTTGGCTAGTTAGGCCCATTGGGCTCATTGGGCCCATTATGCCACTTAGGCCCATTCAGACCATTAGACAACTTTGGCCAATTAAGCCCATTAGGCCACTTTCTCCAGTTAGACCCATTAGGCTCATCGGGCCCATTAGGCCACTTTGGCTAGTTAGGACCATTAGACCCATTAGACCCTTAGGGCCCTTGGGCCCCTTAGACAAGTTATGCCAGTTTAGCCCATTCGTCCCATTATCCAGTTAGTCGCATTGGTCCTATTTTGCCAGTTAGGCCCATTAGCCTCGTTAGGCCCATTGGGTCAGTTAAGCCACTTAGGTGAGTTTGACCCATTAGGCCCATTGGGCTGACACAAATGCCAGTTAGGCCACTTATGCCCCTTAGGTCCATTGGGCCCATAAGAATAGTTAGGCCAATTAGGCCAATTGGTCCCATTTAGCCCATTGGGCCCATTAGGCAACTTAGGACCATTAGGCCCATTATGACACTTAGGACTATTCAGCCTATTAGGCCACTTAGACCAGTTAGGCCCAATTGGACCATGGGGACCATTAGGCTAGTTAGGCCCATTAGGTCCATTAGGCCCATTAGGTCCATTAGTCCCATTGGGCCCATTAGGCCCATTGGGCCCATTAGGCCCATTAGGCCAGTTAGGCCCATTAGGCCCCTTGGTCCCATTAGGCCACTTGAAAGTGCCCAATGGATGATTGTATCACTGAGAGGGGGAGGGGTGAATCAGTGATACTTTTTTCTCTTATGTTTCTTTTCAAATGAAACATCATTTGCCTCATGTTAAAGATTATATTCCCTACTGAAAACAATTCAAACACACAGCCACAGAAACACAAGTATTTACTAGATTCACTATTCAATAAGAATAACTACATCCTTGGTATGGAATGGAAGTGTTTCAATACCACACAATCTACTAGAAAACAATCATTAGATTATAACAAGTAGGATATACCCTTTCGCTTGTGTAGCACAATGTAAACAATCCAATAGTACATGTGCACCCTCTTAGCATAAATTGGGTAATGAAATGATTGTGTAACAACTCATGTTACCTGTGCTTATTTTCAATTACAAAAAATTTATTCAATTGAAAACACTAATTCAATTTCTTACCTAGAAGATGGTAAGAACTTTCTAGACATTGTTAAGAAAAAAACAAGTCCAATTTTCCCATTCCGATTCCTCTGAGTATGATTCTCCTTGATATAATTCTTCCCAATAATATTTTCCCAATATGATTCTACTCGGTATGATATTACTAAGTATAAAAATTATAACTTTAATCAAATGATATAGAGCTGAATTGACACTACTTCAACTCTCCATCTTCCTCAGTCTGAAAGACCGAGTATGGAAATCACGATCTGATTAATCCATCCCAATACAATTATTATCTAAATACGATTGAAAATATGGATATAATATTTATATGAGTATGATAAACACTGAGTACGATGATCAACTGAATACAATGTTGTGATCTTGTCTCTTCTCTTTCACTTCAATCCGTCAAAACTTATTTAACAAAAGTGAATACATAAACTTTTTCTTCTCTCTAAAACTAGGAGCTTCTCTCTCATGAAAATTACATCAGTCTACCTCAAGTACAACATACTTTTCTCCTTCTATAGGTGACCCTCAATATGCTTTTCCGGGAATCCCAAAAATTTTCCCGCTTAATCAAATTCACCCAAATCTCAATTTCCCCTAAAATATGGGGTATATTTTGACTTCATCAACTCTTCTCGAAGCTTCTCGATTCTTCTAAAACTTTAACTTCTCCTTCTGAATACTAAATATGATAATTATTTTGAATTTTTATCTCCCCCTCAATTTCACATCCACCATAATTTTCTTTTAAACCACTTTTACTTCTTCACTTCTTCTCTTGACCCACTTGAAAATATAAAACAATTACAATATGATACAATGACTCTTGACCCAATTAAAACCTACAAATTAATTCAACACTTTTTCAATGGTTTACCACATTGTTGATCTCATTATTTCCTTTTCTTTTCAATCATTGACCTCAAGCAATTTCTTCTTGGAATATGATTGTCCAGAGTATGATATTTCTGAGAATGGTTGGCCTAAATTCGATCATATTGGGTAAGATCTTTTTCTTCCTGATCCTGAGTATGATAATCCTAGGTACGGAGGTTTTCTTATGCATAAAATGGATAATCAGATGCTATAGTACTAGAAAATGATCATTCTAGGTACGATCCCCAATTCCTTTTTTCTTTCCTTATCAGCCTGACTATGATTACACTGTGTACAATTCATTTTCGATTGGCATCATCTCTTTCTTCTCTTCCACCTAGATACAATAAATCTAGATATGATTTGGAATACCTCTTTTTCCCTTTCTTCACACATCATACCCAAGACAAGTCTAATCAATGCCTTTTCTTTCAAACAACTTTGCCTTGTTATGATCGATAGAGTGAGTCCGATTATTTTGAAAACAATGGACAATATAATTTCCACAAAATAAAAAAGTGAGGTGATTTTATTTCTTAAAAATATTTCCTTGACAATAAAATAAAAAACATGAAAAAAACACCTTCCTCGTCAGCTTGGTTCTAACAATCCACCCTTTGTATTTTCTTGTCAACCAAGTTTCATAAATCACTGAATTTAGGCCCATCGGTCCCATTGGCCAATTATTCCCATTAGGCCAGTTTGGACTATTAGGCCCATTAGGCTACTTATTCCCATTAGTCCAATTAGTCCAATTATTTCCATTAGGCCCATTATCCCATTAGGTCCATTCGACAACTTAGGTCCATTAGGACCGTTGTGAACATTAGGCCACTTAGGCCCATGCGGCTCTTTAGGCCACTTCGGCCCATTAGTCCCATTAGTCCACTTAGACACATGAGGCCCATTAGGCCACTTCGACCCATTAGGAAACTTAGGACACTTAGGCCCATTGGACCCATTAGGCCCATTCACCCCATTAGGCCCATTAGGCCCGTTCATCCCATTGGGCACACTAGGAAACTTAGGCCACTTAGACCCATCAAGCAACTTAGTCCCATTAGGAAACTTAGGCCACTTGGGCCTATTAGGCCACTTAGTCCCATTTGAACCATTAGGACACTTAGGAACATTCAACCCATTAGGCCCATTAGACCCGTTCGGCCGATTAGGCCACTAAGGCCCATTAGACCCATTTTGCCCATTATGACCATTAAGAAACTTAGGTAACTTAGGCCCATTGATCCACTTCGACCCATTGGACCCATTAGGCCCATTGGGCCCATTATGAAACTTAGTATACTTAGTCCCATTAGGCCACTTAGACCTATTAGACCTATTAGGTCCATTAGACCCATTAGACCTATTTGTCCCATTAGTCAACTTAGGCCACTAAGGCCCATTAGGCCCATTAGGCCCATTAGGCCCAATAGGCCACTTTGGCCCATTAGGAAACTTAGGACACCTAGGCCCATTGGACCCATTATGCCACTTAGGCCCATTAGACACATTAGGACACTTAGCACGATTAAGCCCATTAGGCCACTTTGGACCATTAGGCAACTTAGGCCACTTAGGTCCATTAGACCTATTAGGCCCATTCGGACTATTAGGGCCATTAAGTAACTTTGGCCACTTAGGTACATTGGACCCATTAGGCCCATTGGACCCATTAGGCCCATGGGTCCCATTAGGAAACTTAGGACACTTAGTCCCATTATGCCACTTAGGCCCATTGGACCCTTTATGCCGCTTAGGCCACTTAGGCCCATTAGACCCATTCATCCCATTAGTCCACTTAGGCCCATTCAATCCATTCATCACATTAAGCCAATTAAGCCCATTAGGCTGATTAGGCCACATATTCCCATTAGAACCATTCGACTTGTTAGGCCCGTTAGGCTCATTAGGCAATTTAGGCCACTTAGTCCCATTCAACCACTTAGACCTATTAGGCCCATTAGGTCCATTAGGAAACCTAGGCCAGTTAGACCCATTGGACCCATTAGGCCCATTAGGCAACTTAAGCCACTTAGGGCCATTAGGCCACTTAGACCCATTGGACCCATTAGGTCCATTAGGAAAATTAGGCCACTTAAACCCATTGGACCCATTAGTCTCATTTTCCTACTTGGGCCACTTCAACCCATTAGGTCACTTAAGCCCATTGGACCCATTAGGCTGAATTATCCATAATGGACCCATTAGGCCCATCAAGCCCATTGGCCCCATTTGACCACTTAGGCACAATATGCCCATTAGGCCACTTAGGCCCATTAGGCCACTTAGGACTATTAGGCACATTGGTCCCCTAGGATCATTAGGAAAATTGGGCCATTAGTCCATTCGGCCCATTAGACCAAATTGGCCATAATGGGCCCATTAGGCCCATTATGCCACTTAGTCCAAATAGGACCAATAGGCCCATTAGGCCTATTCGGTCACTTAGGCCTCTTAGGCCCATTAGGCCACTTAGGCCCATTAGGCCCCTTAGACCCATTGACCCTTTAGTTCTATTAGGCCAATTAGCCCATTGGGCCCATTAGGCCCATTAGCTCACTTAGGCCCAATAGGCCTATTCGGCCTATTTGGTCACTTAGGCCACTTAGGTCCATTAGGCCACTTAGGCCCATTAGACCCCTTAAACCCATTGGGACCATTAGGACCATTGGGCCCCTTAGGCCCATTGGGACCATTATGCTACTTGGGCCCATTAGGCCCATTAGGCCCATTAGGACACTTATGCCACTAAGGCCCATTTCTTCCACTTAGGCCCATTAGTCCCCATAGACTCATTAATCCCATTAGGCCCATTAGGTCCATTAGGCCCATTAATCCACTTCACCCCAATAGGTCTATTAGGACCATTAGGACCATGATGCCACTTAGTCCTAACTGTTCCATTCGACCCATTAATCCCATTAGTCCCATTAGGATGAATTGGACTTAATGGGCACATTAGGACACTTAGACCCATTAGGAAACTTAGGCCCAATATGCCCATTAGGCCACTTAGTAAACTGAGGACCATTAGCTCACTTTGGCACATTGGAACCACTAGACCCATTAAGCCCATTAGGATCATTAGACCCATTAGGCCACTTAGGCGCAATTAGCCCATTAGGCCGATTAGGCCACTTAGGCCCATTAGGTCACTTAATCCCATTAGACCCATTAGGACCATTAGGCCCACTGGTCCACTTAATGCCATTAGACCCATTAGGTCCATTAGGACACTTAGGCTCATTCGACCCTTAGGCCCATTAGGCCATTTATGCCAATTTTGGCCATTTAGGCCAATTAGGCCAATTAGGCCATTGATTCCATTTATGAAAATTAGGCCATTTAATTTAATTTAGTCTATTTAGGACAATGAGACCAATTTAGGCCAATTATGCCAATTTAGGCCCTTTAGACCATTTAGTCCAATTAGAAGATTTATGCCATTTAGGCCAATTTAGGCCAATTAGGCCAATTAATCCAATTAGGCCAATTAGGCCAATTAGGTAAATTAGGAAATTTAGTTCATTTAGGCCATTTAGATCAATTTAGTTCATTTAGGGTAATTAATCCATTTAGGCCAATTTAGGTCATTTAGGCTATTGAGGCCAATTTAGACCATTTAGGCCAATTATGTTATTTAGGGAAATTTATGTAATTTAGACCAATTAGTCCAATTAATAAGATTAGGTAAATTTAGAACATTTAGTCCAATTAGGCCAATTATGCAATTTAGGCAATTTAGGTCAATTAGGCCAATTTAGGCCATTTGGGCCAATTTTGTCCATTTTGGCCATTTAGGCCAATTTAAACCATTTAGGCCAATTAATCCAATTAGGTCAATTAGAAAATTTAAGATATTTAGTCCAATTAGTCCAATTTATCTCATTTAGACCAATTAATAAATTAGACCAATCAGGCCAATTAGGCAATTCAGGCCCATTAGGCCAATTAGGCCATTTAGGCCAATTAGGCCATTTAGGTTAATTTAGGCCATTTATGCCAATTTAGTCAATTTAGGTCGATTTAATCCAATTAGTTCATTTAGTCCATTTAGTCCAATTATATAAATTAGTCCATTAAGTCATTTAGGCCAATTAGGTCATTTAGACTATTTAGACAAATTTAGGCCATTTAGACGAATTAGGCCAATCAAGCCAATTTAGGCCATTTAGGATAATTTATTCCATTTATACTAAGTATTCCAATTAGGAAAATTAGTTAATTTAGACCATTTAGGACAATTGGGCCAATTAGTCCATTTAGGCCAATTAATCCATTTAGGCCAATTAGGCCATTTAGGCCAATTAGGAAAATTTAGTCCATTTAGGCCATTTAGGCCATTTAGGCCAATTATTCAGTTAGGTCATTTAGTTAATTTAGTCCATTTAGGGAAATTAGGACATTTAGTCCATTTAGGTCATTTAGGTCAACTAGGATAATTTGGCCAATTAGAAAATTTAGGTCATTTAGGCTAATTTAGTCCATTTATGCTAATTAGGCCATTTCGGAAAATTTAGGTCATTTAGTCTATTTAGGATAATTTATTCCATTTAATCCAATTCATCCAATTATTCTATTTAATCCAATTTAGGCCATTTAGGCAAATTAGGCCGTTTTGGACATTTAAGCTGATTTGGCCAATTTAGGCCATTTAGGCCAATTAGGCCAATTTAAACAATTATACCAATTAAACAATTTAGGGAATTTAGGTCAATTGGTCCAATTATTCTAATTGAGTTCATTTAGTCTAAGTAGGCCATTTAATCCATTTAGGACAATTTAGTCCATTTAGGTGAATTGGGCCAATTAAGCCAATTAGGTAATTTATGCAATTTAGGCCAATTTGGCCATTTAGGCCAATTTAGACCATTTAAAACAATTTGGCCAATTTGGTTAATTTAGTCCATTTATGCCATTTAGGACAATTTAGTCTAATTTGTACAATTAGGCTATTTAGTCCATTTAGGCAAATTTAGGTCATTTTGACCAATTATGTCAATTAGTCTAATTAGGCCAATTAGGCAATTTATGCCATTTAGACCAACTAGGACATTTAGGCCAATTTTGGTCATTTAGACCATTTAGGCCAATTAAACAAATTATTTCATTTAGGCCATTTAGGAAATTTAGTCCCTTTAGGACAATTAGACCAGCTAGGTCATTTAGGCCATTTAGGCCATTTAGACTAATTTAGGCCATTTAGACCAATTAGGCCAATTATTCCAATTTAGAACATTTAGGAAAATTAGTATATTTAGGCCAATTAGACTAATTAGGTCATTTAGTCCATTTAGGCCATTTAGTCCATTTAGACCAATTAGGCTAATTAGGCCAATTTAGGCCATTTAGGCTAATTTAGTCTATTTAGGCCAATTCGATCAATTAGTCCATTTATACTAATTAGAAAAATTAGGCCATTTAGACCATCTAGTCCAATTAATCCATTTAGGACAATTAGGTCATTTTGGTCATTTAGGCCAATTTAGGCCATTTAGGTCAATTAGGCTAATTAGTCCATTTAGGTCAATTAATCTATTTAGGCCAATTTTGGCCATTTAGGCCATTTAGGTCAATTAGGCCATTTATGCCAATTTGGGACATTTATGCCAATTAGGCCAATTAGGACAATTGGGAAATTTAGGTCATTTAGGCCAATTAGTCAATTTAGGCCAATTTGGCCCATTTAGGCCAATTTGGTCATTAGGTCAATTTCAACCATTTAGGAAATTTAGTCCATTTAGAACAATTAAGCCATTTAGACCATTTAGGCAGTTTAATCCATTTAGTCCATTTAGTCCAATTAGGCCAATTAGTCTAATTAGGCCAATTAGGCCATTTAGGCCAATTAGGCCATTTAGGCCATTTAGTCCTATTAGGCCATTTGGGCCAATTAAGGCCATTTAGAACAATTTAGGTCATTTAGGGAAATTAGGCCACTTAGCCTGCCACGAACCAACCCATGTCAACCCTGAACCGGTCCCCTAACAACTATACAACAAGCTCTACACAAAAAGGCTTGACACTTTCTTTGACCCATAAGAGTTTGAAGTTTCAAAAAAGAATGCATCATTTCCACATTTAGAACCAAAAAATCAATAACATAAGAAGCAATGAAATATGAGATGCAACTGTATCAAACAATGCTTTCATAAAGGTAGAATTCAAGAGAATCGTACCTCTCACCATCAATGGTACAAGTTGGTCATTCACAATAACCCATTCAGCTCCAAATACCTGCTTACTCGCCACACTTTTATCATTATTCCCCTAATAAAATTTCCCATGTTGAGAATTCATGGTATTTCTGGAATCACCATGACTAAATCTATTCTTTTAATGAGGGGTATTCTACTATCCTCATCCCGTTGAGGCATAACATGACTGTGAACCTTGAGAAGTGTTCCGAAAAGCTGACCTTGGAGCTTGTAAATAATAACACTAAAGATGACCCATCTAATTACCATTATGGAATGCTCTAGGCAGTGATGTACATTCTCACTTTATGTGTCTTAGAGCGCCATATTAGAAACATCCTGACTTTCTCTTAGGCTTCATAAGAAGATTCACTGATCTTTCCATCAGATTCTAAGCTATACTGTCACCTTGGAAAAAAATTTCCCTCTTCCATTAGTAGAAACCTCGAGTAAAAACTAGAATAAATTCATGAATCTTGCCACATATTCTGTCATAGAAATGTTTTACTACTTCAAGATAAAAAAATCCATCATTCTCTGAATTATAAATGTGTAAGGATAGAATTTCTTGTTGAACAATTCCTCAAAATCCTCACATGCCATACCTTGGTCCACTTTATCCTAGATCTCTAACTCCCACCACTAATATAAAACATATTACAACATGTACATCACTAAATTTAATTTGAACTCCATCAGTGTGCCTATGAAATCTAATATTCGATTCATCTTATTTAGCCACGCCTCCACCCTTTATGGTTCTGAATCACCCCAAAATATGGGTGGATTTTTCTTCTTAAACTGAACCAAATGATCCACATTACTTGGTTTATCTCTTTTATTCCCATTATTGACAGCTTTAAAATCTTTCATTATGATTTTCACTAGCTACTGGTTCACCTGGGGCTCAGGTGAAACCACATTTTTTTTGTAGCTTCATCTGGTTGGTTTCTACGATGCCTATGAGGTTCCATTCCCTTTTCACATGAGAAACACCATAAGTCTCACTCTCTAGCAACAGAAGGCTTATCAATTTCAAATCCTATCACATTTCAACTATCATAACCATGATTTACAAAATACCACATTTTTCATGTTCAATATTTTTTGAAAAAACATCCACCATGTTTTGAAAATCGACCAATTTTCAAAATACCACAACCATTGTTTTTTCAAATTCACACATTTGAAAACACTTTCCTGATTTTTCAAATATCAACAAATTCATATCACAACATAAATAATTACTCCAAATGAGATAAGAAATCCTAGTGGGAAGTCATTTATACCATGCATGTCATCCTCTTCTCATTGTCTAAACCGACAACAATGGGCCTAATGGGCCTAATGGGCATGATGGGCCTAATGGGACCAATGGGCCTTATGTCCCTAAGTGACCTAAGTGGCCTAATGGGCCTAAGTGACCTATTCGGCCTTTTGGGCCTAATGGGCCTAATGAGCCTAATGGGCTTAATGGGCCTAATTGGACTGATGGGCCTATTGGGCATCATGGGCCAAATGGACCTAATGGACCTAAGTTTCCTCATGGGCTCAATGGGAATAATGGGCCTAATAGGCATATGTGGGCTACGTGGGCCAAAGGGGACAAATGGTCTAAAGGGGACAAGTGGCCAAATGGGCCTAATGGGTCCAATGGGACTCATTGGGCTAAGGGGCCTACTGGGTTGAGTGGGACTAATGGGACGAATGGGCCCAATGGTCCTCCTTGGATGAATGGGCCTAGTGGGCCCAATGGGCCTAATGTTCCTAAGTGGCCTAAAGGGTCTAGTGGGCCTAATGGGATTATGGGACTAATGGGACTAATGGGCCCAAGTGGTCTTATGGGTTTAATGGGCCTCATGGGCCTCATGGGCCTAAGTGGACTCATGGGCCGAAAGGGATTAAAGGGACTGAGTGTCCTAATGGGTCTGATGGTCCTCCTAGTCCTAATGGGCCTCATGGGACTCATCGGTGGAATGCGCCTCATGGGCTTGAAGGGCCTAATGGGCCTAATGGTCATTAATGTCATACTGATCCTAAGTTCCCTAGTGGTCCTAGTGGGCCTAATGGGCCTAATGGTATTAAGGGGCCTAATGGACTATTTCGCACGGAATCCGGGGATGACCTCCTGGACGGGAGATTCAAACATTCTGATCGGTTTCTAACGGGTTTGTTCGTAGAACCGGAAACATCCAATGATTCCATATCCGTTTGGACCTACTTTCCAAAGGCAGGCGCCCATTATCATGTGGACTAATGAGGCTTAGGAATTTGCATTGGTCGAGAGGATGGGAGGTCGGACTCATCACACCTTTTTGAGGGGAATTATTGTCTACTCCGGGACTCTCTTTATAGATTTAAGTTATGTTCGTGAATCCTTATTACATTACCAAGTATAAAATGTGCTTTCCTTTAGTTTTAACAATCAATGATTAAATATGCAAAGAAATTTAGAGAATCTTTTATATGTATTCGAGGTTCTTCATCAATAGAGAATCATCTATATTTGTTTAGAGATTCTTGGTCAATGGTATCCTTCAAAACATTTATATAAAAAGTCTCTTGGTCATTTTATGATGACCAGGCTGGTTTTAAAGCCACTCAGTGGGGCACTTGAAGTTTATCGTCATTCAGAAGGACAGAGATTATCTCAAAGTTGGGATCGAACCCATAAATGGGCTACCTACGTATCCTTTGTTTTGGAAAAGGAATCAGAACCCACGTAGTTCGAGTAATGGAGTATGATGTTTATGATTGATGGCTCAAAGATGAATGTCATAATTACTTTTACACTCTAAGCTCACGTGAGTCATGCTCGGTGTGAGAAACAAGAGGTATTGGTAAAATTTAGACAATTGTGCCATGAAAGATGCAATCATAAGAATTTGTTTGGGGCTTATGTATGGATGACTTCCCAGATAGATGAAGGTTTAGGATTTACTTTTAGGGAGAAAATCCATGAACAGGGTCCATAAAGTTTATATGTGCTTCATGGAGATTTGAATACTCTAATCTTGGGGCTTACTCCTAAGGAGGATGCCCAAGTTAGGAGGGGACCTATGATTGGGTTTTACTCCTAAAAAAGGAAACCCAAATCAAAGGTAAATTATGACTGGTTAAGATAAATTTAAGGGGACTTGGGGCTTACTCCTAAAAAAGAAGCCCAAGGTTATGACTGAGTCTTATTCCTGAAAAGGGAGACCCAAGTTTAGGGATTAAGGTTTGGGGCTTACTCCTGAGGAGGATGCCCAAGATTGGGAACTTTAAGAATTTGGGGCTTACTCCTGAGGAAGATGCCCAAATTAAAGAACTTATAACTGGGGATTATTCATGAAAAGGAGACCCAGATTAAGGATTCTCTCATCTTAAAGGATGAGGTTGAATGAATGAACTCTCAATCTTTGGTGACATAAAGATGTTTAAATCACTAGGTTTTGAGAGATATTTCACAGAATTCCTTTCAGACAAGGATGTCAAATAAAGAAATCATGCCATAAATGGCTTTGAAGAGTATCTTGAAGACTGAATCTTGAATAGGAAAGGTGAAATGGCTTAAGAGGGGTAAAATGGGCAAGATGGGAACCCAAAAAGATAGGGGCGCGCAAGTCTTTAAAGGCGCGCAAGTCCTGCGGCGGCGCGAAAGTATTGGTCGTGCAAGTATACTTGCGTGACATGAGGGGTACTTGCGCGATTTTCAACTAGCACTGAAATGCTTGAGCGACTATTTATAAAACCCTTTACAATCCTCTTGAGGTTCTTCCAGAGAAGGGACGCGCAAGTTATATTGAAGGAATTAATTCGGCGCGCAAGTGTTTGATAAGTTTCAACCCTTAGGCCTTCCTTCTTCTCTTTAGATCTTCCATTCTAGGTAAAAAATTACCTTAGAAGTGTTCTGGAAGCTTTGAGAAGAGACTTGGGCGTCGGGAGCTTCAATCCGAGTTTCTGGAAAAAGATCCTCTCGAATGGGGGGCCCACAGGGTCTATTTATAGGCAAAAGAAGACCCAGGGCGGTTACCGGGCGGTTACCAATTAGGTCGCGCAAGTTACTTGCGCGACCAAGGTAGCCGCGCAAGTATACTTGCGCGGTAGTGGACTTGCGCGGCGGATTTGCTGTTGATCCTTTGTTCATGCCTTTGTCGATTTTTGATGTTTTCTTCAAAGGATGAATCACTTTCAGCTGAGATATTCCCTTTTCCGATCTTTAGATTCTGTGATGAAAGGAGCGTCAACAAAAGTCCCCCCTCAGAGTTGGATCCGGAGAGAAATGAGGATTTGACTATGAGGAAATTGAATTCCTCCAAAGGAAAAGGGAGGGCGCGCAAGTCTTTCAGTGCGCAGAGGGCGGCGCGCAAGTCTTCATCGCGCAGGCCTTAAGCGCTCTGGGTGTGGCGCGCAGGTAGGCTTCCTGGCCTATAAATACATGGCCTCACCTCCGTACAATGCATCTGGATTTCCGGATTTCTCGAGCTCTCACCGTGAAAGTCTTCCTCGCCGCGCAAGTCTCTTGATTTCACTGTTTCCTCGCTGCCGCGCTACTCTCAAGGTAATAGGGCTTGCGCGGTAATACTTGCGCGATAAAAACTTGCGCGGCACACGTATCACTTGCGCGACATCTCCATACTTGCGCGCCTTAATGCCTTAGCCATTTTTTCCAAATTCTTTCACAAATTTTATAAAAAATAAACCCACTTAAGAGTTTAATTTATTCAACTCCTGTGCAGTTTCAATGGCTCTTAGACCTGGATTAATTGATGAACTGGCTAGCAAGCGGATAGATGATATGATGGATATCATTGGTCCTGATTACTATACTGTCAAAGACAGTACTCTTCCAGATTTGGCTAAGTATCTGAAGAAATATCATCGCGACTTTCCTCACTGCACTTATCTACCTTTGTATGGTCATGGTCATCTGCAAGAAGTCATTATTCCAGAAGTGAAGAATTATCTTCCATTTTCGTGGTTTCAGAATTATACCAATTTTGCTTCAGCAAATATCTCAGGAGGAGGAGTATTTCAAACTGCTGGAACAGTGGAGAAGGCTTATGTGATGCATCATAGCCCTTGCACACCAGATCTGAAAAAACATACACCTGAGCTTCAACCACATTGTCATCCTTCAATCTTCCGAAATGCTCAGATGGATCAATCCAAAGGCTGGAAGAAAAGTTGGGATTTCCGTCCTGGGGGAGGTGTGAAGCCAACTTGGATGTGGGTATACTGGGTGCGACAGACTTGCGTAGAGTTTATTGAGGATCTGAAGAGAGCTGCAATATATGAGGCTGTTTGGGTTGGGCAAACATATATTTACAGACATGATAACTTCGTGCCAGAGATACTCAGCCACTGGAGCCCAGCGACTAATTCTTTCCATTTGACTAATGGAGAAGTAGGTATCAGTTTGTGGGATGTCCACAAGATTTCAGGAGCTCCAATCTTGGGTGATATGTATGATGAATTCATTCCTCCCAAGGTGACTTGGAATGATCCAGAGAAGACTCCTGCTTTGGCTCGAGAATTATTTAAAATCTTTCACAGGCTCAAGAGTTCAGAGACCTCATTAACTCATTTTAGAAAAGATATTCATCCGGAAGAATGGATGAATGTGTTTCTTACTGAGAAGAAAGGGATGGAGACAAAAGAAAAAGGATCCAAGAAAAATAAATCAAAGGATACCCGGCCCAGACGTCCTACCACTTGTCCAAAACCTGAGAAGAGAGGAGCTCCTGGCACATTCTAGCCAACTCTAGAAGCAGGAGAGTTTGAAAAATGGGGCTATGAAGTGAATCAAAGAATTCCAAATAAAACTCGTCTGGCGGGTTTCTTGGCAATGTGGCTCAGTGTTTATCTCTTGCCGGTCAGGGATTCGAAGGGAGGCGTTAGGCCAGGGACCTTCGTCATTACGGCCAAGTTGGCTGAGGGAAAAATGGTTGGGTTAGCTACCCCCATTTTAGAAAAGATTCACAGGAGTTTACTTCACGTCTTCCAGGGTAAATCTCCTTTAAGAATAGTGGGACCATTCCAGGTTTTGTGGGGATGGATCGCCACTCACTTCAGGACTTACAATGTACAGAATGGATTACAAATTCCTGGAAGCTCTTTCAGACCGTCAGTGCAAGCATTCTCTGGAATTTCTCCATTAGATGTTAATGATTATGACATGAAAGTAAGACTAAGCATGTATAAGGAATTCAACTTCTTTCCTTATGGAAGTCCGCCATCTGGGCGGTTTGTTGATGATGGGAAAGCCCATTTGGATTTGAGGGCATACATGCTAGCTTGCAGGGATGGCATGTTAGTAGCCAGGATTGATGGAGAAATCATATGCGAGGCCTATGCTCCATATAGATTTGCACGCCAATTCAAATTTTTGAAACAGATTGTTGTATCCCCTCCAGTACATGTCAGGTTAGAGCAACATCCGATGGTTGCTCGACAACTATGGTTGCTGACATCAAGAGAGAATACTGGGGCAGTATTTGATCTACCAGTTGAAAAAGCGGCACATTATCTGACTACATTTTATGCCGAACACTGGATAGCATCATACCCTAAAGGGATATTGAATCACCCAGTATATCAAGTGGGAAAGAGGAAGAGGACTGTAGAGAAAGAAACTCTTCCTCATGAAGGTGATGCTTCTCCACCTGAAATAGGTTCAACAGACTCCTCTTCTAGAACTGATTCATCGGATTATCACGATGGGGATGATGAGGCACAACCGGCAGCAAAGCGGTTTCGTGCCCGATATAATCCTCCGGCCAGAGTTAAAAGACCCACTCCATCAGCTCCCGGTGAGTTATTTGATTGTAATAACTTCAATCACTGCTACTTTATAAAGTAATAAGTCTTACTTTCTTATTCTCTATCTGTAGTTGCAGGAGTCGGGAAGAAATTAAAATCAAAAATTGTAGGACCTTCCTCACAGCCTTTATATCTAAGACCAGAGGCTGTTCAGCTATGGCAGAGCTTATACTGTGATACTGAGACCGCCTGGATGGATTTGTGCGAGGGCCTACAACTTCCTGGAATAGGATATCTTCTAGCTTCTAAATACCTTCAATACGGAGATAACCCCAATGAAGTGCGAGCTTACATCAGAGAGCTGGAAATGCTCATATATGCCACTGATAATTCGGTTCCTATCACCAGGCGGGTGAAGGAAATGATTGATCGTGGCACCACTGAGGGGGATGGTGGTTCTGGAGATGAGTAATGGCAAGAGTACGTGGATCCTGAAGATGTAAGTTTTCTTTCCTTATTTTCTTTGCAACTTGATTTCAGTTGAAGCTTTGTTACTTAAGGAAGTTATTTTTTTTTCATCTTGCAGCTTGCAAAGAAAGGAACCGGGGTTCCTTTGCCACAATATAGCCCTGGTGGTACCGCTATCGGGGCTGCTGCTGATTCTCCTCGCGAACCAGGCGAGATATCTTCAGGCCAGCAGGCCATGAATGAGGCACTGGACATAGCCTTTCATTCGCCAATCCAAGTGCCAATAAGGGAGACTACTGATACTCCGAAAAAACAAAAGAAGCCAAGGCAACGAAGGAGGAAATCCATGTCTAAACGTTTCATTAGCAGTGGTAAGTCCTTCGAACAATCATGAGTTTATACCCATAATCATATGGTTACTCATATTTCCGAGGATTGCAGGGGCTTCTTCAATTTCTCCCTTGAGGGAAGGGACTGATCCTTCTTCAAAGGTCGTGGAGGGTGCTGTAGAACAATCAAAGACTCAGGCTGACTTGGTTGCTCCTGGAGAAGAGATACCATCCATTCCCAGTATCCCTCCTATCACTGAAGATGCTGTCCAGGGTCAGGGGTTGCAGGACATAAGTCAGCAAGAAGACGTAACAAATGCTCCCACTGGTGAGACTAATCAAGATTCTGAAGTATCATTGGATGAAATGATGAATCAAGGAATGACTTTTGAAGAATTTTATGATCATGCTAAGTTGTCATGTGATTTAGAAGACCTTGGGCGTGAGTGTTACCCTTCGCCCAAATTTTTTATTTTAAAAAATATACTTCTAACCATGATGTAAAATAATATGCAGTTTCTTCCGTAGAAGCCGCTGAACTGCCAATGCCCGAAGAGGGTGTGGACACTGATGTCAACCCTATCATTGCAGAAACATTAGCTCAAGTAGAGCTAAATCCAATAAACTCTCCTGAGACTCATCTTGAAAATCCTGTTGAAACTGGGAAAGATAGGGAGAAGTCTTCTCAGGTTGCTGAACCACCATTGGGTAATGGATAACAATATTTGTGATTGTACTTTATTCGCAAGACAATCCATTCTTTTGTTATCCTTTGAAGCTGACAAAACCTTTCAATTAATCATGCAGGACCATCAACTGCAATGACTAGATCCGAAGATGAGGCCTCAGCCTCTGCCCCAACGAGAATTGAAAGTGAAGAAGCACAAGTCAGGGGGGAAAGAGCAGGACAAGGCACCTCCCTAAGTGCGCTAATTCCAGATTACATACCCCCTTCTGACGATGATATTAAATCAGATCCAGATATGCTTAAAGCATTCATCTTTTCACGACGTAAGGCATGGAATAACATATGGAACATCATATCGGGGGTGCCTTTAGAAGAGCTACCATAAAAAATTTCCCGATTGTCATCCCAATTTGTTATAATGGGACTTGGTGGTTTTGGGTATGAAAAGATCCATGCTGCGGTGAAACAGATCATTTTCAGGAGGGAGCAAATGCAGACAAGTCGCGAAGATTTGACCAGAGTGAAATTGTCAGTCAACATAGGCGAATTTGAGGCTACGATATCCCAGGCTGAAGCTGATTATGCTGTCAAGATGAAGGATCTGAAGCAAAAAATCAAAGAAAAGGTCGTCCAGCAGGTGCAACTCCAGCAACAGTTAGATGCTGTTACTGGGGAACTTGATCAGCTTAATAAATCATTGGATGAAAATCATATGAATGGAATGAAAGCCATTTCAGATGCTAAGAATGCACTTCAGCAAGCTGAAAAGAGTGAAGCTGGTCAAGTGAACGAGCTTCAAGTAACTGTTGATAAGGCTCAGGATGCTATACATCAAATGAAGACTTATGTTGACAATCTTCTGTAATTCTTGAAAAAGAGAAGAGATTCCAGTCTGTGGATGTCCTTCTAACTCTTGTGTATCAATGAAAAACACTTTTGTCTTCAATCATTTGTACTTGCATTCTTCCATTACCTGCTTAAAATTTACTTAAGCCAATGGGCTTAGTAATCATAGTTTGATTTTTACTAGGATTATTACAAATAATCCTACAAACTTTGAATCTTTTAACTGCTCAATATTACCTAAATCATACAAAAAAATGTATATTTAGTGAGCTGGAACTTGACTTTTATTCAGAGTTCCTTTGTCTTTTGTGTGGGCAGTTTAAAGTCATGCATGCCGAACATAAAGGGGCTAATGTTTAAGGTCGAAAGAGCTTTGACCGGAAATGGATTAAAAATGGATTCAATTCCTTGACAATTTATCTGAAAACATATTACCATATTCAAGTATGAGGGAAAAAAATGTAAACTATGGCTTAAGAATATTTGAATCTGAGTAATGATATGAAAAAGAGCTAAAAGGCATTAGAAGAAGTAGTTTCCAAGAATGAAGTTACTATTATTTAACAAAACCCGTTAGGGGGTTGAAATATGCAGGGCCACCTATGGGCATTGGCTGCATGGTCAAATAAATAGCATCTTTTGGCTGACAAGTCTGTTATGTGGACTGTTTATGCAAGGCCACCTATGGGCACGTGCTGCATAGTCAGGCAAAAGAACTCCCAGAAATTTACTTTCCTAGTGCTAAAAGCCAGTGAAAGTTTATGGAGATTCAAATTTTCTAAAGCATAGAGTTTGTTGTATGGAAAGAGGTACTTGAATATGGAGAAGATATTTTCGAACAAGAACATCGAAGAACTGTATGAATAACACTCCTACGAAGGTCTGACCCAAACGTAGGGAAGAAGAATAAACCATAGACTTGAATACTTTCAGATCATGAAAAAGGATATGGGACAAATATGTTAAGGATGGCTATTTTTTTGCGGATCCCTACATACTGTCGTTTAAGACAAATAAGGACAAAAGAGGCATTCTTCCCAAGAATGAAGTTACTATTATTTAACAAAAAACCCGTTAGGGGGTTGAAATATGCAGGGCCACCTATGGGCATTGGCTGCATGGTCAAATGAATAGCATCTTTTGGCTGACAAGTCTGTTATGTGGACTGTTTATGCAAGGCCACCTATGGGCACGTGCTGCATAGTCAGGCAAAAGAATTCTCAGAAGTTTGACATTTTTGTGACTAGAAGTCATGAAAAGGGTTATGAAGATCTGAAAATATTTAAGGGATTATAATACATAAAGATGGGTATTGTCCAATGTATATAGAGATACATAGGTCAATGAAAACCATAATCATGTTGTGGCTGGGTCCTAAATTGAAATTTTGGACTTCACTACGTATCTCATAAGAATAAGAATCAAGCCATACGTAGTTCTTGAAATGCAGTTTAACGTCGTGCAGGACGAAAGTATGAGTGATCTTAGTTTAGGGTCATAGAATTCGGACCATAATAATGAATACACAGTGTGTGTTTTCATGAGGACTTTTCAGCCAAGGGACTGAAAGTGAAATTTGGGATTAGGCCCAAAAGACTTGGGACTGGATTCGAGGGACACTCGAATGTTCCTACGTATCCCATAAGGATGGGAATCAAGTCCACGTAGTTCTAGAATTACCCTTAGTAAAAATTTGGTTCGTACATGTGAAGGGTGAAAGGGGACTTTAGTGTAATGATGGTTTAACCTAAGATAAAAAGTTCAGGCATCACCATGTATGCACGTAGTCTTTTGAAAATTAAACATGATTTAAAAAAATCAATGTCAATAATGGTTCCTTCTCAAATGAGGAAATCAAAGAATATTGTAGTTTATTGTCGTACCGGAAAAAAGTGTTGTATAGTTTAACGTCATATAACAAGGACGAAAGTGAATCAATGTAAAGATATTGATTCTAGGGGGGGTTTCACAAATCAACATCATATGAGGTTGTGGTGAACCGATGTGAAGAGATTGTTTTTGGGCTTGAACCTTGGGAGGTTGCCTACATACCTAGCCTGGAGGGCGAGGATCAAAGTCTGTGTAGTTCAATTAAAGAATGAATTAATGATCAAGTTGTTCTTGGGGACAATGATCTAAATAAAAAATAATGTTGGGACTTACACATGGTTAGTGGCCCAAAGGGAATGTTATGGTTGATGTTCGCTCTAAGCTCACGTGAGTCATACTCGGTGTGAGAAACAAGAGGTAATAACAACCTTAACGATGCACAGTTTAATGTCATGTAGGACATAAAAAAGGGACTATGCAGTTTAAAGTCTTGCAGTTAGGACTATTGGTGCTGCACAGTTTAGTGTCATGTAGCAGGGACAAAATACAGTTTAATGTCATGTACGACATATCAAGGACTTTCTGTGCAGTTTAGCGTCATGTAGTTAGGACGATGGGGATAAAATAGTTTAACGTCATATTGGACGAAAGGGGGACTGTGCAGTTTAATGTCATGCAGTAAGGACAAAAGAGTGTACCATTTTAACGTCATGTCGGACGAAAGTGCGAATAGTTTAAGGTCATATGCATGGACCGTGAATGGTGCAGTTTAATGTCATACTGGACTTTTGAGATTATATAGTTTAACGTCTTTTCGGACGTGAGGGACTTTTATACAGTTTAGCGTCATGTAGTTTAGGACGTCACAGTTTAACGTCTTGCTGGACATAAGGGATTTGCAGATAGTTTATGGTCATATATATGGACCAGGGATGCTGCAGTTTAAGGTCATGCTGGACGGTTTAGGGAACTTTTTCACAGTTTAATGTCATGTGGGACGATGGACCATTTTTGTATAGTTTAAAGTCATGTAGCTAGGACTAAGGTGAACCAATATGAGGATATCAATTCTGGGGACTTTTTTACAGTTTAACGTCATGCTGGACGTTGGAAGTGCCACACAGTTTAATGTCATGTTGCTAGGACACAATATAGTTTAATGTCATCTCGGACAATTTAAGGTGACACAGTTTAACGTCATGTTGGACGAAGTTGCAGTTTAAGGTCATACTGGACCATTGCTGTATGAACCAATTGTAAGAGTCTTGGTTCTGGGAACAATATTTTGTGTTTATACAAAATACTTCTTCAGAAATCTGGCATTAGTTGGAGTCGTGATGTGTTCTCCATCCATTGAGATCAGAGAATACGCTCCATTGGAGTAGACCTTATGTATTGAATAAGGTCCTTCCCATTTTGGTTCAAGCTTGGGAGGATTCTTTCCTGGTATCATTGGTGCTCTGAGAACCAATACCAATTCTCCCCGAATGAATGAACGAAGACGCACTTTTTTGTTAAAAACTCGTGCTATCCGATTCTGATAGATTTCCAAGTGGTGCAAAGTGCACAATCTTTTCTCATCTAACTGTTCCAATTCATTCAACCGCTTTTGGGATTTCTCATCTGTTGATAACTGATCACAAATGGCTATTCAGAGTGAGGGCAATTGAACTTCAATTGGCAAGACTGCTTCTGTTCCATATACCAATGAATATGGAGTAGACCGCGTTGCATTGCGAGTGGTAGTCCGATAAGCCCATAAAGCATGAAAGAGTTTATCAGGCCATGACCTCTTATCTTTATCCACCATCTTTTGCAGTATATTTGAAAGAGTCTTGTTGAAGGCCTCTATCTGGCCATTAGCCGCTGCATGATATCGAGATGAATGGTTGGACTTAATGTTGTATTCTTGATACAATTTCTTTACCTCAGAAGAACAGAAGTTGGTGCCGTTGTCCGTCAATATGGTATGAGGGACACCAAATCTAGTAATGATGTTAGACTTGATGAAGCTAACAATGCATTTAGAACTGACTTCTTTGAGAGGTACTGCCTCTGCCCATTTGGAAAAGAAATCAGTAGCAGTAAGAATGTACTTAAACTGCTTGGCCGTAGCTGAAGGGTAAGGTCCCACCACATCCATTCCCCATGTGGAAAATGACCATGAGTATTTAGCTGTATGAAGCAACTCTGGAGGTTGATGAATGAAGTTGGCATATACTTGGCATGAATGACACTTATTTGTGAAATTAACACAATCTTGTATCATTGAAGGCCAGAAGTATCCAAGCCTTCGAATTTGATCAGACAATCTATGTCCAGACTGGTGGGCACCACAGACTCCTGCATGCACTTCTTTTATGACAGCCATTGTCTCTTCACCATCAATACATCTGAAGAGAACTCCATCAAAACCACGTTTGTAGAGAATTTTCTCGAGGTGGTTTGGACCATCATAAAGAGTAAAATTGACCACACGTCGCCGAATTTGTTTTTTCTCGGCTCTATCAGGTGGAAGTGTTCCATTTTGAAGGTATTCCTTGATAGGTGACATCCATCCTGTAGTATGACCATACGGTTCAGGAATGGGACTAATTTCATTAATTTCCTCTATTCTGACTTGAACATAAGGTGAAATTGCACGACGGTGGGAAATACCGATGGTTGTATCGTCCCGATTTGGATCTGCTAAAGTTGTGGCAATATTAGCCAATGCATCAGCTTGAGCATTTTGTGATCTTGGGACATAAAAAAATGTCGGTTCTGAAGGGAATTCCGACATTAACTCTCTGACGTAATCATACAAAGGGATTAATTCTTCTTTTTTGATGGCATAATCCCCATTGACTTGTTTGATTACCAGGTCTGAATCACCTTTCACCTTTAAGTGATTCGCTTGTGCTTGAAGCGCTAACTCCAAGCCTGCAATGAGAGCTTGGTATTCAGCTTCATTATTGGTACCACCTTCCCACAACAAAAAGGAATAAGGTAACACTGCCTTATCTGGAGAAATGAGCACAATTCCTAAACCAACTTTGTTGAATTTAGGATTTTCCATTTTCTTCCCTGTTGGACTTCTAGAAGCACCATCAAAATACATTTCCCATGTTTGAGGACTCTCTTGAATAGAGAAAACTTCCTCATCAGGGAGTTCGATATCTGAATACGTGTCTTCCACTGAAGGATGTTCAGCCAGGAAATCAGCCAGAGCTTGTCCCTTAATTTCCTTTTGAGACACATACTGGATGTCGAACTACTGTAGAATAACCGCCCACCTTGCCAAACGTCCTGTAAGCATTGGACGACTAAGGATGAATTTGAGTGGATTATTACGAGATACCAATTGGACCTCGTGATGCTGCAGGTAGTGTCTCAGTTTCTGAACTGCAAAGATTAATGCTAGGCAACACTTTTCAATACTCGAATACCGGGTTTCTGCTTCAAGCATAGTTCTACTGAGATAGTAGAGACTATTTTCATTCCCAGCATCATTCTTTTGAGCGAGAAAGGCACCCAATGATCGCTCTAAAGCTGTCACATAGAGGATAAGAGGCCTACCCTCAACAGGTGGCATGAGTACTGGTGGACTCAAGAGGTATTTCTTGAGAACATCAAATGCTTCTTGACATTCTTTAGTCCACTGGTAAGTGACTCCTTTCTTCAATAATTTGGTAAAGGGTAAACTTTTGCCTGCCAAATTGGCGATAAAACATCGAATATAGGCTAAGTGTCCTTGAAGTACTCTTAATTCTTTCAAATTCTGAGGAGGTGACATACCAAGGATTGATTTGGTCTTCTCAGGATCGACTTCAATACCACGATGGCGTACAACAAAGCCGAGGAATTTTCTTGAGGTTACCCCAAAAGCACATTTTAAGGGGTTCATCTTCAAATTATGTTGTCGAAGCTTGTGGAATAAAACTTACAAATCATCCAAGTGATCAAAACGTTGTTTGGATTTAACCACCAGATCATCTACATAGCATTCAACAAATTTCCCTAGAAAAGGTTTGAAGATACGATGCATGGCACGTTGATATGTTGCACCTGCATTCTTTAAACCAAAGGGCATCACCCGGTAACAAAACACACCTTGAGGAGCTCTGAAGGCTGTATATTCCTCATCTTCTGGGGCCATTAGGATCTGATTATATCCAGAATATCCATCCATGAAAGAAAGTACTTCATAGCCAGCCGTCGCATCAATTAAGAGTTCTGTAATCGGAACTGGGAAATCATCTTTAGGACAATACCGATTAAGATCTCTGAAATAGATGCAAACCCTAATTTGTCCGTTCTTCTTTTTTACAGGGACAATATTAGCCAACCACTTGGGATATTGAACTTCTCTGACGAAGTTAGCTTTGATAAGCTTATCCACTTCATCCTCGATTTTGGAAGCATAGGTTGGGTGTGTTCTTCTCGCGGCTTGCTTGAATCCTCGATGTTCTTTTGGCAAACCCAAATGATGGGTGGCAACATCAGGATCAAGGCCAGACATCTCTGTATAATTCCAAGCAAAAATATCTTTATTTTGCTTTAGAAAAGAAATATACATCTCTTGTTCTTCAAGGGTCATGGCCGCACTAATTAAAGTGGGGCGTGGATCTTTCTCTGTACCCAGATTTACTTTTCTGAGTTCATCTACAGTGGTAGAGATACCCTCTTCAAATGCTGGAGGAGCATCTCTAAGATCTTCCTCTTCCTCTTCATCATGTGTTATTTCTTCCGTTTCTACTTGCAAAGTAGATGAAAAAACGAAATTCTCATGATCATAAGAGATGTCAAAATTTTCACATTTTGAAGAAGAAGCTTCCATTTCCGACCCTATTGATGAAAAAGGGTCTTCTTTGGGAAATAAAGAGGAGATGATGGATTGAGAATCAACATCAATATTCACCTCTGGTGTTGCTATAAATTCTTCTGGCCTGATTAGCGAAGTATAGACTTGTTGGATTTCAGCAGACGAAATGAAAACGTCACCACTTATGCTTTCATCACTGCTTGGTAAGTTACCAATTTCTCCCATGTTGTCTGGCTCAATTTCCGTAATTTACATTATGGATCTTTCCATAAGAGTATTTTTATTTGGGCCTATTTTGTCAATTTGACTGATAGGTAACACATAATCTGTACTCACATGTAAAAATGGATTTATTGGAATTTTTTCCAAACCATATGGAGCATTAACTTTGGTAATTTCCTTCATTGTAGATTTTTCTCTTCCCTTCATGTGATAAAATTCTGCCTCAATGTATTGAGACTCACATGTCTTGAACGGGGCCTTATCACCATACAATGTTCCAACTTGACCATCGAAACAGTATTTGAGACATTGATGGTATGATGACGGAATAGCTGCATGCTGATGTAGCCAGGGTCTTCCAAGCAAGATATTGAAAGCTGAGTCTTGATCAACAATCATGAAATCCGAATTGGAAACAAGATCTCCAAACTGAGTTCTGAGTGTAACTTCTCCCAGTGGTTCTTGTTCATTTTTATCATATCCTTGCAACATCATGGTAGAAGGAGATAAATCAGATTCCGTGAGGCCCAATCGACGAAGTGTGCGAATGGGCATGAGGTTGACTCCTGAACCATTGTCAATAAAAGCTCTTCGAACATCTATACCATTGATTTTTCTAGATAAGTACAAAGGTTTTATGTTCTCATGCACAACATCATCTTCATCTTTATCAGTAAAAGATATCACTGCATGGCATTCTGCAGGATTATTCTCTATGTGATAAATTTCAGCTGTAGCAATTTCAGCTTCAAACTCCTGAGGACTTGACAAAGCTTCGATGAGTGCTTCCCGAAGATCTCTTGATAGATTCAAAGCATCCAAAATTGATAATTTGGCTGGTACTTGGGCCAAGTATTTCAATATATCATACTTTTGATCTAGAGGTCTGCGTTTCCCAATAGGAATATGCGGTTTAGCAGGTACTTTGGAAGCAGATGCTTTGGAAGCTGATGCATCTTGTATTGAAGTTGGCAACATCTTTGGTTTTGGAAAATTAGACTGATTAGATCCATTTACTTGCTGAGATAAAGAAGATGGAACCTTTAATCGGTCTTCCAAAATAACTGTGCCGAAGCTGAGTTGGCCATTGGCAGAAGAACTTGCTTGTTCTTTTTGAGCTCGCTGAAGGGCTCTACCACGAGTTTCTGCTGCATATACAGTGCCAGAAGGGGTAGAATTAGAGTAGTGGCTTCAGAAAGATCCAAGTCTTCCCCTATATCCTGAACCTCTAGAACTTCCTCGGGTTCCCTTATTTGATACAGGGAATTCAGGCTCATTAAGACTGGAATATGAATCTGTTAATTGAATCATATTAACAGAACCAAAGATTAACTCTTCGTCTGATAAAGACTTTGCCTGGTTATCCTGTTTAGGCTGTGCCGTTTGGTGGGACGGTGCCCGTGGCTCTGAAGTAGATGGCATGAAATCTGCCAGAGTCAAAGACAATTTAGGCTTTGATGCATACTCATCTTCTCCTAATTCTTCTTTCTTCTTTGAATTGTGCTGCCCTTTTGAGGATTTGTCTTTTGATGGAGGCTTTACTGCAGCTTTTGTAGGAGACACAATTGGCTTCTTCAATTGTGTTTGTAAAATGGAATGGGTCCGATTGATTGTCTTTCTGACCATCCAATCATCATATTTTTTCGCAGTTTTGCTTTTGAATTCCTGCCACTCGCCTCCTTCTTCTGGATCTGTAGCGGTAATACACGCTACACGAGCTGAAGAACCCTTCAATTTGACTTGTCCCAAGTCGACCATCTTTTGCAGGAGGTCTTTAAATACAAAACACTCCTAGATGGGATGCCCCAACATTTGATGAAAGGGACAATAATTGGGACGGTCTTCATCTCCTTCCTTGTTTGGCCTCTTCGGCACTGGTAATTGAACCAAATTATTTTCCAGAGCTGAAATGAAGTAACCAGGAACTTGCTCACTTCGGAAAGAGTATGTTTTACTCTTCATATCCTCAAATTGTTTTCGTCGTTGATCTTTTTGATCATTTGGATGAAACAGCCTTTGTTGTTGGCGTTCAGGAGGTGGAGCCCTTCGAGAAGATGAAGGTTTTGAAGTAGAAATAGGTACAGGTGCCTGTTTAAGCATAACTGTTGCAGTTTCTGCTTTACCCATTCTTCTTCCTGGAGATGATGGAATTACACGAGATTTAACCTTAGCCTGTATAAGGGAATCTTCAATCTGTTGAGCGATTGAATTAAGGTCTCGAAACCCTCCTGTGTATTTCACAGGGATCAATGGCGTGCGTAATTTGTCACGCAAATTTGCCACACAGATTGGCAACAATTCCTCCTGAGGGAGTGATAAACTCAAGGAATACGTTAATCCCTTCCAACGAGCAATGAAATCAGAGACTCTTTCATTCTCCCTTTTCTTGCAGTTTGTAAGATCGAAAACTGTCGTTTTTGGCAAAGTTGATCTAAACTGAAGAAGGAATTTTTGATGAAGATCCTCCCATCCGATGACTGACTGGGATTTCAAGCTTGTATACCAGACAAAAGCTGGTCCTTGCAAGGTTCGCACGAAGCATCTGAGTTTCACTGCTTCTTGCTGCTCTGGAGTTCCTATCATAGGATCACAACAAGACACGTAATGCGTCAAATGTTGTTCAGGGTCGTCTGATCCGTTGAAAGTAGGGAAAATAGGGTTTCCAAAACTGGATGGAGGAGAAATTGAATCTACCCATTCAGGGTAAACTTTCTTTTCAGGTTGAACTTGCGCCCGTTTCCCTTCCATAGTTTCTAACCGAGCTGTTAATGACTCAATAGTAGTTATTAACTTTTGAGAAACGTCAGGTTGAACTTGGTTTTGGGTAGGTGCAATGAATGGAGCTTGGACAGACGTGGTGGTTGGTGCTGCAACTGATGGTAGTTCTGCCAACCGTTGTTGCGTTTGACCCGTAGGATTAGACCTCTGTGGGTGTACTGAAAAAGGAGGATATTCTTGATCCATCTCAGTAGTTACAACAAATTCCTTCGGCTGTCAGACTTCAGCATTCTTAAGAAGAAGACTACTCTGAAGCAGTTCTGCATTCAACCTTCTTAATTCTTTCATTTATTCTTCCTGTTGTGAAAACCTTTGCTCTAATGAGAGCGATTGACCTCCTTCAGAGGAAGGGTGAGAAGTAACCTGATTCTTTCCTTTCCCCTTATTGGATCCTTTTCAGAGAGGGGGAAGTGGGTTACTTGAAGGAATACCCAGATTTTGGGTAAGCCTTTGATTACGTGTGCGCACACCTTCTTCATTTAGGTCTGTGTGCGCGACTTCTTGAGCAGGAACCTCTTCGTCTGATCCCTCTGATTGAGCCTCATCTGGTGAATCAGCAGCAACGACATTGATGACATTAATGGATGCATATTGCATGGAATCCTTTCTATCAGCATTTCTGTGATATTGTCTCCTTCTATGTCCATGATGAGACATGGCATTCCATTGACTTGATCCCTCAGGAATTTCTTGGAGAACCGTCACTTGGAGAGAATCTCCTGACAGCTTGGCTCTTCGTTCCTCTTGAGGCTTATTCCCTAATCGAGAGAAAACTGATTTTCTCTGAGGGAAGGATTGAAGATTTGAAAAATTCCCCAGTCCGGTGGACTGGGGATGTTCCTGCTGCTTCCGCTCAACTCCTCGAATCCCATTCGTTGACTCTGAGGGTTGAGTTAGAGAAGTCCCCAGTCTGGCAAGCTGGGGTGTCTCTTGACATGCTATGTCTGAGATCTTCTTAAAATCTCTCTTGATTTTGCGAATCTTAGTTCGGAAATTAGCTGGATGCATTAACCTGTATCCACTTTTATCACCTGGTTCAACAGACCGTTGGATGATTTCCAAAACTTCTGTCATTTGATGACGTGTTTGCTCCAGACGAGAGGCTTGTACAATATTATCGCCTGCTTGATGTAGGAGCAATTCAACAACTTGTTCTCTATATACTTGATTTTGAGATGAACTAGTTGAAACTTGTTCTTGAGCAAGCTTTTGATTATGAACAAAGCCCATTGACTGTGGCCGGCCATGGGAAATAACATTGCATGAGACCATTTTCGGCGGGCTTTGCTGACCGGAAAGCACTGTGAAATGTAGTGCTCCGTGAACACCCCATCCTCTGATATGAACATTAGATGGAGCATTGGAAATTAACTGACGCAATCTTCTTAGTGCGCCAAGGCATGAACGTTGAAGGGTTCTCTGTTGCTTTTCAGCCTTCGGATACCGAGAGACTGATAGAGATGCCAAATCAATCTGGCGTTGTAACCCTTCTATTATCTTAAGATGATTTTCATATTCATCGTAAGATAATACCTTCTTCTTTAATTGACAAAGAGTTTTCCATATGTTGAGACGAATATCATGGATTCCATCATCCGTCAACATCTTTGGAATGTCATACTGGGAATCAGCCAAAGGCCAAAACATGACTGGTACTTCACCTTTTGCCAGTTTTTTCCTCATGTTCAGAATTTCCTCTTTATCATTAAATGAAGATTCTTCTACCTGTTTGGACCAGAGTTGGTGTTTCCTTGTTGCTTCATCGGATTCAACAAGATTGGTAGAGAAATCACTATTCATGCTGGAAGATGAATGACCCAGGGAAGGTTCGGAGAATAACCTGAACCCCAGGCTATCTTCTGATGGAGAAAGAGTTTCACCTACCGATAGTAAAGCATCAGACATGACTGGTTTTACGTTTGCAAGTGCCTCGAGATAGGAGGGTTTTCTCGTCACTACATTGCCTTCTGAAGAATTTTCGAGACAATGTGAATCACTACTGCGGAGAGGACTTTCGCAGCAAAGTTCATCACCATGAGGAGGACCGTCATGATGGGTTACATCAAAAGATGAAATCTCTTTCTCCTTGGTCTTCTGACCACACAAAGGGTTCCTGTGGCTCTCATATGAAGAAGAAACTTCAAGATTGACCGAATTTTCATGAAGCAAGTCTTCATGAGGAAGTGTCTATTGAAGACCTTCAGAATTAATGTTCCCGTTATTGGGAACTGAGGGAGTAGAATCTTGAATTCCGACAGATAAATGTCTGAGAGCTTCAAGAACTCCAGCATCGAGCAAGGCTTGGTTACAGATTGGCCTTTGATCTCCTGACTGTGCTGGGAAGATCTTTTTCTTAGATGCCTTCTTACTCGCTTTAGAAACCACTTGATGACGAAAGTGATTGCTCTGAGCAGGTGTATGTGCCTGATCAGGAAAGATGGTCAGGTTAGGCTGACGATCATCGCTCAAATCAGGTGTATGTGTCTGACTTGGTTGTCCGTATGATATGGGGGAGTATGCCCCATAACCCTCTTGGACTGGAACAGATGTGTGTGTCTATTCCGGAGTGAATTGTTGATGTGTCACTCCACTGCTAGGGATAGATTTATGTGTCTGTCCCTGAGATGATGCTGAAGATGTTATGATATCCTGGAAAGCATCCAGAATATGAGCAGGAATTTGCTTCTGCTCTTTTACCATTGACAAAATATGCTTTGTGACTTCAGCCGCCGGAACGGGAATATACGTCCATTCCGAGTTTGGAGTAGGTGTATGTGCATGCTCCTGTCCTCCTTTTCCTGTCAGTGAATCCTGACAGTACTCAAGTGTGGAGGCAGAGAGTTTAGTCTGCCTCCTGTTTGTCGTCGGGACTTTCCGACTGACTTCTCCGTGCGCTACCAAGCGAGACTGTTGGTAGGCTTGATTAGTATTAGAAGGTGTATGTGCCTGCTGATTACACTTCGCCAAACGCGGTTGACGAGATCCATCATATGTAGTCAGACGAGCCTGCTGACTAACTGGTGATGTATAAGCAGGTGTATGTTCCTACCTATGGTACTCCGCCGGAATTGCCTGGCGGGATCGGCTTGATTCTGCCAGACGAGTCTGCTGGACAGCTGAATTAAAACGGGAAGGTGTGTATGCCTGCTCGTTGTTTGCCACCAAGTTAGGTTGGTGGACTTCTCCGGAGATGGCAGGGATGACAACCTACCTATTGTTAACCGGATTCCGTTTCTGGCGGTTCATCTTGCCTGCTCGGGTTCGAGGAACCTGAGCTGAATGCCTGGAGTCGGTACCCTCATCATGTTGAGGGCGCACTACCGCACGAGTCTGGCGGCGATTGTTGATGGGAGCCCTCGGGAAGGACTCCTGTATTTTTGAATTAAGGCCCTGAGGGACCTTCTCATTCACTTCCTCGGAGTAAGGGAGTGAATGGAAATTACGTTCCGGGGATAACGACCCGAAACGGTTGGAGACGGTAGTCAGCACCGCCTGCTTCTTGATTGCTGGTCGCCGTTGTCCGGACGACCAGGTAGAATTGTTAACTTGGAGGGCTTGACAAGCGGCCTCCAGAGTTGGGATAGTACCGTTGCGACGGTACTCCTTAACCAGTGCATTAGAAACACAGCATTGAAGATGCTGAGTTGGTGATGTCATCCTCAGAGCGGATGACGTTCCAGCAGGAGTAGCAGCATTGGTTTTCACAGCAGCAGACCTCACAGTAGAGGTGTTCACAGCAGTAGTATTCACAGGGGTGAATTTAAGGAAAGCCATTTTTTGCAGAAGATCTTGAAAAAAGAGTGCCTGTTCCATGTAACAGACATAATTAAGATGAATCCGGCCACTGCATCTTTTGGATGAGCATATGTCAATGATTGCCTTGTTGGCCCAAGGGGCCTAACAAATAAGAAGAACATCACTTTCACTTGGTTAAGGATTCACGTCGGGTTCACCATTTTTGTTTCGCACGGAATCCGGGGATGACCTCCTGGACGGGAGATTCAAACATTCCGATCGGTTTCTAACGGGTTTGTTCGTAGAACCGGAAACATCCAATGATTCCATATCCGTTTGGACCTACTTTCCAAAGGCAGGCGCCCATTATCTTGTGGACTAATGAGGCTTAGGAATTTGCATTGGTCGAGAGGATGGGAGGTCGGACTCATCACACCTTTTTGAGGGGAATTATTGTCTACTCCGGGACTCTCTTTATAGATTTAAGTTATGTTCGTGAATCCTTATTACATTACCAAGTATAAAATGTGATTTCCTTTAGTTTTAACAATCAATGATTAAATATGCAAATAAATTTAGAGAATCTTTTATATGTATTCGAGGTTCTTCATAAATAGAGAATCATCTATATTTGTTTAGAGATTCTTGGTCAATGGTATCCTTCAAAACATTTATATAAAAAGTCTCTTGGTCATTTTATGATGACCAGGCTGGTTTTAAAGCCACTCAGTGGGGCACTTGAAGTTTATCGTCATTCAGAAGGACATAGATTATCTCAAAGTTGGGATCGAACCCATAAATGGGCTACCTACGTATCCTTTGTTTTGGAAAAGGAATCAGAACCCACGTAGTTCGAGTAATGAAGTATGATGTTTATGATTGATGGCTCAAAGATGAATGTCATAATTACTTTTACACTCTAAGCTCACGTGAGTCATGCTCGGTGTGAGAAACAAGAGGTATTGGTAAAATTTAGACAATTGTGCCATGAAAGATGCAATCATAAGAATTTTTTTGGGGCTTATGTATGGATGACTGCCCAGATAGATGAAGGTTTAGGATTTACTTTTAGGGAGAAAATCCATGAACAGGGTCCATAAAGTTTATATGTGCTTCATGGAGATTTGAATACTCTAATCTTGGGGCTTACTCCTAAGGAGGATGCCCAAGTTAGGAGGGGACCTATGATTGGGTTTTACTCCTAAAAAAGGAAACCCAAATCAAAGGTAAATTATGACTGGTTAAGAGAAATTTAAGGGGACTTGGGGCTTACTCCTAAAAAAGAAGCCCAAGGTTATGACTGAGTCTTATTCCTGAAAAGGGAGACCCAGGTTTAGGGATTAAGGTTTGGGGCTTACTCCTGAGGAGGATGCCCAAGATTGGGAACTTTAAGAATTTGGGGATTACTCCTGAGGAAGATGCCCAAATTAAAGAACTTATAACTGGGGATTATTCCTGAAAAGGAGACCCAGGTTAAGGATTCTCTCATCTTAAAGGATGAGGTTGAATGAATGAACTCTCAATCTTTGGTGACATAAAGATGTTTAAATCACTAGGTTTTGAGAGATATTTCACAGAATTCCTTTCAGACAAGGATGTCAAATCAAGAAATCATGCCATAAATGGCTTTGAAGAGTATCTTGAAGACTGAATCTTGAATAGGAAAGGTGAAATGGCTTAAGAGGGGTAAAATGGGAAAGATGGGCACCCAAAAAGATAGAGGCGCGCAAGTCTTTAAAGGCGCGCAAGTCCTGCAGCGGCGCGCAAGTATTGGTCGCACAAGTATACTTGCGCGACATGAGGGGTACTTGCGCGATTTTCAACCAGCACTGAAATGCTTGAGCGACTCTTTATAAAACCCTTTACAATCCTCTTGAGGTTCTTCCAGAGAAGGGGCGCGCAAGTTATATTGAAGGAATTAATTCGGCGCGCAAGTGTTTGATAAGTTTCAACCCTTAGGCCTTCCTTCTTCTCTTTAGATCTTCCATTCTAGGTAAAAAATTACCTTAGAAGTGTTCTGGAAGCTTTGAGAAGAGACTTGGGCGTCGGGAGCTTCAATCCGAGTTTCTGGAAAAAGATCCTCTCGAATGGGGGGACCACAGGGTCTATTTATAGGCAAAAGAAGACCCAGGGCGGTTACCGGGCGGTTACCAATTAGGTCGCGCAAGTTAATTGCGCGACCAAGGTAGCCGCGCAAGTATACTTGCGCAGTAGTGGACTTGCGCGGCGGATTTGCTGTTGATCCTTTGTTCATGCCTTTGTCGATTTTTGATGTTTTCTTCAAAGGATGAATCACTTTCAGCTGAGATATTCCCTTTTCCGATCTTTAGATTCTGTGACGAAAGGAGCGTCAACATGGACCTAATGGGCCTAAGTGTCCTGGTCGGGCTGATCGATCGAATGGGCCTAATGGGCCCAAGTGGATTAACGATACTAATGGGCCTAATGGGACTAATGGGTTTAATGGTCCTAATGGTATTAAGTTTCTTAATGGGACTAATGGGCCGACATTGCCTAATGGGCCTATGTGGCCTAATCAGGCTAATCGACTGAATGGGCCTAATGGGCCTAAGTGACCTAAGTGGCTTAGCGGGCCTAATGGGACCAATGAGACTAATGGGACTAATGGTTTTAAGGAGCCAAATGAGCCCAAGTGGCCTAATGGGCCTACATGGACTAATGGTACTAATGGGCCTAAGTAGCCAAATGGGCCTAATGGGCCTAATTGTACTAATGGGCTAATGGGCCTAACGGGCTTAAGTGGATGAATGGGCCTAATGGGCCTCAAGGGCCTAACTGGCCTAATGGGCCTAACTGGCCTAAGTGGCCTAAGGGGCCTAATGGGACCAAGTTGCATAACCCCCATAATCAACTAAATGGGCCTAATGGGCCTAAGTGGCCTAATGAGCCTAATGGGCTGAAGTGGCATAATGGGCCTAATGGGTCAAAGTGGCCGAGGCGGCCTAATCAACCTCATCGACCGAGTGGGACTAATGGGACTAATGGGCCTAATAGGAATAAGTGGTTGAATGGGCCTCCGTGGCCTAATGGGACTAATGGACCTAAGTGGATGAAATGGCATAATGGGATTAAGTGGCCTAATGGGCCTTAGTGACCTAATGGGTTGAATCGACCCCATGGGGCTTAATGGCCGAAATTTCCTAATGGGATTAAGTGGCCTAATGGGCCTAAGTTGCCTAATGGGATTAAGTTTCCTAATGGTCCTAAGTAGCCTAATGGGCCTAAGTGGCATAATGGGCCTAACTAGCCTAATGGGCCTAATGGGCCTAAGTGGCCTAATGGGCCTAAGTGGTCTAATGGGCCTAATGGGTCTAAGGGGCTTGAGTGGCCTAATGAGATTAATGGGCCTCAGTGGCTGAATGGCCCTCAGTGGCCTAATGGGACTAATGGGTCAAATGGGCCTAAGTGGATTAATGGGCCTAATGGGCCTAATGGGCCTAAGTGGCCTAATGAGACGAATGAGCCTAAGTGGCCTGATGGGCCTCAGTGGATAATGGGACTAATGGGCCTAAATGGACTGAGGGGCCTAATGGGCCTAATGGGTATAAGTGGACTAATGCGTTATATAGGCCTAATGGGCCAAATGGGCTTGAGTGGCCTAATGTGAATGATGAGCCCGATGGGACTAATGGGTCGAAGTGGCCTAATTCTCTGAATGGGACTAAGTGTCGTAATGGGCCATATAGGCATAATGTGTTGAATGGGAAAAAGTGGCCTAATGGGATTGATGGGCCTGATGGGTCTAATGGGCCTATGTGGCCTAATGAGCTCAATGTGCCCAACTGGCCTAATGGGACAAATGGGCCTGATGGGGCTGATGGGGCTAAGTGGCCTAATGAGTCTGATGGGCCTGATGGTCCAAATGGGCCTAATAGGCCTCAGTGGGCTCAGTGGGCTCATGGAACTCATGGGACTAATGGACCTAAGTGGCCTAATGGACCTAATGCACCGAATGGGCCTAATTGTCCAAATGGCCATGATGGTCCTATTGGGAGAAATAGGCCTATGTGGTTTAATGATCCTAAGTGGCCTCAATATCCTAATTTCTCTAAGGGGCCTAAGTGGCCAAATGAGCGGAATGAGCATATGTGGACTAATGTGCCTAATGGGCCTAAGTGGACGAATGGGCCTAATGGGCCTAATGGGCCTAAGTGGCCTCATGTGATTGATGGGCCTTAGTTGACACATGGGCCTAATGGGCCTAAGTGTCCTAATGGGCCTAAGTGGATTAATGGGACTAAGTGGCCTAATGGGCCTAAGTGGCCTAAGTGGCCTAATGGGCATAATGGGTCTTAGTGGCCTAATGGGCCTAATGGGCCTGAGTGGACGAAATGGCATAATAGGCATAATGGTCTTAATGGGTCGCAGTGGCCTAATGGGCCTAATCAACATAATGGCCTAAGTGTCCAAATTGGCATAAAGGGCCTAATTGGCCTTTTTTAGAGTTGGTGTCCTGAGAAACAACTATTTATACATTGATTACATGGATGTACACTTATTATATATTGTTCATTATTATTCATGACTATAATATAATAATGTCCTGGAATATTTGTTGCATTAATAAGGTCATGGAAGATCCCTACTATGATGAGAACCTTGAAATGCTATAACAATATTCTTAAATAAAGTTCTAAGGTTGGATGACATACTATGATAGGACACATAGTATACAGGCCATCATGTGTGAGTACTCGTAAGAAGACGAGACTCTCTCTCATGGAGTTCGCGCTTGGTAATCTCCAAGATGGGAGATTATAAGAACAGACCTGCCAGTAGTAATTCTTCATGCCTTGGTGTCATCAGACATTGCTATCTATGAGCATGTGTAATGTTTCTTAGACTGGAAGATTATCATTAACTCATGTCATGACTCTCGTACTTAGATTTTCTGACAAAAACCATCATGAAGACGGATGGTGGGAAGTAGGGTACGTTGGGTGCGTCACGAATGACATGTTGTTAATGGATATGTTGAGGAAGGATTTATCCCTTCCATATTTATGGAAGAGGATATCCCGGTCCCTTTGATTGAAATAGAACTATCACCCAAATTCCATGGCCATGGTGTCACGACGAGTTTATTTCTGGAAGTCAAAGAATAACGGATCAAACATATAGGTTTATGACACTGCCACGAAACCTACTTGATGAGATATTGAGACAAATGGATTAAATGACAAGTTAAGTGTTCGTATGAGGTGACATGTCAATGCGGTATCAACTTCTTTCTCCTAGGTGCCTTGACCCATTGATAGACAGTAATCTTGGACTTTAGGAAAGCCCGCCTAATTCCAACGAGAAAGAGGCATAGAGGGTCACACACTAAGTGTATCCAAGTATCTCAAGTAGAATAAAGATTATTCCTGTATGTGGTTTAATAATTATTCAAGGAAGCCTAATCGTTTTAATTTTGGAGGAAGAATAAAATGAAAACAAGTACATGCCATGTATTAATGATTAAATGTCGTGTAGTTTTTATTTTGGAAAGGAAATGAAAAACAAGTACACGCCGTGTATTAATGATTACATGCTGTGTAGTTTTTATTTTGGAAAGGAAATGAAAAACAAGTACACGTCGTGTATTAATGATTACACGCCGTGTAGTTTTTCCGATTGGGATTTTGAAGAAATAATATTGTTTTATTAAATGATATTTATTATAATCATCATGGGCGCATGTCAAATAATTAATGATTCAACATGGGGGGTTTTCAATAAGATTTAATGAAATAAATAAAACATGTACCGCGTTTATTTATTGTCATAACTCTATACCTCAAACCTGATTATAAATATCCTCACAACCCCAACACTTTTCCCAAATCATTGTGCACAATAATTCTGGAGAATTCTTTCAAGGTCGAAAGATCTCCTTCCTCCAAGAATGCTCTCAAAACTGAGAGATATCCTCCTCCATCAGATCAAGGTGATCTAAGGTGGACAATGCAAGAAAAGGCTTCTCCACGCTTGCACCCGAAGACTCCTTTGGCGACATCCATAGATACGTGGTGCACATGTGGATCACTACTAGAGGAAGTATGCACTTGGATTCTACGTCGCAATGACGAATCACATCGGAACGTGATTAGAAATATCAATGAAGAAAGAACGCCATAAAATGTACTTATTGTCAATTAATTAAATTAATTATAATCAACTTTTGATGATCCTCCTTTGTGGTTCTAGGACTATTCTTATTCTTTTCCTATTTTTGTTATTCTATTCGTGGAGTCTAGAATTTATCATCGTATTGATCCTGGATTGATCATTGCTAATGATAAAAATCCAAGTGGGCACATCCACCCATGAGATTCTGCTGCGCCCAGGACATTCAATTGGTATCAGAGGGAGGTTACAATGTTGATTATAGTTATTTAATTTTTTTTAATAATTTACGCATTTATATTTGATTCAATTCAAGATAAATCATTCTATAAAACTGAATGAATGAGATCTGTTCTTCCTCCTTCATTTCTCGATTCACATAACAGAAATGACATTTTAATTTTAATTTTGATTAAAATAAAAATGAGAAGCTCATTCAGAGGAGCCGTTAATTCTATTTGTACAACATAAGAACACACGGCGTGTAGTGAAAACTACACGCTATGTACTTAGGTTCAACGAACCGGTACTGGTACGCCAAACCACACCGTGTGAATTGAGCATACCTAAGTTTTTAATACAACGTGTTGACCAGAACTAAACGGCATGTGGAAACCTGAATACATGGCGTGTATGTTGAATCAACACGCCGTGTAGTCCGATCTAGCCCAGGTGAAACTTTGTACAAGGAGAAGTCGAGTACCGCGTACATGGGATTTCCAGGCCGGTAACCACATAACAAGGAAGTACATGCCATTTTAGATTAATCTACATGTCGTGTACTCCAAAATTTCTAAAGTACAAAAAACACACCCAAGCCCCCAGCGTGTACTTTGGATAAATGGTGAAAACAAATACACGCCATGTAATATAGCCTACACGCTATGTACTTTCCAGAAATGGAATTTCACCAGGTTTCCTCCGAATTAAAAAGACCAGTACAAGGAATATGGATGAGAAGAATCTCAAGGAAATTCAGAAAGGAATTTAAGATAAAGAATTGATTAATTATAAGATCATAATTAATTGAATTCAAGCATGACTTATCTTGAATAAAAGAACGATTAAAATAATTTGAATACTAAATATGGATAAATGTCATTTCATGCTATGAATGATCATGAGATAGAACAGAGACCCTTTGTGTGTGTATGGTTTCATTTAAATTTATTTAATTTAAATTCATTGGCCTGCGAGCCTTCTTCCAATAAAATGTAGGGCCTTCATGCCCATGGTTTCTTTAATGTAAACCCCATGTAATGGAGGATCTCCCAAGCTAGAGGAGATAGTTCAAAATCCAAAGATGAGGCGAAACCAACCCAATAAGATACAAAGGTGGACATGTGAGAGCTGAAAAACACGAACCATCAGGTTCAAGGCGTTTTTCCCTAGGTCAGGGTTAGATTATCAAAACTACTAGATAATCTAACCAATAGAAGCTCATGATCATGCCATCTTATTTTATTTTTTTCTGATTTCATGGTTTATTTATTATGTATGTGTTGTCGGGATCACATAGTTAATGAAATAAACAAGCATTTAAAGATAGAATAAAATAAAAGTCGGACTATGTGTAAACATTATCAGAATATGGTTAATCACTTAAACAAGAATCACTTAATATTAACAAGCATGTGATAATGCGAAACTATGCATAAAGGATTAAAATCCCTCAAATACCATATTAATCCAGACCAAGCCTTCTGTTACTTGATTAAGGGAAAGACTCAATAAAACTATGTGTTTGACCAACCTTTGTTGGGACACTTAATTTTATAAATGAATCTCTTATGAAAGTTTCAGGTTGACTTAAACATTTTACATCAAGAGGATTTTCCCTTGCTAGACTTGTTGTAAAATAGAGGCAAGTTTTGAGGAAATCCAAGTCAAGATTTCAGGATTGGGGAGTCCACTCAACAGATCAAGGAACTGTAAGCTCACAGTTGGAAAAGACCTTCCTACCTAAATACCTTCTAATAGCTTGACCAACCCTTGGTGGGGTTATGCTAAGGGGAATATGGATCCTTGCAACTAGAATTTCATGGAAACTGAACATTCTAATTTTAGTGGTGAGGTCCATTGGGACTTGATAAAATAGTGGGAGACTTAATAAAATTTATTATTTCTCATAAAATGTAATCAAGAAAGTACTGATGATCTGATCTTTTAATTGTAGAATAAAAATGAAAAATTCGTCAAACACACTATCCTTGTGATCAATTTTGGATAAATACAATATCCTCACTGAAAAAAACTTTTAGGAATGGTTTAGGCGCCTTTGAGTTATCCTATGTCATGATTGAAAGTTTTATGTTCTAGAGTCCTCACTTCCTGATTTGCCTGCCCAAGGGATGAGTGATGAAGATTTCTAGGTATATGATCAACATTTTAATGATGCACTCGATGTTCAATGTTTGATGCTATCATAAATGTCCAGTGAGATCATGAAGTCTCATGAATACATGGATACCTATATCATGCTCGATCACCTCCATGATCTATACTAAGAGAGAGAAAGACAGGAAAGGTTTGAGATCTCCAAGTCTCTATTTCAGATCAATCTTGGAGAGGGTGCTCCAGGTGGGCCTCATGTAGTCAAGCTCATCGGCTACATTGAGCGCTTGGATGTTATAGGGCTTAAACTCCCTGAATAAATGGGTACTGATCTCATTCTTGTATCACTCCCCTAGATATTCTCTATCTTTGTTGTAAATTTCAACATGAACAACATTGAGAAGTCTCTATCTGATCTTCTTATCCTCATTCGCCAAGTGGAAAATGATATGAAGCGTGAAAATCCTTCTGTCCTTATAGTGAATAAAAGGAAAGGGAAGGCGAATAGATTTAAGCCCAAAGATTCTTCAAGGCCTTCTAATAAAAGGAAGATTAAAGGGGAGGTAGGAGAACATGAGGCTGTTTGTTTTGCATGTGGCAAGAAGAGCCACTGGAATAAAAACTGCACTCAGCCAAGGAATCAAGGGGAAGCTTCAAGTACGTTTTTTATCAAATGTAATATATCTGTTTCTACTAATTGGGTATTAGATACTGCTTATGGTGCTCATATTTGTATCCAAATACAGGAACCAAGTAGATTCAGAAATATTGACCGAGGTGAGGTGGATCTACGAGTAGCCAACGGAGCCAGACTCACTACTGTAGCTGTCAGAGACTACCACCTCACATTGCCTACTGGGATGGTCTTGGTATTAAAAGTATGTTATTATGTACCCTCTGTAACCAAAAACATTATTTTAGTATCCAAATTAGATACTGATGGATTAATCTTCAAGTTTGGAAATGAATGTTACTACTTTCATAAAGATGGCATTTGTTTTGGTAGGGTACATTTATATAACGACCTTTATGTGTTAGACTACACAAACCAAGTAATGGAAATCGATGAAAAAGTTAATTCACATGAATCATACCACACCCAAATTTGGCATCACCAACTAGGTCATGCCAATGAGAAACGTTTGACAAAATTACATCAAGATGGTTATTTAGATTCTTTCAAACTAAAACCACTTGGTTTATGTCATTCGTGTCTACAAAGAAAAATGACCAAAGCCCCATTTAGTGGGAAAGGTGAAAGGTATAAAGAGTTTATATTATTAGTTCACACAGATGTTTGTGGACCATTTCCAGTTGAAGCAAGGGGTGGGTTCTTGTACTTCATAACTTTTACTGATGATTTTAGTAGATATGGATATATTTACTTAATGAGGTATAAGTCAGATTCTTTTGATCGGTTCAAAGAATACAAGAATGAAGTTGATAAACAACTTGGTAATAAGATTAAGAAACTCCGCTTAGATAGAGGAGGAGAATATCTTAATCAGGACTTCATTGATTTCTTATGGGAGTTTGGGATTCTATCTCAACTCACTCCTCCTTACATGCCTCAATGGAATGGTGTAAGTAAAAGAAGGAAACGCACCCTATTGGAAATGGTGAGATAAATGATGAGTCATGAGAGTCTTCCATTATCCTTTTGGGGATATTCATTACAAACAGTAGGACACATACTAAACCAAGTACCAACTAAATTGATAAATGGTATTACATATAAGTTATGGAGTGGATGCAAATCCATGTTATCAAATTTATGTGTTTGGGATAGAGAAGCATTTGTTAAGTCCTCTTCAGGTAACAAACTTGCACCCTGAGGCACAAAGTGTACATTTATAGAATATCCCAAGGAAACAAGGGGATATTACTTATACAAACCCTCAGATAAAAAGGTTACAGTGGAAATACATGCCATATTTCTTGAGAGGGAGCACATATCCAAAAGATATAGTGGGAGCGACATAGAATTCGATGAAGTCGAGGCTCAAGATATATAGGAGTTGGTACAAGAATAGATTACACAAATCCCTGTGGAAGAACAATCTGTTCTAGAGACACAAGAACTACGTAGGATCATGAGGGAGTTGAGAGAACCAGAATGATATGGTTTTCTTGTCACCAAGTATGGTGACTCATTATTGGTTGACAATGATGATCCTCTTACCTACAAGGAAGCAGTTGAAGGCACAAACATTTCCAAGTGGCAAGAAGCCATGGATTCTGAAATGGATTCCATGTACCAAAACCAAGTATGGATTTTGATAGATCCTCCAGTTGATGTAAATCCTATTAGTAATAAATGGGTATTCAAGAAGAAACTAGACATGGAAGGACAAGTCAACACCTATAAGGCATGACTATTTGTAAAAGGTTTTAGACAGTGTCAAGGAATTGAATATGATGAAACCTTTTCACCAGTTGCGATGCTGAAATCCATCAGAATCCTATTTTCCATTTCCGCTTACCACGACTATGAAATTTGGTAAATGGATGTTAAAACAGCATTCCTCAAAGAGAACCTCCAGGAAGATGTTTACATGACACAACTTGAAGGTTTTGTGACTCCAAAGGATTCCAAAAAGGTATGCAAGTAGTAGAAATCCATTTATAGATTAAAGAAAGAATCAAGGTCATGAAAAATCTGTTTTGATGAATTCCTAACATAATTTGGCTTTGTTAAGAATGAATGTGATCCTTGTGTCTACAAAAGGTTTAGTGAAGGGTAGTTGTTTTCCTAATATCATATGTTGATTACATATTACTAATTAGAAAATAAAACTATTACAACTTTTCCTTTTATCAGCGCTAAAAACTGACATTAACAACACTAGAAAAGCGTTGTTAATGTTGGTGTAGATAAAGGGGGCATTAACAGCACTTTTCTAGCGCTGATAAAGGGGGGACTTTATCAGCACTCAAAATAGTGCTGATAAAGGCCCCTTCCCCTGCACCTGCACAAACAACACCTACACACCTGCACACCTACACAAAATAGCACCTGCACACAATAGTTTTACAAACAATGCTATATACATTTACTTAACATCATGAATAAAAAAACACACTACTATATACATTTCAAACAATGTTTTACAATTTTTACAATTACAATTATCCAAAAACAGTTATAAACATTAATGTTTCACCTTAGATATCCCTGATCCGCTCTCAAAAATTTCCATCCACGGTATTTGTTGTCGAACAAAGCATTCGAACTCAAGGAAAAAAATTCACCTATATAAGAAAAAAATATTATGTTAGTAATACAATAATGAAATAAATTAAAAAATTAATATGAAAGAATACATTAATATGGAAATGTGAAACTAAAATATGAAAATGATAAACTCAAATTTTTTCATTATTATAAAAATGAAAGGGAATAATTAAAATCAATATGTTTTTGGATGATTTATCTCATTTAATAAATACTGATTCTTAATCTAATGAAAAGATTTACCGGTCACAATGTGCGTCGGATTGAGGTGAGGTCGATTCATACATGTAATAAATGACTCATGAATATTTTTCCTAAAGTATCAAAATAATCCGAACGTGTTTGATCCGTTTTTTGTATGTCAGTAGTTTTGTTTTCTAAAGTTTATGTCAATTTGAAACTGATATCAGATACTTTTAGCCACATCGGTCACACCGTGCGTCGGATTGAGGTGTGGTCAATTCATACACGTCACAAATGACTCAAGGATCATTGTACAAAAGTATAAAAACAATCGGAATGTGTTTTCTTGGTTTTTCGTATGTTACTTGTGTTGTTTTCTAAAGTTTGTGTCAATTTGAAACTGATATCAGACACTTTTAGCCATACCGGTCACACCGTGCATCGGATTGAGGTGCAGTCAATTTTTACAAGTCATAAATGACTCATGGATCATTTTCCTAAAGTATCAGAACAATCCGAATGTGTTTTCTTGGTATTCCGTATGTCAGTAGTGTTGTTTTCTAAAGTTTATGTCAATTTGAAACTGATATCAGACACTTTTAGCCATAACGGTCACACCGTGTGTCAGATTGAGGTGAGGTCAATTATTAAACATCAAAAATGACTCATGGATCGTTTTCCTAAAGTATCAAAACAATCCGAGCATGTTTTCTCAGTATTCCGTCTATCAGTAATGTTGTTTTCTAAAGTTTATGTCAATTTGAAACTGATATCACACACTTTTATCCATACTGGTCACACCGTGTGTCAGATTGATGTGAGGTTGATTCATACACATCAAAAATGAATCATGGATCATTTTACTAAAGTATAAAAACAATTAGAACGCATTTTCTTGGTTTTCCATATGTTACTTGTGTTGTTTTCTAAAGTTTATGTCAATTTGAAACTGATATCAGACACTTTTAGCCATAATGGTCACACCGTGCATCAGATTGAGGTTCGGTCAATTATTACACGTCAAAAATGACTCATGGATCATTTTCCTAAAGTATCAAAACAATCCGAGTGCATTTTCTTGGTATTCCATATGTCAGTAGTGTTGTTTTCTAAACTTTATGTCAATTTGAAACTGATATCACACACTTTTATCCATACCGGTCACACTGTGCGTCAGATTGAGGTGTGGTCGATTCGTACATGTCAAAAATGACTCATGGATCATTTTACTAAAGTATAAAAACAATAAGAATGCCTTTTCTTGGTTTGTTATATGTTACTTGTGTTTTTTTCTAAAGTTTATGTCAATTTGAAACTGATATCAGACACTTTTATCCATACCGGTCACACCGTGCGTTGAATTGAAGTGAGGTCAATTCTTACACATCGTAAATAACTCATGGATTGTTTTAATAATGTATAAAAACAATCCGAATGCATTTTATCAGTATTCCGTATGTCAGTAGTGTTGTTTTCTAAAGATTATTTCAATTAGAAACTGATATCAGACACTTTTAGCCATACCGATCACACCATGAATCGGATTGAGGTACGATCAATTCTTACACATCAAAAATGACTCATGGATAGTTTTCCTAAAGTATCAAAACAATCTGATCATGTTTTCTCAGTATTCCATATGTTAGTAGTGTTGTTTTATAAAGTTTATGTCAATTTGAAACTGATATCACACACTTTTAGACATACCGGTCACACCGTGCATCAGATTGAGGTGTGGTCAATTCATACACGTCAAAAATGACTCATGGATCATTTTTATAAAGTATCAAAACAATCGGAACGCTTTTTCTTGGTTTTCCATATGTTACTTTTGTTGTTTTCTAAAGTTTATGTCAATTTGAAACTGATATCAGACACTTTTAGACATACCGGTCACACCGTGCATCAGATTGAGTTTTGGTTGATTTTTAAATGTCAAAAATGACTCATTTATCATTTTCCTAAAGTATCAAAATAATACGAGCTCGTTTTCTCAGTATTCCGTATGTCAGTAGTGTTTTTTTCTAAAGTTTATGTCAATTTGAAACTGATATCAAACACTTTTATCCATACCGGTCACACCGTGCATCGGATTAAGGTGAGGTCAATTTTTACACATCACAAATGACTCATGGATTATTTTACAAAAGTATCAAAACAATCAGAATGAATTTTCTTGGTTTTCCTTATGTTACTTGTGTTGTTTTCTAAAGTTTATGTCAATTTGAAACTGATATCAGAAACTTTTAGCCATATTGGTCACACCGTGCGTCAGATTGAGGTGCGTTCTATTCGTACATGTCATAAATGACTAATGTATCATTTTCCTAAAGTATCAAAACAATCCGAACACGTTTTATTGGTATTCCGTATGTCAGTAGTGTTGTTTTCTAAAGTTTATGTCAATTTGAAACTGATATCATACACTTTTAGACATACCATTAACACCGTGCATCGGATTGAGGTGAGATCGATTTTTACACATCAAAAATGACTCATGGATAGTTTTCTTAAAGTATCAAAACAATCCGAGCATGTTTTCTCAGTATTCTGTATGTCGGTAGTGTTGTTTTCTAAATTTTATGTCAATTTGAAACTAATCTCACACACTTTTAGCCATACTGGTCACACCGTGCATCGAAGTGAGGTTCGGTAGATTCTTAAACGTCAAAAATTCCTCATGGATAGTTTTACTAAAGTATCAAAACAATCGGAACACATTTTCTTGGTTTTCCATATGTTACTTGTGTTGTTTTCTAAAGTTTATGTCAATTTGAAATTGATATCAGACACTTTTATCCATACCGGTCACACCATGCGTCGGATTGAGGTACGGTCGATTCTTACATGTCAAAAATGATTCATGGATCATTTTCCTAAAGTATTAAAACAATCGGAGTGCATTTTCTCAGTATTCTGTATGTCAGTAGTGTTGTTTTCTAAAGTTTATGTCAATTTGAAATTGATATCACACACTTTTAGCTATACCGGTCACACCGTGCATTGGATTGAGATGTGGTCAATTCTTACATGTCAAAAATGACTCATGGATTGTTTTACTAAAGTATAAAAACAATCGGAATGTGTTTTCTTGGTTTTTCGTATGTTACTTGTGTTGTTTTCTAAAGTTTATATCAATGTGAAACTGATATCAGACACTTTTAGCCATACCGGTCACACTATGCATCTAATTGAGGTACGGTCGATTTGTACACATCAAAACTGACTCATGGATCGTTTTTCTAAAGTATCAAAACAATATGAGTGCTTTTTCTTAGTATTCCGTATGTCAGTATTGTTGTTTTCTACAGTTTATGTCAATTTGAAACTGATTTCACACACTTTTAGCCATACCAGTCACATCATGCGTCAGATTGGGGTGAGGTAGGTTATTTCACATCACAAATGACTCATGGCTCATTTTCCTAAATTATAAAAACAATCGGAATGTGTTTTCTTGGTTTTCTGTATGTTACTTGTGTTGTTTTCTAAAGTTTTTTGTCAATTTGAAACTGATATCAGATGCTTTTAGCCATACCGGTCACACCGTGCATCGGATTGAGGTACAGTCAATTAGTACACGTCAAAAATGACTCATGGATCATTTTCCTAAAGTACCAAAACAATCCGAGTGCGTTTGCTCAGTATTTCGTATGTCAGTAGTGTTGTTTTCTAAAGTTTATGTCAATTTGAAATTGATATCACACACTTTTAGCCATAACGGTCACACCATGCATCAGATTGAGGTGTGTTAGATTCGTACACGTCAAAAATGACTCATGGATCATTTTACTAAAGTATCAAAACAATCAGAACACATTTGTGTGGTTTTCCGTATCTTACTCGTGTTGTTTTCTAAAGTTTATGTCAATTTGAAACTGATATCAGACACTTTTAGCCATACCGGTCACACCGTGCGTCGGATTGAGGTTCGGTCGATTCGTACACATCCCAAATGACTCATGGATTGTTTTCCTAAAGTATCAAAATAATACGAATGCATTTGCTCAGTTTTCTGTATGTCACTTCTGTTGTTTTCTAAAGTTTATGACAATTTGAAACTGATATCACACACTTTTAGCCATACCGGTCACATCATGCGTCAGATTGAGGTGCGGTAGATTTTTAAATGTCACAAATGACTCATGGATAATTTTCCTAAAGTATCAAAACAATTGGAACGCTTTTTCTTGGTTTCTCATATGTTACTTGTGTTTTTTTCTAAAGTTTGTGTCAATTTGAAATTGATATCAGACACTTTTATCCATACCGATCACACTGTGTGTGGTATTGAGGTGTGTTTAATTCTTACATGTCACAAATGACTCATGGATCGTTTTCCTAAAGTATCAAAACAATCCGAATGTGTTTTCTTGGTTTTCCTTATGTCAGTAGTGTTGTTTTCTAAAGTTTATGTCAATTTGAAACTGATATCCGACAATTTTAGCCATATTGGTCACATTGTGCATCAAATTGAGGTGCGGTCAATTTTTACACGTCAAAAATGAATCATGGATCATTTTCCTTAATTATCAAAACAATAAGAATGCATTTTCTCAGTATTCCATATGTCATTAGTTCATAAGAGTCTCTCATTAAGTTATTCTTTACTAGAAACTCAAATCATTTCTAAAACCATTATTCATAATCTAAGGATATGAAACATAATAAAGTGTGATCCTAGATGCTCAATAAGTGTAAACAAGGGAGATATAAATGGTCATATAAATATAACATAAGTTGTAGAAATTCACCTTCATTGTCCTATTTGTTTACATTCTTCTATCAGGTATGCTGCCCATTCGTTTCTAAACACATCTATATCATCTTCTGAATAGGAGTTTTTACTATAGTCATAGTAGTACTGAAAAAATGAAAATGCATAAAGGATTAATAATTATTTTAAATGAAGTAGTAATTATTTTCAAAAATACCTCTTTAGGTATGCTAGTTTGTTCATGAAATATGATCTATTTCATAAATTTAAAAACATAATAACTGCAGTCCTTGTCATTTTTTGGTTTTGGACACTACAGAAACATTGAGAAAAATAAGTAATCTATTTTGATATGTATTTGGATAGTGAAATATAATTATATATACCCTGATACTTCTCCATTTGTAGATCTTGTGCGCTTTGTCATCCTTAGGCCCTGGATTCATTCCAACCTTTAGACAATATTCATACACCACCCTATCATAACACAATCCTCATTAAAAGATAATATAAATTATATAACTAGATATTTAGTTCTAAAATGTTGGATCTAGTGTATTAATAATTGACAATCGCCATCATTTGTGTTCAGTTTGTTGGATATCCATACAGTGAATTCAGAAAATAAATCTTTGGAGTATCCAAATTGACTGTAATGAGCATCCAATGTTGCCTAAAAGCACAAAAAGGAATAAGTACTGATAGAAATGAAAATATAATTGATATGATTAAAATGTAGAGTTTTACCCCTGCAATGTTGGTATTAAAAAGAGTCTGTCAGTCATAATTCTGCATTGAAACGTTCTGAGCAGTCTTGACATTAATTCAGCCTAAAAAATGGAATCTATTTCTTCTCATTCGGTAGAAATGGTGTGAGGACTAACGAGTCCAAATTTGTATTCATGGGAAATTCCCTTAAATTGTTTTTAATATATACGCCTGTGAAAAATATGAAATGTATTTATCCATAATTATCATAGTATATCAGCATCTATAAAATCAAATCATGAAAACATACCTCATGTATACATTTATAACTATGGCGCCTAGCCAGTCATATGTGATGATTTCAGCTACAGTGTCAGCACAAACGAAATATAATGTTTCCTCTCTGTACATATCTTTTTCACAAAAAATTGTGTGACACTTTCTACCTTTCATTTTATTATCCACATGAGCTTAAAATGATATTAAATGTGGATATAGAACAGGCGGGGTGAAGTGCTCTCAGTAGATCGTTTTGATCGGCTGGTTGATCCTTTTGAGCCACTCTTTCATTTTAACTCCTCCATTTTGTCCTTCTATAATTACATTCATTGATTCAGCCCTTTTCTAATTTAATGTTAAAGGTTCTTCTTGAAAAATGAATTGGAAATGAATACCTCCTGGTCGACATGTTTTTTTACAAGATTCGATGACCATGAAACGAATGTTCCAATAGCTTTTTCCACCGTATTAATGTCATCATCGCCATTTAGCATGGGTATCTCGGTGCTCGGATCATGATCTACGTTAATCGACACTTTGACATGACCAGTTGGAAGTGGTCTAGAGTGTAGCGTGTCATTCTGCATATTGAACACCATAGCACTCGCTACAAGGCGATGGGTGGGAGTTGACAGATATAAATCACAGTCATTTTCACCCTGAATAATATCATTACAAGAAAGGTATCAGTGTCTATGTGATTCACATTTCACAGAAACAAATATTAGAACATTTCTTACCTTGGTTAAGTCAGATCTTTGATGGGAATGGATCGCCTCAAAGCTGGTGGGGGGCGTGCTCATTAATAGAAAGTCTTGGGTGGTTCTTGGGATTCATCCATTCTCTTCCTCTCTCCGATCCCCCCTAATGAGGGGTGGTTCTTGGGAGTTTTTTATAGCGAGTTAGTGAGTTATTCCCTCATACTTACTCCATTATTATTATCCTTTATTTCTCTCTGATTTGGGATGATTTTAACTAGTATTTGTGTGAGGATTTCACTATATCATCTTCAAATCAATTCAGATGATGTAGATTTTGTTTGTATTGGCTAGAGGTTATCCTCATATAATGAATGTGCCATGTTTTATGTGGTTTAGGTGGTGTTGTGTTTCCCAGTGAGTTTTTGAAAGATTATTTCTAATTATATTAAGGTGAATAATTAATTATAAGTTTCTATAATTAATTATTTGGGAATTGTGCCTTGGGATTGGGTCTCAATCATTGGTACACGATTAGATAAGGCATGTATAGTCTTGATGAGGATGAGTTGATCTTGGTGAGGGGGTTACTCCATTTTTTGAGGTAGGTGGACCCTATAATACAAAACCATGTTCCAATTTATGCAAGATTGTGCATTCATGCATGAGTATATGTGTTCCAGTGAAAGGGATAGAAATCAAGAGCAACCAAGGTAAATAAATAGGGTGTTTTTGATCCACCAAGAGATAGAGTGAGGGTTCTATTGAATGTTTGTGATTTTGTGATCATCCAGAGATTATGTATCCATGGAGTAGTTTTGTTTATGAGAGGATCGGGTTTAGTATGAGATTTTTATAGCCTAGTTAGGTTTTCTAAGGCTATTTGAGTAGGTATTAGAGTCTTAGGCCTAAAGAAGATGGATCATATATTTTTATTTCTCATGTATGATGAGGAACACCCTCTTAAGGATATATAAGAGTCATGGTGTGTGTGATGAGTAGGATATTCCATATAGGGATTGGTTAAGTGTGACATAGAGGATTTCCTCCTTATAATTGGATTAAGAGATCACTAAGGGGAGATATGATATGGTACCTAAGTGAGGGTCATGGTAATAGTCAGGATGACTTAGCATAGGGTATCCAAGGATCTTAGTGTGAGTTTATTAGGATTGTTATTATTTAGTTTTAATGAGTTTTAATGTGGTAATTATAAGATGATATATACTAGACTATCGAGGCATAGATCAAGTATAGCATGTGGGTTGTGACATTACCATGTAGAGATGAGTGTGTGTTGGTATAAATGAGTAGAGATGGGTTAGGTTTGTAGAACCCAGTAGATTCCCTTATAGGCGTAATTAGAATGTTGATAGGTTGGGAATAATTTTCATGTATAACCAATATGGTTTTAAGGAGATTATTATGCAAGGCTAAATGGATGGTGACTTTTATCATTTATGGTCAGACTGACTAAAAGATTGGGATTTCATATGACTTTCACCTAGTTGAAGTATGATCATCCATGGGACACACCTATTGATGATGTGGTTTAGCTAGTATGAGAGGTTGGCTATCTAGATACCCTCCTTAGATTACTATTTATATGTTTTTTGTCATGAGACAAGATGGATGGCCTTTATTTAAGTGATAAGGTGTTGGTAGGACCCTACTTTGAGTGAGAAGGCATTGATCAAAGGGGATTAGTGTGTGAATTTTATGGGATCCACCTATTGATGGTGCATTTTGACTTGTGATAGAGGTTGGATATTGTGATTCCCTCATTAGATCATTTTTTGTATGATAATATGATGTGAGATATAGAAATGGGGATCACTTAGTATTGGTTTGGAGTAGTTTTGTGAGAGGTTTTATATAGATATTTCCTCCTCAAATTGTTTTTAATGTAATGGGGAGAGCTAATCAAGATCAAACAAGTAACCAACCACATATACATGTGTCACACACACAAGCATCACACACAAGAATCACGCCAAATCATAATTAATCTCAATATTGACAATAAATGAAAACATAATTAATTCATGCAAATTCAATTTTACTCACCTTAAGGAGGAGAACCCGGTGGCGTAGGAGGAAGAGAAGTCGACAACAGAGGCAACGGAGGCAGCGGAGGTGACGCGGAGGTAGCACAGAGGCAGCACAGAGTCAGTAGAGGCAGCGGAGGTAGCTCAAATGCAACTGAAGGTAGCAGAGGCAGTGAAGGAAGCGGAGTAGGTGGAGGTGGAGGAGGAGGAGGAGGAGGAGGAGGAGGCGCCAGTGGAGGAGGAGGAGGAGGAGGCCGTGGTGGAGGAGGAGGTGCTGATGGAGGAGGAGTAGGAGGAGGCCGCGGTGGAGGAGGAGGAGGAGGAGGAGCGGCGGAGAGTAGGTCGCGGCGCAGGAGGAGGAGGAGGAGGATCCACGGTGGAGGAGGAGGAGGAGAAATAGGCACTGGAGGAGGAGGAGGAGGAGGAGGCAGCCGCGATGGAGGAGGATGAGAAGGAGGCGGCAGCCGCGGCGGAGAGGAGGTAGTGGCTCAGGGTAGGGCTTCCACGAAGGCTTGACAAGGTGCGAGAAGGAGGAGGAGGACCCAATGGATTTTGTAAATCACGGGTGGACCTTTATCAGCGCTAGTAAAAAGCGCTGATAAAGACATAGATTATCAGCGCTGATAAAAGAACTGATAAATGTATAAATTTAATATTTTCTTTATGTTATTATATATTTATTTAAAATGATATTTATGATATATATATATATATATTTATTAATAATATTAACTATAAATAAATATATCTCTATTTATACTTATAAAATTATTTGAAAGGTATATTTATATATATATATCATTGAAAATATAATAAAATATATATTTATTTTTTAAATATAATTTAATTTTAATTATAAGTGTACATTTTTTATAACATATATATTATATGGGTAACATAATGAATTATAAATCAATAACACATCAACGTGATATGTAATTATAATATATAAATGAAAATTATTCATGCACATATATATACGCATGTATAATACATTCCTTGACCCCAAATCATTGGAAAACACATATATATTCAATAATTTTAATTATACATATATATTAAAACGTATTATATATTTATAAATAAAACAAATACATTAAATACAAACAAATATAATAAATATATATATTAAATATAATTAATTAATAAATCTAATAAATATAACGAATTAATAAATCTAATAAATATAATTAATTAATAAATATTATAAATATTATAAATCTAATAAATATATTTATTATTAATCTTATTATTATTTAATTATATATATATATATAGTTATAACATGTGTTTTTTATTTAATGTATACAATAAATATTATCAGTGCTAAGAAACGTGCTGATAAATGTAACCTTTATCAGCGCTAAGAAAAGCGCTGATAAAGGGATATTTAAAGCATTGATAAATGAACCCTTTATCAGTGCTAAAAAAAGCTCTAATAAAGGGTACACCTTTATTAGAGCTTTTTTTAGCACTGATAAAGGGTGAATTTATCAGCTCTCTTTTTAGCGCTAATAAATGCAGGTGCCTGCCTTGCCAAGTTTTGTGGTAGTGGAAGTACCTATCTTACAGTCAGTTAAGGCATGGTTAGATAAATGTTTCTTTATGAAATACTTGGGCACAAAAACATATATTCTTGGGATCAAGATCCATCATCATAGATCCAAGAGAATTCTAGGCCTAAGTCAAAGTACATACATTGACAAGATACTAAAGAGATTAAGTATGGAACAATCCAAGAAGGGATTGTTGCCAGTGTCACATGGTATTCATATTTCCAAGAAAACGTGTCCTCAGACACATGAGGAAAGAAAGAAAATGGCAAGGATCCCTTATGCATCCATGATTGGGTCAGTCATGTATGTAATGCTATGTACAAGGATAGATGTTTCTTACACATTAAGTGTAGTAGGAAAATATCAAGCTGATCTAGGAGACTATCATTGGATGGCAGTCAAGAATATCCTTAAGTATCTAAGTCATACTAAGGAAATGTTCTTGGTTTATGGAGGAGATGAGGAACTAGTCATTAGAGTGCATGTAGATGCTAGTTTCCAGATTGATCAAGATGACATGAAGTCACAGACTGGATATATCTTCTATTTGAATGGAGGTTCAGTGAGCTGGAAGAGCTCAAAGAAAGGTGTGGTCGAAGATTCTACAACAGAATCTGAGTATATCACAACTTTTGAGGAAGCTAAAGAAGCAGTATGGATGCGAACCTTCGTCCAAGATCTGGATGTAGTACCTAGCAGTAAAGATCCCATCACACTCTATTGTGATAATACTACAGCGGTGGAACTTGCAAAATATCCAAGGTCACATTAGCGGACAAAGCACATACTTCAGAAGTATCATATCTTGAGGGATTTTTCTCATAGAGGTTAAGTTGTAGTGAGCAGTATTTCCACGGAAGACAACATGGAAGACCCCTTGACTAAAGACTTGACTCAGCAGAAACATGATCATCATGTGAGGTCTAGCGGACTAAATTTCATAGGCAGTTGGCTATAGTCCAAGTGGGAGTTTGTTAGAGTTGGTGTCCTGAGAACCAACTATTTATACTTTGATTACATGAATGTACACTTATTATATATTGTTCATTGTTCTGTATGACTATAATATAATATTTTTTTGGAATATTTGTTGCATTAATAAGGTCATGTTAGATCCTCACTATGATGAGAACCTTGAAATGCTATAATAATATTCCTAAATAAAGTTCTACGGTTGGATGACATACTATGATAGGAAACATAGTATACAGACTGTCATGTGCGAGTACTTGTAAGAAGATGAGACTCTCTCTCATAGAGTTCGCACTTGGTAATCTCCAAGATGGGAGATTATGAAAATATACCCACCATTAGTAATTATGCATGTCTTGGTGTCATCAGACATTTCTATCTACGAGCGCGTGTAATGGTATTTAGACAGGAAGATTATCATTAACTCATGTCATGACTCGTTCACTAAGATTTGCTGATGAAAACCGTCATGAAGATAGTTAGCAGGAAGTAGGGTATGTTGGGTGCATCACGAATGACATGTTGTTAATGGATAATTCGAGGAAGGATTTGTACCTTCCATATTTATAAAAGTAGATATCTTGAGTCATTTTATTTAAATAGAACTGTCGCCCAAATTCCATGCCCATGGTGTCATGACGAGTTTATTTCTGGAAGTCAAATAATGAAGGATCAATCATATAGGTTTATAACACTTCCATGAAACCTGCTTGATGAGATATTGAGACAAAGGGATTAAATTACACGTTAAGCATTCGTATGAGGTGACACATCAATGCGATTTCAACTTCTTTCTCTTGGGTGCCTTGACCCGTTGCTAGACAGTAATCTTGGACTTTAGACAAGCCCGCCTAAAGCCAACGAGAAATAGGCCTAGAGGTTTACACACTAAGTGTATCCAAGTATCTCAAGTAGAATAAAGATTATTCCCGTATGTGGTTTAATAATTATTCAAGGAATCCTAAATCGTTTTAATGTTGGAGGAAGAATAAAATGAAAACAAGTACACGTCATGTATTAATGATTACACACCATGTAGTTTTCATTGAGGAAAGGATATGAAAAACAAGTAAACTCCGTGTATTAATGATTACATGCCATGTAGTTTTTATTTTGGAAAGTAAATGAAAAACAAGTACACTCCGTGTATTAATGATTACACTCTGTGTAGTTTTTCCAGTTGGGATTTTGAGGAAATAATATTGTTTTACTAAATGATATTTATTATAATCAGTTTGGGCATATGTCAAGGAATTAATTATTTGATATGGGGGTTTTCAATAATAGTTAATCAAATAAATAAAATGCGTAATGTGTTTATTTATTGTCATAACTCTATAACCTCAAACCCGATTATAAATATCCACACAACCCCAACACTTTTCCTGAATTATTGTGCACAACAATTCTGTAGAATTCTCTCAAGGCTGAAAGAACTCCTTCCTCCAAGAACACTCTCAAGACCGAGAGAGATCCTCCTCCATCAGATCGAGATGATCTAAGGCAGACAATGAAAGAAAAGGCTTTTTCACGCTAGCACCCAGAGACTCCTTTGGTGACGTCCAGAGATATGTGGTGCACGTGTGGATCACCGCTAGAGTAAGTCTACACTTGGCTTCTATGACGCAATGACAAATCACATCGAAACATGATCAGAAATACCAACGAAGAAATAATTTCATAAAAGGTACTTCTTGTAAATTAATTAAATTAATTATAATCAACATGTGATGATCCTCCTTTGTGTTTGTGGAAATATTCTTCTTATTTGTCTATTTATGTGATTCAATCCATGGAGTCTGGCGTTTATTATCGTATTGATCCCGTATTGATCATTGCTAATGACAAAAAGCCAACTGGGCACATCCACCCATGAGCTTCCGCTGCGTCCGGGACCTTGAGCCTCATGGGCCTAATTTGAATGATGGGCCTAAGTGGCCTAATGGGCCTAAGCAGACTGATGGGCCTAAGTTTCTTCATGGGTTTGATGGGCCTAATGGGCCTAGTGGGCCTTAGTGGACACATGGGCCTAAGTGGCCTAATTGGCCAAAGTGGACAAGTGGGCCTAATGGGACTCAGTGGTCTAATGGGCCAAATGAGCCTAAGTGGCCTAATGGACCTAATGGGAATAAGTGGCCTAATGGCCTTAATGGACAAATGAGAAAAGTGTCATAATGTGCCTAAGTGGATGAATGGGCCTAATGGGCCTAAGTGGCCTAATGAGCCGAATTGGCCTAAGTGGCCTAATGGGCCTAATGAACCTCAGTGGCCTAATGATCCTCAGTGGCCTAATGGGCCTAATCGACCTAAGTGGCTAGAATTGTTAAGTGGGCCTAAGTGGCATAATTGGAATAATGGGTCGAAGTGGCCTAATGGGCCTAAGTGGCCTAATGAGCCTAATGGGCCTAAGTGGCTTAATGGGCCTAATGGACCTAAGTTGAATAATGGGACTAAGTGGCCTAATGGGATTAATGGTCAAAAGTGGCATAATGGGGCAAAGTGGCCTGATGGGCCTAATGGGCCGTAGTGGCCTAATGGTCTTAATGGGATGAATGGGCCTAAGTGGCCTAATGGGCCTAATAGGCCTAATGGTCCTAAGTGTCCTAATGAGACGAATGGGCCTAAGTGGCCTAATGCGCCTAATGGGCCAAATGGGTATAAGTGGCCTAATGAGCCGAATGGGCCTAAGGGGCCTAATGATCCTGATAGACCTAATGGCCCTAAGTGGCCTAATGGGCCCGATGGGCCTAATGGGCCAGATTGGCTTAATGGTCCTAAGTGTCCAAATGAGCCGAATGGGCCTAAGTGTCTTAATGTGCCTAATGGGCCTGATGGGAATAATGGGCCAAATGGGCCTAAGTGGTCTCATGGACTTGATGGGCCTCATGGGCCTGATGGACTTAAGTGGCCTAATGAGATGAAGGGAATAAGTGGCATAATGGTCCTAATTGGCCTAATGGTCCTAATGTGCCTAATTGTCATAATGGGGCTGATGGGCCAAATGGGCCTCACTGACCACGTGGGCCTAATGGGCCTAATTGGCCTAAGTGGCCAAAGTGTCCTAATGGGTCGAATGGGCCTCGGTGGCCTAATGGGCCTAATGGGCCTAATGGGCCTAATGGACCTGATGTGTGTAATGGCCCTGATGGGCCTAATGGGTGTAATGGGCCTAAGTGGCTTAATGGGCCTAAGTGGCCTTAATGGCCTAATGGGCCTAATAGGACTAAGTGACCTAATGTGCTGAATGGGCCTAAGTGGTCTAATGGGCCTAATGGGCCTAAGTGGACTAATGGGATTGATGTGCCAAATGGGCCTTGTGGGCCTTAGTGACCTCATTGGCCTAAGTGGTTGAAGTAACCTAATGGGACACATAGGCCTAATGGTCCTAAGTGTACAAATGGGCCTAATTGGCCTAATGGGCCTCAGTGGCCTAATGGGACTGATGGGCCTGATGGGCCAAATGGCCATAATGAGCCTCAGTGGCCCAATGGGCCTAATTGGCCTGATAGGCCCAATGGGAAGAATAGGCCAAATTGTCCCCATGGGCCTAATGGGACCAATGGGCCTAAGTGACCTAATGGGCCTAATGGGTTTGATGAGCCTCATAGGGATAATGGTCTTAATGGGCCCAAGTGGCCTAATTGGGCTAATGGATATAATGGGCCTAAGTGGCCTAACATGCCTAATGGACCTCAGCGGCCTAATGGGCCTGATTGGCCTAATGGAAGAAATGGGCCTGATGGGATTGATGGGTCTAAGAGGCCTAAGTGGCCTAATGGGCCTACTGTTCCTAATGTTCTTAATGGGCCCCATAGTCCTAAGTGGCTTGATGGGACCAATGGGCCTAAGTGGATTGATGGGCCGAATGGGCCTAAGTGGCGGAATGGACTTATGTGGTGGAATGGGACGAATGGGGCTAATGGGACTCAAGGTATAAATATGCCTTAAGGGCCAAATGGGCCTAGGTGGCCTCATGGGACTAATGGGCCTAATGAGCATAAGTGGCCTAATGGGTATAAAGGGCCTAATGGGCCTCATGAGACTAAGTGTCTTCATGGGCCTAATGGCCCTCCTAGGCTGAAGTGGACTAATGGTCCTAGTAGGCCTAATGGGCCTAAGTGGCCTTAGTGGCCCAATGGGACTAATGGGAATGTGTGCCTGAATGGGCCTAGTGGGACTAAAGGGCCTAATGGGCCGAATGGGACGAAGTGGCTCGATGGGCCTAATGGGCCTAAGGGGCCTAAGTGGCCTCATGGGCCTAATGGGACTAATGGGCCTAAGTGGCCTAATGGGCCTAATGGACCTAATGAGCTGAAGTGGTCTGATGGGCCTGATGGTTCTAATGGACCTCATGGACTCAAGGACCTAAGTGGAATAATGGGCCTAATGGGCCCAAATGGCCTAATGGGCCTAGTGGGTCTAAAGGGCCTAATGGGACTAATGGGCCTAATAAGATGAATGAGCCTAATTAACCTGATGGGCCTCATGGGACTAAGTTGTATCGTGGGCCTAATGGCTATAATGTGCCTAATGGAACTAAGTGATCGAAGTGGGCCAAAATGGCCTAATGGTCTCAATGGGCCTAAGTGGCCAAATGGGACCAATGGACCTTATGGGCCTAAATGGCCTACTGGGTTGAGTGGGATGAATGGCCCGAATGGGCCTACTGGGTCTAATGGACCAAATGGTTCTAAGTGGACTAATGGGCCTAATTGGTCTAAGTGGACTAAAGGGCCTGGTGGGCCTAATGGGATTAATGGGCCTAATGTGTCTAATGGGCCTAAGTGGCATGATGGGTTTAATGTACCTCATGGGTATCATCGGCCTAAGTGGACTCATAGGCCTAATAGGACTCATGGACCTAAGTGACATAATGGGTCTGATGGTCCTGATGGGCCTGATGGGCCTGATGGGCAGAATGTGCCTCAAGGGCCTGATGGGCCTAATGGGTCTCATGGTCATAAGAGGACTAATGGGCCTAAGTGTCCTAATGGTAATAGTGGGCCTGATGGTACTAATGGGTCTAATGGTCTAGATAGACCAAATTGGCCTAAGTGGCCTAATCGGGCTAATCGACTGAATGGGCTAAATGGGCCTAAGTGGCCTAGGTGGAGTAACGGGCCTAATGGGACTAGTGGGACTAATGGGTTTAATTAGCCTAATGGTCCTAAGTTTTCTAATGGTCCTAATGGTCCTACATTGACTAATGGGCCCAATGGGCCTAGGTGGCCTAATTGAGCTAACCGACTGAATGGGCCTAAGGGGCCTAAGTGGCCTAAGTGACTTAACAGGCCAAATGGGAATAGTGGGTTTAATGGGTCTAATGGGCCTAATAGTCCTAAGTGGCTCAATGATCCTAATGATAATAAGTGGTCTAATTTCCCTAATCGACTAAATGGGCCTAATAGGCCTAATGGTCCTAAGTGGCATAATGGGACTAATGTGCCTAAGTGGATTAATTGTCCTAATCGGCCTAATCAACCTAAGTGGCCTAAGTGGCTTAATTGTCCTAATCAACTAATAAAAAAAATGGACCTAATGGGGCTAAGTGGCCTAATGGGCCTAATTCTTAAGTGTCCTAAGTGGCCTAATGGGCCTAAAGGGCCTCATGGTCATAATGGGCATAATGGGTCTAAGTGGCCTAAGTGGTCTAATCAGCCTAATCGACCAAATGGTCCTAATGGACCTAATGGGCATATGTGTCCTAATCGTCCTCATCAACCAAATGTGATTAATGGTCCAAGTGGGCCAAAGTGGTCTAATGGGACTAATGGGCCTAATGGGTCTAAGTAGCTTAATTTTCATAATCGACCGAATGTGCCTAAGTGGCCTAATGGGCCTAATGGGATTAAGTGGCCTAATCTGGCTAATCAAATGAATGGTCCAAAGTGTCCAAATCGGGCTAATCGATCAAATGGGCCTAATGGGCCTAAGTGGCCTAATGGGCCTAATGGGTCTAAGTGGCCTAAGTGGCCTAATCGACCGAATGGTCCTAATGAGCCTAGGTGGCCTAATGGGCCTAATGGGTCTAAGTGGCCTAAGTGGCCTAATCAGCCTAATCCATCGAATGGGACTAATGGGCCTTATGGGCCTAAGTGGTCGATTGGGACGAATGGGCCTAAGTGGCCGAATGGGCCTAATGGGACAAATTGGCCTAAGAGGGTTAATGGGCCTAATGGTCCTAAGTTTAAAAATAGGATTAAGTGGTATAATGGCCCTAATGGGTGTAAGTGGCCTAATGAGCCTAATGGGACGAAGTGGCCTAATGGGCCTAAGTGGCCGAATGGGCCTAGTGGGCCTAAGTGGCTAAATGGGTGTAATGGACCTAATGTTCCTAATTGGCCTAATGGGCCTAATTGGTATAAGTGGCCTAATAATACTAAGTGGACGAATGGGCCTAGTGTGCCTAACTGGCCTAATGGGACTAAGTGGCCTAATGGGCCTAGTGTGAAAAAGTGGCCTAATGGGCCTAGCGTGAAAAAGTGGCCGAGTGGGCCTAATTGGCCTAATGAGCCTAATGGGTATAATGGGCATAAGTGGCCTAATGGGCCTAAGTGGCCTAAAGGGGCTAGTGGGCCGAATGGGATTAATGGACATAATGGGACCAAGTGGCCTGATGGGTCTAATGGGCCTCATGGGCCTTATGGGACTAAGTGGCCTCATGGGCCCAATGTTCTTAATGAGACTAAGTGTCCTAGTGGGCCTGATGAACCTCATGGGCGGAATGTGCCTCATAGGCCTAATGGTCCTAATGGCCCTAATGGTCCTAAGTGAAGTAATGGGCCTATGTTCCCTAATGGTCCTAGTGGGCCTAATGGGTCTAATGGGGCTAATGGACCTAATTGGCCTAAGTGGCCTAAGTGGCCTAATTTGGCTAATCTACTGAATGTGCCTAATTGGACTATGTGGCCTAAGTGGACTAACAGGACTAATGGGCCTAGTGGGACTAATGGTTTTAATGGGCCTAATGGACCTAATGGGCCTACGTGGCCTAATGGCCCAAGGTGGCCTAATCGAGTTAATCGACTGAATGGGCCTAATGGGCCTAAGTGGCCAAAGTGTCTTAACAGGCCTAATGGGATTAAGGGGACTAATGAGTTCAATCAAATTAGTTTGATTAATGGGCCTACATAGACTAATGGGCCTAATGGGCCTAATAGGCCTAAGTGGACAAATGGACCTAATGAGAATAATGGTTTTAATGGGCGTAAGTGGGGTAATGGGAATAATGGGATAATGTGCCTAAGGGTCCTAATGGGCCTAAGTGGCCTATTCCCCCTAATCAACTGAATGGGCCTAATGGGCTTAATGGGCCGAAGTGTCCTAATGGGCCTAATGGACCTAATGGACCTAATTGGCCCAAGTGGCCTAATGGGCCTAATTGGCCTAATCGAATGATGGGACAAATGGGCCTAAGGGGCCTAAGTGGCCTAATGGGACTAATTCCTAAGTGGCCTAAGTGGCCTAATTGGCCTAAGGGGAATAATGGGCCTAAGTGGTCTAAGTGACCTAAGTGGCCTAATTGTTCTAATCGGCCTAATCGGCTGAATGGGCCTAATGGGCCTAAATGGACTAATGGGCCTAATGGTCCCATGTGGCCTAATCGTCCTAATCAACCGAATAATCCTAATGGGTGTAATAAGACTAAGTGGTCTAATGGGCCTAATGGGTCTAAGTGGCCTAATATGCCTAATTGATCGAATGGGGCAAATGGGCCTAAGTGGTCTAATGGGCTGAAATGGCCTAATGGTCCTAAGTGGCCTAATCAGGCTAATCGACTGAATGTTCCTTAAGTCACCGAATCGACCTAATCAATCGAATGGGCCTGATGGGTCTAAGAGGCCTAATGAGACTAATGTCCCTAATGGGTCTAAGTTCCCTAATCGGCCTTATCGGACGAATAGGCCCAATGGGCCTAAGTGTCCTGATGGCCCTAATGGGACTAATGGGTCTAAGTGGCCAAAGTGGCCTAATTGGCCTAATCGATTGAATATGACTAATGGGCCTCATGGGCCTAAGTGACCGATTATGATGAAAGGGCCAAAGTGGCCTAATGGGCCTAATGGGCCAAATTGGCCTAGTGGGGTTAATGGACTTAATGGGCCTAATTGGATGAATGGGATTAAGTGGCATAATGGGCCTAATGGGACTAATGGGCCTAAGTACCCTAATGGGTCTAAGTGGCCTTGTTGGCCCAGTGGGCCTAAGTGGCCGAATGGGCCTAATGGGCCTAATGGGCCTAATTGGCCTAATGGGTCTAATGGGTGTAAGTGGCCTAATTGGGACTAAGTGGCCTAATGGGCCCAGTGGGCTGAAGTGGCCTAATGGGACTAAGTGGCCTAATGAGCCTAGTGGACCTAATGGGCATAAGTGACTGAATGGGCCTAAGTGGACTAATGGTCCAAGTGTGTCTAAGTGGTCGAATGGGCCTAATGGGCCCAATGCACCAAATGGGTCGAATGGTCCAAATGGTCCCAATGGTCCTAAGTGTCCATATGGGCCTAATTGGCCGAATTGGACTAATGGTCCTAATGGTCCTAATGGTACCAATGTGCCTAATGGGCCTAATAGGCCTAAGTGTCCAAATGGGATTAACGGAACGAATGGGCTCGAGGGGCCCAATGGGCCTAAATGGCCTTATGAGTCTAATGGTCCAAATGGGCCTAATAGGCCTAATGGGACTAATGGTCCTAATTGGCCTAATGGGCTTAAGTGGCCAAATGGGCCAATGAGCCTAAGTGACCTAATGGGCCTAAGGGGCCTTAGGGGCCTAATCGGCCTAATTGAATGAATGTGACTAATGGGAATAATGGGCCTAAGTGGCATAATGGGACGAATAGGCCTAAGTGGGTGAATGGGTCTAATGGTCCTGATGACCTAAAGTGTCCTAATAACCTGATGGGCCTAAGTGGCCTAATGGTCTTCATGGGCCTAAGTGGCCTAAGGGGTCTCATGGGCCTAACGGGCCTCATGGGCCTAAGTGGCCTAATGGGCCTAAGTGGCCTAATGGGCCTAAGTTTCCTAATGGGCCTTATGGTCCCTAGTGGCCTCATGGTCCTAATGGGCCCAAGGGGTATAAGTTGCTTAATGGGCCTAATGGGCCTAATGGGCCTAATGGGATTATTGGGCTTAAGATGCCAAGGTTCCAAATGGGCCTAACTCAGTTAAGGGGCCTAATGGGCCTAAGTGGTCGAATGAGATTAATGTGACTAATAGGTCTATGGGCCAAATGGTCCAAATGAGCCTAATTGTCCTAAGTGGCCTAATGGGCCAAAGTGTCTTAATGGGGAAAAGTTCCCTAATCAACCTAATGGGTGTAATTGGCCTAATGGGCCTAAGTGAACTAATGGGCCTAATGGTCTTATTGGGCCTAAGTGGCCTAATGGGTCCAAGTGGCCTAATTGGCCTAATGGGCTTAATGGGTCAAGTGGGCCTAAGTGTCCTAATTGGCCTAATTGGCTTAAATGGCCTAATGGGATTAATGGGTTTAATGGGACCAGGGGCCAAATGGGCTTAATTGTCCAAATGGGCTGAATGGGCCTAATGGGCCTATTTCCCCTAAGTGTCCAAATGGGCAAATGGGCCTAAATGTCCTAATGGACCTAAGTTGCCTAATCGGTCTAATGGTTTTAATGGGACTAAGGGGGCATAATGGGACCGATGGGACTAATGGGCCTAAGTGGGCTAATGGGCCTAATGGGTCTAAGTGGCCTAATCGGCCTAATCGACCAAATGGGCCTAATGAGCCTAAGTGGAATAATGGACCTAATGGGTCTAAGTGGAAAAATCAGCCTAATTGACTAAATTGGACTAATGGGCCTTATGGACCTAAGTGGTCGATTGGTCCTAAGTGGCTGAATGGGTCGAATGGGCCAAATTGGCCTAGTGGGGCGAATGGGCCTTATGAGCATAAGTGGCCGAATTGGATTAAGTGGCATAATGGTCCTGATGAACCTAATGGGCGTAAGTGGCTTAATGGGATGAATGGGCCTAAGTGTATTAATGGTCCTAGTGGGCCTTAGTGGCCAAATGGGCCAAATTGGCCTAATGGGCCTAATGGAAAAAAGAGGCCCAATGGGTCTAATGGGGAAAGTGGGCCTAATTGTCCTAATGTACCTAATGGACCAAATTGGCCTAAGTGTCCATATGGGCCTAATGGGCCTAATGGGCCTTATGGGCCTAATGGGCCTAATGGGACCAAGTGGCATCATCAACCTAAGTGGCCTCATCGGCCAAATGGGATTAATGGACCTAGTGGGGCTAAGTGGCCAAATGGGCCTAATGGGCTAAAGTGGCCCAAAGAGCCTAATGGGCCTAAGTGACGTAATAGACCTAAGTGGGCCAATGGTCCCAATGGGCCTAATGGGACTAGTGGACTAAGTGGCCGAATGGGGCCTGTGGGACTAAGTGGCGGAATGAGACTAATTTGCCTTAGTGGCCCAGTGGGCCTAATGGGCCTAGGTGGACCGACGGGCCTAATGGGCCTTAATGGCCTCATGGGCCTAAAGATCTTAATGGGCCTAAATAGATTAAGTGGGATAATGGGACTAATGGGACTAATGGGCCTAATGGGATGAATGAGAATAATGGGCCTAGTGGGCCTAATGGGACTAAGTGGTCATGGGACTAATGGGACGAATGTGCCTTGTTGCCAAATGGGCCTAATGGGCCTAAGTTGCCTAATTGGTTGAATGGACCTAAGTAGACTAATGTGACTAATGGGAATATGTTTCCTAATGGGCCTAGTGGTCCCAATGAACCTAATGGGCCTAATTGGTAAAAGTGGTATAATGGGCTGAATGATCCAAATGGCCCCAGTGGGCCTAATGGGCCTAAGTGGCCTAATGGGCCTATGTGGATTAAGTGGACAAATGGGAAAAATGGGCCTAATGATTTGAATGGGATGATTGATCCAAATGGGCCTAAGTGGCCTAATGGGCCAAAGTTTCTGAATCACCTTAATGGGATTAACAGGCCAAATCTAACTAATCATCCGAATGGGCCTAAGTGGCCTAATTGGATGAATGTGCCTAATTAGACCAAGTGTCCTAATGGGCCTAATAGACCTAATGGGCTTAAGGGTCCTAATGGGACAAAGTTTCTAAATCGACCTAATGGGCTTAATTGGCCTAATGGGCCAAATGAGCCAAATGGGTTGAATGGGCCTAAGTGGCCTTATTAGCCTAATGGGATTAATGGGCCTAGTGTACCTAAATAGCCTAATGGGCCTTAGTGGCCTAATCGGCCTAATATGGCTAAGTGGCATAATGGGCCTAAGTTGAATAATGGGCATAATAGGCATAACGGGCCTAGGGGCCAAATGGGCCGAATGGGCCTAATTAACCTAAGTGGCCTAATGAGCCTAATGAGCCTAAGTGGCATAATGGTCCAAAGTTTCCTAATCATCATAATGGGATTAATGGGCCTAAGGGACCTAATGGGCCTAAGTGGCCTAATGGGCCTAAGTGGCATCATCGGCCTAATTGGATTAATGGGCCAAGTGGGCCTAAGTGGCCAAATGGGCCTAATGGGCTTTAGTGGCCTAATGGGACGAATGGGCCTAAGTGGTGTAATGGGCCTAAGTGGACTAATGGGCCTAATGCAATTAAGTGGCCTAAGGGGCATAATGGGATTAATGGGCCTAAGTGGTCTAATGGGCCCAATTGTCCTAGGTGTATGAATGGGCCGAAGTGGCCAAATGGGCCTAATGGACATAATGGGACTAAGTGGTCTAAGTGGGTTAATGGGCCTAATGGGCCTAAGTGGCCTAATGGGACACAATGGCCTAATGCGCCTAAGGGGACTAATGGGCCTAAGTGGCCTAATGGTCCTAATGGGCCTTAGTGCCCTAATATGCCTAATGGCCCTAAGTGTCCTAATGGGTCTAAGTGGCATAATGGGACTTTGTGGTTTAATGGGTCTAATTGGCCTAAGTTTCCTAAGTGTTCAAATGGTCCTGAGTGTCCTAATGGGCCTAATGGGCCTTAGTGGGCTAATGGGCCTAATCGGCCTATGTGGCCTTACTGGCCTAAAGGGATTAATGGGTTAAAGTGGCTAAATGAGCCAAATGGGCCTAAGTGGACTAATGGTCCTAATTGGCATAAGTGGCCTAATGGGTCCAATGGGCCTAAGTGGCCTAATGAGCCGAATGGGCCTAAGTTTCCTAATGGGACCAATGAGACTAAGTGGCCTAATGGTCCTGATGAGCCTGATGGGCCTGATGGGGCTAATGTGCCTAAAGGTCCTAAGTGGCCTAATGAGACAAATGAACCTAAGTGGACCAATCGGCATAATGACCGGAATGGACATAAGTTTCCTAATGGACCTAAGTTTCCTAATGGACCTAATGGGACTTAAGGGCCTAATGGGCCTAAGTGGCCTAATGACCCAAATGGGCCTGAGTGGCCTAATAGGTCTGATGGGATTAATGGTTTTAAGTGGCCTGATGGGACCGATGGGCTTGATGCGTCGAATGGGACTAAGTGGCCAATGAGACGAATTAAACTAAGTGTCCTAATGGGACTCATGGGCCTAATGGGCCTGACAGGCCTCAGTGGAATACTTGGCCTCATTAACCTAATTGTCCTGATATGCCAAATGGGCCTCAATGGCCCAATTTGGCTGATGGGCCCCTCAGTGACCTAATGGGCCTGATGGGCCTCACTAGTTGAAGTGGACCAATGGGCCTCATGGGCCTAGGTTTCCTAATGGGCTGAGTGAGCCTAATGGGCCTGATTTTCCAAATGGTCCCAATGGAACTCAATGGTCGAATGTTCCTAATGGGCCCAATAGGTCTGGTGGGCCCAATGGGAATAATGGGCATAAGTGAGCCAATGGGCTGAATTGGACAAATTTTCTAATGGGCCTAATTGACCTAATGTCCCTAAGTGGCCTAATGGGCATGATGGGCCTAATGGGGTGAATGAACATAAGTGGCCTAAGTGGCCTAGTGGGAATAATGGGCCTAAGTGTCCTAGTGGGACTAAGTGGCCTAATGGACCTGATGGGCCTAATGGGCTGAATGGGCCTTAGTGGAATAATGGGACTAATGGGTATAATAGTCCCAATGGGCATAATGGGTCGAATGTTCCTAAAAGGATGAATAGGCTTAACTGGATGAATGGGCCAAATTGGCCTAATGGGCCTAATGGACCCAAGTGGAAGAATGGGTCTAAGTGGACTAATGGTCCTAAGTGGACTCATGGGACTAATAGGCCTAAGTGGACTGATGTGCCTAATGGGCCTTATGGTCTTCATGGGACAAAGTGGCCTAATGGTACTAGTGGGCCTAATGTGCCTAAGTGGCCAAATGGGCCAAATGAGTTTAAGTGGCCTAATTGGCTGAATGAGCCTAATGAACCTAGTGGTCCTAAGTGGACAATGTCCCAATGGGACTAATGAGCCTAAGTGTCCTAATCATCCTAATCAAACAGTTGGGATTAAGTGGATTAATGGGCCAAATCAGCCTAAGTGGCATAATGGGCCAAATCGACCTTGGTGGCCGAATGGGCCTAATTTTCCTAGGTGGCTGAATGGGCCGAATAGGATGGATATTTCTAAGTGCCCAAATGGGCCTAATGGGCCTAAGTATCCTAACAGGTCGAATGGACCTAAGTGACCTAATGTGATAAATGGTCCCAAGGGGCCTAGTGGGCCTAATGGGCCTAATAGGATTAATGGGCCTAGGTACCAAATGGGCCTATTTGTCCTAATTGACCAAATGGGACTAAGTGACCTAATGATCCTAATGGGCCCAAGTGGCCTAATCTACCTAACTGGCTTAATGGTCCTAATGAGCCTAATGGGATTAGTGGGCCTAAGTTTCCTAATGGACCAAAGGGGCCTAAGTGGCCTAATGGGACTGTGTGGCCTAATGGGCTTAATGGGATTAATGGGCCTATGAAAAAAATGGGCCTAATGGGATGAATGGACCTCAGCAGCCTTATGGGCCTAAGTGGCCTAATGGGCCTAAGTGTCATAATGGGCGTAATGGGCGTAATGGGCGTAATGGGGGTAAGGGGCCTAATGGGCCTAATGGGACTAATGAGAATATGGGGCCTAATGGGCCTAAGTTGACTAATGGGCCTAGGTGACCTAGTGGGCTTAATGTGATTAATGGGGTTAGGGTCCAAATGGGCCTAATGGGCCTAATTGGCCTCAGTGGTCTAATGATTCTAATGGGCCTAATGGGTCGAAGTTTCCTAATGGGACAAAGTTTCCTAATCGGCTTAATGGGAATAATGGGCCCAATGGGTCGAATAGGCCAAATGGACCTTGGTGGCCAAATGGGACTAATGGGCCGAATAGTCTTAATTGGGGTAAGTGGACTAATGGTCCAAAGTGGCCTAATGAGTATAAGTTGCATAATCGGCCTAATGGTATTAATGATCCTAATGGTACTAATTGGAATAAGTGGCATAATTAGCCTAAGTGGCCTAATCGGCCTAATGGGCTTAGTGGTCCTAGTTGGACTAAGTGGCCTAATGGGCCTTAGTTTCCTAATCGGCCTAATGGGTATATGTGGCCTAATGGGCCTAAGTGGCCTAATGGTCTTAAGGGGCTTAACTGGCCTAGGGGCATAATGTGCTTAATGGGCCTAATGGAACAAATGGTCCTAGTCAGCCTAAGTGATCTAATGCGCCTAAAGGGCCTAAGTGGCCTAATGGGCATAATGGGCGTAATGGGCGTAATGGGCCTAAGGGGCCTAATGGGCCTAAGGTGACTAATGGACCTAAGTGGCCTAATGGGCCTAGGTGTCCAAATGGGATTAATGGAACTAGGGTCCAAATGGGCCTAATAGGCCTAATTTTTCTTAGTGGCCTAATGGGTCTAATGGGCCTAATGGGTCGAAGTGGCATAATGGGCCAAAGTTGCCTAATCGGCTGAATGGGCATAATGGGCCCAATGGGACGAATGGGAAAAATGGGCCTAGGTGGCATAATGGGCCTAATGGGCCTAATTTCCTAAGTTTACTAATGGTTCAAAGTGGCCTAATGGGCCAAAGTTGCCTAATCGTCCAAATGGGATTAATGGGAGTAATTGGCCTAATTGGCCTAAGTGGCCTAATGGGCCTTAATCTCCTAATCTACCTAATGGGGATAAGTGTCCTAATGGGCCTAAGTGGCATAATGGGATTACTCGGCTTAATAGGTTTAGGGGACTAATGGGCCTAATGGGATGAATAGGACGAATGATCCTAATTACCCTAAGTGGCCTAATGCGCCTAATGGGACTAAGTGGCCTAATGTGCCTAAGTTTTATAATCATCCAAATGGGATTAACGGGAATAAGGGTCCTAGTGCATCAAATGGGCCTAATGGGCCTAGGTGGTCTAATCGATCTAATGGGATTAATGGGCCTAGTGGGCCTAAGTTTCCTAATGGCCCTAATGGGACTAAATGGATTAATCAACCTAATGGGCCTAATTTTTCTAATAGGTCTAAGTGGACCAATGGGCCTAATGGGTCTAAGTGGCCTAAGTGGCATAATGGAACTAATTGGCCTAAGTGGTCGAATGGGTCGAATGGGCGTAAGTGTCCCAATGTGCATGATGGGCCTAATGGGTGTAAGTGGATTAATGGGTCGAATGGGCCTAAGTGGCTTGATGGGCCTAATGGGACTAAGTGGCCTCATTGGCCTTAGTGGCCTAATGAGACTTAGTGGCCTTAGAGACCAAATAGGTCTAATGAGCCTAATGGGCCGAGTGGGCCCAAGTGGATGGATGAGCTGAATGGGAGAAGTGGCCCAATGGGACAAATGGGTTCAATGGTCCTAAGTGGCCAAATGGGTGTAATGGGACGAAGTGGGCATAATGGGTCGAGGTGGACTAATGGGCCAAATGGGCCTAAGTGGCTTAATGGGTCGAATGGGATGAATGGAATGAATGGGAAAAAGTGGCCTAATTGTCCTAAAGGGCCTAATGGGCCAAAGTTGCCTAATGGACCTAAGTGGCCGAAAGGGCCTAAGCGGCCTAATGGGGCGAATTGGCCGAAGTGGTAAAATGGGCCTAGGTGGACTACTAGGGCTAATGCGCCTAAGTGGTTGAATGGTCTTAAGTGGACTAATGGGTGTAAGTGACCTAATGTGCCTAATTGTACTAATGGGATGAAGTGGCCTAATGGGATTAAAAGGCCCAAGTGGCTGAATGAACCATATAGGCCTAAGTGGCCCAACTGGGCCAATGGGCCGAATGAGCCTAAGTGGCCTCATGGGCCTAATGGTCCTAATGGGACTAAGTGGCCTCATGGGCTTAATGGACCTAAGTGGCCTCATGGTCCTAATGGCCCTAAGTGGCCTAAGTGGCCTAATCGGCCTAATACACCGAATGGGCCTAATGGGACCAAGTTTCCGAATGGGCCTATTAGGCCTTAGTGGGCCTAATTTACCAAAGTGGCCTAATTTTCATAATGGGACGAATGAGATGAATGGGAAAAATTGGCTTAAGTGGCCTAATGGGCCTAATTGGGCTAATGGGCCTAAGTTCCTAATGTGCCTAAGTGGACGAATGAGCCTAAGTGGCCTAAATGGGCCTAATGGCCCGAATGTCCTAATGGACGAATGGACATAATGTACCAAATGGTCCAAATGGGCCAAATGGGCTAAAGAGGCCTAATGGGCATAAGTGGTCTAATGGGCCAAATGGGTCTAATGGTTCGAATGGGCCGAATGGGCCAAAGTGGCCTAATGGGCCTAACGGGTCTTTGAGGGTCTAATGGGTCTAATGAGACTAATGGGACTAAGTAGCTGAATAGGCATAATGGGCCTACATGGACTAATGGGCCTAATGAGCCTAATTGCACCAATGGGCCTAATGAGCCTAAGTGGACCAATGTGCCTAATGGGCCCAATTGGGCCTACTTGTCATAATGGGATTACTAGAACTAATGGTTCTAATGAGCCTGCTGGGCCTACTCGGCCTAATGGACCTACTGGGCCTAATGGGACTAATGAGACTAATGGACCTAAGTGGTGTAATGGGCATAAGTTGCCTAATGGGTCTAATGGGCCTAAGTGGCCTAATGGGTCTAATGGGCCTAAGTGGCCTAATGGGACAAAGTGGATGAATGGGCCTAATGAGATTAATGGGCATAATTGGCCAAGTGGCCAAATGGGCCAAATGGACCTAATAGGCCTAAGTGGCCTAATGGGTCTAATGGGCCTCATTGGCCTAAGGATCCTTAATGAACCTAATGGGACTAAGTGTCCTAATGTGTAAAGGTGGATGAATGGGCCTAATGGGAATAATGGGCATAATTGCCCTAATTGGCCATAATGGCCAAATGGGCCTAACGGACCTAATGGGCCTAAGTGGCTTAATGGGTCTAATGGTGAAAATGGGCCAAAATGGAAAAATTAGCATAATGGGCCTAATGGGAATAATGTACCTTATGGGCCAAAGTGGGAAAATTGGCCTAATGGGCCTAAGTGGCCTAATAGGACTATAGGACCTAAGTGGTTTAATGGGAAAAATGGGCCTAACTGGCCTAATGGTACTAAGTGAATGAATGGTCCTAATGGGTAGGATAGGAATAATGGGCCTAATGGGATGAAGTGGTCAAATGGGACAAATGGGCCTAAGTGGCCTAATGGGCCAAAGTGGCTTATGGGAATAAGTGGCCTAATGGATCTAATTGTCCAAATGGGCCTATGTTTCCTAATGGTCCTAAGTTTAATAGGTTTCCTAATGGTCCTAATGGGCCTAAGTGGCCTAATGGGCCTAATGGGCCTATGTGGTCGAATGAGCCTAATGGGCCTCCATGGCTTAATGAGCCTAATGGGTTGAAGTAGCCTAATGGGCCTAAGTGGCCTAATGAACCTAATGGGTTAATGGGAATAATGGTACTTATGGCATTAATGGTCCTAATGGGCCTCAATGGCCTAATGGGACTAATGGGCCTTAGTGGCCTAATGGGCCTTAGTGGGATAATTGGCCTAAGTGGCCTAATGGGCTGAAAGGACCTCACTAGCCTAATTGGCCTAATGGTCATAAGTGTCCTAATGGGCCTAATGGGATGAATGGGCCTAATGGGCCTTAGTGGACTAATGGTCTTAATGGGCCTCAATGGACTAGGTGTCTTGATGGACCAAATGGGCCAAATTGTCCTAAGTGGCCTCATGGGACTAATGGGAATTAGTGGCCTCATGGGATTAATGGGAAAAATGGTCTTAAGTGGACTAATGGGCCTAAGTGGAATAATGGGCCTAAGTGGCCTAATGGGCCTTAGTGGCCTATTGTGCCTAATGTTCTAATGGGCTTGATGGGCCGAATAGGCCTAAGTGGCCTAAGGGGCTTAAGTGGCCTAAGGGGCCTAAGTGGCTGAATGGGACTAATGGGCCAGATTGGCCTAATGGGCCTGATGGGCCTAATGGGCCTCATGGGCCTAGGTGGCATAATTTTCTAAAGTGGCCTAAGGGGCCTAAGTAGACTAATGGGCCTAATGGGCTTAAGTGTACTAATGGGCCTAAGTGGGCTAAGTGTCCTAAGTGGCCTATGTGGCCTAATGGGCCTAATGGGTCTAATGGGCCTTGGTGGTCTAATGGGCCTAATGTGTGGAATGGTCCTAAGTGACATGATGGTCTTAATGGTCCTAATGGGACTAGGTGGCCTAATTGGCCTAAGCGTCCTAATGGGCGTAAGGGGCCTAAGGGGCCTAATGGGCCTAATGGGCCTAAGTGGCCTAAGGGTCCTAAGGGTCCTAAGAGGCCTAATGATTCTAATGGGCCTAATGGGAATAATGGGACTAATAATCATAGGTGGACTAATGGGCCTTAGTGGCCTAACGTGCCTAATGCCCCGAATGGGCCTAAGTGGCATAATGGGCATAAGGGGCCTAAGTGGCCCAATGGGCCTAAGTGGCCTAATCGGCCAAAGTGGCCTAATAGGCCAAAGTGGACAAATGGGTTTTGTGGGCCTAATGTTCATAATGGGCCTAATTGGGCGAATTGGCCTAATAGGCCTAATGGGCCATATGGGCCTAAGTGGCCTAGTGGGCCTAATCCAATGGGCTTAATATGTCAAATTTGACTAATGTGCCTAAGTGGCATAATAGGCCGAATGGGGCTAAGTGGGCCTAAGTGGCCTAATAGGCCTAATGGGCCAAGGTGGCCTAATCGAGCTAATTGATCGAATGAGACCAATGGGCCTAAGTATCCTAAGTGGATTAACGGTCCTAATGGGTTTAATGGGACTAATGGGTCTAATGGGCCTCATGGGCCTCATGGGCCTAAGTGTCCATATGGGCCCAATGTTCGTAATGGGACTAAGTGTCCTAATGGGCTTGATGGACCTCATGGGCCTAATGGGCCTCATGTGCCTCTTGTGCGTAATGTGCCTCATGGGCCTAATGGGTCTGATGGTCCTAATGGTCGTAAGTGGTCGAATGGGCCTAAGTGCCCTAATGGACCTAGTGGGCCTAATGGACCTAATGGACCTAATGGGGCTAATGGACCTAATTGGACTAATTGGCCTAAGTGTCCTAATTGGGCTAATTGACTGAATGGTCCTAATGGGCCTATGTGGCCTAATTGTATTAACGGGCCTATTGGGCCTAATGGTACTAATGGGTTGAATGGGCCTAAGTTGTCTAAGTGGATTAACAGGGCTAATGGGATTATTGGGACTAATGGGTTCAATGGTCCTAATTAGCCTAATGGGCCTATGTGGCCTAATGCGTCTAATGGGTATAAGTGAAAAAATGTTCCTAATGGGGCTAAAGGGAATAATGAGTTTAATGGGCCAAAGTGTTATAATGGACCTAATGGGCCTAATGGGACAAAATGGGCCTAATGGGACTAAGTGGCCTAATTGGCCTAATGGACCTAATGCATAATTGGACTTAGTGGCCTAAGTGGCATAATGGGCCTATGTGGCATAAGTGGTCTAATGGGCCTAATCGGCCGAATGGGCCTAATGGCCCTGTGTGGCCTAATGGGCCTAATGGGCTTAAGTGGCCTAATGGGCCTAATGGGAATATGTGGCCTAATCATCATAATCAAACAAATAGGCCTAATGGACATAATAGACCTAACTGGCCTAATGGGCCTGATGTGTCTAAGTGGCCTAATATGCCTAATCGACCGAATGGGCTAAATGGGCCGAAGTGGCCTAATCGGGCTAATCGACCAAATGGGCCTAAGTGACTGAATCAGTCTAATCAATCGAATGGGCCTAAGGGTATAATGTATCTAAGTGGATTAATGGGCCTAATGGGTCTAAGAGGCCTAATGGGCCCAATTGCCCTAATGTGTCTAAGTGCCCTAATCAGCATAATCGACCAAATGGCCCTAATGGGCCAAAGTGGCATGATGTCCCTAATGGGACTAATGGGTCTAAGTGGCCTAATTGGCCTAATCTATTGAATGGGCATAATGGGCCTTATGGTCCTAAGTGGTTGATTGAGACTGATGGGCCTAATTGGCCAAATTGGCCTAATGAGGATAATGGACCAATGGGCTTAAGTGGAAAATGGGCTTAAGTGGCCTAATGGGCCTAATGGGCATAATGGGCATAAGTGGCCTAATGGGCCAAATGGGATGAAGTTCCCTAATGGGCGTAAGTGTCCTGATGGGCCTAGTGGGCCTAAGTGGATGGATGGGCCTCATGTGCCTAATTGGCCAAATGGGTTTAATGGGCATAAGTGGCCTAATGGGCCTAAGTGGCCTAATGAGACCAGTGGGCATAAGTAGCCTAATGGGCCTAAGTGGACCAATGGGCCTAGTGGGCCTAAGTGGATGAATGGTCCTAATGCGCATAATGCGCCTAATTCACCAAATGGGACTAATGGGCCTAATGAGCATAAGTGGCCTAATGGTCCAAAGTGGAATAATGGGCCGAGTGGGCCTAAGTGGTCGAATGGTCCTAATGGGCCTAATGCGCCTAATGGACCGAATGGACCTAATGTGTCAAATGGGCCTAATGGGCCCAATGGACCTAAGTGGATATATGGGACTAATGGTCCTAATGGGACCAATGGGCATAATGGGCCTAATGGCCTAAGTGGCCTAATAAGTCTAAGTTCCCAAATGGGCCTAACAGGCTGAATGGGCCTAAGGGGACCAGTGGGCCTGAGTGGCCTTATGGGCCTAATGGTCGGAATGGGCCGAATGGGACTAATGGTCCTAATGGGCCTAATGGGCCTAATGGACCTAAGTGGCCTAATGGGCCAATGGGCCTAAGATGCCTAATGGTCCTAATGGGGATAAGGGGCCTTAGGGGCCTAATCAGACTAATTGAATGAATGGGCCTAAGTGACATAATGGGCCAAATGGGATTAAGTGGATGAATGGGCATAATGGGCTTGATGGGCTGAAGTGGCCTCATGTGCCTCATGGGCCTAAGTGGCCTAATGGTCTTCATGTGCCTAAGTGGTTGAAGGGGCCTAATGAGCCTAATGGGCCTCATGGGCCTAAGTGGTCGAATTGGTCTCACAGTCCCTAGTGGACACTTGGGCCTAATGGGCCTAATGGGTCTAAGTGGATTAATGGACCTAATGGGACTAATGGTCTTAGTGGGATTAATAGGCCATGACACCAAATGGGACTAACTAGCCTAAGGGGACTAATGGGCCTAAGTGGCCGACTGAGTTTAATGGTCTTAACGGGTTTATGGGCCAAATGGGCCGAATGAGCCAAATTTTCCTAAGTGGCCTAATAGGCCTAAGTGTCCTAATGGGCCAAATTTTCCTAATCGGCCTAATGGGCCTAATGGGCCTAATGGGCCTAAGTGGTCTAATGGGCCTAATGGTCTTATTGGGACTAAGTGGACTAGTGGGTCTAAGTGGCTGAATTGGCCTAATGGGATTAATGGGTCCAATGGGCCTAAGTGTCCTAATGGGCCTTGGTGGCCTAATGGGCTTAATGGACTTAACGGGCCCAGGGGCCAAATGGAACCAATGAGCCTAATGGGCCTAATTAGCCTAAGTGGAAAAATGGGTCTAATGGGCCTAAGTGGCCTAATGGACCTAAGTTGCCTAATATGGATAATGGTATTAATGGGCCTAAGGGGGCTAATGGGAGCAATGGGTCTAATGGGCCTAAGTGGGCTTATGGGACTAATGGGCCTAATGGGTCTAAGTGGCTAAGTGACATAATTGGCTGGATCGACTGAATGGGGCTAATGGGCCTAAATGGCCTAATGGGCCTAATGGGTTTAAGTGGATGAATTAGACTAATCAATTAAATGGGCCTAATGGGCCTTATGGGCCTAAGTATCCAATTGGGCCTAAGTTGCTGAATGAGCCTAATGGGCCAAATTAGCATAGTGGGGCTAATGGGCCTAATGGCCCTAAGTGACCGAATGGGCCTGAGTGGCATAATGGTCCTAATCGGCCTAATGGGTGTAAGTGGCTTGATGGGCCTAATGGGCCTAAGTGTCTTAATGGGCTTGGTGCACCTCAATGGTCGAATGGGCAAAATGGACCTAATGTGCCTAATTGGCCTAATGGGCCTAATGGGAGAAAGTGGACTAATGGGTCTAATGGGCCTAGTAGGCCTAAGTGGACAAATGGGCCTAATGGGCCTAATGTGCCTAATGGGCCTAAGTGGCTATATGGGCATAAGGGGATGAATGGGCCTAATGGGCCTTATGGGCCTAATGGGCCTAAGTGGCCTCATCGGCCTAATGGGATTAATGGTCTTAGTGGGCTGAAGTGGCTGAATGGGCCCAATGGGCCGAAGTGGCCCAATGGGCCTAATGGGCCTAAGTGACGTAATCGGCCTATGTGGACCAATGGACTTAATGTGCCTAGTGGCCTAAGTGGTTGAATGGGCCTAATGGGACTAAGTGGTGGAATGGGCTTAATGGGCCTAAGTGGCCCAATGAGCCTAATGCGCCTAAGTGGACTGACGAGCCTAATGTGCCTCAGTGGCCTCATGGGCCTAAAGGGCCTAATGGGACTAAATGGACTAAGTGAACTAATGGGACTAATGGGCCTAATGGGTCTAATGGGATGAATGGTCATAATGGGCTTAGTGGGTCCAATGGCCCTTAGTGGCCCAATGGGCATAATGGGATGAATGGTCCTAGTGTTCAAATGGGCCAAATGGGCCAAATGGGCCTAAGTTGCCTAATTGCTTGAATGGACCTAAGTGGCCTAATTGAACTAATGGTATTAAGTTCCCTAATGGGCCTAAGTTTCCTAATGGTCATAATGGGCTAATGGGTCAAAGTTTCCCAATGGGTCGAAGTGGCCTAATGGGCCTAAGTGGCCTAATGGGCCTAGTGGGCCTAATGAGCCTCTGTGGCTGAATGGGCCAAATGGGTCGAAATGGCCTAATGGGTTGAATGGGCCTAATGGGCCTAAGTGGCCGAATGGGCCTAATGGGACCAATTGGACTAATGGGCCAATGTGAATTAAGTGGCCTAATGATCCAAATGGGCCAAATGGGACTAAGTGGCCAAATGGGCCTAAGTGGCCTAATGGGCCAAAGTTCTCGAATCAACCTAATGGGATTAATATGACAAATTGGATGAATCGACTGAATGGGCCTAAGTGGACTAATGGACCTAATTGGACTAAGTGACCTAATAGGCCTAATGGACCTAATGGGCCAAAGGGTCCTAATGGACCAAAGTCGCCTAATCGACCTAATGGGCTTAACTGGCCTAATGGGTCAAATGGGCATAAGTAGACTAATGGGCCTAAGTGGCCTTATCGGCCTAATGGGCTTAATGAGCCTAGTGTATTTAAGTGGCCTAATGGGCCTTAGTGGCCTAATCGGCCTAATGTGCCTAAGTGGCCAAATGGGCCTATGTGGCCTAATAGGATTAATGGGCATAATGGGCCTAAAGGCCAAATGGGATGAATGGACCTAATGGGCCTAATTAACCTAAGTGATCTAATGGTCCTAATGGGACTAATGAGCCTAAGTGGCCTAATGGGCCTTAGTTTCTTAATCGGCCTAATGGGTTAATGGGCCCAAGGGGCATAATGGGCCTAATGGGCCTAAGTATCCTAATAGGCCCAAGTGGACACATTGGCCTAATGGGGTTAATGAGCCAAGTGGGCCTATGTGGCCTAATGGGCCTTAGTGGACCGATGGTCCTAAGTGGCCCGATGGGCCTAAGTGGCCTGATGGGCCTAAGTGTCCTAATTGGCCTAATGCTCCTAAGTGGCCTAAGGGGGATAATGGGATTAATGGTCCTAAGTGGCCTAATAGGCCTAATGGGCCTAGGTGGCAGAATGGGGCGAAGTGGATGAATGGGCCTAATGGACATAATGGGCCTAAGTGGCTGAAGTGGATTAATGGGCCTAGTGGGCCAAAGTGGCCTAATGGGCCAAAGTGGCCTACATGGCCTAATGAGCCTAATTGAACTAATGGGCATAATGTGCCTAAGTGGCCTGATAGGCATAATGGGCCTAAGTGGCCTAATGGGTCTAAGTGGCCTAATGGACCTCAGTGGCCTAATGGGTCTAATGGGCCTATGTGGCCTAAGTGGCCTAATGGACTGAGTGGCCTAATGTTCCTAATGGACCTTAGTGGCCTAATGGGATTAATGGGTCTAAGTGGCCAAATAAGAAAAATGGGCATAAGTGGCCTAATTGGCCTCAGTGGTCTAATGGGCCTAATTAGTGTAAGTGGCCTAATGGGCCTAATGGGCTTAGGTGGCCCAATGAGCCGAATGGGCCTAAGTTTCCTAATGGGCATAAGTGGCCTAAGTGTCCTAATGAGTCTGATGGGCATAATGGACCTAAGTGGCCTAATGGGAAAAATGGACCTAAGAGGCCCAATCGGCCTAATGAGCCGAATGGACCTAAGTGGCCTAATGGATCTAATGGTGTTGAAGGGCCTAATGGGCCTAAGTGGCCTAATGACCTAAATGGCCCTAAGTGGCCTAATGAGTCGGATGAGATTAATGGGCCTAAGTGTGCTGATGGGCCTGATGGTTGTGATGGGTCGAATGGGCCTAAGTGGCCTAATGAGCCGAATTTTCCTAAGTGACCTGATGGGCCTAATGGGCCTAATGGGACTGATGGGATTGATGGGCCTCATGGTCCTTAGTGGCATAATTGGACTCATGGGTCGAATTGACATGATATACCCAATGGGTGGAATGGGCCTAAGGGGCCTAAGGAACCTAATGGGCCTAATGGGTCTCACTGGTCTAAGTGGCCTAATGGGCCTCATGGGCCTAGGTTTCCTAATGAGCTGAGTGAGCCTAATGGGACTAAAGGTCCTAATGTGCCTGATTTGCCAAATGGTCCCAATGGACCTCAATGGTCGAATGTGCCTAATGGGATTAATGGGTCTCGTAGGCCCAATAGGCATAATGGGCACAAGTGGGCCAATGAGCCAAATGGCCCAAATGGACCTAATGGGCCTAAGTGGCCTAATGGTCCTAATGGGTCTAATGGGGAAAATGAACGTAAGTGGCCTAAGTGGCCTAATGGGAATAATGGGCCTAAGTGGCATAATGGACCTGATGGGCCTAATGGGATGAATGGGCCTCAGTGGCCAAATGGGACTAATGGTTCCAATAGGCCCAATGGGCATAATGGGCCGAATGAGCCGAATGGGCCGAAGTGGATGATTGGGCCCAATTGGTCTAATGGGTTTAATGGAACTAAGTGGAATAATGGTCCTAGTGGTCCTAAGTGACCTAATGGTCCTAAGTGGCCTCATGGGCCTTATGGGCCTCAAGGGACGAAGTGGCCTAATGGTCCTAGTGGGCCTAATGAGCCTAAGTGGCCAAATTGGCCAAATGGGTTTAAGTGGCATAATTAGCCGAATGGGCCTAATGTTCCTAGTGGGCCTAAGTGGCCAATGGGCCTAATGGGAATAATGAGCCTAAGTTGACTAATCGGCCTAATTGAATAATTGTGCCTATGTGGCCTAATGGGCCAAATTGACCTAGGTGGCCAAATGGGTTTAATTTTCCTAGGTGGCCGAATGGGCCTAATAGATCGGATATGTCTAAGGGGAACAATGGGCCGCATGGGCCTAAGTGGACTAATGAGTCGAAAGGGCCTAAGTGGCCTAATGGGACAATTGGGCCCGAGGGGCCTAATGGGCCAAATGGGATTAACAAGCCTAAGTTGCAAATGGGCATATTTGGCCTAATGTGCCTAATGGTCCAAATAGGACTAACTGACCTAATGGGACTAATGGGCCTAAGTGTCCTAATCGACCTAATGGTATTAATGGTCCTAATGGTCCTAATGTGCTTAATGGGCCTAAGTGGACTAATGGACCTAAGTGTCCTGAGGGGATTAAGTGGCCTAATGGGCCTGGGTGGCCTAATGGGATTAATGGGTTTAATGTGCCTAGGAAAAAAATGGGCCTAATGGGATGAATGGGCCTCAACAGTCTAATGGACATAATCGGCCTCATGGTCCTAAGTGGCCTAATGGGTGTAGTGGGTGTAATGGGATTAATGGGTGTAAGGGAGCTAATGGGCCTAAGGGGCTAATGGGCATAAGTGGCCTAATGGGTCCAGGTGGCCTAATGGGCTTAATGGGATTAACGGGCCTAGAGTCTAAATGGGCTTAATTGGCCTCAGTGGCCTAATGGGTCTAATGAGCCTAATGGGTCTAATTGGACTAATGGGACAAAGTTTTCTAATCGGATGAATGGGCATAATGGGCCCAATGGGCCAAATGGGTATAGGTGGCCTAATGGGTCTAATGGATCCAGTGGGCCTAATGGGCCTAATTGGCCAAAGTGGACTAATGGTCCAAAGTGGATTAATGGGACAAAGTTTCCTAATCAACCTAATAGGATTAATGGGACTAATGGTTCTAATGGGCCTAATTGGCCCAAGTGCCCTAATGGGCCAAAGTGGCCTAATCTGCTTAATGGTCTTAGGGGGCCTAGTGGTCCTAAGTGGACTAATGTGCCTTAGTCTCCTAATCAAACTAATGGGGATAAGTGTCCTAATGGGCCTAAGTGTCCTAATGGGATCAAGGGGCTTAACGAGCCTAGGGGCCTAATGGGCTTAATGGGCTTAATGGGACGAATGGGCCTAATCAGCCTAAGTGGCCTAATGAGCCTACTGGGCCTAAGTGGCCTAATGGTCCTAAGCATCCTAATGGGACCAAGTGTCCTAATGGGTTTAATGGGAATAATGGGTGTAACAGGAATTATGGGCCTAAGGGGCCTAATGGGCCTAAGTGTCCTAATGGGCCTAGGTGGCCTAATGGGATTAATGGGATTAACGGGATTAACGGGCTTAGGGACCAAATGGTCCTAATTATCCTCCATGGAATAATTGGTTTAATGGGACTAATGGGTTGAAGTGGCCTAATAGGCCGAAGTTGCCTAATCGACCTAATGGATGTAATGGGCCTAATGGACCGAATGGGCCTGTGTGGCCTAATAGGCCTAATTGACCTAAGTGGACTAATGTTCCAAAGTGGCCTGATGGGCCAAAGTTTCCTAATAGGACAGATGAGATTAATGGTCCAAATGGGCCTAATTGGCCTAAGAGGCCTAATGGGACCATGTGGCCTAATCAGCCTAATGGGATTAATGGGCCTAGTGGGCCTAAGTGGCATAATGGGCCTTAGTCTCCTAATCGGTCAAATGGGCCTAAGTGGCCTAAGGACCTAAGCGGCCTAATGAGATTATTGGGATTAACGGTCCTATGAGACCAATTGACCTAATGGGATTAATGGTACGAATGTGCCTAATTAGCCTAAGTGGCCTAATGTGCCTAATGGGCCTAAGTGGACTAATGGGCCTAAGTGGACTAATCGGCCTAATGAGATTAATGGGCCTAAGGGGCTTAATGGGATTAATGGGCCTAGTGCACTTAATGGGCCTAAGTGGCCGAATCGGGCTAATGGGCTTAATGGGCATAGTGGGCCAAAGTGGTCTAATGGGCCTAATGGGCCTACGTGGCTTAATCAACCTAATGAGACTAGGTTTCCTAATAGGCCTAAGTTTCATAATGGGCCTAAGTGGGCTAAGTGGCATAATGGGACTAATTGGCCTAAGTGGTCAAATGGGATGAATGTGCGTAAGTGGCCCAATGGGCCTGATGGGCCTATTGGGAATAGGTGGCCTAATGGGATGAATGGTTCTAAGTGTCCTGATTGGCCTAAGTGGCCTCATGGGCCTTAGTGGCCTAGTGGGACTTAGGGGCCTCACTGGACTAATTGGCCTATTGGGCCGAATGAGCCTAATGGTCCAAAGTGGACGGATGAGCTGAATGGGCCTAAGTGGCCCAATGGGCCTAATGGTTTCAATGGGCCTAAGTGTTCTAATGGGTGTAATGGGACGGAGTGACATGATGGGCGTAATGGGCCTAGGTGTCCTAATGGGCCCAATGGGCCTAAGTGGCTTAATGGTTCAAATGGGTCGAATGGGCCTAAGTGGCCTAATCGGCTTAAGGGGCCTAATGGGAAAAAGTGGCCTAAGGGACCTAAGTGGCCGAATCAGCCTAAGTGGCATAATGGGGAAAATTTGCCTAAGTGTCTAAATGGGCCTAAGTGGACTAATGGGGATAATGGGCCCAAGTGGACAAATGGTCTTAAGTGGACCAATGGGCCTAATGGGTGTAAGTGGCCTAATGTACTCAATTGTACTAATGGGAAGAAGTGGCCTAATGGACTTAATGGCCCCAAGTGGCTGAATGAGCCAAATGGGCCAAAGTGGCCCAACTGGCCCAATGGGCTGAATAGGCCTAAGTGGCCTAATGGGCCGAAGTGGCCTGATAGGCATAATGAGCCTAAGTGGCCTCATGGGCCTAATGGTACTAAGTGGACTAAGTGGCCTAATCAGCCTAATCGACTGAATGGGACCAATTGGCCTAAGTGGCCCAATGGGCCCAAGTTTCCAAATGGGCTATTGGGCCTTAGTGGCCCAGTGGGCCTAATTTACCAAAGTGTCTTAATGTTCTTAATGGGATGAATGAGATGAATGGACTAAATGGGATTAAGTAGCCTAATGGGCCTAATTGAGCTAATGGGCCTAAGTTGCCTAATGGGCCTAAGTGGACAAATGAGATTAAGTGTCCTGAATGGAATAATGGTTGAATGGGAATAATGTGATAAATGGGCCTAATGGGCTAAAGTGGCCTAATGGGCCTAAGTGGCCTAATGGTCCTAGTGGTCCTAATGGCCCAAATGGGACTAATAGGCCGAATGGGCCTAATGGACCGAATGGTTTGAGTGGGCCTAATGGGCCCAAGTGGCCTAATGGGCCTAATGGACCTAACAGGTCGAAGAGTCCTAATGGGACTAATGGGACGAACATGCCTAAGTGGTCGAATGATCATAATGGGCCTAAGTGGCCTAATGGGCCTAATGGGTCGAATGGTCCTAAGTGGACCAATGGGCCTAATGGGCCCATGTGGACCTACTGGTCCTAATGGGATTATTAGGCCTAATGGTCTTAATGGGCATACTGATCTTACTAGCCCTACTGGGGCTACTAGGCCTAATGGGCCTATTGGGACTAATGGGCCTAAGTGGCATAATGGGCCTAAGTGGCCTAATGGGCCTAAGTGACCTAATGGGAATAAGTAGCCTAATGGGTCTAATGGGCCTAAGTGTCCTAATGGGACAAAGTGGAAAAATAATCCTAATGGAATTAATGGGAATAATGGGCCAAATTGACCAAATGGACCTAAGTGGCCTATTGGTCCTAATGGGCCTAATTGGCCTCATGGGCATAATGGGCCTCACTAGGATAATGTCAAAAACCAAATCTCATCGCCATCAAAACCATCACCATACCCAGCCCGTGACAATGCCTGAAGGGCATTCCCAATCCCCACGAGCTGAAAGAAGTGCCCTATTATCATAAACTGAAAATTGGGAACAATTTACCGGAGGTTATAAACTTAAAACAACAAATAAATCCAATACAACGAATCTGGATTTTTCAAAAAAAAATCATCTTTTACAAAATTTTAGAATTGAATTACACAATTTAAAACAATTTTCAAAGACCATTAAAAAGGTACAAAACCAAAAATGATGTCCCAAAAACCTCCTCATGGTAAGAGGCAGTACCCTCAAGCCATCTCCACAACACTTCATCATGAAGGACCGCTAAAAACACAAACCATTGGCACAAAAGTTGTTCCCAAAACGGAGACAAGAAAATAATCAAGTCTACTTACACCCAAAGGATTAATTAGGGTGTGAGAAAAATCCCAGTAGGATACCACCACTAAGAGATTCCATGTGATATACATTCAAAGACAAAAATCTTGAAAGTTTTGGAAAATAAGAAATGCTAGTTACAATTTCCAAAGGATGAAACTTTAAATAAAAATAGTTTTCAAGTGGGCTATTTTAAGGAATAAAAAATTTAAAATAAAATACCAAAGCTACTGAATTTTTCCATCTAATCATACTGTATGACAATGGTAAGCATAAATCATCCAATGAGCACAAGCGATGGGAAAATAATCCCTAGGAACTAGCTCATTGTGGGTCCCACGTACCTCGTATCTCGGTGAAAGTAACCATCAAAAATATATGTTCTCATGCACGATCCACTAGTAGGGAACTTACCTATAACCTATTGGTCCCCCATCATCATCATCATCATCATCATCATAGTCTATTTAGGGTTGTAATTGTCAAACTTGCTACGTGAAACTGAGGCCAAACCCCACAGGATCACTAGCATACTAGTACACGTCCACCCATCTAGATACCCAGGTTTCCCTCTTGTTCTCAAACAAGTTCAACAAGCCCTGAAATATAATTTTCACATGAAAATACCACTTCCACATCACACATTCATGAAATGTCCCACATGTACATCACACAAGTCACGTCATCCCCCTTCTTATTCAAATTGATTTTGAAATCAAACTCACACCAAAATAGCCCACAACACTTTTCACATATCTTTAACAATTCAATAAATCCTTTAACCAATTTTAAAAAACCATTCGAAGATATTACAATTCACATAACATCCCACACACAAAACATATAATACTTCTTTCATATAAAAATTCATTTTGCACATCACACTCACACAAAACATCCCACAACCATGTTTCGCACCTCTCTTGCCATTTGATAAAACTTTTAAGCACTTTAAAAAACATTATAAAAATTATTTACATCTTAAATCACCAATTTACCTTTAAAAAACCCATATTAGGTGAACACACTCACCAAACAGTACATATACACCCTTTCCCACTTTGTTTAACCAAATAAAACATTTACAATTTTCATAAAACAAACCCAAGGGGTGTAACTATGTCTTGTAGACAACACCCATTTCAAAACCCTCTTTCAAGGCCAAAATCACATCAAGACCCTATCAAATCAGAAATGGGTATCCCTTGCAACATTTATTAAACCATTATCAAGTTATATAAAATTACTCCAAAAAATACAACAAAAGATACCCATGAAAAGCACACATTTTCATAAAACACTTTCAAGGAGAAGAACAAGGTTTTACACATAAAACCCATTAAAAAATCCCCTTTTAAGGCTCACATGACACCAAAGCATTACCAAACCCAAATTGGAATCCCCTTTCAACACTAATAAACCACTTTCATATGTTATAAAATACACCCAAATATTACCCCAAGAGTCACACACGAAAAGCACCCAATTTCAAGCTAAGATGAAACTATAAAATTAAACGCTTAACCAAATCCATCAAAAATAGTTTTCGCACCACACACAACATATGAGGAACATGAAAAATAATTAAATCAATAATTATAACTCATCAAGTAATTTCTACATATGTAATAACCTACCTTTTGTGTCAAAACCCTCAAAACTTGGTGCGAAACATCAACTACACCACCGCCACACCATAAGGGGGTGAAAAGTAACCATAAACCACAATATTTTACCAAAAATACCACTGGTTAAACCCCAGGTACTAAACCTAGATATTGGAAACAATAAAAATTTAATAAATAGTGAAGGAAACCCTATGGAAATGGAAGAAATCAAAGGGAGGAAGACTTACTTTCATGGCTTTGAGGTTTTCCTCATCAATTCTCCCTTAAAAGTTGAGGTCCAAGGGATGGTGAGCGACCTTGGAGGATTTCAATAAGGGTAGGGAACTAAATGGGGAAGAAGGGGGTGGATTTGGGCTTATTACATAAGTAAAAAGTTGTAAATTCAAAATGTTTTTAATGACCTGGACACCCTTGCATGGTTTGTCTGCACGGTTTAGTAAACTGTGCGGCCAAACCGTGCGACCTATTCTGAGTACCAAAAAACCTTCCATAATCCTCTAAATTTAGGGGAGTAAAAGGGGAGAACCAATGGGGAAAGATAGGACAAGGGTAGGGGAGAAAAATTCCCAAAAAAAAGCACTCTTTCCAACCCAAAACTCATCCAACTCTTGGGTACAGACCACCTCAACAACTTCCCCCACAAGTGGTGCCACTAGGAGCTTCACTAATCCAACTCCAAAAAACCACAACCTCACACCATAATTTTGAAAAAAGAGGAGGCCAATTGCCATAAAATACCCACAAGACCAAGTTCATAGGTCAAGAACACAAGAGACACCAAAATTCCAAACCCGGAACACCCGAAAACCAAAGGAAAGCTAAGAACCAAAAGAGAACTTTGAACAAAGCATGGAATTGAAAATCCGGGTGTGACCATTCTCCCCACCACAAATATTTCTGCCCCCAAAAAGTCACAACAAGGCCAAAATAAAAAACTAAACCAAACTGATAAAACAAGATGGAATCCCCTACCAAGTTTCACCCCCAAAGTCCAAAACACATCCATTGATCAATTAAGGAAGGTATACCCTCACAAAAAAAACTTACATCACTTTCCTAAAATGATCAAGCACATTCAGATTTTATCCCAAAAGAAAACTCCTCAAAACCTATTCGAACAAGATTCTAGAAATTTACCCAAACAAACAACAACAACGAACATGGTTACACTTACCTTACTTTAACTAAACCGTTGGGTGTCCTCCAATCCCTACATTTACCCAAGGAAGATGTAGGTAGTTAGATAGCTCCAAACAAAACTACCTACCACCAAGCCAAGACCAGGGACCAATCTGAGTTACTAGTATGGGGAGACACAAATGGTCTCTCCACTATAAGATACAACTCAAATTTTCCCGAGACAGGATCAGGACACTAATAGGGGGAGGCCCGAACGGACTCCCTGATACAAGGGGTAGACTTCCATTTGAAATTTATGAAGGAACATACATGAGAATCATAGTGGGTCTCCCCACCATAAGAACCAACCATATTAACAGACCAGCATGGTCTATCATAGAAAGAACCCAAATTTAAATATTTCGGATGGTCTCACGATCAATCCGCACATTTTAGGAAACTTTGCGTTAACCATGTGGATCCTTCTACATGCATGGTTTTCTAAGGAATGGTTACTACTAACCATGCACAAACCGTTCACTAAAAATGTCTAGCCAAATTTCAAATCTTTCTTAAAAAACTTGTTGAATGACCCTGGGATTTCCCCTGACTAAGCTCCAACTTCTCTCCAAGACCTATGGATGGAGCTCAAATGATTGAAGCATCTTCAGCCTCACAGTTAGGCTTTGGAAACCCATGAATAGAAATTCTTCTTCTGATGCTACAAACAAATACACCACAAACCTCGACGGGTTTGCCAAGACAAAACACACTCCAAAACTTACTTCACCCTAACCCTTCATTTCACTGAAATAAGGTCCTAGAGGATGCACACACATCACACCTTGTTTATTTGGGTGAGAAACAACATAAGGAAAGGACACATATAAACACCTTCCTCTAAAACAAATGATTTTGAAGTTTTTCCAAGGGATAAATTCTACCAACATAACAAATAATCTCAAAGTATTGTACGACCTTAACCATTACAGTAAAACGAGCACATGACATCACAAGTCATCATCGAACATGACCATTGCGACTGATAGAAACAATACAAGGAAATGGATCTTATGCCAAGTCCCAAATAGAACATGATTCTGGAAAGTGGCCATAATATCGACCCATGGCCAGATTTCCTAATCTGGTGGTTTAACATGAACTCATGTTTTGAAGAGACTATGAAGGACCCATAGGCCCTCTTAGACACCATCCAGATACTCATCCATACTAACAACCCCATACCACTTCCACATTCAATGAATCATGTAGTTTACGAAACTAAGGTCTCTTTCATCCTTCCACGAGCACTCTCCCACTACAAGAGGATCCTAAAAACCAAGAAAGGAAATGGTGTAGAATCAATCTACAAATATTGAGAAAAATATTTCTTATATTGATCTAATGGAGGGTCTTCTAGTGGAGAAACAATTTGGGTTTCACTTCATTTGTTCACTAACCCTTAATGGGGGCATACCTTATCCAATAAGAGAACCCAAGGACCCAACCAACCTGGTCCATTGGTCAAGACATACCACAACCAGATCCAAAAATATGAGGGTAACCACCATAAAGGATTCCTAGAATATTTCTCAGGAGAGAGCACTAATAACCCTTCATCCCATCTTACCTACCAAACACAAACCCAAAACACCATTCAACGAGAGGGGTTCTTGGACTCAAAACATCCCAAAACATCAAACATTTAAAAAAATAATACAAATTATCCCAAAATAGTCACAAAGACATCATGTTTTCCTTTAAAATCATCCTTTTGAAAATAAATTGTTCAGTTGTTATTGTATCCACCAATGGTACCCCATGGGCCTCACACATGCATGTTTCTATGCCACACCGAGAACCCTCCTCATATCCATCCCGAAAATCATCCAAACATGCCATAAACCATCCATAATAAAATATAACCCCATTCATTTGTTCGATCATGGAAATACTAAAGGTGAAAACAAAAAATTATTTCCACTTTTTAAAAGAAAAACAATCAACCAATACTTCCTTTTCTCAAAACCACTAACCATGAAATCAAACCCAATTTATATCTTACCAAAATTTTCAAAAAGGAACAATAATTCAAATGAAAACTCATTTTCAATCCATTCACATCAATTTGAAAACATCTCATCCCATTAAAACACCTTTCAATAGTTTAGAAAACTCTATCGGAAATTCTTTTTCAAAACCAACTTTAACATAGTTTATACTTTAAAAAGAGGTGTAAACACACCATGTTCCCTTTCAAAACAATTCTGAAATTTTAGTACCACCATTTCAAAAATCAAAACCTTCCATATTTATTAGAAAATTATTTCACAAAAACTTTATGCTTCTTAAAACCATGTCATTTTTTTGCTTTAAAACCGAGGGCACAAGATAGTGCAAGGGGAAACTAGTTTTGGTGGGTGACTTAGACATATGGTTGGAAGCCATACACCAATCACTTCACTATCATAGAGAGTGTTCTAGGTAAATATACCCAGATCCACATGGCTTTCCAGGCCCTGTGAGATCATTAAGACCATTAACCCAACTTTCTTTTCATTTCCCCTAATCATCATGAAACAAGGAAAACCAAAGGACTTAGATAAATAATGACTTCTCCTAGAGACTTGAATCCCATAATGAGGTTTGATGGATAGGAACACTACCCATAAACTAAATTTAAAGTCCTGAAAATACTATCTCTAGTCTATCCCAACTATTCCCCAAATAACATGACCTGTAGAGTTAACCCGAACCTCCTTTGATACCATTTTGTCATGAAACGAATCCAGTTACCATCAAAACTGGCACCATACCTGGCCCGTGACAAGGACCAAATGGCATTCCTGATCCCCATGGGATGACACAAGCTTCTGAGTATCATAAACGAAAAATTGGGAATGATTTACCCGAGTTTATAAACATAAAACAATAAACAAATCCAATAAAACGAATCTGGATTTTTCAAACAAAATCAACTTTTAAAAAATTTCATAATTGAATTACACAATTTAAAACAATGTTCAAAGACCATTACAAATGTAAAAAACCAAAAATTACAGCCCAAGAACCTCGTCATGGAAATAGGCACCACCCTCAAGCCATATCCACAACACTTCATCATGAAGGACCGCTAAAAACCCGAACCATTGGCATAGAAGCTATACCCAAACCCACAAAAACAAAATAAGAAATTCAACTTACACCCAAAGGTGTAAGTAGGATGTGATCCAAATCCCAATAGTATACCACAACTAAGATATTCCATGTTATAGACATTCAAAGATGAAAAGCTTGCAAGTTTTGGTGAACAAGAAATGATAGTTACAATTTCAAAAAGATGCAACTTTAAATAAAAACAATTTTCAAGTGGGATATTTTAAAGAATAGAAACTTTTAAAAAAAATATCAAAGCTACGAAATCTTTCCAGCGAATCATAACGTATGATGAAGGTAAGAATAAATCATCCAATGAGCACAAACAACAAAAAATAACCCCTAGGCACTAGCTCGTTGTGGGTCCCAGGTACCTCGTATCTCAGGGAAAGTAACCATCACAAATATCTGTTCTCATTCACGGGCCACTGGTAGAGAAAATACCCATAACCTAGTGCCCCCCATAATCATTATCATCAGAGTTTGTTTAGTGTTTTAAGCATAAAACTTCCTACATGAAACTGAGGCCAAACCCCATAGGATCACAAGAATACTAGTACACGTCCACCCACTTAGATACCCGGGTTTCCTTCATTGTGATCAAACAAGTTCAACAAGCCATGAAATATAATTTTCACATGAAAATATAACTTCTAAATCACACATTCACAAAACATCCCACAAGTACATCACACAAGTCACATCATCCCCATTTTTATTCAAATTGATTTTGAAATCAAACTCACACCAAAATTCCCACAACACTTTTCACATCTCTTTAACACTTCAAAAAATCATTTAAAAAAATTTATAAAACCTTTAAAAGATTTTAAAATTCTCATAACATCCCAAAAACATAACAAATAATACTTCTTTCATCAAAAAGATCATTTTGCACATCACGCTCACACAAAACAGCCCACAACCATGTTTTTCACCTCTCTTGCCATTTGATAAAACATTTTAGCACTTTATAAAACATTGTATTTTTTTTGACATCTTAAATCACCACTTTACCTTTAAAAAACCCATATTAGTGAACACACTCACCAGATAGTACATATACACCCTTTTCCCACTTTTTTAACCAAACAAAACATTTACAATTTTCATAAAACAAACCCAAGGGGTGTAACTCTATCTTGCACACAACACCCATTTCAAAACCTTCTTTCAAGGCCAAAATCACACCAAGACCCTACCAAAGTAGAAATGTAAAGCCCTTGAAACATTAATTAAACCATTCTCAAGTTCTATAAAATTACCCCAAATAATACCACAAAAGATACCCATAAAAACACACATTTTCATAAAACACTTTCAAGGAGTGGAATAAGGTTTTACACATAACACCCATTCAAAAACACTCTTTTGCGGCCCACATGAAACCAAAGCTTTAAGAAACCTGAATTTACAGCCCATTTCAACACTAATAAATCACTTTCATATGTTATAAAATATAACCAAATATTAATCAAAGATTCACACATGAAAAGCACCGAATTTCAAGCTAAAATGAAACTATAAAATTAAACGCTTAACCAAATCCATCAAAAACAATTTTCACACCACACACAAAATATGAGGATCATAAAAAATAAGTAAATAAATCATGATAACTCATAAAGGAATTTATACATATGTAATCATCTACCTTTTGTGTCAAAACCCTCAAAACTTGGTGCGAAACATCAACTGCCCCACCACCGCACCACAAGGGGGTGAAAACCAACCATAAACCATAAGATTTCACCAAAAAGACCACTGGTTAAACCCTATGTATTAAAACTAGCTACTGTAAACATTATAACTTCAATAAAGGGTGAAGTAAACTCTATGTAAAGGGAAGAAATCAAAGAGAGTAAGACTTACTTTCATGGTTTTGATTTCCCCCCCATCAAATATCCCTTCAAAGTTGAGGTCTAAGGGAGGGTGAGTGACCTTAGAGGATGTACATAGAGGTAGGGCACGAAATTGGGGAATAATGGGGCAAAATTGGGTTTATCCCGGAATGGAAAAGTTGGAAATTCAAATTTTTTTTAATGACCTGGACACCCTTGCACGGTTTGGTTGCACAGTTAAGTAAACTGTGCGGCCAAACCATGCGGCCTGTTTTAGGCACCCAAAAACCTTCCATAATACTCAAAATTCAGGGGGGGGGGGGTCCAAAGGGGAAACCAAGGGGGAAATATTGGACAAGGATAGGAGATAAAAATTCCCAAAACAAATCTATCTTTCAAACCCAAAACTCATCCAACTCTTGGGTACAAACCACCTCAACAACATACCCCACAAGTGGTTCCACTAGGAGTGTCACTAATCCAAATCCAAAACACCAAAACCTCACACCATAACTTTGAAAAAATATGAGTCCAATTACCATAAAATACCCCCAAGACCAAGGTCATAGGTCCAGAACAAAAGAGACACCAAAATTCCAAGCCCAGAACACTAGAAAACCAAGGGAAAGCTAAGAACCAAAAAGAACCTCAAACAAAGAATAGAATTGAAAATCTAGGCATGAAACCTAATGAGCCTTAATGAGCCTAATGGGTCTAAGTGTCCTAATGGGTCAAAGTGGAAAAATGGTCATAATGGGCTTAATAGGAATAATGGGCCTAATGGGCCACGGTGTCCAATGGGCCTAGTGGACCTAATGGCCCTAAGTGGCCTAATGGGTCTAATGGTCCTAATGGTCCAAAATGGATGAATGGGAATAATGGAACTAATGGGAATAATGGGACATAGTGGGAAAATTGGAATAATGGGTCTAAGTGTCCTAATGGGCCTATTGGGCCTAAGTGCCTTAATGGGCCAAATGAGCATAACTGGCCTAATGGGACAAAGTGAATGAATGGGCCTAATGGGCTGAATAGGAATAATGGGCCTAATGGGATGAAGTGACCAAATGGGCCAAATGGGATTAAGTGGCCTAATGGGCCTAATGGTCCAAATGAACCTAGGTGACCTAATGGGCCTAAGTGACCTAAGTGGCTAAATGGGCCTAATGGGCCTAAGTGGCCGAATGGGACTAATGGGCCTAAGTGGATGAATTATCCTAATGGGCCTAAGTGGTCTAGTGGGCCTAAGTGGCCTAATGGGCCTAATGGGTTAATGGGAATAATGGGCCTAATGGGCCTAATGGGCCTCTATGACCTAATGGGACTAATGGGACTCAGTGTCCTAATGGGCCTAAGTGGGATAATTGGCCTAAGTGGCCTAATGGGATGAATGGAACTCACTGGCTTAATGGGCCTAAGTGGACTAATGGGCCTAATGGTCCTCAGTGGCCTATGTGTCCTGATGGCCCAAATGGACCAAATGGTCCTAAGTGGCCTCATGGGCCTAATGGGACGAATGAGACTAAGTGGACTAATGGGAATAAGTGGCCTAATGGGGATTAGTGGCCTAATGGGATTAGGTGTCCTAATAGGCTTGATGGTCTGAATAGGCATAAGTGTGTTAAGGGTCCTAAGTGGCCTAATGGGAGTAACGATCTAGATGGACCTAATGGTCCTGATGGGCCTAATGGTCCTCACGAGCCTAGGTGTCCTAATTGTACTAAGTGGCCTAAGGGGCCTAAGTGGACTAATGGATCTAAGAGGAGTAAGTGGCCTAAGGGTCCTAAGTTGCCTAATGGTCCTAATGGGTCTAATGGGCCTTAGTGTTCTAATGGGCCTAATGCACTAAATTGTCCTAAGTGGCATAATGGGCATAATGGGCCGAATGGGACTAAGTGGTATAATCGGCCTAAGTGGCCTAATGGGTTTAAGGGGACTAAGGGGCCTAATTGGCCTAATGGGCCTAAGTGGCCTAAGGGGCCTAAGCAGCCTAATGGTCCTAATGGGCCTAATGGGACTTATGGGCCTATTCTCCTAGTTGGACAAATGGGTCTTAGTGGACTAATGGGCTTAATGCCCTGAATGGGCCTAAGTGGCATAATGGGACTAAGTGGCCTAGGTGTCATAATGGGCCTAAGTGGATGAATAGGCCTAAGTGGCCTAATGGGCCTAAGTGGCCTAATGGTTTTAGTGGGCATAATGTTCATAATGGTCCAAATTTGGCTAATTGGCCTAATGGCCCTAATGGGCCATATGGACCTAAGTGGTCTAATGGGCCCAATCCAATGGGATTAATGGTCCAAATTGGACTAATGGTCCTAAGTGTCCTAATGGGTTGAATAGACCTAAGTGGACTAATTGTCCTTATAATGTTCCAGACCCTCGTGGTCCATTACTTTGTCAAATTCTGGTTCTTGGGGTCACTCGGACGCCATGGGTGAGTTAGGAGGGCGTCGATGTCAGTGGCTGGGTGTCTTAGCTCCGTCGGTATCTACACGATGACTCACACATCCTCGATTGGGGAGAGTTGGATATCAAGGATGATGCGACATTTGTAGAGAGACCAATGTGGATCAAGGATCTTGAGGAGGAGGTGATTTTTGGTTGAACCATTTTCTTGTTTCGTGTGTTATAGAGGCATGGTGGCCTTGAAGAGAGTACCTGGGAATGGGAGGCATAGATGCGTGCCCATTACCCAGAGATATTTTAAGTTTTGTTTTGTGTTGTTTTGTAGTTGACTATGATGTAATTCTTGACCAAATTTTCTGTGAGATGAGTTGTTTCCCCTGTTCTTTGAATGTGTGTGAAAATTTCTGACCATGGGAGGGCCTGATCTCTAATCAATATGCATTATGGTGGATGTGATTAAACCCGCGTAGGAGAGTGAGTTCCACCCAAAGAGGATAATATCTTGACATGGAGGAAGGGACTCCCTAATCCACATGTCTCGATGGTGTGACCTTTATGGGTTTGTGTGGTAACTTGGGGGAGAAGATCACAGTTGTATTTGTGGTTGTTCAGGAGATATATTAGGGAGGGGTGTTCCTAGATATTGAGGTTTGTTCCCACTTTTAAACAACTCTAGGGTGGTTTTTTCCCTGAGAGGTATCTTATGAGGTGGTTGTTCAGAACCCTCTTCTTTCATTGGTTTTAGTCTAGATTCTCTGGGATGAGAATATTTTGATAGGTATATGATGTAATGGCCCAGACCCTTGTGGTCCATTACTTTGTCAAATTATTGTACTTGGGATGAACTAGATTCCATGGGTGAGTCAGGAGGGCATCGGTGTCAGTGGTGGGGTGTCATCGTGGTGTCGCCTTTTGGTGCCACTGATCGGTCTCACTGACCGGTGCCACATCTGAACGGTGCCACTATGGAGTTTCGGGGTTCATTATACTAGTTTTCCCATAACACCTTTTTTAAGTTTTATTACATCTTTTAAAGTGGTTTAAGGTCTTTTAAGCCCATAAATGGTATTTGAAATCATCTGACAGTGTAGAGACCCCCTATCACACATTTTCCATGTTTCGATCTTATCCCCTCTTACATGTTTTCTCTGTTTAAAGGATATCCATCAACTCGCAGCTGTCCGCGGGTCTATCTTCACTGTATTAGAGTAGAATTATTAAATATAAATTAATTCCATCATGTATAACTTCCCAACTGCGTGGTGAAACCACGATCCTCCTTTTAAGCAGTTTGAGATTTCATATCCCATAACTCTAGGATCTATCCTTTAATCACACTAAGATCTTATTCTTACTTGGTCCCTTTATTTTCCTTGGTGTGCTTGGAGTCCCTCTTTTGGAGACGAATTGTGCGCCCATGATGGAGCTCTTCCCACTCATCCTTGAAGCATTTGAGTTTTCTTTTCCTATAATTCAGGCATCCTTAGTTCTTGAAGTGAGAATAAAACTTTAATCCTTGCTCATCCAAGTAGGGGTTTTCCTTTGTCCCTATTTACTATGTATCATGCGAGGTGGGTGTGATAATGTTTCCTTTAGGACGTTGATGAAATAAAACCTTAATGAAGATAATAAACATAACTTTAAAGAATGAAGAGTGTGAATTATGGTGGTGTTTTTGTATTCTTTTATCATATTTTATTTATGTTTTGAATTGTATGGGATTATGACCACTAAAAATTGTGGTTGTTGGTGGTACTTTCTTGTGCACTAATGAACCTCTATTTTTCTAGATAATCTTGTGATTGAATGGATGTAACATGGGAACTAGTTAATTTCATAAATTTGGTTGATAAAATGGATGCCCAATGAATAATAATACTTGTGTGATCACCCTGGTTAATCAAATGGAAATAAAGAACATGATAAATGGTGTGGATATATCTAGAAACTCCCTTGCTCTGTTTTGCTAATAAGAACATGGTTTTTGTTTCTTGATGCTTGTGGGGTGACGTGGATGGGGATGGGATCTCCTATTGTTCATTTTTTGTTTTTGGATACGAGGTTGTGTGAGGACATATGTTGGGTCTTGGTTTGGTTCCAGTACTCTGAGGGATATCAAAGATCCCTTTTGTTGTTATGATTTTACAAGAGAACCGGGTGTGAATGCTTAAATTACCGCTTGGTTGTTTTCCTTCAGTAATTGTCTTGGCTTGTGGATATGCCTATTAGTTTCATGGTAGCTAAGGAATATTTAAACGAAATCACTTGAACATGATAAAATGAATGGGTACACTGGGGGATTGTTTTCCAGAAATGGGTTGTTCTCTGGTTGTGGTTGTTGTGTGTTCGTGCATGTATGAATAGTAACAAGGGTGGTTGTGATCTGGTTGTGTATGGGATGACTATCTATTTTGGAACCCTTATGTTGGGATGAGTGTTTGTTAATTATGTGTATAAATTTAGTTATTGTGTTTCTTATTTGCATCCCACCAATGTTGAGCACTCCGTGCCAAACACCCCCATTTCATGGGAGAGGGTGTTTTTTCCAACATTCTTATGAGTGGATGGTTATTCGCTCCTTAATGATTCCTATCCCAGGTATCCCAAGACTCTTCGGGTAGGCTGTGATATTCTAAGGTTCAATATGGCCCAAGACTCTTTGGGCAGGGTGTGTTGTGGTGGTTGGACCAAGTGTGTGTGGGCAGGTTTGTTTCCCATGTGTCTTAGGGATGAGGCCCAGGTGTCTTCAGTCATGGAAGTGGTTGTTGTGGCCGAGGTGTTTGCAGGAATAGTGATGTGTGGTTGTTGTGGCCCAGTTGTTTGCGGAAGTAGTGATGTGTGGTTGTTGTGTCCTAGGTGTCTACAGGCAGGATGCATGGTTGTGGTGGTCCACAAGGTTGTTGTTGGGGTGGCAGTGGGTCTAAGTGGCCTAATGGGCCCAATGGACCTAATGGGAATAAGTGGACTAATGGGCCTAATGGGCCTTAGTGGCCTAATGGGCCCAATGGCTATTGGTTCTAATGGGTCTAATGGACCTAAGTGGCCAAATGGGCTTAATGGTCTTAAGCAGCATAAGTGGCCTAATGGGATCAATGGGCCTAAGTAGAATAATGGGCCTAAGTGGTATTAGTGTCCTAATGGTCCTAATGGGCCTAGGAGGCAAAAGTGACCTAAGGGGCCTAATGGGCCTAATGTGCTCAATGGGCCTAAGGGGCCTAAGTGGCATAATAGGCCTAAGCGGCCTAAGTGGCCTAAGGGGCCAAACGGACCTAATGGTATCAATGGCCCTAAGTGGCCTAATGGGCTTAAGTGGCCTAAGTGGACTAATGGGCCAAATGGGCCTAAGTGACCTAAGGGGCCAAATGAGCCAAATGGTATCAATGGACCAAAATGGAATATTGGTCCTAAGTGTCCAAATGGGCCTATGTGGCCTAATGGGCCTATGTGGCCTAAGTGGGCTAATGGGCCTAATGGGCCTAATGTGCCTAAGTGGCCTAATGGTAATAATGGGCCTAAGTGGCCTAATGAGCCTAATGGTGCTAATGGAGATAATGGTCCCAATTGTCCTAATGGGATGAATGGGCCTAGTGGGACTAATGGGTCTTAGTGGCCTAGTGGGCCTAAGTGGCCTAATTGGACTAATGAGCCTAGGTGTCCTAATCAACCTAATGGGCCTAATGGTCCAAATGGGCTTAAGTGGCCTAATGGGCCTAATGGGCTGAATGTGCCTAATGAGCCCAATGGGAATAAGTGGCCTAATGGGCCTAATGGGCATAATGTGCCTAATGGGCCTTTATGGGCCTAAGTGGACCAATGGGCCTAAGTGGACCAATGAGCCTAAGTGGCCTAATCGGCCTAATGGGATTAAGTGGACTAATGGACCTAATGGGACAATTGGGCCTAAGTGGCCTAATGGACCTAATCGGCATAATGAGCCTAAGTGGCCTAATTGGCTTAATGAGCTCAATAGGCCTATGTGGCCTAATCGTCGTATTGGGCCTAATGGGCCTAAGTTGACTAATGGTTTGAATGGTCCTAATGGGTCAAGTGGGTTGAATGGGCCTAATGGTTCTAAGTGGCCTAAGTGGACGAATGAGCCTAATGGGCCTAAGTGGCCTATTCGGCCAAATGGCTTGAATGAGCCAAATGGGCCTAAGTGACCTAATGGGCCTAAGTGGACTAATCGGCCTAATTAAGCCTTATCTACTAATGTTTTAGATATATTTTTTTGGTTCTATATTTTAGGATTTTTTTGTTTTAATTGGCCTAAATTGGTCAAAATTGGCCAAAATGACCAAATGGACAAATGACCAATTTGCCTAATGGCCCACTGAACTAATGGGATAATGGCCAAACGACCTAAATGGCCTAATTGGACTAAATATCCTAATGGACTAATATCCTAATGGAATAATTAGCATAATGTCCTAATTGACATAAATGAACTAATTGGTCTAAATGACATAATTATTCTAAATGGATTAAATGGTCTTATTGGATTAAATAGTCTAATTGGCCTAATTGACCTAATTGACCTAATTGGCCTAATTGGACTAAATTGGTCTAAACTTACAAATGGGTCTAAATGGTCTAATTGGTCGAAATGGATTAAATGGTTCAATTGGATTAAATGGTCTAATTGGATTAATTAGCCTAATTGTCCTAATTGGACTAAATTGGCATAAATGGTCAAATCACCACCCAATGCCTTTGAGCTGGTAAGTATTTAGGTCCACTTCAAGGCCTTTGGACCACCTCAAGGGATTAGGGTCACCTCAAGGCCTTTGGGACACCTGAAATTGTGCTTAATGACCAGAAATAATCTATAAGGAGAAGACTCCAGATGAGGATTCAAAGTAGGCACTTTCACTAGAGAAGAAGCTAAGTAGATTTTTCAGAAAGAGAGGATATGGAATTTCCATCGAGACTAGCATGTGAATGCACGAAAAGCCTATCCGAACAATCTATACAAAGGTGGAGAGCCAACATCCATATGAATAAGTTGGGAAAGAGCAGTTCATGTAGTTATAGTTTGAATATTTTCCAAGACCTATGGGTCATGTAATCTCTAAGCCTACGGGCCTTTTAAGGGTTCCCCCTCATCCCTTGAAAGGGGGGTTATCAAAAAAATCAATAAAAATAAGGCCTTTGGGCCCTTAAGGCGGACCTAATTGGCCTAATGGCCTAATTGGCCTAAACGAACTAATTTTTCTAAATGGGATAATTGGCGTAAATAGCCTAATTGGACTAATTGACCTAATTTGCCTAATTTTACTAAATGTCCTAATTGGTCAGTTAGCCAAATAGCCAAATGGAAAAATGATCAAAATTAACAAGTGACTGAATAACCAAATTACACAACATAAATGTAATTAGACTGAAATGAACATATAAGAAGAATCCATACCATAAACATGTTTATCATGCTAATTAGTATGTATTGTCTATGTTATGTCACTGGTATTAAATTTCTAATTAAATTTATATTTATATGCTTCTTCATTTTATGGATTTATTCAACAACTAAAATTTTAATTCTTTCTAGGTTTATCACTTTCATATTATTCAATAATGTAGTATTATAATAATCAATGTCATTTGCAGTAAGAGGCATTTGGCATCGAATGTCGTGTGTCTTGAGCAAAATTATTTTCCTTTATTAGGAAGAAAAATAATAGAAGAGCTGTATATTCACAAACCCAAGAAAAGATTGTAAGTTTTTTTATTGATATTTTAAATTTTGATATGTAATTCATAATTAAATATCTTGTTTATATTTTCAACAGTGTTTCCTAGAGGCCCTCAATGAGAAAGATGATGACAACTTCAGGCGAACTGATCATTTGAGATAAGTATTAGGTGAGGAGATCCATGGGAGAGTCTGATGTCAACCCATGAAAAACATCATTACCACTAGGTATTGGCTCTCATTGAGTGACTCTCAAAACTATCAGAAAACAAATCTAAAAAGCGATCATGCAGAAGAAGATGAGGAAAAAAATAGATATAAGGGAGTGTGAAAGAAGTAAATTGGTCACCGAACACTTCCGGAAAGACATGTCAGTTATAAGTCCACCACTTCCATCAAAGAATACTATTACTTTTGATTCATGTATGACATCAATGTGCTCCTTATATGATACCTTGAGTGATTTTAATGAGGGTCCTAGTGGCAGTCGAACTAATGATGGTGGCAGTGGAGGTGGTAGTAGGGTGGGGGGCGACAAAGGTGGCAGCGGTAGCAGCGGTGTTGGTGGTGGTTTTGGGAATAACGGAAGCATGCGAAGATGGATGATGTATTAAAATTTATTTTAATAATTTTTTTCCTAAACCAAGAGCCAGGATATTTCATGTCAAATTTAAATTTAATTTATTTAATATTTAAATAAATAAATACCTGTGCTTAGGGACTTTCTTTGTTAGTGAATTTTGATCATCCGAAAATACCCTTTCAGGTTACCATCATTGCACTATGGGGATTCTAGGATAAAATCCCTATAGCGGTGATCCACACGTGCTCCTATGATCTCTGAGAAACACCACTCGATATCTAGGTGCTAGTGTGGTGAGTCCAATGTATTATGTTGTTCATTCTTGATCACTCGTTCTTTGGTCTTAAAGAAATATTTCTTGCACTTCTCATTCTTGAGAGAGAGAGAGAATGAGGATTTGAGAGAGAATTCATTGTGCGCAACAATTTTCCATTCTAAATTTTTAGATTCTCTACACAATAGACATAGTCGCCTATTTATAGAGTTGATATTTAAGTTAAAATATTATTTAATTGCATATTGACATTAAATAACATTAATTAACTTTAATAAATCTCATACCGCATAATAATAATTATATAATTATTATTTTGTGGTGCACACCAACTTGCTTGATAACAAAAATTATATAATAGTCTTGTTAATTAATATTTGTCAATGGAATCAGTCTTGGTTCATTCACACTCCTATATCATTTATTGAACAACTGAATAAATATTTTATTCATAAATAAATTTTTTTTACAATATAGTGAATAAATATTTATTAAAATATTAAATAAATAAAATAAAGATTTATTCACATGTCGAAAAATAAATATTTATTTAATTTATGAAATCAATATAAATTGAGTAAAATTATTCCTCGGACTTGAGAATAATATTTATTCCATTAATTAAACTCAAATAGAATTTAACCGAGATCAATGAAAACACTTAGTGTGTGACCCTCAAGGATTCATTCTCATTGATATTAGGAAGACTTACCTAAAGTCCAAGATTACTATCTAGCAACGGGTCAAGGAACCCAAGAGAAAGAACTTGATGTCACAACATCAAAAACCACATATGAATGCTCACGGTTTAATAGAATCTCTTTGTCATAATATCTCATCAAGAAGGTTTCACATCCATGTCACTAACCTATATGTTCAATATGTCTTCCTTTGACTATCTGAAATAAACACACTGTTACACTATGGACATGGAATTTAATGTGATGGTTTTATTCCAATCAAATGGTTGAGATATCAGCTTCTATTAAGATGTAAGGGACAAATCATTCCTCAACTTATTCTTTAATGACATGTCACTCCTGACGTACCCAATGTATCCAACTTCGTCATGAGCTCTTATCTTTATGGTTTATGCCATACATCTAAGTATGAAATTTGTGACATGCTTTAATAAAAATATTAAAGTATAAGGACCACCACACACACTCATAGATAGGAATATTCAATGACACCAAAACATGCAGAATTCCTATTGACGAGTCTGTTGTCATAATCTTCCGTCTTAGAGATTACCAAGTGCGAACTTCATGAGAAGAAACCTCATCTGCTTATGAGTACTCATACCTAAATTTCCATGTGTTGTGTGCCCTTAATATTACATTATCCAAATTTCCTAAATGGCCTAGATTGGCCTAAATGGCCAAAATTGGCCTAATTGGTCTAAATGGTCTAAATTGGCCTAAATGGCCTTATTGGCTTAAATTGCATAAATTAACTAATTGGATTAGTTGGAATAATTGGCCCATATGGCCTAAATTTTCCTAAATGGCCTAAATAGTCTAATTAGACTAAAAGACCTAAATTAACCTAATTAGCATAATTGACCTAAATTCACTAAATTGTCTAATCGGTCTAATTGTCCTAAATGACCTAATTGGACTAAATGGACTAAATTTCCCAAATTGGATTAAATGTCCTAATTGTCCTAATTTTCCTAAATGGACTAAATTGGCCTAAATGGACTAATTGGTTGTATTGGATTAAATGGTTTAAATTAGCTTAAATAGCCTAAATGACCTAAATTGGCCTAAATGGACTAAATGACCTAAATTGGCCTAAATAACCTAAACTGTCTAATTTTACTAATTGGACAAAATGGCCTAAATGGCCTAAATGGAATAAATGACCTAAATGAGTAAATTTATTAATTGGCCTAAATGGCTTAAATGGCCTAAATTGGATAAATGGTCTAATTTGCATAATTGGCCTAAATGACCTAATTGGACTAATTGTCCTAAATAGCCTAAATGGACTAATTTTCCTAATTTTTCTAATTGGGATAATTGGCCTAAATTAGCCTAAATAGCCTAAATTGGCCTAATTGGTCTAAATGGCCTAAATTGGTCTAAATGGTCTAAATGGCCAAATTGGCCTAAATAGCCTAAATGGCCTAATTGATATAATTGGCCTAAATGGGATAATTTTCCTAAATTTCCTAAATGACCTAATTGGTCTAATTGTCCTAAGTGGCCTAAATTTACCTAAATGGCCTAAATTGGCATAAATGGCATAAATTGGCCTAAATGGTCTAATTGGTCTAATTGGCCTGAATTGCCCAATTAGTCTAATTTTCCTTATTGGTCTAAATGGAAAAAATTGGTCTTATTTGACTAATTGGTCTAAATGGCCTAAATTAGACTAAATGGCTTAATTGGCCTAAATTGCCTAAATTATCTAATTGGAATATTTGGCCAAATCGGCATAAATGGCCTAAATTGGTCTAAATAGCCTAAATGGACAAAATTAGCTTAAATGGACTTACTGGAATAAATTTCCTAAATTGTATAATTTGTCTAATTGGCCCAAATGGTCAAAATTGGCCTAATCGGCTTAATTGGCCTAATCAACCTAATTAATGTAATTGGTATAAATTTCCTAAATTGGCCTAAATGTCATAATTGGCTGAATTTTCCTAAATGGTCTAAATTGACCTAAATAGTTTAAATAAACTAAATTGGCCTAAATGACCTAAATTTGCCTAAATGGCCTAAATAAACTAAATTGTCTAATTGGCTTAATTGGGCTAATGGGCCTAATTGGAATAATTTTATTAATTGGACTAAATTGGCCTAAATGGACTAAATCTTCTAATTGGCCTAAATTCCCTAAAGGGCCTAAATTTTCCTGAATTGGTCTCATTGGCCTCATTGGCCTAAATGGCCTAAATTGGCCTAAATAGCCTAAACGGCCTAAACGGCCTAATTGGCCTAAATGGACTAAATGGACTAATTAGCCTAATTGACCTAAATGACCTAAATTGTCCTAAATGGATTAATGGGCCTAAGGATCAAATGTGACTAAGTGTCCTAAGTTGCCTAATTGGTCTAATGGGATTAAGTGGCCAAATGGGCCTAATGGGACAAATGGGTCTAATAGGATTAAGTGTCATAATGGGCCAAATGGGACTAAGTGGACTAATCATCCAATTGGACCTAAGTGGCCTAAAGGGTCTAATGGGCCTAGTGGGATTAATGGGAATAATGGGTCCACTAGGCCAAATTGGCCCAATGGGCCTGAGTGGCCAAGTGGAAAAATGGTCCAAATGGGCCTATTGGGCCTGAGTGGCCAAGTGGCCAAATGGTCCAAATGGGACTATTGGGCCTAAGTGTCATAATGGTCCCATTAAGCCCCATTCGACCGAATTGGCCTAATGGGATTATATGGGTTGAGTGGACCAGTTGGGACTAAGTGGCATGATGGGCCTAATGGGCCTAATGGTATTAATGGGACTAATGGTATTAATGGGACTATTAGGCCTAAGTGAACTAATGGGTCCATTATGACCAATTCTCCTAATAGGTGTAATGGAATAATGGGCCTAATGGCCTAAGTGGCCTAATGGTCCCATTATGGCCAATTTAGCATAATGGGATTAATGGTCGAATTTCTTGAATGGAACTAATGGGCCCAATGGGATGAATGGTTCTAAGGGGACTAATGGTCAAAAGTGGATGAATAGGCCTTAGTGTCCTAATGCACCTAATGGGCCTAATGGGCATAATGTGCCTAAGGGGCCCAATGGGCCGAATAGGTCTAAGGGGCCTAATGGGCCTAAGGGGACTAATGGAAATAAGTGGCCTAAGTGACCTAATAGACCTAATGGGACTATTGGTCCTATTGGGACTAAGTTCCCTAGTGGGCCTAATGGGCCCAATGTCCTAATTGGCCTAAGGGGGCCAATGGGGATAATGGGTCTAAGGGGCCTAATGGGCCTAAGTGTTCTAATGGGCCTAAGTGTCCTAAGTGACCTAATAGGCCAAATGAGATGATTGGACTCATTGGGATTAAGTGAATTAATGGGATGAATGGGCCCATTATGGCCAATTCGGCCTAATGGGCCTAATGGCCTAATTGGTCGAATGGGATTAAGGTGGCCAATGGGCCTAATGGGTCTAAGGGGTCTAATGGGCCTAAGTATCCTAATATGTCTTAGTGGCCTAATGGGAATATTAGTCCTAAGTTGTCTAATGGGGCCAATGGGCCTAATTGGCCGATTATGGATAATTCATCCTAATGGGTCCAATGGGCCTAAGTTGCTTAATGGGTCGAAGTGCCCCAAGTTGCCTAATGAGTCTAATTGGGCTAATGGTTCCAATGGGTGTAAGTGGCCTAAGTTTCCTAATTGGCCTAATGGGTCTAATGTGTCTAAGTGTCCTAATTACCCTAAGTGGCCTAAGTTGCCTAATGGGCCAAATGGGCCAAATGGGTCCAATGGGCCTAATGGGTCCAATGGGTCTAGGTGGTCGAATGAGACTAAGTTTCATAAGTTTACTAATGGGTATAGTGGGCCTAATGGGTCTAATGGGCCTAAGTGTATAATAGGACTAATGGGTCTAATGGGATTAATGGTCCAAATGGGTGGAATGGGCCTAAGTGACCTATTGGGCTGAATAGGCCTAAGTGGCCTAATGCACCTAATGGGCCTAATGGGCCTAGTGATACTAATAGGAAAAATACTCCTAATGGGTCTAAGGGGACTAATGGGCCTAAGGGGCCTAATTCACCTAAGTTTCCTAAGTGACCTAATAGACATAATGGGACTATTGGGACTATTGGTCCAAAGTGACCTAGTGAGCCTAATGGTCCTAATGACTTAATTGGCCTAAGTGGTCCAATAGGGATAATGGGTAGAAGGGGCCTAATGGGACTAAGTGTCCTAATGGGCCTAAGTTTCATAAGTGACCTAATAGTCCTACTGGGATGAATGGTCCCATTATGGCCAATTCGGCCTAATGGGCCTAATGGCCTAATTGGACGAATGGGATTAAGGGGTCCAATGGGCCTAATGGGTCTAAGGGTCCTAATGGGCCTAAGTAGATTAATGTGCCTAAGTGGCCTAATGGGCATATTGGGCCTAAGTGGTCTAATGGGACCAATGGGCCTAATTATCTAATTATGGATAATTTAGCCTAATGGGTCCAATGGGCCTTAGTGGCCTAATGGTTTGAAGTGCCCCAAGTTGCCTAATGAGCCAAATGGGCCTAATGGTTGCAATGGGTGTAAGTGGCCTAAGTTTCCTAATGGAAAAAATGGGTCTAATTTTCCTAATGACCCTAAGTTTCCTATGTTTCCTAATGGGCCTAATGGGCCTAATGGGCCCAATGGGTCTAATGGGCATAATGGGTCCAACGGGTCTAAGTGCCCCAATGGGCCTTATTGGCCTAAGTTTCCTAATGGGCCTAATGGGTCAAATGGGTCTAAGTGGTCAAATGGGCCTTAGTGTCCTAAGTTTTCGAATGGGTCTAATGGGCCTAATGGGTCTAATGGGCCTAAGTGGCCTAATGGGCCTAAGGGGTATACTGGGTAAAATGGTCTAAATGGGTTGAATGGGCCTAAGTGGACTATTGGACTGAATGGGCCTAAGTGGCCTAATGGGCCTAAGTAGTCTAAGTTGCCTAATGAGCTTGATGGATCCAATTGGCCTAAGTGGCCTAAGTTTATTAATAGGCCTAATGGGCCTAATGTGTCCAATGGTCCTAATGGTTCTAATGAGCCTAAGTGTCCAAAGTTACCTAATGCACCTAATGGGATGAATGGTCCTAATGGGTCCAATGGGCCTAATGAGTCCAATGGGCCTTAGTGTCTGGAGTTTCCTAATGGATCAAAGTGTCCTAATGAGCTTAATGGGATTAAGTGTACTAATGGGATGAAGTGGACAAATGGGACTAATGGGCATAAGTGGCCCAACATGCCTAATGGGTCGATTGGTCCATATGGGCATAATGGGTTTAATAGGTCTAAGCGGCCTAATGGACTTACATTGCATAAGTTTCCTAATGGGCCTAATAGGTCCAATGGGTCTAAGTGGCTAAATGGGCCTAAGTGGCCTAAGTTTCCTGATGGGACTAGTGGTCCTAATGGGTCAAATGGGCCTAAGTAGCCTAATCGGACTAGTGGATCTAATGGGACTAATGGGTCGAATGGGCCTAAGTGGTCTAATGGGTCAAATGGGTTGACTGGGACTAAGTGTCCTAATGGGAATAAGTGGCCTAAGTTACCTAATGGTCGTGATGTTTCTAATGGGCCTATGTGGCCTAATGGGCTTAAGTGGCCAAAGTTGCCTAATGGGGCCAATGGGATGAATGGGCCTAATGGGACTAATGGGCCTAATGGGCCTAACGGGTCCAATGGGCCTAAGTGGACTAAGTTTCCTAATGGGACAAAGTGGCCTAATGGGCCTCAAGTGCCTAAGTGGACTATTGGGCCTAATGGGACGAAGTGTCTTAATGGGTCTCATGTGCCTAAGTGGACCAATTGGCCTAAGTGGCCAAATGGGCCTAATGGGATAATAGGTCTAAGTGGCATAATGGTCCTAATGGGAGAATGTGGCCTAACAGGCCTAATAGGCCAAAGTTATATAATGGTACTAAGTGGAAAATAGGCCCAATGGGCCTAATTTCAATGATTTATGAAACTTGGTTGACAAAAAAATCCAAAGGGGGGATTGTTGGGACGATGCTGATGAGGAAGGTGTTTGTTTTCATGTGTTTTCTTTTGTTTTCAAGGAAAGATTTTGAAGAAATAAAATCACCTCACTTTGTATTTGGTGGAAATCATATTTTCCATTGTTTTCAATAGAATTGGACTCACTTTGTCCATTGTAATGTGGCAAAGTAGTTTGAAAGAAAAGGGACTGACCAAACTTGTCTTTGGTCTGGTATGTGAAAAGATCGTAATGAGGAATTGATTGTTATCTGGCAAGATAGAATCAGTCGCATGGAGAATTCATCTTACTAGAAGTAAATGGTCATCAGATTCACATTGGATCCGGTATGAAAGAAGTGATTGTTTTGATGAAGTATCGAAGTCTGTTGACTATGATAAAATTAAATGTGACTGTGCTTTGGTGATTTGAATTTCATAAATCATAAGTTGGTTGCAGAACTTATCATGCAAGCTTGATGGAAGAAAGGGGAAAAGAGGTATTCCAAATCATATCTAGATTTATCATATCTCGGTGTAATATAAGTAAGAGATGATTCTAATTGAAAATAAATCGTACCTAGTGAAATCGAAAAGTGCAATGGTACCCACTTAGGCCCATTAGTCCCATTAGGCCCATTAGTCCACTTAGGCACATTTGACCCATTTGGCCACTTCATCCCATTTGGCCCATTATGACTATTCGACCCATTAGGCACATTCATCTACTTTGTCCCATTAGGCCTCTTAGGCCCATTTATCCCATTAGGTCCATTAAGGCACTTAGGCCCAATAGGCCCATTAGTCCACTTAGGACCATTAGGCCCATTTGGCCACTTTGTCCCATTATTCCCATTATGCCCACTCGTCCACTTTGGCCCATTATGACCATTAGGCCCATTAGTATACTTAGGCCCATTAGGTCAATTAGGCCCATTATGCCCATTATGCCCATTAAGACCATATGTCCATTCATCCACTTTAGCCCATTTTTTCACTTAGGCCCAATAGGAGAATTAGGCCCATTAAGCCACTAAGGACCATTAGTCCCATGAGGACACTTAGACCCATTAGGCCCATTTGGCCACTTTGGCCCACTATGCCTATTAATCCCATTAGGACCATTTTTTCAATTTGGCCCATTTGGCCACTTTGGCCCATTAGACCTATTCGACCCATTAGGCCAATTAGGCCCATTAGACCCATTAGGAAACTTATGCCCATTTGGCCACTTAGGCACATTATGCCACTTAGGCCCATTAGGCTTAGTAGTCCTAGTAGTCGCATTAGTCCTAGTAGGCCCATTAGGCCCATTAGGTCCATTAGGCCCATTAGGTCCATTAGGACCATTAGGCCCATTAGTCCCATTCAGCCCATTGGTCCACGTAGGCCCATTAGGCTCATTTGGACACTTAGGCTCATTATGCCCATTAGGCCGATTTGGCCACTAAGGTCAATTATGCCCATTATGCCCATTACGCCCATTTGTCCACTTTGGACCATTATGCCACTTAGGCCCCCCAGGCCCATTATGAAACTTAGACCCATCGTGTCCATTAGGCCACTTTGTCACATTAGGACCATTTGGCCCATTTGGATCATTAGGCCCATTAGGCCAATTCGGCCTGTCAGTCCCATTGGGCCCAGTAGGTCACTTCAGACCATTAGGTCACTTAGGCCCATTAGGCCCATTCGACCCAATATACCCATTAGGACCATTAATCCCATTAGGCCCATTCTTCCACTTTGGCCCATTCATCCACTTTGGCCCATTAGGCCCATTTGTCCACTTAGGAACATTGGGCCCATTAGGCTACTTAAACCCATTAGGCCCATTGGTTCAATTAATCCCATTATGCCCATTATGCCCATTAGGCGCATTAGGTCCATCTGTCAACTTAAGACCATTAGTCCACTTAGGCCCATTAGATCTATTAGGCCCAATAGGTCCATTAGGCCTAATAAGTCCATTAATCCACTTCGGTCCACTAGGCCCATTAGACACATCTGACCCATTCAACTAATTAGGCTCATTGGACCCTTTAGTCCCATTCGACCCATTACACCCATTGGACCCTTTAAGCTCATTCAACCCATTAGTTCCATTAGGCCCATTAGGCCACTTCGTCCAGTTAGACCCTTTCATCCAATTCACCCCACTAGGCCACATCGTCCCATTAGGTCCATTCAACCCATTAGGACCATTAGAACCACTAGGAAACTTAGGTCCATTAGGCCACTTAGGCCCATTATGACTATTAGGCCACTTCGGCCCATTAGGATCACTAGGCCCATTCATCCCATTAAGACCTTTCAGCCTATTAGGCCCATTAGGAAACTTTGTCTCATTCATCCCATTAGGCCCATTGGGAAACTTAATCCCATTCATCTCATTAGGACCATTACCCCACTTAGGCCTAATTGACATATTAGGCCGATTAGGCCACTTAGGCCCATTTGGACCCTTTATCCCATTAGGCAATTTAGGCCCATTAGGAAACTTAGGCCAATTAGAACCATAAGGCCCATTCATCCCATGAGGACCATTATTCCACTTAGTCCCATTAGGACCATTAGGCTCATTCCTCCCATTAGGATACATAGGCCCATTCAGCCCATTAGGCCACTTAGGCCCATTCAGTCCATTTGGCCCATTCGTCTGATTTGGCCCCATTGGACACTTAGGCCCATTGGACCACTTAGTCCCATTAGGCCCCTTCGTCTGATTAAAATAATTAGGTCACTTAGACCCATTAGGCCCATTAGACCACTTAGGCCAATAGGCCCATTAGGCCGATTATTCCATTTAGGCCCATTAGGCCGCTTTGGCCCATTAGTCCCTTTAGACACTTATGCCCATTTGGTCCATTTGGCCACTTGGGCTCATTAATACCATTAGGACACTTAGGACCATTAGTACCATTAGGCCACTTAGGCCCATTTGGTTACGATTATGCCACATAGGCCCATTAGGACACTTTGGCCTATTAGGACCTTTAGGCCCATTAGGCCACTTAGGCCCATTAGGATGATTATTCAACTTAAGACCATTAGGTTTCTTTGGCCGATTATGCCCTTTAGGTCAATTAGGCTACTTAGGCCCATTCGGATCATTCATCCCATTAGTCCACTTAGGCCCATTAATTCCATTAGGCCAATTAGGCTCATTTCACCCATTAAACCCATTTGACCACTTAGTCCCATTAGGCTATGAATATTCCACCTAGGACCATTAGGCCCATTTGGATGATTAGGCTCTTTAGAACCATTAGTCCACTTAGGCCCTTTTTTTCATGTAGGCCCATTAGTCCACATAGGCCAATTCATCCTATTAGGCCCATTAGCCCCCTTAGGCCCGTTAGTCCCTTTAGGCCACTTAGGCCCATTGAGACCATTAGTTCACTTAGGCCCTTTAGGCCACTTAGGCACGTTCGGTCCATTAAGCCACATAGGCCCATTACAATAATCATTCCACTTAGGCCCATTATGCCCTTTAGGCTCATTAGGCCACTTAGGCAACTAAACCCATTATACCCATTAGGCCAATTAATCCCATTAGGCCTCTTAGGTCCATTAGGCCAATTTGGCCCATTGGGTCCATTAAGCCCATTAGGAAACTTAGGCCCATTCAGACACTTAGGCCCAACAGGACCATTAGGCCACTTAGATCTATTATGCCCACTAGGAACATTTTTTCCATTAGGACAATTAAGACCATTAGGCCCATTTGGCCACTTAGGCCCATTAGGCCACTTAGGCCCATTAGAACTACTTGACACATTAGGCCCATTCGGTCTACTTAGCCCATTAGGCCCATTAGGCCACTTAGGCCGATCAGGCCCATTAGGCCAATTCAACCACTTAGGCCAATTATGCCCATTATGACCACTAGGAACATTAGGCCCATTATTCCAATTAGGTCCATTCAACCACTTTGGCCCATTATGCCCATTAGGTCCATTAGGCTGATTAGTTTACTAAGGCACAATAGGCCACTTAGGCCCCTTAGGCCCATTTGACCACTTAAGCGAATTGCATTCATTAGGCCCATTAGGTTGATTAGGTCACTTAATCTCATTAGACCACTTAGGCCCACTAGGACCATTAGTCCTATTGGACCCATTGGACAATTTAAGCCCATTGGTCCAATTAGGCTACTTAGGCCCATTAGGTTGATTAGTCCCATTAGTCCACTTAGTCCCCTTAAGCCCTTTAGGCCCATTAGGCCCACGAGGCCATTGAGGCCTATTAGGCCCATGAGGCCACTTAGGCTCTTTAGGCCCATTAGGCCCATCAGGCCACTGACGCCCATTAGGTCCATTAGGAAACTTAGGCCCCTTAGTCCCATTATGCCACTTAGGCTCATTCGTCCACTTAGGCCCATTAGGCTGATTAGGCCACTTTGGCCCATTAGGCCCATTAGGCCACTTAGGCCACTTCGACCCATTATGCCCATCAGTCCATTTAGGCCCATTAATCTTTTTAGGATGATTAGGCCACTTAGTCCCATTAGTCCCAATAGACCCATTAGGCCCAATGGGCCACTTAGGCCCATTAGGCCACTTTGTCCCATTAGGCCCATTAGGTGACTTTGGCCCATTAGGCCCATTAGGCCAATTCGTCCCACAAATCCCATTAGGTCAATTAGGCCACTTTGGTCCATTAGGCCCATTAATCCCCTTAGGACACTTAGACCCATTAGGCCCATTAGGACCATTCGGTGCATTAGGACACTTAGTCCCATTACGCCCATGAGGCCACTTAGGCCCATTAGACCACTTAGGCCCATTAGGCCACTTAGGCACATTAGGCCACTTAACCCCATTAAGCCCATTATTCCACTTCATCCCATTAGGCACATTAGTCCCATTCATACCATCATGACTATTAGGCCCATTATGCATTATGCCCCTGAGGCCACTTAGGCCCATTAGAACCATTAGGCCAGTTCGTCCCATTAGGCCACTTACGCCACTTAGTCCCATTAGGCCCATTAGACCACTTAGGCCCATTAGGCCACTTAGGCCCATTATGCCACTTAGTCCCATTAGGCCACTTATGTCCCTTATGCCACTTAGGCCTGTTATTCCCATTTCGCCACGTTTCCCCATTAGGCAGCTCAGGCCCATTAGGCCACTTAGGCCCATTAGGTCGATTAGGCCACTATGGCCCATTTGGCCCATTAGACCTGTTCGGCCCATTAGGTCCATTTGGCCCCTTGGATCTATTAGAACCATTAGGCCCATTAGTCCACTTTGTATCATTAGGCCAATTTGTCCCATTGGGGCCCTTAGGCCCATTCAGGCCATTAGGCCCATTAGGCCACTTAGGACCATTAGGAAATTTCGTCCCATTCAGCACGTTAGTCCTATTCGGTACGTTAGGACCATTCAGGCCCTTATCCCCATTTGGGCCATTAGGCCCATTTGGGCCACTTAGGCTCATTCAGCCACTTAGGCCCATTATGCCACTTAGGCCCATTCGACCAATTAGGTCCATTATGCCACTTAGTCCCATTATCCCCATTCGTCCCATTCGTCCCATTAGGACCATTAGGAAACTTAGTCAAATTAGTCCAATTGGGCCACTAAGGCCCAATAGGCCCATTTAGCAACTTGGGCCCATTAGGCCCCTTAGGCCACTTAATCCCATTAGGCCCATTCGGTCGATTAGGTTGATTAGATCAATTAGGCCATTTAGGCCTATTAGGCCCATGCGGCCACTTAGGTCCATTGGACTCATTAGGCCACTTAGGCCCATTAGGCCCATTAGGCCACTTAGGCGCATTCAACCCATTAGGCTCATTAGGCCAACTGGGCCACTTAGGCCCATTTGACTCATTCGGCCACTTGGTCCCATTAATTCCATTAGGACACTTCATCCCATTAGGAAAATTATGCCCATTAGGCCACTTACACCCATTAGGCCCATTAGACTCATTGGGCTACTCAAGCCCATTCCGACACTTAGGCCCATTAGCCCCATTTGGCCACTTAGGTCCATTTAGACACTTAGACCCATTAGATCCATTAGGCCACTTAGTCCCATTAGGCCACTTGGGTCCATTAGGCCACTTTGGACCATTAGGCCATTTAGGTCATTTGGGCCACCTAGGCCCATTTGGCTCATTCAGCTCATTTGACACATTAATCCACTTAGGCCCATTGGGTCCATTAGGCCACCTAGGCTCATTATGCCCATTTGGCCACTTCGGCCTATTACGCCCATTAGGACTATTAGGCCACTTAGGACCATTAAACCATTAGGCCCATTAGGCCATTAGGCTAATTCATCCACATAGTCCCATTAGGCCCATTAGGCAAATTAGGACCATATAGCCCATTAGTCCCATTGGACCACATAGGCCACTTAGTCCCATTATACCATTAGGAATATTAAGCCTATTTGGTCCATGAGGCCAATAAGGCCCATTAGGCCACTAAGGCCCTTTAGGCCCATGAGGCCACTTAGTCCCATTAGCCCCATCAGGCCACTTAGGCCCATTAGGCCCATTAGGCCACTTACTCCAATTAGGCCCATTTATCCACTTAGTCCAATTATGCTCATTATGCCACCTAGGCCCATTATGTCTATTAGACCACTTAGGCCTATTCGGCCACTTAGGCACATTAGGCCGATCAAGTGACTTAGGCCCATTAGGCTCATTAGGCCACTTAGGCCCACTAGGCCCATTAAGCCCATTAGGCCGATTAGTCCACTTAGGGCCTTTTGTCCACTTAGATCCATTAGGCCCATTAGGCACATTAGGCCCATTAGGCACCTTAGGCCCATTAATCTCATTAGACTGATGAGGCAACTTAGGCCCATTAGGCCACTTAGGATCATTATGCGCATTAGGCCACTTAGGTTAATCATGCCATTTATTCCCATTGGGCCCATTGGGCCCCTAGGCATGTTAATCCCATTAAGCTCATTGGGCCACTTAGACCCATTATGCCACTTAGCCCCATTAGTCCGATTAGGTGACTAAGGCCCATTCAACCACTTGTGCCCACTAGGACCATGAATCCCAATAGGCCGATTTGGCCACTTAGGCCCGTTAGGCCACTCAGGGCAATTGGGCCTATTATTACCCTTAAACCCATTAGGCGGATTAGGAAACTTTGGACCATTAGGACACTTTGGCCCATTAGTCCACTTAGGCCAATTAGGCCCATTCATCCCATTAGGCCCATTAGGCCACTTAGGCCCATTTCTCCCATTCAAATAATTTAGCCCATTATGCTCATTAGGCTAATTAGGAAACTTTAGAGCATTAGGCCACTTCAAACCATTAGACCCATTAGGCCCATTAATCCAATTAGGCCCATTTGGACCATTTCAAACCTAGGCCTGTTAATCCAATTATACCCATTAGGCCACCTAGGCCCATTAGAAAACTTATGTCCATTAGGCCCCTTAGGCCCATTAGGCCCATTCGACACACTATGACCATTAGGCCGATTAGGCCACTTAGGCCCATTAGGCTGCTTAGGTCCATTAGGCCACTGAGGCCCATTCATCCCATTAGCATCATTTTACCCCTAGGCCCGTTAAGCCCATTAATCCCATTGGACAACCCAAACCCATTAGGTCAGTTAGACCAATTAGGCTCCTTAGGTCCATTAATCCACTTAGGACCATTAAGCCCATTAGGACCATAAGAACCATTAATCCCATTTAGTCGATTAGGCCACTTAGGACATTTATGTCCATTAGTCTACTTAGGCCCATTAGGCCCATTCGACCCATTTAGCACCTAGGGTTATTAAGCCCATTAATCCCACTGGGTACATTAGGCCCCTTGGTCCCATTAGGCCCATTAGGCCATTAGGGCCCATTCTTCCCATTAGGACACTTAGGCCCACGTGTCCCATGAGGCCCACTTAGGCCCTTTAGGCCACTTATGCCTATCAAGCACATTAGGCCAGCCACATAGGCCTATCATGCCCATTAATCCCATTCGACCACCCAAGAAAATTAGTCCAGTGGGCCACTTAAGCCCACTCGGCCTCCTAGGCCAATTTGGCCAATTAGGCCACTTAGGCCCATTAGGCCCAATTGTTGGATTAGGATGATTTAGACACTTAGGCCCATTAATACCATTGTCCCATTAGGCCCATTGTCCACTTAGGAAAACTAGACACATTAGTCCCATTAGGCCCATTAGTCCACTTAAACCCATTAGGCCCATTAGGTGACTTATGCTCATTAGGACCATTAGGCCACTTAGGCCCCTAAGGCCCATGGTCTAATGAGTTCCATGGGCCCATCCATCCACTTAGGCCCATTAGGACCATGCAGCCACTTAGGACCATTAGGCAACTTAGGCCCATTAGGCCCATTCTACCACTTAGTTCCATTAGGCCCATTCGGACACTCAGGCTCATTAGGCCAATTTAGCCACTTAGGATCATTAGGCCCATTCATCCACTTAGGCCCATTGGGCCCATTAAGCCACTTAGGACCATTATTCCCATTAGGCCCATTATTCCCATTGGTCCTATCAGGCCCATGAGGCCCATTCGGCCATTGAGGCTCATTCGGTCCATTAAGCCCATCAGGCTCATTTAGCGACTTAGGCCCATTAGGACACTTAGGCACATTATGCCTATTAAGCCACTGAGGCCACTTAGGTCCATTCACCCAATTAGGCCCATTAGGCCCATCTGGAAACTTAGGCTCATTGAGGCCCATGAGGCCACTTAGGCCTATTAGGCCCATTGGGCCACTTGGGACCATTATGCCCATTGAGCCTCCCAGGGCCATTGGGCTCATTAGGCACATTCGACCACGGAGGATCATTCAGTAAATCAGGCCCATTAGGCCCCTTAGGCCCATTAGGCTCGCTCAGCCCATTAGAACACTAAGGCCCATGGGGCCCATTGAACCACTAAGACCAGTGAGGCCCATCAGGACCATCAGGACCAATAGGCCACTTAGGCACATAAGGCCCATTAGGCCACTTAGGCCCATTAGGCCACTGAGGCCCATTAGGCCCATTGAGCCTATTAGACCAATTAGGCCCATGAATCCAACTAGGCCACTAATTCCCATTAGGCCCATCATTCCCATTAGGCCGCTTAGGCCCATTATTCCCATTAGGCTACTTAGGCCAATGAAGCCCATTAGTCCCATTAATACCATATGGCCATTGAGGCCCATCACACCCATTAGTCCACTTAGGTCCATTAGACATTTTAGGCCCATTCATCTCATTAGGTCACTTAGGCCCATTAGGAAACTTAAGCCCATTAAACCATTAAGGACCATTAGGCCCATTAGGATACTTAGGCCCATTAGCTACATTAGGCCCATTAGGAAATTAAGGCCCATTAGGCCACTTAGGACCATGATTCCCATGAGGCCATCAGGACCATGAGGCCACTAATGCCTAGTAGTCCCATCTGACCCATCTGACCACTTAGGCCCATTAGGCACATTAAGCCACTTAGGCCAATTCGGCTCATTAGGCCACTTAGGCCTATTTGGCCCATTAGGATCATTCAGCCACTTAGACCCATTCAGTCCATTTGATCCATCAATCCCATCAGGCCCATCAAGCCACTTAGTTCCATTCGGATCATTAGGCCACTTGGGCTTATTCGGCCCATAATGCACATCAGGCCCATTTGGTCACTTAGGTCCATTAGGCTCATTAGGCCCATTTGGCCACTTAGGCCCATTTAGCTCATGAGGCCACTTAGTCCCATCAGGCCCATCAGGTCCATTAGGCTACTGAGGCCTAATCATATCATAAGGTCACTTAGGTCCATGATGCCCATTAGGCCCATTAGGCCAATCAGGCCCATTAGGCCGCTTAGTCCCATTAGGCCATTTAGGCCCATTCAGCTCATTAGTCCACTTAGGCTCATTATGAAACTTTGGAAGATTAGGGACATTAGGCCACTTATGCCACTTATGACGATTAGGCCCATTAGGCCACTAAGGCCCATTAGGCCCATTTGACCACTAAGTCCCATCAGGACATTTAGACCACTTAAGCCCATTAGACCCATTAGTCCACTGAGTACCATAAGGCCCATTATTCCACTTAGGCCCATTAGACCACTTAGTACCATTAAGCCACTTAGGACCATTAGGCCACTGAGGCCCATTAAGACACTTAGGCCCATTATGCCACTTAGGTTACTTAGGCCCATTAGGCCACTTAGGCCCATTAAGCCCATTAAGCCACTTAATAAACTTAGGCACATTATTTCCATTAGGCCTATTCGGCCACTTCGGCCCATTAGGCCACTTCGGCCCATTATGCCACTTTGGCCCATTATGCCCAATAGGCCACTTATTTGCATTAGGCCAATTAGGACCATTAAGCCACTTAGGCACATTTATCCAATTCAGCCACTTAGTCCTATTAGGCCACTTAGTCCCATTAGGACCATTAGGCCACTTAGGCCCATCAGGCACATTAGGCCCATTAGGCCACATCGACCACTTCGGTCCATTTGGCCATTGAGGCCCATTCGGCCACATAGGACCCCTTGGCTCATTAATCCCATTAGGCTGATGATGTCATTTAGGCCCATTCGACCCCTTAGGCCATTACGCCCATTAGGTCGATTAGGCAAATTAGGCCCATTAGGCCAGTTTGGACCATTAGGACCATTAGGCCCATTGACCACTTAGGATAATTGGGCCCATTCAACCCATTAGGCCCATTTTGCCCCTAGGCCTCTTATGCACATTAAGCCCATTAGGCCACTTATTCCCATTAGGCCAGTTAGGCACATTAGGCCGATTAGGACACTAAGGCCCATTAGGCCACTTAGGTCCACTAGGCCCATTAAGCCCATTAGGCAGATTAGGCCACTTAGGCCCATTAGGCCACTTAGGCTCATTCATCCCATTAGGACCATTAGCCAATTAAACCCATTAGGTCGATTAGGAATCTTTGGCCCATTAGACCTCTTGGGCGCATTAGGTCTATTAGGACGATTAGGCCAATTCGGCTCATTCGTCCCATTAGGCCACTTAGGCCCACTATGACCATTAGAACTATTAATCCCAATAGGCCAATTATGAAAATTTGGCCCAACAAGCCACTTAGTCCCATTTGGAACCTTAGTCCAATTAGACCCATTTGGACCATTTGGCCCACTTGGCCCCTAGGCCCATTAATCCCTTTAATCCCATTAGTCCACCTAGGCCCATTAGGCCATTAAGGCCCATTTGGCCCATTAGGCCACTTCGTCCCATTAGGCCGATTAGGCCACTTAGGCCCATTGGACCCATTAGGCCACTTAGGCCCATTGGACCCATTAGGCCACTTAGGCCCATTCATCCCATTCAGCCCATTAGGACCATAATGCCCATTTTTCCCATAGGATCGTTAACTCCATTATTCTCGTTAGCCCACCTAGGCCCATTAGGTTACTTAGGCCCATTAGGCCCCTTAGGCCCATTAGTCCACTTATACCCATTATGCCCCTTAGGCCTATTAGGTCCATTAGGCCAATTAAGCCCATTAGGTCAATTAAGCAACTTAGGATCATTAGGCCACTTAGGCTTATTAGGCCCATTAAGCCCATTAGGCCCATTAGGCCCATTTAGAACCAAGGCCCATTAATCCCATTCGTCCAATTAGGCCCCTTAAACCCATTAGACCCCTTGGAACCATTAAAACCATTAGGCCACTTAGGCTAATGAGGCTCATGAGGCCCATTAGGAACATTTTCCCATTAGGCCCATTAGTCCACTTAGACCCAATATGTCCATTAGCCCACTTAGGCCCATCAGAACTATTAGGACCATTTAGCCAATTAGTCTCATTATGCCACTTAGGACAATTAGTCCCATTAGGCCACTTGGGGCCATTAGGCCAAGTATTCCACTTAAGTCCATTAGGCCCATTAGGCCCATTAGACGACTTAGGCCCATTTGTCCCATTATGCCAATTAGGCCACTTAGGCCCATTAGGCCCATTAGGTCACTTAGGCCTGTTAGGCCCACTAGGCACATTAGGCCCATTTGGATCATTAGGCCACTTCAACCCATTGGGCCCATTCAGCCACTTAGGCTCATTAGGCCCACTAGGCCCATTAGGCCACTTAGTCCCATTAGGTTGATTAGGCCACTTCGACCCATTGGGCTCATTAGTCCACTTAGGCTCATTACGCCCATTAGGCAACTTAGGCCTGTTAGGGAACTTAGGCTCATTATGCCCATTAGACAACTTAGGCCCATTAGGCTCATTTGCCACTATGCACAGTCGTCCCATAGGCACATTGGGCCACTTAGGCCCATTCGGCTACTTAGCCTCATTAGGCCCACTAAGCCCATTATTCTCATTTGTCCCATTAGCCCCATTAGGCCAATTAGGTACATTAGGACCATGAGGCCACTAAGGCCCATTAGGACACTAAGGCCCTTTAGGCCCATGAGTCTATTGAGGCCCATTAGGAACATCATTCCAATTAGGCCCATTAGTCCCATTAGGCTCATTGGGCATTCAGACACTTAGGCCCATTAGTCCCATTGGGCCTATTGGGCCCATTCCACCACTTATGATCACTGAGCCCATTATCCCATTAAGCCTATTAGGGAACTTAGGCACATTAGGCCCATTATGCCCATTAGTCCCCTTAGGCCCATTGAGCCCATTTTTTCGATTAGGAAACTTAGGCTCATTAGGCCACTTAGACCCATTAGGCCACTTAGGCCCATTTGGCCACTTGGTCTCATTAGGCCACTTAGGCCCATTATGCCCATTAGGCTGATTATGCCACTTAGGTCACTTAGGCCCATTATGCCTGTTATGGAACTTAGGCCCATTAGGCCACTTAGGCTCATTAATCCAATTAGGAAACTTAGGACCATTAGGCTCATTAGGCCACTTAGGCTCATTATGCCCATTAGGCCCATTTACCACTATACCCATTCATCCCATTAGGTCCATTGGGCCACGTAGGCCCATTCAGCTACTTAGGCCCATTAGTCCCACTAGGACCATTATTCTCATTCATCCCATTAGGCCTATTAGGACCATGATGCCACTAAGGCCCATTAGGGCACTAAGGCCCCTTAGGCCCATCAGGCCATTCAGGCCCATTAGGACCATCATTCCACTTAGGGTCATTAGGCCCATTAGGCCCATTGGTCATTTGGACACTTAGTCCCATTAGTCCCATTAGGCCACTTGGGCCCATTGGCCCAATTGGTCCCATTGGGCCCATTGGGCCACTTAGGCCTATTAGGCCACTTAGGTTGATTGGGCTACTTATGCCCATTAGGCCCATTCGTCCACTTAGTCCCACTAATCCCAACATCCCATTAGGCCAATTATGCCACTTAGGCCCATTAATCCCATTAGGCCTATTAGGCACCTTAGGCCCATTAATCCCATTTGACTGATTAGGAAACTTAGGCCCATTAGGCCACTTAGACCCATTCGACCCACCATGCCACTTGGGATAATTAGGCCTATTCGGACCATTAGGACCATTTGGACCATTATGCTCATTTGGTCCCAAGGCCCATTAATCCCATTAAACCATTGGGCCACTTAGGACCATTAGGCCGATTGGGCACATTAGGGTGATTATGCCACTAAGGCCCATTATTCCCATTATGCCTCTAAGGCCCACTTGGACCATTAAGCTCATTAGGCCAATTAGGCCACTTAGGCCTAATCAGCCACTTGGGCCCATTAGGCCACTTAGGACAATTAGGCCCATTAAGACACTTAGGCCCATTAGGCCCATTAATCCCACTAGGCCGATTAGGAAACTTTGGCCCATTAGGCCACCAAGGCCCATTCAGCCAATTAGGCTAATTAGGTCCATTCGGCCCCTTAGGCCCATTACACCCATTTGGTCCCTAGACCCGTTAAGCCCATTAAGCTCATTAGGCCACATAGGCCCATTAGGCCGCTTAGGCCCATTATGCACCATAGGCCAATTAGGCCCATTTTGGCCCATTTGGTACCTAGGCCCATTAAGTCCATTAAGCCCATTAATCCCATTAGGTCCATTAAGCCACTTAGGCCCATGAGGTCCATTATGCCACTTTGGCCCATGAGGCCCATGAGGCTCCTTAGGCCACTTCGACCCATCAGGCCCATCTGGTCCATTCGACCACTTCAACCAATTAGGACCATTATTCCACTTAGGACCATCAGTCCCATTAGGCTCATTCATTCAATTAGGCTGATTAGGCCACTTAGTCCCATTAGGCATATTAGGCCCATTTGGCCCATTTGGCCCATTCTTCTCATTAGATCCATTAGGCCCATTAGGCCCATTCAGTCTATAAGGACACTTAGGTCCATTAGGCCCATTCATCCCATTTGGCACATTAGTCCACTTAGGCCCATTAGTTCATTTAGTCTCATTGGCCCATTTGGACACTTAAGCCCATTAGGCCCATTAGTCTAATTAGGCCCATTTGGCCCATTTGGCCCATCAGGCCCAAAAGGACACTTAGTCCCATTGGAACCATTAGGCCCATTTGGCCCATTGGGCCCATTAGGCCCATTAGGCGCAATAGGTCTTTTAGGCTCATTCGGCCACTTAGGCCCACTAGGCCACTTAGCCCCATTAAGCCACTTACGCCCATTAGGCCCATCAGCCCATTTGACCACTAAGGCCCACTAGGCCCATTAGTCCACTTATGCCCATTCGACCAATTTGGATTATTATTCCACTTAAGCCCATTAGGCCCATTAACCACATTAGGCCAAATTGGCCCATTAAGCCCATTTAGCCACTTAGGCCCATTAGTCTTAATTAGCCACTTAGGCCCATCAACCCCATTAGGCCCATTTGGTTGATTAGGTAGATTCATCCACTTAGGCCACTTAGACCCATTATGCCATTAGACCCATTAGGCCCATTAGGCCACTTAGGCCCATTTGGCCCATTTGATCAATTAGGTCGACTAGGCCACTTAGGCCCATTTGGTTGATTAGCCCAATTATGCCACCTAGGCCCATCAGGACCTTTAGGCCCATTAGGCTACTTAGGCCCATTAGGCCTATTCGATCGATTTGGCAGATTAGGCCACTTATGCCCATTAGGCACATACGGTCGATTTGGTCACTTGGGTCCATCAGGCGCATTAGGCCACTTCATCCCATTTGGCCCATTAGACCACTTAGTCACATTAGGCCCATTCGGCTGGTTAGGCCAATTGGACCACTTAGGCCACTTAGGCCCATTATGCCCATTATGACCATTAGGCCCATTTTTCCCATTAGTCTACTTAGGCCACTTCGGCATTAGGCCCAGTAGGCACATTAGGTGCCTTAGGCCCATTAGTCCCATTCGGTCGATTAGGAAACTTTGGCCACTTAGGCCCATTACACCCATTAGGCCCATTAGCCCACTTAGTCTCATTAGGCTCATTAGGACCATTAGGACCATTAGGCTCATTTACTCGACTGTGGGGATTATTCCACTTAGGACCATTAGGCCACTTAGAACCATTTGGCCCATTAGGCTGCTTCGGCCCATTAGGCCCATTAGGCCCATTAGGCCCATTTGGACACTTAGGCTACTTAGTCCAATTAGGAACATTAGGCCCATTAGGCCACTTAGGTCCATTAATCCCATTAGTCCCATTCAGTCGATTAGGGGGATTATGCCACTTAGGCCCATTAGGCCCATTAGGCCACTTAGGCCTATTAAACACATTGGTACCATTAGGCCCATTAGGTTCATTTGGATACTTAGGCCCATTAGGTCACATAGGCTCATTGGGCCACTTAGGCCCATTAGGCCCATAAAACCCATTAGTCCCATTAGGCATGTTAGGCCACCTAGGCCCATTAGGCCTATTTGATGGATTAGCCTGATTAGGCCACTTAGACCTATTAGGCCACATAAGCCCATTATGACCATTAGGACACTTAGGCCTATTAGTCCCATTAAACTCATTAGTCCCATTAGGCCCATTAGGCCCGTTAAGCAACTTAGGCCACTTAGGCCCATTAGACACATTCGGTCGATTAGCCCAATTAGGCCACTTAGGCCAATTATGTCCATTAGGCCCATTAGCCCCATTAGGCTCATTAGGCCCACTATCCTCACTAGGCCCACCAATCCCATTAGGTCACTTAGGCCCATTTGGACCATTAGGCCACTTAGGACCAATAGGCCCATCAGTCTCATTAGGACACTTAGTCCCATTAGGCTTATGAGGCCACTTAGTCCCATGAGGCCTATGAGGCCATTCACCCCATTAGGCCCACTAAGCCCTTTAGGCCACTTAGACCAATTAGGCCACTTAGACCCATTAGGCACATTGGGCCCACTAGGCCCATTCATCCCATTAGGCCCATTGGTCCCATTAGGCCCCTTAGACCCATGTGGCCCATTGGGCCCATTAGTCCACTTTGTCCCATTAAACCATTCGGCCCTTTAGGCCCACTTAGGCCACTTAGGCCCATTAGGCCCATTGGTCCCATAAGGAAACTTAGGCCCATTAGGCCCATTAAAACCATGAGGCCCAATAGGCCCATTCAGCCAGTTAGGCTCATCCGTATAATTAATCCCATTAGGCTCTTTAGGCCCACTCAGCCCATTAGGCCACTTCAGCTCATTATGCCACTTAGGCCACTTAGGTCCATGAGGCCCATTAGGCCCATCAGGCCAATTAGGCCCCTTCGGGCCCATTAGACCCATTAGGCCACCTCGGTCCATTAGGCCCCTTGGACCCATGGGGCCACATAGGCCCATTAGGACCATGAGGCCCATTAGGTCCATCCGGCCACTTAGTCCCATTAGGCCCTATAAGACCACTTGGCCCATTCAAAAACTCAGGCCCATTAGGCATATTAGGACACTTAGGCCACTTAGGACCATTATCCCCACTAGACTCATCCGACTTCTAAGGTCGAGGAGGCCCATTCGGCCCATTAGGCCCATGAGGCCCTATAGGCCCATCAGGCCCATGAGGCCACTTCATCCCACAAGGCCCATTAGAACCATTATTCCAATTAAGCTACTTATTCCCATTAGGCCCATTGGGCCCATGAGTCCACTTAGGCCCATTTGGCCTATGAAGCCCATTCTACCATTGAGGCCCGTGAGGCCTATTTGGCCCGTCACGCCCATTCAGCCACTTAGGCCCATTAGGCCCACTAGTCCACTTAGGAAACTTAGGCCTATTAGGACCATTCCACCACTTAGTCCCATTAGGCCCATTCCACCACATAGGCCCATTGGGCCAATTAATCCACTTAGGCCCATTAAGGCCATTAGGCCCATTAGGCCCCTAAGGGCACTTAGGAAACTTAGAACCATTAGGACCATGAGGCCCATGAGGCTCATCAGCCCATTAGGCCCATTAGGCCACTTATGGCCATTGGCCCATTGGCTCATTAGGCCCATTAGGCCAATTGGGCCAATGAAGCCCATTATTCCCATTGGCCTATTCGGCCCATTAGGCCCATTAGGCCACTGAGGCCCATTAGTCTCATTTCACCCATTAGGCCCATTAGGCCACTTAGGCCCATTGGGCCTACTAGGCCCATAAGTCCACTTAGGACCATGATGCCCATTAGGACACTTAGGCCACCTAGGCTCATTGGGCTCATGATGCACATTAGGCCCATTAGGCTAATTAGGCCACTTAGGCCCATTAGGCCCTTTCAGCCACTTATGCCCATTAGGTCGATTGGGCCACTTCACCCAATTGGCCCCATTCGGTCACTAAGGCCCATCAGGAAACTTAGGCCCATTCAACACAATAGGCCACTAAGGCCCATTATTGCCATTTGGCCGATCAGGCCCATTAGGCCCCTGAGGCCCATTAGGCCAATTGGGCCACTAAGGCCCATTTTGCCTATTAGGCTGATCAGGCCCATTAGGCCCATGAGGCCATTAGGCCACAGAGCCCCATTGGCCCATGAGGCCCATTAGGCCCATCAACCACATTAGGACACTTAGGCCCATTCATCTCATTAGGCCACTAAGGCCACATAGGCCAATTACGCACATTAGATCCATCACGACCATTAGGCCCATTAGGCCACTGAGTCCCATTAGATGCAATATGCCACTTAGGCCACTTTGTCCCATTATGACCATTAGACCCATTAGGACCATGAGGCCTGTGAGGCCACTGAGGCCCATTTGGCCCACTAGGGCTATCAGACCCATTAGGCCACTTAGGCCCATTCAACCCATTTGGAACATTAGTCCACTTAGGCCCATTGAGCTCATTAGGCCACTTAATCCTATTAGACCGATCAGGCCCATTAAGACGATGAGGCCACTTAGGCCATTCGGCCCACTATGGCCATCGGGCCCATCAGGCCACTTATGCCCATTCAGCTCATTAGGCCACTTAGGCCCATTAATCCCATTAGGCCCATCAGTCCCATCGAGCCCATTATGTACATTTGGACCATTAAGAAACTTATGCCACTTAGTCCAATTCGACCCATTCGACCCATTATGCCACTTAGGCCCATTAGGCCACTTAGGCCCATTGGGCCACTTAGGCCAATTAGGCCACTTAGGACCATTAGGTCACTTAGGCCCATTAGGCACATTATTCAACTTAGTACACCGAGGCCCATTAGGCCCAATAGGCCAACGAGGCCAATGAGGCCCATTAGGCCCATTAATCCCATTAGCCCACAATATTTTCCTAGTATGATTCTACTCGGTATGATATTACTCAGTATAAAAAGTATAACTTTGATTGAATGGTATAGATATGAATCGACACTACTTAAATTCTCCATCTTCCTCAGTCTGGAAGACCCAGTATGGAAATCACGATCTGATTAACCTAGCCCGGTATGATGATTAGCCGAATACGATTGACAAGATGGATATATTAATCAGTTGGGTATGATAAAAACTGAGTGCGATGATCAGATGAATACAATGTTGTGATCTTGTCTCTTCTTTTCACTTCAATCCATCAAAACTTCTTCAACAAAAGTAAATACATAAACTTTTTCTTCTCTCTAAAACTAGGAGCTTCTCTCTCATGAAAATTACATCAGTCTACCTCAAGTACAACATACTTTTATCCTTCTATAGGTGAATCTCGATATGCTTTGCTGGGAATCCCAAAAATTTCCCGCTTAATCAAATTCACCCCAATATCAATTTCCCATAAAATCTGGGGTGTATTTTGACTTCATCAACTCTTCTCAAAGCTTCTCGATTCTTCTAAAACTTTCACTTCTCCTTCTGAATGCTGAATATGATAATTCTTTTGAATTTTGATCTCCCCCTCAATTTCATGTCCACCAAACTTTTCTTTCAAATCACTTTTACTTCTTCACTTCTTCTCTTGACCCACTTGAAAATATAAAACAATTCCACTCTAATATAATGGATCTTGACCCAATTGAAACCTAAAAATTAATTCAAACCTTTTTAAATGGTTTACCACATTATTGATATCATTATTTCCTTCTCTTTTCAATCATCGACCTCAAGAAATTCCTTCTTTGAATATGATTGTCCATAGTATGATCCTTATGAGAATGGTTGGCCTAAATACGATCATATTGGGTATGATCTTTTTATTCCTAATCCTGAGTATGACCATACTAGTTACGAAGGATTTCTTATGCATACAATGGATAATCAGATGCTATAGTACTAGACAATGATCATTCTGGGTACGATCATTCTGATTATGATCCTCAATGCCTTCTTTCTTTCCTTCTTAGCCTAAATCTGATTACACTGAGTACAATTACTTTTTTATTGGAATTATGTCTTTCTTATCTTCCACATAGATACAATAAATCTAGATATGATTTTGAATACCTCGTTTTTCCTTTCTTCACACATCATACCCAAGACAAGTCTGATCAGTACCTTTTCTTTCAAACAACTTTGCCTCGTTATGATGGACAGAGTGAGTCTGATTCTTTTGAAAAAAATGGACAATATGATTTCCAAAAAATAAAAAGTGAGGTGATTTTATTTCTTCAAAATATTTTCTTGACAACAAAAGACAACACATGAAAACAAAAATCTTCTTCATTAGCTTGGTTCTAACAATCCCCCCTTTGGATTTTGTTGTCAACCAAGTTTCATAAATCACTGAATTTAGGCCCATTAGTCCCATTGGCTAATTATTCCCATTAGGAAACTTAGGCCCATTATGCCCATTAGACTACTTATGCCCATTAGGCCAATTTGGCCACTTATGGCCATTAGGTCCATTATCCCATTAGGTCCATTAGAAGACTTAGGTCCATTAGGACCATTGTGACCATTAGGCTACTTAGGCCCATGAGGCTCATTAGTCCACTTCATCCCATTAGTCCCATTAGTCCACTTAGGCACATGAGGCCCATTAGGCCACTTCGACCCATTAGGAAACTTAGGACACTTAGGCCCATTGGACCCATCAATCCCATTCATCCCATTAGTCCCATTAGACCCATTCATCCCATTAGGCCCATTAGGCAACTTAGGCCACTTAGGCTCATCAGGACACTTAGTCCCATTAGGAAACTTAGGCCACTTGGGCCCATTAGTCCACTCAATCCCATTCAAACCATTAGTCCACTTAGGCCCATTCGACCCATTAGGCCCATTAGACCCGTTAGACTGATTAGGCCACATAGGAACATTAGACCCATTATTCCCATTAGGCCCATTAGAAAACTTGGGAAACTTAGGCCCATTGATCCACTTAGACCCATTGGACCCATTAGGCCCATTAGGCCCATTATGCAACTTAGTATACTTAGGCCCATTTGGCCACTTAGACTTATTAGAACCATTAGGTCCATTAGACCCATTATACCTATTAGTCCCATTAGTCAACTTAGGCCACTTAGGCCCATTAGGCCCATTAGTCCCATTAGGCCACTTTGGCCCATTAGGAAACTTAGGCCACCTAGGCCCGTTGGACCCATTAGGCCACTTTGTTCCATTAGATCCATTAGGACACTTAGCATGATTAATCCCATTAGGCCACTTTGGACCATTAGGCAACTTAGGAAGCTTAGGTCTATTGGACCAATTAGGCCCATTAGGCTCATTCGGACTATTGGGCCCATTAGCCAACTTTGTCCACTTAGGTCCATTAAACCCATTAGGACCATTGGACCCATTAGGCCCATGGTCCCCATTAGGAAACTTAGGACACTTAGGCCCATTGAACCCTTTATGACATTAGGCAACTTAGGCCACTTAGGCCCATTAGGCCGCTTTGGCCCATTAGACCCATTCATCCCATTAGTCCACTTAGGACCATTCAATCCATTCATCACATTAAGCCCATTAGGCCCACTAGGCTGATTAGGCCCATTATACCCATTAGACTCATTAGACCCATTAGGCTCATTAGGAAATTTAGGCCACTTAGTCCCATTCGACCACTTAGACATATTGGACCCATTAGGCCCATTAGGAAACATAGGCCACTAAGACCCATTGGACCCATTAGGCCCATTAGAAAACTTATGCCACTTAGGGCCATTGGGCCACTTAGACCCACTGGACCCATTAGTCCCATTAGGAAACTTAGGCCACTTAGACCCACTGGACTCATTAGTCCCATTTTACTACTTGGGCCACTTCAACCCATTAGGCCACTTAGGCCCATTGGACCCATTAGGCTGAATTATCAATAATGGGCCCATTAGGCCCATCAGGCCCATTGGCCCCATTAGACCACTTAGGCACAATATGTCCATTAGGACACTTAGGCCCATTAGGCCACTTAGGCCTATTAGTACCATTGGTCCCCTAGGCCCACTAGGCCAATTAGGCTATTAGGCCCATTAGACCGAATTGGCTATAATGGGCCCATTAGGCCACTTAGGCCTAATATGACCAATAGGCCCATTAGGCCTATTCGGTCACTTAAGCCACTTAGGCCCATTAGGCCACTTAGGCCCATTAGGCTCCTTAGACCCATTAAACCCATTGGCCCTCTTAGGTTTATTAGGCCAATTAGGCCATTGGGCCCATTAGGCCCATTAGCTCACTTAGGCCCAATAGGCCCATTCGGCCTATTAGGCCACTTAGGCCACTTATGTCCATTAGGCCAATTAGGCCCATTAGACCCCTTAGACCCATTAGGCCCATTGGGCCCCTTAGTCCCATTGGGACCATTATGCTACTTAGGCCCATTCGGCCCATTAGGCCCATTAGGACACATATGCCACTTAGTCCCATTTGTTTAACTTAGTCCAATTAAGCCCCTTAGACCCATTAGGCCCATTAGGTCCATTAGTTCCATTAGGCCAATTCAGCCATTCAGCCCATTAGATCGGAATGACCATTATGGGCCCATTAGGCCCATTAAGCCACTTATCCCCAATAGGCCCATTAGGCCCATTTGGACCATTCGGCCCATTAGGACCACCAGGCCACTTAGGCCCAACTGTTCCATTCGACCCATTAATCCCATTAGGCCCATTAGGCCGAATTGGACTTAATGGTCCCATTAGGACACTTAGACCCATTAGGACACTTAGGCCCAATAGGCCCATTCAGTCCATTAGGCCACGTATTCCACTTAGGCCCATTATCTCACTTTCGCCCAGTGGACTTATTAGACCCATTAATCCCATTAGGCTCATTAGACCCATTAGGCCACTTACGTCCAATTGGCTCATTAGGCCGATTAGGCCACTTAGGCCCATTAGGACCATTAGGTCACTTAATCCCATTAGACCCATTAGGACCATTAGGCCCATTATGCCACTTAATTCCATTAGACCCATTAGGCCCATTTGGCCACTTAGGCCCATTCAACCCTTAGGCCCATTAGGCCATTTAGGCCAATTTTGGCCATTTAGGCTAATTAGAAAAATTAGGCCATTTAGGCCATTTAGGCCAATTAGTCCATTTAGGTCATTTAATCTAATTTAGTCTATTTAGACCAATGAGGTCAATGAGACCAATTTAGGCCAATTAGGCCAATTTAGTCCCTTTAAACAATTTAGGCCAATTAGAAGATTTAGGCCATTTAGCCCAATTTAGGCCAATTAAGAGAAATAGTAAAATTAGTACAATTAGTACAATTAGGAAATTTAGGAAATTTAGTTCATTTAGTCCATTTAGGCCAATTTATTTCATTTAGGGTAATTAGTCCATTTAGGCCAATTTAGGGCATTTTGGCTATTTAGGCCAATTTAGACCATTTAGACAATTAGGCCAATTATGAATTTTAGGGAAATTTAGGTAATTTATAACAGTTAGTTCAATTAGGATGATTAGACCAATTTAGACCATTTTGGCTAATTATTCAATTTAGGTAGTTTAGGCTAATTAGGCCAATTTAGGCCATTTGGGACAATTTTGTCCATTTTGGCTATTTTGGCCAATTTAAACCATTTAGTGCATTTATTCCAATTAGGTCAATTAGAAAATTTAAGAAATTTATGCCAATTAGGACATTTTGGCCAATTTATCTCATTTAGACCAATTAGTAAAATTAGAGCAATCAGGCCAATTAGGCAATTCATGCCCATTAGTCCATTTAGGCCATTTAGGCCAATTTAGGCCATTTAGGCTAATTTAGGGCATTTAGGCCAATTTAGGCTATTTAGGTAAATTTAGGCCAATTAGGTCATTTAGTCCATTTAGTCCAATTATATCAATTAGTCCATTTAGGTCATTTAGTCCAATTAGGCCATTTAGACCATTTAGATAAATTTAGGCCATTTAGACCAATTGGGACAATTAGGCCAATTTAGGCCATTTAGGATAATTTAGTCCATTTATCCTAATTAGGTCAATTATTCCAATTATTTAATTTAGACCATTTAGGCCAATTGTGTCAATTAGGCCATTTAGGCCAATTAATCAATTTTGGCCAATTAGGCCAATTAGGAAAATTTAGACCATTTAGTCCATTTAGGCCAATTAGGCAATTTGGTCATTTAGTTAATTTAGTCTATTTAGGTAAATTAGGACATTTAGTCCATTTAGGTCAATTAGGCTAATTAGGCCAATTAGAAAATTTAGGTCATTTAGGCCAATTTAAGCCATTTATGCCAATTAGGCCATTTAGGCTAATTTAGGTCATTTAGTCTATTTAGGATAATGTATACCATTTAATCCAATTCATAAAATTATTCCATTTAGTCCAATTTAGGCCATTTAGGCCAATTAGGCCGTTTAGGACATTTAAGCTGATTTGGCCAATTTAGGCCGTTTAGGCCAATTAGACCGATTTAAACAATTAGACCAATTATACAATTTAGGGAATTTAGGTCAATTAGGCCAAGTATTCTAATTGATTTCATTTAGTCCAATTAGGACATTTAATCCATTTAGGACAATTTAGGCCATTTAGGTGAATTGGGTTAATTAAGCCAATTAGGTAATTTATGCAATTTAGACCAATTAGGCCATTTAGGCCAATTTATACCATTTAGACCAATTAGGCCAATTTGGCCAATTTTTTTTATTTATGGCATTTAGGACAATTTAGTCCAATTTTTACAATTAGGCTATTTAGTCCATTTAGGAAAATTTAGGTCATTTCGACCAATTAGACAATTTATGCCATTTAGGCCAACTAGGCCATTTAGGCCAATTTAGATCATTTAGACCATTCATACCATTCGGTCCAATTAAACCAATTAGACCATTTAGGCCATTTAGGAAATTTAGTCCCTTTAAGAAAATTAAACCAGTTAGGTCGTTTAGGCCATTTAGGCCATTCAGACTAATTTAGGCCATTTAGACTAATTAGGCCAATTATTCCAATTTACACCATTTAAAAAATTATTGAATTTAGTCCAATTAGACCAATTAGTCCATTTTTTCCATTTAGGCCAATTAGGCCATTTAGGCCATTTAGACTAATTAGGCCAATTAGGCCAATTTAGGCCATTTAGGCTAATTTAGTCCATTTAGTCCAATTAGATCAATTATTCCATTTATGATAATTAGTAAAATTAGGCAATTTAGACCATTTAGTCCAATTAATCCTTTAAGTCCAATTAGTTCATTTAGGCCAATTTAGGCCATTTAGGTCAATTAGGCTGATTAGGACATTTAGGCCAATTAATCCATTGAGGCCAATTTTGGCCATTTAGGCCATTTAGGTCAATCAAAACATTTAAGCCAATTTGGGACATTTAGGCCAATTAGGCCAATTAGACTAATTGGGAAATTTAGGTCATTTAGGCCAATTAGTCAATTTATGCCAATTTAGTCCATTTAGGTCAATTAGGCCATTAGGTCAATTTCAACCATTTAGTAAATTTAGTCAATTTAGGCCAATTATGCCATTTAGTCCATTTAGGCCATTTAATCCATTTATTCCAATTAGGACAATTAGTCTAATTAGGTCAATTAGTCCATTTAGGCCAATTAGACAATTTAGGTCATTTAGTCCAATTAGGCCATTTGGGCCAATTAAGGCCATTTAGAACAATTTAGGTCATTTAGGGAAATTAGGCCACTTAGGCTACCACAAACCAACCTGGTCGGCCCTAAACCGGTCACCTGACAGCTATACAACAAGCTCTACACAAAAGGCTTGACACTTTTTTGACCTAGAGGAATTTAAAGTTTCAAAATAGAATGCATCATTTCCACATTTAGACCCATAAAATCAATAACATGAGAAGAAATGAAATATGATATGCACCCGTATCAAACAATGTTTTCATAAAGGTAGAATTCAAGAGAATCGTACCTCTCACCATCGATGGTACAAGTTGGCCATTCACAAAAACCCACTCAGCTCCAAATACCTGCTTACTCACCACACTTTTATCTTTATTCCCCTGATGAAATTGACCATGCTGAGAATTTATGGTATTATTGGAATCACCATGACTAACTCTATTCTGCCAATGAGGGGTATTCTGTTGTCCTCATCCCATTGAGGCATAACACGACTGCGAACCTTGAGAAGTGTTTCAAACACCCGACCTTGGAGCATGGAAACAATAACACTAAAGATGCCTTGTCTAATTACTATTATGGAATGCTCTAGGTGTTGATGTACACTATCTCTTTATGTGTCTTAGAGCACCACATTATAAATAACCCTACTTTCTCTTAGGCTTCATAAGAAGATTCACTGATCCTTCCATTAGATTCTAATCCATACTCTCACCTTGGAAAAAAGTGTCCCTCTTCCACTTGCTACCCACATTATAGTCTCAAACATTTCCCATAGGTATAACAATATCTCCTCCACCCATCACCCCTAAGATGTCTCTTTCATCCATGGTTTCCCTATTGACCATCTCCGTACAATCTGTTATACAGATTACCGCAATCTTCAAACAAATTTCCTACCTCATCCCAGATTAAAAAATGTGTGTATTCAAAGATGCACTTGTAGAAACCTCAGGTGAAAACTAGACTAAATTCATGAATTTAGCCAAAATTTCTATTATATAAAGGTTTTACTACTTCAAGATAAATAAATCCATCATTCTCTGAATTATAAACATGTAAGGATAGAATTTCTTGTTGAACAATTCCTCAAAATCCTCCCATGCCATACCTTGGTCCACTTTACCCTAGATTGCTAACTCCCACCACTAATATAAAAGATCTTAAAACATGTATGTCACTAAATTGAATTTGAACTCCATTAGTGTGCTTATGAAATCTAAGATTTGATTCATCTTATTTAGCCATGCCTCCACCCTTTATGGTTCTGAATTTCCCCAAAAGATGGGTGGATTTTTCTTCTTAAACTGAACCAAATGGTCCACATGACTTGGTTTATCTCTTTTATTCCCATTATCAACAACTTCAAAAGCTTTCATTATACTCTTCACCATCTAATGGTTCACCTGGGGCTCAGGTGCAACCACATTTTTAGTAGCTTCATCTTGTTGGTTTCTATGATGCCTACTGGGTTCCATTCACTTTTCACATGAGAAACACCATAAGTCTCACTCTCTAGAAACAGAAGGCTTAGAAATTTCAAATCCTATCACATTTCAACTATCATAACCATGATTTAAAAAATCCAACATTTTCCATGTTCAATAATTTTTTGAAAAAACATCAACCATGTTTTGAAAATCGACCCATTTTCAAAATACCACAACCATTCTCTTTTCAAAATCACACATTTGAAAACACTTTCTAGATTTTTCAAATATCAACAAATTCATATCACAACATAAATCATTACTCAAAATGATATATGAAATTCTAGTGGGAATTCATTTATACCATGCATGTCATGCACTTCTCATTGTCTTAACCGACAAAAATGGGCCTAATGGGCCTAATGGGCATGATGGGCCTAATGGGCCTCATGGACCTATGTGACCTAAGTAGCCTAATGGGCATAAGTAACCTATTGGGCCTTGTGGGCCTAATGGGCCTAATGGGATGAATGGGACTAATGGGCCTAATGGGATGAATGGGCCTAATTGGACTGATGGGCCTGGTGGGCCTCATGGGCCAAATGGACTTAATGGGCGTAAGTTGCCTCATGGGCCCAATGGGCATAATGGGCCTAATAGGCCTATGTGGGTTAAGTGGGCCAAAGGGGACAAGTGGGCCAAAGGGGACAAATGGGCCAAAGGGACCAAATGGCCAAATGGGTATAATGGGCTCAATGGTCCTCATAGGGATAAGGGGCCTAATGGGTTGAGTGGGCTTAATGGGATGAATGGGCCCAATGGGCCTCATGGGATGAATAGGCCTAGTGGGCCCAATGGGCCTAATGGACCTAAGTGGCTTAAAGGGTATAGTGGGCCTAATGGGATTAATTATACTAATGGGACTAATGGGCCTAAGTGGCCTTATGGGTTTAATGGGCCTCATGGGCCTAAGTGGACTTAGGGGGCCGAAAGGGCTTAACGAGCATAAGTGTCCTAATGGGTCTGATGGTCCTCTTGGGCCTAATGGGTCTCATGGGCCTTATCAGTGGAATGAACCTCATGGGATTAAAGGGACTAATGGGCCTAATGGTCATCAGTGGCCTAATGAGCCTAAGTTCCTTAATGGGCATAGTGGGCCTAATGGGCCTAATGGGCTTAAGGGGCCTAATGGACCTATGGGCCTAAGTGGCCCAAGTGGCCCGGTCAGTTTGATCGATCAAATGGGCCTAATGGGCCTAAGTGGATTAATGATCCAAATGGACCTAATGGGAATAATGGGTTTAATGGGCCTCCTGGGCCTAAGTGTTCTAATGGTACTAATGGGCTGATGTTGCCTAATGGGCCTATGTGGCCTAATTGGGCTAATCGACTGAATGGGACTAATGGGCCAAAGTGGCCTAAGTGGCTTAACGGATCTAATGGGACCAATGGTACTAGTGGGACTAATGGGTTTAATGGACCAAATGAGCCTAAGTGGCCTAATGGTCCTAATGGGCCTACTTGGCATAATGGGCCAAAGTGGCCAAATGGGCCTAATGGGCCAAAGTGGCCAAATGGGCCTAATGGGCCAAATAGGACTAATGGGTTTAATGGGCCTAATGTGCCTAAGTGGCTGAATGGGCCTAATGGGCCTCAAGGGCCTAACTGGCCTAATGGGCCGAATAGGCCTAAGTGGCCTAAGGGGCCTAATGACCCCAAGTTGCCTAACCCCCCTAATCAGATAAATGGGCCTAATGGGCCTAGGTGGCCTAATGGCCCTAATGGGATGAAGTGGCCTAATGGGCCTAATGGGACGAAGTAGCCTAATCAGCCTCATCGACCGAGTGGGCCTAATGGGACTAAGTGGCTGAATGGGCCTCCGTGGCATAATGTGCCTAATGGGACTAATGGGCCTAATTGGATGAAATGGCCTAATGGGATTAAGTGGCCTAATGTGCCTTAGTGGCCTAATGGGACGAATCGACCTCATGGGGCTTAGCGGCCAAACTTGCCTAATGGGCATAAGTGGCCTAATTGGCATAATGGGCCTAAGTGGCCTAATGGGCCTAAGTTGCCTAATCGGCCTAAGTTTCCTAATGGGCCTAAGTGGCCTAATGGGCCTAACTGGCCTAATGGGCCTATGTTGGCTAATTGGACTACTGGGCATAATGAGCCTAAGTGGACTAAGTGGCCTAATGGGCCTAATGCGCCTGAGTGGCCTAATGGGACTAAGCGACCTAATGGGTCTAAGGGGCTTGAGTGGCCTAATGGGATTAATGGGCCTCAGTGGCCTAATGGTCCTTAGTGTCCTAATGGGCCTAATGGTTCAAATGGGCCTAAGTGGCCTAATAGGCCTAATGGGCCTAATGGGCCTAATGGGCCTAAGTGGCCAAATGAGATGAATGGGCCTAAGTGGCCTAATGGGCCTCAGTGGACTAATGGGCCTAATGGGCCTAAGTGGACTAAGGGGCCTAATGGGCCCAAGTTTCCTAATGCGCTAAACAGACCAAATGGGCCTGAGTGGCCTAATGGGAACGATGAGCCCGATGGGCCTAATGGGTCGAAGTGGCCTAGTTATCTGAATGGGCCTAAGCGGCCCGATGGGCCATATAGGCATAATGTGTTGAATGGGATAAAGCGGCCTAATGGGATTGATGGGCCAAATGGGCCTATGTGGCCTAATGAACTCAATGTGCTTAATTTTCCTAATGGTCCAAATGGGCCTCATGGGCCTGATGGGCCTAAGTGGCCTAATGAGTCTGATGGGCTTGATGAGACAAATGATCCTAATAGACCTCAGTGGCCTCATGGTCCTCATGGGACTAATGGGCCTAATGGGCCTAAGTGTCCTAATGGACCTAATGCACTGAATGTGCCTAATTGGCCTAATGGACCTGATGGGCCTAATGAGCGAAATGGGCCTATGTGGTTTAATGGGCCTAAGTGGCCTCAATGGCCTAGTTGGCCTAAGGGGACAAATTGGACAAATGAGTGGAATGGGCCTATGTAGGCTAATGGGCCTAATGTGCCTAAGTGGAATAATGGTCCTAATGGGCCTAATGGGCCTAAGTGGGCTCATAGGCTTGATGGGCCTTAGTGGACACATGGGCCTAATGGGCCTAAGTGTCCTAATGGGCCTAAGTGGCTTAATTGGACTAAGTTTCCTAATGGGCCTAAGTGGCCTAAGTGGCCTAATTGGCCTTAGTGGACTAATGGTTCGAATGGGCCTTAGTGGCCTAATGGGCCTTAGTGGCCTAATGGGCCTAAGGGGCCTAATGGGCCTGAGTGTCTGAAATGTCTTAATAGGCCTAATGGTCCTAATGGGTCACAATGGCCTAATGTGCCTAATCAACATAATGGGCCTAAGTGTCCAAATTGGTATAATGGGCCTAAGTGTCCTCATGGGCCTAAGTGGCCTGATGGGCCTAAGTGGCCTAATTGGCCTAAGTAGACTAAAGGGCCTAAGTGGATTCATGGGTTTGGTGGACCTAATGGGCCTTGTGGGCCTCATTGGACACATGGGACTAAGTGGCCTAAGTGGCCCAATTGGCCAAAGTGGACTAGTGGGCCTAATGGGACTCAGTGGCCTAATGGTCCAAATGAGCCTAAGTGGCCTGAGTGACCTAATGGCCCTAATGGGCGTAAGTGGCCTAATGGGCCTTAATGGCCAAATAGGGAAAAGGTTTCTAATGTGACTAAGTGGATGAATGAGCCTAATGGGCCTAAGTGTCCTAATGAGATGAATTGACCTAAGTGGCCTAATGGGCCTAATGGACCTTAGTGGCCTAATGAGCCTCAGTGGTCTAATGGGCATAATGGGCATGAGTGGTTGAAATGGCCTAATGGGCCTGATCGACCAAGGTGGCTAGAATTGTCAAATGGGAATAAGTGGACTAATTGGAATAATGGGCCAAAGTGGCATAATGGGCCTAAGTGGCCCGATGGGCCTAATGGGCCTAAGTGTCTTAATGGGCATAATGGGCCTAAGTTGAATAATGGGCCTAAGTGGCCTAATGGGATTAATGGGCCAAAGTAGAAAAATGGGCCAAAGTGGCCTGATGGGCCCAATGGGCCATAGTGGCCTAATGGGCTTAATGGGATGAATGGGCCTAAGTGGCCTAATGGGCCTAATGGTCCTAAGTGGCCTAATGAGACGAATGGGCCTAAGTGGCCTAGTGGGACAAAGTGGCCTAATGGGCCTAATGGGAATAAGTGGACTAATGAGCTGAATGGGGCTAAGGGGCCTAATGGTCCTGATGGGCCTAATGGACCTAAGTGGCCTAATGGGCCCGATGGGCCTAATGGGCCTGATGGGCTTAATGGTCCTAAGTGGCCAAATGAGCTGAATGGGCCTAAGTGGCCTAATGTGCCTAATGGGCATGATGGGCATAATGGGCCAAATGGGCATAAGTGTCCTCATGGGCTTGATGGTCCTGATGGGACTGATGGACTTAAGTGGACTAATGAGCTGAATGGACCTAAGTGGCCTAATGGTCCTAATTGGACTAATGGGCCTAATGTGCCAAATAGGACTAATGGGCCTGATGGTCCAAATGGGCCTCACTGACCCCGTGGGCCTAATGAGCCTAATTGGCCTAAGTGGCCTAATGGGTCGAATGGGCCTTGGTGGCCTAATGGGCATAATGCACCTAATGGGCCTATTGCCCTAATGTTTGTAATGGCCCTAATGGCCCTAATGGGTCTAATGAGTGTAATGGGCCCAAGTGTCTTAATGGGCCTAAGTGTACTTAATGGTCTAATGGGCCTAATATGCCTAAGTGGCCTAATGAGTTTAATGGGCCTAAGTGGTCTAATGGGCCTAAGTGGCCTAATGGTATTGATGTTCCAAATGGTCCTTATGGGCCTCAGTGGCCTCATTGGCATAAGTGGTTGAAGTAACCTAATGGGCCTTATGGGCCTAATGGTCCTAAGTGTACAAATGGGCTTGATGGGGCCTTAGTGGCCTAATGGACCTAATGGGACTGATCGGACTAATGGCCATAATGAGCCTTAGTGGCCCAATGGGCCTAATTGTCCTGATAGGCCCAATGGGAAGAATGGTCATAATTGGACCCATTAGCCTAATGGGCCCAATGGGCCTAAGTGGCCTAATGGGACTAATGGGCTTGATGAGACTCATGGGTCGAATGGTCCTAATGGGCCTAAGTGGCCTAAGTGGGATAACAAGCGTAATGGGCCTAATGGACCTCTGCGGCCTAATGGGCCTGATTGGTCTAATGGAAAAAATGGACCAGATGGGCTTGATGGGTCTAAGAGGCCTAAGTGGCCTAATGGGCATACTGGGCCTAATGTTCTAAATGGTCCAAAGTGTATTAATGGGCCCAATGGGCCTAAGTGGCTTGATGGGACCATTTATCCAAAGTGGATTGATGGGCCAAATGGGCCTAACTGGCAGAATGGGCCTATGTGGCGGAATGGGACGAATGGGCCTAATGGGCCTCAAGGTACGAATAGACCTCAAGGGCCAAATGGGCCTAGGTGTCCTCACGGACCTAATGAGCCTAATGGGAATAAGTTTCCTAATGGGCATAATGGGGCTAATGGGCCTCATGGGATTAAGTGGATTCATGGGCCTAATGAGCCTCCTAGGTCGAAGTGGACTAATGGTCATAGTAGGCCTAATGGGCCTAAGTGGCCTAAGTGGCCCAATGGGCCTAATGGGCATGTGTACCTGAATGGACTTAGTGGGACTAAAGGGCCTAATGGGTCTAATGGGTAGAAGTGGCCCGATGGACCTAAGGGGCCTAATTGACCTCATGGGCCCAATGAGACTAATGGGCCTAAGTGGCCTAATGGGCGTAGTGGAACTAATGAGCCTAAGTGGCCTAATGGGTCTGATGATCCTAATGGGCCTCATGGTCTTAAGGACCTAAGTGGACTAATGGGACTAATGGGACTAATGGGCCTAGTGTTCCTAAAGGGCCTAATGGGCCTAATGGGCCTAATCGGCCGAATGGGCCTAAATAACCTAATGGGCCTCATGGGACTAAGTTTCCTCATGGGCCGAATGGCCATAATGTGCCTAATGGGACTAAGTGATCGAAGTGGGCCAAAAGGGCATAATGGTCTTAATGGGACTAAGTGGCCTAATGGGCCCAATGGACCTTATGGGCCTAAATGGACTACTGGGTTGAGTGGGCTGAATGGGACGAATGGGACTAGTGGGTCCAATGGGCCAAATGGGCCTAAGTGGTCTGATGGACCTAATGGGCCTAAGTGGACTAAAGGGCTTGGTGGGCCTAATGGGATTAATGGGCCTAATGGGTCTTATGGTCATAAGAGGACTAATGGGCCTAAGTGTCCTAATGGGACTAATGGGCCTAATGGGCCTGATGGTCCTAATGCGGCTAATGGGCTAGATGGACCAAATTGGCCTAAGTGGCCTAATCAGGCTAATCGACTGAATGAGCTTAATGGGCCTAAGTGGCCTAGGTGGAGTAACAGACCTAATGGGCCTAGTGGTACTAATGGGTTTAATGGGCATAATGGTCCTAAGTTTCCTAATGGTCCTAATGGGCCTACGTTGCCTAATGGGCCTAGGTGTCCTAATCAATCTAATCGAATGAATGGGCCTAAGGGGCCTAAGTGGCTTAAGTGGCTTAATAGAACTAATGGGACTAGTGGGTTTAATGGGTCTAATGGTCCTAGGTGTCCTAATGGGCCTAATGGGGGTAAGTGGATCAATGGTCCTAATGAGACTAAGTGGTCTAATTCCCCTAATCGACTGAATGGGCCTAATGGGCCTAATGGTCCTAAGTGGACTAATGGGACTAATGGGCCTAAGTGGCTTAATGGGAATAATGGGACTAATCGACCAAAGTGTCCTAAGTGGCTTAATTGGCCTAATCAAATAATGGGACAAATGGGCATAATGGGACTAAGTGGCCTAATGGGCCTAATTCTTAAGTGGCCTAAGTGGCCTAATGGGCCTAAAGGGTCTAATGATCATAATGGTATTAAAGGGTCTAAGTTTCCTAAGTGGTCTAATCAGCCTAATCGACCGAATGGGCCTAATGGGCATAATGGGAATATGTGGCCTAATCGTCATAATCAACCAAATGGGCCTAATGGGCCAAGTGGGCCTAAGTGGCCTAATGGGACTAATAGGCCTAATGGGTCTAAGTGGCCTAATTTTCCTGATCGAACGAATGTACCTAAGTGGCCTAATAGGACTAATGGGCCTAAGTGGCCCAATGGGCCTAATGGGTCTAAGTGGCCTAAGTGGCTTAATCGTCCTAATCGACCGAATGGGTCTAATGAGCCTAGGTAGCCTAATGGGCCTAATGGGTCTAAGTGGCCTAAGTGTCCTAATCGGGCTAATCCATCGAATGGTACTAATGCGCCTTATGGGCCTAAGTGGCCGATTAGGACAAATGGGCATAAGTGGTTGAATGGGCCTAATGGGACAAATTAGCCTAATAGGGTTAATGGGACTAATGGTCCTAAGTGAAAAAATGGGCTTAAGTGGTATAATTTCCCTAACGGGCTTAATGGGACTAATGGGCCTAAGTGGCCTAATGGGCCTAAGTGGCCTAATGGGCCTAAGTGGCCAAATGGGCCTAGTGGGCCTAAGTGGCCGAATGGGTGTAATGGACCTAATGTGCCTAATTGGCCTAATGGGATTAATTATCATAAGTGGTCGAATAAGACTAAGTGGACGAATGGGCCTAGTGTGCCTAAGTAGTCTAATGGGACTAGGTGGCCTAATGGTCCTAGTGGGATGAAGTGGCTGAGTGGGCCTATTGAGCCTAATTGGCCTAATGAGCCTAATGGGTCTAATGGGCGTAAGTGGCCTAATAGGCCTAAGTGGCATAAAGGGCCTAGTGGGCCTAATGGGATTAATGGACCTAATGGGACCAAGTGGCCTGATGGGTCTAATGGGCCTCATGGGCCTTATTGGCCTAAGTGTCCTCATTGGACCAATGTGCCTAATGAGACTAAGTGTCCAAATGGGCCTGATGGGCCTCATGGGTAGAATGCACCTCATGGGACTAATGGGCCTAATGTCCCTAATGGTACTAAGTGTAGTAATGGGACTAAGTTCCCTAATGGTTCCAGTGGGCCTAATGGGTCTAATGGGGCTAATGGGCCTAATTGGCCTAAGTGGCCTAATTTGGATAATCGACTGAATGGGATTATGGGCCTATGTGGCCTAAGTGGATTAACAGGCCTAATGGGCCTAGTGGGACTAATGGGTTTAGTGGGCCTAATGGACCTAATGGGCATACGTGGCCTAATAGGCCAAGGTGTCCTAATCGAGTTAATCGAATGAATGGGCCTAATGGGCCTAAGTGGCCAAAGTGGATTAACAGGCCTAATGGGATTAAGGGGACTACTGAGTTCAATGGGAATAGTTGGCCAAATGGGCATACATGGCCTAATGGGCCTAATATTTCTAAGTGGACAAATTGGCCTAATGGGCCTAATAGGAATAATGGGTTTAATGGTCCTAAGTGGGTAGTGGTCCTAATGGTATAATGGGCTTGATGGGCCTAAGTGGCATATTCCCCCCAATGAACTGAACGAGCCTAATGGGCTTAAAGGGCCTAAGTGGCCTAATGGACCTATTGTACCTAATGGACCTAATTGGCCTAAGTGGCCTAATCGAATGATGAGACAAATGGGCCTAAGGGGCCTAAGTGGCCTAATGGGACAAATTCTTAATTGGCCTAAGTGGCCTAATTGGCCTCAGGGGAATAATGGGCCTAAGTGCCCGAATTGGCCTAAGGGGAATAATGGGACTAAGTGGCCTAAGTTTTCTAATCAGCCTAATCAGTTGAATGGGCCTAATGGGCCTAAGTGGTCTAGTGGGCCTAATGGGCCCATGTGGCCTAATCGGCCTAATCAACCGAATGGGCCTAATAGGTGTAATAGGACTAAGTGGTCTAATGGGCCTAATGGGTCCAAGTGGCCTAATTTCCTAATTGACCGAATGGGCCAAATGGGCCTAAGTGGTCTAATGGGCCGAAATGGGCAAATGTGCCTAAGTGGCCTAATCAGGCTAATCGACCGAATGGGCCTTAAGTCGCTGAATCAGCCTAATCAATCGAATATGCCTAATGGGCCTAAGAGGCCTAATGATCCTAATGGGCCTAATGGGTCTAAGTTTTCCAATCGGCCTAATCAGACGAATGGGCCTAATGGACCTAAGTGGTCTGATGGCCCCAATGGGAATAATGGGTCTAAGTGGCCTAAGTGGAGTAATTGTTCTAATCGATCGAATGGGAATAATGGGTCTCATGGGCCTAAGTGGTCGATTAGGACTAATGGGCTAAAGTGGCTGAATGGGCCTAATGGGGAAAATTGGCCTAATGGGATTAATATACCTAATGGGCCTAAGTGGATTAATGGGATTAAGTTCCATAATGGGCCTAATGGTTCTAATGGGCCTAATGGGCCAAAGTTCCTTAATGGGTCTAAGTGGACTAATGAGCCTAGTGGGCCTAAGTGTCTGAATGGGCCTAATGCGCCTAATTGGCCGAATGGGTCTAATGGGAATAAGTGGCCTAATGGGAATAAGTGTCCTAATGGTCCTAGGGGTCTGAAGTGGCCTAATGAGCCTAAGTGACCTAATGGGCCTAGTGGGTATAAGTGGTTGAATGGTCCTAATGGGCCTAATTCACTTAATGATCTTAATGGGCGTAAGTGACCAAATGGGCCTAAGTGGACTGATGGGCCTAGTGTGTCTAAGTGGTCGAATGCGTCTGATGGGCCTAATGTATCAAATGGGTCGAATGGGCCTAATGGTCCCAACGGTCCTAAGTGGCCATATGGGCCTAATGGGATGAATGGGTTGAATGGGTCTAATGGTCCTAATGGGCCTAATGGGCCTAATGGGCCTAATGGGCCTAAGTGGCCGAATGTGATTAACTGACTGAATGGGCCTAAGGGGCCCAATGGGCCTAAGTGGCCTTATGGGCCTAATGGTCCAAATGGGCCTAATGGGCCTAATGGGATTAATGGTCCTAATGGGCCTAAGGGGACTAATTGGCCTAAGTGGCCAAATGGGCCAATGGGCCTAAGTGGCCTTAGGGGCCTAATTTAACGAATGGGACTAATGGGAATAATGGGCCTAAGTGACATAATGGGATGAATAGGCCTAAGTGGATGAATGGGCCTAATGGGACTGATAAGCTAAAGTGGCCTAATAACCTAATGGGCCTAAGTGGCCTAATGGTCTTCATGGGCCTAAGTGGCCGAATGGGCCTAAGTGGCCTGTTGGGCCTCATGTTCCCTAGTGGACTCATGGGCCTAATGGTCCCAAGGGGCCTAAGTTTCTTAATGGGCCTAAATAGATTAATGGAATTAATGGGCTTAATAGTCCATGGTTCGAAATTGTCCAATTGGGCCTAACTCGCTTAAGGGGCCTAATGGGCCTAAGTGGCCGAATGAGATTAATGTGACTAACTGATCTATGGGCCAAATGAGCCGAATGGGACTAATTGTCCTAAGTGGCCTAATGGGTCAAAGTGTCCTAATGGGCCAAAGTTTCCTAATCGACCTAATGAGTGTAATGGGCCTAATGGGCCTAAGTGGAATAATGGGCCTAATGGTCTTATTGGGCCTAAGTGGCCTAATGGGTCTAAGTGGCCTAATTGGCCTAATGGGCTTAATGGGTGAGTGGGCCTAAGTGGCCTAATGGGCCTTAGTCGCCTAATTGGCCTAATTGGCTTAAGTGGCCTAATGGGATTAATGGGTTTAATGGGACTAGGGGCCAAATGGGCCAAATGGTCCTAATGGGCCCAATGGTCCTAATGGGCTCAATGAGCCTAATGGGCCTAATTCGCCTAGGTGGCCAAATGGGCCAAATGGGCCTAAGTGTCCTAATGGACCCAAGTTTCCTAGTAAGCCTAATGGGTTTAATGGGCCTAAGGGGCATAAGGGGACCGATGGGCCTGATGGGCCTAAGTGGGCTAATGGGCCTAATGTGTCTAAGTGGCCTAATCGGCCTAATCGACCAAATGGGCCTAATGGGCCTAAGTGGCCTAATGGGCCTAATGGGTCTAAGTGGTCAAATCGGGCTAATTGACTGAATGGGACTAATGGGCCTTATGGGGCTAAGTGGTTGATTGGTCCTAAGTGGCTGAATGGGCCAAATGGGCCGAATTGGCTTAAGTGACATAATGGTCATGATGGTCTTAATGTGCATAAGTGGATTAATGGGATGAATGCGCCTAAGTGTCTTAATGGGCCTAGTAGGAATTAGTGTCTGAATGGGCCAAATTGGCCTAATGCACCTAATTGGCCTAATGGGCCTAATGGGAAAAAGTGGCCCAATGGGTCTAATGGGGCCAATGGGCCTAATGGTCCAAATGTGCCTAATGGACCAAATTGTCTTAAGTGGCCATATGAGCCTAATGGGTTGAATGGGCCTAATGGGCCTTATGGTACTAATGGGCCTAATGTGCCCAAGTGTCCTCATCATCCTAAGTGGCCTCATCGGCCTAATGGGGTTAATGGACCTAGTGGGCTAATAGGCCAAATGGACCTAAGTGGCCTAATAGGCCAAAGTTGCTGAATCGCCTTAATGGGATTAATAGGCCAAATCAGACTAATCATTTGAATGGGACTAAGTTGCCTAATGGGCTAAATGGGCCTAATTAGACTAAGTGGCCTAATGGACCTAATAGACCTAATGGGATTAAGGGGCCTAATGGGACAAAGTTTCCAAATCGACATAATGGGCTTAATTGGCCTAATGAGCCAAATGGGTTGAATGGGCCTAAGTGGCCTTATCGGCCTAATGGGCTTAATGAGTCTAGTGGACCTAAGTAGCATAATGGGCCTTAGTGGCCTAATTGGGCCAATGTGCCTAAGTGGCTTAATGGTCCTTAGTGACCTAATGGGCATAACGGGCCAAGGGCCCAAATTGGCCAAATTGGCCTAATTAACCTAAGTGGCCTAATGGGCCTAATGGGACTAATGAGCCTAAGTGGCCTAATGGGCCAAAGTTTTCTAATCAACCTAATGGGAATAATGGGTCTAAGGGGCCTAATGGGACTAAGTGGACTAATGGGACTAAGTGGCATCATCGGCCAAATTGGATTAATGGGCCAAGTGGGCCTAAGTGGCCAAATGGGCCTAATGGGCCTTAGTGGCCTAATGGGATGAATGGGACTAAGTGGAGCAATGGGCCTAAGTGGAGTAATGGGCCTAATGCTCCTAAGTGGCCTAAGGGGCATAATGGGCTTAATGGGCCTAAGTGGTCTAATGGGCCTAATGGAACTAGGTGGCCGAATGGGCCGAAGTGGCTGAATGGGCCTAATGAACATAATGGGACTAAGTTGTCTAAGTGGATTAATGGTCCTAATGGGCCTAAGTGTCCTAATGGGCCAAAGTGGCCTAATGAGCCTAATGGGCCTAATGGTCCTTAGTGGCCTAATGGGTCTAATGGTCCTTAGTGGCCTAATAGGCCTAATGGGCCTAAGTGGCCTAATGGGTCTAAGTGGCATAATGGGCCTCAATGGTCTAATGGGTCTAATTGGCCTAAGTTGCCTAGGTGGCCTAATGGGCCTGAGTGGCCTAATGGGCCTAATGGGCCTCGGTGGCCTAATCGGCCTAATCGGCCTATGTGGCCTAAGTGGACTAAAGGGATTAATGGGCCTAAGTGGCTAAATGAGCCAAATGGGACTAAGTGGCCTAATGGGCCTCAGTGGCCTAATGGGCCTAAATGGCATAAGTGGCCTAATGGGCCTAATGGGCCTAAGTGGCCTAATAATCTGAATGGGCCTAAGTTTCCTAATGGGCCTAATGGGCTATGTGGCCTAATGGGCCTGATGAGCCTGATGGGCCTAATGGGCCTGATGGTCCTAATGGGCCTAAGTGTGCTAATGAGACAAATGGACCTAAGTGGCCCAATCGGCCTAATGATGTGAATGGACCTAAGTGTCCTAATGGACCTAATGGTCCTTAAGGGCCTAATGGGCCTAAGTGGCCTAATGGGACAAATGGACCTAGGTGGGCCAATCGGCCTAATGATCTGAATGGTCCTAAGTGTCCTAATGGACCTAATGGTCCTTAAGGGCCTAACGGGCCTAAGTGGCCTAATGACCCGAATGGGTCTAAGTGACCTAATGGTGCTGATGGGCTTAATGGGTTTAAGTGGACCGATGGGACTGATGGGTATGATGCATCAAATGGTCCTAAGTGGCATAATGAGACAAATTGGACTAAGTGGACTAATGGGCCTCGTGGGCCTAATGGGCCTAAGTGGCCTAATGGGTCTGATGGGCCTCAGTGGACTAATTGGCCTCATTGAACGAATTGTCCTTATAGGCCGAATGGTCCTCAATGGCCCAATTTGGATAATGGGACCCTTAGTGACCTAATGGGCCTAATGGGCCTCACTAGCTGAAGTGGCCCAATGGGCCTCATGGGCCTAAGTTTCCTAATGGGCTGAGTGATCCTAATGGGCCTGATTTTCCTAATGGGCCCAATGGACCTCAATGGTCGAATGTGCCTAATAGGCCCAATAGGTCTGGTAGGCCCAATGGGCATAATGTGCACAAGTGGGCCAATGGGATGAATTGGCCTAAATCTCCTAATGGGACTAATGGCCCTAATGTCCCTAAGTGGCCTAATGGGCATGATGTGCCTAATGGGGCGAATGAACACAAGTGGCCTAAGTGGCCTAATGGGAATAATGGGCCTAAGTGTCATAGTGGGCCTAAGTGGCCTAATGGACCTGATGGGCCTAATGGGATGAATGGGCCTTAGTGGACTAATGGGACTAAGGGGTATAATAGGCCCAATGGTCATAATGGGTTGAATGGTCTTAATGGTACAAATGGGCTTAAGTGGATGAATGGGCCCAATTGGCCTAATGGGCCTAATGGACCTAAGTGGAAGAATGTGCCTAATGGGCCTAAGTGGCCTAATGGTCCTAAGTGGATTCATGGGACTAATAGGCCTAAGTGGACTGATGTGCCTAATGGGATTTATGGGCCTCAGGGGTCGAAGTGGCCTAACGGTACTAGTGGGCCTAATGTGTCTAAGCTGCCAAATGGTCCAAATGGGTTTAAGTGGCCTAATTGGCCGAATGGGCCTAATGTACCTAGTGAGCCTAAGTGGAAAATGGTCCCAATTGGACTAATGAGCCTAAGTGGCCTAATCGGACTAATCAAACAATTGGTCTTAAGTGTCTTAATGGGCCAAATCTGCCTAAGTGGCCTAATGGGCCAAATCGGCCTTGGTGGCTGAATGGGCCTAATTTTCCTGGGTGGATGAATGGGCCGAATAGGCTGGATATTCCTAAGTGTCCAAATGGTCCTAATGGGACTAAGTAGCTTAACATGTCGAATGGTCCTATGTGACCTAATTAGCTAAATGGGCCCAAGGGGCCTAGTGGGCCTAATATGATTAATGGTCTTAACGAGCCTAGGTACCAAATGGGCCTATTTTTCCTAATCGGCCTAATGGTTCTAATGGACCAAAGTGACCTAATGATCCTAATGGGCATAAGTGGCCTAATTGACCTAACTGGCTTAATGGTCCTAATGAGCCTAATGGGATTAATGGGAATAAGTTTCCTAATGGACCAAAGCGGCCTAATGGGCCTAAGTGGCATAATGGTACTGGGTGGCCTAATGGGCGTAATGGGATTAACGAGCCTAATGGGATGAATAGAGCTCAGCGGACTTATGGGCCTAAGTGGCCTAATGGACCTAAGTGGCCTAATGGGAATAATGGGCTTAATGGGTGTAAGGGGACTAATGGGCCTAATGGGAATAAGGTCCTAATGGGACTAAGTGGCCTAATGGGCCTGGGTGGCCTAATGGGCTTAATGGGATTAATGGGATTAGGGTCCAAATAGTCCAAATGGGCCTAATTGGCCTCAGTGGCCTAATGGGTCTAATGGGCCTAATGGGTCTAAGTGGCCTAATGGGACAAAGTTTCCTAATCGACCTAATGGGAATAATGGGTCTAATGGGCCTAATGGGCCAAATGGACCTTGGTGGCCTAATGGGCCTATTGGACTGAATGTTCTTAATTGGCGTAAGTAGAATAATGGCCAAAAGTGGCCTAATGGACATGAGTTGTATAATCAGCCTAATGGGATTAATGGGCCTAATGGTCCTAATGGGCCTAATTGGAATAAGTGGCATAATTGGCCTAAGTGGCCTAATCGGCCTAATGGGCTTAGTGGGCCTAGTGGGCCTAAGTGGACTAATGGGCCTTAGTTTCCTAATCGTCCTAATGGGTCTAAGTGGCCTAATGGGCCTAAGTGGCCTAATGGGCTTAAGGGGCTTAACGAGACTAGGGGACTAATGCGCCTAATGGGACTAATGGGACGAATGGGCCTAGTTAGCCTAAGTGACCTAATGCGCCTAATGGGCCTAAGTGACCTAATGGGCATAATGGGCGTAATGTGCGTAATAGGCCTAAGGGGCCTAATGGGCCTAAGGGGACTAATGGACCTAAGTGGCCTAATGGGCCTAGGTGGCCTAATGGGATTAATGGGATTAATGGGCCTAGGGTCCAAATGGGATTAATAGACCTAATTTTCCTCGGTGGCCTAATGGGTATAATGGGCCTAATGGGTCAAAGTGTCCTAATGGGCCAAAGTTGCCTAATCGTCCTAATGGTCATAATGGTCCTAATGGGCCTAATGGGAATTATGGGCCTAATTTTCCAAATGGGAATAATGGGCCTCAGTGGCCTAAGTGGCTTGATGGGCCAAATGGTCCTAAGTGGCCTCATGAGACTAATGGGACTTAGTGGCCTAATGGGATTAATGAGCCAAATGGGATTAAGTGGACTAATGAGCCTAAGTGGACTAATGGGCCCAAGTTTCCTAATGGGACTTAGTGGCCTATTGGGCCCAATTCCCCAATGGGTTTGATGGGCTGAATAGGCCTAAGTGGCCTAAGGGGCTTAAGTGGCCTAAGGGGCTTAAGTGGCCTAAGGGGAATAAGTTGTCTAATGGGACTAATGGGCCAGATTGGCCTAATGGGCCTAGATGGCATAATGGTCTTAAGTAACCTAAGGGGTCTAAGTGGACTAATGGGCCTAATGGGAATAAGTGGCCTAATGGGCCTAAGTGGACTAAGTGGCCTAAGTGGCCTAAGTGTCCTAATGGTTCTAATGGGCCTTAGTGGTCTAATGAGCCAAATGTGTGGAATGGTCTTAGGTGTAATAATGGTCTTAATGAGTTGAATGAGCCTAAGTGGCCTAATTAGCCTAAGTGGACTAATGGGCGTAAGGGGCCTAATGGGCCTAATGGGCCTAAGGGGCCTAAGGGGCCTAAGCGGCCTAAGTGGCCTAATGGTTCTAATAGGCCTAATGGGAATAATGGTACTAATGGGCCTAGGTGGACTAATGGGCCTTAGTGGCCTAATTGGCCTAATGCCCCGGATGGGGATAAGTGGCATATTGGGCATAAGGGGCCTAAGTGGCCTAATGGGCCTAAGTGGCCTAATAGGCCAAAGTGGCCTAATGGGCCTAAGTGGACAAATGGGTTTTGTGGGCCTAATGTTCATAATGGGCCTAATTGGACTACTTGGCCTAATGGGCCTAATGGGTCAATGGGCCTAAGTGGCCTAGTGGTCCTAATCCAATGGGCTTAATATGCCAAATTAGACCAATGAGCCTAAGTGGCCTAATAGGCAGAATGGGACTAAGTGGCCTAATTGGCCTAATGTACCTCATGGACAAAAGTGTCTTAAAGGGATTAAGTTGCCTAATGGGTCTAATGGGTCTAATGGGCCGAATGGGCCTAAAGTGGCCTAATGGGTCTAACTGACCTAATGGGCATAATGGTCCATATGGGCCTAAGTGGCCTAATGAGCCTAATATAATGGGATTAATGTGAAAAATGTCCCTAAGTGGCCTATTGGAATGAATGGGCCTAATGGGCCTAGGTGGACCAATGGGCCTAATGAGTGGTCGAATGGGCCTAGTGGGTGGAATGGGCCAAATGATTCTAATGGGTATAATGGTACATGTGGGCCTAAGTGTCCTAATGGGAATAATGATCCTAATGAATGAACCTTATGTCTTTGCACTCTCCTGGCTCTTGATGCTTCTGGATCCTCTTCCCCTCCTAGAGTTTTGAGGGTCTGCCTGATGACGATGGTGCCGCTTCACTCGGTCCATCCTCTTCTTTCACTTTCTTTATTTTTCTTCCTTCTAGACTGATGTGTATTTTTTTTTGTGGTCATCATGTGTCTCTCACCACCCCTCTTTTGATCTATCACTACACATCATACCCCCATCCTGGTTATGTGTGTGTGGGTGCTTTAGAAGGCTTGGGTCGACACTCATGAGTGTGTATGATGCCTTATTTCTCCTCTACCAATGCTGGCTTACCCAACACCTTGGAATCCACTTTGGTGGACCTTGATTCAGGTTCTATGCCTACTTGGGATGGTTATAGAGTAGCATTGATATTGGTCTCAACTCGAGTTTATTCCTCTGTTTGGATCCTTATCTATTTTTTGGATACAGATTCCGGTCTCGTATGGTGATTTTGTTTGGGATCGATTTTGTTTCTCTGTTGTTGGTTCACTATTTTGTTTAACCAATGTGGTTTCTATCTTGCTCCCCTATCGAGGCCTCCATCTGCTCATCCTTATTGTGCTCATTTTCCTGTCAGTCTGGTGTACGGGTCTTCATGGAGGTTCTGGGATGTATGGATCGAGTGGCTTAGGGTCTCCGGGAGGGTGAATGGCCCATGTTTGATTGTTTGAATGGTTGTGATGTTCTGTTTTGATGGTTTTTTGGCAGTGATGTTGGAGTTCTATGGTGGAAATATGAAGACATCAGTGGTGATTAGTGGATATCCCGGATTGTTTTTCTCTGGTTCAAGGCTCCGACGATGATGGTCGATGATGAAAAAGGTGGTGACTCTGGCGATAATGGTTAAGAAAATGATATTTTAAGTGGATGATAATGTGGTGATGATGACAAAAGGTGATGATGATAGCGACAACTTCTTCGACATGCCATCTTCGATGAAGTGGCTACATGATTTGCAGGATCTGTCGCTAATACGATGGTTCCCATGGTGATTATACTCATTTCAAATTTTACATATGTGGACTATTTTTGAAATTTGGATATGTGTCATGATGTATGGTGTATGGTTCCCACTTTTTCCTAAAAGTGGATTTTATGAAAATTTAATAAATGATTTGGAGGGCATAATGGACCAAAGTGACCTAATATACCTAATGGTCCTAAGTGGCCTAATGGGCTTAATTGGCCTAGTGGCCTAATGAGAAGAAGTGGCATAATGGGATTAGTGGGCCTAAGGGGCCGAATGGGTCTAATGGACCGAATCAGCCTAATGGGCATAAGCAGCCTAAGTGGCCTAAAGGGCCTAATGGGTCTAATGGGCCTAAGTGGCCGAGTGGATCTAAGTGGCCGAGTGGGCCTAATGGGCCGAATGGGCATAAGTGGTCTAATGGGCCTACGTGGCCTAATTGGCCTAATGGGCCTTAATGTCCCAATGATCCTAAGTGGCACAATGAGCCTAAGAGGCCTAATGGGCCTAATGACTAATGGGACTAATGGGCCTAAGTGGCCTAATGGGCCTAATGAGCCTAAGAAGCTTAATTGGCTTAATGGGATCAATGCGCCTAAGTGGCATAATGGGCCTAAGTTGCCTCAGTGGCATAATGGGCCTAATGGGCCTAAGCAGCATAAGTGACCTAAGGGTCCTAATGGGCCTAATGTAATCAATGGGCCTAAGCGGCCTAAGGGGCCAAACGGGCCTAATGGGCTCAATGGGCCTAAGTGGCCTAGTGGTCCTAAGTGGACTAAGTTGCCTAATGGGCCAAATGGTCCTAAGTGTCCTAAGGGGCCAAATGGGAAAAATGGTCTCAATGGACCAAAGTGGGATAATGGGCCTCAATGTCCGAATGGGCCTAAGTGGCCAAATGGGCCTTAGTGGCCTAAGTGGGATATTGGGCCTAATGGGCCTAAGTGGCCTAATGGGCCTAATGGTTCTAATGGGGCTAATGGACCTAATTTCCCTAATGGGATGAATGGACCTAATGGGCCTAGTGGGCCTAATGGGCCTAAGTGGACTAATATGCCTAAGTAGCCAAATAGGGCTAATGGGACCAGGTGGCCTAATCAGCCTAATGGGACTAATGGTCTGAATGGTCCCAAGTGGTCTAATTGGATTAATGGGACAAATGAACCTAATGAGCCTAATGGGGAAAAGTGGCCAAATGGGCCTAATGTGCCTATTGGGCCTAATGGGCCTTTCTGGGCCTAAGTTGAACAATGGGACTAAGTAACCTAATCTTCCTAATGGGATTAAGTGGACTAATAGGACTAATGGTCCAATTGGTCCAAAGTGGCCTAATGGGCATAATGGACATAATGAGGCTTAGTGGACTAATCAGTGTAATGAGGGCTAATAGGCCTAAGCGTCCTAATCGTCATAATGGGCCCAATGGACTTAAGTGGCCTAATGGTTTGAATGGGTCTAATGGGTTGAGTGGGATGAATGGGCCTAATAGGCCTAATGGGCCTAAGGTTCCTAATGATCTTAATGGGCTTAAGTGACCAAATCATACTAATGGGACTAATAGGCCTAAGTGTCCGAATGAGCAAATGGGCCTAAGTGGCTTATTGGTCCAAATGGGGCAAATGGGTCTAAGTGACCTAATGGAACTAAGTGTCTTAATCAGCATAATGGGCCTAATTAGACCTTAGATACTAGTGTTTCATTTATAGTGTTTTTGTTCAAGGTTTTAGGATTTTTTTGTTCTAATTGGCCTAAATGGCCAAATGGCCAAATGACCAATTAGCCTAATGGCCCACTCAACTAATGGGATAATGGCCTAACAACCTAAATGGCCTAATTGGTATAAATAGCCTAATGGTCTAATAGCCTAATGACATAATTGGCATAATGTCCTAATTGACATAAATGAACTAATTGGTCTAAATGGACTAATTAGTCTAAATGGATAAAATGGTCTTATTGGATTAAATGGTCTAATTGGCCTAATTGGACTAATTGACCTAATTGGCCTAATTGGCCTAAATTGGCCTAAACTGCCAAATGGGTCTAAATGGTCTAATTGGTCGAAATGGATTAAATGGTCCAATTGGATTAAATAGTATAATTGGCCTAATTGGCCTAATTGGCATAAATTGGCATAAATGGCCAAATCTCAAAATGACCAATTGTCCAAATGGTGTAATGAACTAATTGGATAATGGACTAATGGCCAAATTGGTCTAAATAGTCTAATGTCCTAATTGGCATAAATGACCTAATTAGTCTAAATGACCTAATTTGTCTAAATGGATTAAATTATCTAATTGGATTAAATGGTATAATTAGCCTAATTGGCCTAATTGACCTAAATAGTCTAATTAGCCTAATCAGACTAAATGGACTAATGGCCTAAATGGCCTAATGGACTAATTTTCCTAAACGAACTAAAGGCCTAAATTTCCTATGGAATGATGACCTAATTGGCATAATGGCCTAATTGTCCCAAATGACCTAGTTTTTCTAAATAGACTAATTGTCCTAAATGACTTAATTGAACTAATTATCCTAATTTTCCCAATTTTCCTAAATGGTCTAATTGGAAAATTATCCAAATATAAAAATGGACAAATGATCAAAATTACCAAGTGACCAAATAACCAAATTACACAACATAAATAGAATTATACCAAAATGAATATAGAAGAGGAATCCATACCATACACATGTTTATCATGATAATTAGTATGTACTGTTTATGTTATGTCACTGGTATTAAATTTCTAATTAAATTTATATTTAGATGCCTCTTAATTTTATGGATTTCTTCAACATCTACAATTTTAATTCATTCTAGGTTTATCACTTTCATATTATTCAATAATGTAGTATTTATACTAATCAATGTACTTTTCAACAAGAGTAATTTGGCATCAATGGTTGTGTGCCATGAGAAAAATTATTTTCCTTTACTAGGAAGAAAAATAATAGAAGAGCTATAAATTCACAAACACAAGAAAAGATTGTAGGTTTTTTTATTGATATTTCATATTTTGATACGTAATTCATAATTAAATATCTTCTTTATATTTTCAATAGTGTTTCCTCAAATACCTCTATGGGAAAGAAGATGGAAACCAAGAGCGAGGATCTTTCACGTCAAATTTAAATTTAATTTATTTAATATTTATAGAAATAAATACCTATGCTTAGGGATTTTCTTTGTTAGTGAATTTTGATCATCTAAAAAGACCCTTTCATGTTACCATCATTGCATTGTGAGAATCTGGGGATAAAATCCCTATAGCGACGATCCACACGTTCTCATATGATCTCTAAGAAACACCACTAGATCTCTAGGTGCTAGTGCAATGAGTCCAATGTCTTATGTTGTTCATTCTTGATCACTCGTTCATCGGTCTTGAAGAAATATTTATTTCACATCTCGTTCTTGAGAGAGAGAGGGGAGGAGTTGAGAGAGAATTCATTGTGCACAATAATTTTCTATTATCAATTTTTGGATGCTCTACACAACCTATTTATAGATTTTAGATTTAAGTTAAAATATTATTTAATTACATATCGGCCATTAAATAAAATTAATTACCTTTAATAAATCTCATACCTCATAATAATAATTATATAATTAATATTTTGTGGCACATTCCTACTTGTACAATAACAAAAATTATATAATGGTATTGTTAATTAATATTTTTAAATGGATTCAGTCTTTATCTTTTCACACTCCTCTATAATTTATTTAACAACTGATTAAATATTTTATTCATAAATATATATTTTATTTACAATATAGAAAATAAATATTTATTTAAATATTCAATAAATAAAATAAATATTTTATTCACATGTCGACAAATAAATATTTATTTACTTTATGTGATCAATATAAATTGAATAAAATTATTCCCCAGACCTGAGAATAATATTTATTCCATTAATTAAACTCAAATAGAATTTAATCGAGATAAATGGAAACACTTAGTGTGCGACCCTCTAGGATTCCTTCTTATTGACGTTAGGTAGACTTTCCTAAAGTCCAATATTACTATCTGACAACATTTCAAGGCACCCAAGAGAAATAACTTGATGTCCCAATATCAAAAACCACATACGAATGCTCACTGTGTAATATAATCTCTTTGTCACAATATATCATCAAGAAGGTTTCACATCCATGCCACTAACCTATATTTTCAATATGTCTTCCTTTGAAAATCTGAAATAAACACAATGTTAAACCATGGACATGGAATTTAATGTGATGACTTTATTAAAATCAAAGGGTTGAGATATTAGCTTCTATAAATATGGAAGGGACAAATACTTCCTCAACTTATTCATTAATGACATGTCACTCATGACGCACCCAACATATCCAACTTCGTCGTGAGATCTTATTGTCATGGTTTAAAACATACATCTAAGTATGCATGTTGTGACATGATTTAATAATAATCTTAAAGTATAAGGACCATCACACACACTCATATATAGGAATATTCGATGACACCAAAACATGAAGAATTCCTACTGACGAGTCTGTTCCCATAATCGCTCGTATTGAAGATCACCAAGTGTGAACTTAATGAGAAGAAGCCTTGTCTGCTTACGAGTAATCATACCTGAAAGTATATATACTATGTGTCCCTTCATAATATATTATCCAAATGGCCTAAATGGCCTAAATGGCCTAATTGGCCTAAATTAGCCTAAATGGCCAAAATTGGCATAATTGGTCTAAATTGGCCTAAATGGCCTAATTATCTTAAATTGCATAAATTAAATAATTGTATTAATTAGGCTAATTGGCTTAAATGGCCTAAATTTTCCTAAATGGCCTAAATGGACTAAATGGTCTAATGGGCCTAAATGACCTAAATTAACCTAATTGGCCTCATTGACCTAAATTCTCTAAATTATCTAATTGGTATAATTGTCCTAAATGTCCTAATTGGCCTAAATGGCCTAAATTTCAGAAATCAACTTCAATGTACTAATTGGTATAATTGGCCTAAATGGCCAAAATTATCCTAAATGGACTAATTGGCCGTATTGGCTTAAATGGTCTAAATTATCCTAAATAGCCTAAATGACCTAAATTAGCCTAAATGGCCTAAATGACCTAAATTGGCCTAAATAAACTAAATGGTCAAAATTTACTAATTGGTATAAATGTCCTAAATGGAATAATTGGCCTAAATAGCCTAAATGACCTAAATGCCCAAATTGATTAATTGGCCTAAATTTTCTAAATTGGCCTAAATGGTCTAATTGGCCTAAATGGATTAATTGGTATAAATGGACTAATTGGAGTAATTGTTCTAAATGGAATAAATAGACTAATTATCCTAATTGGTATAATTGGAATAATTGGCCTAAATTAGCCTAAATGGCCTAAATTGGCTTAATTGGTCTAAATGGCCTAAATTGCTCTAAATGGTCTAAATAGACTAATTGGACTAAATAACCTAAATAGACTAATTGATATAATTGGACTAATTGGCCTAATTTTTTTAAATTTACTAAATGAACTAATTGGCCTAATTGGCCTAAGTGGCCTAAATTGACATAAATGGACTAAATTGGCCTAAATAGCACAAATTGGCCTAAATGGCCTAATTGGTCTAATTGATCTGAATTGCCTAATTGGCCTAATTTTTATAATTAGTGTAAGTGAGCTAAATTTTCCTAAATAGACAAATTGGGATAAATTTCCTAAATGGAAAAAATTGGTCTAATTGGCCTAATTGGTCTAAATGGCCTAAATTGCCCTAAATGGCCTAATTGGCCTAAATTGCCTAAATTATCTAATTGGACTATTTAGCCAAATTGGCATAAATTTCCCAAATTGGTATGAATGGCCTAAACGGAAAAAATTTTCCTAAATGGAATAATTTGATTAAATTTCCTAAATTTCATAATTGGCCTAATTGGCCCAAATGGTCAAAATTGGCATAATCAGCTTAACTGGCATAATCGGCCTAATTGACCTAATTGGTATAAATTTTCTAAATTGGCCTAAATGGCATAATTGGTCGAATTGTCCTAAATGGTCTAAATTGTCCTAAGTAGTCTAAATGACCTAAATTGGCCAAATGGCCTAATTATCCAAAATGACCAAAATTGGCCTAAATGGCCTAAATGAACTAAATTTTATAATTGGACTAATGGGGATAATTGGAATAGTTGGATTAATTGGCCTAAATTGGCCTAAATGGACTAAATCTTCTAATTGGACTAAATTCCCTGAAGGGCCTAAATTGGCCTAATTGGCCTAAATTGGTCTCATTTTCCTCATGGGCCTAAATGGACTAAATTGGCCTAAACGGCCTAATTTACTAAATGTCCTAAATGACCTAATTATCCTAATTGGCCTAAATGACCTAAATTGACCTAAACGGCCTAATGATCCTAAGGATTGAATGGGATTGAGTTTCCTAAGTGGCATAATTGGTCTATTGGGATTAAGTGGGAAAATGGGCCTAATTAGAAAAATGGGTCTAATGGTCTTAAGTGGACGAATGAGCCAAATGGTCCTAAGTGGACAAATCGGCCAATTGGGCCTAAGTGGCTAGTGGGTCTAATGGGCCTAATGGGATGAATGGTCCTAATGGGTCCACTGGGCCAAATTGGACCAATGGGCCTGAGTGGCCTGAGTGGCCTAAGTGGCCTAATGGTCTAAATGGGCCTATTGGGCCTAAGTGTCCTAATGGGACGATTAAGCCTCATTCGACCTAATAGGCCAAATGGGCTTAATGGGTCGAGTGGACTAGTTGGCCTAAGTGGCCTAATGGGCCTAATGGGATTAATGGGGCTATTGGGCCTAAGTGGCCAAATGGGTCCACTATGACCAATTCAGCCTAATAGGTCTAATGGCCTAATGGGCCTAAGTGGCATAATGGGCCCATTATGGTCAATTCATCCTAATGGGCCTAATGGACAAATTTCCCTAATGGACCTAATGGGCCCAGTGGGCCTAATGGGTCTAAGGGGACTAATGGCCCAAAGTGGACAAGTAGGCCTAAGTTGCCTAATGCACTTAATGGGCCTAACGGGTCCAATGGGCGTAATGGGTCCAATGGGCCTAATGGGTCGAAGGGGCCTAATGGGCTTAAGGGGTCTAATGGACCTAAGTGTCTTAAGTGATCTAATAGACCTACTGGTACTATTGGTCCTATTTGGCCTAAGTGACCTAGTGGGCCTAATGGGCCCAATGGCCTAATTGGCCTAATGGGCCTAAGGGGTTCAATTGGCCCAATGGGTCTAATGGGTCTAAAGGGTCTAATGGTACTGTCTTAATGGGACTAAGTGTACTAAGTGAACTAATAGTCCTAATGGGATGATTGGACCCCTTGGGCCTAAGTGACCTAGTGGGATGAATGGGCACATTAGGGCCAATTTGTCCTAGTGGGCCTAATGGCCTAATTGGCTGAATGGGCTTAAGGGGGCCAATGGGCCTAATGGGTCTAAGGGACCTAATGGGCCTAAGTATCCTAATGTGTCTAAGTGGCCTAATTGGAATATAGGGCATAAGGGGTCTAATGGGGCTGATGGGCCTAATGGGCCTAATTGGCCCATTATGGATAATTCATCCTAATGGGTCCAATGGGCCTAAGTGACCTAATGGGTCGAAGTGGCCCAGGTTTCTTAATGAGCGTAATGGGCCTAATGGTTTCAATGGGTGTAAGTGGTATAAGTTGACTAATGGGCCTAATGGGTCTAATGGGTCTAAGTGGCCTAATAACCCTAAGTGTCCTAAGTTTCCTAATGGCCCTAGTGGGTCCAATGTGCCTAATGGGTCCAATGGGTCTAAGTGGACTAATGGGCCTTAGTGGCCTAACTTTCATAATGGGCATAATGGGTCCAATGGTTCTAAGTGGTTGAATGGGCCAAAGTGGCCTAAGTTTCCTAATGGGCCTAATGGACCTAATGGGTACAATGGGCCTAAGTGGCCTAATCGGCCTAATGGGTCTAATGGTACAAATGGGTGGAATGGGCCTAGGTGGCCTAATGGGCTGAATGGGTTGAATGTGCCTAAGTGGCCTAATGGGCCTAAGTGGGCTAAGTTGCCGAATGGGCCTGATGGGTCCAATGGGCCTAAGTTGCCTAAGTTCCCTAATGGGCCTAATGGGGCTAATGGGTCCAATGGGACAAATTAGTCCAATGGGCCAAAGTGGATAAAGTTACCTAATGTGCCTAATGGGATGAATGGACCTAATGGGCCCAATGGGTCTAATGGGTCCAATGGGCCTAAGTGTCCTAAGTTCCCAAATGGGTTGAAGTGGCCTAATGGGATTAATGGTATTAAGCGTCCTAATGGGCTTAATGGTCTGAAGTGAAAAAATGGGCCTAATGGGCATAAGTGGCCTAACGAGTCTAATGGGTAACGAGACTAATGGGAATAATGGGTCTAATAGGTCTAAGTATCCTAATAGTCCAACATTGCCTAAGTTTACTAATGTGCATAATGGGTCAAATGGGTCTAAGTGTCTCAATGGCCCTAAGTGGCCTAAGTTTCCTAATGGGCCTGATGGCCCTAATGGGTCTAATGGGCCTAAGTATTCTAATCAGTCTAGTGGTTATAATGGGACTAATGGGTCGAATAGGCCTAAGTGGCCTAACAGGTCGAATGGGTCGACATGGACTAAGTGTCCTAATGGGCCAAAGTGGCCTAAGTTACCTAATGGGCCTAATGGATCTAATGGGCCTATGTGGCCTAATGGGCCTAAGTGGCCTAAGTTGCCTAATGGGCCTAATGGGATGAATGGGATGAATGGGCCTAAGAGTCCTAATGGGTCCAATGGGCCTAAGTGGCCTAATGGTCTAAAGTGTCTTAATGGGTCTAAAGTTCCAATGTGGCCTAATGGGCCTAATGGTCCAAAGTGACCTAATGGGCTAATGTGGCCTAATGGGCCTAACAAACCTAAGTGAAAAAATGGGTCAAATGGGATAATGGTCCTAATGGGCCTAAGTGTCTTAATGATTCTAATGGGTGTATGCGGTCTAATGGGCCTAATAGGCCTAGGTTCCCTAATGGGAATAAGTGAGAAATGGGCCAAATGGGCCAAATGGGCCTAAGTTCAATGATTTATGAAACTTGGTTGACAACAAAATCCAGAGGGGGATTTTTGGGACCATGATGATGAGGAAGGTGATTGTTTTCATGTGTTGTATTTTTTTGTCAAGGAAAGCTTTTGAAGAAATAAAATCACCTCACCCTGTATTTGGTGGAAATCGTACTGGCCATTGTTTTCAAAAAATCAGACTCACTCTATCCATTATAATGAGGCAAATATTTTTAAAAGAAAAGGAACTAATCATACTTGTCTTGGGTCTGGTATGTGAAAAGATCATAATGAGGAATTGATCGTTATCTATAAAGAGAGAATCGGTCGCATGGAGAATGAATCTTGCTGGAAGTAAATGGTCATCGAATTCACACCGGATTGGGTATGAAAGAAGTGTTTGTTTTGATGAATTATTGGAGTCTACTAACTATGATAAAATTAAATTTGATGATGCTTTGCTGATTCATATTTCGTAAATCATAAGTTGATTGGATAACTTATCATGGAAGATTAATGGAAGAAAGGGGAAAAGAGGTATTCCAAATCATATCTAGATTTATTATATCTAGGTGGAAAAGAAGAAAGAGATGATGCTAATCAAAAAAGGAATCATACCTAGTGCAATTAAAAAGTGAAATCATACCCACTTAGGACCATTAGTCCCATTAGGCAACTTAGGCCCATTTGTCTCACTTGGCCACTTCGGACCATTAGGCCCACTATGCCTATTCGGCCCATTAGGCACATCCATCCACTTTGTCTCATTAGGCCACTTAGGCCCATTAGGCTCATTCGTCTTGTTAATCCAATTAGACCCAATAGGCCCATTAGGTCACTTAGGCCCATTAGGCCCATTTGGCCACTTTGTCCCATTAGGAAAATTTTGCCCACTCGTCCACTTTGGCCCATTTGGACCATTATACCCATTAGTCCACTTAGGCCCATTAGGTCAATTGGGCCCATTAGTCCCATTATGCCCATTATGCTCATTAGGCCCATATGTTCATTCGTCCACTTTGGCCCAATATGCGCATTAGGCTGCTAATCCCCATTAGGCCCATGAGGACACTTAGGCCCACTAGGACCATTTGGCCACTTCGACCCATTATTCCCATTAATCCCATTAGTCCCATTCCTCCACTTTGCCCCATTAGGCCACATAATCCCATTAGGCCCATTAAACCCATTAGGCCACTTATGCCCATTAGACCCATTAGGCAACTTGTGCCCATTAGGCCGCTTAGGCACATTATGCCACTTAGTCACATTAGTCCCATTAGGCCGAGTAGGCCAAGTAGTCCCATTATGACTAGTAATCCCATTAGGCCCATTAGGTCTGGTAAGCCTGCTTAGGCCCATTAGGCCCATTGGTCCACTTATTCACATTCAGCCCATTGGTCTACTTAGGCCCATTTTGAACATTCATACACTTAGGCCCATTATGCCCATTAGGCTGATTTGGCCACTTAGGCCCATTATGCCCATTAGGCCCATTAGGCCCATTCGTCCACTTTGGCCCATTAGGCCACTTAGGCCCCTCAGGACCATTATGAAACTTAGGCGCACTATGTCCATTAGGCCACTTCAACCCATTAGGGAACTTAGGCCCATTAGTCCACTTAGGCCCATTTGGACCCTTTGGCCCATTGGGCCCATTAGCCAACTTTGACCCATTAGGCCCATTGGGACCATTAGGCCATTTTGGTCTATTAGGCCACTTAGGCCCATTAGACCCATTCGACCCATTAGTCCCATTCAGCCCATTAGGTCCATTATGCCCATTCGTCCACTTAGGTCCATTAGACCACTTAGGCCCATTAGGCCCATTGGTCCAGTTAGGCCCATTAGGATCATTATCCCACTTAATCCCATTAGGCCCATTGGTTTGCTTAGGACCATTACGCCCATTACGCATATTCAGAACATTAGGTCCATTTTTTCACTTAAGACCATTAGGCCACTTAGGCCCATTAGGTCCATTAGGCCCAATAGGTCCATTAGGCCTAGTAAGTCCATTAAGCCACTTCGTCCCACTAGGCCCATTAGACCCATCCGACCCATTCGGATAAATAGGACCATTAGGCCCATTGGACCCTTTAGTCCCATTCGTCCCACTAGGCCCATTAGACCCATCAGAGTCTACTGACTATGATAAAATTAAAGGTGACTGTGCTTTGCTGATTCATATTTCATAAATCATAAGTTGATTGGAGAACTTATCATGCAAGCTTTATGGAAGAAAGGGGGAAAGAGGTATTCCAAATCATATCTAGATTTATTGTATCTAGGTGGAAGAGAAGAAAGAGATGATGTTAATCGAAAAGGAATCGTACCCAGTGCAATCGAAAAGTGCAATCATACCCACTTAGTCCCATTAGTCCCATTAGGCCCATTAGTCCTCTTAGGCCCATTTGGCCCATTTGGCCACTTCGGCCCATTCGACCCATTATGCCTATTCGGACCATTAGGCACATTCATCCACTTTGTACCATTAGACCACTTAGTCCCATTAGGCCCGTTAAGCCAATTAGGCCCATTAGGCAACTTAGACAAATTTGGTCACTTTGTCCCATTAGGCCCATTATGCTCACTCGTCCACTTTGGCCCATTAGGACCATTATGCCCATTGGACCACTTAGGCCCATTAGATCCATTAGGCCCATTAGGCCCATTATTCCCATTAGAACCATATTTCCATTCGTTCAATTTGTCCCATTAGGCCACTTAGGCCCAATAGGCGCATTATGCACATTAGGCCGTTGAGGTCCATTAGGCCCATGAAGAAACTTAGGCCCATTTGGCCAATTCGGCCCATTATGACCATTAATCCCATTAGGTCCATTCGTCTGCTTTTGCCCATTAGGCCACATAGGCCCATTAGGCCCATTAAACCCATTAGGCCACTTAGGCCCATTAGACCCATTAAGAAACCTACGCCCATTAGGCCACTTAGGCACATTATGCCACTTAGGCCCATTAGTCCCATTAGGGCCAGTAGGCATGGTAGTCCCATTACACCTAGTAGTCCCATTAGGCCCATTAGGCCCAGTAGGCCCACTTAGGACCATTAGGACTTTTAGGCTCATTCGGCCCATTAGGCCCATTCATACACTGAGGCCCATTATACCCATTAGGCCCATTCGTCCACTTTGGCCCATTATGACACTTAGGCCCCTCAGGCCCATTATGAAACTTAGGCCCATTGTGTCCATTAGGCCACTTAGACCCATTAGGGAACTTAGTTCCATTAGTCCACTTAGGCCAAGTTGGACCATTTGGCCCATTGGGCCCATCGGGCCCATTAGGAAACTTTGGACTGTTAGGCCCATTGGGACCATCAGGACACTTTGGACCATTAGGTCACTTAGGCCCATTAGTCTCATTCAACCCATTAGGCTCATTCATCCCATTAGGCCCATTAGGCCACTTAGGACCATTAGATCACTTAGGCCCATTAGGCCCATTGGTCCACTTAGGCCCATTAGGCCCATTCGCCCACTTAGACCCATTAGGCCCATTGGTTCACTTAGGCCACTTCTTACCATTACGCCCGTTAGGCGCATTAGGTCCATTTTTTCACGTAATATCATTAGGCCACTTAGGCCCATTAGGTCTATTAGTCCCAATAGGTCCATTAGGCTCAGTAAGTCCATTAAGCCACTTCGTCCCACTAGGCCCATTAGACCCATCTGACCCATTCAGATAATTAGGCCCATTGGACCCTTTAGCCCCATTCGACCCATTCAAACCATTACGCCCATTGGACCATTTAGGCCCATTCACCCTAATAGGCCACTTCGGCTCAGTTAGCTCATTAGGCCCATTAGGACACTTTGTCCAATTAGGCCCATTCAGCTAATTCACACCACTAGACCACTTCAGCCCATTGGGTCCATTCGACACATTAGGCCCATTAGAACCATTAGGCCACTTGGGTCCATTAGGCCACTTAGGCCCATTTCGACTATTAGGCCAATTAGGCCCATTATGATCATTAGGCCCATTCGACCCATTAAGACCTTTCATCCCATTAGTCCCATTCAGAAACTTTGACCCATTAAGCCCATTGGGCCCATTGGCCAACTTAATCTCATTCATTTCATTAGGCCCATTACACCACTTAGGCATAATTGACATATTAGGCCCATTAGGCCACTTAGGCCCATTCAGCTCATTTGGCCCATTAGGCAACTCAGGATAATTAGGACCATTAGGCCCATTCGTCCCATTAGGACCATTCTTCCACTTAGGCCAATTAGGCCCATTATGCCCATTTGTCCCATTAGGCTACTTAAGCCCATTCAGCCCATTAGGCCACTTAGGCCCTTTCAGTCCATTAGGCCCATTCAGTCCATTTGGACCCTTTTCCCACTTAGTCTCATTAGGCCCATTAATACACTTAGGCCCATTGGGACCATTAGGCCACTTAGGCCCATTTGGTTACGATTATGCCACTTAGGCCCATTAGGACACTTTGTCCAATTAGGTCCTTTAGGCCCATTAGGCCACTTAGGCCCATTAGGCCCATTAAACCGATTATTCCACTTAGGCCCATTAGGTTGCTTTGTCCCATTAATCTCTTTAGGACGATTAGGCCACTTAGGCCCATTAGGCACATTAGGCTGATTCGTCCCATTTATCCCATTAGGCCACTTAGTCCCATTAGGCCCATTAGGCCACTTAGGCTCATTACGCCCATTGGACCCATTCTACCACTTAGTCCCATTAGGATAAGATTATTCCACTTAGGCCCATTAGGCTCCTTTGGCTGATTAGGCTCTTTACGCTCATTAGTCCACTTAGACCCATTTGGCCATGTAGGCCCATTAGGACACATAGCCCCATTAATCTTGTTAGGACCATTATCCTCGTTAGGCCCATTAGTCCCTTTAGGTCACTTAGGCCCATTAGGACCATTAGGACACTTTGGGAACTTAGGCCACTTAGGTCTGTTAGAACCATTCAGACCATTACGCCACTTAGGTCTGTTGGGATAATTAGGCCACTTAGGCCCATTAGGCCCTTCAGGACCATTAAGCCACTTAGGCCACTTAAGCCCATTATACCCATTACTCCCATTAGGCCCATTAATCCCATTAGTCCACTTATCCCTATTAAGCCACATCGGTCCATTGCGCCCATTAGTCCACTTAGGCCTATTATGCCACTTAGGATCAGTAGGCCCATTATGCCATTTAGGCCCATTAGGCTATTTAGGATTATTTGGCCCACTAGGCACATTTTTCCATTTAGGCTCATTAGGCCCATTAGGCCACTTAGGACCATTAGGCCCATTTGGCCACTTAGGCCCATTAGGCCACTTAATCCCATTAGGCCTACTCATCACATTAGGCCCATTCGGTCTATTCATCCCATTCGGCCCATTATTCCACTTCGGCCCATTAGGAAAATTCAACCACTTAGGATTGTTATGTCTATTAGGACCACTAGGCACATTAGGCTCATTCAACAAATTAGGCCCATTAGACCACTTAGGCCCATTACAACCATTAGGTCCATTAGGCTGATTAGGTCACTTAGGCCCAATAGGCCACTTAAACTCATTAGGCCACTTAAGTCCATTCAGCACATTAGGCCCCTTAGGCCCATTAAGCCCATTAGGCCCATTAGGCCCATTAGGCCCATTCGACGACTTAATCCCATTACACCCATTAGGCCCATTAGGTTGATTAGACCACTTATGCCCATTAGGCCCATTAGTCCTATTGGTCCCATTAGACAACTTAATCCCATTATGCCCATTAGGCTACTTAGGACCATTAGGTTGATTAGTCCCATTAGGCCACTTAGCCCCCCTAAGCCCTTTAGGCCCATTAGGCCCATGAGTCCATTTAGGCCCATTAAGACCATTAGGCCACTTAGGACCTTTAGGTCCATGATGCCACTTAAGCTCATTAGGACCATCAGTCCACTTAGGTCCATTAGAACCATTAGGCCACTTATGCCCTTTAGGCTCGTTATGCCACTTAATCCCATTAGGCTACTTAGTCCCATTATGATGATTAGGCCACTTTAGACCATTATGCCCATTAGGCCACTTAGGCCACTTAGGCCACTTCAGTCCATTATGCCCATTAGTTCATTTAGGCCCATTAATCCCATTAGGCTGATTAGTCCACTTAGGCCCATTAGGCCTAATTGGCCACTTAGCCCCATTAGGCCACTTTGGCCCATTAGGCCCATTAGGCCACTTTGGACCATTAGGCTCATTAGGCCACTTTGACCCACTAAGCCCATTATGTTGATTAGGCCACTTAGGGCCATTAGGCCAATTAATCCCCTTAGGTCAATTAGACCCATTAGGCTCATTAGGCCAATTAGGCCCATTCGGCGCATTAAGCCACTTAGTCCCATTACGCCCATGAGGCCACTTAGGCCCATTAGACAACTTAGGACCATTAGGACACTTAGGCCCATTAGGCCACTTCAGCCCACTAGTCCCATTCGGCCCATCAGGGCCATTAGGCCCATTAGGCTACTTAAGCCCATTACGCTCATGAGTCCACTTAGGCCCATTAGGCCCATTAGGCCACTTCGGCCCATTATGCCACTTAATCCACTTACAACCATTAGTCCCACTAGTCCACCTTGGCCCATTAGGCCACTTAGGCCCATTAGTCCCATTAGGCCACGTTTTACCAATAGGAAACTTAGGAACATTAGGCCACTTAGGCCCATTAGGCCGATTCGGCCACTTTGGCCCATTTGGACCATTAGGTTTATTTGGCCCATTAGGCCCATTATGCCCCTTAGACCCATTAGACCCATTAGGCTCATTAGTACCATTAGCCCACTTTGGCCCTTTAGGCCCATTCATCCCATTAGGACCCTTATGCCCATTCGGTCCATTAGGCCCATTAGTTCACTTAGGATCATTAGTCCACTTCAGCCCATTTGACACATTAGGCCCATTCAGCGTGTTAGGCCCATTCGGGCCCTTAGCCCCATTCAGGCCATTATGTCCATTTGGGCCACTTAGGCTCATTCGACCACTTAGTCCAATTATGCCACTTAAGCCCATTAGGCAACCTAGTCCCATTATTCCCATTCATCCCATTCGTCCCATTTGACCCATTATTACACTTAGGAAAATTAATTCCATTAGGCTACTTCGTCCCATTCAGCACGTTAGGCCCATTCGGCATGTTAGGCCCATTCGTGCCCTTAGCCCCATTCTGTCCATTAGGCCCATTTGGGCCACTAAGGATCATTTAGCCACTTAGGCCCATTATGCCACTTAGTCCCATCAGACCAATTAGGCCCATTAGGCCACTTAGTCCCATTAGTCCCATTCATCCCATTCATCCCATTAGGCCCATTAGGCCACTTAGTAAAATTAGTCTCACTAGGCCACTAAGGCCCAATAGGCCCATTTGGAAACTTAGGACCATTATGCCACTTAGACCCATTTGGTCAATTAGGTTGAATAGACCACTTATGCCACTTAGGACCATTAGGCCCATGAGGCCACTTAGGTCTATTAGGCCCATTAGGCTGCTTAGGCCCATTAGGCCCCATAGGCCAGTTATGCCCATTTGGCCCATTTTGTACCTATGCCTGTTAAGCCCATTAATCCCATTAAGACCATTAATCCCATTAGGTAAATTATGCCACTTAGGCCCCTTGGGCCCATAGGGCCCATGAGACCCATGAGGGTCGTTAGGCCACTTCAACCCATCATGGACATTTGACCACTTCGGCCTATTAGGCCCATTATCCAACTTATGCACATCAAGCCTATTAGGCCCATTCATTCAATTAGGTCGATTAGGCCACTTAGGCCCATTGGGCCACTTAGGCCCATTTTCCCATTAGGCCACTTAGGACCATTAGGCTAATTAGGCCCATTAGTTCTATTAGTCCCATTATGCCCATTCGGCGCATTCGACCCATAAGGCCACTTAGGTCCATTAGGCCCATTCGTCCCATTTGTCTCATTAGTGCACTTACTCTCATTAGGTCACTTAGGCCCATTGGCCAATTTGGCCACTTAGGCCCATTAGGCACATTAGGCCCATTAGTCCAATTAGGCACATTAGTCCTATTAGGCCCATTTGGCCCATTCGGCCCATTAGGCCCATAAGGCCACTTAGGTCCATTGGACCTATTGGTCCCATTGGACCCATTAGGCCCATTAGGCGCATTAGGCCAATTCGGCCCATTCGGCCACTTACGCTCATTTGTCCAATTAGGTCCATTATCCCACTTAATCCAATTCTTCCACTTATGCCCATTAGGCCCATTAACCACATTATGCCAAATTGGCCCATTATGCCCATTCAGTCACTTAGATCCCTTAGTCTTAATCGGCCACTTAGGCCCATTAGGCACATCCGGTCGATTAGGCTGATTCATCCACTTAGTCCGCTTAGACCCATTAAGCACATTAGGCCCATTCATCCCACTAGATAACTTAGGACCATTGGGCCCATTCGGCCGATTAGGCTGATTAGGCCACTTAGATCACATAGAACCATTAGGCCCATTAGGCCAATTAAGCCAATTAGGCCCATTAGGCCACTTAGTCCCATTAGGCCCATTAGGCCAATTTGATCAAATAGGCTGACTAGGCCACTTAGGACCATTTGGTCAATTAGCCTGATTAGGCCACTTAGGTCCATTAATCACTTTAGGCCCATTAGGACACTTAGGCCCATTAGACCCATTATGCCCATTCGGTCGATTAGGCAGATTAGGACACTTAGGCCCATTTGTCCCATTAGGCCCATTCGGTTGATTAGGCTGATTAGGCCACTTGGGTCCATTATTCCCATTAGGCCACTTTAGCCCATTAGGCCCATTAGGCCACTTAGTCCCATTTGGCTCATTCGGTTGATTAGGCCGATTAGATCACTTAGACCACTTAGGCCCATTATGCTCATTATGACCATTAGGCCCATTAGGCACATTCAGACACTTAGTCCACTTAGGCATTAGACCCATTAGGCCTAGTAGGACACTTAGGAAAATTAGGCCCATTAGTCCCATTCGACCGATTAGGCTGATTATGAAACTTCGTCCACTTGGCCCCATTAGGCCCATTATGCACATTAGGACACTTAGTACCATTAGGCTAATTAGGCCCATTTAGTCAATTAGGGGGATTAGGCCACTTAGGCCCATTAGGCACATTAGCCCACTTAGGCCCATTTGGACCATTAGGCCACTAAGGCCCTCTAGGCCCATTAGGCCAATTAGACCCATTAGACCCATTAGGATACTTAGGTCACTTAGGCCCATTAGGTCCATTAGTCCCATTAGGCCACTTAGGCCCATTAATCCCATTAGGCCCATTAGGCCACTTAGGCCCAGTAGGCCCATTAGGCCACTTAGGCCCATTAAACCCATTAGTCCCGTTAATCCCATTAGGATCATTTGGCGACTTAGGCAGATTAGGCCACATAGGCCCATTAGTCCACTTTGGCATGTTAAACCCATTAGTCCCATTAGGCATGTTAGGCCCCTTAGGCCACATAGGCCCGTTAGGCCCATTCGATTGATTAGCCCAATCAGGCTACTAAGGTCCATTAGGCCATGTAGGCCCATTAGGAAACTTAATCCCATTATGCCCATTAAACCCATTAGTCCCACTAGGCCCATTAGGCACGTTAAGCCACTTAGGCCACTTAGGCCCATTCGGTCGATTAGCCTGATTATGCCACTTAGGCCACTCAGGCCAATTATGTCCATTATGCCCATTAGGCCCATTAGACTCATTAGGACTATTAGGACCCTTAGTCCCATTCGGCCCACTGGTCCCACTAGTCCCATTAGGGCACTTAGGCCCATTCGGACCATTAGGACACTTACGACCATGAGGCCCATTAGGTCCATCAAGCCCATTAGGCCCATGAGGGGAATTCTGCCCACAAGAACCATTAGGATCATGAGGCCCATTAGGACCATTAGGACACTTAGACCCATTAGGCCCATTAGTCCCATGAGGCTACTTAGGCCCATGAGGTCCATTCGCCCCATCAGGCCACTTGGGCCCATTAGGCCCATTAATTACATCAGGCCCACTAATCCCCTTAGGCCACTTAGACCAATTAGGCCACTTAGAACCATTAGTTCCATTGGACCCACTAGGTCCATTTGTCCCATTAGGCCCATTGGGACCATTAGGTCCCTTAGGCCCATGAGGCCCATTGGGCCCATTAGGCCACTTCAGCCCATTTGACTCTTTAGTCCCACTAAGTCCACTTAGTCCCATTAGTCCCATTATGCCCATTGGGACCATGAGGCAACTTAGGCCAATGAGGCCCATGAGGTCCAATGGGTCCATCTGACCAATTAGGCCCATTAGGCCACTTAGGTTCATTATGCCACTTAGGCCACTTAGGTCCATGAGGTCCATGAGGCCCATCAGGCCCATTAGACCACTTAGGCCCATTAGGCCCATTAGGCCACCTAGGACCATTGGGCCCATTGGGCCCAAGAGGCCACTTAGGCCAATTAGGACCATACGGCCCATTAGGACCATGAGGCCCGTTAGGTTTATCGGGCCACTTAGTCCCATTTGGCCCTTTAGTCACATTCGGAAACTTAGGCTCATTCAGTGCATTAGGCCACTTAGCCCACTTAGGCCCATTAGGCCCACTAGGTCAATTAATCCACTTAGTCCTAGGAGGCCCATTCATCCCATTAGGCCCATTAGGCCCATCAGGACCATGAGGCCACTTAGTCCCATGAGGCCCATTAAGCCCATTTGGCCCATTAGTCCTATCAGGCTAATTCGGCCACTTAGTACCATTAGGCCCATTAGTCCCATTAGGCAACTTAGGCTTATTAGGACCATTCCGTCACTTAGGCCCATTAGGCCCATTACACCACTTAGGCCCATTAGATCCATTCGGCCCATTCAGCCACTTAGGCCCATTGGGCCAATTAATCCACTTATTCCCATCAATAACATAAAGCCCATTATTCCCATTAGGACCATTAGGCCACTTAGGCCCATTAGGCCCATTAGGACCAAAATTCCAATCAGGCATATCAGTCCCATTCGGCCATTGAGTCCAATTAGGCCCATTAGGCCACTTAGGCCCATTATGACCATGTGACCCATGAAACCCATCAAGCCCATTGGCCCATTATGACAATTGGGATAATGAGGCCCATTATGACCATTAGACCTATCAGGACCATCAGAACCCTGAGGCCCATTAGTCCCATTATGCCCATCAGCCCCATTAGGCCACTTAGGCCCATTGATCCCACAAGGCCCATTATGCCACCTAGGTCCATGAGGCCCATTAGGACACTTAGGACACTTAGGCCCATTGGGACCATGATGCACATTAGGCTCATCATGCCAATTAGGACACTTAGGCCCATTAGGCTCATTAGACCCATTCAGCTACTTATGCCCATTAGGCCCATTGGGCACTTCGCCACATTGGGCCCATTCGACCACTGAGGCCCATGAGGCCACTTAGGCCCATTAGGCCACTGAGGCCAATTATGGACATTAGGCTGATCAAGACCATTAGGCCCATGAGGCCCCATTAGGCCCATTGGTCCAGTGAGTCCCATTATGCCTATTAGTTGTTCAGGCCCATTAGGCCACAAAGGCCCATTAATACCATCAATCCCATTAGGCCACTTAGGTCCATTATGCTTATTATGCCCATTATTCCCATGAGGATACTTATATCGCTTAGGACCATGAGGCCACTAAGGCCCATTAGACTCATAAATCCCATTAGTCCACTTAAGCCTATTAGGTCCATTAGTCCACTTAGGCCCATTAGGTCACTTAGTCCCATTAGGGCACTTAGGCCCATTCATCTCATTAGGACACTAAGGACACTTAGGCCCATCTAACCACTTAGTCCCATTACACCCATTAGGCCTATCATGGCCATTAGGCCCATTAGGCCACTGAGGCCTATTAGGCACAATAGGCCACTTAGGCCACTTAGGTCCATTATGCCCATTAGGCCCATTAATCCCATGATCCCCGTGAGGACACTAAGACCCATTTGGCCCATTTATCTCATCAGGGCCATTGATCCCATTAGGCCACTTAGTCCCATTAGGCTCATTAGGCCCATTAGACCACTTAGTCCCATTGAGCTCATTAGGCCACTTAAGTCCATTAGACCCATCAGACCCATCAAGTCCATGAGTCCACTTAGGTCCATTCGGCCCATTAAGGCTATCAGGACCATCAGACCCATTAGGCCACTTAGGCACATTCGGCTCATTAGGCCACTTAGGCCCATTAATCCCATTAGCCAAATCAGGCCCATCAGTCCCAATATGTCCATTTGGCCCATTAGTCAACTTAGCCCACTTAGGCCCATTAGGCCACTTAGTCCCATTCGACCCATTATGCCACTTAGGCCCATTAGGCCACTTAGGCCCATTAGGCCACTTAGGCCCATTAGACCCATCAGGCCTATTAAGAACATTATTCCACTTAGTCCACTGAGTCCCATTAGGCCCATTAGGCCACTGAGGCCCATTAGGCTCATCAGGGCCATTAGGCCACTTAGGCCCATTAAGACCATTAGGCCACATAGGCCCATTAAGTCAATTAGGCCCATTAGGCCCATTAGTCCACTTAGGACCATTAGTCCCATTATTCCACTGACACTTGCCTATCGTGGGGTGTGGAAAAAACAATTATTTACTAAGTTAAAATATAGTATAGTGGTTAACCTTGGTTGTTTCCATAGAGGAGCACACAACAATCATGTTTGTCACTTTGTTTTTTTAAATTTGTTTGGTTTAGAAATTGAGAGAAATGAAACAAAAGAAATAAATTAAGTAAAATAGGGAAAATAAATTGAAATATCATGTGATTTAAAATATTAATATAAAATTGGGTGATCAGTTTAGGGTTGGATTTCCAATTTCAATGTTATTATAGTTCGATTTTATCCATTTCTCTTCTTCTAAGCTAATTAAAGTAAGATTCCACAATAACTTCCTCTCACTTCTTTGGTCAATGGTGTTGGTGAGAGTAAACCTTAAAAATATATTATTTTGGTCTATTATCCTTTATTTTGTGAAAGAGTTTCATCAAATACTCTCAATTAATTTAGGCAATTCCCAATCAGGTCTTGTTTATCCCAAACAATCTTGAATGTGCACTACAACTCTCACACGTAATGACAATCGCCAAGTAATTCAACACTAAGCTCTGATATATTCCATTGTATATATACCAGAACCTAGTGAGGGAGATAATTGTCATTAAACAAAGCAATAATAACAATAGAATATAAAATCAAATACAATCGTACAAGATAATATAAATTGTTATTACAAATTGAAACCAACTTTTCAGAATAGAGAAAACATTTTATAACTTAAAGCGCATGAACTAAAACATTAAAAAATAGAAATAATAACCTTCCCCAATCACTCATAATATTTACCCAACCATGGTAAGGGTTATTGAGAAGAAGGGGGAAGAACAAGGCATTATAAAACTAAGAATAAAAAAAGAAAGAAAATAAAGAACATATATTTTCTCCTCCAGAATCTGTCCACTAGAAAGATAGCTTTGGTTATCCCACAATATCATCGAATAAGGCCAAGTTTACTTCTTATAGGAGGTGAGTAATGAATTTTTCCATATACCCACGAAGTTTAAATCCATTTTGAGCCGTGTGGAATGAGTTATGACCGAATTAGTAGACCTGACTTTTCCTGGCCGCCAATCACTATTCCACCAACCATACTTTGGCCGGTTGAAGGACGGCATATATGAAATAATTTATGAATTTAATTTAATTTTCATTTTCCTTTTAGAGTTTTCTTTCTTACCCAGGAAGAATCACCCCATTTGGTGGTCGGTAGCTCGATATATGGATCATTGAATGAATTAATGTCCATTCTGCCGATCAGAATAAGTGTTCACATTAACCGATTTGTTTTGGCTTGTTGGAGTTCGAATAGGATTTGGGTCCTGAAAACTTATATGTAGAACACAAAAAATTTCATCCTAAAATAAATGAATCACATGCATTTTATGAATATTTTGGGAGTTATTCTCGAAATACATAGGTAACATAAAACTGTTAAATGTCCAGATTTAACCAATTTTCACACTTAAGCTCAAAACTCGCCAAAAGTCATAAAATGATGCAAATAAGATCAAATTGATTATTGGGAAGGGATTAAATCATTTAAAACGTATGTATAAATATGAAAATATGATCTATATCAATTCCCACACACTTATCACTTGGAATCCTAGACAAGTAAACATCAGTACCAAATCAAAGCTAATTTTAAAACACATATTCATGAGATCTAACAATTTAATACCAAGAAACAAAATATATCATGCCTCATAAAAAAACATTATTCCAAGTTCTAAATTAATTTTATTAAATATATTTTCTCTTCATTTATTCTCCCATGCACACAAAACACTTACCTAACATGCATTTTCTCTCATCACCAAAATATCAATTTTCAATAATGTCTTTCTCATGCAATACTCATGCAAGGGTCACCAAAGGATTGATAAATTCCTAAATCTCCACCCAATGTGAGTAAATGAAATATTTTTATCATGAGTACTTTATAGGTTTGTTCTGTGGCTTTAGGTTGGTAGGATTTAGATGTTAAAAATTCTGAGGCTGAATAAGGAGGGCTTGGCTCTTTTTGAATCAAAATTGAATTATTCTAATTTTTACTTACATATAGTCTCCTCCTAACTCAATTTAGTAGTAAATAATCACCTTCAGTATAAAAAATCAGTGAAATTACTCAACATTCATCATTTCAGCGACAAAAGTATCAGTCACCTCAAACATGATTTTTCTTGAAAGCTCCAGATAGGGCGCAACTTTCTTTTTTTATTGGAAGCTCCAAAAAGGCACAACTTCTCATACATGAAAGCTCTAGATAAGAAACATATTTCCACATAATGATTTTTTTTATCAATAAGAACATATCTTCAACGTTTTATTTTACACCCAAAGTATCACTAGATTAGGTAGCATAATACAAGACAGCTTCGCCCGCACTTAAGTTCATCTAGATTATAAAATTTCACTTCAAGAGCAGGTTGGATATGGAAAATTGGATTATGATGTGGCTAACATAATAGTCTATTCATGGATTCTATGGTCTACACAGATTAAATGTACAAGGTGGGAAATTATAAAAAGTATTTATATAAAATAGGGGCTTTAATACCGAAGAAATGCCTCAATCATTTAAAACACATGTACCTCAAACCCTCAAGTTTTGACAGGAATAAATAAAATTTTGGTTAAATCAAGCATGGTATGGTTCTTTCAATAAGTGATTTAAAAGAAAATATTATAAAAATTAGGTTTATAAGCCTTGAAGGAAAGTGATTTCAAATATAAAGATAGTGAAATGTAGCATAAGATTAAAAAATTAGAGTACTTTTCATGAAATTACCAAAGAATTGAACTTGAAACAAAGTCATTTTCAGCATTCATTTAAGCTCAGTTTCATGGAATAAATTATTTCTCTCATTGACATGGGTTTAAAAAATGTAAAAGATAATCATTTATTTTAAAAGTTTTAAAAACAAACAAAAATTTGAAAAACACACTTTTTTTTGAAAAACAGAAAATCAAACTATTGAAATTATTAAACTATAAAGGTTCCCTCCCCCACACTTAAATGATGTAGTGTACACAATGCATTCAAATTGATTTAGCATGTATGAATATATGAAATTTAATCACAACAATCATGAAAGTGATAAGGAGAGGTAAAACCTAACTTATTGGTAGTACATTATAGAGTTAATCTCATAAGTGATGCACATATGAAATCCTACAACCAAAGGTAGATAATAAAAAATAATAAATTTATTGAAAGAAAATTAAAATAGAAATATAGTGAGAAAATAAGGATAGATCTTGGTTTGATCCCCCAAGTGGGCCCTAGGTTTTGACTGCCTCCAGATGGGAAGTTTCAGTTGGTTTTCCCCAATCAGATGCTGGGTTGAGTTTCATTGAGATGAACCACCAAAACTTCTTCTTTCCATCTTGAACTTATTCCTTTTTGATAAGGACTCTATGGATATAGTAAAACAAATCCACCCATATGAAAATGATATTTAACTTTCATGGTGGGGTTTAGACAAATAATGATTCCTCCTCTTCCTTGGCTTCCACTTTCACAACTTGTTCTTCATTCTCTAGTAGTTTCTCAAGGTAATCTGTATCAAAAGAATAATCAATGGGAGAATCAGAAATCAATTTAATTTGAATAAAATTAAAACATGATGAATCAATATCAAATTATTACATTTCAAAGTATGAATCTTGTGTCTATTTTTCTTCAAGAAAGTCCAATTGAATATCATCTTAAACTCCTTGTAATAAATGATCAACATGTTTGGGGAGCTCTAGGTGTTCCTCTTTAGGTGTATCTTCTTCTTTTTCCTCATCCACCAAGGAAATACATTTGTTGTCAAAATTTGAAAATTTCAAGCAAGGGGAGGTGATACTCAATTCAGATTCTATATAATCAGAATTAAAAGAGTTAAAAAAATGATTATCTACCTTAAGTGGCATGACTTCAATTGATTCTTCAGTATGAGGTTCTATTTGTAGTTGGATTTAACATGATAGAGGTAGGTAGTCATGCTCCTCCATCTGTTCTTCAAATTCCACCACTTTGGTGGTGTCTTCCTTCAATGGTTCTGGTTCTTATAAATTATAAGGAATATGTGTATAAATTAGTTCTTTACACTCATTCTAGAGTCCATATAGATATTTTTTATCTCTCACATGTAGCTCAATAGGAAATTCTTCCTTCTCGGCCTCCTCATGTTCATGCTTAGGTTCTGGTTTTCCCATCAATGCACAGGCATATTTGAATGAAAGTTATACTTTGTTCTCTAGTTTTTCTATGTCATTTCTAAGTTCTTGAATATGAAATATATTATAACCAAAATCATCTTCTTGTTCCACTTGTGGGTAATTTTTCCATGAATTAAAGAGATGATCATTTGAAAAGATCATGGAAAATTATTATTTTTATATTTTTTAATTGAAAAATGTTAAATATTAATAATTAGATTGAGGAACTACCTCCCTGTAAATGGCGCCATGTTTTGACATGTTCCTATTGTGGGGTTTTGACAAAACAGTTATTTACTATATTAAAATATAGTATAGTGGTTAACCTAGGTTGTATCCAGAGAGGAGTGCACAACAATCATGTTTTTCACTTTGTTTTTGAATTTGTTTGGTTTAGAAATTGATAGAAATGAAACAAAAGGAAGAAATTAAGTAAAATATGGAAAATAAATTGAAATATCATGTTATTTAAAATATTAATATAAAATTGGGTGATCAGGTCAGGGTTTGATTTCCAATTGCAATGTTATCATAGTTCGATTTTATCCATTTCTCTTCTGCTAATCCGGTTAAAGTGAGATTCCACAATCGCTTCCTCTCACTTATTTGTTCAATGGTGTTAGTGAGAGTAAATCTTAACAAGATATTATTTTGGCCTAATCTCATTTATTTTGTGAAAGAGTTTCAGCAAATACTCTCAATTAATTTAGGCAATTCCCAATCGGGTCTTGTTTATCCCAATCAATCTTGAATGTGCACTACAACTCTCACACGTACTGACAATCGCCAAGTGCTTCAACACTATGCTATGATATATTCCATCGTATATATACCATAACCTAGTTTGGGAGATAATTATAATTAAACAAAGCAATAATAACAATAGAATATAAAATCAAATACAATCGCACAAGATAATATAAACTGTTATTACAAATTGAAACCATCTTTTCAAAATAGAGAAAACATTTTATAACTTAAAGCGCATGAACTCAAACATTAAAAAATATAAATCCTAACATTACCTAATAACTAATAATATTTACCCCACCATGTTAAGGGTAATTTAGAATAATGGGGAAAAATGCATTATAAAACTAAGAATAACAAAAGAAAGAAAAGAAAGAACAGAAATTTTCACTTACAGAATCTGTCCACCAGAAAGATAGCTTCGGTTATCCAAACATCTAATCGAATAAGTCAAACTTTCCTTCTTATAAGAGGTTAGTAATGAAATTTTACATCTACCCACGAAGTTTAAATCAATTTTGAGACATGTGGAATGAGTTATGGACGAATTAGTAGACATGAATTTTCCTAGCCGCCAATCACTATTCCACCAACCATACTTTGACCAGTTGAAGGGAGGCCTATATGAAATCCTTTCTGCATTAAATTTAATGTTCATATTCATATTTGAGTTGGATTCTTTAAATATCTAGAATAAACCCATTTTGTGGTTTTTATCCCGATATATGGATCATTGAATAAAGTAATGTCCATTCTGTCGGCCAGAATAAGTGTTCACATTGACCGATTTGTTTTGGCTTGTTGGAGTTCGAATTGGATTTGGGTCCTAAAAAATTATTTGTAGAACATGAATAGTGTCATAATAAAGAAAATGAATCACGTTCATTGGATGAATATTGTGGGAGTTATGCTTGAAATACATAGGAAACATAAAACTGTTAAATGTACAGAATTAACCAATTTTCACACTTAAGCTCAAAACTCACCAAAAGTCATAAAATGATGAAAATAAGATCAAATTGATTAATGGTAAGGGATTAAATAATTTAAAAATGTATTTATAAATATGAAAATATGATCTCTACCAGCCACTGAGGTACATTAGCCTCTTGAGGCTCATTAGGCTACTTAGGCCCATTAGGCCCATTCAGCCACTTAGGCCAATTGGGCCACTTAGGCCCATTGGGACACTTAGGCCCATTTGGCCAATTATTCCACTTAGTAAAATTTGTCCTATTGTGCCTATAAGTTCAATTAGGTCACTTAGGCCCATTAGGCCTATTAGACCACTTACGCCCATTAGACCCATTCGGCCACTTCGACCACTTAGGCCCATTAGGCCAATTACTCCACTGAGTCTCATTCAGCCACTTAGGCTCATTAGTCTCATTAAGACACTTAGGACCTTAGGCCCATTAGTCCACGTAGTAACATTAGACACATTAGGACCTTATTCCACTAAGGCCCATTAGGCCACTTAGGCCACTCAGGCCCATTAGGCCCATTAGGCCACTAAGGCCCATGGGGTGACTGAGGCCCATTAGGCTCATTAGAATACTTTGAACCATTAGGAAACTTGGGCCACCTAGTCCCATTAGTCCACTTAGACCCATTAGGCACATTAGTCCACTTAGGCCCATTATGCCCATTAGGTCACTTAGTCACATTAGGCCACTTAGGTCCATTAGGCCACTTATGCCCATTAGGCCCATTAGGCCACTTAGGCTCATTAGTCCTCTTAGGCCCATTAGGAAACTTAGTCCCATTAGTCCACTTAGGCTCATTAGGCCACTTAGGCCCATTATGCCCATTATGCCACTTCATCCACTTAGGCTTATTAGACCCATTAGGCCACTGAGGTCCATTAGGCCCATTAGGACACTTAGGACCATTCATCCCATTAGGCCACTTAGGACCATGAGGCTGCTTAGGCCTATTAAGCCACTTTGTCCCATTTGGCCCATTTGGACACTTAGGCCACTTAGGCCCATTATTCCCATTAGGCCCATGAGGTCACTTAGCCCATTGGTCCCATTATGCCACTTAGGGCCATTAGGACAATTAGGCCACTTAGGTCACTTAGGCCACTTAGGTCCATTTGGCCACTTAGGCCCATTATGCCACTTAGGCCCATTAGGGCCATTTTTTCAATTAGTCCCATTAGGACCATTAGGCCCATTATTCTACTTAGGACCATTAGGCCCATTAGGCCACTTTGGCTCATAAGGCACTTAGGCCCATTATGCCACTTAGGCTCATTAGGCCCATTCAGACCATTAGGCCCATTGGGCCACTTAAACCCATTCAACCATTATGCTACTTCAGCTCATTCAGCCCATTATGCCACTTAGGCTCGTTCAACCCATTAGGCCCATTAGGCCACTTAGGAAAGTTAGTCCCATTGGTCCACTTTGTCCAGTTAGGCCCATTGGGCTCATTGGTCCCATTATGCCACTTAGGCCCATTCGGTCCATTAGACCACTTAGGCCAGTTAGTCCCATTAGGCCACTTTGTCTAGTTAGTCCCATTAGACTCATTGGACCCAGTAGGCCACTTTGGCTAGTTAGACCAATTGGACACATTAGACCCTTAGGTCCCGGCCCTTAGGGCCCCTTATGTGAGTTAGGCTAGATTGGCCCATTGGTCCAGTTAGGCCCATTGGCCCCATTAGGCCGGTTAGGCCCATTAGGCTTGTTAGGCCCATTGGGCCAGTTGGGACACTTCGATGCATTAGGTTCATTAGGCTGACACTTATGCCAGTTATTCCCATTAGGCCACATAAGACCCTTAGGCCCATTGGGCCCATCAGAATAGTTAGGCCAGTTAGGAAAGTTGGACCCATTCATCCCATTGGGCCCATTAGGCCACTTAGGCATATTAGGCTTATTAGGTCACTTAGGCCCATTCGGCCTATTAGGCCACTTAGGCCAGTTAGGCCCAATTGGCCCATGGGGCCCATTAGGCCCCTTGGACCAATTAGGCCCATTAGGTCTATTAGGCCCATTGGGACCATTAGGCCACTTATTCTAGTTAAGCCCATTCGACCACTTAGGCCCATTAGGCCCATTAGGGCCATTAGGACCCTTGGTATGGTATGGAAGTGTTTCAATACCACACAATCCACTAGAAAACAATCATCGGATTACAACAAGTAGGATATACCCTTTCACTTGTGTAGCACTATGTAAAAAATCCAATAGTGCATGTAAAACCTCTTATCATAAATAGGGTAATGCAATGATTGTGTAACAACTTGTGTTACCTATTCTTCTTTTCAATTACACAAATTTATTCAATTGAAAACACTTATTCAATTTCTTACCAAGAAGATGGTAAGAACTTTCTGTACTTTGTTAAGAAAAAAACCAAGTATGATTTTCCCAGTCTAATTCCTCAGAGTACAATTCTCCCTGATACGATTCTTCCCGATATGATTCTGCTCAGTAGAATATTCCCCAGTATGAAAAGTATAACTTTGATAGAATGAGATAGAGATGAATCAACACTGCTTCAATTCTCCATCTTACTCAATCTGGAAGACCCAGTATAGAAATCGTGATCTGATTAATCTAGCCCGATACGATGATCATCCGAATATGATTGAAAAGATGGATAAAATAATCAGATGAGTACGATAAACACTGAGTACAATGATCAGTTGAATACAATGATGTGGTCTTGTTTCTTCTCTTTCACTTCAATTTGTCAAAACTTCTTCAACAAAAGAGAATGAAAAAACTTTTTCTTATCTCTAAAACTGGTAACTTCTCTCTCATGAATAGTACATCAGTCCACCTCAAGCCCAACATACTTTTCTCCTTTTATAGGTGACCCTCGAGATGCTTTTGCAGGAATCCAAAAAAAATCCTGCTTAATCAAATTCACCCTAATCTCAATTTCACCTAAAATCTGGGGTGTATTTTGACTCCATCAACTCTTCTCGAAGCTTCTCAGTTCTTCTAAAACTTTAAATTATCCTAATTAATGCTTAATATGATAATTATTTTGAATGTTGATCTCCCCCTAAATTTCACATCTAGAAAACTTTTCTTTCAAACCACTTTTACTTCTTCACTTCTTCTCTTGACCCACTTGAAAATTTAAAACAATTCCACTCTAATACAATGACCATTGACCTAATTCAAACTTACAAAGTAATTAAACCCTTTTGAAATGGTTTAATACAATATTGATCTCATTATTTACTTCTCTTTTAAATCATCAGCCTCAAGTAATTCCTTCTCTGAATATGATTGTCCAGAGTATGATCTTTCTAAGAATGTTTGGCCTGAATACAATCATATTGGGTACCATATTTTTCTTCTTGAGACTGAGTATGATCATCCTGGGTATGAAAGTTTTCTTATGAATAAGATGGATGATAGGATCCTATAGTACCAGATAATGATCATTTTGGGCACGATCATTCTGATTACAATCCTCACTTTCTTCTTTCTTTCCTTCTTAGCCCAGATTTGATTGCATTGGGTACAATTCCTTTTCAATTGGCATCATCTCTTTCTTCTCTTCCACCTAGATATGATAAATATGGATATGATTTGGAATACCTATTTTCCCCTTTCTTATATCAAGATTTCATCATAAGTTCTCCAATAAAATTATGATTTATGAAATACGAATCAGCAAAGCATAGTCACATTTAATTTTATCGTAGTCAGCAAACTATGACAATTCATCAAAACAAGAACTTCTTTTTTACCAGATGTAGTGTGAATCTGTTGACCATTTACTTCCAAAAAGATTCATTCTCCATGCATCCTATTCTCTCTTTCCAGATAATGATCAATTCCTCATTATGATATTTTCACATATCGAACCCAAGACAAGTCTGATCAGTGCCTTTTCTTTCAAACAACTTTGACTCATTATGATGGACAGAGTGAGTCCGATTCTTTTGAAAACAATGTCTAGTATGATTTCCACCAAATAAAAAGTGAGGTGATTTTATTTCTTCAAAATCTTTCCTTGACAACAAAATACAACACATGAAAACAAACACCTTCCTCATTAGCTTGGTCCTAACAATCCCCCCTTTGGATTTTGTTGTCAACGAAGTTTCATAAATCACTGAACTTAGGCCCATTATTCCCATTGTAGAATTAGTCCCATTAGGCCACTTAGGCCCATTAGGCCAATTAGGGTACTTATGCCCATTAGGCCAATTAGTCCACTTAAGCCACTTAAGCCCATCAGGGTACTTATTCCCACTAGGCCAATTGGTCCCACTAGGCAACTTAGGCCACTTAGGCCCATTATAACACTTAGGCCCATTGGAACCATCAGTCCCATTAGGTAACATAGGCCACTTAGGACCATTAGGCAACTTAGTCCCATTCAAACCATTTGACCCATTAGGCCCATTAGACTATTAGGTTGATTAGTCCACTTAGGACCATTAGACTCATTAGTCCCATTAGGACCATTAGGCTCATTAGGAAACTTAGGACACTTAGGCCCATTAGGACCATTAGGAAACTTAGGCTACTGAGGCCCATTAGGCTACTTAAACCTATTAGACACATTAGTCCCATTAGACCCATCAGGCCCATTAGGCCACTTAGGCCCAATTGGCCAATTAGGCCGATTCGACCACCTAGGCTCATTAAGCCCATTAGGCACATTAGGTTACTTAATCCCATTAGACCCATTACACAACTTAATCCCATTAGACTCATTACACTAACACAAAATAGGGTTTTATCTGTGCTAAAAAAGGTGTTTATCAGCGCGAAAAAAGTGCCGTTAATCTCAACAAAGATAAAGGGGGTCCCTTTTATCAGCGCTTAGAAAAGAAATGATAAAGGCCCCTTTTATTAGTGCTAAAAACACTAATAGAAGTTAAAAAAGATTAAAAAAATATTCAAATAAGGGAGGGGCTTCAACAGCGCCTGACCCCCCCCCCCCCTCAATAGAGCCCCCCCCCCCCCCACCCTAGCTCGCACGCCCAGCCACTCCCCATCCTTTAACAGTACCCCCACCCCAGACCGCATGCGCCAGCCACCCCTAGCCATTAACAGTGCCCCCACCTAGCCTTTAACAGCACTAGCCCTTATTCCACCCACGCGCGTGACCTTCCTCCCCCTGGATTCGAACTCGAGACCTGTTGTCTGCGCACCTAAGCCTTTACCACTCAACCATATTGCTTTTCTCTTCATTTATTAATATATCTATTTATATATATATATATATATATATATTTAGTTATATTAACATATATATAGTTATATTAATATATATATAGTTATATTAATATATATATAGTTATATTAATATATATATAGTTATATTAATATATATATATAGTTATATTAATATATATACATATCCATATATTAATATATATATATAGTTATATTTATATATTAATATATTTATTTGTATATTAATATATATTTATAAGATCAGTTTTAAATACATCAATAAAATATGCTTTTTTGTGTGTGTTTATAAATAAATAAATACATATATACAACAGACACACACACACAGATATATATTATATGTTCATGTATAAGTATAATTATACATATTTATATATATTTACAAATATTATATATTAATATGTATATACATATGTTTAGAATATATAGATAATATATATCATTTTGTCAATACAGACGCACACACACACACACATATACACACATACACATTATATAGGTATATAAATATTCATATATATATTTTTTAAATAAAATGGATATTAGTTTTTTATTTAGATAAGGGTTATATATTGTGAAATATATTTTATATGTAAACATGTTTAATTATTTATTAATAAAGTTAATTTTTTTGTGTGAATATATAAAAAAATATGTATATATTGTTATATATTTGATTATAAATAACATTACATTATGAAAAACGATAAAAATCCCTGAAAACCTAAAAAATAGGTAAAAAATGGAGAAACCTTCAAAACCTGTAAATACAGTTAGAAAGTCCAATAAACCCTAAAATCAGGGTAATGACAAAAACTTTTGATCCGAGAGTCCGTTCTAGATCTGTGACCAATAAAATCGAAGATCATCAAATGATCTTTGATATGATAGGTGGTGGAGGCCGAATGGACAGGCAGATAAAATGTTACAATTGTTTGAAAAAACAGTATACAGGACAAAAGTGCTAGAAATGGGGGCTTGAAAAACCTAACAAACTGCATAGTCACTAAAATGGGCATAAATTCTGATCCAGGTGTCCGTTTCAGCTTCATGACCAGTTAAACCAAATCTCATGGAACTAACTACGATATAAAAGGTGGAGGAGTCCACACAGAAACACAATTCATGATTTATTACCGTTTTAAGAAAAATTTGATGGGGCACCGGACACAGAAACAAAGTTTTTGAGGCCTTCTAATGGGTTTTAGGGTCTGAGACATGATTGTATCTTTGTTCAAGTGATCTTTCTATGTAGATCTCTTTTCTTCTTTATATTTGATATGTGGTAGAGACCAGACGAACACCCAAAGTGAAAGTTATGGTCTTTTGAAGTTTGAGTTTTTTTAGAGTGGTATAACTGATATATCTTCTGATTCTTTGATCTTATCATAGTTTCAATTGGACTTGGTTCTTACTCATCTCACGATATTTTATTTTACTAGTCACGACGCTCAAATGGACACTCAAAGCAGAAGTTATGGTTGTTTTAGAGAGTTACGAGTTTATTAGGTTTTTAGGTGATGGATGTCCATTATATCTCGAACACATTTGAAAATATCTACACTCTGTTGACCATTGGAACCCCTTATCACGTTTATCAAGGCCAAAAAAGGCCCATAATTCCTCCCAACGGTCATAAGTTCTGCTCCGGGTGTCTGTTTTTCCATAACTTCTACTCCAGGTGTCTATTTTGCCTCTACCACATATCAAATCGATCTAAACCGTATTTAAAAAATATATATTATATTTATATCAATATAAATATACTATATACAAATATATTATTTTGTATGATTTTTTTTGAAATATACACATTATCGATGCTAGGGAAAAAAGTGTTGATAAAGCCCCCCCTTTATCAGCACTACTAAAAAAAGTGTTGATAAAGGGGGGACCCTTTAACAGCACTAAAAAAAGTGTTGATAAAGGGGGTGCCTTTACCAGAGCTTTTTTTAGCGCTGATAAAGTCACCCCCTTTATCAGTGCTTTTTTTAGCGATATTAAAGGGTGGCGCTGCAGAAACCTAGTTTTATGGTAGTGTTAGGTCCATTAGGACACTTAGTCCCATTCAATCCATAGTCCCATTAGGCCCATTAGTCCATTTAGTCCAATTTTGGTCATTTAGGCCAATTAGACCAATTAGGCCATTAATTCCATTTCGGCCAATTAGGCTATTTAGGTCATTTAAGCCAATTTAGACCATTTAGGCCAATGAGGCCAATGGGACCAATTCAGACCAATTCAGGCCAATTTAGTCCCTTTAGATAATTTAGGATAATTAGAATATTTAGGATATTTAGGCCAATTTAGGCCAATTAATCCAATTAGGAAATTTAATTCACTTATTCCATTTAGTAAAATTTAGTTCATTTAGGCTAATTAGTTCATTTAGTCCAATTTAGGTCATTTTGGCTATTTAGGCCAATTTAGACCATTTAGGTCAATTAGTCCAATTAGGACATTTAGGCTAATTTAAGTAATTTAGACCAATTATTCCAATTAGGCTGATTAGTCTATTTAAGCCGATTATGCCAATTTAGACCATTTAGGCCAATTAGGCCAATTTGTGCCATTTATTTCAATTTATCCATTTTGGTCATTTAGACCAATTTAGACCAATTAGTCCAATTAGGTCAATTAGATAATTTATTTAATTTAGGCCAATTAGGAAAATTTAGCTCATTTATACCAAATATTAAAATTAGACCAATTAGGCAATTCATGCCCATTAGGCTAATTGGGCCATTTTGGCCAATTTAGGCCATCTTGGCTAATTTAGGCCATTTAGGCCAATTTAGGATATTAAGGTCAATTTAGGCCAATTAGGTCATTTAGGCCATTTATTCCAATTAGGTAATTTAGTCCAATTATATCAATAAGGCCATTTAGATCTTTTAGGCCAATTAGACCATTTAGACCATTTAGACAAATTTAGGCCATTTAGGCCAATTAGGCCAATTAGGACAATTTAGACCATTTAGGAAAATTTAGTCAATTTATCCTAATTAGGACAATTAGAAAAATTAGTTAATTTAGTCCAATTAGTCCATTTAGGCTAATTAAGCCATTTAGGCCAATTAGGCCAATTAGACCATTTAGTCAATTTAGGCCATTTAGGTCATTTAGGCCATTAAGGCCAATTAAAAAATTAGGTAATTTAGTTCATTAAGGCCATTTAGTCAAATTAGGCCATTTATTCCATTTAGGTCATTTAGGTCAATTAGGCTAATTAGGTTAATTAGATAATTTAGGTCATTTAGGTCAATTTAGGCCATTTAGGCAAATTATGCCATTTAGGCCAATTTAGGTCATTTAGGCTATTTAGGATAATTTAGACCATTTAGGCCAATTTAGCCAATCAGTCCATTTAGGCCAATTAGGTTGATTAGGACATTTAAGCTGATTTGGCCAATTAAGGAAATTTAGGCCAATTATGCCAATTAGGATAATTAGACCAATTAGACAATTTAGTCAAATTATGTCAATTAGACCAATTAGGCTAATTGAGTTCATTTAGGATAATTAGTATATTTAATCCATTTAGGTCAATTTAGTCCATTTATTCCAATTAGGCTAATTAATCCAATTAGGTAATTTATGCAATTTCGGCCAATTAGGCCATTTAGGCCAATTTAGACCAATTAGGCCAATTAGGAAAATTTTGGCCATTTATGCCATTTAGGCCAATTTACTCCAATTAGGATATTTAGGACATTTAGGCCAATTTAGGTAATTTAGACCAATTAGGCCAATTAGTCCAATTAGTCCATTTAGGCCAATTATGCCAATTAGGCAATTTAGGCCAATTTAGGTCATTTAAGCCATTCAGGGAATTTAGACCAATTAGGCCATTTAGGCCATTTAGGAAAATTAGTCCATTTAGCTCAATTAGACCAGTCAGTTCATTTAGTCCATTTAGGCAAATTAATCCATTTAGGCCAATTAGGCCATTTAGGCCATTTAGACCAATTTAGGCCATTTAGACCAATTAGGCCAATTATGCCAATTTAGGTAATTTAGACCATTTGGGAAAATTAGTCCATTTAGTACAATTAGACCAATTAATCCATTTTTTCCAGTTAGGCCAATTAGCCATTTAGGTCATTTAGACCAATTAGGCCAATTAGGCCAATTTAGGACATTTATGCTAATTCAGTCCATTTAGGCCAATTAGATCAGTTAGGCAATTTTGATAATTAGGAAAATTAGGCCATTTAGACCATTTAGGTCAATTAATCCATTTATCCCAATTAGACCAATTAGTTCATTTTGGTCATTTAGGTGAATTTATCCCATTTAGGTTAATTAGGATGATTAGTCCATTTAGGCCAATTAATCCATTTAAGCTAATTTTGTCCATTTAGGCCATTTAGGTCAATTAAGCCATTTAGGCAAATTTAGGACATTTAGGCCAATTAGGTCAATTAGGCCAATTAAAAATTTAGCTCATTTAGTCCAACTAGTCAATTTAGCCCATTTTAGACCATTTAGGACAATTAGGTCATTAGGTCAATTCCAACCATTTACGTCATTTAGTCCATTTAGGCCAATTAGGCAATTTATCCCATTTAGGCCAATTTAGGCCATTTTGCCCATTTAATCCATTTAGTCTAATTAGGCCAATTAGTCTAATTAGGCCAATAAGTCCATTTAGGCAATTTATTCCACTTAGGTTATTTAGCCCAGTTAGGTCATTTAGGCCAATTTAGGCCATTTAGAACAATTTAGTTCATTTAGAGAAATTATGCCAATTAGGCTGCCACAAACCAACCTGGGTTGACCCTTAACCGGTCACCCAACAACTATATAATAATCTCTACACAGAATGGATCGAAACTTTCTTTGACCCAGAGGAGTTTGAAGTTTCAAAACAGAACGCATCATTTCCACATTTAGACCCAACAAATCAACAACATGAGAAGTAATGAAATATGAGATGCAACTATATCAAAAAATTCTTGTATAAGGGTAGAATTCAAAAGAATTGTACCTATCACCATCGATGGTACAAGTTGGCTATTAATAATAACTCGATCAGCTCTAAATACCTGCTTACTCGCCACACTTTTATCTTTATTTACCTACTGAAATTTCCCATGTTGAGGATTCATGGTATTCCTAGAATCACCATGACTAACCTTGTTCTGCTAATGAGGGGTATTATGCTATCCTCGTCCTATTGAATCATAAGATGATTATGAACCTTGAGAAGTGTCTTGAACACCCGACCTTGGAGCATGGCGACAATAACAATGAAGATGCCCCATCTATTTACAATTATGGCATGCTCTAGGTGGTGATGTACATTCTCGCTTCATGTGTCTCATAGAACCACATTGGAAACATCCCGAATTGCTCTTCAGATTCATAGGAAGGTTCATTGATCCTTCTATCGGATTTTGAGCCATACTCCCACCTTGGAAATAAGTGTCCCTCTTCTAATTTCTCCCCACATTATAGTTTCCAAAAATTCCCATAGGTATCACGATATCTCCTCCACCCAACACCCCAAAGATGTCCTTTTTTAGCCATGGTTTCCTTGTTAACCAACTCCGTACAATCTATTATATAGATTACCAAAATCTTCAAAAAAAAATCCTACCACATCCCAGATTAAAAAATGTGCGACTTCAAAGATGCACTAGCAACAACCTCGGGTGTAAACTGGACTAAATTCATGAATTTAGCCACATATTCTATCACAGAAAGGTTATACTAATTCAATAATCCATCATTCTCTGAATTTTAAACGTGTGAGGATAGAATTGTTTGTTGAAAAATTCTTCAAAATCCTCCCATGCTATACCTCGGTCCACTTTAGCCTAGATCACGAACTCCCACCACTAACATGGAAGATCTTCCAACATGTACGTCACTAACTTGACTTTGAACTCCATTAGTGTGACTAGGAAATCAAAGATTTTATTCATTCTATTTATCCACTCCTCTACCCTTTTTGGTTCTGAATCACTCCAAAATATGGGTGGATTTTTCTTCTAAAACTGAACCAAATTTTCCACATGCCTTGGTTAATCTCTTTTATTCCCACTATCGATAGCTTCAAAAGCTTTCACTATGCTCTGCACCAGCTTATGATTCACCTAGGGATTAGGTGAAAACACATTTTTAATAGATTCCTTAGGTTTCTTTCTATGATGCCTACCAGGTTCCATTCTTTGTTCATATGAGAAACACCATAAGTCTCACTCTCTAGCAAACAAAGGCTTAATAATTTCAAATTCTATAACATTTCAACTATCATAACCATTATTTAAAAAATCCAACATTTCCCATGTTCAATAATTTTTGAAAAAACATCCACCATGTTTTGAAAATAGACCCATTTTAAAAATACCACAACCATTCTCTTTTTAAAATCACACATTTGAAAACACTTTCCAGAATTTTCAAAAATCAAAAAATTCATATCACAACGAAAATCATTACTCCAAATGAGATATGGAATCCTAGTGGGAAGTCATTTATACCATGAATGTCATGATCTTCTCATTTTCTAAACCCACAACAATGATACCACTAGGCTCATTAGGCCACTTAGGCCCATTAGGCCCGTTAGGCCCATTCGGCCCATTGGTTCTATTAGGACCATTAGTCCCATATTGCCACTTAGGCCCATTGGGCCCATTCGGAACATTAGGCACATTAGGCGCATTATTCCCATAAGGCCCATTCAACCACTTAGGCCCATTAGTCCACTTAGGCCCATTAGGCCACTTATACCCATTAGACCCATTAGGCCCATTAAGCCAATTAGGTGCATTAGGCCCATTAGACCCACTAGACCCATTAGGCCACTTAGGACCATTAGTCCACTTAGGCCCATTAGGACACATAGGCCCACTAGGCCCATTATGCCACTTAGACCCATTAGGCCACTTACGCCCATTAGGCCCATTAGGACCATTAGGCCAATTGGGCACATTAGGCCCATTCGGCCACTTAATCCCACTAGGTCCATCAAGCCACTTAGGCCCATTAGGACATTTCGCCCCATTAGGCCCATGAGGCCCATTAGGCTACTTACACCCATTAGGCCTAGTAGGCCCATTATGCCACATAAGCCCATTTTTCACTTAGGCCCATTAGGCCCATTAACCCCATTAGGCCAATTTGGCCCATTAGTCCCATTCGTCCACTTAGTCCCATTAGTCCCAATCGACCACCCAGGCCCATTAGGCCCATTCGATCGATTATGCCGATTAGTCCACCTATACCCATTAGTCCCATTAGGCCACTTAGGCCCATTAGGCCCATTCAGTCGACTAGGCCGATTAGGAAACTTAGGCCACTTAGCCCACTTAGACCCATTCGGATCATTATGCCCATTAGGCCACCTAGGCCCATTATGCCCATACGATCTATTAGGCCGATTAGGCCACTTAGGACCACTTGGTCGATTTTCCTGATTAAGCCACTCAGCCCCATTAGGCACTTTAGGCCCATTTGGTCACTTAGTCCCATTAGGCCATTGAGTCGATTAGGAAGATTAGTCCACTTAGACCCATTAGGACCATTAGTACCATTAGGCCACTTAGGCCCACTAGGTCCATTAGGCATATTCGGTTGATTAGGTTGATTAGGCCACATCACCCCATTAGGCCCATTAGGCGCATTCGATTGATTAGGCCGATTCTCCCACTTAGGCCACTTAGGCCCATTACACCCATCAGGCCCATTATGCCCATCAGTCCCATTAGGCCCATTAGACCACTTAGGCCACTTAGACATTAGGACCATCAGTCACATTCAGTTTATTAGGCTAATTACGCCACTTTGGCCGATTAGGTCCACTAGGCACATTATGACACTTAGGCCCATTAGCCCACTTAGGCCTGTTAGGCCCATTCAGTCGATTAGAAGAATTAGTCCACTTAGCCCCATTAAGATCATTAGGCCACTTAGTCCCATTAGGCCCATTAGGCACATTAGGCCACTTAGGCCCATTAGGCCTATTAAACCCATTATTCCCATTAGGCCCATTTAGCCCATTTAGCCACTTAGTCCCATTAGATCCATTTGGCCCATTAAACCCATTATTCCCATTAGGCCCATTAGGCTCATTAAGCCATGTATTCCACTTAGGACTATTAGTACCATTAGGACACATAGACCCATTAGGCCCATTAGGACACTTAGGCCTATTAATCCCATTAAACCCATTAGTCCCACTAGGCCCATTATGCCCCTTAATCAACTTATGCCACTTAGGCCCATTAGGCCCATTTGGTGGATTAGCCCAATTAGGCCACTTAGGCCACTTAGGCCAATTAGGTCCATTAGGCTCATTAGCCCAATAAGGCCCATTAGGTAACTTAGCCCCATTCGACCCATTAGGCCACTTAGGACCATTAGGCCCATTAGGCCCATCAGGACCATTTGGTCCATGAGCCACATTCCACCCATGAGGCCCATTAGGACCATGCGGCCCATTAGACCCGTGAGAACACGTAGGCCCATTAGGCCCATGTGGCCACTTAGGCCCATGAGGCCCAGGAGGCCCATTAGACCCATCAAGCCACTTGGACCCATTAGGCCCATTAATATCATTAGGCTCACTAAGCCCATTAGGCCCCTTGGGCCCATTATCCCCACTAGTAACATTAGGCCCACTAGGCCCATTAGGGAACTTGGGCCCATTCGACCCATTATGCCACTTAGGACCATTAGGCCCATTAGGCCCATCAAACCCATTAGGCCCATGAAGCGCATTCCGCCCATGAGGCCTATGAGGCCCATTAGGACCACGAAACCCATTAGGCCCATTAGGCCCATGAGTCCACTTAGGCCCATTAGGCTCATTAGACCCATCAGGCCACTTGGGCCCATTAGGCCTATTAGGTCCATTAATCCCATTAGGCTCGTTAAGATCTATAGGCCACTTAGGACCATTAGGCTCATTGGGACCACTAGGCCCATTCATCCCATTAGGCCCATTGGGCCTATTAGGTACATTAGGCACACTCAACTCATTAGGCCCCTTAGGCCCATGAAGACCATTGGGCCCATTAGGCCCATTAATCCACTTAGACCCATTAAAACCAGTAGTCCCTTTAGGTCCACTTAGGAAACTTAGGCCCATTATGGCCATTGGGCCTATGAGGCATCTTAGACACATTAGGCCCATTAGGCCCATGAGTCCCCTTTGGCCCATTAGAACAATTTGGACCATTCGGACCATTAGGCCCATCAGGCCTACCAGGCCCATTAGGCCACGGTAAGTCCTTGGGGCCCGTGAGGCCCATTAGGCCCATTAGGCCCATGAGGCCACTTAGGCCCATTAGACCCATTATTCCCATTTGGACACTTAGGCCCATTAGGCCCATTGGGCCCATGAAAACACTTAGGCCAGTTTGGACCATTTTCCCCATTAGGACCATGAGGCCCTTAGGCCCATGGGGACGCTTAGCCCCATTGGGTCGCTTAGTCCCATTAGGACCTTTAGGCCCACTAGGCCCATTCAGACACATCAGCCCATTAGGCCACTTAGGAACCTTAGTCCCATTAGGCCAACTACACTCATTAGGAATCTTAGTACAATGAGGCCCATTAGGTATAATAGGCCCATTAGTCCCATTAGGCCCATCAGGCCCATCAGGCCCATGAGACCATTAAGTCCCATGGGGCCCATTAGGCCCATTGTGAATATTATGCCACTTATGCCAATTAATCCCATTGGAACCATGAGTACATTAGACCCATTTGTTCCACGAATCCCCTTCGGCCCTCGAGACCCATTAGGCCCATCAGGCCCATTCGACCACTTAAGGCCATTAGGCCCATTAGGTCACTTTAGCCTACTAGGCCCATTCTGCCGCTTAATCCCATTAGGCCCATTCCGCCGCTTAAGACCATTAGGTCCATTAGGCCCATTAGGCCACTTAGGCCACTTAGTCCCATTAGGCCCATTGGGTCCATTAATCCACTTAGGCCCATTATGCTAATTAGACCCATTATGCCCATTAGGCTCATCGTGTCTATCAGGCCCATTAGGCAACTAAAGTCCATTAGGCAAATTAGCCACTTTGTCCCATTATGCCCATTAGGCCACATAGGCCCATTAGAACCATTATTCCCATAAGGCTCATCAGTCCCACTAGGACCATTAGACCACTTAGGCCCATTAAGCCCATTGGTCCAATTAGGGTGATTTTTCTGATTGGGCCTATCAGACCCATTAGGCTAGTGAGACCCATTACACCCATCAGGCCCATTAGGCACACTAGGTCTATTAGTCCACTTTAGCAAATGAGGCCCATTTAGGACACTTATGCCACTTAGGCCCATGAGGCCCATGAGGCCCATTAGGCCCATCAGGCCCATTAGGCCACATAGGCCCGTGAGGCCCATTGGGCCACTTCTCCCCATTGTATCCATTATGCCTATTAGGCCCACTAGGCCCATTTGGCCCATTTAGCCACTAAGGTCCATCAGGTCACTTAGGCCCATTAGGCCCATTGGGCCACTGAGGCCCATTACGCCACTCAGACCCATTGCACCACTGGGGCCCATTTTGGCCATTAGGCCAATCAGGCCCATTAGACTCATTAGGCTACTAAGGCCCATCAGGACCATTAGGACACTTAAGCCCATTAGCCCAATAAGGCCTAAGATGCCCATTAGACTACTTAGGCCACTTAGGCCCACGAGGCCTAAGAGGCCCATCAAGCCCATTTTCCCCATCAATCCCACTAGGACACTTAGGCAAATTTGTCCCATTATGCCACTTAGGCCCATTTGTCTCATTAGGACACTTAGGCCCATTAGTCCATTGAGGCCACTTAGGCCCATTAAGCCGCCTAGAACCATTACGCCCATTAAGACCATCAGAGCCATTAGGCCCACTAGGCCATAGAGGCCCATTTGGCCCAATATGCCCATTAGGCCACTTAGTTCCATTAGAACAATTAGGCTCATTAGGACCATGACGCCCATTCGTACACTGAGGCCCATTATTCCCATCATGCCCATTATGCCACTTAGGCCACTTAGACCCATTAGGCTCATTATGCCCATTAGGCCACCTAGGCCCGTTATGCCCATTCGATCTATTAGACCGATTAGGCCACTTAGGACCACTCGGTCTATTAGCCTAATTAAGCCACTCAGCCCCATTAGGCCCTTTAGGCCCATTTGGTCACTTAGTCCCATTAGGCCGACTAAGTCAATTAGGAAGATTAGTCCACTTAGACCCATTAGACCCATTAGTACCATTAGGCCACTTAGGCCCACTAGGTCCATTAGGAATATTCGGTTGATTAGGTTGACTAGGCCACATCACCCCATTAGGCCCATTAGGCCCATTCGATTGATTAGGCTGATTCTCCCACTTAGGCCACTTAGGCCCATTATACCCATCAGGCCCATTATGCCCATCAGTCCCATTAGGCCCATTAGACCACTTAGTCCACTTAGGCCACTTAGACATTAGTCCCATTAGTCCCATTCGATTGATTAGGATAATTAGGCCACTTTGACCGATTAGGTCCATTAGGCACATTATGCCACTTAGGCCCATTAGCCCACTTAGGCCTGTTAGGCCCATTCAGTAGATTATAAGGATTAGTCCACTTACCCCATTAAGCTCATTAGGCCACTTAGTCCCATTAGGACCATTAGGCACATTAGGCCTTTTAGCTCCATTAGTACTATTAAACCCATTATTCCCATTAGGACCCTTTATCCCATTTAGCCACTTAGTCCCATTAGATCCATTTGGCCCATTAAACCCATTATTCCCATTAGGCCCATTAGGCTCATTAAGCCACGTATTCCACTTAGGACCATTAGTCCCATTAGGACACATAGACCCATTAGGCACATTAGGACACTTAGGCCTATTAGGCCCATTAAACCCATTGGTCCCACTAGGCCCATTAGGCCCCTTAATCAACTTAGGCCACTTAGGCCCATTAGACCCATTTGGTGGATTAGCCCGATTAGGCCACTTAGGCCACTTAGGCTAATTAGGTCCATTAGGCTCATTAGCCCAATAAGGCCCATTAGGCCCATTAGGTAACTTAGCCCCATTCGGCCCATTAGGCCACTTAGTACCATTAGGCCCATTAGGCCCATCAGGCCCATTTGGACCATGAGGTGCATTCCACCCATGATGCCAATTAGGACCATGAGGCCCATTAGACCCGTGAGAACACGTAGGCCCATTAGGCCCATGTGGCCACTTAGTCCCATGAGGCCCAGGAGGCCCATTAGACCCATCAGGCCACTTGGACCCATTCAGCCCATTAATCCCATTAGGCTCACTAAGCCCATTAGGCCCCTTGGGCCCATTATCCCCACTAGGAACATTAGGCCCACTAGGCCCATTAGGGAACTTGGGCACATTCGACACATTAGGCCACTTAGGACCATTCGACCCATTCATCCCATCAGACCCATTAGGCCCATGAAATGCATTCCGCCCATGAGGCCCATGAGGTCCATTAGGACCATGAGACCTATTAGGTTCATTAGTCCCATGAGTCCACTTAGACCCATTAGGCCCATTAGACCCATCAGACCACTTGGGCCCATTAGGCTCATTAGGTCCATTAATCCCATTAGGTTCGTTAGGATCTATAGGCCACTTAGGACCTTTAGGATCATTGGGACCACGAGGCCCATTCATCCCATTAGGCCCATTGGGACTATTAGGTACATTAGGCACACTAAACTCATTAGGACCCTTAGGCCCATGAGGCCCATTGGGCCCATTAGGACCATTAATCCACTCTGACCCATTAAAACCATTAGTCCCTTTAGGTCCACTTAGGAAAATTAGGCCCATTATCACCATTGGGCCCATGAGGCATCTTAGGCACATTAGGCCCATTAGGCCCACGAGGCCCCTTCGGCCCATCAGAATAATTTGGACCATTCGGCCCATTAAGCCCATCAGGCCTACCAGGCCCATTAGGCCACTTAGGCCCATTAGGTCACGTAATTCCTTGAGGCCCATGAGACCCATTAGGCCCATGAGGCCACTTAGGGCCATTAGGCCCATTATTCCTATTAGGCCACTTAGGCCCATTAGGCCCATTGGGCCCATGAAAACACTTAGTACAGTTTGGCCCATTTTCCCCATTAGGACCATGAGGCCCTTAGGCCCATGGGGACACTTAGCCCCATCGGGCCTCTTAGGCCCATTAGGACCTTTAGGCCCACTAGGACCATTCGTCCACATCGGCCCATGGTGACGCTTAGCCCCATCGGGCCGCTTAGGCCCATTAAGACCTTTAGGACCACTAGGCCCATTCGACCACATCAACCGATTAGGCCACTTAGGACCCTTAGGCCCATTAGCCTAACTACACTCATTAGGACTCTTAGGCCGATGAGGCCCATTAGGCCTATAGGCCCATTAGTCCCATTAGGCCCATCAGGCCCGTGAGGCCATTAAGTCCTATGAGGCCTATTGGGCCCATTATGAATATTACGCCACTTATGCCAATTAAGCCCATTGGGACCATGAGGACACTTACACCCATTTGGTCCATGAAGCCCCTTCGGCCCTCGAGACCCATTAGGCCCATCAGGCCCATTTGACCACTTAGGACCATTAGGCACATTAGGCCACTTTAGCCTACTAGGCCCATTCTGCTGCTTAATCCCATTAGGACCATTCCACCGCTTAAACCCCTTAGGCCCATTAGGCCCATTATGCCACTTAGGCCACTTAGTCCCATTAGGCCTATCAGGTCCATTAATCCACTTGGGCCCATTAGGCCAATTAGACCCATTAGGCCCATTAGGCCCATTGTGTCTATCAGGCCCATTAGGCAAATAAAGTCCATTAGGCCCATTAACCACTTTTTACCATTATGCCCATTAGGCCACTTAGGCCCATTAGGACCATTAGGCCCATAAGGCTCATCGGTCCCATTAGGCCCATTAGGCCACTTAGGCCCATTAGGCTCATTGGTCCAATTAGGCTGATTTTTCTAATTGGGCCTATAAGGCCCATTTGGACATTGAGGCCCATTACACCCATTACACCCATCAGGCCCATTAGGCACAATGGGTCCATTAGTCCACTTTAGCCCATGAGGCCCATTTAGGACACTTATGCCACTTAGGCCCATGAGGCCCATTAGGCCCATGAGGCCCATTAGGCCACTTATGCCCCTGAGGCCCATTGGTAAACTTCTCCTCATTGTATCCATCAGGCCTATTAGGCCCACTAGGCCCATTTGGACCATTTGTCCACTAAGTTCCATCAGGTCACTTAGGCCCATTAGGCCCATTGGGCCACTGAGGCCCCTTACGCCACTCAGGCCCATTGGTCCACTGAGGCCCATTTTGGCCATTAGGCCAATCAGGCCCATTAGACTCATTAGGCCACTAAGGCTCATCAGGCCCATTAGGACACTTAATCCCATTAGCCCAATTAGGCCCAAGATGCCCATTAGCCTACTTAGGCCACTTAGGCCCATTAGGCCTAAGAGGCCCATCACACCCATTTTTTCCATCAATCCCACTTGGCCACTTAGGCCCATTTGTCCCATTATGCCACTTAGGCCCATTTGTCTCATTAGGACACTTAGGCCCATTAGGCCACTGAGGCCACTAAGGCCCATTAAGCCACCTAGGACCATTACGCCCATTAAGACCATCAGGGACATTAGGCTCATTAGGCCACAAAGGCCCATTAGGCCCAATACGCCCATTATGCCACTTAGGACCATTAGAAAAATTAGGCCCATTAGAACCATGAGGCCCATTCGTACATTAAGGCCCATTTGGCCCATCATTCCCACCAGGCCCATTAGGCAACTTAGGCCCATTAGGCCCATTAGTCCCATGAGTCCACTTAGGCCCATTCAGCTCATTAGGCCACATAAGCCCATTAGACCCATTAGGCCCTAGGCCCACAAGGCCATAGAGCCACTTAGGCTCATTCATCCCATTATACCCATTATGCTGATCAGGCCCATCAGACACATTAGGCCACTTAGGCCCATTCTACTAATTAGGCCACTTCGGCCCTTTTAGCCTATTATTCCCATTGGGCCCATTAGGCCACTTAGGCTCATTCGACTCATTAGTCCACTTAGGTCCATTAGGCCCATTCAACCCATTAGGCCACTAAGGCCCATTAGGTCACTTAGGCCCATTTGTCTCATTAGGACACTTAGTCCCATTAGGCCCATTCGGTCCATTAGGCAACATAGGCCCATTAATCCAATTAGGGATAGTAGGCCACATAGGCCCATTAGGCCACTTTGGCCAATTATGCTAGTAAGCCCATTAGGCCCCTTAGGCCTCTTAGGTCCATTAGGCCACTTAGTCCACTTAGACCACTTAGGCCACTTAAGCCCATTATGCCCATTAAGCCCATTAGGTCACTTAATCCCATTAGGCCACTTAGGCCCATTAGGCAACTTATGTCCATTAGGCCCATAGACTAATTAGGCCACTTAGGCCCTTTAGGCCATTTTGGCCACTGAGGCCCATTAGGTCGTTGGGGCCCATTAGGCCCATTCGACCACTTGGTCCCATTGGCCCATTTCATCCACTCAGGCCCATTAGGACCATTAGCCCACTTAGGCCCATTCGGCTCATTAGGTCACTTAAGCGCATTAGGCCCATTAATCCCATTAGGCCACTTAGGCCCATTAGGCCCATTAGGCCCCTGAGGCCCATTAGGCGAATTAGGCCCATTAGGTCACTTAAGCCACTTAGACTCATTAGGCCCATTAGGCCCATTCGTTTAGGCCCATTAGGCCACTTACTCAACTTAGGCCCATGAGTCTACTGAGGCCCATTTGACCTATTAGGACCATCAAGCCCATTATGCCACATAGGCCCATTAGACCCATTAGTCCACTTAGTCCCATTAGTCCCATTAGTCAACTTAGGCCTATTCAGCGCGTTAGGCCACTTTGGGCCATTAGGCCCATTAGGCCACTCAGGCCACTTAGGCCTATTAAGCCACTTCAGCGCATTACGCCCATTAGTCCCATCATGGCTATTATGTCAATTAGACCCATTCAGCGCATTAAGCCCTATAGGACCTATAGGCCCATTAGGCCACTTAAGCCACTTAAGCCCTATAGGACCATTAGGCCCATGAGGCCACTGAGGCCACTGAGGCCCCTGAGGCCCCTGAGGCCCATCATGCCCATCAGGCCTATTAGGCCACTTGGGCCCATTAGGCCCTTAAGGCTCATTAGGCCCATTAGTCCCATTAGGCCACTTAGGTTGATTCATCTCATTAGGCCACTTAGACCCATTAGTCCCATCAGGTCCATCAATCCCATTAGGCTGCTTAGGCCCATTCGGCCCATTATTCCCATCAGGCCCATCAGGCCCATCAAGACACTTAGGCCCATTCATCTTTTTAGGCCACTCAGGCCCATTAGCCCCATTAGGCCCATCAGGCCCATTAGTCCACTTAGGCATGTTTTCCCCATTAGGCCACTTAGGCCCGTTCGGCTCATTAATCTACTTAGGCCCATTATTCCCATTAGGACCATTAGTCCCCTGACACCACTTAGGCCCATTAGGCCACTGAGGCCCATTAGGCCCATTAGGCCACTTAGGCCCATTCGTCTCATTAAGCCGCTTAGGCCTATTAGTCCCATTAATCCAATTTTTCCACTTAGACCCATTTGGACCATTAGGCCCATTAGGCCAGTGAGGCCCATTAGGCCACTTAGGCCCATTAAGCTCAATAGGCCACTTCAGCCCCTTAGGTCCATTAGTCCACTTAGTCCCATTAGTCCACTAAGGCCCATTATGTCACTTAGACCACTTATGCTCATTATGCCCATTAGGATCATTATGCCGCTTAGGCCCATTAGTCCACTCAATCCCTTTAGGCCACTTAGTCCTATTAGGCCACTTAGGCCCATTAGGCCACTTAGTCCCATTAGGCCACTTAGGCCCATTAGTCCACCTAGGCCCATTATGCCAATTAGTCCAATTAGGCTCATTATGCAATTTCAGCCACTTAGGCCCATTAGGCCACTAAGGCCCATTACGCCTGTTACGCCACTTAGGCCCATTAGGCCATTTCATCCACTTAGGCATGTTAGGCCCACTAGGCCACTTAGTCCCCTTAGGCCCATTAGGACACCTAAGATCATTAGGCTCATTAGGTCACTGAGGCCCATTAGTCCCATTAAGCCCAATAGGTCACATAGGCCCATTAAGCCACTTAGGCCCATTAATACACTAGGACCACTTAGCTCTATTATACCCATTAGGCCCATTAGGCCACTAAGGCCCATCAGGCCACTTAGGCCATTAGTCCCATTAAGCCTCTTAGGTCCATTAGGCACATTATGCTTCTTAGGCCACTTTGGCCCATTGGGCCCATTAGGCCACTAAGCCCCATTCAGCCCATTAGTCCACTTAGGCCCATCAGGCCCATTAGACCATTGAGCCCCATGAGACCCATTAGTCCCATTATGACCATTAGGCCACTTAGGCCACTTGGGGCCATTAAGGCCCATTAGGCCACTTAGGCCCATTAGGCCACTTAGGCCCGTTAGTCCACTTAGGCTCATTAGGCCACTTAGACCCATTTGGACCATTAGGTTACTTAGGTAACTTTAGCCCATTAGTCCACTTAGGCCCATTAGTCCGCTTAGACCCATTGATCCCATTAGGCCACTTAAGTCCATTTGGCCTATTAGGCCACTTCAGTCACTTAGGCCCATTAGGCCACTGAGTCCCATTGTCCCCTTAGGTCCATTCGGCTCATTAGGAAACTTAGGCCCATTATTCCCATTATTCATATTATTCTACTTGGGGTCATTAGGTCCATTCAACCACTAAGTCCCATTAGGCTCATTAGGCCACTTAGTCTCATTAGGCCCATTTGGCCACTCAAGCCGATTAGGCCAATTTGACCACTGGGGCCCATTAGGCCCATAAGAAAACATAGGCCCATTCTTCCCATTAGGCCACTTAGGCCACTTAGGCCCATTGGTCCACTAAGGCCCATTAGGTCCATTATGCCACTTAGGCCACTTAAGCCACTAAGGCCCATTATGCCCATTATGTCCATTTGTCCACTTAAGCCCATTAGGCCACTAAGTCCCATTAGGCCACTTAGGCCCATTGGGCCCATTAGGCCCATTCGGCCACTTTGTCTCATTAGGCCACTTAGGCACACTTGGCCCATTAGAGTACTTAGTCCCATTAGTCCACTTCAGCCACTTAGGCCCATTAGGGTCAACCCATTAGGCCACTTAGGTCCATTAGGCAACTACAACCACTTAGGCCCATTAGGCCACTTAGGCCCATTAAGCCACTTAGGCCCATTAGGCCACTGAGACCCATTAGGCTCATTATGCCACTTAGGCACATGAGGCCCATTAGGCCCATTTTTGACTTAGTCCCATTAGCCCCATTTGGTCCATTAGCCCCATTCATCCACTTAGGCCCATTAGGCTCATTAGGCCAATTAGGCCCATTTGTCCACTCAGACCCAATAGTCCCATTCGTCCCATTAAGCCCATTCTCCCATTGGGCCACCTAGTCCCATTCATCCCATTGGGCTACTTAGGATAATTCATCCCATTATGCAACTTAGGCATGTTCTGCGCATTAGGCCCTTTAGGCCACTTAGGCTAGTTATGCCCATTAGGCCACTTTTACGAGTTTGGCCCATTAGGCTCAGTGGGCCCATTACACCACTTAGGATCATTCAACCCATTACGCCAATTGGGGCCACTTAGGCCAGTTCAGCCTATTAGGCCACTTTGGCCAGTTAGGCCCATTAAGACCATTGGGCTCATTAGGCCACTTTGGACAGTTAGGCCCATTAGACCCACCCATTAGGCCCCTTGGTCCCCTTACACGAGTTAGGACAGTTAGGCCCATTCTTCCCATTAGTCCAGTTATGCCCATTGGTCCCATGAGGCCTATTTGGCCCATTAGGCTCATTGGTCCCATTAGGTCAGTTAGGCCACTTAGGCCAATTAAACCCATTATGCTAATTGGGCCGACACTTGTGCCAGTTAGACCCATTATGCCACTTAGGCCCCTTAGGCCCATTGGACCCATTAGGTCAGTTAGGCCAGTTGGGCCAGTTGGGCCCATTTAACCCATTGGGTCCATTAGGCCACTTAGGCCCATTTGGCCCATTAGGCTCATTCAACCCATTAGGCCACTTAGGCCCATTCGACCTATTAGGACAATTAGTCCAGTTTTACATAGTTGACCCATTGGACCCATTAGTCCCCATAGTTTAGTTAGGTCCATTAAGTCCATTAGGCCCATTAGTCCACTTATGCCAGTTAATCCCATTCGACCACTTAGGACCATTATGATCATTAGGTCAATTAGAACCATTAGGCCCATTTGGCCCCTTGGTCCCATTAGGCCACTTGAAAGTCCCCAACAGATGATTGTATCATTGAGAGGGGGAGGGGTTGAATCAGGGATACTTTTTTCTCTTATGTTTCTTTTTAAATGAAACAACCTTTGCCTCCTGTAAAAGATTCTATTCCCTACTGAAAACAATTCAAACACACATCCACAAGAACAAAAGTATTTACAAGATTCAGTATTCAATAAGAATAACTACATCCTCGATATGGTATGGAAGTGATCCAATACCACACAATCCACTAGAAAACAATCATTGGATTGCAATGAGTAGGATATGCCCTTTCACTCGTGTAGCACTATGTAAACAATCCAATAGTATGTGTGCACCCGCTTAGAACAAATAGGGTAATGCAATGATTGTGCAACAACTCATGTTACCTGTGCTTCTTTTCAATTCCACAAATGTATTCAATTGAAAACACTTCTTCAATTTCTTACCCAGAAGATGGTAAGAATTTCCTGGACTTTGTTGAGAAAAAAACCATGTCTAATTTTCCCAGTACGATTTTTCCAGTCTGATTCCTCAAAGTACGGTTCTCCCTGATACGGTTCTTCTCGATATGATTTTCCCAATACGATTATGCTCAGTAAGATTCTCCCCAGTATGAAAAATATAACTTTGATAGAATGTGACAAAGATGAATCAACAACACTTCAATTATACATCTTCCTCAGTCCAGAAGACCCAGTATGGAAATCCCGATCTGATTAATCTAGCCCAATATGATGATCAGCTGAATACAATTGACAAGATGAATATGGAAATCAGCTGAGTATGATAAACACTGAGTACGAGGATCACCTGAATACAATATTGGGATCTTGTCTCTTCTCTTTCACTTCAATCCATCAAACATTCTTCAACAAAAGTGAATATGGAAACTTCTGCTTCTCTCTAAAACTCAGAGTTTCTCTCTCATGAATAGTACATTGGTCCACCTCAAGTACAACGTACTTTTCTCCTTTTATAGGTAACCCTCGAGATGCTTTGGTGAGAATCCCAAAAAAATTTACCACTTAATTAAATTCACCCTAATCTCAATTTACCCTAAAATCTAGGGTGTATTTTGACTTCATCAGCTCTTCTCAAAGCTTCTCAATTCTTCTACAACCTTCACTTCTCCTTCTGAATATTGAATATGATAATTCTTTTGAATGTCAAGATCCCCCTCAATTTCACATCTAGAAAAATTTTCTTTCAAACCACTTTTACAACTTCACTTCTTCTTTTGAACCACTTGAAAATATAAAACAATTCCACTCTGATACAAGGACTCTTGACCCAATTGAAACCTAGAAAGTAATTCAACCCTTTTGAAATGGTTGACTATATTTTTGATCTCATTATTTCCTTATCTTTTCAATCACCGACCTTAAGAAATTCCCTCTCTAAATATGATTTTCTAGAGTAAGATCTTTCTGAGAACGATTGGCCTGAATACGATCATACTGGGTATGATCTTTTTCATCCTGAGCCTCAGTACGATCATCCAGGATACGAATGTTTTCTTATGCATACGATGGAAAATTAGATGCTAAAGTACCTGACAATGATCGTTCTGGGTACGATCATTCTTATCGTGATCCTCAGTGCCTTCTTTTTTTCCTTCTCATCCCGAATCTGATTACACTAGGTATGATTCTTTTTCAATTGGCATCATCGCTTTCTTCTCTTCCAATTAGATACGATAAACCTAAATACGATTTGGAATACCACCTTTTCACTTTCTCCCATCAAGCTTGCATCATAATTTCTCCAATCAACTTATGATTTATGAAATACGAATCAGTAAAGCATAGTCACATTTAATTTTATCATAGTCAGTAGACTTCGATACTTCATCAAAACAAACACTTCTTTCATATCAGATCCACTTAGTCCCATTGGAACCATAAAGCCCATTAGGCAACTTAGGCCTATTAAGCCACTTACGTTGTGGAAAAAATGGCCATTTGTGACGGGTTATTTAAGACGAGACAATCTTCCCATCGTAAATAATAGTTATTTGCGATAGGGGGTGGGGGAGTTAGGACCTGCCGCAAACGGTTTGGCATCAAATGCGCATCAAACCGCAGGCAGGGGTATTTGTGATGGGTTCTAATTCCCATCGCAAATACCCGACGACAGTTTTTAGTATTTGTGAAGGGATACTTGTCCTGTCGCAAATAATTGTTTTCATCCGACTTTAATTAATGTGGGCTGTGGGCATTTGCGACAGGACCCGTTGCAAATAATCTAACCTATATATACCCGCATCCGTTTTCCTCTCATTCTACTTCTTTCTCAACTTCTCTCTATCTCTTTTGAAAAATTTTCTTCTAAAATTTTTCATAGTTTAAACTTTTAAATTGGAGCATAATCCGCAGCTTTTATACTCTGAAAGCTTCAATTTCAAGGAATTTGTCTATTTTTTTATTATTTAGTTATTTTATTTTATTTTAAATTATTTATAATTTTTGTTAGTTAGATGGAATTAAATTAAATTATAATTAGATATTTGTTTCTTCAGTCTTTATTTTTATGAAAAATTATGTCTAAGTGTTAATTATAAATAATTAGTAATAATTAGTAATAAATTGTAATAATTAGTAATAAATTGTAATAATTAGTAATAAATTGTAATAATTAGTAATAAATTGTAATAATTAGTAAAAAAAGTTAATAATTAGTAATAAATTGAAATAATTAGTAATAAATTAAAATAATTAGTAATAAATTAAAATATATGGAAATAAATTGTAATAATTAGTAATAAATTGTAATAATTAGTAATAGATTGTAATAATTAGTAATAAATTGTAATAATTACTAATAAATTGTAATAATTAGTGATAAATTGTAATAATTAGTAATAAATTGTAATAAATTGTAATAATTAGTAATCATAAGTAATAATTTGTAATAATTTGTAATAATTAGTAATAATTTTTAGTAATTAGAAATAATTAGAAATAATTATAAATAATTAGAAATAATTAGTAATAATTAGTAATAATTAGTAATAATTAGTATTAGTTAATATTAATTAGTATTACTTAGTATAAGTTAGTAATAAATTGTAATAATTAGTAATAAATTATAATAATTATTAATAATTAGTAATAATTAGTAATGAATTGTAATAATTAGTAATAAATGGAAATATATTGTAATAATTAGTAATAATTAGTAATAATTAGTAATAAATTGTAATAATTAGTAATAATTAGATATAATTAGAAAAAATAGTAATAATTAGTAATAAATTGTGATAATTTGTAATAAATTGTAATTATTATTAATAAATTGTAATAATTAGTAATAAATTTTAAAAATTAGTGATAAATTGTAATAATTAGTAATAATTAGGATTAATTAGGATTAATTAGAAATAATTTGTAATAATTTGTAATGATTAGTAATAATTTATAATAATTAGAAATATTTAGTAATAATTAGTAATTATTATCAATAATTAGGATTAATTAGTAATAATTATCAATAATTAGCAATATATTGTAATAATTTTTAATAATTAGTAAAAAAATGTAATAATTTGTAATAATTAGTAATAATGAGTAATAAATTGTAATAAATTGAAATAAGTAGTAATAATCAGTAATAATTAGGATTAATTGGTAATAATTAATACTAATTAGGATTAATTAGTAATAATTAGTAATAATTAGGATTAATTAGTAATAATTAGGATTAATTGGTAATAATTAGGATTAATTTGTAATAATTAGGATTAATTTGTAATAATTAGGATTTATTAGGATTTACTAGGATTAATTAGTAACAATTAGTAATAATTAGTAATAATTAGTAACAATTAGTAATAATTAGTAAGAATTAGGATTAATTAGTACAATTAGTAAGAATTGGTAACAATGAGGATTAATTGGTAATAATTAGGATTAATTAGTAATAAATTAGAATAAATTCGAGTACATTGATAAGCTGACATAATTTCTAGTGGATAGATGACATTCATTTTGATCGATGTTTCAGCTCCTTGCAACTTTCTCCCACTGAAATCAGTATGAAAAATATGTTCCAACGTACGTCGGAGCAGATTTTTCATAGTGATTTAAGTCAGAGAAAGCTGCAAGGAGGCGATCTGTCAGAAAAAAGAGGCTCTTTTGCCCGATGACTCATCTCCTTGGAACTTATCTGAATGAAATCACTATGAAAAGTATGCTTTGATGTAAAGATATCGATTTTCGTATGCATGAGCATGGAGAGAAGTATGGTGAGGCTTCCCTGCTCTCCATCACCATGCATATGAAAATGGATATTCTTATGTTAGAGTAGACTTTTCAAAGTGATTTTAGTCACATAAAGTTGAAAGGGGATGAGTCATCAGGCAAAAGAGTTACTACCAGTCTGTTGGAAATTGTGTCGTGGGTAATTAACAATAATTAGTACAAAATACCTGTAATTAATAAAAATTAGTGGCAATTAGTATAAATTTTTATAAATGAGTGTAGATTAGTATAAAATATTAGAAAATAGTATAAATAACTATAAAATAATAGAAATTATAATAAATTTCTATAAAATATAATTTAATTATCTTTACTTTTTTGGATAGTGTTTATCTTATATCTAATTATAAAAAATAACTAATTATTTTATATTTTTTTTGAAAAATATGGAACAATGAAGTCGAAAATAGTCATTATTAGATTATCATGCTTGGATAAATCAACACATGAATCCAAAAAGTTTTGGTTTAAATCCTGTATATATTGAGGGTGTTCAAGATTTCTTATAATTTGCATCATCACAACCAAAATTTGTTTCAGAAGAGACAATTAAGTGTCCTTGTAAAAATTTGATCTGAGGACGTATGACACATCTGACAACGTTGGTGGTCATTTATTGCATTTTGTTTTTCAACGAGAACATGTTTTTCAGTATCAACACAGTGAATGCAGTTTCAGAGAAGATACTAATAATTTTGGTTCCAGATGTAACACGGTTTCAAAATTTAGTACATGATGTGGTAGGTATCTCTTTTTAATAAACCGAAACTTAGGATGATATTGATTTAACTCCTGAGTTGGAACCATCTCATTTATATAAGTTCTTGAGGTCCGCTGAGGATTTTTTATTTCTTGGTTATAAGATAAGTAAGTTTAAAGTAGTTTCTAAATTTATGGCTATTAAATCAGATAATGGAATGTCAAATAGTTGTTTTGATCAGATATTCTCTTTGTTAGAAACACTGCTACCTGAAGGAAATGTGTTGCCTCCAAATTTATATAAGAGTAAGAGACAGGTTCATAATATGGGTCTTGGTTATTAGAAGATTCATTCATGATCAAATGACTTCATCTTATATAATGTGAAAATGAGTCATTGGATAGTTGTCCTACATGTAGAAAATCAAAGTATAAAGAAGCTCAACTAGGGAAGTCTTGATTTATTCTTGTAAAACAATTGATATATTTCCCACTCACACCCAGATTGCAGTATTTATTTATGTCTCAAAACATAGCATCATTGTTGTCATGGCACAAAACCAAAATTTCAACTAGTAAAAGATTAAATCATCCCTATGATGGTGATTCATGAAAATAGTTTGACCAACTGCATCCATCTTTTTCTTTAGCATCCTGAAACGTGCTATTGGGTCTTTCTACTGATGGTTTCTATCCATCTGGTTCTTTCGATATTCAATATTCATGTTGGAATATCTTTGTACTATATGAGAGATAGAAAAGTGTTTATGCTCTTCAATGGAAAACCTTGTTTTTCGACTGTCATCGCATATTTCTTCCAACCGATCATCCTTTTTGAAGAAAAAAATATCATTTCAGAAAATGAACAGTTGAAAAAGATGGGCCTCAAATAATGATCTCAGGTACAGATTTAAAATAAATTGTATCTTCAATACTACCCATCAAATTTGGACCAATAATAAACCAACAGAAAATTGATGGGTTTGGAAAAGAGCATAATTGGATAAAATGGAGCATTTTTTGGGATTTTCCATATTGGTCTGATTTGTTGGTCTATCACATGTTGGATGTGATGCATATTGAGAAGAATTATTTTGATAATTTATTTCATATAGTTTTGAGTACACTAGGTAAGACCAAAGATAATATAAAAGCACGATTAGATTTTCCCAAAATTTGTAAGTGACCAGAACTTGAACTATTTGAAAATGTTAGATCACAAAATTTAATGAAGACAAAAGCATATAATACACTGTACAAGGATATTTTCTTATTATTTTGTCAGTGGATTGCATATTTGAGACTTCCATATGGCTATCCTTCCAATTTGGTTAGATGTGTCAGAAATGGTCATATTATCGGATTGAAAAGTCATGACTATCATATTTTAATGGAAAGAATTATGTCGATTAGATAAAGAGGTTTGTTAAATACTATGATTTGGGATGGGATTATAGACATGTCACATTTTTTAAGATATTTGTGCGTTGAAAATAGACTACGATGCAGTAAGAAAACCTCAAGAAGATTTCATTTTAATTTTATGTAAACTGAACAAAATCTTCCCTCTAAGTTTTTTTGACTCAATGAAACATTTGATATTACATTTTCCACATGAAACCAACTATGGAGGTCCGGTATAGTTCTGATGGATATACCCATTTGAGAGATGCATGCAGAAATTGAAAAAAAATACGTAACAAGCATTAGTTGAAGGCTCAATTGCAAAAGAATATTTTCAAAAGAAAATTTATTTTTTCTACTCTCGTTAATTTCAATATGAATATCCCTAAAAACAAAACCACATAATCATTAATGAGGGAAATGTTGAAAATTTCATGATCTATCAATTATCATTTTTCAATCAGCTCAAACTTGTCTTAGATGGCCTTCATGAACGATGACTTTAAAATGGTGAACATCATAGATCTCATATATATATTCTGTTGAACTATGAAGAAATAACACCAATTTTATTGTGAGTGCTCTTATAACTTATTCTATAATTTTTTGTAAAAGTAAATTAATCTTATTTTATTTGTAAGTTATATTATAATCATATCAAGAAATAGTTTCCACAAATTACAGCAGATTCTTTTCAAGAACATCATCAAAAAAAATTCCTACTGGTTTCAAAAACTAGTAACATAAATTATTTTTTATTTCACATAAAAAACCAATTTAATAATTTTTATAGTGATAATTGTTTTACAATTTTTTAGGTATCTCAACATGCTGATAAAACTGATAATCGATTGTGTGTATTGAATAACCCACCATCCAAAATAGTTAAATCTTAAAATGCATATGTGGTGAATGGTTTTCGATTTCATACACATGCATATGGGGAATCAAAAAAATAATTAATAGTGGTGTTTTCTTGAGAGGATCTCATCATAGAGAAAATGAAGTTTACTTTTACGGTATGCTGGAAGAAATCATTGAACTATGTTATCTAGGATAACATTACATAATGATATTTAAATGTCAGTGGTTGGATACTGAGATAGGATTGTGTGTTCATCTAATCCATGAAATCGTTGATATTGAATATAAAATTATTCTTGCATTAAATGAACCATTTTTATTGGATCTCAAGACACATCAAATTTACTATGAAAAAACCATGCTTCTTCAAGGGATTTGGGTGATTAGTAGATCATAATCAAAATTAAATCTTGATAGAAACAGTTTACCGAAAGTGAATGTGGTTCCGATGAAGTGAATGGATTTGAAATTTTTAAAGAGACTACTCTGAATCAATATTTTTCATGACGAGACATAAATATCATTGATGGAAAATAACAATTAAGGGATGATAGTGACGATGATGTTAATGATGTTACAACTGAATTTGAAATGAAAAAGAGATGATGAAACTGAAACTAATATGGAAATTGATGATGCTGAGGAGGAAGATGAAGACATTGAGATCGATAGATATGAATATGAGGATGAGGATGGAAATAAACATAGTTAAATGCTGGTTATAATCATATATAATATATATCTATATATAATAGTTGTTTTCAACTATTTTTTGAGAACAATCATTTCGCGTTTCAGATGGATGAGGATCTGTATCATCTGTTGCAGAAGGATTGTCTACCTTTGGATGAGTAGGATGTTGGATCATCTGACCCTAAGACTGCTGGTGGTTTAGGGGGTTCTCGGAGGGGGTGTGTTCTTTCCTGACTGATGATTCCCGACCCTATCCCCGAGTGACATCCACATCTTGGGTTTGATCCATGCATGCAGAGGTATATTTACCTGTGTATTTTTAGTTATTTTTAATTAATTTATTTATATTCTAATTGTTTGATTAATTTTTTTTCATAGATTTATGAATATAGCTATTAGACAGGGGAGCACTATATTGGGAAATTATTTTTCTGATGCATGGGTGTCATGGGATCTGATTATTGTTGATGTACATGTTCGAGCATTGGACGGTATGTAAATAAATAATATTTATTTTGAAATTAATTTAATTAATAACTTGATAAAATAAATAATTCATAGGGTTTATGGTATCCCATTGATGAGATCATGCATGAGGATATCTGGAGGGAATGTCAGGGAGCTATGCATCCTCATTGCACTCAGTTTTTTCACAATTTGACAAGGAAATCAATGGAGAAAGCATAAGTGACAGAGTTTTATGAGACATGTTGCATCCACCATCTTGATTATATTTCATGTCAGGTTTGGTGTGGATTATGTACACACTGGATGGGTAGGAATTTTTAGGTTAGATCATCAGCAGGTCAGCAAATTGGGGGAGACAGGAGGTGACCCATCGAGCCAGTAGTCATACATTTAGTATGCATATGGAGCATATAGTAAGTATATTTTCTTTAAATATTTTATATAACTTTAAATGTAAATGGTTTATTTTATATTCATATAGGTATCCGCACAGCCTGATATTATAAAGTACGACATTTATAAGAGGATTTATATTAATCCAGCCACTGGAGAGATTAGAGGTGCTCACCAGTGTGAGATTGTGGTCAGTATTATTTCTTTTTGAGCATTAAATTTAACTACAAACAATATTTTAACTATTTTAATTTTAAATTTAAATTGAAAGAGTCATATGAGGCTGCAACATCTCAGACACATAGTGAGAGTCAGGTTGAGACCGATGGTCAGACTAGTGCCCCCTCGATTTGATGAGGAAACATGGTTGCAGGTGATCCAGTATGCCTTCAAAAAAGGTTGAGTTATTGGTATCGGCTCTCGATTGACCCATGGGGGTTTTTATGGAACCTCTGTGATGTCGGTGTCCATCCTGAGAGGATCTCTCGAAGATTCATCATCATCTCATGCACAATATGAGGAGCAGCTGCGAGCTCAGAGTGAACTTATAGATACTATGCATAGAGAATAGGAGGAGATGCGTCAGTGGCAGCAATAATAGCAGGAAAAGTTCCTACGATAGCAGCAGAAGTAGTAGAAAAATATGCAGGATGAGATTTTTCGATGATGACATTGATAGGGGTAGAAGCAGATAAAGTAAATGCGGCGTCTAACTCACAGTTTAGGGATGAAGTTCCCTCCACCATCTCCTTCGGCTCCTCCAGATGACCCTCCCCCTCAGTGATGTATTTTTATTTTATAATGAAACATTTGAATGTATTTTTTTTGTAATATTAACTACTTAATGTTTTAAATAGTGTGTTTTTTATATTGTCACGAATATAACAATTTTTATTTATTATTTATTTTTTTATTATATTTATTATTTTATTAATTAATATATTTTTATATTTTTGTGAATACTAAGGTTTTTATTATATTACTAATATTTACATCATTATTTCATTAATATTATTAATAATATTATTATATTATTTAATTATTTTATAATTAATTTTATTTTACGAATATTAATATAATTATTTCATTTATATTAATATTACATTATTTTTATTAATATTATTTTAAAAATAATTTTATTGTGCTAATATTAATATTATTATTTCATTTATATTAATAATATATTATTATTAATGTTATTTTATTTATTTTATTTTTATTTTAGTTTTTCAACTATTTGCGACAGGCCCGTCGCAATAGGGTTTATTTTTTTTGTATTTTATGTAGTATTTTCAACAGACCATCACAAATACTAATTGGTATGGTATGTTGCAATTTTTTAAAAAAAATCAGGAAAATGATTTGCAACGGGTGGTCGACCCGTCGCAATAGTGTTTTAAAAAAAACACTGAACCTATTTGTGATGGTGCCACTACCCATCCCCAATAATAACCTTTTGAGATAGATAGTCGTAAAAGATAATATTTATGACGCCCTTTTCCACAATGGTCCATTTGTGACGAGATCCCATCGCAAATGCACCGTCTCAAAAATCCTTTTTTCTAGTGATGTTAGACTCATTCAACCCATTTGACCCATTAAGCCACCTAGGATCATTTGAACCATTAGTCCCATTTGACTCATTAGGCTGATTAGGCCACTTAGGTCCATTAGGCACATTAATTCCATTAGTCCCATTAGGAAACTTTGGCCACTCAGGCCCATTGAGCCACCTAGAACCATTGAACCCATTAGGTAACTTAGGCTACTTAGGCCCATTAGGCCACTTAGACCTATTAGACCCATTAGTCTCATTAATCCCATTAGACCCATTAGGCCCATTAGACACATTAGTCAACTTAGGCCACTTAGGCCCATTAGGCCACTTCGACCCATTAGGCAACTTAGTCCACTTAGGCCACTTAGGCCCATTAGGCCACTTCGACCCATTAGGCAACTTAGTCCACTTATGACCATTTGACCCATTAGGCCAATTATGCCACTTAGGCCCATTAGGAAACTTAGGCTCATTAAGACCATTAGGCCACTTCGGCACACTAAGCAGCTTAGGCCACTTAGGCTCATTGGACCCATTAAGCCCATTAGGCCCATTGGTCCCATTTGGACCATTCGGCACATTGGGCCGATTAGGTAAATTTGGCCACTTAGACCCATTAGCCCCATTAGCCCCATTGGGCCCATTGGGAAGATTATGTAACTTTGGCCACTTAGTCCCATTAGCCCCATTAGGCTCATTGGGTCCATTAGGAAACTTAGGCCACTTAGGCCCATTATGCCACTTAGGCCCATTATGCCACCTAGTCCCATTATAACCACTCATCCCATTAGGCCACCTAGGCCCATTCAACCCATTCATCCCATTAGACCAATTAGACCCATTAGGATAATTAGGCTACTTGGGACCATTAAACCCATTAGAACCATTAGGCCCATTAATCTCATTATGCAACTTAGGCCACTTAGTCCCATTTAACCACTTAGACCCGTTGGACCCATTAGGAGCATTAGTCAACTTAGTCCATTTAGGCCCATTAGGCCACTTAGACCCATTGGACCCATTAGGCCCATTAGGAAACTTAGGCCACTTTGGACCATTTGACCACTTAGACACATTGGACCCATTAGGTCCATTTGGCAACTTAGGCCACTTGGGCCCATTGGACCCATTAGGCCCACTAGAAAACTTGGGATACTTTGACCCATTAGTCCACTTAGTCACATTAGACCCATTAGGTTGAATTATCCATAATGGTCCCATTAGGCCCATCATGACCATTGGTCCCATTGGTCCACTTAGGCACAATAGGCCAAATAGGCCCATTAGGCCACTTAGGCCTATTGAAACCCTTAGACCCATTATGCCAATTGGGCCCATTGGCCCCCTTAGGACCATTAGGGAAATTAGGCCATTAGGCTCATTAGGTCACTTAGGCCCAATAGGCCCAAGAATCCCAAAAGGCCCATTGGCCCCCTTCAGCCCATTAGGAAAATTAGGAAAATAGGCCCATTAGCCCCATTAGTTCCCTTAGTCCCAAAAGGCTCATTAGGACTAGTCCACTTAGGCCCATTAGGCCCCTTGGACCCATTAGGCCCATTGGGCCCATTAGGCTCATTGGGATTATTAGGCCACTTAGGCCCATTCAACACATTAGGCCAGTTAGGCCACTTAGGCCCATTTTTTCACTTAGGCCCATTAGGACCCTTAGACCCATTCAGCACATTGTGCCCATTAGGCCCATTAAGTTCATTAGGCCAATTTTTTTCCTTTAGGCCTATTAGGCTGAATTGACCATAATGGGTCCATTCGGACACTTAGGCCCATGAGGCCCATTAGGCCCATCAGGCCACTTAGGCCCAACTAGTCCATTTGACCCATTAATCCCATTAGTCCCATTAGGACGAATTGGAATTAATGGTCCCATTAGTACACTTTGGCCCAATAGACCCATTAGGCCACTTAGGCCCAATATGCCCATTCAGCACATTAGGACACTTAGGCCACTTAGGCCCATTATACCACTTTGGAAAAGTGGACTCATTAGACCTATTAATCCCATTAGGACCATTGGACCCATTAGGACACTTAGGCCCAATTAGACCATTAGGCTGATTAGTCCACTTAGGCCCATTAGGACACTTAATCCTATTAGACCCATTAGGGCCATTAGGCCACTTAGGACACTTAGGCACATTCGACCCTTAGGACCATTAGGACCATTAGGAAATTTAGGACAATTTAGGTCATTTAGTCCAATTATTATAATTAGTCTCTTTAGGATATTTAGATTAATTATTCCATTTAGTCCAATTTAGACAATTTAGGCCAATTTGGCCAATAAGGCCAATTCAGACTAATTAGGCCAATTTAGGCTCTTAAGGCCATTTAGGCCCATTAGAAGATTTAGGCCATTTAGGTAACTTTAGTTCAATTAAGACAATTAGTCCAATTTTTAAATTAATAAATTTATTTAATTTAGTCCATTTAGGCCAATTTAGTCCATTTAGGCTAATTAGGCCATGTAGGACAATTTAAGCAATTTAGGTTATTTAGGCCAATTTAGACCGTTTAGGCCAATTATGCCTATTATGACATTTAGGCCAATTTAGGAAATTTATACCAATTAGTGCAATTAGTATGATTAGGCAGTTTAATCCAATTAGGCCAATATAGACCATTTTGGGCAATTAAGCCAATTATGCAATTTAGGCAATTTAGGCCAATTAGGCTATTTAGGCCAATTTAGGCCATTTGGGAAAATTTTGTCCATTTAGGAAATTTAGACCAATTTAGGCCATTTAGGCCAATTAGCTCAATTAGTTCAATTATACAATTTAAGCAATTTAGGCCAATTAGGCCATTTAGGCCAATTTAGGCTATTTAGAACAATTAGCCAATTTTGGACATTTAGGTCATTTAAGCCAATTTAGGCCATTTAATCCAATTTAGATCATTTAAACCAGTTAGAAAAATTAGGTCAATTAGGCCAATTAGTCCAATTAGACAATTCAATCCAATTAGGACAATTAGTCCATTTAGGCCAATTTAGGCCATTTAGTCCAATTTAGACCATTTAGGTCAATTTAGGAAATTTAGGCCAATTATACCAATGAGGTTATTTAGGCCATTTAGGACAATTAGGACATTTAGGCCAATTATATCAATTATTCCATTTAGATCATTTAGTCCAATTCAGCCATTTAGACTATTTAGATGAATTTAGGCCATTTAGACCAATTTGGTCAATTAGGCCAATTTAGGCCATTTAGGAAAATTTAGGCTATTTATCCCAATTAGGACCATTAGTCCAATTAGTACATTTAGTACATTTAGGCCAATTAGTTCAATTAGTCCATATAGTCCAATTATTCCATTTAGGCCAATTAGGCCAATTAGATCATTTAGGCCATTTAGGCCAATTAGGCAATTAGGTTTTTTAGGTCATTTAGGACATTTATGATAATTAGGCGATTTAGGTCATTTAGGAAAATTAGTTCAATTAATACAATTATACAATTTAGGTCATTTAGTCCAATTAGGTCATTTAGACCATTTAGGCCAATTTAGGCCATTTAGGATAATTTAGACCATTTAAGCCAATTCGGCCAATTAGGCCATTTAGGCCAATTTCGGTCATTTAGGATAATTAGGCCGATTATGAAATTTAAACCGATTTGTCCAATTTAGTCCTTTTAGTCCAATTAAGCCAATTAGGACAATTAGACCAATTAGACAATTTAGACAATTAGGTCAATTAATCCAATTAGGCTAATTTAGGTCATCTAGGCCAATTAGGCCATTTAGGCCATTTAGGAGAACTTAGTCCATTTAGGCCAATTAGGAAAATTAATCCAGTTAGGTAATTTATGCAATTTAGGCCAATTAGACAATTTATTCCAAGTTATTTAATGCTCTATATGAAATTAAATAATATTTTAACTTAAATATGAACTCTAAAAATAGGCGTCTATGTATATTGTGTAGAGTATCCAAAAATTAAGAATATAAAATTGTTGCGCAAAACAAATTCTCTCTCAACTCCTCTTTCTCTCTGTCTCTCTCTCTCAAAAACTAGAATTGTAAGAAATATTTCTTCAAGACTGAAGAACGAGTGATCAAGAACGAACAACTTAAGACATTAAACTCGCTACGCTAGAACCTGGAGGTCAAGTGGTGTTTATAAATGACCATTGGAGAACATGTGGATCAATTCTAGAGGAATTTTATCCTAGAATCCTCATAATGAAAAGATGGTAATATGAATGGGTCTTTTCAGATGATCAGCATTCACTAACGAAAAAAGTTCCTAAGCACATGTATTTATTTCTTTAAATATTAAATAAATTAATTTTAAATTTGACATGCAAGATCCTCACTCTTGGTTTCAAAAAACAATTATTAAAATAAATTTAAATATATCATCCATCTTCATACACTTCCATTATGCTCAAAACCACCACCACCATTGTCTCCACTACCACCTTCGTCGCCACCACCACCACCACCACCGCCACCTCCACCACCACCCCCACCACCACCTCCACCGCCACCGCCATCAGATAAACTGCCACTAGGACCCTCATTTAAATAAATCAAGGTATCATATATAGAGAAAATTGATGTCATACATGAATCAAAAGTAATAGCAGTCTCTAATGGAAGTGGTGGACTTATAATTGACATATCTTTTAGGAAGTGTTTGGTGACCAATTTACTTCATTCATGGTCCTGTATAGCTATTTTTGTGGCGTCATCTGCTTCTGCATGAGCTTTTTCAGTTTGGTGGTCTGATAGGTTTTAGAGTCACCCAATGAGGGCCAATACCTAGTCAGAAATATGTTTTTAATGGTTTGAGATTAGAATCTCCCATGGCACTGCTCACCTAATACTTGTCTCAAATGATCATTTATCCTAAGGTTGTCATCTTATTTCTCATCGAGTGCCTCCATGACACACTATTGAAAATATAAACCAGATATTTAATTATGAATTATGTATCAAAATTTGAAATATCAATAAAAAAACATACAATATTTTCTTGTGTTTTTACATTATAGCACTTCCATTATTTTATTTCCTAGTCAAGGAAAATAATTTTTCTCGAGGAACATGACCTTCGATACCAAATACCGCTAGCTGTAAATGACATTTATTAGTATAATACTAAATTATTGAATAATATGAAAGTGATAAACCTAGAATGAATTAAAATTGTAGCTGTTGAAGAAATCCATAAAATGAAGAAGCATCTAAAAATAAATTTATTTATAAATTTAATACCAGTGACATAACATAAAAAATACATGCTAATTAGCATTATAAACATGTGTATAGTATGGATTCCTCTTTTATGTTCATTTCGGTCTAATTCCATTTATGTTTCATTATTTCGTTGTTTGGTCACTTGGTAATTTTGATCATTTGTCTATTTTGTTATTTGGATAATTGGTCAATTAGTCCATTTAGGCGAACTAGTCCAATTAGGCCAATTAGACCAATTAGGTCAGTTAGACAAATTAGGTCGTTTAGGCCAATTATGTCCTTTAGGCCAATTAGGTCATTAGGCCATAGTCAATTTAGGCCTTTAATCCATTTAGGGCATTTAGTCCTTTAGGCCATTTAGGACAATTAGGATAGTTAGACCATTTAGGTCAACTAGTACAATTATGATAATTATACCATTTAATCCATTTAGACCAATTAGTCCATGTAGACCAATTAGGTCATTTATGCCAATTAGGATATTAGGATATTTTGACCAATTTTCCATTAGGCCATTATCCGATTAGTTCATTACACCATTAGGCTAATTTTTTATTTTCATATTTGACCATTTACGTCAATTTAGGATAATTAGGACAATTAGTATAATTAGGCCAATTAGACCATTTAATCCAATTAGACCATTTAGTCCATTTGGACCAATTAGACCACTTAGACCCTTTTGGTCAATTAGGACAATTTGGGCCAATCAGGTCAATTAGATCAATTAGGAAAATTAGGAAAATTAGTCCATTTAATCCAATTAGAACATTTAATTCATTTAGACTAATTAGTCCATCTAGAACAATTAGTTCATTTATGCCAATTAGACCATTATGCCAATTAGGCCACTAGGCCATTGGGCTACTAGGCTATTTAGACCAATTTGGTCATTTAGGTCATTAGTAAATAATCTCATTAGTTCATTGGGCCATTAGGATGATTGGTTATTTAGCCATTTGGTCAATTAGGCCAATTTAGACCAATTTAGGCCAATTAGAACAAAAAAATCCTAAAACCTATACCCAAAACACTATATTTGAAACACTGATACCTAAGGCCTAATTAGGCCCATTAGGATAATTAAAAAACTTAGGCCCATTAGGTAACTTAGGACCATTCAACCCATTAGGCCACTTAGGCCCATCTGCCCCATTCGGCACTTAGGCCTATTAGGCCGATTTGGCCACTAAAACCCATTAGGCTCATTAGGCCACTTAGGATCATTAGGCCCATTAGGCCACTCAGGACCATTAGGCCAATTCATCTCACTCAGCTCGTTAGGCCCATTCAAACCATGAGTCCACTTAGTCTCATTGGCCTGTTATGCCACCTAGGCCCATTAATCCCATTATGACAATTAGGCCACTTAGGCCCATTAGGCCCATGACGCCTATTAGACCACTTAGGATCATTAGGCTCATTAGGCCCATTAATACACTTAGTCCAAATTGTCCCATTAAGACCATTAGTCCACATAGGCCCATTAGGCTGATTAGGCCACTTAGGCCCATTAGTCCACTTTGTCCCTTAAAGGCCAATTAGGCCACTTAGGCCCATTAGTCCCATTAGCCCCATTAGGGCACTTAGTCCCATTAGGCTCATTAGGCTCATTTTACCCATTATGCCCTTTAGGCCACTTAGGCCCATTCAACCCATTAGACCGATTAGGCCACCTGAGCTCATTGGGCCAATTGGGCCTCTTTGGCCCATTCGACCACTGAGGCCTATTAGGCCCACTTAGCCCATTAGCCCCATTCATCCCATTAGTCCAATTAGGCCCATTATCCCCATTATCCACATTATTATCATTAGGTCCACTAGACCACTTAGGCCCATTAGGCTACTTTGGCCCATTCGGACACTTAGGCCCATTAGGCCACTTAGGCCCCTTGATCCCATTTGTCCCATTTGGCTCATTAGGCTTATGCCCATTAGGACCTTTATCCCGCTTAGGCCGCTTAGGCCCATTGATCCCATTAGGACCATTTTTTCTCTTAGTCCACTTCGACCTCTTAGGCCTATTAGGCCACTTAGGTCCCTTAGGCCCATTGAGCCCATTAGGCCCATTAAGCCCCTTAGGCCACTTATGTCGCTTAGTCCCATTAGTCCCATTAGGCCACTGAGGCCACTTAGGCCCATTATACCACTTAGTCCCATTGAGCCCATTGGGTCACTTAGGCCGCTTAGGCCCATTAGCCGCATTAGGACACTTAGGCCCATTAGACCCATTCGCCATTGGGCCCATTAAGCCACTTAGGCCCCTTAGGCCACTAAGTCCCATTAGGCCCATTGGGCCCATTGGTCACATTAAGACACTTATTCATAGTCGAACACTTAGGCCCTTTAGGCCCATTAGGCCCTTTAGGCCACTTAGAATGCTCAGGACCATTAGCCATTAGGTCCATTAGGCCACTTAGGCCCATTCGGTCCATTCGAACCCTTAGGCCCCTTAGGCCACTTTGGCCCATTTGGTCACTTAGGCCCATTAAGCCACTTAGGTCAATTAGGCACATTAGGCATATTAGGCCCATTAGGCCCTCAAAATAACTTTTTAAATTTTCATAAAATCCACTACATCGAAGATAGAACGTCAAAGAAGTCGATGCCATCATCATCACCTATTATCATTATCACCTCATTGTCATCCACTCTAAACATCATAATCGTGACCATCATCGCTAGAGTCACCACATCGCTAGTGGGAACACCACATTTTTCATAACCGACCATCATCATTAGTGATGAGAACTAGAGAAAAAAAACCAGGATGTCCACTAATCACCATTGATGTCTTCATATCGCCGTCATAGAACTCCAACATCACTACTAAAAACCATCAAAATAGAACATCAAAACTATTTAAACCTTTAAAAATGGGCCATTATCCCTCCCGGAGACCCTAAGACACTAAATATGTACCTACAAGAACCTCCATGAAGACCCACACACCAGAATTACAAGGAAAGGAGTGCAGGTTGGATGAGAATATGGAGGCCTCAGCAGGGGACCAAGCTAGAAACTGCATCATTCCAACAAAATAGAGAACTAATAACATAGAAAGAAAATAAATCCCAAACAAAACCACCAAATGAGACCTAAATCCACACCCTCAAAATAGATAAGGATCCAAACATAGGAATGAACTAGAGCTGAGGCCACTGCCATCCCTACTCCAGCACCAACCCAAGTAGACCTAGATCCCGAATCAAGCCTGACCAAAGTGAATTCAAACACGATGGGTAGACAAGAATGGGTTGAGGAGAAAGAAGGCACCAGATGCACTCACTAGTGCCAACCCAAGTCATCTAAATCACCCACACACACAAACCCAGAATAGGGGTCCGATGCACAGGGATAGATCGAAAGAGGGGAAGTCAGCGGTGCGTGATGACCACACTATCAATCCACATCAGTAGAGAGCGAAGAAAAGGAAATCAATATAAGGAAGAAGATGGACCAGGTGGAGTGACACCATCACCGTCAAGAATACCCTCAAAACCCTAGGAGGGGAAGAGGAGGTAGGGGGATCATCGAGATCCAAGAGAGTACGGAGCCATCCAGTTCATTCATTAGGATCATTAGGCCCATTAGTCCACTTAGTCCCATTGGACCCATTTGTCCCATTAAGCCCATTATTACCATTTGTCCAATTAGTCCCATTAGGACCATTTGGCCCATTAGTCCACTTAGGGCCATTTGGCCCATTAGGTCCATTAGATTAGGCACATTAGGCCACTTAGGCCCATTTGGACCATTATGCCCATTAGTCCAATTAGACCCATTAGTCTACTTAATCCCATTCGACCCATTAGTCCCATTAGACCCATTAGGCTACTTAAGACCTTTAGGCCACTTAGGCCCATGAGGAACATTATGCCAATTAGGCCATTTAGGCCCATTAGGTCACTTAGGCCCATTCATCCCATTAGGACACTTAGGACCATTTGGACTATTTGTCCCATTTGGCTCATCAAGCCCATTGGATTATGCCTATTATGCCACTTAGGACCATATGGACCATTAGGACAATTAGCCCAATTAGGCCCATTATGCCCATTAGGCCTACTAAACCCATTAGGCCACTTAGGCCACTAAGACCCATTATACCACTCAGACCCATTCATCGTATTAGGCCCATTAGGCCACTAAGGACCATTAGGCCACTTAGACCCATTAGTCCCATTAGGTCCCTTAGGCCACTTAGGACCATTAAGCCCATTAAGCCACTTAGGCCCCTTAGGCTCATGAGGATACTTAGGCCCATTAGGAAACTTAGTCCCATTAATCTTGTTATGCCACTTAGGATCATTTAGTGCATTAGACCCATTAGGCCACTAAGTCCCATTAGGCCCATTAGGCCCATTAGGCCACTTAGGCCCCTTAGTCCACTTAGTCACCTTAGGCCCATTAGGCCACTTAGGCCCATTAGGCCACTTAGGCCCATTAGGACCATTAGTCCACTTAGGCCCCTTAGGCAACTTAGGCCCATTAGTCAACTTAGGCCCATTAGGCCACTGAGGCCCATTCGGATCATTAGGTCAATCAGGCCCATCAAGCCCAATAGGCCACTTCAGACCCTTAGGCCACTATCTCCCATTAGGCCCATCAGGCCAATTCATCCACTTAGGCCCATTATAAAACTTGGGCCCATTGGGCCACTTAGGCCCACTTGGACTGTTAGTCCAATTGGACCACTAAGGCCCTTTGTCACTTTAGGCCACTTAGGGTCATTTGGCCCATTTGGCCCATTATGCCACTTAGGCCACTGAGGCCAATTAGTCCAATTAGGCCACATAGGCCCATTAATCCAATTATTAACATTAGGCAAATTATCCAATTGAGGCTCATTCATCCCATTAGGCCACTTAGGCCATTAGGCCCATTAGGCCACTTAGGCCCATTAGGCCCATTAGGCCACTGAGTCCCATTAGTCCCATTAGGCCACTAAGGCCCGTTAGGACCATTATGACCATTAACCCATTAGGTCCATTAGGCCGCTTAAGCACATTAGGACACTTCATCCCATTGGGCTAATTCAGCCACCTAGACGGATTATGCCCATTCAGCCACTTAGGCTCGTTAGGCCCATTAGGCCACTTAGGCCACTTCATTACATTAGGCCTATTGGGTCCATTAGGCCACTTAGGCCCATTTTTTCCATTATACTACTTTGTCCCATTAGGCCACTTAGGCCCATTCGACCCATTAGGCACATTAGGGCCATTAGGCCATTGAGGCTCATTCCGCTCATTAGGCCACTTAGGCCCATTAGGCCCATTAGGCCACTTAGGACCATTAGGCCCATTATGCCACTAAGGCCCATTATTCCCATTATGACCATTGAACCACTTAGGCCCATTAGGAACATTAGGCCACTAAGGCTCATCAGGCCCGTTAGGCCACCTCGACCCATTCGGCTAACTCGGCCACTTAGGCCCATTCGGCCCATTCAACCACTTAAAACCATTAGTCCAATCAGGAAACTTCGGTCCATTAGGCCCATTAGGTCACTTAGGCCCATTAGTCCACTTAGACGCATTAGTCCACTTAGTCCCACTAGGCCCATTAGGCCACTTAGTCCCATTAGGCCACTTGCGCCCATTTAGCCCATTTGCCCAACTATGCCACTTAGGGCCATTAGGCCCATTTAGCCACTTAGGACCATTAGGACCATTATCCCATTAATCCCATTATGCAACTTAGGACCCTTAAGAACATTAGTCTAGTTAGGCCAATTTGGCCCATTATGCCACTTAGGCCCATTAGGCCCATTATCCCATTAGCCCCATTAAGCCCATTATCCCATTAGGCCCATTAGAACACATAGGCCCATTAAGCCACTTAGGCCCATTAGGCCCCTTAGGCGACTTAGGCCTATTTGGCCACTTAGGCCCGTTATGCCACTTAGTCCCATTAGGCCCATTAGGCCCATTATGCCACTTAGGCCCATTACTCCCACTCATCTAGTTAGCACCATTAGGCCCATTAGTCCCCTTAGGCGACTTAGGCCCGTTAGTCCCATTCAAACACTTAGGCCAATTAGGACACATGGGCCAATTAGGCCCATGAGGCCCATTAGGCTCATTTGTCCACTTAGGCCCATTTGAACCATTGGGCTCATTAAGCCCATTAGGACACTTGGTCCCATTAGGCCCATTAGACCACTTAGGCCCATTAGTTCCATTATTCCCATTAGGATAATTAGGTACATTCGTCCACTTTGTCCAATTAGGAACATTCGGCCACTTAGTCCCATTAGGCCACTTAGGCCCACTAATCCCATTAGGCCTACTAGGCCACTTAGGTCAATTCGGCCCATTTGTCCATTTCAACCCATTATGCCTATTCGTCCCATTAGGCAGATTCATCCACTTTGTCCCATTAGGCTACTTAGGCCCATTTTTCCATTAGGCCCATTAACCCACTTTGGCCTAATAGACCCATTTGGACCATTTGAAAACTCTGTCCCATTAGGCCCATTAATCCCATTATGCTCACTCATCCACTTTGGCCCATTAGAACCATTAGGCCCATTAGGCCACTTAGGCCCATTAGGTTCATAGGCCCATTTGGCCACTTTGGCCCATGAGGACCATTATGGCCATATTCCTATTCATCCACTTTGTCCTATTAGACCACTTAGGCCCATTATGTGCATTAGTCCCATTAGGTCGCTGAGGCCCATTAGGCCCATGAGGAGACTTAGGCCCATTTGGCTACTTCAGCCAATTATGCCCATTAATCCCATTAGGCCCATTCTTCCACTTTGTCCCATTAGGACACTTAGGCCCATTAGGCCCATTAGACCCATTAGGCCACTTAGGCCCATTGGATCCATTAGACAACTTATTCCCATTAGGCCACTTAGGCCCATTATGCCATTTTGGCCCATTATGCCTAATAGGCCCAGTAGTCTCATTAGGCCTAGGAGACCCATGATGCCCAATAGGCCCATTAGGCCCCGTAGGCACACTTAGGACCATTAGGCTCATTAGGCCCATTGGTCCACTTAGGTCCATTAGGCCCATTAGGACACTTATTCCCATTATGCCCATTAGGTTGATTTGGCCACAGAGGCCCATTATGCCCATTATGCCCATTAGGCCCATTCATTCACTTTGGCCCATTAGGCCACTTAGGCCCCTTAGGACCATTATGCAACTTTAGTCTCGCTGTGTCCATTAGTACACTTCATCCCATTAGGCCACTTCGACCCATTGAGCCACTTAGGCCCATTATGACCATTATGTCAATTTTTCCCAGTAGGACCATTAGGCCCATTAGGACACTTTGGTCCATTAGGCCACTTATGCCCATTAGTCCCATTCGACCCATTAGGCCCATTAGGCCCATTTGTCCCATTCATCCCATTAAGCCACTTAGGCCTATTAGACCACTTAGGCCTATCAGGCCCATTGGTCCACTTAGGCCCATTAGAACCATTAGGCCTATTCGGGCACTTAGGACCATTATGCCCATTGGTTCACTTAGCCCATTAGGCCCATTACACCCATTAGGCGCATTAGGTCCAATTGCCAACTTAAGACCATTAGGACACTTAGACCCATTAGGTTCATTAGGTATATTATGCCTAGTAGGTCCATTAATCCACTTCAGCCCACTAGGCCCATTTGACCCATTCGACCCATTCGGAAAATTAGGCCCATTAGGACCATTTGACCCTTTAGTCTGATTCAGCCCATTACGCCCATTGGACCCTTTAGGCCCATTCGACCCATTAGTCCACTTTGGTCTAGTATGCCCATTGGGCCCATTGGACCCATTAGGCCCATTCGACCACTTCAACCAATTAGGCCCATTCGGCCAATTCGCCCCATTAGGCAACTTCATCCCATTGGGTCCATTCAACCCATTAGGCCCATTAGACCCATTAGGCCACTTAGGCCCATTAGGCCACTTAGACGCATTAGGACTACAATTTAGGCCCATTATGCAACTTTGGCCAATTAGCACCATTAAGCCCATTCAGCTCATTAGGCCTATTAGGACTCTTAGGCCCATTAGTCCACTTAGGCCCATTCCTCCCATTAGGACACTTAGGACCATTAGGCCCATTATGTCCATTAGGACCATTCGTCTGATTCAGCCCCTTCGACCACTTATGCCCATCGGACCACTTAGGCCCATTAGGCCACTTAGGCAAATTAGGCCCCTTCGAACGATTAGGCCAATTAGGTTACTTAGGCCCATTAGGCCCATTAGTCCCATTAGTCCACTTAGGAAAATAGGCCAATTAGACCGATTATTCCACTTAGACCCATTAGGCAACATTGACCTATTAGGACCTTTAGGCCGATTAGACTACTTTGACCCATTTGGCCCATTCGACCACCTAGGCCCATTAGGCCCATTAGGAAACTTAGGCCCATTAGGCCCATTATGCCACTTAGGCCCATTTGGTTATGATTATGCCACTTATTCCCACTAGGACGATTATGCCACTTAAGCCCATTAGGATGCTTTGGCCCATTAGTCCTTTTAGGCCGATTAGGCAACTTAATCCCATTAGGACCATTAAGCTCATTTGGCCACTTAGGCCCATTAGACCTATTGATACAATTAGGATCATTATGTCCATTAGGCCCATTAGACCAATTATGCCCATTAGGCTATGATTATGCCACTTAGGCCCATTAAATCCCTTTGGCCGATTAGTCTCTTTAGGCCCATTAGTCTACTTAGGTCTATTTGGCTATGTACGCCCATTAGGCCACCTAGGCCGATTTTCCCATTAGTCCCATTAGTCTAGTTAGGTCCATTAGTCCCTTTAGGCCAATTAGGCCCATTTGGACCATTAGGCCACTTAGGCCTGTTAGTCCCGTTCGGCCCATTTGCAAAACTTATGCTCGTTGAGTGAATTAGTCCACTTAGGACTATTAGGTCACTTAGGACCATTTGGCCACTTAGTCCCATTATACACATTAGGCCCATTAGACCCATAAATCCCATTAGGCCACTTAGGTCCATTAGGCCACTTAGGCCCAGTAGGCCCATTCGGCCACTTGGGCCCATTAGGCCCACTAGTCACATTTGTCCCATTAGAAACATTAGGCCACTTAGGCCCATTTGGCCACTTAGGCCCATTAGTCCCATTAGGCCACTTAGGCCCATTAGGTCTACTAGGCACATTTCGCCCATTCGGTCTAATGGGGTTAATGGGCCTAAGTAGACGAAAGGGCTTAAGTGGCATAATGGAACTAATGGGTGTAAGTGGCCTAATGGACATAATGGGCCGAAGTGGCCTAATGGGCCTAAGTGGTCGAATGGGTCGAAGTGACTGAATGGTCCTAATGGGCATAATGTGCCTAATTGGCCTAATGGGCCTAATGGGCCTAATAGGCATAAGTTGCCTAACGGGCCTAAGTGGCATAATGTTCCTAGTGGTCCTAAGTGGCCGAATGGGCCTAATGGGCCTAATGGGACGATTGGGTTGATTGGGAGAAATGGTCCAAATGGGCCTAATTGACTGAATGGGCCTAATGGGCCTTATGGGCCGAAGTGGTCGATTGGGACTAAGTGGTTAAATAGGAATAATGGGCCAAATTTTCCTAGTGAGGGTAATGGGCCTAATGGGCCTAAGTGGATGAATGGGATTAAGGGACATAGTGGGCCTAATGCACCTAATGGGTATAAGTGGCCTCATGGTTCTAATGGGACTAAGTTGCCTAATGGGCCTAGTGGGCCTAAGTGACCAAATGGGCCTACTAGTCCAAATGCACCTAATGGCCCTAATGTCCCTATGTAGACTTATGGGCCTAATGGGACTAATGTGACTAATGGGTCTATGTGGCTTATGGACCAAATGGGCATAATGGGCCTAATGAGCCTAAGTGGTCTAATGGGATTAGGTGGACAAATCAGCCTAATTGGTATAATGGGCCCAGTGGGCCTAAGTGGAAGAATATGACTAAGTGGCCCAATTGGCCTAATGGGCCTAAGTGTCCTAATAGGCCTAAGTGGCCTAATGGGCCCAATGGGCAAAATGGGCCTAAGTGGACTAAGTGTACTAAGTGTACAAATGGGCCTAAGTGTCCTAATGGGCCTAATAGGCCTAATGGACCTAAGTGGCCTAATGGGCCAAATGGTCCTAATGTGCATAGTGGGCCTAATGGGCCTAAGTGATCTAATCAGTCGAAGTGACCTAATGGACCTTATGGGCTTAATGAGCCTAATGGGCCTAAGTGGCCTAATAGGCCTAATGGGATTTAGTGGGCAAATCGGCCTAATGGGCCTAAGTGGCCTAATGAGCCTAAGTGGTCTAATGGGACTAATGGGATTAACGAACCTATGTTCCAAATGGGCCTAATGGGACAAATAGACCTAATGGGCCTAATGGGGCGAATGAGCTGAATTAGCCTAATGGGCCGAATGGTCCTAATGGGGCCAAAGTTTCCTAATGGGCCTAAGTTTCATAATCAGCCTAATATGCTTAATGGGACTAAGGGGCCAAATGGGCCTAAGATTCCAAATGGGACTAAGTGGCCTAATGGGCTAAGTGGACGAATAGGCCTAAGTGGCCCAATGGGTTGAATGGGCCTAAGTGGCCTTATGGGCCTAATGGGCACAAGTGACCGAATTCGCCCAATGGGCCTAAGTGGCCAAATGGGCCAAATGGGTCTAATATGCCTAATTGGACTGATGGGCCTAATGCGCCTCAGTGGCCTCATGGGCCTAAAGGCCCTTAGTGGCCTAATGGGCCTCAATGGCCTGATGGGGCTAAATGGACTAAGTGGACTAATGGGCCTAATGGGATGAATGCGCATAATGGTCCTAGTGATCATAATGGTCCTAGTTGCTGAATGGGATGAAGTGTCCCAATGGGGCTAATGGGTCGAATGGGTCTAGTGGACAAATGGGTAAAATGGGCATAATGGCCCTAATTTTCCTAATGGGCGTAATGAGCCTAAGTGGCCGAGTGGACCAAAGTGCCCTAATGGGCCTAATGGGCCTAATGGGCCTCAGTGGCCTAAGTGACCTAATGGGATGAATGGACCAAAGTGGCCTACTGGGATGAATGGGCCAAAGGGGCCTAATGGACCTAATGGACCTAATGGACCTAATGGCTCGAAGTGGCCTAATGAGCCTAAGTAGCCTAATGGGCCTAGTGGGCATAATGCGCCTAAGTGGCTGAATGGGCCAAATGGGTCTAAGTGGCATAGTGGGCCAAATGGGCCTAATGTGCCTAGCGTGCCTAATGGGCCTAAGTGGCCCAATGGACCAAATGGGTCTAAGTGACGTAATAAGCCGAATGTGACTAATGTTCCTAGTGAGCCGAATGGGCATAAGTGACCTAATGGGCCTAATGGGCCTAAGTAAATTAAGTGACCTAATGGGCCAAATATTCCTAAATGTCCTAATGAGCCTAAGTGGCCTAATGATCCTAATGGGCCTAATGGTATAAATGGGTGTAATTGGACTAAGTGGCCTAATGGGCCTAATTGGCTTAATAGGCACAATGGTCCTAATGGGCTTAAGTGGCCGAATAAGCCTATTGGGTCTAAGTGGCCTAATGGGACGAAGGGGCCTAAGGGGTCTAAGGGACCTAATGGGCATAACAGGCCTCATGGGCCTAAGTGGCCTCATGGGCCTCATGGGCCTAAGTGGCCAAATGAGCCTAATGGGCTTAATAGTACTAGTGGGATGAATGGGATTAACGGGCCTTGGTGCCAAATAGACCTAATGGGACGAATAGACCTGATGGGCCGAATGGGACTAATGGCTCTCAGTGGCCTAATGGGCCTAATGGGCATAAGTGGACTTATGGGCCTAAGTGGCCTTATGGACCTAAGTGGCCTAATCGACCTAATTGGCTTAATGGTCCTAATGGGCATATGGGGCACAATGGACCTAAGTGGCCTAATGGGCCTAAGGGGCCTAAGGGGCCTAATGGGTCTAAGTTGCCTAATGGTCCTAGGTGGACTAATGGGCTTAATGGGATTTACGAGCCTATGGGGCCAAATGGGCTCTAGGGGTTGAATGGGCCTAATTAGCCCAAGTGGCCAAATCAGCATATATGGCCCAATGGGCCAAAGTTGCATGATCAGCCTAATGGGATAAATAGGCCTAATGGGCCTAGTGGGCCTAATGGGCCTAAGTGTCCTAATGGTCCTAATTGGACTAAAATTCCAAAGTTTCCTAATCGACCCAATGGGCATAATTGGCCTAACGGGCCTAATGGGCCTAAGGGGCCAAATGGGCCTAATTGGCCTAATCTTCCTAATGGGATTAATGGTCCTAGTGGACTTTATGCCCTAATGGGACTTAGGGGATGAATCGTCCTAATGTTCCTAAGTGGCCTAATGGTACTAAGTGGACTAATGTTCTTAATGGGCATAAGGGGCCTAAGGGCCAAATGGGTCAAATGGGCCTAATGAGTTGAATGGGCCAAATTAACCTAAGTGGCCTAATGAGCCTAATTGGGCCTAATGGGCCTAAGTGGCCTCATCGTCCTAATGGGATTATTGAACCAAGTGGGTGTAAGTGGCTGAATGGGACTAATGTACCTTAGTGGTGTAATCAGCCTAATGGGTCGAAGTGGCCGAAGTGGTCTAATGGGCGAAGTGGCTGAATGGGCCTAAGTGGCCTAATGGGGCTAAGTGGCCGAATGGGCCTAAGTGGCCTAATGGGACTAATGGGCTTAAGTTGCTAATGGGCCTAATGGGACTAAGTGGCCTAAAGTTTCTAATGGGCCTAATGGGCCTAAGTGGCTTAATGGGTCGATGTGTCCGAATGATCATAATGGACATAATGGGCCTAAGTGGCCAAAGTGGCTTAATGGGCCTAAGTGGCCTAAGTTTCTTAATGGGCCTAGTGAGCCTTAGTGGCCTAATGGGACTAATGGGACTTAGTGGCCTAATGGGCCTAAGTGGTCCAATGGGCCTAAGTAGCCTAATAGGCCTAATGAGCCTTAGTGTCCTAATGGGCCTAATGGGCCTAATTGGCCTAATGGGCCTGAGTGGCCTAATGGACCTGAGTGGCCTAATGGGTCTAATCGTCCTAAATGGCCTAATGGGCCTAATCATCTTAATGGGTCTAGTGTCTAAATGAGTCGAATGGTCCTAAGTGTCCTAATGGGCCTAATGGGCCATAGTGGCCTAATGGGCCTAATGGGCCTAAGTGTCCTAATGTGCCTAATGGGCCTAAGTGGCCTAATAATCCATATAGGCCTAAGTGGCCTAATGGGCCTGAGTGGATTAATGGGTCTGGTGGGCCTATTGGGCCTAAGTGGCCTAATGATCCAAATAGTCCTTAGTGGCCTAATGAGCCAAATGGGTCTAAGTGGCCTAATGGGTCTAATGAGCCTAATGGACCTAAGTGGCCTAATGGGGCTGATGCACCTGATGGACCTAATGGGTCTAGGTGGCTTAATGAGATGAATAGACATAAGTGACCTGATGGGCCTGATGGGCCTAATGGGATGAATGGGTCGAACTGGCCTAATAGGCCTGATGGGCCTGATGGGTCAAATGGGCCTAAGTGGCCTAATGATCCGAATTGTCCTAAGTGGACTAATGGGATTAATGGGACTCATGGGAATAATAGGCCACAATGGCCTAATGGGCCTGATAGGCCCAATGGGCCGAATGGGCCGTAGTGGTCTCATGGCTCGGATGACCTAATGTACCTAATGAGCCTCATGGGCCTAAGTGGCCTAATGGGCCTCAGTGTCCTAATGGACCTAATGAACCTAATGGGCCTAAGTGTCCTAATGGGCCTAAGTGGCCTAATGGGCCTAATGGTCCTTAGTGGATTAATGGGCCGAAGTGGTCTAATTGGCTTGATGGGCCTAGTGGGCTTAAGTGGCGTAATGAGCTGGATGGGACTAAGTGGCATAATGGGCCTAAGTGGCATAATGGTCCAAATATCCCTAATGGGACTATGTGTCCCAATGGTCATGATGGGGCTTAGTGTTCTCATGGGCCTAATGGGCCTAATGGTTCTAAGTAGACAAAGTATACTAATGGGGTTAATGGGCCTAATGTTCCTAAGTGGCCCAATGGGCCTGATGGGCCTAATGGCCCTCAGTTACCTAATTGGACTCATGGGCCTAGTGAGACTTAGTGGCCCAATTGGACTAATGAACTTAAGTGGCCTAATGGGTCTAAGTGGCCTCATGGTCCTGATGGGCATCATGGGACTAATGGGCCTCACTGGGGTAAGTGGCCCAATGGGCCTCATGGGACTAAGTGTCCTAATGGGCTAAGTGAGCCTCATGGGCCTAAGGGGATGAATGAGCCTGATTTTCCTTATGGGACTCAGTGGAAGAATGTGCCTAATTAGATTAATGGTCCTGATAGGCCCAATGGGAATAATGGGCCCAAGTGTCCCAATGGGCCAAATGGGTATAAGTGGCCTAATGGGCCTAATCACCCTAAGAGGACTAATGGGACTAATGGCCCTAATGGACCTAATGGGACTAAGTGTACTAATGATCCTGATGGGCCTAATGGTATGAATGGACCTAAGTGTCCTAAGTATCCTAATGAGCATAATGGGCCTAAGTGGCTGAATGGGCCTAAGTGATCTAATGGGCCTAAAGGACCTGAGTGAAAGAATATGCCTAATGAGACTAAGTGGCCTAATGGTTATAAGTTACCTCATGAGCCTAATGGGGCTATGTGGACTAATGGACCTAATGGGCCTCATGGGCTTAATGGGCCTCAGGGGCCTAAGTGGCCTATTAGGCCTAGTGGGCCTAATGGGCCTAAGTGGCCTAATGGGCCTAATGGGTTTAAGTGGCCAAATGGGTTGAATGGGACTAATGTGCCTAGTGGGACTAAGTGGCCAATGGGCCTAATGGGCCAAATGGGCCTAAGTGGCCTAATCGGTCTAATCAAAGTGGTCAAACATGAGAAAAGTCTCTTCTTTACTTCTAATAAATGCTCAGGAAGACAGATTAGATCATTGGAGGACAACCTTGGCATGCACAATGACTCCTTCCCGATGAAATACCTGGGTGATCCAGTCTCCCCCAATAGGATCCTCATTAAACATTTTGATATGGTTACTAAAAGGATCTTTGGTCACATCCTTAATTTGAAAAACATGTTTTTGTCCTTTGGGGAAAGGATCACCTTGATGTGATCGGTTTTATCCTCTATCCCCATGCACATCCTGTCCACTCCCAAGGTCCCAAAGAAGTTTATTTTGAATATTGAGTCCACTTTTATTTCCTTTTTATGGGATGGTCATATTCATGATAAATTTCACTGGGCTTCTTGGGCCATGTTGGCAAAACCTATTGAAGAAGGCGGGTTTAACCTTAAGAGTGTTTCAGTGATGATAAATGGCCTTCATGCCAAATTGTCTTGGGAGGTTCTTGAGGGGAGTTCTTTTTGGGGAAAACACATGGAAAATCCAATGTCCTTGAGGGGTTCTCATCCTAACACAAGCCATCCAACATTCTAAGGAAGATCTAACCCCATCTTCCACTTATTCAGCAACACTTACACTAGATTATAGGCAGAGGTGATATTAGCTTTTGGAACCGCAATTGGTTGGGAAAAATGTTGGGTTTTCCTTGCTTTTAGACACCTAACATCTCTTTTAGGGAGGCCTACAATCACCCCACTCTCATTCGGTTCACCTTGTATAGAAATCATAGGAATATTTTTGAATGTATAGTTTTGTCTGATGATCTGGATAAATATGTCTTCACAGCCTCTGCAAATTGTACTTTTTCCATCAAAGCCTTTGTTAAGATTCAGTATATCTATTCTCCCATGGATCTATGGGGTGAGGTGTTGTGGTATAAATCCATTCCTTCAAAATACCTCTTCCTAGTTTGGCATGTCAGGCACAATTCCCTTCCATCTGATGATAATGTCCAGCGCAGAGGTGTCAGCCTGGCCTCGAAATGCTTCTGTTGCACAGAGGCCAGTATTGAATCCTCTACTCATTTATTCTTTAACAGTTACTGGTCCAAGTCTATCTAGATTTCTTTTGGGAAGTTAACATGCTGGTCTGATTGGGCCTTCAGTGCTGACCTCTTCCTCCAGCACTGTTTCCTTGCAGCGGATAGTTAGAGCATGGAGATAAAGGGTAGGGATATCATTTTCTTTGTTGGTTGTTGGATGATCTGGTATTTAAGGAATGATAGGAGGTACCATTACAGCCCACTTTCCACTATGGGTCTTGTTTTTAAAACCATAAACATCATTCTAGATTTATACAGGTTGTCTAGTGACCTAGTGAATGCGCCTTCCATATAGTTGATTCTCCCTCTGCAAGCCTCCCTTTATCCTCCTTATACCTAGGGGAATTGTGTCTGATGGCATCCACCTATTTCTGGTTATAAACTAAATATTTATGGATTAAGTTGTATGGGTTCGATGCGTGTGGGAAGGGGGAGTTATTCATGACACTCCAGGTTCTTTTGAAGTTGCGTTTTTGGCCTTCTTGGGGACTGGTGACTCCCTACAAGTGGAAGCCTTGGCCCTTCTCAACAGTATCAAACTTTGCAGATAGAGGAACCTCCCCATTCAGAAGATTGAGATAGATGCTCTTACCCTCTATAATGATTTTTTAGGTAAGGGGCCTACTCCCTGGTCCATCGAGTATTCCATCAGGAGTTGAAAGTATATAATGAACAAACATATGACCATTCTTCATACCTAGAGAGAGGGAAATACTGTGGAGGATTTTATTGCATCTGGAACATCTCCAGATTACCTTCTGACTATTTTCTCGAGTCCTGGATCTTTTCTCCCTGAAGGTATGCATTTTATCCAGGCTGATGCTTTGGGACTTCATTTCTTTAGACCCCCTTAAACACTCATTTATGAAATTCTTAACTTTAATTAATAAAATACAAAAAGACTTTGGTGGTGGTGGTGGTGGTATAATCGAACATTTGGGCCTAATGGCATTGCCTAATGGGCCAAATCAGCCTAGGTGGCTGAATGGGCCTAAGTGTCCCACATTGCCTAAATTTTCTTGGTGGCTGAATGGGACTAATGGGCCTGATAGGCCTAATTGGCCTAATGGTCCAAATCAACCAAGGTGGCCGAATGGGCCTACGTGGCCCATAGGGCCTAAGTGGCCCATAGGGCCTAATTTGTCATGGTGGCCAAATGGGTCTGATAGGCCTAAGTGGCCTAATGGTCCAAATATGCCTCATGGGACTAAGTGGCCTAATGGGCTTAATGTGCCTAACTGGCCTAATGGGCCTAACTAGCTTGATTGTCCTAATGGGCCCAAGGGGCAAATGGTCTTAGTGGGCTTATTGGGCCTAAGTGCCAAATGGGCCTAATGGGTGGGCCGATTGGGGCCAATGGGCCTAAGTGGACTAATGGGCATAATGGGCCTAAGTGGCCTAGTCGACCTAATGGGATTAATGGTACAAATGGGCCTAATGGTCTTAATGGGCCTAAGTGGATTAATGGGCCTAAGGAGCTTAATAGGGCTAAGTAGCCTAATGGGTTTGGGTGGCCCAATGGGCTTAATGGGCTTAACAAGCCTAGGGAAAAAATGGTCTAATGGACTGAATGGGCCTCAATGGCCTAATGGGTCTAAGCAGTCTAATGGGTCTAAGCGTCCTAATGGGCCAAAGTGTCCTAATCGGCCTAATGGGCATAATGGTTGTAATGGGTGTAATGGTCCTAATGGGACTAAGGGGCCTAAGGGGGCCAATGGGCCTAAGTGGCCTAATGGGCCCAGCTGGCCTAATGGGCTTAATGGGCTTAATAGGCCTAGGTTTCAAATAGGCCTAATTAGACTTAGTGGCCTAATGGGCCTAATGGGTCAAAGTGGCCTAATGGGCCAAAGTTTCCTAATCGACCTAATGGGAAAAATGAGCCCAATGGGATGAATGGGCCAAAGGGGCCTAAGTCGCCAAATTGGACAAATTGGACTAAGTAGACTAATGGGATAAAGTTACCTAATTGGCCTAAAGGTCTTAATGGGCCTAATGGTCCTAATGGGCCGAATTAACCTAAGGGGCCTAAGTGGCCTAATAGGTCTAATGGGCTTAATGGGACTAGTGGGCCTTAGTGGCCTAATGGGCCTTAGTCACCTAATTAGCCTAATAGAGATAAGTGGCCCAATGGGATTAATTGGATTAATGGGAATTGGGAAATAATGGGCCTAATGGGCCTAATTGGCTTGAGTGGCCTAATAAGCCTAAGTGGCCTCATGGGCCTAAAGGGCCTGAGTGGTCTAATGGGCCTAAGTGGCCTCATGAGCCTAATAGGCCTAATGGGCCTAAGTGGCCTATATGACCTAAGGGGCCTAATGGGCCTAATGGGCCTAAGTGGTCGAATGGGCCTAATGGGTTTAATGGGCCAAAGTGGCCTAATGGGTATAATGGGCTGAAGTGGCCCAATGGGCGTAATGGGCTCAAGTGGCCTAATGTGCCCAATAGGTCAAAGTACCTAATGTGCCCAATGGGCCTTGGTGGCTTAATGGGTCAAATGGGCTGAATGGGCTGAATGGGCCTAAGTGGATTATCGGCCTAAAGGGCCTAATGCGCCAAAGTGGCCTAATGGACCTAAGTGGCCGAATGGACCTAAGTGGCCTAATGGGGCTAATGGGCCTAAATGGCCTAATCGTTCTAAAGGGCCTAATGCGCAAAAGTGACCTAATGGACCTAAGTGGTCGAATGGGCCCAAGTGGATGGGGCTAGTGGGCCTAAGTGGACGAATGGGCCTAACTAGCCTAATGGAGCTAATGGGCCTAAGTGATAGAATGGGATTAAGTGACCTAATGGACTTAATGGGTGTAAGGGGACTGATGGGACTTATTGTCCTAATGGGATGAAGTGGCCCGATGGTCTTAATGGACCCAAGTTCCTGAATGAGTCAAATGGGGCTAAGTGGCCCAACTCGCTCAATGGGCGTAATGGGCTGAATGGGCCTAAGTGGACTAATGGGCCTAAGTGTCCCGATGGGCCTAATGGGCCTTAGTGTTTTGATGGTCCTCATGGGCCTAAGTGTCCTCATGGGCCTCATGGGCCTAAGTGGCCTCATGGGACTAATGGGCCTAAGTGGCCTAAGTGTCCTAATTGGCCTAATCAACTAAATGGTCATAATGGGCCTAAGTGGACTAAAGGGCCTCATGGGCCTAAGTTTCTAAATTGGTCTATTTGGCCTTAGTGGTCTAGTGAGACTAATTTTCCTAAGTGGCCTCATGAGGCTAATGGGATGAATGGGATGAATTGGCCTAATGTGCCTAATTGGGCTAATGGGGCTAAGTGGCCTAATAGGCCTAAGTGGCATAAAGAGCCTAAGTGGACCGAATGGGTCTAATGGTCTGAATGGGCCTAATGGTCTGAATGGGCCTAATGTGTTGAATGGGCCTAAAGGGCCGAAGTGGCCTAATGGGCCTAACAGCCCGAATGTGGTTAATGGACCGAATGAGGTTAATGAGATGAATGGGCTAATGGGCCAAATGGGCCAAATGGGCCGAAGTGGCCTTATGGGCCGAAGTGGCCTAAAGGGCCTAATGGTGAGAATGGAATTAATGGCCCAAATTGGCCTAATGGGGTGAATGAGCCTAATGGGACTAATGGTCCAAAGTGGCCTAAGGGGCCTAATGGGCCAAACAGGCTTAACGGGTCTAAGGAGCCTAATGGGCCTAATGGGCTGAATAGGCCTAATGGGCCTAATTGGCCAAAAGGGCCTAAGCGACCTAATGGAATTAATGATCCTAATGGGCCTAAGTGGCCTAATGAGCCTAATGGGCCTAAGTGGCCAAATTAGCCTAATGGATTTAATGGGCCTTATTGGACTAATGGACCAAAGTGGCCCAATAAGCATAATGGGCTTAAGTGGCCTAATGGGCCAAAGTGGCCTAATGGGCCTAAGTGGCCTAATAGTCATAGTGGCCCTAAGTGGCATATTGGCCCTAAGTGGCCTAATGGGCCTAAGTGGCCTAATAATCCTAATGGGAATAATGGGCCTAATGGGCCAAAGTGGGCTAATCGGTCTAATGAGCCTAAGTGGTTGGATGTGACTATGTTTCCTAATGAGACAAAGTGACCTAATGGTCCTAACTTGCATAATGGGCCTAAGTGGATGAGTGGGCCTAAGTGACCCGATGGGCCTAAGTGGCCTAATGGTCCTAAGTGTCCTGATGGGCCTAAGTGGCCTCATAGGCATAATGGGCCTAAGTGGCCAAATGGTCCTAATGGTCCTAATGGGATGAATGGGCCTAATGGGACTAATGGGCCTAATGGGCCTAATGGTCCTAGTGGACCTAAGTGGCCTAAGGGGCCTAATGGTCCTAATAGGCCTAAGTGGCCTAATCGACCTAAGGGGCTTAATGGGCCGAAGTGGCCTAATTGGCCTAATGGGCCTAAGTGGCCTTAGTGGCCTAATAAGCCTAAGGGGCCAAAGTGGCTTAATGGGCCTAAGTTTCCTATTGGGCCTAAGTGTCCTAATGGGCCTAATGGGCCTAATGGGATGAAGTGTCATAATCATCCTAATGAGATTAATAGGCCTAAATTGCCTCAAGGGCCTAAGTGGACTAATGGGCCTAATGGGCAAAGTGGCCTAATCGGCCTAATGGGCCTAAGCTTCATAATGAGTCTAATGTGTATAAGTGTCCTAATGGGACTAATGGTCCTAAGTGGCTTGATGGGCCTAATGGGCCTAAGTGGCCTCACGGGACTAAAGGGATTAAGTGGCCTCATGGGCCTAATGGGATTCAGTGGCCTCATGGGTCTAACGGGCCTAAAGGTTCTAAGTGAACTAAGTGTCCTAATGGGATTAATCAACCTTTTTGGCCTAAGTATCCTGATGGGCCTAATGGGATAAAGTTGTCTAATGGGATGAATAGGACTAATGGGCCTAAGGGGCCTAAGTGGCCTAATGGGCCTTAGTGACCTAATCTACCTAATGGGCGTAATGGTTTTAAGTGGTTAAATGGGCCTAAGGGGACTAATGCGTAGAATGGTCTTAAGTGGCCTAATGGGCCTAATGGGCCTAATGGGCCTAAGTGACCCAATAGAGATAATGGGCATTATGGGCCTAAGTGTATGGAAGGGGCTAATTGGACTAGTGGGCCTAATGTGCTTAGTGGACCTAATGGGACTAATGGGCCTAAGTGGCTGAATGGGACTAATGTGCCTAAGTGGTATAATGGGCATAATGGGCTAAATGGTCTGAATGGGCCTAATGTGACTAGTGGGCCAAATATGCCTAAGTGGATGAATTGGCCTAATGGGCCTAATGGTCCTATGTGGTCGAATGGACCAAATGGGCCTAAGTGTCCTAATGGATCTAATGGGACAAATGTGCCTGGTGGGCCTAAGAGTCCTAAAGAGCCTACTAGGCTAAATGGGCCTAAGTGGCCAAATGGGTCGGATGGGCCTAAGTGGCCCAATGGACATGAGTGGCTGAGTGGGCCTAATGGACCCAATTGACCTAAGTGGCCTAATGGCCCTAAGTGGCCTAATGGGATTAATGGGCCTAATGGTCTTAATGGGTATAATGGGCCTAACTGGACTAATGGGCGAAAAGGGTCGAGTGGGCCTAAGTGGCCTGCCTAATTTGCCCAATGGGGCTAAGTATCCTAATCTGCCTAATGGGCCTAACATGTCTAATGGGCCTAATGGGTATAATTGGCCTAATGGGAAAAATGGGACAAATGGGACTAAGTGGCCTAATTATCCCAATGGGCCTAAGTGGCCCAGTGGGCCTAACGGGCCTAAGTGGCCTAAGGGGGTGAAGTGGTCTAATGGGCCCAATGAGCCTTAGTGGCCTAATGTACCTGATGGTACTAATGGGCCTAATGGGCCTTAGTGGACTAATGGGCCTAATGTGCCTAAGGGGCCTAAGGGGCCTAAGGGGCCTAATGGACCTAATGGGCCTAATGGGCCTTAGTGGTCAAATGGTCCTAATAGGCCTAGGGGGCCAAATGGGCTCAACGGGTCTTGGGTCCAAATGGGACTAATGGGCCAAATGGGACAAATGGGCCTAATTGTCCTAAGTGTCATAATAGACCTTAGTGTCCTAATGGGCCAAAGTTGCCTAATCGGCCTAATGGGCTTAATGAGCTAAATGATCCAAATGAGACCAATTGGTCTAAGTGGCCTAATGGGCCTAATTGGCCTAAGTGATCTAATGGGCCTAATGGTCCTAATGGGTCAAAGTAGCCTAATGGTCCAAAGTTTCCTAATCGGACCAATGGGCTTAATGGGCCTAATTGGCCTAGTCGGCCTAATGGGCCTTAGTGCCTAATGGCCCTAAGTGGCCTAATTGGCATAATGGGTTTAATGCGCCTAGTGGGCCTAAAATTCCTAATGTGGCTTAGCAGCCTAATCGGCCTAATGGGCCTAAGTGGCCTCATGTGCTTAATGTACTTAACGGACCTAGGGGCCAAATAGGCCCAATGGGCCTAATGGGTCGAATGGGCCTAGTTAGCTTAAGTTCCCTAAAGGGACGAATGAGCCTCATGGGCCTAAGTGGCCTAATAGTTGTAAGTTTCCTAATTGGCCTAATGGGATTAATGGGTCTAAGGGGCCTAATGGGCCTAATTGTCCAAATGGGACTAAGTGGTCGAATGGGCTGAATGGGCCGAATGGGCCTAAGTGGTCGAATGGGCCTAAGTGGACCAATCAGCCTAATGGGCCCAAGTGGCCTGATAGGCCTATGTGGCCCAATGGTTCAAATGGTCATAATGGACCTAATGGTCCTAAGTGGCTTAATGGGCCTAATGGGCATAAGTAGCCGAATGGGCCTAATGGGCTTAAGTAGACCAATGGGCTTAATGGGACTAAGTGGACTGATGGGCCTAATGGGTCTCAGTGGCCTCATGTTCCTAAAGGGCCTTAGTGGCCTCATGGGCCTAATGGGCCTAAATGCCCTAAGTGGTATAATGGTCCTAATGGGCCTAATTGGCCAAATTGGAATAATGGGCCAAATGGGCCAAATGGTCCTAAGTAACCGAATGAGACTAATGGGCCTAAGTGGCCAAATGGGCCTAATGTGTTGAATGGGCCTAGTGGCCTAATGGGCTTAATGGGTCGAATGGGATTAAGTTGCCTAATGGTCGTAATGGCCCTAAGTGGCCTAATGTGCCTTAGTGGCTTAAGGGGTCTAGTGGGTGTAAGTGGCCTAAGTGGCCAAATGGACCTAATTAGACTAAGGGGCCTAAGTGGCCTAACGGTCCTAATGGGCCTAAGTGGCCTAATGGTTCTAATGGATTGATGTCGTCTAATGGGCCTAATGGATCTAAGTGGTCTAATAGGCCTAATGGGTCTAATGAGACTAAGTGGCTGAATGGGCCTAATGGGTCGAAGTGGCCTAATGGGCCTAATGGGCCTAATTTGCCTAATGTGCCTAGTGGGCCTAATGAGCCTAGTGGGCCTAATGGTCCTATGTGTCTTAAGTGGCCTAGTGGTACTAATGGGCCTAATGCGCCTAATGGGACAACTAGTCCTAAGGGGACTAATAAGCCTAACTATCCTAATGGGACTAAGTGGCCTAATATGCCTAATGGGCCTAAGTAGCCAAATGAGCCTAATGGGCCTAATGGGCCTAATTTTCCTAAGTGGTCTAATGGGCCTAATTGTCTTAATGGGCTTCGTGGTCTTAATGGGCCAAAGTGGCCTAATGGTCATATTGGGTCTAAGTGGCCAAATGGGCCTAAGTGGCCTGATGGGCATAATGGGCCTCATGGGCCGAAGTGTCCTAATGGGATTAATGGGACCAAGGGGCTAATTGTCCCATGCGGCTAATGGGCCTAATGGGACAAATTGGATGAATGGGCTTAACGGGCCTTAGTGAAAAAATGGTCATAATGGGATTAATGGGCCTAAGGGGCTTAATGAGATTAAGTAGCCTAATGGTCCTAAGGGGCCTAATGGGACTAAGTGTCATAATGAGCCTAGGTGGAATAATGGGATAATGGACCTAATGGGCCTAATTGGCCTAAGAGGCCTAAGTATCCTAATGATCCTAATGGGCATAATGGGCCTAAGTGGCCTAATTGGCCTATGTGGCCTAAAGGGCCTAATTGGCCTAAGGGGACTTAGTGGACTAATGGGCTGAATGGGCCTAAGTGGACTAATGGGCCTAAGTGACCTAATGGGCCTAAGTTTCCTAATCGTTCTAAGAGGCGTAATGGGCCTAAGTGGCCTAATGAAACTAAGGGGCCTGATGGGCCTAAGGGGCCTAATGGGCCTAGGTGTCCTAATGGGCTTAATGGTCTTAATGAGCCTAAGGACCAAATGGGCCTGATGGCCTGAATGGGCCCAATTGGCCTAAGTGGCCAAATGGGCCTAAGTGGCATAATTGGACAAGGTTTCATAATTGGCCTAATGGTATTAATGGGACTAATGGGCCCCAATGGCCTAATGGGTCAAATGGGCCTAATTGGAAGAAGTGGGCTAATGGGCATAATGGGCTTAATGGGCCTAATGAGACAAAGTTTCCAAATCGGCCTAATAGGCTTAATTGGACGAATGGGTCTCATGGGAATAATGGTGCAAATGGGCCTAATGGGCCTAAGTGGCCTAATCGTCCTAATGGTCTTAATGGGCCCAGTTGGCCGAAGTGGGCTAAAGGGCCTAATGGGCCTTAGTGGCCTCATCGGCCTAATGTTCCTAAGTGGCCTAATGGGACTAAGTGGACTAATAGGGCTAAGTGGCCTAATTGTCTTAATGGGCTTAACGAGCCTAGGGGACAAATGGGACTAATAGGCATAAGGAACCTAATGGGCTGAATGGGCTTAATTAACCTAAGTAGCCTAATGGGTGTAATGGGCCTAATGTGCCTAAGTGGCCTAATGGGCCTAAGTGGCCTAATTTGCCTAAGTTTCCTAATCAGTCTAATGGGCCTAAGTGGGCCTAATATGTATAATGGGCCTAAGTGGGCCTAATGGGATAATGGGACAAAGTGGCCAAATGGGCCTAAGTGGGACTAATGACCTAATGGGCCTAGGTGGGTGAATGGTTCGAGGTGGCCTAATGGGCCTAGGTGGCCAAATGGGCCTAGGTGGCCTAATGGGCCTAATGAGCCTAATGGGATGAAGTGTCTTAATGGGACTAAAGGGCCTAATGGGCTAATGTGGCTTAATGGGCCTAAGTGACATAATCGTAGCTGAATGGGACTAAGTGGCCTAATGGGCCTAGTGGGCCAAAGTGACTCAATGGGCCTAGGTGGACTAATGGGTCAAATGGGTTGTATGGGTCGAATGAGCCTAATGGGATTAAGTTTCCAAATTGGATTAAAGGTCTTAATGGTTCAAAGTGGCCTAATAGGCCTAAGTGGCCAAATGGGCCTAAGGGGCCTAATGGGGCTCGTGGGAATAAGTGGCCAAATGGGCCTAAGTGGCCTAATGGGATGAATGGGCATAATGTGACTCATTAGCCTAAGTGGCCTAATGGGTAAATGGGACTAAGTTGCCTAGTGGGCATGATTGGACTCATGGGCCTAAGTGGCCTAATAGGCCTAATGGGCCCTAGTGGCCAAATGGGCCTATGTGGCCTTAGTGCCCCAATGTGTATAAATTTCCTATGTGGCCTAATGGGTCTAATGGGATGAATGGGAAGAATGTGTATAGTAGTACCAAGTGTCCTAATGGGCCTAAGTGGCCTAATGGGCCCAAGTGGCCAAATGGGCCTATGGGGCCTTAGTGGCCCAATGTGCATAATTTGCCTAAGTGGCCTAATGGGCCTAATGGGATGAATGGGAAGAATGTTCCCAATAGGTCTAAGTGGCCTAATGGGCCTAATGGGATGAATGACCTTAATAATCCTAAGTGTCCTAATGGGCCTAATGCGCCTAAGTGGCCTAATCATCCTAATGGGATTAATGGGCCTAATGGACGTAAGTGGCCTATTGGGCCTAAGTGGACTAATGGGCCTAAGTGGCCTAATGTACCTAATGTAACAAAGTGGACAAATGGTCCTAATGGTCCAAAGTGCCCAAATCAACCTAATGTGCCAAAGTGGCTTAATGGGCCAAAGTGGCCAAAGGGGCCTAAGTGGCCTAATGGGGATAAGTGGACTAACGGGACTAAGTGGCCTAATGGGTGTAAGTGGCGTAATAGGACTAATGGTACCAAGTGAACTAATGGGCATAATGGGTTGAATGGACATAATTGGCCTAACAAGCCCAATGGGACAAATGGGCGGAATGGGCCTAATGGGCCTTAGTGGCCTAATCAACCTAATGGGATTAATGGGCCTATGTTGCTTAATGTGCCTAATGGTCCTAATGGGCTTAAGTGGGCTAATGGAACCAATGGGACAATGTAACCTAATGGGCTAATGGGCCTAAGTGGCCTAATTGGTCTCAGTGGCCTAATGGGCCTAAGTAGCCTAATCGGCCTAGTGGGGGTAATGGCCCTAAGTGGGATAATGGGACTAATAGGCCTAAGTGGACTAAGTGTACTAATGGGCCTAATGGGCCAAAGTGGCCTAATGGGCCCAATGTTCATAAGTGGCCTAATGGGACTAAGTGGCCCAATGGGTCTAATGGGCCTAAGTGGCGTAATGGGGATAATGGGTTAATGTACATAATGGGCCTAATGTGCCTTAATAGCCTAATGGGCCTTAGTTTCCTAATGTCCATAATGGGCCTAAGTGGCCTAATGGGCATAATGAGCCTAAGTGGCCTAATAGGTTGAATGGGCCTCACTGAACTAATGGGCTTAATGGGCCTAAGTGGACTAATGGGACGAATGGGCCTAATGGGCATATGTGGACTAATGGGCCTTAGTGTCCTAAGTGGATTAATGGGCCTCAGTGGCATAATGGGCCTAATATGCCAAATGGGCCTAAGTGGCCTAATAACCCTAAGTGGCCTAATGACCCTAAGTGTCCTAATGAGCCTAAGTAGACTAATGGACCTAATGGGCCTAATGGGACAAAGTGTCCTAAGGGGCCTAAGTGGCCTAATGAGAATAAGGGGCCTAATGGGCCTAAGTGTCCTAATGGGCCTAAGTGTCTTAAAAGGTCTAATTGGCCTAAAGGGACTAAGTGGACTAATGGGCCTAATGGGACTAAGTGGCATAATGGGCCTAAGTATCCTAATGGGACTAAGGGGACAAAGTGGTATAAGGGGTCTAAGTGGCCCAATGTGCATAATTGGCCTAATGGGACTAATGGGACTAGGTTTCTTAATGGGCCTCAGTGGTCGAATGGGCCTAATGCACAGAATGGGATTAAGTAGAATAATGGGTTCATTGGGCCTAATGGGCCTAAGTGGCATAATGGGGCCTAAGTGGCCTAATGGGCCTAAGTGGCCTAGTGGCCTAAGTGGCCTAATGGGCCTAATGGAACTAATGGGCCCAATGGGCCTAAGTGGCCTAATGGGCCTCGATGGCATAATGGGACTAATGCAATGAATGTTCCTAAGTGGTATAGTGAGCCTTAGTGGCTTAATGGGTCCAAGTGTCCTAATGGGACTAAGTGGACAATTGTTCCTAAGTGGCATAATGCTTTTAATGGACCTAATGGGTCTAATTGAGAAGATTTTCCTAATGGGGATAATAGACCATATGGGCCTAAGTGGCCTATTGGACCATCTTTAATGGGCATATTGGGCCGAATGGGCCTGATGGGCCTAAGTGGCCTAATGGTCCGAATGGGCCTAATTGGCCTAATGATCCTAAGTACCCTAATTAGCCTAATGTGCCTCATGGGCCTAATTGGCCTAAAGGGACTAAGTGGAATAATGGGTGTAATGGTCCTAATCAGCCTAATGGGCCTAAGTGGCCTAATGGTTCTAATTGGACTAATGGGAATAATGGTCCATATGAGGATAAGTGGCATGATGGGCCTAAAATAATTGGATTAATGGGCCAAATTGGCCTTAGTGGCCTAATGTACCGAATGGGATTAATGGGGAAAAGTGTCCCAATGGTCCTAATGGGCCTAATTGGCCGAGTGGGACTAACTGGCGTAATTGTCCAAATAAGTCTAGTGGGACTAATTTTCCTAATGGTATTAAGTGGACCAATTAAACTAATGGACCTAATAAATTAACTTGATGGCTCTGAACTCTCCTGGATCTCGATGCTCACATTGCCCCATCTTCCCCTCCTGTAGTTTTGAGGATCTTATTGACAGTGATGGTGCCACTTCACCTGATCCATCATATTTTTTATCTTGCTTTCTTTTTATTCCCTCTCAACTGATGTGGCTTGCTGGGGTGGTCATCACATTCCACTAACCACCCCTCTTTTTATATATCCCTACTCATCTAACCCACATTCTGGGTCTTTGTGTGCGGGTGCTTTAGACATCTTGGGTCGGCTCTGGTGAGTTCACATGGTGCCTTCTTTATCCTCTACCTATGATGGACTACCCATCACGTTTAAATCCACTTTGATCGCACTCTATTTGGGATCTGAGCCTACTTGGGATGGTACTGGAGTATGGATGGAAGTGGTCTCATCTCAGGTTCATTCCTCTATTTAGATCCTTATCTATTTTGCATATGCGGATTGAGGTCCTGTATGGTGATTTTTTTTGGGATTTATTTTTTTTCTCTATTATTGGTTCTCTGTTTTATTTGACAAATGTTGTTTCTAGCTTGGTCCCCTGTTGAGGCCTCCATCTTCTCATCCTTACTGTGATCCTTTCCCTATTTTTCTAGTGTGCGGGTCTTCATGGAGGTTCTAGGAGGTGCGGATCGAAGGTATTAGGGTCTTCAAGAGGGAGAATGGACTATATTTGATGGTTTGAATGGTTTTGATGTTTTGTTTTGATAGTTTTTATGGTGAAGTTGAAGTTGTACAGCAGTGATATGAAGACATCAGAGGTGATTAGTGGACATCCTGGTTCACTTTTCTCTGGTTCTCAGCTCCAATGATGATGGTCGACGACAATGAAGGTGGTGTTTCTGTCGGCGATGTGGTGACTCAGGAAGTGATGTTTATGATGATGATATTCTGAGTGGATGATAATGGGTTATGATGATGGTGAAAAATTCTTCGATGTGCTATCTTTGATGCAGCGGCTACATGAATTCTGGGATCTGTCACTAATTCGATGGTTGTCATGGTGATGATACTCATTTCAAATTTTAAATCTCTAGACTGTTTTTGAAATTTTGATATGTGTCATTTTGTATAGTGTACGGTTCCCACTTTTTCCTCAAAGTGGATTTTATGAAAATTAAAAAAATGATTTGGAGGGCCTAATGGGCCTAAGTGGACTAATATGCCTAACAAGCCTAATGTGTCGAATAGGCTTAATGGGCATAAGTAGCCTAATGGGCCTAATGTACCTAATTGGCCTAATGGGACTAAGTGGCCTAATGAACCCAATGGGCCTAAGGGGCTGAATGGGGCTAAGTGGCATAATGGGCCTAATAGCTAAGGGGCCTAATGGGCCTAAGCGGCTTAAGTGGCATAAAGGGCCTAATGGGTCTAAGTGGCTGAGTGAGACTAAGTTTCCTAATAGGCCTAGTGTGATTAGTGGGAATAAGTGGACTAATGGGCCTAAGTGTCCTAATAGGCCCAATGGTCCTAATGGGAATAAGTGGCCTAATGGGCCTAAGTGGCCTAATGGGACTAATGGGACTAATGGGACTAATGGGCCTAATGGGACTAATGGGTCTTAGTGGCATAATGGTCTTAAGTGGCCTAATGGGCCTAAGTGGCCTAATGGGTCCAATGGCTAATGGGCCATATTGGCCTAAGTGGCCTAAGTGGCCTTATGGGCCTAATGGGCCTAAGCGGCCAAAGTAGCCTAATGGGACTAATGTGCTCAATAGGCCTAAGTGGAATAATGGGCCTAAGTGGCCTAAGTGACCTAATGTGACTAATGGGACTAATCAACTTAAGTGACATAAGGGGCCTAATGGGCCTAATGGGCTCAATGGACCTAAGTGGCCTAATGGACCTAAGTGGCCTAAGTGGCCTAATGGGCATAAGCAGTCTAAGTGGCCTAAGGGGAAAAATGGCCTAATGGGATCAATGGGCCTAAGTGGCCTAAGTAGACTAATGGTCATAAGTGGGCCTAAGTGGATTAAGTGGCCTGATATGCCTAATGTGCCTAATGGGCCTAATGGACCTAATGGGCCTAAGTGGCATAATGGGCCTAAGTGGCATAATGGGCCTAAGTGGTCTAATGGGACTAAGTAGCCTAATGGGCCCAATGGGCCTAAGGGGACGAATGAGACTAATGGGCCTAAGTGGCCTAATGGTCTTAATGAACCTAATCAGCCTAATGGGCCTAAGCGGCCTATGTGGCCTCAGGTGCCTATTGGGCTTAATTGGCCTAAGTTGCCAAGTGGGCCTAAGTGGCCTAATGGGCCCAATGGGACTAATGGACACAATTTACCTAATGTGCCTAAGTGTACTAATGGGCCTAATGGGTTTTAGTGACCTAATGGGCCTACGTGGCCTCATGAGCCCAATGTATAATGGGTATAATGGGCCTAAGCGGCCAAAGTGGCCTAATGGGCCTAAGGGGTCTAAGCGGCCTAAGTGACCTAATGTGACTAATGGGCTTAGTGGGCCTAAGTGACCTAGGTGGCCTCATGGTCCTAAGCAACCTAAGTGGACTAAGGATCCAAATGGGCCTAAGCAGCCTGATGGACCTAAGTGGCCTAATGGGCCTAATGGGCCTAAGCGACCTAAGTGGTCTAAGGGGCCAAATAGGCCAAATGGGATCAATGGTTCTAAGTGGACAAATGGGCCTAAGTGTCTGAATGGGCCTATGTGGCCTAAGTGGGGTAATGGGCCTAATGGGTCGAAGTGGCATAATGGGCCTAATGGGCATAAATGGTCTAATGGTCCTAATGGGTTTAATGGGGCTAATGAGCCTAATTGGCCTAATGGGTGGAATGGTACTAATGGGCCTAGTGGGCGTAATGGATCTCAGTGGGCTAATGGGCCTAAGTGTCCTAATTAGCCAATAGGCCCAGGTGGCCTAATTGGCCTAAGTGGCTGAATCGACCTAATGGGCTGAATAGGCCTATTTGGCCTAATGGTACTAATGGGCTGAATCTTCCTAATTAGCATAATGGGACTAAGTTGCCTAATGGGCCTAATGGTTCTAATGGGACTAAGTGGCCTAATGTACCTTTATGAGACTAAGTGGCCTAATGGGACTAAGTGACCTAATCGACTTAATAGGCCAAAGTGGCCTAATGGGCATAATGGGAGAATTGGGTCTAAGTGGCCTAATGGGCCAAATGGGTATAATGAGACTAAGTGTCTTAATCGGTGTAATGGGTCTAATGGGCCTAAGTAGCCAAATAATTGTAATGGGCCTAATGGGCCTAAGTGGCCTAATGGGATAATGGGCCTAAGTGGCCTAATGGTTCTAATGGTCCAAATGGGTTGAGTGGGATGAATGAGCCTAGTGTTCCTATGTGACTTAATGGGCCTAATGGGCCTAAGTGACCTAATGAGACTAATGGGCCTAAGTGGCCAAATCCGCCTAATAGGAATGGGCCTAAGTGGCCAAATCCACCTAACAGTCCTAATGGGCCTAAGTGGCCGAATGGGCATAATGGTCCTAAGTGGAATCATGGGATGAATGGGCCTAATGGGACTAAGTGACCTAATGGGATTAAGTGGATTAACTAGCCAAATGGGCCTATTTAGGCCTTAGGTATTAGTGTTTTAGATATAGTGTTTTGGTCCAGGTTTTATGGTTTTTTTGTTATAATTGGCCTAAATTGGTCTAAACTGTCCTAAATGACCAAATGGCCAAATGTCCAATGAGACTAATGGCACAATGAACTAATGGGATATTGACCTAATGAACTAAATGAACTAATTGGTCTAAATATCCTAATTGCTTAATAACCTAATGAAATAATTGGCATAATGGCCTAATTGGCATAAATCAACTAATTGGTCTAAATGGCCTAATTAGTCTAAATGTATTAAATGGTATTATGGGATTAAATTGTCTAGTTGGACTAATTTTCCTAATTGACCTAATTATCCTAATTATCCTAAATGGACAAATGGGTCTAAATGGCCTAATTGGTCCAAATGGATTAAATGGTACAATTGGATTAAATGGTCTAATTGGCCTAATTAGCCTATTTAGCCTAATTGGCCTAAATTGGAATAAATAGTCAAATCGCCAAATGAAAAATTGGCCTAATGATGTAATGAACTAATGGGATAATGGCCTAATGGCCAAATTGGTCAAAATAGCCTAATGACCTAATTGGGATAAATGAACTAATTGTTCTAAATGGCCTAATTGGTCCAAATGGCTTAAATGATCTAATTGGATTAAATGGTCTAATTAGCATAATTGGCCTAATTGACCTAAATGGTCTAATTAGCCTAATTGACCTAAATGGCGTAATAGACTAAATGTCCTAATTAGACTAAATGGATTAAAGGTCTAAATTCCCTATGGCCGAATGACTTAATTATCCTAATGGCCTACTTTTTCTAAAGGACATAATTGGCCTAAAGGGGATAATTGGCATATATGGTCTAATTGGCCTAATTGTCCAAATTGGAATAATTAGACTAATTGGACTAATTGTCCTAATTCGCATAAATGGCCTAATTGGCCAATTAGCCAAGTATCCAAATGGACAAATGATCAAAATTACCAAGTGATTGAATAACCAAATAACACAACATAAATGGAATTAGACTGAAATGAATAGACTAAAGGAATCCATACCATACATAGGTTTATCTTTCTAATTAGTATGAATTATTTATGTTTTGTCACTAGTATTAAATTTATAATTAAATATACATTTAGATGTTTCTTAATTTTATGGATTTCTTCAACAACTACAATTTTAATTAATTCTATGTTTATCACTTCCATATTATTCAATAATGTATTATTATACTAATCAATGTCATTTTAAGCTAGTAGAATTTTGTATCAAAGGTTGTGTGCCTCGAGAAAATTATTTTCCTTAACTAGGAAGAAAAATAATGGAAGTGATGTAAATGCACAAACATAAGAAAAGATTGTAAGTTTTTTTATTGATATTTCAAAGTTGGATAAGTAATTCATAATTAAATATCTTGTTTATAGTTTCAACAGTGTGTCCTGAAGGCCCTCGATGAGAAAGAAGATGAAAAATTTAGGCCAACTGATCATTTGAGACAAGTATTAGGTGAAGAGTGTCATGGGAGAGTATGATGTCGACCCATGAAAAAAATCGTCCCCACTTGGTATTGGCCCTCATCTAGTACCTCTAAAACCTATCAAACCACCAATATGAAAAATGATCATGTGGAAGAAGATAAGGCCAAAAATAGATATAAAGGAGAGTGAAAGAAGTAAATTGGTCACCAAACACTTCTTGAAAGATCTGTCAGTTATAAGTCCACCACTTCTATCAGAGACTACTACTACTTTTGATTAATGTATGACATCAATGCACTCTTTATATGATACCTTGATGGATTTCAATGAGGCTCCTAGTGCCGTTCGAGCTGATGGAGGTGGTGGTGGTGGTAGTAGAGGGGGGGGGGGTGTTGGCAGTGTTGGTGATGAAGGCAGTGATGGTAGTGATAGTGGTGGTTGTTTCAAGCATAGAGGAAGCATGAAAAAATTTATGGTATATTAAAATTTATTTTAATAATAGTTTCCTGAAACCAAGAGAGAGGATATTTCACATCAAATTTAAAATTAATATATTTAATATTTAAATAAATAAATACATATGCTTAAGAACTTTATTCGTTAGTGAATGTTGATCATCCTAAAAGACCCTTTCAGATTACCATCATTTCACTGTGAGGATCCCAAGATAAAATCCCTCTAGTGGAAATCCACATGTGCTCCTACGATCTCTAAGAAACACCACTCGATCTTTAGGTGCTAGTGCGATGAGTCCAAAGTCTTATGTTGTTCGTTCTTGATCAATCATTCTTTGGTCTTGAAGAAATCTTTCTTGCACTTATCATTATTGAGAGAGAGAGAGAGAGAAGAAGGAGTTGGGAGAGAATTCATTGTGCGTAAAAAAAATTATTCTCAATTTTTGGATGCTCTACACAATAGAAATAGATGCATATTTATAGAGTTGAGATTTAAGTTAAAATATTTTTTAATTGTATACTTGGCATTAAATAAAATTAATTACCTTCAATAAATTTCATACCACATAATATTATTATATGATTATTATTTTTTTGTGCACGCAAACTTGCGCAATAAAAAATATTATATAATGGTCATGTTAATTAATATTTTTCAATGGAATCGTTCTTGGTCCATTCAAACTTTGCTATCAATTATTGAACAGCCGAATAAATTTTTTATTCATAAATAAATATTTTATTTACAATATACCAAATAAATATTTATTAAAATATTAAATAAATAAAATAAATATTTTATTCACATGTCAGCCAATAAAAATTTATTTAATTTATGTGATAAATATAAATTGAATAAAATTATTCCTCAGACTTGAGAATAATATTGATTCAATTAATTAAACTCAAATATAATTTAATCGACATCAAAGAAAATGCTTAGGGTGTGACCCTAAAGGATTCCTTATCATTGAAATTAGAGGGACTTGCCTAAAGGCTGAGATTACTATCTAGAAATGGGTCAAAGCACCCAAGAGAAAGAACTTGATGTCTCCACATCGAAAACCAAATACGAACACTCACTATGTAATATAATCTTTTTTTCACAATATCTCATCAAAAAGGTTGCACATCGGTGTCACCAACCTATATGATAGATATGTATTACTTTGACTATATGAAATAAAAACATCGTTACACCATGGACATGGAATTTAATGTGAGGGTTTTATTCTAATCAAAGGGTCGAGATATCAGCTTCTCTAAATATGGGAGGTAAAAATCCTTCCTCAACTTATTCATTAATGACATGTCACTCGTGACGTACCCAATGTATCCAACTTCACCATGAGCTGTTATCGTCTTGGTTTACGACATACATCTAAGTATGCGAGTTGTGACATGCTTTAATAATAATTTTAAAGTATAAGGACCATCACACACACTCATAGATAGGAATATATGATGACACCAAAACATCCAGAATTCCTACCGATGGGTCTGTTCTCATAATCTCCCGTCTTCGAAATTACCAAGTGCGAACTTCATGAGAAGAAGCTTCATCTGCTTATGATTACTCATACCTGATAGTCTATGTACCGTGTTTCCCTTCACAGTACATTATCTAAATGGCCTAAATGGCCTAATTGGCCTAATTGGCCTAAATTGGCCTAAATGGCCTAAATTGGCCTAAATTTCATAAATTACCTAATTGGAATAATTGGCTTAATTGACATAAATGGCTTAAATTTTCCTAATTGGCCTAAATGGCCTAATTGGCCTAAATGACCTAATTGGCCTAAATGACCTAAATTAACCTAATTAGCCTAATTGACCTAAATTGCCTAAATTGTCTAATTGGTATAATTGTCTTAAATGACCTAATTGGCCTAAATGACCTAAATTTCTCAAATCGGCTTAAATTTAATAATCAGCCTAATTGGAATAATCAGCCTAAATTGGCCTAAATGGACTAATTGGCCAAATTGGCTTAAATGGTCTAAATTGGCCTAAATGGACTAATTGGTCTAAATGTCCTAAATTGGACTAAATGACCTAAATTTTCTAATTGGACTAATTGGTCTAAATGACCTAAATGGACTAAAATGGACTAATTGGCCTAAATGGTCTAAATGACCTAAATGAACAAATTTATTAATTGACCTAAATGGAAAAAATGGCCTAAATGGTCTAATTGGCTGAATTGGCCTAAATGGATTAATTGAAATAAATGTCCTAATTGACCTAATTGGCCTAAATAACCTAAATGGACTAATTGGAATAGTTTTCCCAATTAGGATAAATGGCCTAAATTGGTCTAATTGGTCTAAATGGCCTAAATTGGTATAAATGGTCTAAATGGCCTAATTGGCCTAAATAACCTAAATGGCCTAAATCGACTAATTGTCCTAAATAGCATAAATGACCTAATTTTTCTAATTATCCTAAGTGGAATAAATTGACCTTAATGGCCTAAATTGGCCTAAATGGCATAAATTTCCCTAAATGGCCTAATTGGTCTAATTGGCATGAATTGCCTAATTGGCCTAATTTTCCTAATTGGTCTAAATGAGCTAAATTAGCCTAAATGGACTAATTTTCCTAAAGGGCCCAAATGTTCAAAATTGTTCTAATCAGCCTAATTAGTCTAAATGGACTAAATGGAATAATTGGGCTAAATTTCCTAAATTTTTTAATTGACCTAATTGGCCTAATTGAACAAAATGGCCTAAATTGGTCTAAATGGCCTAAATGGAAATTTTTTTTAAATGGCCTAATTGGAATAAATTGCCTAAATTGCATAATTGGACTAATTTGACCAAATGTTCAAAGTTTTCCTAATCAGCTTAAATGGACTAATCGACCTAATTGACCTAATTGGTCTAAATTTCCTAAATTGGCCTAAAGGGCATAATTGACTGAATTGGCCTAAATGGTCTAAATTGGCTTAAATGGACTAAATGATCTAAATTGGCCTAAATGGCCTTATTATCCTAAATGTCCTAAATTGGCCTAAATGGTATAAATGAACTAAATTTCCTAATTTGCATAATTGGGGTAATTGGCGTAATTTTCGTAATTGGAGTAATTATCTTAATTAGCCTAAATTGGACTAAATGGTTTAAATATTCTAATTGGCCTAAATTGGCCTAATTATATTGAATTAGTATCATTGGAATCATTTGCCTAAATTGCCTAAATTATCCTAAATGGCCTAAATGACCTAATTGGCCAAAATGTCCTAATTGGCTTAATTTCCCTAAATGACTTAAATTGGCCTAAATTGTCGAATGGGCCTAATGGGACTAAGGGTCGAATGGGACTAAGTGGACTAATAGTTCTAATGGGATTAAGTGGCCAAATGGTATAAATGGGTCTAATGGGATTAAGTGTCCTAATGGGCCTAAGTGGCCTAATCGGCCTAATGAGCTAATTGGGCCTAATTGGCATAATGAGCCAATTGGGCCTAAGTGGAGTAATTGGTCTAATGGGTATAATGGTATTAATTTCCTAATTGTCCATATGGGCCTGATTGTCCATATTGGCCTAGTTGTCCATATGGGTCTAAATTAGCCTAAATAGCTTAAATAGCCTAAATGTCCTAAATTGGCCTAAATGGCATAATTGGCCTAAATGGCCTAAATTGGACCAAATGACTTAAATTGTCTAATTGAACTAATTGTACTAAATGAACTAAATGGCCTAAATGGACTAATTGTCCTAAATGACCTAAATGAACAAATTGATTAATTGCCCTAAATGGTCTAAATGGCCTAAATTGGCCTAAATGGTCTAAATGGTGTAATTGGCCTAAATGGATTAATAATCCTAAATGGCCTAATTGGATTAAATGTCCTAAATGGACTAATTGGCATAATTGGTCAAATTAGGCTAAATGGACTAAATTATCCTAAATGGATTAAATTGTCTTAACTGGTCTAAATGGTCTAATTTGGTCTAAATGGTCTAAATGGCCTAATTGGCCTAAATGAAAAAAATGGCCTAATTTATATAATTGGCCTAAATTTCCTAAATGAACTAATTGGTATAATTGGCCTAAGTGACCTAAATTGACCTAAATTGCCTAAATTGGCCTAAATGGCATAAATTGGCCTAAATGGCCTAATTGGTCTAATTGGCATTAATTGTCTAATTTGCCTAATTTTACTAATTGGTCTAAATGAGCTAAATTGGCCTAAATGGCCTAATTTTTCTAAATGTCCTAAATGGAAAAAATTGGTCTAATTGGCCTAATTTGTCTAAATGGCCTAAATTGGCCTAAATGGAATAATTTGGCTAAATTGACTAAATTGTGTAATTGACCTAATTGGCCTAATTGGCCTAAATGGACTAAATTGGTCTAAATGGCCTAAATGGAAAAAAATTTACTAAATGGACTAATTGGATTAAATTGCCTAAATTGCATAATTGGCCTAATTGGCCCAAATGGTCAAAATTGGCCTAATCGGCTTAAATGGATTAATCGACCTAATTGACCTAATTGGCCTAAATTGCTTAAATTTTCCAAAATGGAATAATTGGATGAATTTAACTAAATGGTATAAATTGGAATAAATAGGCTAAATGACTTAAATTGGCATAAATGGACCAATTAGCCTAAATGTCCTAAATTAGACTAAATGGCCTAAATGAACTAAATTGCCTAATTGGACTAATTGGATTAATTGGCCTAAATTGGCCTAAATGGATTAAATCTTGTAATTGGACTAAATTACCTAAAGGACCTAAATTGGCCGAATTAGCCTGAATTGGTCTCATTGGCCTCATTGGCCTAACTGATCTAAATTAACCTAAATAGCCTAAATGGAATAATTTTTCAAAATATCTTAAATAAACTAATTGGACTAATTGGACTAAATGAACTAAATTGACCTAAATGGACTAATTGGCCTAATGGGACTATGGTCCGAATGAGCCTAAGTGGCCTAGGTGGCCTAATGGGTCTAGTGGGCTTTAAATGGGAAAGTGGGCCAAATGGTCTTTAAGTGGCCAAATGGGCCAAATGGGCCAAAAATTGTACTTGAGGTGGACTGATGTACTATTTATGAGAGAGACTCTTTGAGTTTTAGAGAGAAAAAGAAGTTTCCCTATTCACTTTTGTTGAAGAAGTTTTGACAGATTGAAGTGATAGAGAAGAGACAAGATCACAACGTTGTATTCAATTGATCATCGTACTCAGTGTTTATCATAATCAACTAATTACCTTATTTGCCTCATCAATCTTATTAGTCTAATCATTGTATCAATTTGGATTAATCAAATCAGGATTTTCTTAATAGGTATTCTGGACTGTGGAAGATGGAGAATTGAAGTGGTGTCGATTCATCTCTATCTCATTCTATCAAAGTTATAATTTTTGTACTGGGGAGAATCTTACCAAGAAAAATAATATCAGGAAAATCGTATCGAGAAGAATCATATCAGGGAGAATCATACTTGGAGGAATCATAATGGGAAAATCATACTGGGAAAATCTAACTTACTTTTTTTTCTTAACAAAGTCCAGGAAGTTCTTACCATCTTCTGGGTAAGAAATTGAAGATGTGTTTTAAATTGAATACATTTGTGGAATTGAAAATAATCATAGGTAACATGAGTAGTTAAACAATCATTTCATTCCCTATTTGTGCTAAGAGGGTGAACATGCACTATTGGATTGTTTATATAGTGTTATGCGGGTGAATGGGTATATTTAACTCGTTGTAATCCAATGATTGTTTTCTAGTGGATTGTGTGGTATTGGATCACTTCCATACCAAACCAAGGACGTGGATATTCTTATTGAATAATGAATCTTGTAAATACTTGTGTTCATGTGGATGTGTGTTTGAATTGTTTTTAGTATGGAATATAATCTTTAACAAGAGGCGAAAGTTGTTTCATTTGAAAAGAAATATAAGAGAAAAAAGTATCAATGATTCACCCCCCTATCAGTGATACAATCATCCATTGGGAACTTTTAAGTGGCATACCAAGGGGCCTAATAGGACTAATGGGATTAACTGGCCTAATGGGCCTAACTGGACAAATGGGCCTAATGGGCCTAAGTGTTCGAATGGGCTTAGCTAGCCTAAGTGGCATAATGGGAATAGTGGGCCTAATGGAATTAATGAGCCTAATTAGCCTAAGGGTCTTAATGGCCTAATGGGATAACTGAGCCTAACTGGCCTAACTGGCCTAATAGGCTGAATAGGCCTGAGTGGCATAATGGTTCGAATGGGCCTAATGGGCCTAACATGCCTAAGTGGCCAAATGGGATCAATGGGCTGAATGGGAACAACTAGCCTAACTGGCCTAATGGTCCTAATGGGCCCAATGAGCCTCAAGGGCCTAACTGGACAAAGTGGCCAAATGGGCCTAACTAGCCTAAGTGGCCTAATGGTCCTAATGGGTTGAATGGGCCTAAGTGGCGTAATGGGCCCAATGAGCCTAATGGGCCTAACTGGCCAAAGTGGATTAATGGGCCTAACTGTCCTAAGTGGCCTTATTGGCCTAATTGGATGAACATGCCTAAGTGGCGTAATGGGATGAATGAGCCTAAGTAGACCAATAGGCTAAATGGGTCTCACTAGCCCAATGGGCCTAATGGGATGAATGGGCCTAATGGGCCAAATGGGTCGAATTGGCCTAAATGGACTAATGGGCCTAAGTGGCCTAATGGTTTAAATTGTCCTAATGGGCCTAAGTGGACGAATGGTCCAAATGGTCCTAAGGGGCATAATGGGCCAAAGTGAAAAAATGGGCCTAATGGGCCTAATGGGCCTAATGGGAATAAGTGGCCTAATGGGCCTAATGGACCTAAGTGGCCTAATGGTCCTATGTGGCCTAAGTGACCTAAGTGGCCTAATGGGCCTAAGTGGCATAATGGGACAAATGGGATCAAGTGGACTAATGGGCCTAAGTGGCCTCATGGTCCTAATGGTCATAATGGGCCTAAGTGGCCTAATGGGCCTAAGTGACCTAATGGGCCTAAGTTTCCTAACCAGCCTAAGTGGCCTAAGTGGCCTAATGGTCCTAAGTTGCCTAAGTGGCCTAATCGGACTAATGGGCCTAATGGGCCTACGTGGCCAAATGGGCCTAATGGGCATAATGGGCATAATGGGCCTAAGCGGTTGAATTGGCCTAATGGTCCTGATGAGACTAATGGGCCTAAGTTCTCTAATAGGACTAAGTGGCCTATTAGGCCTAAGTGGGATAATGGGCCTAATGGGCATAAGTGGCCTAATGGGCCTAAGTGGCCTAATGGGACTAAGTGGGCTAATGGTCCTAATGGGGCCAATGGGCATAATGAGCCTTAGTGGCATAAGTGGCCTAATGAGCCTAATGGGCCTAAGTTGACTAATGAGCCTAAGTGGCCTAAGTGGTGTAATGGGCCTAATGAGCCTAAGTGTCCTAATGGACCTAATGGACCGTAATGGCCTAATGGGACTAATGTGCCTAAGTGGCCTAATGAGCCTAATGGGCCTAAGTGGACTAATGGTCCTAATGGGTCTTAGTAACCTAATGGCCCTAACGGGCCTAAGTGGCCTAATGAGTCGAATGAGCTTAAGTGGACGAATGGACCTAATGGGCATTAGTGTCCTAATTGGCCGAATGAGCCTAAGTGGCCAAAGTGGCCTAATGTGCTGAATGGCCCTAGGTGGACTAATGGGACTAATGGGCCTAAGTGGAAAAATTGGCCTAATTGAAATAAGTGGCCTAATGGTCCTAAGTGGCCGAATGGGCCCAATGGGCATAATGGGCCAAAGTGTCATGAGTGGCCTAATGGGCCAAATAGGCCTAAGTGGCCTAATGGTCCTACATGGCCTAATGATCCTAATGGACCTAAGTGGGTTAATGGGCCTCATGGGCCTTATTGACCTAATGGGCCTAATGGGCCTAATGGGACTTAGTTACCTAATGGGCCTAAGGGGACTAATGGGCCTAATGCGCCTAATGGGCCCCAGTGGCCTAATGGGATTAATGGGTATGAGCGGCCTGAGTGGCCTAATGGGCATAATGGGCCTATGTGGCCTAATGAGCCTAAGTGGCCTAATGGGCCTGAGTAGAAAAATGGGCTTAAGTGGCCTAAGTGGCATAATGGGCCTAATTGGCTTAAGTGGCCAAATGGGCCTAATGGACCTAAGTGGACTAATGGGTCTAACGGGTATTAGTGTCCTAATGGGTCTAATGGTCCGAATGAGCTTAAGTGACCTATGTGGCCTAATGGGTCAAATGCACCTAAGTGTCCTAATGGGCCTTGTGGGACTTAGTGGCCTAATGGGCCTAAGTGGCCTAATGGGACTAATATGCCTAAAGGGACTAAGTGGCCTAATAATATGAATGTGCCTCAGTGTACTAATTGGTCTAATGGGACTAAGTGGCCTAATGGGCATGATGAGACGAATGGGCCTATGTTTCCAAAGTGGATTAATGGGCCTATCTGTCCTAATGAGTCGAATGTGCCTAAGTGGCCTAATGGGACTAATGGGACTAATGGGACTAGTGGGGTTAATTGGCATAATGGGCCTAAGTGGCCTAATGGGCATTAGTGGCTTGATGGGCCAAATGGGCCAAATGGGTCTAAGTGGCCTAAGTGGCTTAATGGGTTTAATGTTCCTAATGGGCCGAAGTGGCCTAATGAGCCGAATGGGCCTAAGTGTCCAAATGGGCCTGATGGGCCAATGGTACTAAGTGGCCTAATGGGACCAATGGGCCTGATGGGCCTAATGGGATTAATGAGCCTCAGTGGCCTAATGAGCTGAATTTACCTAAGTGGCCTAATGGGCTTAATGGGCTTAATGGGCCTCATTGTCTTGATGCACATAATGGTCTTAATGGGCCTAAGTGGCCTCATGAGCTTGATGGGCCTGATGGGTTTAATGGACCTAAGTGGCCTAATGAGTCGATGAGCCAAAGTGGCCTAATAGTCCTCATGGGACTCATGACCCTAATTGGCCCAAGTGGCCTAATGGGCCTGATCGGAAAAATGGTACAAATGGGCCTTAGTGGACTCATGGGACTCATGGGCCTAATGGGACTAATGGTCCTAAGTGGCCTAATGCGCCTAATGGGCCTAATGGCCCTGATGGGCCTAATGGGCGTAATGGGTCTAAATCGCCTCCTTCGCCTAATGGGTTTAATGGGCCTAAGTGGCTTATTGAGCTGAATGGGACGAATTGGCCTTATGGGCCTAGTGGGCCTAAGTGGGATAATATGCCAAATGGGTTTAAGTGGCCTAATGGAATTGATGGGCCTAATGGGCCTAATGGACCTTAGTGGTCTCATGGTCCTAATGGGCCTAGTGTGCCTCATGTACCTAAGTGTCCTAAATTTCCTAATGGGCCTCATGGGCCTAATCAGCCTAATAGACCTAAGTGACCTAATGGTCCTGATGAGAATAATGGGTCTAATGGGATTTAGTGGACCAATGGGCCAAATGGGCCTGATTGGCCTAATGGCCATAATGGTCCTTAGTGGCCTAATGATCCTAAGTAGCCCAATGAGCCTTAGTGGCCTAATGAGCCTAAGTGTCCTAATGGGCCTTAATGGATGAATGGGCCAAATGGGTGAGATAGGCTAAGTGGGTACAATTGGGAAAAGTGGACCAATGGGCCTAAGTGTCCTAATGAACTTATTGGGCTTAATGGACCTAAGTGACCTAAGTGGCCTCATGGGCCCAATGGGCCTAAGTTGCGAAAGTGGCCTCATGGACCCAATGGGCATAAGTGGACCAATGGGCATAATGAGTCTAAGGGGACTCATGGGCCTAAGTGGAGCCATGGGCCTAATGAACCTAATGGGCCTCATGGGCCAAATGGGCATAATGTACCTAATGGGCCTCATGGGCCTAATGAGCCTAATGGTCATAATGGCCTCTTAGGCCTAAGTGGCCCAATGGGCCTAGGTGGCCTAATGGGCCCATGGGCCTCAGTGGAGAAATGGGCCTAGTGTGCCTAAAGGGCCTAATGGGCATAAGTGGATTGATGGGCCTAATGGGCCTTATGGTTCAAAATGGCTGAATGGGCCTCATGGGTTTAAGGGGCCTCATGGGCCTAATGGGCCTAAGCAACTGAATTGGCCTAATGGGCCTAATCGACCTAAGAGGAATAATGGGGATAAGTGTCCTAATGGGCCTAATCCCCCTAATCAACTGAATGGGACTAATGGACCTAAGTGTCCTAATGGGCCTAATGGGACTAATGAGCCTAATGGGCCTAAGTGGCCTTAGTGTCCTAGCAACGTAATCGACTGAATGGTACTAATGGGCCTAAGTGGACTAATGGGGCTAATAGGTCTAATGGACCTAATTCCTAAGTGGCCTAAGTGGACTAATGGACATAATGGGCCTAATGGGCATAATGGACTTAAGTGGTCTAAGTGGCCTAAGTGGTCGAATTGGCATAATTTTCCAAATGGGCCTAAGTGGCCTAATGAGCCTAAGAGGCCTAATGGACCTAATGGACCTAATGGACCTAATGGGACTAGTTGGCCTAATGGGATTAATGGGCCTAATGGGCCTCAATGGCTTAGTGGTTCTAATGGACCTAATGGGCCTCATGGGCCTAAGTGGCGTAAGTAGCATAATGGGCCCCATGGGCCTAATTGGCCTAATGGTCAGAATGGGATTAAGTGTCCTGATGGGACTGATGGGACTAATGGGCCTTAGGGGACTAATGGGCCTGATTGGCCTCATGGCCATAATGGTCCTTAGTGGCCCAATGTGCCTAAGTGGACTAATGGGCCTTAGTGGTCGAATGGGCCTAATGGGACTAAGTGGACCAATGGGACTAATTAGCCTGATAGACTAAATGGAAAAAATGGGGTGAAGTGGCCCAATGGTCCTAACTGGCCTAATGGGCCTAAGTAGTCTAATGGGCCTAATGGGCCGAATGGGCCTCATATGCCAAATGGGCATAAGTGGCCTAAGTTTCCTAATGGTATTCATGAGCCTAAGTTACCTAATGGGCCTAGTGGGATAATGGGCCTAAGTGTTTGATTGGGCCTAATGGGCGTAATGGGCCTAATGAGCCTCTGTGGCTTAATGGGCCTCATGGGCATAATAGGCCCAATGGGAATAATGGGCCTCATTGGGTCAATGGGCGTAATGGGCCTAATGGTCCTAATGGGCCTAAGTGGCATAAGTGGCCTAATCAACATAATGGGCATTAGTGGCCTAATGGGCCTATTGGGTCTAATGGGCCTAAGTGGCATAAGTGGCCTAATCAACATAATGGGCATTAGTGGCCTAATGGGCCTATTGGGTCTAATGGGCTTAATTGTCCTTAGTGGTCGAATGGGCATGATAGGACCAATGGGAATAATGGGCCTAATGGGTCGAGGTGGCCTAATGGGCCTTATCGGCCTAATGGGATTAATGGGATAAATTTCCCTAAGTGGCTTAAGGTTCCCAATGAGCCTAAGTTATTAAACTGGTCTAATGGCCCTAAGTGGCAGAATGGACCCAATGGGCCTAAGTTGCGAAATGGGCCTAATAGGCATATGTGGCCTAATGGGCCTAATGGTCCTAAGTGGCTGAATGATCCTGATAGGCCTAATGGGCCTCAAGGGTCAAGTGGTCCTAAGTGGCCTCATGGGCCTAATCGGCCTAATCAACATAAGTGGAATAATCGGCCTCATGGGCCTTAGTGGGTTCAAGGTCCTGATGGGCCTCAGTGGCCTCATGGTCCTGATGGAATTAATGGGACAAATGGGCCCAATGGGCCTCTTTGGATTAAGTGTCCGAGTGGGCCCAATGGGCCTAAGTGGTCGAAGTGTCCTGATAGGATTAATGGGCCTAAGTGGATCAATGGGCCTAGTGGGCATGATGGACCCAATGGGCCGAATGGGCCGAATGGGCCTAAGTGGCCTCATGGGACCAATGGACCTAATGGACCGAAGTGTCCTAATGGGTCCAATGGGCCTAGTTGGCCGAAGTGGTCTAATGGGCATGATGAGCCTAATGGGCCTCATGGGCCTCATGGCCCTAAGTGACCTAAGTGACCTAATGGGGCTAAGTGGCCTAATGGTCCTAATGAGACGAATGTTCCTAATTGGTCTGTTGTGCCTAGTGGGACTCATGGGACTAATGTACCTAATGGGCCTAAGTTGCCTCATTGGTCCAATGGGAATAGTGGGCCTAATAGGCCTAAGTGGGATAAGTGGGCTGAAGGGGATTAATGGGCCGAAGGGGCCAAGTTGCCTATTGGGATGAATGTGACTAATGGACCTCATAGGGATAAGGGGAGTAATGGGTTGAGTGGGCCTAATGGGATGAATGGACCCAATGGGCCTCATGGGATGAATGGGCCTAATGTTCCCAATGGGCATAATAGGCCTAAGTGGACTAAAGGGTCCAGTGGGCCTAATGTGATTAATGGACCAAATGGGCCTAATGGTCCTAAGTGGCCAGATGGGTCTAATGGGCCTCATGGGCCTCATGGTCCTAAGTGGACTCATGGGACCAAAGGGCCTAATGGGCCTAAGTGTCCTAATGGTCCTGATGGTCCTCCTGGGCCTAATGGGGATTATGGGCCTCATCAACAGAATGCACTTCATGGCTCTAACGGGCCTGAAGGGCCTAATGGGCATAATGGTCATCAGTGTCCTAATGGGAATAAGTTCTCTAATGGGCCTAATAGGTCTAATGGGCCTAATGGGCCTAATGGACCTAATGTGTCTAATGGACCTAATGGGCCTAAGTGACCTAAGTGGCCTAGTCGGGCTGATCGACAGAATGGGCGTAATGGGCCTAAGTGGCTTAACAGTCCTAATGGGCCTAATGGGACTAATGGGTTTAATGGGCCTAGTGGGCCTATGTGTCCTAATGTGCCTAATGGGCCGACGCGGCCTAATGGGCCTATGTGGCCTAATCGGGCTAATCAACCGAATGGGCCTAAGTGGCCTAAGTGGTTTAACATGTCTAATGGGTCTAATGGGACTAATGGGACTAATGGGACTAATGGGCCCAAGTGGCCTAATGGGCCTACGTGGCCAAATGGGCCCAAGTGGACAAATGGGCCAGTTGGGCCTAATGGGCCCAATGGGACTAATGGGTTTAATGGGCCTAATGGGCCTAAGTGGGTGAATGGGCCTAACTAGACTAAGGGGCCTAATGGGACTAATAGGCCTAAGTAGCCTAAGGGGCCTAATGGGCCCAAGTTTCCTAATCCCCCTAATCAACTGAATGGGCCTAATGGGCCGAAGTGGCCTAATGGGCCTAATGGACTGAAGTGGCCTAATCTGCCTCCTCGACTGAGTGGCACTAATGGGACTAATGGGCCTAATGGGCCTAAGTGGTTGAATTGGCCTTAGTGGCCTAATGGTCCTAATGGGCCTAAGTGGCTGAAATGGATTAATGGTCCTAAGTGTCCTAATGGGCCTTAGTGGCCTAATGGGGATAATAAACCTAATGGGGATTCTTGGATGAAATTGGCTAATGTGTCTAAGTGGCCTAATTGGCATAATGGGCCTAAGTGGCCTAATGGACCTAAGTTGCCTAATGGGCCTAATGGGCCTAAGTCGCCTAAGTGGCCTAATGGGCCTAACTGGCTTAATCGGCCTAAGTATCCTAATTGGACTAATGGGCATAATGAGACTAAGTGGACTAACTGGACTAATGGGCCTAATGGGCTTGAGTGGCCTAATGGGCCTAATGGTTCTAGGGGGCCTGAGTGGCCTAATGGGATTACTAGGCCTCAGTGGCCTAATTGGCCTAAGTGTCATAATGAGACTAATGGGCATAATGGTCCTCAGTGGCCTAATGGGCCAAATGGTCCTAAGTGGCCAAATTGGCCTAATGGGCCTAATGGGCCTATGTGGCCAAATGAGACGAAGGGGCCTAAGTGGCCTAATGGGGATAATGGGACTAAGTGACCTAAGGGATCTAATGGGATTGATGGGCCTAAGTGGCCTAATGCGATAAATAGGCCTAAGTGGCCTAATGGGCCTAATGGGCCTGAGTGTCCTAATGTGAATGATGAGCCTGATGGGTATAATGGGCCTAATGGCCTGAAGTGGCCTAATTCACTGAATGGGAAAAAGTGTCCTGATGGGCCATATGGGCATAATGTGTCGAATGGGCCAAAGTGGCCTAATGGTCTTGATGGGCCTGATGTGTCTAATAGACCAATGTGGCCTAATGAGCTCAATGTGCCTAAGTGTCCTAATGGGGAAAATGGGCCTCATTGTCCTGATGGGCCTAAGTGGCCTCATGTGTCTCATGGTCTTGATGGTCCAAATGGGCATAATGGAACTTAGTGGTCTTAGTGGCGTCATGGACCTCATGGGCTTAATGGGCTTAATGGGCCTAAGTGGCGTAATGGGATTATAGAGCCTAATGGGCGCCAGTGGCCTAATGGGCCTAATTCATCAAATGGGCCCAATTGGCCTAATGGCCTTGATATTATTAATGGGAGAAGTGGGCCTATGTGGCATATTGGGCCTAAGTGGACTAAGTGGCCTAAGTGGCCTAAGTGGCCTAATGAGTGGAATGGGCCTATGTGGACTAATGGTCCTAATGGGATGAAGTGGGATAATGGGCCTAATGGGCCCGATTGCATGGGCTTGATGGGCCTTAGTGAACACATGGGCCTAATGGGACTAAGTGGCCTAATTGTCCTAAGTAGCCAAATGGGCCTAAGTGGCCTAATGGGCCTAAGTGGCATAATTGGACTTAGTGGAATAATGGGTCGAATGGACCTCAGTGGGATAATGGGCCAAATGAGCCTTAATGAACTAATGGCCCAAATGGGCCTTAGTGGCCTAATGGGACTAATAGGCCTAACTGGCCGAAATGGCCTAATGGGCCAAATGGGCCAAATGGGCCTTAGTGGCCTAATGGGACTAATGGTCTTGACTGGCCGAAAAGTCCTAATGGGCCTCATGGGCCTAATGAGTCGCATTGGCCTAATTGGTCTACTCAGCCTAATGGGCCTAAGTGTCCAGATTAGCATAATGGTCCTAAGTGGCCTGATGGGTCTAAGTGGCATGATGGGCCTAAGTGGCCTAATGGGCTTAAGCAGACTAATGGGCCTAAGTGGCTTCATGGGTTTTATGGGACTAATTGGCCTAGTGGGCCTCAGTGAACACATGGGCCCAATGGGTTTAATGGGCCTAAGTAGCCAAATGGGCTTAAGTGGCCTAAGTGGCCTAATTGGCCAAAGTGGACTAGTCGGGCTAAAGGGACTCAGTGGCCTAATGGGCCAAATGAGCCTAAGTGGCCAAAGTGACCTAATGGACCTAATCAGCATAAGTGGCCTAATGGGACAAATGGGCCTAGTTTTCCTTAGTATCCAAATGGGCCGAATGGTCCAAATGTGCTTAAGTGGCTGAATGGGCCTAATGGGCCTAAGTGGACTAATGAGCTGAATGAGACTAAATAGATTAATGGTCCCAATGGGCCTCAGTGGTCTAATGGGCGTAATGGGTCTGAGTGGCCTAATGGGCCTAATGGGTATGAGTGGCCAAAATGGACTAATGGGGTGCAATGGCCTAATGGGCCTAATCGACCTAAGTGGCTGGAATTGCCAAATGACCTAAGTGGTCTAATTGTCACAATGGTCGTAAGTGGCCTAAGAGGCCTGATGGGACTAATGGGCCTAAGTGGATTCATGGTCCTAATAGGCCTAAGTGGACTAATGGGCTTAATGGGACAAACTGGCATAATGGGCCAAAGTGGCCTGATGGGCCCAATGGGCCTAAGTGGCATAATGGACTGAATGGGATGAAAGGGACTAAGTGGAATAATGGGCCTAATGGTCCTAATGGGCCTAAGTGGCCTAATGATACGAATTGGACTAAGTGGCCTAACGGGCCTCAGTGGCCAAATGGGCCTAATGGGCCCAAGTGGCCTGGGTAGCCTAATGGGCTTAATGGGCATAAGTGTACTATTAAGCTGAATGGGCCTAAGGGGCATAAGGGGGCTGATGGGCCTAATGGGCGTAAGTGGCCTAATGGCCCCGATGGGACTAATGGGTCAGATGGGATGAATGGTCCTAAGTGGCCTAATGAGCAGAATGAGCCTAAGTGGCCTAATGTGCTTGATGTACCTGATGAGTCTAATGGGTCAAATGGGCCTAAGTGGCCTCATGGGATTGATGGGCCTGATGGGATTAAGTGGCCTAATGAGCTGAATGGACCTAAGTGGCCTAATGGTCCTAATTGGCCTAATGGGCCTAATGGGCATAAGTGGCCTGATGGGCCTGATGGTCTAAATGGGACAAATGGGACTCACTGGCCCTGTGGGCCTAATGGGCCTAATGGGCCTAAGTGGTCTAAGTGGCCTAATGGGACGAATGGGCCTCGGTAGCCTAATGGGCCTAATGCGCCTAATGGGCCTAATGGGATTGATTGGCCTAATGGCCTTGATGGTCATAATGGGTGTAATGGGCCCAAGTGGCTTAATGGTCCTAAACAGCCTTAATGGCCTAATGTGACTAATGGGTCTAAGAGGCCTAATGCGCTGAATGGGACTAAGTGGCCTAATGGGACTAATGGGCCTAATGGGCCTAAGTGGCCTAATGGTATTGATGGGATAAATGGTCCTTAATGGCCTCATTGGCCTAATGGGCCTAATGGACCTAAGTGGATGAAGTAACCTATGGGGCCTAATGGGCCTGATGGGACGAAGTGGCCTAATGGGACTATGAGCCTAATGGGACTCAGTGGCCTAATGGGCTTGATCAGCCTGATCGTCCTAATATCCAAAATGAGCCTTAGTAGCCTAATGGTCCTAATTGGATTATAGGCCCAATGGGAAGAATGGGACTAATTTTCCTAATGGGCCTAATGAGCCCAATGGGCCTAAGTGGCCTAATGTGCTGAATGGGCCTGATGAGCCTCATGGCCCTAAAAGCCCTAATGGGACTAACTGGCCTAAGTGTGATAATGGTCATAGTGGGCCTAATGTTCTTAATGGGCCTAAGTGGCTTAATGGGCCTAGTGGGCCTAAGTGGATTGATGGGCCCAATGGGCCTAAGTGGTTTGATGGGCCGAATGGGCTTAAGTGAAATTGGACTTTGTGGAGGAATGGGCCAAATGGGCCTCAAGGTCCAAATTGGCCTCATGGGGAAAATGGGCCTAAGGGGCCTCATGTTCCTGATGGGCCTAATTGGAATAAGTGGCCTAACGTGCTCAATGGGCCTAATGGGCCTCATGAGACTTAGTGGCTTCTTGGGCCTAATGGGATTAATGGGCCTAATGGGCCTCCTAGGTCGAAGTGGCATAATGGGACTAGTGGGCCTAATGGGCCTAAGTGACCTAATATGCCTAATGGGCCTATCTGCCTGAATGGGCCTAATTGGCCTAATGGGATGAAGTGGCCTGATGGGCCTAATGGGCTGAAGTGGCCCGATGGGCCTAATGGGCTGAAGTGGCCTCATGGGACCAATGGGCCCAATGGGCCTAGGTGTCCTAATGGGTATAATGGGCCTAATAAAACTAATGCGCCTAATTGGCTTGATGGGCCTGATGATCCTAATGGGACTCATGGTCTCAAGGACCTAAGTTCCCTAATGGGCCTAAGTAGCCTAATGGGCCCAGTGGTCCGAAAGGGCCTAATGTGACTAATCGTCCGAATGGGCCTAATTGACATGATGGGCCTCATGGGCCTAAGTTACCTCGTGGGACCAATGGACATAATGTGCCTAATGGGCCTAATTGGTCTAAGTGGGCCTAAAGGGCCTAATGGTCTAAATGGGCCTAAGTGGCCTAATGGGACCAATGGGCCTCATGGGCCTAAGGGGCCTACTGGATTGAGTTGGCCGGATGGGACGAATTGGCCTAGTGGGCCCAATGGGCCTAAGTGGCCTAATATGCATAAGTGGACTAAAGGGCCTAGTGGGCCTAATGGGATTAATGGGCCTAATGGGCCAAAGTGGCATGATGGGTCTAATGCGCCTCATGTGTCTCATGGGCCTAATTGGAGTCTTGTCCCTAATGGGCTGAATGGGCTTAAGTGACATAATGGGCCTGATAGGCCTCATGGGTAGAATGTGCCCCATGGGCCTAGTGGGCCTGATGGGCCTAATGAGCCTCCTCATCATAAGAGTCCTAATGGGCCTAAGTTCCCTAATGGGTCTAGTGGGCCTAATGGGTTTGATGTACCTAATTAGTCTAATGGGCTAGATGGACTATATTGGCCTAAGTGTCATAATCGGGCTAATCGACTGAATGGGTCTAAGGGGCCTAAGGGGCCTAAGTGGATTAATGAGCCTAATGGGCCTAGTGGGACTAATGGTTTAATGAGCATAATGGGCCTCAGTTTACAAATGGTTAATGGGACTATATTTCATAATGGGCCCAATGGGCCTAGGTGCCCTAATCGAGCTAATCGACTGCATGCGTTTAAGGGACCTCAATGGCCTAAGTGGCTTAACTGGACTAATGGGACTAATGGGTTTAATGGGTCTAATGGGACTAAGTGGCCTTGTGGGACTAATGGGCCTAAGTGGTCTAATGTACCTAATGAGAGAAAGTGGCATAATTCCCCTAATCGACTGAATGGGCCTAATGGGCCTAATGGTCCTAAGTGGCCTAATGGGACTAATGGGACTAAGTAACTTAATGGGCCTAATGTGTCTAATAAGCCTAAGTGGCCTAAGTGGCTTAATTAGAATAGTCAACAGATGGAAAAAAAGGGCCTAAGTGGCCTAATGGGCCTAATGCTTAAGTGTCCTAAGTGGACTAATGGGCCTAAAGGTCATAATGGTCATAATGGGCATAATGGGTCTAAGTGGCCAAAGTGGTCAAATCAACCTAATCAGCCGAATGGGCCTAATGGGCCTAAGTGGGCTAATGTACCTAATAGGCATATGTGGCCTAATCATCCTAGTCAATTGAATGGTTCTAATGGGCCTAGTGGGCCTAAGGGGCCTAATGGGACTAATGCGCCTAACATGTCTAAGTGGCCTAATCTGCCTAATCGACTGAATGGGGCTAAGTGGTCTAATGGGCCTAAAGGGACTAATGGGCCTAAGTGGCCTAATCAGGGCAATTGACCAAATGGTCCAAATTAGACAAATTGGGATAATCGATTGAATGGGCCTAATGGGCCTAAGTGGCATGATGGGCCTAATGGCCCTAATGGGTCTAAGTGGCCTAAGTGGCCCAATTGGCCTAATCGGCCTAATCGACCTAATCGGCCGAATGGGCCTAATGATCCTAAGTGGACTAATGTTCCTAATGGTACTAATGGGTCTAAGTGGCCTAAGTGTCCTAATCGGCCTAATCCATCGAATGGGCCTTATGGGACTAAGTGGTCGATTGGGACTAATGGGTCTAATGGTCGAATGGGCCAAATTGGCCTAATTGGGTTAATGGTTCGAATGAGCCTAAGTGGAAAAAATTGGATTAAGTGGCATAATGGCCCTAATGGCTCTAATGGGTATAAATATCCTAATGGACCTAATGGGATGAAGTGTCCTAATGGTCCTAAGTGGCCGAATGGGCTTAAGTGGTCGAATGGGCCTAATGGGCTTAAGTGGCCAAATGGGTGTAATGGACCTAATGCATCTAGTTGGACTAGTGGGACTAAGGGGCATAAGTGGCCTAATGTCCTAAGTGGAGGAATGGACCTAGTGTGACTAAGTGACCTAATGGGCCTAAGTGGCCTAACGGGCCTATGGGACTAAGTGGCAGAGTGGGCCTATTGGGCCTAATTGGCCTAATGGGCCTAATGGGTCTAATGGGCGTAAGTTTCCAAATGAGCCTAAGTGGCCTAATGGGCCTAGTGAGCCTAATGGGATTAATGGACCTAATGGGCCTAATGGGCCCAAGTGGCCTGATGAGTCTAATGGGCCTCATGGGCCTAAGTGGCCTCATAGGCGGAACACACCTCATGACCCAATGGGTTTGATGACCCTAATGGTCCTAAGTTGCCTAATGGGCTTAATGTGCCTAAGTTCCCTAATGGGTTTAATGGACCTAATGGGCCTAATGGGTCTAATGGGGGCAAATAGACCTAATTGGCCTAATTGGCCTAATTGGGATAATCGATCGAAGGGGCCTAATGGGCCTATGTGGCCTAAGGGGATTAACGGTCCTAATGGGCCTAGTGGGACTAATGGATTTAATGGGCCTAATGGGCCTACATGGCCTAATGGGAAAAGGTGGCCTAATCGAGCTAATCGACCGAATGGGCCTAATGGGCCTAAGTGGCCTAAGTGGATTAATGGGCCTAATGGGCTTAATTTGACTAATGGGTTCAATGGGCCTAATTGGCCTAATGGGCCTACATGGCCTAATGGGCCTAAGTGGCCAAATGGGCCAAATGGGCTCAATGGAAATAATGGGTTTAATGGGCCAAAGTGGGGTAATGGTCCTAATGGTATAATGGGCCCAAGGGGCCTAAGTGGCTTAATCCCCCTAATCAAATTAATGAGACTCATGGGCCTAATGGGCCTAAGTGGCCTAATGGGTATAATGGGTCTAATCGGCCTAAGTGGCCTAATTGGCCTAATCAGCCTAATCGAATGATGGGACAAATGGCCCTAATGGGCCTAATCCCTAAGTGGCCTAATTGCCCTAAGGGGTATAATGGGCCTAAGTGGCCTAAGTGGTCTAATTGGCCTAATCGGACGAATGAGCCTAATGGGCCTAATGGGTATAAGTGGCCTAATATGCCTAATCGACCGAATGGGACAAATGGGCCTAAGTGGTCTAATGGGCCTAAATGGCCTAAGTGGCCTAATCGGGCTAATCGAATGAATGGGCCTAAGTGGCCGAATCGGCCTAATCAATCGAATGGGCCTAATGGGCCTAAGAGGCCTAATGGGCCCAATGGGTCTAAGTTCCCTAATCAGCCTAATCAACGGAATAGACCTAATGGGAATAAGTGGCATGATGGCCCTAATGGGACTAATGGGTCTAAGTGCCCTAAGTGGCCTAATTGGCATAATCGATCAAATGAGACTAATGGGCCTCATGGCCCTAAGTGGCTGATTAGAATGAATGGGCTTAAGTGGCTGAATGGGCCTAATGGTCCAAATCATATTAATGGGGTTAATGGACCTAATGGGCCTAAGTGGACGAATGTGATTAAGTGGCATAATGGGCCTAATGGGCCTAATGTGTGTAAGTGGCCTAATGTGCCTAATGGGCTGAAGTTACCTAATGGGTCTAAGTGGATAAATGGGCCTAGTGGGCTTAAGTGGCTGAATGGGACTAATGGGCCTAATGCACATAATTGGTCTAATGGGTCTAGTGGGCGTAAGTGGCCTAATGGGGCTAAGTGGCCTAATGGGCCTAGTGGGCCGAAGTGGACTAATGGGCCTAGTGGGCTTAAGTGGTCTAATGGTCCTAATGGGCCTAATGGGCCTAATTCACCTAATGGGATTAATGGTCCTAATGGGCGTAAGTGGCCTAATGGGCCTATGTGGACTAATGGGACTAGTGGGCCTAAGTGGTCGAATGGGCCTAATGGGCCTAATGTTCCAAATGGGTCGAATGGGACTAATGGGTCGAATGGGCCCAATGGGCCTAGGTGGCCATGTGGGACTAATGGGTCGAATGGTCATAATGGGACCAATGGGCCTAATGGGCCTAAGTGTCCTAATGGTCCTAAGTGTACAAATGGGCTTAACGAGCCAAATGGGCCTATGGGGCCCAATGGACCTAAGTGGCCTTATGAGCCTAATGTTATGAATGGACCTAACAGGCGTAATGGGACTAATGGTACTAATGGTCCTAATGGGAATAATGGGCCTAATGGGCCTAATTGGATATATGGGATAATGGGCCTAAGTGGCATAGTGGGACTAATGGGCATAAGGGGCCTAATCAGCATAATTGAACTAATGGGCCTAATGGGAATGATGGGCCTAAGTGACATAATGGGCTGAATAGGCCTAGGTGGAAGAATGGTTCTAATGGGACTGATGGGACAAAGTGGCCTAATGGGCCTCATGGGCCTAAGTGGCCTAATGGTCTTCATGGGCCTAAGTGGCCTAATGAGTCTCATGGGCCTAACGGGCCCTATGGCCCTAAGGGGACTAATGGGCCTCATGGTCTCTAGTGGCCTTATGGGCCTAATGGGCCAAAGGGGTCTAAGTGGATTAATGGGCCTAATGGGCTGAATGGGCTTAACATGCCAAGGTTCTGAATGGGTCTAACTGACCTAAGGGGCCTAATGGGCCTAAGTGGCCTAATGGACCTAAGTGGTCGAATGGGATTAATGGGCTTAACGGGTCTATGGTCCAAATGGGATGAATGGGCCTAATTGTCCTAAGTGTCCTAATGGTCCTAAGTGTCCTAATGGGCCAAAGTTTCCTAGTCAACCTAATGGGTGTAATGGGCCTAATGGGCCTAAGTGGCCTAATGGGCCTAAGTGGCCTAATGGGCCTAATGGTCTTATTGGGTCTAAGTGGCCTAATGGGTCTAAGTGGCCTAATTAGCCTAATGGGCTTAATGGTTCTAGTGGGCCTAAGTAGCTTAATGGGCTTTAGTGTCATAATCAGCCTAATTGGCCTAAGTGACTTAATGGGCTTAATGAGCTTAACGGGCCCTGGGGCCAAATGGGCATAATGGGTCGAATGGGCCTAGTGGACCTAATTAGCCTAAGTGGCCAAATGGGCCTGATGGGCCTAATGGTCCTAAGTGTCCTCATGGACCTAATTTTCCTAATCAGACTGATGGGATTAATGGGCCTAAGGGGCCTAATGGTACCAATGGGCCTAATGGGCCTAATGGGTCTAAGTGTCCTAATCGACCTAATTGACCAAATAGGCCTAATGGGACTAAGTGTCCTAATGGGATAAATGGACCTAATGGGTCTAAGTGGCCGAATTGACCTAATTGACTGAATGGGCCTAATGGACCTTATGGGCCTAAGTGGACGATTGAGCCTAAGTGGCTAAATGGGCCTAATGGGCCAAATTGGTCGAGTGGGGAGAATGGGTCGGATGGGACTAAGTGATCGAATGGGATTAAGTGGAATAATATCTCTGATGGGCCTAATGGGTGTAAGTGGATTAATAGGAGGAATGGGCCTAAGTGCCTTAATGGTCTCGGTGGGCCTCAGTGGCCGAATGGGCCAAATTGGCCTAATGTGCCTAATTGGCATAATGGGCCTAATGGGCGAGAGTGGTCTAATGTGTCTAATGGGACCAGTGGGCCTAAGTTCTAAAATGGGCCTAATTGTCCTAATGTTCCTAATGGGCCAAATGGACCTAAGTGTCCATATGGGCCTAATGGGCCTAATGGGACTAAGTGGCCTCATCGACCTAAGTGGCATCATTAGCCTAATTGGGTTAATGAGCATAGTGGGCCTAAGTGGTCGAATGGGTCTAATGGGCTGAAGTGGTCCAATGGGCCTAAGTGACGTAATTAGCCTAAGTGTCCCAATGGGCCCAATTGACCTAATGGGCCTAGTGGACCAAGTGGCCAAATGGGGAAAATGGGACTAAGTAGTGTAATGGGCCTAAGTGGACTAAGAGGCATAATGGGACTTAGTGACATCATGGGCCTAAAGGGCCTAATGAGACTAAATGGACTAAGTAGACTAATGGGACTAATGGGCATAATGGGCCTAATGGGATGAATAGGTCTAATGAGCCTAGTGGCCCTAATGTGCATAGGTGGCCAAATGGGCCTAATTGGAAGAATGGGCCTAGTGGCCAAATGGGCCTAATGGGCCTAAGTTGCCTAATTGGTTGAATGGGACTAAGTGGACTAATGGGACTAATGAGCCTAAGTGCCCTAATGGGCCTATGTGGCCTAATGGGCTTAATGGGCTAATGGGTCTAAGTGGCCTAATGGGTCGAAGTGGCCTAATGGGATGAATGGGCTTAGTGGGCCTAATGGGCCTAAGTGACATAATGGGCCTAATGGGAAAAATGGTCCTAATGGGACTATGTGTCTAAAGTGGCCAAATGGTCCAAATGGGCCTAAGTGGCCCAATGGTCCTAATGGCCCGAATGGGCTGAATGGGCCAAATGGGCCTAAGAGGCCAAATGGGCCTAAGTGGCCTAATGGGCCAAAGTTGCCGAATCGGCCTAATGGGATTAATAAGAAAAATGGGCCTAATCACCCGAATGGGCCTAAGTGGCCTAATGGACTGAATGGGCCTAATTATACTAAGTGGCCTAATGGGCCTAATATACATAATGGGCCTTAGGGGCCTAATGGGACAAAGTTTCCTAATTCACCTAATGGGATTAATTTGCCTAATGGGCCAAATGGGTTGAATGGGCCTTAGTGTCTGAATGTGCCTAAGTGGCCTTGTCGGCCTAATGGGCTTAATCGGCCTAGTGGACCTAAGTGGCCCAATGGGTCTAATAGGCCTTAGTGGCCTAATCGGGCTAATTTGCCTAAGTGGCCTAATGGGCCTAAGTGGCCTAATGGGCATAATGGGGATAACGGGCCTAGGGGCCAAATGGGATTAATGGGCATAATTGGTTAATGGGCTAAGTGGCCTAATGGGCCTAAGTGGCCTCATTGGCCTAATGGGATTAATGGACCAAGTGGGCCTAAGTGGACAAATGGGCCTAATGGACCTAATGGGACTTAGTGGCCTAGTGGGACAAATGGTCCTAAGTGGACCAATGGGCCTAAGTGGCCTGGTGGGCCTAAGTGGCCCAATGAGCCTAATGCTTCTAAGGGCATAATGGGCCTAAGTGGTCTAATGGGACTAGGTGGATGAATGGGCCGAAGTGGACAAATGTGCCTAATGAACATAATGGGACTAAGTGGACTAAGTGGATTAATGGGACTAATGGTCTTAAGTGTCCTAATGGGCCAAAGTGTCCTAATGGTCCTAAGTGGCCTAATGGGCCTAATGGGCCTTAGTGGCCTAATTGGCCTAATGGGCCTAAATGGCCTAATGGGTCGAAGTGTCCAAATGGGCCTTAGTGGCCTAATTTGTCTAATGGGCCTAAGTTTCCTAAGTGGCCTAATGGGCCTGAGTGGCCTAATGGGCCTCAGTGGCCCAATGGGCCTAATCAGCCTATGTGGCCTAAGTGGCCTAATGGGATTAATGGGCCTAAGTGGATAAATGAGCCAATGGGCCTAAGTGGGCTAATGGGCCAAATGGGCCTCAGTGTCCTAATGAGCCGAATGGGCCAAAGTTTCCTAATGGGACTAATGGGCCTAAGTGGTCGAATGGTTCTGATGGGCCCGATGGGCCTAATGGACCTAAGTGGCCTAATGAGACAAATGGACCTAAGTGGCTGAATTGTCCTAATGAGCCGAATGGACCTAGGTGGCCTAATGGACCTAAGTGGCCTAATGGACCTAATGAGACCCAAGGGCCTAATGGGCCTAATTGGCCTAATGACCCGAATGGACCTAATTGGCCTAATGTGCCTGATAGGCTTAATGGGCCTAAGTGGACCGATGTGCCTGATGGGCCTGATGGGTTGAATAGGCCTACGTGGCATAATGGGCTGAATTGGCCTAAGTGGCCTAATGGGCCTCATGGGCCTAATAGGCCCAGGTAACCTAATGGGCCTAATGGGCCTAATGGTCCTCATGGACCTCGGTGGACTAATTGACCTCATGGTCCTAATTGGACTAATTTGCCCAATGGGACTCAATGGCCCAATTGGGATAATGGGCCTAATGGGCCTGAGTGACGTAATGGGACCGATGGGCCTAATGGTCCTCACTAGTCTAAGTGGCCCAATGGGCCTAGGTTTCCTAATGGGCTGATTGAGCCTAATGGGAATAAGGGGCCTAATTGGCCCAATGATCAATGGTCGAATGTGCCTAATGGGCCCAATGTGTCTGGTAGGCCCAGTGGGCATAATGGGCATAAGTGGGATATTGGGATGAATGGACCTAATGGCCTTAATAGCCCTAAGTGGACTAATGGGGATGATAAGCCTAATGGGGCGAATAAACGTAAGTGGACTAAGTGGCCTAATGGGAATAATGGGCCTAAGTGGCCTAGTGGGCCTAAGTCGCCTAGTGGGCCTAAGTGACCTAATGGACCTGATGAGCATAAAGGGATGAATGGGACTCAGTGGACTAATGGGACCAATGGGTCTAATGGGCCCGATGGGCATAAAGGGAAAAATGTTCCAAATGGGCCTAAGGGGCCGAATGGGCCGAATGGGCCTAAGTGGATGAAAGGTCCCAATTGGCCTAATGGGCCTAATGGACCTAAGTGGAAGAATGAGCCTAATGGGCCAAGTGGCCTAAAGGTCTTAAGTGGAATCATGGGCCAAATAGATATAAGTGGACAGATGTTCCTAATGGTCCTCAGGTGCCGAAGTGGCCTAACGGTCCTAGTGGGCCTAATGATCCTAAGTGGCCAAATGGGCCTAATGGGTTTAAGTGGCCTAATTGGCCGAACGAGCCTAATGTGCCTTTGGTCCTAAGTGGACAATGAGCCTAACAGGATTAATGAGCCTAAGTGTCCTAATCGTCCTAACCAAACAATTGGGCCTAAGTGGCCTAATGGGCCAAATCGGCCTAGGTGGTCGAATGGGCCTAATTTGCCAAGTGGGTGAATGGGCCGAATGGGATGGATATACCTAAGGGGCCTAATGGGACTCATGGGCCTAAGTGGACTAATGGGCAGAATGGGCCTAAGTGTCCTAATGTTCCAAATGGGCCAACGGTTCCTAGTGGGCCTAGTGGGCCTAATGGGATTAATGGGCTTAGCGGGACTAGGTACCAAATGGGATTATTTGGCCTAATGGGCCTAATGGTCCTAATGGGACTAAGTGACCTAATGAGCCTAATGGGCCTTAGTGGCATAATGGTCCTAAGTGGCCTAATCGACCTAATGGTCTTGATGGTCCTAATGTGCCTAATGGTCTTAATTGGCCTAAGTGGCCTAATGGACCTAAGGGGCCTAATGGGCCTAAGTGGCCTAATGGGCCCGGGTGGCTTAATGGGCTTAATGAGCCTAGGGAAAAAATTGGCCTAATGGGCTGAATTGGCCTCAACGGCCTAATGGTCCTAAGCGGTCTAATGGGCCTAAGCGGTCTAATGGGCCTAAGTGGCGTAATGGGTGTAATGGGCGTAATGGGTGTAATGGGTGTAAGAGGCCTAATGGGCCTAAGGGGCCTAATGGGAATAAGGTGCCTAATGGGACTAAGATTCCTAATGGGCCTAGGTGGCCTAATGGACTTAATGGGATTGACGGTCCTAGGGTCCAAATGGGTCTAATGGTCCTAATTGGCCTCAGTGGCCTAATGGGTCTAATGGGCCTAATGGGTCAATGTGGCCTAATGGGACAAAGTTGTCTAATCGGACTAATGGGTATAATGGGCCCAATGGGCTGAATGGGCCAAATGGGCCAAGGTGGCCTAATGGGCCGAATGGGCCCAATGGGCCTAATGGGATGAATGGGCCTAATTGGTGTAAGTGGACTAATGGTCCAAAGCAGCCTAATGGGACAAATTTTCCTAATAGGCCTAATGGGATTAATGATCCTAATGGTCCTAATGGGCCTAATTGGACTAATGGGCCTAAGTGGCGTAATCGGTCTAATGTGCTTAGTGGGCCTAGTTTGCCCAAGTGGACTAATGGGCCTTAGTCTCCTAATCGGCCTAATGGGGCTAAGTGGCCTAATGGGCCTAAGTGGCCTAATGGGATTAAGGGGCTTAAAAAGCCTAGGGGCCTAATGGGCCTAATGGTAGGAATTGGACTAATTAGCCTAAGTGGCCTAATGTGACTAATGGGCCTAAGTGGCCTAATGGGCCTAAGCGTCCTAATGGGCCTAAGTGGCCTAATGGGTGTAATGGGTGTAATAGGCATAATGGGTGTAATGAGTCTAAGGGGCCTAATGGCCCTAAGGGGAATAATGGGCCTAGGTGGCCTAATGGGCTTAATGAGATTAACGGGACTAGGGTCCAAATGGGCCTAATAGGCCTAATTAACCTCATTAGCCTAATGGGTCTAATGTACCTAAAGGGTCGAAGTGGCCTAACGAGCCAGAGTTGCCTATCAGCATAATGAGCATAATGTGCCCAATGGGCCGAATATGACAAATGGGTCTAGGTGGCCTAATGGGCCTAATGGGCCTAATGGACCTAATTGCCTAAGTTGACTAATGGTCCAAAGTGTCCTAATGGGGAAGAGTTTCCTAATAGTCCAAATGGGATTAATGGGCCTAATTGGCCTAGGTGGCCTAATGGCCCTAAGTGCCCTAATCAGCCAAATGGGATTAATGGGCCTATTTGGCCTAAGTGACCTAATAGGCCTTAGTCGCCTAATTTGCCTAATGGGGATAAGTGGAATAATGGGCCTAAGTGGCCTAATGGGATTATTGGGATTAACGGGTCTAGGGGACTAATGGGCCTAATAGGCCTAATTGGATGAATGGGCCTAATTACCCTAAGTGGCCTAATGCGCCTAATGGACCTAATTAGCCTAATGGGCCTAAGTTACCTAATCGGACTAATGGGATTAATGGTCCTAGGGGGACTAATGGGACAAATGTGCCTAGTGCAGCTAATGGGCCTAACGGGCCTAAGTGGCCTAATCGGTATAATGGGCTTAATGGTCCTGGTGGGCCTAAGTGGTCTAATAGGCCTAATGGGCCAAAGTGGATTAATCAACCTAATGAGATTAAGTTTTCTAATAGGCCTATGTTTCCCAATGGGCCTAATGGGCCTAAATGGCCTAAGTGGCCTAATGGGATGAATTGGCCTAAGTGGTCAAATGGGCCGAATGGGCATAAGTGGCCTAATGGGACTAATGGGCCTAAGTGGATAATGGGTCGAATAGGCCTAAGTAGCTTGATGGGAATAATAGGCCTAAGTGTAATTGTGGGACTTAGTGGCCTAATGGTACTCAGTGGCCTCACTGGCCTAATAGGCCTAATGGGCCTAATGGGCTAATGGGCCTAAGTAGACAGTTGAGCCTAATGGGATAAGTGGCCCAATGGGCCTAATGGGTTCAATGGGCCTAGGTGGCCTATTGGGCGTAATGGGATGAAGTGGCCAAATGGCATAATGGGCCGAGGTGGCCTAATGGGCCTAGTGGGCCTAAGTGGCTTAATGGGTCGAATAGGCCGAATGGACCTAAGTGGCCTAATCGTCCTAAAGGGCCTAATGGGCCAAAGTGGCCTAATGGACCTAAGTGGCTTAATGGGACTAAGTGGCCTAATGGGGCGAACTGTCCTAAGTGGCTAAATGGGTCTAAGTAGACTAATGGGTCTAATGGGTCTAAGTGGCTGAATGGTCTTAAGTGGCCCAATGGGCCTAATGGGTGTAAGTGGTCTAATGTGCCTAATTGTACTAATTGGCCAAAGTGGCCTAATGGGCTTAATGGGTCCAAGTAGCTGAGTGAGAAAAATGGGCCTAAGTGGTCCAATTGGCCCAATGGGATGAATGAGACGAATGGGCCTAAGTGGCCTAATGGGCCTAAGTGGCCTGATGGGCCTAAGTGGACTCACGAGACTAATGGGCCTAAGTGGCCTAAGTGGCCTAATCAACCAGATGGTCCTAATGGTTCTAAGTGTCATAATAGGCCCAAGTTTCTAAATGGGCCTATTGGGCCTTAGTGGCCCAGTGGGCCTAAATTACCAAAGTGGCCTAATGTTCCTAATGGGATGAACGAGATGGATGGGAAAAATGGGCTTAAGTGTCCTAATGGGCCTAATTGGGATAATGGGACTAAGTGTCCTAATGGGCCTAAGTTTACTAATGGTTCTAAGTGCCCGAATGAGCCTAAGTGGCCTGAATGGGCCTAATGGACCGAATGGCCTAATTGCCGAATGGGCATAATGTTCTGAATGGGCCTAATGTGCTAAAGAAACCTAATGGGATTAAGGCTAATGGTCCTAGTGGGCCTAATGGACCAAATGAGCCTAATGGGACAAATGGGCCTAATGGGTCGAATGGTTCGAATGGACCTAATGGGCATAACGGGTCTAAGGGGGCCTAATGGACCTAATGGGCCTAATGGGACTAAGTGGTCGAATTGGAATAATGGGCCTAAGTGGCCTAATGGGCCTAATGGGCTTAAGTAGACCAATGGTCCTAATGGGACCAAGTGGGTCTACTATTCCTAATGGTCCTACTAGGCCTAATAGTCCTAATGGGCCTACTGGGCCTACTGGGCCTAATGGGCCTACTATGATTAATGGTACTAATGGGACTAATGTGTCGAAGTGGCATAATAGGCCTAAGTGGACCAATGGGCATATGTTTCCTAATGGGTATAATGGGCCTAAGTGGCCTAATGGGTCTAATGGGCCTAAGTGGCCTAATGGGACAAAGTGGACGAATGGGCCTAATGGGCATAACAGGCATAATGCCCCGAAGTGGCCAAATGGGCCTAATGGGTCTAAGTGTCCTAATGGGTCAAAGTGGATGAATGGGCCTAATGGGTATAATGGGACACAGTGGACAAATGGGCCTAATGAAGATAATGGGCCTAAGTGGCCTAATGGGTCTAATGGTCTTAATGGGACAAAATGGATGAATGGGAATAATGGGCCAAAGTGGGAAAATTGGAATAATGTGCCTAAGTGGCCTAATGGGCCTATTGGCCCTAAGTGGCTTAATGGGACAAATGGTCCTAATTGGCCTAATAGAACTAAGTGAATGAATGTGCCCAATGGGGCGAATATGAGTAATGGGCCTAATGGGATGAAGTGACCAAATGGGCCAAATGGGACAAAGTGGCCTAATGGGCCTAATGGGCATAAGTGTCCTAATGCGACTAAGTGGCCCAATGGGTCTAATGGTCCAAATGGGCCTAGGTGGCCTAATTGGCCTAAGTGGCCTAAGTGTCCTAGTGGGCCTAATGGGGCTAAGTGGCCAAATGGGCCAAATGGGCCTAAGTGGCTTAATGGGCCTAATGAGCCAAATTGCCTGAATTATCTAATGGGATGAAGTGGCCTAATGGGTCTAAGTGGCCTAATGGACCTAATTGGTTACTGGGCATTATGGCCCTAATGGGCCTTAGTGGCCAGTTGGGACTAATGGGCCTTAGTGTCCTAATGGGCCTAAGTGGGCTAATTAGGCTAAGTGGCCTAATGGGATGAATGGACCTCACTAGCCTAATGGGCCTAAGTGCCCTTTTGGGCCTAATGGACTGAATGGGCCTAATGGACCTAAGTGGCATAATGGGTTTAATGGGCCTCAATGGATGAAATGGATTGATGGGCCAAAATGGGCCAAATGGTTTTAAGTGGCCTCATGGGCCTAATGGGCCTTAGTGGACTAATGGGCCTAATGGGACTAATGGGACTAATTAGAATAATGGGCCTTAGTGGCCTAATGGGCCTTAGTGGCCTTATGGGCCTAAGTGTCCTAATGGGCTTGATGGGTCGAATAGGCCTAAGTGGCCTAAGTGGCCTAATGGGACTAATGGGCTAGATAGGCCTATTGGGCCTGATGGGCCTAATGGGCCTCATGGGCCTAGGTGGCCTAATGGTCCTAAGTGACCTAAGGGGGATAAGTGGAATAATTTGACTAATGGGCATAAGTGGCCTAATGGGTCTAAGGGGATTAAGTGGCCTAAGGGGCCTAAGTGGCTTGATGGGAATAATGGGTCTAATGGGCCTAATGTGCCGAATGGTTCTAAGTGTCATAATGGGATCATTATGATGAATGGGCCTAAGTGGCCTAATCGTCCTAAGCGGCCTAATGTGCGTAAGGTGCCTAATGGGCCTAATTGGCCTAAGTGTCCTAAGGGGCCTAAGTGACCTAATGGTCCTAATGGGCCTAATGAGACTAATGAGCCTAGGGGGACTAATGGGCCTTGGTGGCCTAATGGGCCTATTCCCGAATGGGCCTAAGTGGCATAATGGACATAAGGGGCCTAAGTGACCTAATGGGCCTAATTGGACTAATGGGCCTAAGTTTCCTAATGGTCCTAAGTGGCCTAATGTGTTTAGTGGGAATAATGTTCATAATGGGCCCAATTGGGATAACTTTCCTAATCAGCCTAATGGGACATATGGGCCTAAGTGGCCTAGTGGGCCTAATCCAATGGGCTTAATGGGCCAAATTGGCCTAATGGGCCAAATTGGCCTAATAGGCCAAATGGGCCTAAGTGGCCTAATTGGCCTAGTGTGCCTCATGGGCCAAAGTGGCATAAAGGGCTTAAGTGGAATAATAGGACTAATGGGCCTAATGGTTGAATGGGCCTAAAGTGTCCTAATGGGTCGAATTGGCCTAATGAGTATAATGGGCCATATGGGCCTAAGTGGTCTAATCTAATTGGTTTAATGGGCCAAATAGCCCTAAGAGGCCAAATGGGATGAATGGGCCTAATGGACCGAAGTGGCCCAATGGGACTAATGCGCCTAAGTGTTCGAATGAGTCTAATGGGTGTAATGGGCCAAATGGGTCTAATGGGCCTAATTGGCCTAATGGGACTAATGATCCTAATGAATGAACCTCATGGATCCACACACTCTTGGCTCCTAATGCTCCCACTGCCTCCTCTTCCCCTCCTAGGGTTTTGAGGGTCTGCTCGATGATGATGGTGTCGCTTCACCTGGTCCATCCTCTTCTTTCACTTTATTTATTTTTCTTTCTTCTCGACTAATGTGGATTTTTTGGTGTTGTCAACGGAATCTCTCACCACCCCTCTTTCAATCTATCCCTATGCATCAGATCCCCATTCTTGGTATGTGTGTGTGGGTGCTTTAGACGACTTGGGTTGGAACTAGTGAGTGTGTCTGATGCCTTCTTTATCCTATACCAATGCCTACCCATCACCTTGGACTCCACTTTCGTCGAGCTTGATTCAGGATCTAGGCCTACTTGGGATGGTGCTGGAGTAGCGCTGATAGTGGCCTCATCTCAAGTTCATTACTCTATTTGGATCCTTCTCTATTTTTTAGATGCAGATTAAGGTCTCGTATGGTGATTTTGTTTGGGATCAATTTTGTTTCTCTGTTTTTGGTTCTCTATTTTGTTTGACCAATGTGGTTTCTAGATTGATCCCCTAGTGAGGCCACCATGTACTCATCCTTCTGTGGTTCTTTCCCTATCAATCTGGTGCATGGGTCTTCATGGAGGTTCTGGGAGGTGCGGATCATGGGGCATAGGATCTCCGAGAGGGCAAATGGACCATCTTTAATGGTTCAAATGGTTGTGATGTTCTGTATTGATGGTTTTTTGGCGGTGATGTTGGAGTTATATGGCTGTGATATGAAGCAATCAATGGTTACTAGTGGGCGTCCTGGTTCATTTTTCTATGGTTCTCAGCTCCAACGATGATGGTCGACGACGACAAAGGTGGTGTTCCTTCCAGCGATGTGGTGACTCTGGAGATAATGGTTATGAAAATTATGTTTGGAGTGGATGAAAATGTGGTGATGATGGTGGTGAAAACTTCTTTAACGTGTTATCTTCGATGTAGTGGTTGCGTGATTCGCAAGATCTTTCGTTGATACGACGGTTCCCACGGTGATGATACTCATTTCAAATTTTAAATATGTGGACTATTTTTGAAATGTGGATATGTGTCGTGTTGTATGGTGTACGGATCACACTGTTTCCTCAAAGTGGCTTTTATGAAAATTTAAAAAATGATTTGGATGGCCTAATGGGCCAAAGTGGCCTAATATGACTAATGGTAATAATGGGCCTAAGTGGCCTAATGGGCCTAATTGGCCTAAGTGGCCTAATGATCCAAAGTGGCATAATGTGCTTAGTGGGCCTAAGGGGCCAAATGGGCCTTATTGCCAATGGGCCTAATGGGCCGAATCGGCCTAATGGACATAAGTGGCCTAAGTGGCCTAAATGGACTAAAGGGTCTAATGGGCCTAAGTGGCCAAGTGGGTTTAAGTGGCTTAATGGGCCCAATGGTCCTAATGGACATAAGTGGCATAATGGGCCTAAGTGGACTAATGGGCCTTAGTGGCCTAATGGGCCTAAGTTGCCCAATGGGCCTAAGAGGCCTAATGGACCCAATGGATAATGGATATAATGGGCCAAAGTGGCCTAAGGGTCTTGATGGGACTAAGCAGTCTAAGTGGCCTAAGGGGCTTAATGGGCTTTAGTGGCATAATGAGCTTAAGTGGCATAATGGGCCTAAGCGGCATAAGTGACCTAAGGGGCCTAATGGGCCTAATGGATGCAATGGACCTTAGTGCCCTAATGGGACTAAGTGGCCTAATGGGCCTAACCGGCCTAAGTGGCCTAAGGGGACAAACAGTCCTAATGAGATCAATGGGCCTAAGTGGCATAATGGGACTAAGTGTCCTAGGAGGCCTAATGGGTCAAATGGGAATAAGTGGCCTAAGGAGTCAAATGGTCTCAATGGACCAAAGTGGGAAAATGGGCCTAAGTTTTTGAATGGTCCTAAGTGGCCAAATGGGCCTAATGGTGCCAATGAGGCTAATTTCCCTAGTGGGCTGAATGTGCCTAATGGGCCTAGTGGGGCTAATGGGCCTTAGTGGCCAAATGGACTAATTGGACTAATGGGACCAGGTGGCCTAATCAGCCTAATGGACCTAATGGTCTAAATGGTCGTAAGTGGACTAATGGTACTAATGGTCCTAATGAACCTAATGAGCCTAATGGGCCTAAGTGGCCTAATGGGCCTAATGTGCCTAATGGGACTTTATGGGCCTAAGTGGACCAATGAGACTAAGTGGCCTAATCATCCTAATGGGACTAAGTGGACTAATGGTATTAATGGTCCAATTGGGCCTAAGTGGCCTAATAGATCTAATGGGCATAATTGGCATAATTGGCCAAATCGACACAATGAGCCTAATAGGCCTAAGCGGCCTAACCGTCATAATGGGACTAATGGGACTAATTGGACAAATGGTTTGAATGGGCCAAATGGGTCGAGTGGAATGAATGGACCTCATGGTCCTAAGTTTCCTAATGGACCTAATGGTCCTAAGTGACCTGATGAGCCTAATGGGCCTATGTGTATAAATTGTCCTAATGAGCATAATGGGCCTAAGTGGCTGAATGGGTATAATGGGCCTAAGTGGCCTATTGTGACGAATGGGGTGAATGGGCCTAAGTGACCTAATGAGCCTAAGTGTCTTAATCAGTGTAATCGGCCTCATTATCCCTTAGTTATTAGTGTATTAGATATAGTGTTTTGGTTCTAGGTTTTAGGAATGTTTTGGTTCTAATTGGCCTAAATTGGTTTAAATTTGTCTAAATGACCAAATGGACAAATTACCAATTATCCTAAGGGCCCACTAAACTAATGGACTAATGGCATAACGACCTAAATGACCTAATTGGTATAAATAGTCTAATATCCTAATAGCCTAATGGCATAATTAGCATAATGTACTAATTGACATAAATGAACTAATTAGTCTAAATGGCCTAATTAGTCTAAATGGATTAAATGGTATTATTGGATTAAATGGTCTAATTGGCCTAATTGACCTAATCGGCCTAATTGGCCTAAATTGGCCTAAACTACCGAATGGTTCTAAATGGTCTAATTGGTTGAAATGAATTAAATGGTTTAATTGGATCAAATGGTCTAATAGTCCTAATTAGCCTAATTAGCCTAATTAGCCTAAATTGGCATAAATGGTCAAATCGCCAAATGGCCAATTGGCCTAATGGTGTAATGAACTAATGGGATAATGGAATAATGGCCAAATTAGTCTAAATATTCTAATGGCCTAATTGGAATAAATGACCTAATTGTTCTAAATGGTCTAATTGGTCTAAATGGATTAAATTATCTAATTGGATTAAATTGTCTAATTAGCCTAATTGTCCTAATTGACCTAAATGGTCTAATTAGCCTAATTGGCCTAAATGACCTAATGGCCTAAATGGCCTAATGGAATAATTGTCCTAAATGAATTAAAGTCCTAAATTTCCTATGGAATAATGACCTAATCTCCTAATAGCCTATTTGGCCTAAATGACCTAATTTCTATAAATGGACTAATTGGCCTAAATGACCTAATTGGACTAATTTTCCTAATTTGCCTAATTTTCTAAATGGACTAATTGGCCAATTATCCAAATAGAAAAATGTACAAATGATCAAAATTACCAACTGACTGAATAACCAAATTACACAACATGAATGGAATTAGAATGAAATTAATATACAAGAGGAATCCATAGAATACACATGTTTATCATGCTAATTAGTATATATTGTTTATGTTATGTCACTAGTATTAAATTTCTAATTAAATGTATATTTATATGCTTATTCATTTTATGGATTTCTTCAACATCTAAAATTTAATTCATTATTGGTTTATCACTTTCATATTATTCAATAATGTAGTATTATACTAATAAATTTCATTTTCATCAATAGGAATTTGGTATCGAAGGTTGTGTGCCTCGAGAAAAATTATTTTCCTTGACTAGGAAGAAAAATTACAGAAGAGCTGTAAATGCACAAACACAAGAAAAGATTGTAAGTTTTTTTATTAATATTTAAAATGTTGATAAGTAATTAATAATTAAATATATTGTTTATATTTTCAACAGTGTATCTTGGAGGCCCTTGATGAGAAAGAAGATAGAAACTTCAGGCGAAATGATCATTTGAGACAAGTATTAGGTGATGAGCGCCATAGGAGAGTCTGATGTCGACCCATGAAAAAAATCATCCCCACGAGGTATTGTCCCTCATAAAGTTCCTCTCAAACCTATCATAACCCCCAAACTGAAAAATGCTCATGCAAAAGTAGATGATGCCAAAAAATAGATATAAGGGAGTGTTAAAGAAGTAAATTGGTCACCGAACACTTCCTGAAAGACATGTCAGTTATAAGTCCACCACTTTCATCATAGACTACTATTAATTTTGATTCATGTATGACATAAATGCGCTCCTTATATGATATCTATAGTGATTTGAATGAGGGTACTGGTGGTGGTTGAGTTGATGACGGTGGCAGTGACAGTGGCGGTGGGGTGGGGGGCGACGAAGGTTGCGGCAACATCAGTAGTGGTGGTGGTGGTTTCAGGCATAACAGAAGCGTGCAAAGATGGACGACGTATTAAAATTTATTTTAAAAATCATTACATGAAACCAAGATTGAAGATATTTCATGTAAAATTTAAATTTAAATTATTTAATATTTAAAGAAACAAATACATGTTTTTAGGGAATTTCTTCGTTAGTGAATTTTGATCATCTGAAAATACCCTTTCAGGTTACCATCATTTCACTGTAAGGATCCTAGGATAAAATCCCTATATTGAAGATCTACATGTGCTCCTATGATCTCTGAGAAACACCACTCGATCTCCAGGTGCTAGTGCAGTGAGTCCAATGTCTTATGTTGTTCATTCTTGATCACTCGTTCTTCAGTCTTGAAGAAATATTTCTTACAATTCTCGTTCTTGAGAGAGGAAGAGGAGGAGTTGAGAGATAATTCGTTGTACACAACAATTTTCTATTATAAATTTTTGGATTTTATACACAATAGATATAGCCACCTATTTATAGAGTTGAGATTTAATTTAAAATATTATTTAATTACATATCGGCTATTAAATAACATTAATTACATTCAATAAATCTCATACTGCATAATAATAATTATATAATTATTATTTTGTGTCACACACCAACAAGAAAAATAACAAAATTTATATAATGTATTGTTAATTAAAATTTTTCAATGGACTCAGTCTTCGTCCGTTCAAACTCCTCTATCATTTATTGAACAACTGAATAAATATTTTATTCCTAAATAAATATTTTATTTAAAATATAGTGAATAAATATTTATTAAAATATTCAATAAATAAAATAAATATTGTATTCACATGTCGGAGAATAAATATTTATTTACTATATGAGATCAATATAAATTGAATAAAATTATTCATGAGACTTTAGAATAATATTTATTCTATTAATTAAACTCAAATAAAATTTAATCGAGATAAATGGAAACACTTAGTGTGTGACCCTCTAGGATTCCTTCTCATTGAGATTAGGCAGACTTGCCTAAAGTCCAAGATTACTGTCTAGCAAGGGGTTAAGTAATCCAAGAAAAATAAGTTGATGTTGCAAAATCAAAAACCACATACAAACACTCATTGTGTAATATAATCTCTTCATCACAATATCTCATCAAGAAGGTTTAAAATCCATTTCACTAACCTATATGTTTAATATGTCTTCCTTTGACTATCTGAAATAAACACACGGTTACACCTTGGACCTGGAATTTAATGCGATGATTTTATTCCAATCAAAGGGTTGAAATATCAACTTCTATAAATCTAGAAGGGACAAATCTTTCCTAAGCTTATTCATTAATGACATATCACTCGTGACACACCCAACGTATCTAACTTCCCGATGAGCTATTATTATCATGGTTTATGACATAAATCTAAGTATGCAAGTTGTGACATGCTTTAATAATAATCTTAAAGTCTAAGGACAATCACACATACTCATATATAGGAATATTCGATGACACCAAAACATGCAGAATTCCTACTGATGAGTTTGTTCTCATGATCTCTTGTCTTAGAGATTACCAAGTGTGATCTTCATTAGAAGAAGCCTCATCTGCTTATGAGTACTCGTACCTGAAAGTCTATATATTGTGTGTCCCTTCATAGTAAAATATCCAAATGGCCTAAATGGATGAATTGTCCTAAATTGCATAAATTGGCCTAAATGACCAAAATAGGCCTAATTGGCCTAATTGGTCTAAATGGTCTAAATTTTCCTAAATTTCATAATTGGATTAAATTTAATAAATTAAATAATTTGATTAATTTTCCTAATTTACCTAAATGGCCTAAATTGTCCTAAATGTCCTAAATGGCCTAAATGGTCTAATTGGCATAAATGACCTAAATTAACCTAATTGGCCTCATTAACCTAAATTCCCTAAATTGTCTAATTGGTCTAATTGTACTAAATGGAATAATTGGCCTAAATGGCCTAAATTTCCCAAATATCCTTAAATGTAATAATTTTCCTAATTGGCCAAAATGGCCTAAATTAGCCCAAATGGACAAATTGGTTGTATTGGCTTAAATGGTCTAAATTAGCCTAAATAGCCTAAATGACCTAAATGACCTAAATTGACCTAAATAACCTAAATTGTATAATTGGCCTAAATGGAATAAATGGACTAAATGGACTAATTGGACTAAATGTACTGAATGACCTGAATGACCAAATTGATTAATTGGCCTAAACGGCCGAAATTGGCCCAAATGGTCTAATTGGCCTAATTGGCCTAAATGGATTAATTGGCCTAAATGGAATAATTGGAATAATTGTTCTAAATGGGCTAAATTGACTAATTGGACTAATTGGTCTAATTGGACTAATTGGCCTAAATTAACCTAAATGGATTAGATTGGCCTAATTGGTCTAAATGGCCTAAATTGGTCTAAATGGGATAAATGGTCTAATTGGTCTAAATAACATAAATGTAATAATTTATATAATTGGCCTAAATTTCCTAAATGACCTAATTGGTATAATTGGCCTAAGTGGCCTAGATTGACCTAAATTTCCAAAATTGGCCTAAATGACATAAATTGGCCTCAATGACCTGATTGGTTTAATTGGCCTGAATTTACTAATTGGACTAATTTTCCTAATTGGTCTAAATGAGATAAATTGGAATAAATAGAATAATTTTACTAAATGGGCTAAATTTTAAAAATTGTTCTAATTAGCCTAATTGGTCTAAATGGCCTAAATTGGCTTAAATGGCATAATTGGCTTAAATTGCCTAAATTATCTAATTGGCCCATTTGGCCAAATAGGCCTAAATGGACTAAATTGAAATAAATGGACTAAATGGAGAAAATTATCCTAAATAGACTAATTATAATAAATTTCTTAAATTGCATAATTAGCCTAATTGGCCCAAATGGTCAAAATTGGCCTAATCGACTTAAATGGCCTAATCGAACTAATTGACATAATTGGTCTAAATTATCTAAACTGGCCTAAATGGCATAATTGGCCAAATTTTTCAAAATGGTCTAAATTGGCCTAAATAGTCTAAATGACCTAAATTGGCCTAAATGGACTAATTATCCTAAATGACCAAAATTGGCCTAAATGACCTAAATGAACTAAATTTTCTAATTGGACTAATTGGACTAATGGGACTAATTTGAATAATTGTATTAATTGGCCTAAATTGGCCTAAGTGGACTAAATATTGTAATTGGCCTAAATTCCTTAAAGGGCCTAAATTGCCCTAATTAGCCTGAATTGGTCTCATTGGCCTCATTGGCCTAAATGGCCTAAATTGGCCTAAATGACCAAAACAGCCTAATTGGCCTAAATGGTTAAAATATCCTAATTAGCCAAATTGGCCTAAATGACCTAAATAGACATAAATAACAAAATGGGCATAATGATAGAATGGGCCTAAGTGGCCAATGTGGCCTTATGGGTCTAATGGAATTAAGTGGCCAAATGGGCCTAATGGGCCTAATGGGTCTAATGGGCTTAAGTGGCCTAATGGGCCAATTGGGCCTAAGTGGCCTAATCGGCCAATTGGGCCTAAGTGGCCTAATGGGTGTAATAGGCCCAATGGGGTTAATGGACCTAATGGGCCACTGGGCCAAATTTTACCAATGGGATTGAGTGGACTAAGTGGCCTAATGGTCCAAATGGGCCTATTGAGCATAAGTGTCCTAATGGCCCCATTAAGCCCCATTCAGCCTAATGGGCTTAATGGGTCAAGTGGACCAGTTGGCCTAAGTGGGCTGATGGGCCTAATGGGCCTAATGGGATTAATGTGACTTTTGGGCCAAAGTGGACTAATGGGTCCATTATGACCAATTCATCCTGATAAGTCTAATAGCCTAATGGTCCTAATGGGCCTAAGTGTCTTAATGGGTCCATTATGGTCAATTCATCCTAATGGGCCTAATGGCCAAATTTCCCTAATGTACCTAATGTGCCTAATGGGCCCAATGGGCCTAATGGGTCTAAGGGGAATAATGGGCCAAAGTGGATGAATAGGCCTAAGTGTCCTAATGCACCTAATGGGCCTAATGGGCCCAATGGGCCTAAGGGGACCAATGGGACTAATGGGTCTAAGGGGCCTAATGGGCCTAAGGGGCCTAATGGGCCTAAGCGGCCTAAGTGACCTAATAGTTCTAATGGGACTATTGGGATTATTGGGCCTAAGTGAACTAGTGGGCCTAATGGGCCCAATGGCCTAATTTTCCTAATGGGCCTAAGGGGCCCAATCAGCCCAATGAGTCTAATGGGTCTAAGGGGCCTAATGGGCCTAAGTGTCCTAATGGGCCAAAGTGAACTAAGTGACTTAATAGGTCGAATGGGTTGATTGGACTCGTTGGGCCTAATTGACCTAATGGTATGAATGGGCCCACTATGGCCAATTTGGCCTAGTGGGACTAATGGCCTAATTGGCCAAATGGGCTTAAGGGGCAAAATGGGCCTAATGGGTCTAAGGGGTATAATGTCTCTAAGTAGCATAATGTGCCTAAGTGGACTAATGGGCATATTGGGCCTAAGTGGTCTAATGGGTCCAATGGGTCTAATGGGCATAATTGGCCCATTATGGATAATTCAACCTAATGGGTCCAATGGGCCTAAGCGGCCTAATGGGTCGAAGTGGCCCAAGTTGCCTAATGAGCGTAATGTGCTTAATGGTTCCAATGGGTGTAAGTGGCCTAAGTTTCCCAATGGGCCTAATGGGTCTAATGGGTCTAAGTGGACTAATGACCCTAAGTGTCCTAAGTTTCCTAATGGGCCTAATGGGTCCAATGGGCTTAATGGGTCCAATTGGTCTAAGTGGCTTAATGGTCCTTAGTGGCCTAAGTTGTCTAATGGGCCTAATGGGTCAAATGGGTGTAGGTGGTCGAATGGGCCTAAGTGGCCTAAGTTTCCTAATGTGACTAATGGGTCTAATGGTCCTAAGTGTCCTAATCGGCCTAATGGGTCGAATGGGCCTAATGGGATGAATGGGTGGAATGGGACTAAGTGGCCTAATGAGATGAATGAGACGAATGGGCCTAAGTGGCCTAATGGGACTAAGTGGCCTAAGTTTCTTAATGGGCCTGATGGGTCCAATAGTCCTAAGTGGCCTAAGTTGTATAATGGTCCTAATGGGACAAATGGGTCCAATGGGCCTAATGGGTCCAACATAACTAAGTGGAAAAAGTTAACTAATGTGCCTAATGGGATGAATGGGCCTAATAGATCCGATGGGCCTAAGTGTCCTAAGTTTCCTAATGGGTCGAAGTGGCCTAATGGGCTTAATGTGATTAAGTGTCCTAATGGGCCTAATGGTCTGAAGTGGACAAATTGGCCTAATGGGCATAAGTGGCCTAACGTGCCTAATGGGCAATGGGACTAATGGGCATAATAGGTCTAATCGGTCTAAGTGGCCTAATGGGCCTATATTTCCTAAGTTTCATAATGGGCCTAATGGGTACAATGGGTCTAAGTGGATCAATGGCCTTAAGTGGCCTAAGTTTCCTAATGGGCCTAATGGTTCTAATGGGTCTAATGGACCTAAGTAGCCTAATAGACCTAATGGGTCTAATGGGCCTAATGGGCCTAATGGGTCGAATGGGACCAAGTGGCCTAATGGGTCAAATGGGACTAAGTTACCTAATGGGCTTGATGGTTCAAATGGGACTACATGGTCTAATGGGCCTAAGTGACCTAAGTTTCCTAATGGGCCCAATGGGCTGAATGCACCTAATAGGTCTAATGGGCCTAACGGGTCGAATAGGCCTAAGTAGCCTAAGTTTCCTAGTGAGATGATCTGTCCTAATGGGCCTTAAGTTCCTAAGTGGCCTAATGGTCCTAATGGGTTGATGTGGCCTAATGGGCATTGTGGGCCTAGTAGGCTTAAGTGGCCAAATGGGCCAAATGGGATAATGGGCCTAATGGGCCTAAGTGACCTAATGGGTCTAATGGGTGTATGTGGCCTAATGGGACTAATAGGACTAGGTTCCCTAATGGGACTAAGTGGTAAATGGGCCAAATGGGCCAAACGGGCCTAAGTTAAATTATTTATGAAACTTGGTTGGCAACAAAATCTAAAGGGGGTATTGTTGGGACTATGTTGATGAGGAAGGTGTTTGTTTTCATGTGTTGTCTTTTTTTCAAGGAAGCATTTTAAATAAATAAAGTCACCTCACTTTGTATTTGGTAGAAATCATACTGGCCATTGTTTTCAAAAGAATCAGACTCACTCTATCCATTATAATGAGGCAAAGATGTTTGAAAGAAAAGGAACTAATCAGACTTGTCTTGGGTCTGGTATGTGAAAAGATCATAACGAGGAATTGATCCTTATCAGTAAAGAGATAATTGATCGCATGGGGAATTCATCTTTTTGGAAGTAAATGGTCATCATATTCCCACTCGATCCGTTATAAAAGAAGTGTTTGTTTTGATGAAGTATCAAAGTCTGGTGACTATGATAAAATTAAATGTGACTATTATTTGTTGATTCATATTTCATAAATCACAAGTTGATTGGATAACTTATCATGCAATCTTGATGGAAGAAAGGGGAAAAGAGGTATTCCAAATCGTATCCAGATTTATTGTATCTAGGTGGCAGAGAAGAAAGAGATGATGCTTATAGAAAAGGAATCATACCCAGTGCAATCAAAAATTGAAATCATACCCACTTTGTCCCATTAGTCCCATTAGGACCATTAGGCCACTTAGGCCCATTTATCCCTTTTGGCCACTTTGGCCAATTAGGTCAATTATGCATATTCGTACCATTAGGAAAATTCATCCACTTTGTCCCATTAGGACACTTAGGCCCATTTGACCCATTATGCCCATTAAGCCACTTAGGCCCAATAGGTCCATTAGGAAACTTAGGTCTATTAGGACCATTTGGACACTTTGTCTTATTAGGACCATTATTCCCACTCATCCACTTTGTCCCATTAGGATCATTAGGCCCATTAGGCCACTTAGGTTCACTAGGTCCATTAGGCCCATTAGGTCCATTATGCCCATTAGGCCCATATGTCCATTCATTCACTTTGTCCCATTAGGCCACTTAGGCCCAATAGGTGCATTAGGCCCATTAGTCCACTATGTCCCATTAGGCCCATGAGGACACTTAGGCCCATTTGTCCCATTTGGCCTATTTGGCCACTTCGGCCAATTATTCCCATTAATCTCATTAGGCCCATTCGTCCACTTTGTCCCATTAGTCTACTTAGGCCCATTAGGTCCATTAAACCCATTAGGCCACTTAGGCCCATTAGACCCATTAGACAACTTATGCCCATTAGGCCACTTAGGCACATTATGCCACTTAGACCCATTAGGCCCAGTAGTCCCATTAGGACTAGTAGGCCCATTAGGCCTAGTAATCCCATTAGGACCATTAGACCCATTCGACCCATTGGTCCTCTTAGGCCCATTCGGCCCATTCAGACACTTAGGTCCATTATGCCCATTAGGCCGATTTGGCCACTGATACCCATTATGCCCATTAGGCCCATTAGGTCCATTTGTTCACTTTGACCCATTAGGCCACTTAGGCCCCTCAAGCCCATTATGCAACTTAGGCCCATTGTGTCCATTAGGCCACTTTGGCCCATTAGGGCACTTAGGCCCATTAGGGCACTTAGGCCTATTTGGACCATTTGGCCCATTAGGCAACTTCGGCACGTTAAACCCATTGGGCTCATTTGGCCACTTCGTCCTGTTAGTCCACTTAGGCCCATTAGGTCCATCCGACCCATTAGGCCCATTCATCCCATTAGGCCCATTCAGCCCATTCAGCCACTTAGGCTCATTAGACCACTTAGGCCCATTAGGCCCATTGGTCCACTTATTCCCATTAGGCCCATTTGTACACCTAAGACCATTAGTCCCATCGGTTCACTTAGGCCCATTACGCCCATTACGCCCATTACGCCCATTAGGCACATTAGGTCAATTTTTCCACTTAAGACCATTAGGCCACTTAGGCCCATTAGGTCCATTAGGTCCAATAGGTCCATTTGGCCCAGTAAGTCCATTAAGACACTTTTTCCCACTAATCCCATAAGAACCATCCAACCCATTCAGATAATTAGGCTTATTATTCCCATTGGACCGTTTAGTCCCATTTGGCCCATTTAGCACATTATGCCCATTGGACCCTTTAGGCCCATTTAGAAGCCACTTTGGTCCATTTGGACCATTATTCCACTTCATCCAATTCATCCCATTCAGCTAATTCACCCCCACTAGACCATTTTGGACCATTGGGTCCATTCGAACCATTAGGCACATTTGAATCATTAGGCCACTTTGGTCCATTAGGCCCCTTAGGCCCACTAGGACTATTAGTCCACTTAGGCCCATTAGGATCATTAGGCCCATTCGACCCATTAAGACCTTTCGACCCATTATACCCATTCAAAAACTTTGGCCCATTCATCCCATTAGGTCCATTGGGTAGCTTAAACCCATTCATGTCATTAGACCCATTACACCACTTAGGCCTAATTGACCTATTAGGCCCATTAGGCCACTTAGGTCCATTTGGACCATTAGGTAATTTAAGCCCATTAGGTAACTTAAACCAATTAAGACCATTAGGCCCATTCAACCCATTACGTCTATTCGACCACTTAGGCCCATTAGGCCCATTAGTCCCATTCGAACCATTAGGATACTTAGGCCCATTCATCCCATTAGGCCAATTAGGCCCATTAGGCCCATTATGCCACTTAGTCCTAATTGACCTATTAGGCCTATTAGGCCACTTAGTCCCATTTGGACCATTAGGAAATTTAGGCCCATTAGGAAACTTGGGTCAATTAGGACCATTAGGACCATTCAATCCATAGGTCCATTCGGCCACTTAGGCTCATTAGTCCCAATAGTCCAATTAGGCCCATTAGGCTACTTAGGCCCATTAGGCCATTTAGGACCATTAGGACCATTTAGTCCATTAGGCCCAATCAGTCTATTTGGCCCATTCAGCCACTTAGGCTCATTAGGACCATTAGTACACTTAGGTCCATTGAGCCCATTATGACACTTAGGCCCATTTGGTTATAATTATGAAACTTAGGCCCATTAGGCCACATTGGTCGATTAGATCCTTTATGCCCATTAGGAAAGTTAGGCCCATTAGGCTGATTATGCCACATAGGCCCATTAGGTTTCTTTGTCCCATTAGGCCCTTTAGGCTGATTAGGACACTTAGGACCATTAGGCCGATTCATCCCATTCATCCCATTAGGTCACTTAGGACCATTAGGCCCATTAGGCCACTTAGTCCCATTGCACTCATTAAAACCATTAGACCACTTAGGCCCATTAGACTATGATTATTCCACTTAGGCCCATTAGGCCCCTTTGTCCGATCAGGCTCTTTAGGCCCATTAGTCCACTTATGCCCATTTGGCCATGTAGGCCCATTATGCCACATAACCCCATTCGTCCTGTTAGTCCCATTAGCCCTATTAGGCCAATTAGTCCCTTTAGGCCACTTAGGCCCATTGGGACCATTAGGCCACTTATGCCCCTTAGGCCACTTAAGTCTGTTATGCCCATTCGTCCCATTACTATACTTAGGACCATTAGGATAATTAGGCCACTTATGCTTATTAGGACCTTTAGGCCCATTAGGCCATTCAATACAATTAAGCCCATTATACTCATTAGGCCCATTAGGCCCATTAATCCCATTAGGACTCTTAGGGCTATTAGGCCACATCGTTCCATTGGGCCCATTAGTCCCATTAGTCCACTTAGGCCCATTATGTCACTTAGGCTTAATAGGCCCATTAGGTCATTTGGGACCATTAAGCCCACTAGGAACATTTGTACCATTAGGACCATTAGGCCCATTAGGCCACTTAGGACCATTAGGTCCATTTGGCCGTTAAGGCCCATTCGACCCATTAGACCCATTAGGCCACTTAGGCCCATTAGGCCTACTCAACACATTAGGCATGTTCGGTCTATTCAGCTCATTAGGCTCATTATCCCACTTAGGTCTATTAGGCCCATTAGGCCAATTCAGCCACCTAGTCCCGTTTGCCTATTAGAACCATTGGGCACATTAGAACCATTCGTCCAATTAGGACCATTCTACCACTTAGGCCCATTACACCCATTAGGTCTATTAGGCTGATTAAGTCACTTGGTCCCAATAGGCCACTTAGGCCCATTAGGCCCATTAGTCCACTTAAGCACATTCAGTGCATTAGGCCACTTAGTCTCATTAGGCCAATTAGGCCTATTCGAGCACTTAATCCCATTACACACATTAGACCCATTAGGTTGATTAGGTCACTTAATCCCATTATACCACTAAGGCCCATTAGGCCCATTAGTCCTATTATGCCCATTAAAAAACTTAATCCCACTATGCCCATTTGGCTATCTAGGCCCATTAGGATGATTAGGCCCATTAGGCCACTTAATCCCCCTAAGCCCTTTAGGCCCATTAGGCCCATGAGGCCCATGATGCCACTTAAGCCCATTAGGCCAATGAGGCCACTTGGGCCCGTTAGGCCCATTGGGCAACTTAGGCCCATTAGAACCATTAAGCCACTTAGGCTCTTTAGGCCCATTATGCCACTTAGGCCCATTAGGCCACTTAGGCACATTAGGTTGATTAGGACACTTTGGCCCATTTGGCCCATTTGGCCACTTTGGCAACTTTGGCCCATTATGACCATTAGTCCATTGAGTCCCATTAATGCTATTTGGTCGATTAGGCCACTTAGGCTCATAAGGCCCTATAGGAAACTTAGGCCCACCAGGCCACTTTGGCCCATTTGGGCCATTAAGCTACTCTGGATCATTAGGCCCATCGGGCCACTTTGATCCACTAAGACCATTAGGTCAATTAGGCCACTTAGGCCCATTAGTCCCATTAAGCCCCTTAGGCCACTTAGACCCAATAGGCGCATTAGGCCCATTCAGCACATTAGGTCACTTAGTCCCATTACGCCCATGAGGCCACTTAGGCACATTAGACAACTTAGGCCCATTATGCCACTTAGGCCCATTAGTCCCATTAGGCCACTTCATCCCATTAGACCCATTAGGCCCATTCGGGCTATCAGGACCATTAGGCCCATTAGTCCACTTAGGATCATTATGCCCATGAGGCCACTTAGGCCCATTACGCCACTTGGCCCCATTAGGCCACTTAGGCCCTTTAGGCCCATTAGGCCACTTCAGCCCACTAGGCCACTTAGGCCACTTATTCTCATTAGGCCCATTAGGCCACTTATGACCATTAGGCCACTTAGGCCCATTATTCCACTTTGGCCCTTTAGTCCCATTAGGACACTTTTTCCCATTAGGAAACTTAGTCCATTAGGCCACTTAGGCCCATTAGGCCGATTAGGCCACTTTGGCCCATTTGGCTCATTAGGCATATTTGGCCCATTAGACCCATTTGGCCCCTTAGACCCGTTAGGCTAATTAGTCCCATTAGTCCATTTGGCCCATTAGGCCTATTCATCCCATTGGGCCCCTTAGACCCATTCGGGCCATTAGGCCATTAGGACACTTAGTCCCATTAGTCCACTTTAGCCCATTCGGCATGTTTGGCCCATTCGGCACGTTAGGCCCATTCGGGCCCTAAGCCCCAATCAGCCCATTAGGCCCATTTGGTCCACTTAGGCTCATTCGGCCACTTAGGCCCAATTGACCAATTAGGCCCATTAGGACACTTAGTTCCATTAGTCCCATTCATCCCATTCATCCCATTAGGCCCATTAGGCCACTTAGGCAATTTAGGCCCATTGAGCCACTAAGGCCCTATATGCCCATTTGGAAACTTGGGACCACTAGGCCACTAAGGCCCATTAGGCTCATTCAGCCGATTAGATCGATTAGACCACTTAGGCCACTTAGCCCCATTAGGCCCATGATGCCACTTAGGTCCATTAGGTCCATTAGGCCACTTAGGCCCATTAGGCCCATTAGACCACTTAGGCCCATTCGACACATTCTTACCATTAGGTCCCTTGGTCCAGTTTCGCCACCTAGGCCCATTTGGATCATTCGACCACTTGGTAGCATTAATCCCATTAGGCTAATTCGACACATTTGGACAATTATGCCCATTATGCCACTTACACCCATTTGGCCCATTGGACCCATTGGACCACTTAAGCCCATTCCGCTACTTAGGCTCATTCAACCACTTTGTCCTATTAGCCCCATTAGGCCACTTAGGCCCATTTGACCACTTAGGTCCATTAGGAAACTTTGGACCATTATTCCCTTTAGGCTGATTGGGCTACTTAGGCCCATTTGGACCATTTATCCCATTCGACCCATTAAGCCACTTAGGCCCATTGGGCCACCTAGGCTCATTACGCACATTTGAACAATTCGGCTCATTAGGTCCATTAGGTCACTTACGCCCATTAAACCCATTAGGCCCATTAGGCTATTAAGACTATTCGACCACTTAGTCCCATTAGGCCCATTAGGAAAATTAGGACCATATAGCCCATTAGGCTCGTTGGACCGCATAGGCCACTTAGGACCATTAGGCTCATTAGGCCTATTTGACCCATGATGACACTAAGGCCCATTAGGCCACTAAGGTCCTTAAAGACCATGAGGCCACATAGGTCCATTTTCCCCATCAGGCCACTTAGGCCCATTAGGCTACATATTCCCATTAGGCCCATTGGGCTAATTAGGCCCATTCAGACCATTCGGCCACTTAGGCCAATTAAACCCCTTATGCCACTTAATAAAATTATACCCATGGGGCTACTTAGGACTATTAGGCCACTTATTCCCATTAGGCCGATCAAGCCACTTAGGCCTATTAGGCCCAAAAGGCCACTTAGGCCCACTATGACCATTATGCCGATTAGGCCACTTAGGTCCATTAGTCCACTTATGACCATTAGTCCCATTAGTCCCATTTGGAACCTTAGTCCCATTAATCCCATTATACCTATTAGGAAACTTAGGCACATTAGGCCACTTATGACCATTAGTTGCATTAGGCCACTTAGGTTAATTAGGCTCGTTCATCTAATTATGCCCATTAGGCCCCTAGACTCGTTAATCCCATTAAGCTCATTAGGCCACTTAGGCCCATTATGCCACTTAGCCCCATTAGGCCTATTAGGCAACTAAGGCCTATTAGGCCACTTAGGGCCATTATTCCCATTAAGCCCATTAGGCTGATTTGGCCACTAAGTCCAATTAGACCCATTAGGCCCCTTAAGCCCATTAGGCCGATTAGGAAACTTTGTCCCATTAGTCTACTTAGGACCATTTGGCCCATTCTTCCCATTGGGCACATTATGCCCATTAGGACAATTAGAAAACTTTTCCCATTAGGAAACTTCAACCCATTAGGCCCATTAGGCCACTGAGGCCAATTGGGCCCATTTTTCCCATTTGGACCCTAGGCCCGTTATGCCCATTAAGCCAATTAGGCCACCTTGGATTGTTAGAAAACTCTTTCCCATGAGGCCCCTTAGGCCCATTATGATCTTCTGGATCACTATTACCATTAGGATGATTAGGCCACTTAGGCCCATTAGGTTTCTTAGGACCATTATGCTGCTAAGGCCCATTCATCCCATTATGACCATTTTTCCCCAAGGCCAATTAAGCCCATTAATCCCATTAGGCCACCTAGGCCCATTAATCCTCTTAGGCCAATTAGGCCCCTTAGCTCCATTAGGCCACTTAAGCCCATTATGCCCATTAGAACCATTAAGACCATTTGATCGATTAGACCACTTAGGCAATTAAGGCCCATTAGTCCACTTAGGCCCATTAGGTCCATTCAGACCATCTAGCACCTAGTCATGTTAAGCCCATTAATCCCATTAGGTCTATTAGGCCCCTTGGTTTCATTAGACCCATTAGGAAACTTGGTCCTATTAGGCCACTTAGGTCCATGTGGCCCAAGAGGCCCACTTAGGCCCATGATGCCCATTAGGACCATTAGGTCACTTAGGCCTATCAGGCACATTAGCCCCACCACTTAGGCCTATCAAGTCCATTAGGCCCATTCAGCCACCTAGAAAAATTAGGCCGAGTGGGATACTTAGGCCCATTCATCCAACTAGTCCGATTTGGCCCATTTGACCACTTAGTCCCATTAGGCCTAATTGTTTGATTAGGCAGATTTGGCCACTTAGGCCACCTAGGACCATCAGGCCCATTAGGAACATTGGCCACTTAGGCTCATTGGCCACTTAGGCCCACTAGTGACATTAGTCCCATTTGTCCCATTAGGCAACTTAAACACATTAGTCCTATTATGCGACTTAGGCTCATTAGGCCCACTAGGCCTGTTAGGCCACTTAGGCCCCTGAGGCCCATTAGTCCCATGAGTCCCATTAGGCCCATCCATCAACTTAGGCCAATTAGGCCCATGAGGCCACTTAGGACCATTAGGCCCATTCTGCCACTTAGGTCAATTAGGCCCATTCAGCCACTTAGGAACATTAGACCTATTAGGTCCATTCAGGCACTTAGGCCCATTGAGCCCATTAAGCCACTTAGGCCCATTCTTTCCGTTAGGCCCACTATTCCCATTGGTCCTATCAGGCCCATGAGGCCCATTCGGCCATTGAGTCTCATTCGTCCCATTAATACCATTAGGTCCATTAGGCCACTTAGTCCCATTAGGCCCATTAGGGCACTTAGGCCCATTATTCCCATTAGTCCACTTAGGCCACTTAGGCCACTTAGGCCCATTCACCCCATTAGGCCCATTGAGCCACTTAGCCTCATTTGGGCCATTAGTCCCATTAGGCACATTAGGGAACTTATACCCATTAGTCCCATTGGGCCACTTGGGACCATTATGACCATTGGGCCTACCAAGCCCATTAGGATCATTAGGCACATTCATCCCCTAAGGCCCATTTGGAAAATCAGGCCCATTAGGCTCACTCAGTCCATTAGAACACTAAGGCCCATGGGGCCCATTGAACCACTTAGACCAATGAGGCCCATTAGGCCCATTATCCCCATTAGGCCCATTAGTCCCATTAGGCCACTTATACCCATTCGGCCCATTAGGCCACATAGTCCCATAAGGCCCATTGGGACACTGAGGCCCATTGGACCTATCATGCCAATTAGGCCTATGAAGACAACTATTCCATTGAGTCCCATTAGGCCCATCATGCCAATCATGACCATTAGTCCACTTAGGCCTATTCGGCTACTCAGGCCACTGAATACCAATAGTCTCATAGCCCCATAAGTCCACTAAGGCCCATCACACCCATTAGGTCACTTAGGCCAATTAGGCCCATTCATCTCATTAGGACACTTAGGCCCACTAGTCCCATTAGGACACTTAGGCACATTAAGCCATTGAGGACCATTAGGACCATTAGGTTACTTAGGCCCATTAGTTGCATTAGGCCCATTAGGACAGTAAGGCCCATGATTCCCATTAGGCCATCAGGCCCATGAGTCCACTAAGGCCCATGAGTCCCATTAGGCTCATATGGCCCATCAGGCCACTTAGGCCCATTAGGCACATCAGGCGACTTAGGCCCATTAGGCACATTAGGCCACTTAGGCCAATTAAGCTCATTTGGCCACTTAGGCCTATTCGGCCCATAAATCCCATTCAGCCACTTAGATCAATTCATCCCATTTGGCCCATCTAGACCATCAGTCCCATTAGGCCACTCAGGTCCATTCGGCTCATTAGGCCACTTGGCCCATTAGGCCCATCATGCCCATGAGGACCATTATGCCACTTAGGTCCATTAGGCTCATTAGGCCCATTTGACTACTTAGGCCCATTCATCTCCTTAGGCCACTTAGGCCCATTAGGCTCATCAGGCCCATTAGGCCACTAAGGCCTATTCAGCTCATCAGGCTACTTAGGCCCATCAGGCCAACCAGGCCCATTAGGCCACTTAGTCCATTAGTCCCATTAGGAAACTTAGGCCCATTCAGTTAATTTGGACACTTAGTCCCATTATGCCACTCAGGCCACTTAGGATGATTAGGCCAATTATGCCCATTAGGACACTAAGACCCATTAGTCCATTAAGGCCACTTAGGCCCATTAGTCCATTGAGTCCCATTAGGCCACTTAGGCCCATTAGGCCCATTAGACCACTTAGTCTACTTAGGTCCATTAGGCCACTTAGTCCCATTAGGCCCATTAAGACACTTAGGCAACTTAGGCCCATTATGTCTATTAGGCCCATTAAGCCACTTTGGCCCATTAGGCCATTTAAACTCATTAGGCCACTTAGGCCCATTAGACCCATTAGGCTACTTAGGCCCATTTGGCCAATTATGCCACTTAGGTCCATTAGGACACTTAGGTACATTCAGCCAATTAGGCCACTTCGGCCCATTAGGCCACTTCGACCCATTAGTCCCATTAGGCCATTGAGGGACATTTGGCCCCTTAGGCCTCCTTGTCCCATTAATCTCATAAGGTCAATGAGCTCATTTAGTCCCATTAGGCCACTTAGTCCCATTCGGTCTATTAGACCCCTTAGGCCCATTAAGCCCCTTAGGCCGACTAGGCAACATAGGCCCTTTAGGCAACTTAGGCCCATTAGGCCCATTGGGACACTTAGGTTAATTAGACCCATTCAACCCATTAGGCCCATTCGACCCATTTGACCCATTTGGACCCTAGGCCTATTTTTCACATTAACCCCATTAGGCCACTTATTCCAATTAGGCCACTTAGGAACATTAGGCCAATGAGGACACTAAGGCCCATTAGGCTCATTAGGCCACTTAGTTCCACTTAGACCATTAATCCCATTAAGATGATTAGGCCACTTAGGCCCATTCTTCCCACTAGGCCCATTAGGACAATTAAACCCATTAGGTCGATTATGAAACTTTGGCCCATTAGACCCCTTAGGCCCATTAGGTCGATTAGGCCCATTAGGCCAATTAGGCCCATTCAGTCCATTAGGCCACTTAGGCCCATTAGGACCATTAGAACTATTAGGCCTATTAAGACCATTAGACCGATTAGGAAACTTTGGCCCATCAGGCTACTTAGGCACATTTAGCCACTTAAGCCAATTAGGCCCATTCGGCCCATTAGGCCCACTTGGGCCCTAGGCCTGTTAAGACCATTAAGACCATTGGGCCACCTAGTCCCATTAGGCCACTAAGGCCCATTTTTCCCATTAGGCCACTTAGGCCCATTAGGAAGATTATGACACTTAGGCCCATTAGACCCATTAGGCCACTTAGGACCATTAGGCCCATAATGCCCATTTGGCCCCTAGGCACGTTAAGTCCATTAATCCTGTTAGGCCACCTAGTCTCATTAAGTCACTTAGGATCATTAGGAACCTTAGTCACACTCTTCCACTTAGGACTATTATGCCCCTTAGGCCCATTAGGCCCATTAAGCCCATTAGGCCACTTAGGCCCATTAAGCTCGTTAGGTCACTTAGGCCCATTAGGCCAATTTGGACTTTTAGGTCCATTCGGCCCATTAGGCCCATTTGGCACTAAGTCTCGTTAATCCCACTCATCCCATTAGGCTCGTTAAACCCATTATACCCCTTGGGCCCATTAAACCCATTAGGCCACTTAGGCCAATGAGGCCCATGAGGCCACTTAGGCCCATGTGGTCACTTAGTCCCATGAGGCCCATAAGTCTCATTAGGCCCCTTAGGCCCATTAGTCAACTTAGACCCAATAGTCCCATTAGGCCACTTAGGCCCATTAGAACCATTAGGCCCATTTAGCCAATTAGGCCCATTAGGCCACTTAATAAATTAGGCCCATTAGGTCCATTAGGTCCATTAGGCCACTTGGTCCCATCAGGCCCATTAAGACACTTAGGCCTATTAGGACCATTTGGATCATTAGGAAAATTAGGCCCATTTGGCCCATTAGGCCACTTAAGCCACTTAGGCCCATTAGGCCTACTAGGCACATTAGGCCCATTCGGCCCATTTGGCCACTTCGACTCATTACACCCATTTAGACACTTAGGATCATTGGGCCCAGTAGTCCCATTAGTCCACCTAGTCCCATTACGCTACTTTGAACCACTGGGCCCATTAGGTCACTTAGGTCCACTAAGCTGCTTAGGCCACTTAGGCCCATTATACATGTTAGGGCACTTAGTCCCATTAGGCCTATTAGGCCCATTAGGCCACTTAGTCTCATTATGACCATTAGGAAACTTAGGCCCAATGGGACCATTAGGCCCATTAGGCCAATTTGGATCATTACACCCATTTGGCAACTTAGGCCCATTAGGCCCATTTTCCACTATATACATTCATCCTCTTAGGCCCATTGGGCCACTTAGGCCCATTCATCTACTTATGACCATTAGGCCCACTAATCCCATTATTCTCATCCGTCCCGTTAGGCCCATTAGGACCATAAGTCCATTAAGGCCCATTGGGCCACTAAGGCCCTTTAGGCCTATGAGGCCATTGAGGCCCATTAGGCCCATCATTCCAATTAGACCCATTAGGCCCATTAGGCCCATTGGGAATTCGACCACTTATGCCCATTAGGTCCATAAGGCAACTTAGGATACTTAGGCCCCTTAGGCCAATTGGGTCCATTAGGCCACTTGAGCCTATTCGTCCAGTTAGGCCAATTGGGCCACTTAGGCTCATTAGGCCTATACATCCACTAAGGCCCACTAAGCCCATTATCACATTGGGCCAATTAGGCCACTTAGGCCCATTAGGCACATTAATCCCCTTAGGCCCATCAAGTCTCTTAGGCCCATTAATCCCATTTGGATGATTAGGCAACTTAGGCCCATTAGGCCACTTAGGTCCATTCGACCCACTAGGCCACTAAGGCTAATTAGGCACATTCATCCCATTTGGCCCCTTCAGCCCATTATGCCCATTTGGACCATAGGCCAATTAATCCCATTAAGCCTATTGGGACACTTAGGCCCATTAGGCACATTAGGCACATTAGGGCGATTAGGCCCCTAAGGCCCATTAGGCCCATTAGGCCTCTTAGGCCCACTAGGCCCATTAATACCATTTGGCCAATTAGACCACTTAGGCCCAATAGGCCACTTAGTCCAATTTGACCCATTCGACCCATTATCCACATTAGGCCACTTAGGCCCATTAGGCCCACTCGGGCCATTAAGCCCATTAGGCCAATTAGAAAACTTTGGCTCATTAGCCAACCTAGGCCCATTATGCCACTTAGTCCAATTAGGCCCATTTGGACCCTTAGGCCCATTAGGACCATTTTTTCCTAGACCCGTTAATACAATTAATCCAATTAGGCCACCTAGACCCATTAGGCCACTTAGGCCCATTAGGCCCCATAGGCCAATTATGCCAATTTGGTCCATTTAGTACCTAGGCCCGTTAATCCCATTAAGCCCATTAAGCCCATTTGGCACATTAGGCCACTTAGGACCCTTGTTCCCATTGCACCCATGAGGCCCATGAGGCCCATGAGGCCCGTTAGGACACTTCGGCCCATCAGGCCCACCAAGCCCATTCAGCCACTTCGTCTTATTCGGCCCATTATTCCACTTAGGCCCATCAGGTCCATTCATTCAATTAGGATGATTAGACCACTTAGTCCACTTAGGCACATTAGGTACATTAGGAAACTTAGGCCCATTTTCCCATTAGGAAACTTAGTCCCATTAGGCCCATTAGACCCATTAGGCCCATTAGGCCCATAAGTCCATGTAGGGTCCTGAAAAATCCACAGAAGGAAAGTAAGATACTCCCTTAAAATCATTGTAAGAATCTACCCAACCTTCATCAATGATATGGAAAAAATATGAAGAATTATTAGAAGAAATGGTAAAGGACCTAACTAGTTATCATCAATGGTAAGTGGCCGGTTCGGCGAACTGCACCACCCGCAGATGTCATCATTTGTGAAACAGAGGTGAAGCTCCTAGGAGGGCATGAACCAATTGGCCAGTGAAGTGTGGCCAGACCGATATGCAGATGCGGACCGCCCCCCGCCATGCACAGCATCTTTCGAAAAACAAAGGTAGAACCCTGCGTGGCCGCGAAGCACCCGTGTGACAGAGTTGGTTCCCGGGCGAGGTGCATTCAATATACCCTATAAACCTTGGGTTGACTAAGTCATCCATAGTTTGAGTTTCATATCATGGGCCTCAAAAAAAGGTGTCTCATGACCATAGATACAACCTTTTCCCCCCCTCTATAAAAGGATGTCAAGGGGGAGAAGAAAGGGATCGGCTGATTGTGGATCGGATTCTTAGAGATCAGCTTTTGGAGAAAGAAGAGGCTTTCGGGAGCTTAGGATTTCACAGACTACAATGTTTCGATTTGAAAACCAGCAACAGGTATAAACTGGGGAATAATTGTTAAGAACTGTAGAATTCATAAGTAAATTGATAAACCGTGAACCTAAAATTGGTAAACTGTGGACCATGGACCCTACGTGGATGCACTCCCCACGAACCAGGGAGCCTATGCCCCTTCTTCGATCTAGCGCACCGCGTAGCACCCTCCTACACAGGCGAAGCCCTAACTGGCACTGCTCCCAACTACCACTGCTCGAGCGATATCCAATGTTGTGTACCAATTTGGTACGCGAACCAAACTCAAATCTACGTACCACTCCAGTACAAAGGATTCCCCTCAGTTCACGTACCACACTGGTACACAGACGACCTCTCCATGCGCGTATCACCTACCTACGCGAAGGGCACCACTCCTCATATGGACATGTGTCCCACCAAGGCCTTCGGTATTTCTATCCCCCAAGTCATATAAGGCCCTTCCAATTCAGTCCAACCCTCCAAAATTCCCTTAGTAGCCAAGGCCTCTCCCAAAGGCACCAGACCTGCATGCTAAAACCTTCGGGCGCAATAGCGCACCCTCCTGAGTTCACATACCCATGGTAGGCTGAGACAAAGGGGTTACCCCATCCCTTGAATGGACATCTAGAGCATTCATGGGTTCACATACTCATGGTAGTAAAAATTCCGAGCCTAGGATCCCCTTTCTGCCTCTCCACTCTTTAGTATTGAGGGATCCCACTCACTTTTCCATTCAAGGAGCACCAACGGTTAGCACTTCTCCCCTCCCTAAAGAGATTGTCTGGGAATCCCTCTTGGAGTAATCCCCACACCATACTTTCCATATGGAAATAACCTTTCCCATTTCATCCAAGAAGTTTCATTGTTTTACACCCTAGCCCACGGTCACCCCGACCTCTTCTGCCGTGGCCTCTCCCTCTCCCACCAATAGGGGAGTAGGCGTGTGCATTGTCAAATCTTTCACATCATCTTGTTTCTCACACTGAGCATGACTCATGTGGACTTAGAGGTTTGTAAGGATTATTACATAGCCACATTTTATGAACTACAAGAACTCTGATTCCTAATCAAATCAGGATACGTAGGATACCTACTAGAAGTCCTGAGCTCAAAATGGTCCCATACATAAAGGGTCCACCCAATCATGTGTTTCTCAAATGGGAATCTTCCACTAGTATGCCCCACATTTTCTAAACTATGAGAACTCTGATTCTTGATCTAATCAGGATATGTAGGATGCCTACTAGAAGGCCCGATCTCAAAAGGATGTTCATACATAAAGGGTCCACCCAATCATGTTTTCTCAAATGGGAAGCTTCCACGCATATGCCCCACATTTTCTAAACTATGAGAACTCTGATTCTTGATCAAATTAGGATACGTAGGACACCTACCAGTAGGCCCAAGCTCAAAATGGTTCCCATATATAAAGGGTCCACCCAATCATGTTTTCTCAAATGGGAAGCTTTCAAGCGTATGCCCCGCATTTTCTGAACTATGAGAATTCTGATTCCTGACTAAATCAGGATACGTTGGATGCCTACGAGAAGACCTAATCTCAAAAGGGTTCCCACTCCAAAAGGTTCCACCCAATTCTGTTCCCATCAGATGGGAATCTTATATGCATAATCCCTACACCAACGAACTATGTGGATTCTGATTCCTCTCACAAGGATATGTAGGAAGTCCATATTACGGGTTTGATCCAGATGATCTAGTCACTTTCTGTCCGCCCTGGATGACAACAAGCTCCAGAGTGCCTAATTATAAGGCTTGATACCAGTTCTATCTGAACAAACTCAAACTTCTTCAGAATCGCTAATCCAATGAGGGATGGTAAACCTCGGATGTAGACAGTTCTGGATCCCTGCATATACCTGTGACTTACAACCCAGGTGTAATCTGTGTATACTATACTTGGGGATAAAATAAATATTCTAGAACATGTGAAAATATCTTAAATCTATTAGAGAGTCCTGGAATAGGAAATAATTCCCTCCAAAAGGGTGCGATGAGCCCTACTTCACATCCTCTCAACCAATGTGAGTTCTTAAGTGTCATTGGCCATATCACCCAATGAGTGCCTCCCTTTGGAAATCCGTTCCATGGATCGTTGGATACAAGAACCGTAGGGAGTTTCTGTATCTGCGAATAAATGTGTTGGAGACCAGGAAAAGTCACGAGGATAGGGAACCCGATATAAATAATTAAAAAACAACAAATCCCTTTAATCAGAAATGGGAACCAATCATGTCTCATTCACCGTGAAACAAAAATGGTGAACCCAACGTGAATCTTTAACCAGCATGACAGATTTACCCTAATCTATAATTCTCCATAACAATAAAAGAATGATTAATATCTGACAGGACATATTATCTGTTCTTCAACCAGAACAATAATGGACCTGACCGTGAGCCTTCAACTGTGGTGGTGAAATAATCCCACTTTGTGCCCCCTTTCATGCTCAAAAGGAGGTCCAAGAAAGGTCATTAATTACACATGGGGTTATGAGATGCTATGTTGATGAGTTTTGTTATTTTTACTTTCTAAATGTTTTACAGGTATGCAACATAGCTTCCTTAAATCCAACAGCATCTCAAAGGATTTCACAGACACACACGATGATCAACGCGAAGACCAGGCCTCTCAATCAGAAGAGGAAACCGTCGCCCACCCAACATCTTCAACGCTGGGTCTCGGACACACTAATCCGAGAGTACCACCTGAACGGTACTCTCCCGACTATGGAGGCAGCTATGTACACCCTCCAGTCAGCTAAGTCCTACTGGCCTCTTTCCCAACAGTAACCGAAGGAGAAGATCTAGGTGGCCCATGTAGCCGTCTCGAACCGTTTCGGGAGCTTGTCCCCAGAACGAGACAATGAATACCTCCCTTATCTTAGGGAGGTGGATGAGGTCAATGCTGATGACTTCATCCCTACTGGAAAGGAGTTTCACTCCAAGGCCACCACTGGAAGACATCTCTACAACTACGCCGTGACCTTGTATCCTCATCCTAAAGATGATACCACCCCGATGATCCCCGACCACGCTCCCCGAGCTCCGGCCCCTCAGACCACCTAGGGTGGAAAATATACAAGCTGGAACAGGTCATAATCCTCATTCTTGAGGAATAAATCCACTACTTAGACAATGAGACATATCACAGGCAGGCCCATGCACCTGTCTGCTCTTCCAAATCCCTCAATCCCGACATATCGACAACCTACGAGCAGGCGTGCATCCCTGCCGAGCCTCGTCAAGACCGTCGCCCATACAGGATGGAACCTACCCAGAAGGTGTCTCTCCATGTCTGGGATCATGAAAACCACCAACCAGACATGGTGGAAATCCAATGCCTACAGGGCCAACTCCTCGCAGATGCTCCTGATGCCCGATATCCCGATATGGTGGCAATCAACAGGCGGGCACATCTACCTGCCAATAGAGACCACCAACTCGATTAAGTGGGATGAAAACTTATGTAGGGCCAACTCCCTACAGATGCAAGTAAAGTCTGCCATCCCAATGTGGAGGAAAATAGAGAAGTAAGCTGGCATATCCAAGCACAGGGGAAGACTCGTTCACCTACCCTGATACAGGAGAATCGTCAGTATCCACTGACCACTGGAGGACTGGAGTAGGACATTTCTACTCCAACAGTGTAATGGGCCCTCATACCCATTCCATCCAAGGATGTCTCTCTATATATCTTGGATATGATGGAGGAGTAGGTATTGATCCTAGATCATATCTTGTAGACTTTCCAGAATGTAATTACATCGGCGGCAATAGCAAGGACTCGGGACTGTGAGCCCATATCCCCAATTGAGGTGACTCATCTAAGAGACGAGATAGCCACCTCGGAGCAGATCTACATCCCTAATTCCACCCAGGAGGGTCTTCATCTATATCTCGCGATATAATGGAAACCAGATCGATAATTCTCACTCGTTCCAACTACGGGACACTCGTCCATCACGGTGGATTCTCCAGGGAAGGCATATATCCCCGAAAAAACCCATGATGTTTTTTGGCGTATCCCAAAAGCATCACAAGACCCAATTAGATAGGGACCCAGAGGTGACAGTCATTATCAATAGTAGATACTCCCCACTGCCCCCAAGAGAGCGCCCCGAACGTGCCGAAGGAAGCCAGAAAATAAAGAGGGGGTCCATAATTCCACTCTTCTGGAAGATGGGGTTCTCAACATCGCCAAACATGTCTCAAAGGATCAGGAACCTACCAACCCATTACCATATGATGGGAGTGGCAGTAGCAGTTGCGAAGGTCCTCCCCGTAATGTCCCTACCAGCAACTTTGAAGGTCCTCCCCAGAGCACCCATGAGGGCCTCCCTCATGGGAAAATAATGATCGGTCACTAGAGTTTCTCGTTTGATGCGAGTCATGGAAGCCCTCTTCATGACCAGAAGATCAAGCAGTAAGAAGGTCCTCCACTTGATGCGGTCCACCCTAGGGTATAAACTGCAAACACTCTCCGTGCATTGGGACCATAGACTATGATGGTAGTTCTCTCCATCATAGTCACAACTGAAAATGTCCTCCGCATAGTGATGTCTCATCACGACAAGAAGTTCCTCCCCTTGTCGTGGTCTACCCTAAAGGTTCTCCCCAGGGGTTACATTGAAATGATATTTCATGTAGTTAGGCATCAGATTATTTTGGTAGAACTCACCACTATAATAGAAAAGGTCCTCCCTACAGAGACGTCAGGAAATGAGAAGGACCTCCCCTCATTATGGTACATTATGAAGGCCCTCCCTAGGGTGTGCCCCGTAAATATTCTCCTTACGATAGTTGTGATGGTAGTCCTCTCCATCACAGTAGCTATGATGGTATTCCATTCCATCATGGCTTCCATTGCGAAGGTCCCCACTTCAATGGCCTTAAGCAACAAGAAGTTTCTCTCCTTGTAGCAGTGTGTACTGAAGGCCCTCCCTGAGATGCACACCAAACTTCAAACCATGATGGTCATCCTCGCCACCATGATAGCCATTGGGAAGGCCCTCCCTGCAATGGCCTTGAACAACAAGAAGGTCATGCCCTTGCTGCAGTCCACTTTGAAGGTCCTCCCTAGGGTATGCACTGCATAATTATTTTTGGTAGTCAGACTTGAAGCCACAATGGTATTCCTCACCACTTCAGCTCCAACTTCGAAGTTCCTCCCCTCAGTGACATATCATATCGATAGGAAGGTCCTCCCCCTTCTGAATCAAGTACAGAAAAGCCTTCCTATGTTGAGGCACACATAAGGAGGGAATCAAGCATGTCAGATTCCCAGTCAACTATCAACGACATCCTTCTTCAGTCAGGAGACGGCCTAGGACCACGTTCATCCTCTAAGCCACCTTAGAGCCACCCACATAATAGTTCGACCCCTACCAGCCCTGCTACCTCTGATCATACTATCAAGGAGCATCTCAGTTAGGCTGATCAAGTAGAGGAATTACTGGAGTAGGAAGATGCTGAGGTATTGCACCTAAGGAAATGGCTGACCAGGGATGATATACCAATTATGTTTTGGCCCACAGACACCTATCAGTTCGACGTACCTAAAGAGTTTTCGAAAGGAAACATACATGACATCCGCTCCAATATTTGGAAAACCCTTCACCAGTTGAAATTAAAATTACTACCATATGAAGGGTATGTAGATCATGTCAAGACAATAGGATAGATTCTGCATCACATTGACCTATAATCCCTTCATTTGGCATGACGACCGCAATTAGAGAGGTGCAAAAGGGACCTTGAGTCAACCTGCCTCTGTGCACTACACAAATTGCATCACCTTATTGATGACTCTATGATGATAGTTCATATCCGTGGATGGGGAGAACATGGGTATCTTCATTTCACTCCACTTTCCATCCAACAAAACCCGTTCGACATAAGGTCTTGAAATTCCATCATGTCAAGATGACAGTCAAATGAAGTCCCTATATAGGATAGGTGGCACATCTGACAGAAATAGGCCTTAAGTAAGTCTCAAAAGCATCAGGACCGACGAGAGAGAGTCATTCAAGAACTCCTGAATCAGGATACCGAAAACATTCAGCAGGCTTCTCACCCAAGAAAATCCAATCAGTGATCAGTGCTTAACTCCCTGGAGGGAATTAATTCATAGGTGAACTCGACACCAGGTCCAGCTCACCCTCGAATGGGATCACGTGAGATTAGGAAGGAAGCGATAGCATTAGTAGCCATTGCAATACAGGACCAAACCCAGCCTACAGGGCTGGGGGAATTTTTAACAACAAAATCCCCCACATAGGAATAGAAAAAACTTGAAGAGGCGCAACACCCAAGGAATGGATCCAACCCTAGCCCCTAGGGTTGGGGTCATTTTTACCTCAACAACAACCTCCCCCAAAATAAACAGTATTCTCTCATTTGGGGAGGGTGGTCAGAAGAGGAGGTTCCTATCCAGCCTCATCCTTTGAAACATCATCCCCTCCAAGAGGTAGGCATGCCATAAGGTTTCACCAATGATCCTTCTACATCACCCTTCATCAATAAACCCGAAGACAATCCCGGGAGAGAAGGGGGAAAACCAGTATGAGGCGTAGAAGGTCCTCTTCCTACTTGGAAGATGACACCTCCTCCACACCGTATTATGCATCTATCAAAATCTTGGATGTTAACCCTATAGATGGAATTGAAGATGACAGAAATCCAGATGGATATGGATATGATGTTTCCGTTCATGATGTGATTCACAATGAGCCAGCAGGTGTGCACACCCAGAACTAGAGGGACACCCTGAAACTGAACACTCTATAAAACCCCCCTATGCTTCGCTAGTGAGTCTCCAATAGAGAAATTAAAAAATTCCAGGTTGTCCTCAACCCGTATCCTTATCTCAACACAAACGAACCTATGACACTCGAAGAGAGGTTCGCTCGGCAGGAGGAGGAAATGAAGGAATTAAGGAGGATTAACAACGATCTAATCCAAAGGAACTGTCCTGTTAAATACGTTCCTCAAGATGAGTCACAGTATGCACTTCCAGCAAATACACCTCAACAACAAGGGTTTTCCATGGTGAGGGACTGTAACACCCCGACCCCTCTAGATTGGAGTCGATTCATTACTTGTGATATTAGCATGGTTATAAGGAATGAAAATACCAAAGGAATGATCAGTTTAGTATCCTTTAAGAAACTATATACATATATGTAAATCAAATTACATTGGAAAAGGTTAAAAAATACAATACATAACAAAAACTAAAGACTACATCCACAAGAACTCAATAAATGATATCCTCTTTATAACCTGTTGAAGGTAAACAAGGGAAAGGTTTGAGCTAAAATTCTCAGTAAGGGTTACAAATAGAGGAAACATGAATCAATAATAAATTAATTGTAAACAATTTTACATAATCAAAATGGCATGGCGAATAAATGAAAAACTCATGCCATTAATAAACTGAGAATGAAACTGCATCCATAGATTTTGTCATAGTGAAAACATCATGGATAGTAATAATTGATAATGAATAAAAATAATGATTATTAATTGTACATCATGTATCTGGAACATGATACCATAATACTGTTAAAACGGTTTAGTTCTGTGGGTAGAAACCCGTCTGATTTTTGGAAACAAACTCGAAGGGTTTGTCACCAACTGATTGGTCTCATGAGACCTACCGATGCATTGAGGGGTTGTAGAGGGACCCACCTACCTCTGAATCCAAATAATTATTTATACATAGTTCTACATAAGGGAAAAATGACTTTACATTATCCGTATAGAATAGAGGATACAGATTCATCAATATTTCCATAGTCAAAACAACATTCAAAATAAATACCATATGTAAAATGGTATACAAATTAGACAATAATCATATCCATGTTATGAGAATATGGAAATTTAAATGGAATATAATTTCAATTTAAAATTGATCTCAAATGGGAAGTAGGTATACCACATAATAAATAGTATGTGCACAATACTAAGTAAGTCACAACGAAGTGAAAATTGAGACCATGCTCATTACCACGTTGTAATCAATTGAGTCATATGACCAAAAGTTAAAAACCACATAATGAATCACAGAATAACATGAATATAAAGAGAATAATGATGATATATATCAAATTTTAGTACACCTATACTACATATAATAAATAATAGGTGAACAATGGAAATCCCACATAATTGAAAGTGAGATGAGAAATCCCCTTACAAACATTTAGGCATGGTAATGAATGTTATTGCAAGGGCTTAATGAGAGTTAAAGGGGTATACCATTATTTATATGTTATAATGGAAGTATGGGGGAGGTGAAAAAACATACCCCATCATTATGAAATAAAAATAAAAGGGCACAACATAGGGAAGATTCTTGAACAAAAGTGAGAGAGAGGATCCCTTACCTTATGCTCGAAGGTTTTCTTGATTGTTCTTGACGACCTGAATAATCAAATTTAGCTTCATTAATTAATAATTCAAAAACCTCATCAACAGTTAATTTATATTTTATAAGCTTATTAGGTTCATTAATGATCTTTTTTATGGGTTTAAGAGATTCAATTTTATTGTTTTGGAAGCATTTTCTTACTTGGTTTTCATGATCCGTTTACTTGTATTCATGAATGAAAGTTCATTTGAAATGTGGTTAAACATATAGAATTGTTAATATATAGTATTAGTGACATTAAATATATATAAATTATCTTATAATGATTCTGGGTTATATACATGAGGATGAATCATTGGTTAAAAGTTATTGATAAATTCTTGGATTTAGCTCGGCGATTTTGTGCATAATAAACTTGTTTTGTATTATTATTCCATATTATGGGTGTGTAAGGATTACAGAACATTAAAAAAGATAAAATAAATATATTATTATTTGGTTCAACCATATAAAAAGTTTCATGACTAGTATTTAAGATAGTAATGCAAATTGAAAACCCGTCTTCCTTGAGTGTGATAAATTAACACATCTTGGACGGTGTTTGCATTTATTGTATAAAAGGAAGGGAAAAAGATAGATTATGATGAAATATTCTATCAGCACAATGAAAATATAGTAAATTTAAGGTAATGAAATTATCATGTCATTTATATGAGGTGAGTTGAGAAGAGAGAACAAAATAACAGAACTTGTAAAAAGAATTGAAAGAAAAAGGAAGAGAGGTTCACCTCTTGAGTACTCCTCCTTGAGAAACCCCTTAAGTAATTTGTTTGAGGCATTTTGGTGAGACCAGAAGGTCTTGGACGTGGTTAGGGGGATTGGGAAGACTATTTGGTAGAATTTAGACAAGGCTTGAAGCTTGAGTGGTGTGGGAGGAATAGGGGATGAGGGGTGGATTATATAGTGGAGGGGAGAGGAGTTTTCTTAATATTATAATCATTAATTTATTATTTCCTCTCAAGACAAAAAATAGTGAGTATTCCATGACCATGAATAGTAATATATACATTTGAGTTCGACATTTGGGTGTTTACATCACTCATTATGCTAGGAATATTTAATTTAATTTATAATGTATTTATATGGTAAATTAATGTATTTTACTATTTACCAAAAATTTAAGTATTTCAGAAAATTCCCAAAAATTAACCCTAACCATTTTTCAACATGTAGAATCCAAAAATGAAGTCCATTTTTCAAAAATAATTTTCTAAATATGATTAACTAAATATTTAATTAATTCATTATTTAATCAAAATATATAAACACTTAAAATATTCATCTTCATTTTTAAGGTGCCTAAATTCATCTATACACTCAAGGGTATGGATACCATGCATATAAGTCAAATTACTATTCATATAAGTAAGTTACTATTCATAAGGGAGTGTTACTATTCATAAGGGTAGGTTAATATTCACCGAAAATTAAGTTAATTATATCAGACTCTAAATATCATTTTGAACACAATCCTGTATGTCAGATTTTTAAAATTGAAATCATAGAGCTAGAAAATTTAAGTTTAATGGCTAGGTTATGGCTATCTCCTATAAGTAACAAAGTTTTGTTCCATAGAGGCTCAGTGATTCATGAAATATAGGTTATCTAATGAATACAATGTATTTAAGAGAAACATACCATAAAATGTTTGGGGTGCAACATTATTCCCTCCTTTGGAAATTTCGTCCTCGAAATTTTATGTATAAATCCCACCAAAAAGATGTGGGTTGTTCTTTTTCATAACATCCTCAGGTTCCCATGTTGCTTCCTCCATATTCTATTTTCTCCAAAGAACCTTTGCTAGAGGAGTTGTCCAATTTCTCAATTCCTGCTCCCTTGTGTCAAGAATCCCAATAGGCTTTTCACAGTATGAGAAATCAGGTTCCAGTTCTATTTCTTAATATGTGAGTACATTCGTTGGGTCTGGCATATATTTCTTTAAAAATAACACATAGAACACATCATGAACTCTGGAGAGATTTTGCGGCATCGCTAAATGTTAATCTATAGATATAATTCTTTCCAGAATTTTAAATGGTCTTATGTACCTAGGGCTCAATTTCCCTTTCTTACCGAACCTTAAGACACCCTTCCATAGAGATACTTTCAGAAAGACACGATCTCCCACTTGGAATTCCAAATCCTTTCTATGGTTGTCATCATAATCTTCCGCCTACTTTGGGATATTTTAATATGGTCTTGGATTGTCTTCCCCTTTTCCGTGGTCTCTTCAATAAGTTCTGGTCCAATAAGTTTCCTCTCACCAACTTCGTCCCAACAAGTTGAATTTCGACATCTCTTTCGATATAATGCTTCATATGGGGCCATTGGTCCATTGGTCCACTTAGGCCCATTAGGCCCATTTGGAGACTTAATCCCATTAGCCCCATCGGTTCATTAGGACCATTACGCCCATTAGGTTCATTAGGTCCATCTGTACACTTAAGACCATTAGGCCACTTAGGCCCATTAGGTCCATTAGGTCTGATAGGTCCATTTGGCCCGATAAGTCCATTAATCAACTTTGGCCCATTACGCCCATTACGCCCATTAGGCGCATTAGGTCCATTTGTCCACTTAAGACCATTAGGCCACTTAGGCCCATTAGGTCCATTAGGTCTGATAGATCCATTTGGCCTAATAAGTCCATTAATCAACTTTGGCCCACTAATCCCATGAGACACATCCAATCCATTCAGATAATTAGGCTTATTAGGCCCATTGGACCCTTTAGTCCCATTAGGCCCATTCAGCCCATTATGCTCATTGGACCCTTTAGGCCCATTCGGCCTAATAGGCCACTTCGGTCCAGTTGGACCATTAGGCCACTTCAGCCAATACATCCCATTCGGCTAATTCACCCAACTGACCATTTTGGACCATTGGGTCCATTCAACCCATTAGTCCCATTAGAATCATTAGGCCACTTAGGTCCATTACGCCACTTAGGCCCATTAAGACTATTAGGCCACTTAGGCCCATTAGGATCATTAGGCCTATTCAGCCCAATAAGACCTTTCGACCCATTAGGCCCATTCAGAAACTTTGGCCCATTCACCCCATTAGGCCCATTGAGCAACTTAAACCCATTCGTGTCATTAGGCCCATTACACCACTTAGGCATAATTGACCTATTATGCCCATTAGGCCACTTAGGACCATTTGGTCCATTAGGTAATTTAGTCCCATTAGGAAACTTAGGCCAATTAAGACCATTAGGCCCATTCAACCCATTAGGTCCATTTGACCGATTAGGTCCATTAGGTCCATTAGGCCCATTCGACCAATTAGGGTACTTATGCCCATTATTCTCATTAGGCCACTTAGGCACATTAGGCCCATTAGGCCACTTAGGCCCATTTGGCCCATTAGGCAATTCAGGCCCATTAGGCGGCTTGGGTAAATTAGGACCATTGGGCCCATTCAAGCCATTAGGTCCATTCAGCCACTTAGGCCCATTAAACCCATTAGGCTACTTAGGACCACTAGGCTACTTAGTCCCATTAGGCCCATTTAGTCCATTAGGACCATTCAGTCCATTTGGCACATTCGGCCACTTAGGCCCATTAGGACCATTAGTACACTTAGGCCCATTGGGCCCATTAGGCCACTTAGGCCCATTTGGTTATGATTATGCCACTTAGGTCCATTAGGCCACTTTGGTCAATTAAATCATTTTTTCCATTAGGACACTTAGGCCCATTAGGCCCGTTAGGCCGATTATGCCACATAGTCCCATTAGGTTGCTTTGTCCCGTTAGGCCCTTTAGGCCGATTAGGCCACTTAGGCCCATTAGGAAAATTCGTCCCATTCGTCCCATTAGGCCACTTAGGACCATTAGGACCATTAGGACACTTAGTCCCATTGCACTAATTAGACCCATTATACCACTTAGGACCATTAGGCTAAGATTATGCCACTTAGGCCCATTAGGCCCCTTTTTTCGATCAGGATCTTAGGCCCATTAGTCCACTTATTCCCATTTGGCCATGTAGGCCCATTAGGCCACATAGCCCTATTCATCATGTTAGGTCCATTAGCCTCGTTAGGCCAATTAGTCCCTTTAGGCCACTTAGGCCCATCGAGACCATTAGGCCACTTAGGCCCCTTGGGCCACTTAGGTCTCTTAGGCCCGTTCGTCCCATTACGCCACTTAGGCCTGTTGGGATAGTTAAGCCACTTAGGCCCATTAGGATCTTTAGGCCCATTATGCCATTGAGTCCAATTAATCCCATTATACACATTAGGCCCATTAATCCCATTAGGCCTCTTAGGGCTATTAGTCCACATCGGCCCATTGGTCCCATTAGGACCATTACTCCACTTAGGCCCATTAGTCCAATTAGGCCCATTATGTCACTTAGGCCCAGTAGGACCATTAGGTCATTTAGGCCCATTGGGCCCACTAGGCCCATTTGTCCCATTAGGCCCATTTATCCCATTAGGCCCATTAGGTCACTTAGGACCATTAAGACCATTTGACCATTTAGGCACATTCATCCCATTAGACTTATTAGGCCACTTAGGCCCATTAGGCCTACTAAGCAAATTAGGCCCGTTCGGTCTATTCAGCCCATTAGGCTCATTATGCCACTTAGGCCCATTAGGACAATTTATCCACCCAGTTCTGTTAATCCCATTAGAACCATTGGGTACATTAGAACCATTCGGTCAATTAGGCCCATTTGACCACTTAGGCCCATTACTCCCATTAGGTCCATTTGGTTGATTAGGTCACTTGGGCCTTAATAGGCCACTTAGGCCCATTAGGCTCATTAGGCCACTTAAGCCCATTTAGTGCATTAGGCCCCTTAGGTCCATTAGGCCAATTAGGCCTATTCAAGCACTTAAGCCCATTACACCCATTAGGCTCATTAGGTTTATAAGGTCACTTAGGCCCATTAGACCACTTAGGCCCATTAGTACTATTGGCCCCATTAAAAAACTTAATCCCACTATGCCCATTTTGCTACCTAGGCCCATTAGGCTGATTAGGCCCATTAGGACACTTAGGCCCCCTAATCCCTTTAGGCCCATTAGGCCCATGAGGCCATTGAGGCCCATTAGAAACATGAGGCCACTTAAGCCCTTTAGGCCCATGAGGCAACTTGGGCCCATTAGTCCAATCAGGCCACTTAGGCCCATTAGAACCATTAGGCCACTTAGGCCCTTTAGGTCCATTATGACACTTAGGCCCATTAGGCCACTTAGGCCCATTAGGTCGATTAGGCCCCTTTGGCCCATTAGGTCCATTAGGCCACTATGACCACGTTGGACCATTATGCCCATTAGTCCATTTAGGCCCATTAATGCCATTAGGCCGATTAAGCCACTTAGACCCATTAGGCCCAATAGTCCACTTAGGCCCATTAGGCCACTTTGGCTCATTTGGGCCATTAGGCCACTTTGGGGCATTAGGCTCATCAGGACACTTCGACCCACTAAGCCCATTAGGTCGATTAGGTCACTTACGCCCATTAGTCCCATTAAGCCCCTTAAGCTACTTAGACCCATTAGGCCCATTAGGCCCATTTGGCCCATTCATCACATTAGGCCACTTAGTCCCATTACACCTACGAGACCACTTAGGCCCATTAGACTACTTAGGCTCATTAGGCCACCTAGGCCCATTAGGCCCATTAGGCCACTTCATCCCATTAGACCCATTAGGCCCATTCAGGCCATCAGGACCATTAGTCCCATTATGCTTTGAGGCCAATTAGGCCCATTAGGCCACTTGGCCCCATTTGGACACCTGGGCCCATTAGGCCCATTAGGCCACTTCGACCCATTAGTCCACTTAGGCCACTTATTCCCATTAGTCCCATTAGGCCACTTTGGCCCATTATTACACTTTGGCCCATTAGTCCCATTTGGCCACTTTTTTCCATTAGGAAACTTAGGCCATTAGGCCACTTAGGCCCATTATATCGATTAGGCCACTTTGGCCCATTTGGCCCATTAGGCCTATTTGGCCCATTGGACCCATTAGGCCCCATAGACCCATTAGGCCCATTAGTCCCATTAGTCCACATTGTCCCATTAGGCCTATTTGTCCCAGTGGGCCCCTTAAACCCATTTGATCCATTAGGCTCATTAGGCCACTTAGGCTCATTAGTCCACTTTAGCCCATTCGGCACATTTGGCCAATTCGGTATGTTAGGCCCATTCGGGCCCTAAGCCCCAATCAGGCCATTAGGCCCATTTGGGCCATTTAGGCTCATGTAGTCACTTAGGCCCATTTGACCAATTAGGCCCTTTAGGCCACTTAGTTCCATTAAAACCATTCATCCCATTCTTCCCAATAGGCCCATTAGGCCACTTAGGCAATTTAGGCCCATTGGGCCACTAAGGCCCAATATGCCCATTTGGAAACTTGGGACCATTAGGCCACTTGGGGCCATTAGGCTCATTCGGTCAATTAGATCGATTGAACCACTTAGGCCACTTAGCCACATTAGACCCATGAGGCCACTTAGGTCCATTAGGTTCATTAGGCCACTTAGGCCCATTAGGCCCATTAGACCACTTAGGCTCATTCGGCCCATTCTTCCCATTAGGTCCATTGGGCCAGCTAGGCCACTTAGGCCCATTTGGTTCATTCGGCCACTTGGTCCCATTAACCCCATTTGGCCACTTCGGCACATTTGGACAATTATGCCCATTAGGCCACACACACCCATTAGGCCCATTAGACCCATTGGGCCACTTAAGCCCATTCCGCTACTTAGGCCCATTCAGCCACTTAGTGCCATTAGCCCCATTAGGAAACTTAGGCCCATTCGGCCACTTAGGTCCATTAGGCCACTTTGGCCCATTAGGCCCTTTAGGCCGATTGGGCCACTTAGGCCCATTCGGACCATTCGGCCCATTCGACCCATTAAGCCACTTAGGCCCATTGGGCCACCTAGGCTCATTATGCACATTTGGCCACTTCAGCTCATTAGGCCCATTAGATCACTTAGGCCCATTAAACCCATTAGGCCCATTAGGCTATTAGTCTCATTCGACCACTTAGTCCCATTAGGCCCATTAGGCAAATTAGGAACATATATCCCATTAGGCACGTTGGACCACATAGGCCACTTAGGACCATTAGGCTCATTAGGCCTATTTGGCCCATGAGGCCACTAAGGCCCATTAGGCCACTAAGGTCCTTAATGCCCATGAGGCCACTTAGACCCATTAGCCACATCAGGACACTTAGTCCCATTAGGCCCATTAGGCCACATATTATCATTAGGCCCATTTAGGCCATTCAGCCACTTAGGCCAATTAAACCCCTTAGGCCACTTAGGCCCATTATGCCCATGGGGCCACTTAGGCCTATTAGGCCACTTATTCCCATTAGGCTGATCAAGCCACTTAGGCCTATTAGGCCCATAAGGCCACTTAGGCCCACTGGGCCCATTATGACCATTTGGCAGATTAGGCCACTTAGGCCCATTAGTCCACTTAGGCCCTTTAGGACCATTAGGCACCTTATTCCCATTAATCCCATTAGACTGATTAGGCAACTTAGACCCATTAGGCCACTTAGGCCCATTAGGAACATTAGGCCACTTAGGCCAATTAGGCTCATTCATCTAATTAGGCCCATTAGGCCTTTAGACTCATTGAGCCCATTAATCTCATTAGGAAACTTAGGCCCATTATTCCACTTATCCCCATTAGGCCAATTAGGAAACTAAGGCCCATTTGGCCACTTAGTGCCACTAGGCCAATTACACCCATTAGGCTGGTTTGGAGACTTATGCCAATTAGGCCCATTAGGCCCCTTAATCCCATTAGGCCGATTAGGTAACTTTGTCCTATTAGGCCACTTAGGCCCATTTAGCCCATTCGGCCCATTGGGTACATTATGCCCATTAGGCCGATTAGGAAACTTTTCCCATTAGGACACTTCGACCCATTAATCCCATTAGGCCCATTAGGCCACTGAGGCCAATTAGGCCCATTTGGTCCATTTGGACCCTAGGCCTGTTAAGCCCATAAATCCCATTAGGTCACCTTGGATCATTAGAAAACTTATTCCCATGAGTCCCCTTAGGCCCATTAGGCCCTTTTTGACCACTATCACCATTAGGCCGATTATGATGCTTAGGTCCATTAGGCCACTAAGGCCCATTCATCCCATTAGGACCATTTTTCCCCTAAGCCAATTAAGCTCATTAAGCCCATCAGGCCACCCAGACCCATTAATCCACTTAGGCTAATTAGCCCCCTTAGCTCCATTAGGCCACTTAGGCCCATTAAGCCCATTATTCCCAATAGAACCATTAAGACCATTCATTCGATTAGGCCACTTAGTCCATTAAGGCCCATTAGTCCACTTTGGACCATTAGGCCCATTTAGACCATCTAGCACCTAGTCCTGTTAAGCCCATTAATCCTATTAGGTCCATTAGGCCCCTTGGTTCCATTAGGCACATTAGGAAACTTGGTCCCATTAGGCCACTTAGGTCTATGAGGCCTAAGAGGCCCACTTATGCCCACGATGCCCATTAATCCCATTAGGCCACTTAGGCCTTTCAGGCACATTAGGCCATCCACTTAGGCCTATCAAGCCCATTATACCCATTCAGCCACCCAGGAAAATTAGGCCCAGTGGGCTACTTAGGCTCATTCGTCCACCTAAGCCAATTTGGCCCATTCGACCACTTAGGCTATTAGGCCTAATTGTTTGATTAGGCATATTTGGCCACTTGGGCCACCTAGGACCTTCAGGCCCATTAGGCCCATTTTCCACTTAGGCCCACTAGTCACATTAGGCCCATTAGTCCACTTAAACACATTAGGCTCATTAGGAGACTTAGGCTCATTGGGCCCACTAGGTCCGTTAGGCCACTTAGGCCCCTAAGGCCCATTACTCCCATGAGTCTCATTAGGCCCATCCATCCACTTAGTTCAATTAGGCCCATGAGGCCACTTAGGACCATTATCCCCATTCTTCCACTTAGGTCCATTAGGCCCATTCGGCCACTTAGGCCCATTATGCCTATTAGGCCCATTTAGGCACTTAGGCCCATTGATCCCATTAAACCACTTAGGCCCATTCTTTCCATTAGATCCATTATTCCCATTGGTCCTATCAGGCCCATGAGGCCCATTAGGCCATTGAGGCTCATTCGAACCATTAATCCCATCAGGCCCATTAGGCCACTTAGGCCCATTAGGCCCATTAGGACACTTAGGGCCATTATGCCCATTAGGCCACTTAGGCCCATTCGCCCCATTAGGCCCATTGGTTCACTTAGGCCCATTAGAGCCATTAGGCCCATTAGGCCCATTAGAGAACTTATAATCATTAGGCCCATTGGGCCACTTGGTCCCATTATGACCATTGTGCCTACCAGGCCCATTAGGCTCATTAGGTACATTCAGCCACTAAAGCCCATTTGGAAAATCATGCCCCTTAGGCCCATTAGGCTCACTCAGTCCATTAGAACACTAAGGCCCATGGGGCCCATTGAACCACTTAGACCAGTGAGACCCATTAGGCCCATTAGCCCCATTAGGCCCATCAGGCCCATTAGGCCACTTATACCCATTCGGCCTATTAGGTCACATTGTCCCTTAAGGCCCATTGGGCCACTGAGGCCCATTGGACCTATCAGGACAATTAGGCCTATGGAGACAACTATGAAACTATGTCCCATTAGGCCCTTTAGGCCCATCATGCCCATCATGACCATTAGGCCACTTAGGCCTATTCAGCTACTCAGGCCATTGAAGCCCATTAGTCTCATTAGGCCCATGAGGCCACTAAGGCCCATCACACTCATTAGGTCACTTAGGGACATTAGGCCTATTAATCCCATTCATCTCATTAGGACACTTAGGTCCACTAGTCCCATTAGGGAACTTAGTCCCATTAATCCATTGAGGACCATTAGGCCCATTAGGCTACTTTGTCCCATTAGATGCATTAGGCCCATTATGCCACTAAGGCCCATTAGGAACATTAGGCCACTTAATCCCATGATTCCCATTAGTCCATCAGGCCCATGAGTCCACTAAGGCCAATTAGTCCCATTAGGCTTATATGGCCCATCAGGCCACTTAGGCCCATTAGGCACATTAGGCCACTTAGGCCAATTCGGCTCATTAGGCCACTTAGGCCTATTCGGCCCATAAGGCCCATTCATCCACTTAGACCCATTTAGCCCATTCGGTCCATCAAGACCAACAATCCCATTAGGCCACTCAGGTCCATTCATCTCATTAGGCCACTTGGGCCCATTAGGCCAATCATGCCCTTGAGGACCATTAGGCCACTTAGGTCCATTAGGCTCATTAGGCCCATTTGACCACTTAGGATCATTTAGCTCATTAGGACACTTAGGCCCATCAGGCCCATCAGGCTTATTAGGCCACTAAGGCCTATTCATATCATCAGGATACTTAGGCCCATGAGGCATGTTAGGCCCATCAGGCCAATCTGGCCCATCAGGCCACTTAGGCCATTAGACCCATTAGGCCACTTAGGCCCATTCATCTGATTATGCCACTTAGGCCCATTAGGCCACTTAGGACGATTAGTCCCATTATGCCACTTAGGCCACTTAGGATGATTAGGACCATTAGGCCACTAAGGCCCATTAGGCCCATTAGGCCACTAAGACCCATTGGTCTATTTAGGACACTTAGGCCCATTAGTCCATTGAGTCCCATTAGGCCACCAAGGCCCATTAGGCCCATTAGGCCACTTAGTCCACTTAGGCCCATTAGGCCACTTAGTCCCATTAGGCCCATTAAGCCACTTAGGAAACTTAGGCCCATTATATCCATTAGGCCCATTCAGCCACTTCGGCCCATTATGCCACTTAAATCTATTATGACACTTAGGCCCATTAGACCCATTAGGCCCATTCGGCCAATTAGGCCACTTAGGTCCATTATGCCACTTAGGCCCATTCAACCCATTAGGCCACTTAGGCCCATTTGTCCACTTCATACCATTAGTCCCATTATTCCATTGAGACCCATTTGGTCACTTAGGCCTCCTTGGCCCATTAATCCCATTAGGTCAATGAGGCCATTTAGGCCCATTAATCCACTTAGTCCAATTCGGTCCATTAGGCAACTCAGGCCCATTAATCCCATTAGGACGATTAGGAAACATAGGACCATTCGGAAACTTAGGCCCATTAGGCCCATTGTGACACTTAGGTTAATTAGGCCCATTCAACCTATTAGGTTCGTTCGACCCATTTGGCCAATTTAGCCCCTAGGCCTATTTTGCCCATTAATCCCATTAGGCCACTTATGTCCATTAGGCCACTTAGGCACATTAGTCCAATGAGGACACTAAGGCCCATTAGGCTCATTAGGTCACTTACGTTCACTTAGCCCATTAATATTATTATGATGATTAGGCAACTTAGGCCTATTCTTCCCATTAGGCCCATTAGGCCCATAATGCCCATTTGGCCCCTAGCCTGTTAAGTCCATTAATCCCGTTAGGCCACCTATCCCATTAGATCACTTAGGATCATTAGGCCCCTTAGGCCCATTCAGCCACTTAGGCCTATTATGCCCCTTAGTCCCATTAGGCCCATTAAGCCCATTAGGCCACTTCGGCCCATTAAGCACATTAGGTCACTTAGGCCCATTAGGCCAATTCGGACCTTTAGTTCCATTCATCCCATTAGGCCCATTTGGCACTAAGTCCCGTTAATCCCATTCATCCCATTAGGCCCATTAAACCCATTAGACCCCTTGGTCCCATTAAACCCATTAGGCCACTTAGGCCAATGAGGCCCATGAGGCCACTTAGGCCCATGAGGCCACTTAGGCCCATGAGGCCCATGAGTCTCGTTAGGCCCTAAGGACCATTAGGCATCTTAAACCCAATAGTACCATTAGTCCACTTAGTCCCATTAGAACCATTAGGGCCATTTATCCAATTAGGCCCATTAGGCCAATTAAAAAATTAGGCCCATTTGGCCCATTAGGTCCATTAGGTCACTTGGTCGCATTAGACCCATTAAGACACTTAGGACCATTAGGACCATTTGGCTCATTAGACAAATTAGGACCATTTGGCCCATTAGTCCACTTAAGCCACTTAGGCCCACTAGGACCACTAGGCACATTAGGCCCATTCGACCCATTAGACCACTTAGACCCATTACGCCCATTCATCCACTTAGGCTCATTAGGCCCAATAGTCCCATTAGGCCACCTAGGCTCATTAGGCCACTTCGACCCAGTGGGCCCATTAGGTCACTTAGGCCCAATAGGATGCTTAGGCCACTTAGGCCCATTAGACCCGTTAGGGCACTTAGTCCCATTAGGCCCATTAGGCCCATTAGGCCACTTAGGCTCATTATGACCATTAGGAAACTTAGGCCCATTGGGACCATTAGGCCCATTAGGCCACTTTGGCTCATTACGCCCATTAAGCAACTTAGGCCCATTAGGCCCATTTTCCACTATGCTCATTCGTCCCATTAGGCCCATTGGGCCGCTTAGGCCCATTCTGCTACTTAGGCCCACTAGGCCCATTATTCTTATTCGTTCAATTAGGCCCATTAGGACCATAAGTCTATTAAGGCCCATTGAGCCACTAAGGCCCTTTAGGCCCATGAGGACATTGATTCCCATTAGGCCCATCATTCCAATTAGGCCCATTAGGCCCATTAGGCCCATTGGGAATTTAGCCACTTATGCCCATTTGGCCCATTGGGAATTCAGCCACTTATGACCATTAGGCCCATTAGGTAGGACACTTAGGCCCATTGGGCCAATTGGGTCCATTAGGCCACTTAGGCCTATTCGGCCACTTAGGCCTATTGGGCCACTTAGGCCCATTTGGCCTATTCAGCAACTTAGGCCCACTAAGCCCATTATCCCATTAGGACGATTAGGCCACTTAGGCACATTAGGCCCATTAATCCCCTTAGTCCCATTAAGTCTCTTAGGCCCATTAATCCCATTTGGATGATTAAGCAACTTAGGCCCATTAGGCCACTTAGGCCCATTAGACCCACTAGGCCACTAAGGCTAATTAGGCCCATTCAGCCCATTCGGCCCATTCAGCCCATTATTCCCATTTGTCCCATAGGCCTATTAATCCCATTAAGCCCATTGGGACACTTAGGCCCATTAGGCACATTAGGGCGATTAGGCCCCTAATTCCCATTAGGTCCATTGGGCCTCTTAGGCCCACTATGCCCATTAATACCATTTGGCCAATTAGACTAGTTAGGCCCAATAGGTCACTTAGGAGAATTTGGCCCATTCTCCCCATTCGGCACATTAGGCCACTTAGGCCCATTAGGCCCACTAGGCCCATTAATCCCATTAGGCCGATTAGACAACTTTGGACCATTAAGACACCTAGGCCCATTATTCCACTTAGTCCAATTAGGCCCATTAGGCCCATTTGGACCCTAGACCCGTTAAGACCATTAATCCAATTAGGCCACCTAGGCCCATTAGGCTGCTTAGGGGCATTAGACCCCATAGGCCAGTTAGGCCCATTTGGTCCATTTGGTACCTAGTCTCGTTAATCCCATTAATCCCATTAAGCCTATTTGGCCCATTTGGCCCATTATCCCACTTAGGCCCCTTGGGCCCATTGCGCCCATGAGGCCCATGAGGCCCGTTAGGACACTTCAGCCCATCAGGCCCACCAGGCCCATTCAGCCACTTCGGCTTATTTGGCCCATTATTCCACTTAGTCCCATCATGCCCATTCATTCAATTAGGATGATTAGGCCACTTATGCCACTTAGTCACATTAGGCACATTAGGAAACTTAGTCCCATTGTCCCATTAGGACACTTAGACCCATTAGGCCCATTAGACCCATTAGGCCCATAAGTCCATGTAGGGTCCTGAAAAATCCACAGAAGGGAAGTAAGATACTCCCTTAAAATCATTTTAAGAATCTACCCAACCTTCATCAATAATATGGACAAAATATGAAGAATGATTAGAAGAAATGGTAAAGGACCTAACTAGTCCGCGTACCGGTTCATCATCAATGGTAAGTGACCGGTTCAGAAAACCGCGCCACCCGCAGATGCTGTCATTTGTGAAATGGAGGTGGAGCTCCTATGCAGGAACAAACCAATTGGCTAGTGAAGTGTGGCTAGACCGATATGCAGATGCGGACAGCCCCTCGCCACGCACAGCATATTTTGCGAAATGAAGGCAAAACCCTACACGGCCGCGAAGCACCCCTGTGACAGAGTTGGTTCCCAGGCGAGGTGCATTCAATATACCCCGTAAACCTTGGGTTGACTAAGTCATCCGTTGGCCGGGTTTCATATCATGGGCCTCCAAAAAAGGTGTATCATGACCATATATACAACCCTTTCCCCCCTCTATAAAAGGACGTCAAGGGGGAGAAGAAAGGGATCGGCTGATTGAGGATCAGATTCTTGGTGATCAGCTTTTGGAGAAAGAAGAGGCTTTCAAGAGCTTAGGATTTTGTAGACTATGAAGTTTAGATTCGCAAACCAGAAATAGGTATAAACTGGGGATGAATTGTTAAGAAATATAGAACACATAAGTAAATTGATAAACCCTGAACCTAAAATTGGTAAATTGTGGACCATGAACCCTATGTGGATGCACTCCCTGAGAACCAGGGAGCCTATGCCCCTTCTTCGATCCAGTGCACCGCGTAGCACCCCCTATGTGGGCAAAGCCCTAACCGGCGCTGCTCCCAGCTGCCACTGCTCGAGCAGTCTCCAATGTTGCATACCAATTTGGTATGCGAACCAAAATCAAAGTCACGTACCACTCCGGTATGCAGGATGCCCCTCAGTTCGTGTACCACACTAGTACACAGACGACCTCTCCATCCGCATAGCACCTACCTGTGTAAAGGGTACCACTCCTCATATAGACATTTTTCCCACCAAGGCCTTTGGTGTTTCCATCCCCCAAGTCATATAAGGCCCTTCTAATTCATTCCAACTCTCCAAAATCCCCTCAGTAGCCTATCCATTAGAACCAATTCAAGGCCTCTCCCAAAGCCATCAGATCGGCATGCTGAAACCTTTGGGCGTATTAGCGCACCCTCCTGAGTTCACATACCCATGGTAGGCTAAGAAAAAGGGGTTACCCCATACCTTTAATGGACATATAGAGCATACATGGGTTCACATACCCACGGTAGTGCAGATTCCAAGCCCAGAAGACCCTTTCTGCCTCTCCACTCTTCAGGATTGAGGGATCCCGCTCGCTTTTCCATTCAAGGAGCACCAACGGTGAGCACTTCTCCCCACCCTCAAGAGAGTGTCTGGGAATCCCTCTTGGAGTAATCCCCAAATCATCCTTGCTGGATAGAAATAAACTTTAGCATTTCATCCAAGAAGGTTCATTGTTCCACGCCCTCGCCCCCGGTCACCCCAACCTCTTCCGTTGTGGGCTCTCCCTCTCCCACCAACAGGGGAGGAGGCGTGTGCATTGTCAAATCTTTCACATACTCTTATTTCTCACACTGAGCATGAATCATGTGGACTTAGAGGTTTGTAAGGATTATGACACAGCCACTATAAGAACTCTGATTCCTGATCAAATCAGGATACATAGGATGCCTACTAGAAGGCCCGAGCTCAAAAGGGTTCCCATACATAAAGGGTCCACTCAATCATGTTTTATCAAATGGTATTCTTCCACTAGTATGCCCCACATTTTCTGAACAATGATAAATATAATTCTTGATCAAATCAGAATACTTAGGATGCCTACCAAAAGGACCAATCTTAAAAGGGTGCCCATACATAAAGGGTCCACCCAATCATGTTTTCTCAAATGGGAAACTTCCACGCGTATGCCCCAAATTTTTTAGAACTATGAGAACTCTGATTCTTGATCAAATTAGGATACATAGGACACCTACCTCAAGGCCCAAGATAAAAATGGTTCCCATACATAAAGGGTCCACCCAATCATGTTTTCTCAAATGGGAAGCTTCCACGCGTATGCCCACATTTTCTGAACTACGAGAACTCCGATTCCTAACCAAATCAGGATACGTTGGACACCTACTAGAAGACCTGAACTCAAAAGGGTGCCGAATCCAAAAGGTTCCACCCAATTATGTTCCCATCAGATGGGCAGCTTCCAGGCATAATCCTCACACCAATGAACTACGTGGATTCTTATTCCTCTCACGAGGATATGTTGGAAGTCCGTATTATGGGTTCGATCCAAATACTGAAATAACTCTCTATCCCCCCTGGATGACAATAAACTCCAGAGAACCTGATTATAAGGCTTGAGACCAGTGATGTCTGAACAAACTCAAACTTCCCTAGAATCACTAATCCAATGAGTGATGCTAAACCTCAGATGTAGATGGTTCTGGATCCCTGCATATACCTGTGACTTACAACCTAGGGGTAATCCATGTATACTATGATTGGGGATAAAATAAAGATTCTATAACATATGAACATATCTGAAATCTATTAGAGAGTCCTGGAATAGGCAATAATTCCCCCCAAAAGGGTGCAATGAGCCCGACTTCACATCCTCTCGACCAATGTGAGTTCTTAAGTTTCATAGGCCATATCACCCAATGAGCGCCTCCCTTTGGAAAGATGGTCCATGAATCGTTGGATACAAGAACCGTTGGGAGTTTCAGAATCCAATAATAAACTTGTTGGAGACCAGGTGAAGTCACGAAAATAGGGAACCAAATAGAAATAATTAAACAACAGAAAATCCCTTTAATCAGACACAAGAATCAATCATCTCCCCTTCGTCATGAAAAAAAAATTGTGAACCCGACGCGAATCTTTAACCAGCATGATAGATTTACCCTAATCTAGAATTATTTACAACAATAAAAGAATGATTAATATCTGACAGGACATCTTTTTTGTTCTTCAACCAAAACAAGAATAGACCCGACTGTGAGCCTTCAACTGTGGTGGTGAAATAATCCCACTTCGCACCCCCTTTCATGCTCAAAAGGAGGGACAAGAAAGGTCATTAATTATGCATGGGTTTATGAGATGATATGTTGATGAGTTTTGTTGTTTTTACTTTCCAAATGTTTTACAGGTATGCAACATAGCTTCCTTGAATCCAATAGCGTCTCAAAGGATTTCATAGACACACATGATGATCAACGTGAAGACCGGGCCTCTCAATCAGTAGAGGACCTTGTCGCCCACCCAACGTCTTCAATGCTGGATCTCGGACACACTAATCCGAGAGTACCACTTAAACGGTACTCTCCCGACTATAGAGGCGGCTATGTACACCCTCCAGTTGGCTAAGTCCCATTGGCCGCTTTCCTAGCAGCGACTGAAGGAGAAGATCCAGGTGGTCCCTATAGCCCTCTCGAACCGTTTCGGGAGCTTGTCCCCAGAACGAGACAACGAATACCTCCATTATCTTAGGGAGGTGGATGAGGTTGATGATGATGACTTCATCCCTACTGGAAAGAGGTTCCCCTCCAAGGTCCCCACTGGAAGACATCGCCACAACTACACCACGACCTCGTATCCTCACCCTGAAGAGGATACCACCCCGAGGATCCATGGACATGCTCCCCGAGATCCGGCCCCTTAGACCACATGCCTAGGGCGGAAAATATACAACCTAGAACAGGTTATCACCCTCGTTCCTGAGGAATAAATCCACTTCTTAGACACGGAGACATATCACAGGTAGGCCCATGCACCTGTCTACTCTTCCAAATCCCGCCATCCCAACATAAAGACAACCTAGGAGCAGGCATGCATCCCCACCGAGCTTCGTCAAGACCATCTCCCATACAGGATGGAACCTACCCAATAGGTTCATGTCCCTATCTAGGATCATAAATCCCACCAACCAGACATGGTGGAAATCCAGCGCCTACAAGACTAGCTCCTCGCAGATGCTCCTGATGCCCGCCATCCCGATATGGTGGCAATCAACAGGCGGGCACATCTCCCAACTAACAGAGACCACCGATTCGATATAGTGGGATTCCAACATATGCAGGGCCATATCCCTATGGATTCAAGTAAAGTATGTCATCCCGATGTGGTGGAAAATAGAGAAGTAAATGGAATATTCTAGCATAGGGGAAGAATCGTTCACCTACCCTGATACAGGAGAATCATCAGTATCCACTAACCACTGGAGGACTAGAGTAGTACATTTCTACTCCGATAGAGGAATGGGCCCTCATACCCATTCCAACCAAGCATGTCTCTATATATATCCTGGATATGATGGAGGAGTAGGTATCAATCCCAAATCATATCTTGCATACTTACTAGAATGTAATTGCATCAGCGGAAATAGCAAGGACTCAGGACCGTGAGCCCATATCCCCAATTGAGGTGACTCATCTAAGAGAGGAGATAGCCACCTCGGAGCAGATATGCATCCCTGCTTCCTCCCAGGAGGGTCTTCAGCTATATCTTGTGATAAAAGGGAAACCAAATCGAGCATTTTCACTCGTTCCAACCAGGGGACACCCGTCCATCATGGTGGATGGTCCAGGGAAGGAATATATCCCTACCAAAAATCAAGATGTTCATCGGCGTATCCTGACAACATCACAGGACCCAATTAGACAGGGACCCAGAGAACCCATGAGGGCCTCCCTAAGGGGAATATAATGATCGATCACGAGAGTTCCTCTTTTTATGCGAGTCATAGAATCCCTCTACTTGAACAAAATATCACGCATCAAGAAGGTCCTCCACTTGCTATGGTCTGCCCTGATGGTCCTCCCTAGGTTATACACTTCAAACACTCTCCATGCAGTGGGACCATAGACTATGATGTTAGTCCTCTCCATCATAGTCACAACTGCAAAGGTGTTCCCCATAGTGATGTCTCATCAAAACAAGAATGTCCTCCCCTTGTCATGGCATGCCCTAAAGGTTCTCCCCAGGGGTTACGTTGCATCGATATTTCATGCAGCTAGGCATCATATTATGTTGGTAGTCCTCGCCATTATAATAGAAAAGGTCCTCCCTGAAGAGACATCAGACAACGAGAAGGACCTCCCCTCATTGTGGTACATTATGAAGGCCCTCCCCAGGGTGTTCCCCATAAATATTCTCCCTACAATAGATGTGATGGTAGTACTCTCCATCACGACATATATAATGGTAGTCCTTACCATCATGGCTTCCATTGCGAAGGTCCCCCCTTCAATGGCCTTAAGCAACAAGAAGGTCCTCTCCTTGTAGTAGTGTGTTCTGAAGGCCCTCCCCAGGATGCACACCGAACTTTAGAATATGATGGTCATACTCTCCACTATGATAGCCATTGAGAAGGCCCTCCCCGAAATGGCCTTGAACAACAAGAAGGTATTGCCCTTACTGCAGTCCAGTCTGACGGTCCTCCCTAGGGTATGCACTACAGAATTATTTTTGGCATTCGGATTTGAAGTCACAATTGTATTTCTCACCACTGCAGTGCCAAATGGGAAGGTCCTCCCCGTAGTGACATATCATATCAACAGGAAGGTCCTCCCCCTGCCGAATCAAGTACAGAAAATCCCTCCTATGCTGAGGCACTCATAAGGAGGGAATCAAGCATGTCAGATTCGCAGTCAACTATCAAAGACACCCTTCTTCAGTCATGAGACGGCCTAGGACCACGTTCATCCTCTGAGCCACCTTAGAGCCAACCACATAAGGGTTCGACCCCTACCAGCCCCACTACCTCTGACCATAATATCAAGGAGCATCATAGCTGGGCTGATCAAGTAGAGTAATTGATGGAGAAGGTAGATGCTGAGGTATTGAACCTAAGGAAATGGCTGACCAGGGATGATATACCAATAATGTTTTGGCCCACAGACACCTCTCAGTTCGACGTACCTAAAGAGTTGTCAGAAGGAAGCATACATGACATCCTCTCCAATATTTGGAAAACCCTTCGCCGGTTGAAATTAAAATTCCTACCATATGAAGGGTATGTAGATCATGTCAAGACAATAGGATAGCTCCTGCATCAAATTGACATAGAATCCCCTCCTCCGGTGTGAAGAACGCGATTAGAGAGGCACAAAATGGACCTTGAGTCAACATGCCTCTGTGCACTACACAAATTGCGTCACCTTATTGATGACGCTCTGACGAGAGTTCATATTTGTGTATGGGGAGAAAATCGGTCTCTGCATTTCACTCCACTTCCCATCCAACAAAACCCATTCGGCGTAAGGCCTTGCAATGATATCATGTCAAGAAGATAGTCAAATGAAGTCCCTATTTAGGAGAGGTGGCACATCCGACAGAAACAGGCCTTAAGTAAGTCTCAAAAGCATCAGGCCCAATGAGAGGGATCCATTCAAGAACTTTTGAATCAGGCTACCGAAAACATTTGGCAGGCTTATTTCCCAATAAAATCCAATCAGCGGTTAGTGCTTTCCTCCCTAGAGGGAATTAATTCACAGGCGAACTCGACACCAGGTCCAGCTCACCCTTTAATGGGAGCACGCGAGATCAGGTAGGAAGTGATAACAGTAGCAGCCGCCGCAATACGGGACCAACCCCATACTATAGGGATAGGGGAATTTTTAACAACAAATTCCCCCCATAATAATAGAAAAAATGGGAAGAGTCATGACACCCAAGGAATGGAGCCAACCCCAGCCCCCAAGGTTGGGGTCATTTTTACCTCAACAACAACCACCCCCAAGAGAATCAGTATTCTCTCATTTGGGGAGGGTAGTCAGAAGAGGAGGTTCCTCTCTATCCTCATCCTTTGAAACATCATCCCCACCAAGAGGGAGGTGTTCCATAAGGTCTCACCAAGGATCCTTCCGCATCACCCTTCATTAATAAACCTGAACACAATCCCGGGATAGAAGGGGGAAAACCAGTAAGAGGCACAGAAGGTCCTCTTCATACTTGGAAGATGAAACCTCATCCACCCCATATTATGAATCTATCAACATCGTGGATGTTAACCCTACAGATGGCACTGAAGATGACGGAAATCCAGATGGATCGGGAAAATATGGTTCCGTTCAGGATGTGATTCACAATGAGCCAGCAGGCCTGCACACCCGGAACCAGAGGGCCACCCTGAACCTGAATGATCTAGAAAATCCCCCTATGCTTTTCTAACAAGTCGCTAATAGAGAAAGAAAAAATGACCAGGTTGTCCTCAACCCGTCTCCTTCTCTCAACACAAACTAACCTCTCATGATCGAAGATAGGTTCACTTGGAAGGAGGAGTAAATGAAGGAATTAAGGAGGATTAACGTTGAGCTACTCCAGAGGAACTGTCCTGTCAATTACTTTCCTCAAGATGAGTCACAGTATGCACTTCCAGCAAGTTCACCTCAACAACAAGGATTTTTCCTGGCAAACGAAACAAGGTCAGGGACTGTAACACCCCGAACCCTCTAGACTAGAGCTGGTGAATTAATTGTGATATTGGCATGGTTAGGAGGAATGAAAATACCAAAGGAATGATCAGTTTAGTAGCCTTGAAGAACTAGATACATAGATGTAACTCAAATTACATTGGAAAAGGTTACAAAATACAATACATAACAAAAACTAAAGACTGCATCCACAAGAACTCAATAAATGATCTTCTCTTCATAACCTATTGAAGGTAAGAAGGTGAAAGGGTTGAGCTCAAATGCTCAATAAAAGTTACAAATAGAGGAAACATGAATCAATAATAAATTAATTGTAAACAATTTGACATAATCAAAATGGAATGGAGAATAAATGAAAAACTCATGCCATTAATAAACTGAGAATGAAACTGCATCCATAGATTTTTTCATAGTGAAAACCTCATGGATAATAATAACTAATAAAGAATAAAGAGAATGCTTATTAATTGGACGTCATGTATCTGGAACGTGATACCATAATACTGTTAAAATGGTTTAGTTCTGTGGGTAGAAACCCATCTTATTTTTAGAAACAAACTTGAAGGGTTTGTCACCAACGGATTGGTCTCATGAGACCTACCAATGCATTGAGAGGCTGCAGCGGGACCCACCCACCTCTGAATCAAAAACATTATTTATAAATAGTTCATCATAAGAGCAAAATGACTTTACATTATCTTTATAGAATAGAGGATACAGATTTATCAATATTTCCACAGTCAAAACAACATTCAAAATAAATACCATATGTAAAATGGTATACCGCTTAGAAAATAATCATATCCATGTTATGAGAATATGGAAATTTAAATGGAATATAATTTCAATTTAAAATTTATCTCAAATGGGAAGTAGGTACACCACATAAGAAAGAGTAGGTGCACAATACTAAGTAAGTCACAATGAAGTGAAAATTGAGACCAAGCTCGTTACCACATTGTAATCAATTTAGTCGTATGAACAAAAGTTAACAACCACAAAACGAATAAAATAATACCATGAATATAAATAGAATCATGATAATATATATCAAAAGGTATTACACCTATAACACATATAATAAATAAGAGGCGACCAATGAAAATCCCACAGAATTGAAAGTGAGATGAGAAAACCCTTTACAAACATTTCGGCATGGTAACGAGTGTTATTACAAGAGCTTAATGAGAGGTAAAGGGGTATTACATTATTTATATGTCACAAGGTCAGTATGGGGGAGGTTTGAAAACATACCCCATCATTAGGAAATAAAAATAAAAGGGCACAACATAGGGGAGATTCTTGAGAAAAAGTGACAGATAGGATCCCTTACCTTATGCACGAAGGTGTTCTTGATTGTTCTTAATGACCTGAATAATCAAATTTAGCTTCATTAATTAATAATTACAGAACCTCATCAACATTTAATTGATATTTTATAACCTTATTAGGTTCATTAATGGCCTTTTTGATGGTTTTAAGAGATTCAATTTTATTATTTTGGAAACATTTTCTTACTTGGTTTTCATGATCCATTTACTTGTATTCATGAATGAAAGTTCATTTGAAATGTGGTTAAACATACAGAATTGTTAATATATAGTATTAGTGACATTAAAGATATTTAAATTATCTTATAATGATTCTGGGTTATATACATGAGGATTAATCATTAGTTAAAAGTTATTGATAAACGCTTGGATTTAGCTCGGCGGTTTTGTGGATAATAAACTTGTTTTGTATTATTATTCCATATTATGGGTGTGTAAGGATTACAGAAAATTAAAAAATATAAAATACATATATTATGATCTGGTTCAACCATTTAAAATGTTTCATGACCAGTATTTAAGATAGTAATGCAAATTGAAAACCCGTCTTCCTTGAGTGTGATAAAAAAACACATCTCGGACGGTGTTTGCATTTATTGTATAAATGGAAGGGAAAAAGAGAGATTATGATGAAATATTCCATTAGCACAATAAAAATATAGTACATGTAAGGTAATGGAATTATCATGGCATTTGGATGAGGTGAGGTGATAAGAGAGAACAAAATAATGGAACTTGTAAAAATAATTGAAAGAAAAAGGAAGAGAGGTTCACCTCTTGAGTACTCCTCCTTGAGAAACTCCTTAAGGACTTTGTTTGAGGCCTTTTGGTGAGACCAGATGGTATTGGACGTGGGGAGGGGGATTGGGAAGAGTATTTGTCATAATTTAGGCAAGTCTTAAATCTTGAGTGGTGTGGGAGGAAGAGGGGGTGAGGGGTGGTTTATATAGTGGAGGGGAGAGGAGTTTTCTTAATATTATAATCATCAATTTATTATTTCCTCTCAAGACAAGAAATAGCGAGTATTCCATGACCAAGAATAGTAATATATACATGTGAGTTCTATATTTGGGTTCTTACATCACTCATGATGCTAGGAATAGTTAATTTAATTTATAATGTATTTATACGGTAAATTAACGTATTTTACTATTCACCAAAAATTTAAGTATTTCAGAAAAATACCAAAAATTCAACCTAACCATTTTTAGACATGTAGAATCCAAAAATGAAGTCCATTTTACAAATATAATTTTATAAATATGATTAATTAAATATTTAATTAATTCATTATTTAATTGAAATATATAAACACTTAAAATATTCATCTTCATTTTTAAGGTGCCTAAATTCATTTATACACTCAATGGTATGGATACCATTCATAAAAGTCATATTAATATTCATAAGGGTAAGTTACTATTCATAAGGGCATGTTACTATTAATAAGATTAGGTTACTATTCACCAAAAATTAAGTTAATTCTATCAGACTCTAAATATCATTTTGAACACTACCGTGTATGTCAGATTTTTAAAATTCAAATCATAGAGCTAGAAAATTTAATTTTAATGGATAGGTTATGGATATATCCTATTAGTAACCAAGTTTTGTTCCATAGAGACTCAGTGATTCATGAAATATAGGCTATCTAATGAATACAGTGTATTTAAGAGAAACATACCATAAAATGTTTGGGGTGCTACATTATTCCCTCCTTCTGAAATTTTGTCCTCGAAATGTTATGTATAAATTCCACCAAAAATATGTGGGTTGTTCTTTTTCATAACATCCTCAGGTTCCCATGTTGCTTCCTCCATATTCTGGTTTCTCCAAAGAACCTTTACTAGACGAGTTCTCCGATTTCTCAATACCTTCTTCCTTGTGTCAAGAATCCCGATAGGCTTTTCACAGTATGACAAATCAGGTTCCAGTTCTATTTATTCATATGTGAATACATGCATTGGGATGAAATGTATTTATTTAACAATAACATGTGTAACACATCATGAACTCTGGAGAGATTTTGTGTCATCACTAAACGGTAAGCTACAGCTCTAATTATTTCCAGAATTTCAAATGGTCCTATGTAGCTGGGGCTCAATTTCCCTTTCTTACTAAACCTTAAGACACCCTTCCATGTATATACTTTCAGAAAGGAATGATCTCCCACTTGGAATTCCAAATCCTTTCTTCGGTTTTCAGTATAACTCTTCTGCCTACTTTGGGCTACTTTAATATGGGCTTAGATTGTATTCTCCTTTTCCATTGTCTCTTCAATAAGTTCTGAGCCTATAAGTTTCCTCTCACCAAATTCGTCCCAACAAGTTTGAGTTCGACATATCTTTCCATATAATGATTCACATGGGGCCATTTGAATACTAGAATTTAAACTATTGTCATACGAAAATTCCACCAAAGGCAAGTATTGATCCCACATACCTTGAAAGTCAAGAGAGCATGATCTCAGCATGTCTTCTAGAGTTTGAATAGTCCTTTTAGACTATCTGTTGGTTTGGGGGTGATAAGCAGTACTCATATGAAGCTCAATATTCAAAGTCTTCTAGAGACTTTTCCATAATTTTGATGTAAATCAGGGATCTCGACCAGACACAATCGATAGAGGTTCACTATGAAGTCTTACAACTTCATTAATATAAAGTCTTGTCAGGTGCTCAAAAGGTAAATCCTCTCTTATAGGAAGGAAATGTGCTGATTTTGTGAGATGATCAATAATTACCCATATTTCATCATTACTTCTAAGTGTCCTTGGTATTCCGATGACAAATTCCATCATAATGTTATCCCACTTCCACATAGGAATAGGTAGAGATTACATCACTCCTCTAGGATGTTGTCTCTCCGCCTTCACTTGTTGACAAACTAGGCACCTTGACACATAGTCAACAATTTCCCGCTTTATATTATCCCACCAAAAATATTCCTTCGGATCTCTATACATATTTTTGCTACCCTGGTGTATATAAAATTTGATCTATGAACATCGTCTAATAGTTCCCTTTTTAGCTCAGGTACTGATGGAACACATAACCTCTTCCCAAATTTCAGAACTCCTTCTTCATACACGAAGTCTTCCAATCTCCCATCCTTAACAGCCTTAATTTTCTTGTGCAGATTCTCATCATCAGATTGATAGCTTTTTATCTTTTCTAATAAATATGGTTTAACAATCATTTGAAAGAGGAAATATGTTTCCCCTTCCTTAACAATTTCCATATCCATCTTCAGTAGATCCATGAATATAGGATCTCTTTCAGTCCTCATTTGGGTCAGGAGTCCATGATCTTTCCTGCTTAATGCATCTTCCACCTATTTTACTTTCCTGGGTGATAGTGTATTGAACAATTTTAATCTTTCAGTAACTCGATCCATCTCCTTTGCCTCATGTTGAGTTCTTTCTGTGTGAAAAATATATTTCAAACTCTTTTGATCTGTGTATATATCACATTTTTCACCATAAAGATAATGTCTCCATATTTTCAGAGCAAATATTACAGCTGCTAACTCAATATCATGTTTTGTATAATTTTTCTCATGAGTCTTCAATTTCATTGATGCATAAGCAATAAGTTTAACATTTTTCATAAGGACGCAACCCATCCCATTCTTCGATGCATCACTGTATATTAAAAATCCATCACTTCCAGATGGAAGAGTCAAAATCGGAGCATTTAACAATATTCTTTTCAATTATTTGAATCATTTTGTACATTCTTTTGTCCACACAAACTTAACTTCTTTATGTGCGATCTTGGTTAGTGGGTTATCCAGTTGGGAAAAATTCTGAACGAAATGCCGATAGTAACCTGCTAATCCAATAAAATTGCATACCTCAGTTATGTTTGTTGGCATGGGCCATTATTGGATTGCATTTGTCTTTGTAGAATCAACTAGTATTCCATCCTTAGAGAAAATATGGACTATAAAAGAAACTGATTGATGCCAGAATTTTCACTTGCTAAACTTCCCATATAATTCATTTCTTTTAATAGTTTTCATAATAATCCGCAAGTGATTCTCATGGTCTTTGTAGCTTTTTGATTATACTAGGATATCATCGATGAATACCACAACAAATTTATCAAGATATTCCTTGAAAAATCTATTCATTAAATCCATGAAAATAGAGGGTGCATTTTTCAGTCCAAAAGGCATCACTATAAACTCATAATGTCCATACCTGGTTCGAAATTTTGTCTTAGGAATATCTTCCTTCCTCACACGGAGCTGATGATATCCAGATCAAACATAAATATTCAAAAAGTATTGATCTCCATGAATTTGATCAAATAAATCATCAATTTGGGGTAGAGGATACTTATTCTTTATCGTAATATCATTGATTTCCCTGTAATCAATGCATAGCCTCATGGATCCATCTTTCTTATTGAAAAATGGATAGGGGATCCCCATAGAGAAACACTAGGTTGAATAAATCCCTTTTAACTCAATTCCTCTAGTTGTTTATTTAGCTCCACTAATTCCATGGTGTCCATTCTATAGGGAGTCTTTGATATAGGTCTTTCACAATGAATTAAATCAATAGAGAACTCAACTTCCCGCTCTGGAGGATGTCCAGGTAAATCCTCTGGAAATACATTAATGTATTCTTTCACTATGTTCACATCTTCAATTTGAAGATTTATTTCCTCACCCATAGATATTAGGTTCTCTTCCTCTCCAAGAATTTCATTATACAGAGCTACTGGGGGTGGGTCTAGATAAGAATCAGATGGAGAGGTCATTCCTCTAAAGATAAGAGATTCTACACCATTTTCAAAAATTGTAACTTCCTTCTTCTTGCAATAAATCTTCGTATCATAATTTGAAATCCAATTCATACTGATAATTATATCAAATTTAGTCATTGGTATGAGGATAAGGTTAGAAACTAAAGCATGTTTATGTGTCATGGGGGGGACTAGTCTACATGCCTTTGTTGCAATGATGCATCCTCTAGAAGTTTTGACTGATAACTCCTTTATTAAATCAAATTTGACATATCTAATTTTCTTGGAAAATTGGGAATATATAAATGAATTCAATGATACATAATCAAATAAATTATTGGATAAGTTTGAGGAAACAATTAAAGTACCTGCCACCACATCATTAGGAACTTCAACTTTCACGGTTGTAATCGCATAAGCTCTCCCTTTCTCTATTGGATTTTTCTGAGGCATGTTTACTTGGTGCTTAGGAAACTCATTTTCATAGTGTCCCCTCTCTCTACAATTATAGCATTGAACATCATAAAATTGTTTCTTCCCCTTGCATTCATGAGATAGATGACCATTTTATCCACACTTATAGCAAACTCCCATGCCTTTCAAGCATTTCTTGAGATGATTCTTTCCACAGTTCTCGCATAATGGGAATTTATTCATTCCTTTGTTCTTCTTTGGCACTTCACCTTTCCCTTGGTTATCAGCGTACCACTTTTTATCTTGGTTTCCCTTGAACAAATTTTATCTAGAAAATTCCTTCTCTATTTTTATGGTACTTAATACAATTTCATCATATGATGAAATTTTTTTAGAAGATAGTGCCCTTAGAAGACTTGGATTAATATCTTCAAAGAAATGATAAATCTTGTCTACTGAGTCACGTATGTAATATATGGCATACCTGGATAGCCTTGTGAAGGTAGCCTCATACTCTACAATACTGTCTTCTTCCATTTTCTTTAAGCCAAGGAATTTTCTCTTCATTTTGGTTTGTTGCTCAGGAGGAAAATATTTTTTGAAGAATATTTACTTAAAATTACTCCATTACATATATTCTATTTCTTATTCCTCTATGGTATTTTGAATCAAGGACCACCATTGATCAACATCACCTTTGAGGCAATATACTACCAGTACTACCTTTTCATTTTCATTGCATCTTAATGCCATGAATATCTTTTCAAGGGACTTGATCCACTGCTCAGCAACCACTGGATTAGTAGTCCCACTGAAAGATGTGGTCTTATTCCGCATGAAAAGATCCAACACAGGTGTGGACTGGTTATTCATTACAACCTGAGTAATTTTTCCCAATATGGTCATTATCTAATCTGCTCCAACATTGACTATGTTGACTTGCTCAGTGGGGGGATCCCTACATTGCCCACGAGTATTGATTCCCCTTATTCCATTCAAAGTCATTTCTAAATAATGTCACACACTATATTAGGGTATGAATCATAATGTATAATCTTAACTTAACAAAATACTTGACATTAATTTAGATCCTACGCATGGATAATCCCAAAATAAGAAAAATGGTTTCTTTGAGGAATAATTTATATTTCAATCCTTCATAATGGCTTCTAAAGAAAATATGAATTATCCTAATCATATATCCTTGGAGTTCCATAACCAAGAGTGAAACAAGGCCGGTTTTCATGTACCAGGATATCCTAGGTCAAGCCCAAAACTCCTTGTCAGAGTTTTCACTCCTAGGTACATTTATTCCAGATCCACCTCTACTTGATTATATCCAGACAGGGATTTATTTGCTAGAAATATTCACATAATCTATTCCTTACCAAAATACCAGGAAATTCTTGTACTTTTACCCTCAAATACTACCTTATAGATTTGTTCCCTAATTTATATTTTCTAATCTAGTTTCCAAGTTTTCTACTAAACTTCCTCTGATACCAACTGTAACGCCCCGACCCTCTAGACTCGAGCCTGTGCATTACTTGTGACATTTTCATGGTTATAAGGAGTGAAAATCCATAAGGAACTATCAATTTAGTAGTCTCAAAGAAACAAGATACATATATGTAACTCCAATTACATTGGAAAAGATTAAAAAATACAATAAATAACAAAAACTAAAGACTGCATCCACAAGAACTCAATAAATGATCTCCTCTTCATAATCTGTTGAAGGTAAACAAGTGAAAGGAGTGAGATCAAATGATAAGTAAGGGTTATAAATAGAGGAATCTAGAATCAATAATAACTGAATTTTAAACAATTTGACATAATCAAAATGGCATGGCGAATAAATGAAAAGCTCACGCCATTAATAAACCGAGAATGAAACTGCATCTATAGATTTTGTCATAGTGAAAACCTCATGGATATTAATAACTGATAATGAATAAATAGAATGATTATTAATTTTATGTCATTTATCTATCACATGATACCATAATACCATTAAAATAGTTTATTTATGTGGGTATAAACCCATCTGATTTTTGGAAACAAACTCGAAGGGTTTGTCGCCAACTGATTTGTCTCATGAGACCCACCAATGCATCAATGGGATATAGTGGGCCCCACCCACCTCTGCATCAAAAACATTCTTTATACATATTTCAACATAAGAGAAAAATTACTTTACATTATCCATATATAATAGAGGATACATATTCATCAATATTTCCACAGTCAAAACAACATTCAAAATAAATACCATATGTAAAATGGTATACGACTTAGACAATAATCATATCCATGTTATGAGATTATGGAAATTTAAATGGAATTTAATTTCAATTGAAAATTTATCTCAAATGGGTAGTAGGTACACCACATAAGAAAGAGTAGGTGCATAATACTAAACAAGTCACAACGAAGTGAAAATTGAGACCAAGCTTGTTACCACGTTGTAATCAATTGAGTCGTATAACCAAAAGTTAATAACCACCAAATTAATCACATAATACCATGAATATAAAGATAATCATGATAATATATATCAAATTACATTACCCCTATACCACATATAATAAATAATAGGTGAACAATGGAAATCCCACAGAATTGAATGTGAGATGAGAAAACCCCTTACAAACATTTCGGCATGGTAACGAGTGTTATGGTGAGGGATTAATGAGAGGTAAAGGTGTATACCATTATTTATATTTCACAATGAAAATATGGGGGAGGTGATAAAAAATAAACCATCATTAGTAATTAAAAATAAAAGGTCACAACATAGGGGACATTCTTGAACAAAAGTGAGAGAGTGGATCCCTTACCTTATGCTCGAAGCTGTTCTTGATTGTTATTAACGACCTGAATAATCAAATTTAGATTCATTAATTAATAATACCAGAAACTCATAAACATTTAATTTATATTTTATAACCTTATTAGGTTCATTAATTTATTTTTTAATGGGTTTAATAGATTCAATTTCATTGTTTTGGAAGCATTTTCTTACTTGGTTTTCATGATCCGTTTACTTGTATTCATGAATGAAAGTTCATTTGAAATGTGGTTAAACATACAGAATTTTTAATATATATTATTAGTTACATTAAATAGATATAAATTATCTTATAATGATTCTGGGTTATAAACTTGAGGATGAATCATTAGTTAAAAGTAATTGATAAATGCTTGGATTTGGCTCGGCGGTTTTGTGCATAATAAAATTGTTTTGTATTATTATTCCATATTATGGGTGTGTAAGGATTCCTGAATATTAAATAAGATAAAATACATATATTATGATCTGGTTCAACCATTTAAAATTTTTCATTACCAGTATTGAAGATTGTAATGAAAATTAAAAACTCGTCTTCCTTGAGTGTGATAAATTAACACATCTCGGACGGTGTTTGCATCTATTGTATAAAAGGAATGGAAAAGAAGAGATTATGATAAAATATTCTACTAGAACAATGGAAATATAGTACATGTAAGTTAATGTAATTATCATGTCATTTGGATGAGGTGAGGTTAGAAGATAGAATAAAATAATGGAACTTGTAAAAAGAATTGAAAGAAAAAGGAAGAGAGGTTCACCTCTTGAGTACTCCTCCTTGAGAAACTCCTTAAGGCCTTTGTTTTAGGCCTTTTGGGGAGTCCAGTAGGTCTTGGAATTGGGGAGAGGGCTTGGAAAGAGTATTTGACAGAATTTAGGCAAGTCTTGAAGCTTGAGTGGCGTGGGAGGAAGAGGGGGTGAGGGGTGGTTTATATAGTGGAGGGGATAAGAGTTTTCTTAATATTATAATCATTAATTTATTATTTCCTCTCAAGAAAAGAAATAGTGAGTATTCCATAACCAAGAATAGTAATATATGCACGTGAGTTCGATATTTCGGTGCTTATATCACTCATGGTGCTAGGAATATTTAATTTAATTTATAATGTATTTATACGGTAAATTAATGTATTTTACTATTCACCAAAAATTTAAGTATTTCAAAAAAATCCAAAAAAAATTCACCCTAACCATTTTTCGACGTGTAGAATCCAAATATGAAGTCCTTTTTTCAAAAATAATTTTCTAAATATGATTAATTCATTATTTAATTAATTCATTATTTAATCAAAATATATAAACACTTAAAATATTCATCTTCATTTTTAAGGTGCCTAAATTCATTTATACACTCAAGGGCATGGATACCATTCATAAGAGTCATATTAATATTCATAAAGGTAAGTTACTATTCATAAGGGAAGATTAATATTCATAAGGGTAGGTTAATATTCACTGAAGATTAAGTTAATTCTATCAGACTCTAAATATCATTTTGAACACAATCGTGTATGTCAGATTTTTAAAATTCAAATCACAGAGCTGGAAAATTTAAGTTTAATGGCTATTTTATGGCTATCTTCTTTAAGTAACCAAGTTTTTTTCCATAGAGGCTAAGTGATTCATGAAATATAGGCTATCTAATGAATACAATGTATTTAATAGAAACATACCATAAAATGTTTTGGGTGCTACAGGGCCCCTGCCCAGCGTGACACCTGGCCCGTCCAACTACCTGAACTTGGGTTCAGAAGCATAAAAAGACTTTCTTCCACTCGGGAAGAAACCAGAGCGAGTATATCTAAATCATCCTAAGGTACCACTGATGGCATATGCACCTCAGGTACCAGTCGAGCTAGCACTTCAGGTAGTTCCCCAAGCTGTACCCATTCAGGATCAGGCCCAACATGATGTAAACTAGGGTCTCGCCAATACCATCGAAGCACTGACAGCTCGATTGGAATCCATGGAAGGCTAGCACATTCTAATACATCCAAAGCGAAAGCCTTACCTAGTCTTGGTGAGAAACACGCCACCACCACCAAATTTTGGGAGCCTTATATTCCCTATATTCAATGGCTTACGAGACCCAGAATAGTATTTAATGCACTACACGTCTCATTTTGACCCTATGATGGGAACTCCAGAACAACAAGAAGTAGTGAAAATCAGATTCTTTGTGCGAACCTTAGAATGTTTAGTCTTCGTCTAGTATTCAAGTTTTCTAGATCAATCAATAAAAGTATGGGAGGATCTTTGGTAGCAGTTCTTGTTCTACTTCATCTCAATGCTACCCAAGACATCGGTTAGCGACCCCATGAATTGCAAATAGAGGGAGAATGAGAAGGTCTCAGACTTCATTTCCATATGGAAGGGTCTGACCTACTCTCTGAACAGAACACTTCCCTAGGATGAGACGCTCACTATATGCATCGAAAACCTCTGATATGAGCTTCGAACGCCACTCATACCAGTGAAATGCACCACCGGATTCTGGGATTTCTCTTCTATCACCCAGAGGATCGAATAATCCTTACAGCGGACTAAAATCAAGTCCCGAATAGCCTCACAGGCTCCTGTAAAGAGATCAGGTATAGCTGAAGCATCCTCTGTCACACTCAAGCCAGCCCCTGCACCTGCTCCACCACCTAGGCCTCTACCGAATTGCCAAGGGCCTTCGGTGTATCAATTATCTCCTCCGCCCAAGTGATATGATCAAATAAGACTTAAGAGAAACCAATTTGAGGAATTAATAAATAAATATTACTCATTATGAGAGGACCAAGTCCACGACTATTTCATAGCCGTCATGAATTTCAACTTTCTCCACTTAAAAGATCAAAGAAATCCTGAAGAGTCCAGCCTTGACAACCGACCGAATTATTGTCCATACCATCAGATGTTGGGACACAGTATTCAGGAATGATTCATCTTTAAAGACCTCATACAAAGGATGGTGGACTCAGGGTAGGTCAAGCTAGGACCACCCCCGACACACGTAGCATATGTTTTTGCCACCGACCCAGATGAGGGGGAGGAGTGGCAGAAAGTCGTTAGCAAAAGGGAGCATAAATTTGATGGTTGGGTGACTCAGAAAATGGTCAACCGAGCTCGTGGAATACTCTGATCTCAATTGCAACAATTGGTTGTGCCGCCAACATCTCTTAATGCAACATAACCGCCATAGAATCCCTACTAAATCCTAGATGCCTTGAGTTTGTCAGAAGACCTCTGGGAGGCACTCATAGAAGCCCTACACATCCCCCAGGAATTTCAAGCCAAAGTTGCTGCCGCCGAGATATATCTAATGAAAACTATCACAGATGAATGTAATTTAGTGATTTCCTTCATCGATCAAGATGAATATTCCACCATGTAAGGACACATCAAACCCCTATATGTGTCCGGCATGCTAAATGACGTTGATGTCCGGAAATTCTTCATTGAAAATGGCTCTTGAGTCAACCTTCTCCCACTATGAACACTTTGTAGGTTGGGTTATAATGAGGACAATATGACACCCTCAGCCAAAACTCTCTTGGGTTATGAAAAGATCAAACAGAAGCTAGTGGGAAAAATCAAGCTCAGAACCCATTTTGGCTACCTTGTGGCCCATTCATAGTTCCTGGTGGTTCGGCAAAGAATGAAATTCAACACCCTATTAGGAAGACCATGGATACATTAACACATGGCCATTCCTTCCTCATACCACCAGTGTATAAAATATTGTGTCAATGGAAAAGGTGGGACATTGCGCGTTGACAAGGCCCCTTTTGAGATCTCCGAGTCACATTACATTAATGATAAATTTTATGAGAAAAAGGGGAATACATCTACAATTGATGGTATTAATTGGGTACCCTCCACAAACAGTCTAGAAGTCGTTCCCAAAGACCCCTTCAGGTAGCTTAGTGAAGAGTATGTGCTTCCCATCAACCGTGTTGAGAGTAGGAATCTGAGCCCGAATGCGTATCCAGTTGTTCTCATGATCTCAGTCGTGACAGCCGAGTCTGACAACGCAGAAGCACCTAATGACCCTCAATCTGAGGAAGAATGCTCAAGCAAGGGTGCCCACACTCCAACCTTGGAATCTCAAGATATACCAGTTGTACTCTATGAAATGGAAGAAGGACAAGATGCTTGTCACCCCCATGCTTCTCCCTCTCCAGAGGTTTCCTCTCAAGCCGCTTCTTCCACAAAGTGCCCATGTGACATCTTACCTCTGAGATTTGGAGAGCCTGCATCAAGAGCTCTCTCCCTGTCAAAAGGATAATAGGAAGAGGATTTGGGGGAATAAGATGAAGAGTACCTTCGAGATTCCCCTCCTGTATTAGAAGAGTTTATCTCTACCACTGTCGACGAACTCAGGGAAATAAACCTAGGTACCAAGGAAGACCCAAGACCCACTCTCATTAGTATAAACATGTATTCTGAGGAACAAGAGGTATATAACTCCTTGAGGCAGCATCGAGATTTTTTTTCTTGGAATTACACAAAAATTACAGGACTCGATCCTGAGGTGGAAACACACCATCTAGTCTTTCTAGAATATCATCGAGGCTATAAGAAAGTTTCTAGAAGGACGCACCCCACACATGTGGCCAAGATAGAGGCTGAATTCGACAAGCTAATCAAAGAAGACTTCATTCGGGAGGTCTAATATCCCATCTAGTTAGCCAAAATATTCCCCGTCAAAAAAAAGAATGGATAGATCCGCATCTGCATAGATTTTAGAGATCTTAATCGACACTAACCAAAAGACAATTTCCCAGTCCTGATCACTGAACTGTTGATCGATGTGAAGGCTGGATATGAGCCTCTACCCTTCATGGACAGTTATTCTGGATATAATCAAATTAGAATGGCCTGAGAAAATGAATAATCCACTGACCTCAGGGCCCCCTAGGGAGTATTTTTATTCAATGTCATGCTCTTTGGTCTGAGAAACACTTGTTCCACATATCAACATGCCATGCATCACATTTTCAAACCATTCTAGGGGAATTTCATCAAATGTTATGTTGATGTCTGGGTGGTAAAATCACGACAGTGCTCTGATCACCTATCAGACCTTGGAACTGTCATTAGAAAACTTTAGCAACACAGCCTAAAGATGAACCCCTTGAAATGCGCCTTTAGGGTTACCTCAGGGAAATTTCTTAGCTTCTCCGTACGCCATCGTGGAATCAAAATAGACCCTGAGAAGAAAAATGATATCCTTGGTTTTCCACCTTCCCACAAACTCATTGATTTGAGAGGACTCCAAGGACACTTAACCTATATCAGGCGTTTTATAGCCAACATCGTAGGAAAATGTATGCCCTTTACCAGGTTGATGAAGAATGGAGTTACCTACCAATGGACAGATGATTTCCAAAAAGAATTTGACAGCCTCAAGAAGTTCCGCTTGAGTCCACCGATGCTCATGCTGCTGGTTGAAGGAAGGCCACTTATCCTGTATGTGATGACCTTAGAATGGTCACTAGAAGCCTTCCTCGTGCTGACGAATGATGTCGACAGTGAAAACAACCTTTATTATCTTAGATGAACCATGATTGATGGTGAGACCTGGTATTCAAATATCAAGAAGATCTGTTTGGCTCTGGTATTCATGGTCCAGAAGTTGTGACATTATCTACAGCATCATGATGTCCATATGATCTCATGTAGTAATCCGCTGAAGTACATCCTCAACCATCCAATGTTGACCGGACACATATCCTGATGGGCAGTCATCCTGCAATAGTTTGACATCCAGTTTGTGCCTCAGAAAGCTATCAAGGGCCAAGCATTGGCATATTTTCTGGCAGAGCATCCCTCAACAGAGACCGCCTCATCAGATATATAACTCCCTGAAGAATACTTCTTCTCTATGCAAAAGGATTCTCAAACATGTGAAATTTACTTTGACAGCGTATCCAGAAGCCTGACGGGTAAAAGAATGGAAGACCCAAAGTTTAACAAGGTGGGGTTGGGAGTCATACTTATATCCCCAGAGCAGGCAGTTTTACCATATTCCTTCCTCTTTTCAAAAGGATTCACAAACAATGAGGTAGAATACTAGGCCCTCATTACAGGTCTAGAGCTTGCACTCCAGGCACAAGTGTAGAACCTTAAAGTAAAAGGCGACTCAGAACTGGTCATCAAGAAAGTCAATGGTGATTATGCTATTAAGAAGGAGGATATGATCCCCCTGTTCAACCATGTCTTAAGGTTAATGGAAGAGTTCCCAAAATAATCGCCATTTAACTATGTTCCCTGGTCTTAGAATTCCCTGGTCGATGCGTTAGCCAATGTGGCCACAACCCTAGCTGACCTAGACCGGGATGAAACAATTATCAACATTGCTCACCATCGAATGGTCTTACCGTATGTTCAAACTAACGTGGAAGAAATAAACGAAGTAAGCCCTGTCCCCGAGCCATATTCTCCTACTACCTGCTGGATGACCCCCATTACGAATTACCTTTAAAGGGGAGAAATTCCTTCGGATATGGCTGGAAGAGATCAAATATAGAGAAGGGTAGTCAATTTTGTCCTATATGGTGACACGAGCTAGTAGAAGGTCCCCTACAAGCAAGGCCTTGAAGGAGTACTTCTCATATGCATTTATGGAGAAGAGACTACTATCATCATTAGTGAAGTGCATGTTGGAGTGTGTGAAGCACATAAATCGGGATCCAAGTTTCTCAGCAGATTCGGAGGCATGGATACTATTTTCCCACCCTGGCACGGGATTGAATGAACTTTACCGTAAAATGAAACTCCTTCCAAATTCATGCTAACTTCATTCATCAGCCCCCAGATCTACTTCACTAAGCTAAGTACTCCTAGACATTATCCATTTGGGTAATGGATGTCGTGGGACCATATCCTCCCACCATGGTCAAACAATTCAAATATATTCTCACAGCGACCGACTTATTTTCTAAGTGGGCAGAAGCTGCACCCCTTAAAGAATTCGGGGAAAGATGCATCACCAGCTTCATGAAAGTAAATATCATTACCATATTTGGTGTCCCTCATACAATAATAATGGAAAATGGCACCAAATTCTACTCTACCGAATTGGAGAAACTATACCAGGAATATGGTATCAAAACCATCCATTCATCCCACTAACATGCAGCGGCCAACAGATAGATAGAGGACTTCAACAAGACCCTATCTAACATACTCAAGAAAATGGTGAACAAAGACAAGAATTCATGGCCAGAAAAACTCTTCCATTCCTTTTGGGCCTATCAAACCACAACTCGCACTGCTACCAAGGCTACTCCGTACTCATTAGTATATGGAACAAAAGAATTTTTTCCCATTGAACTCCAATTTCCATCACTCTAAGTTTCCATTTGTGATCATTTTTCTGACGATGAGAAAGAAAAAAAGTGATTTGATGAATTGGAGTGACTAGATGAGAAGCGGTTTTACACTTTGTACCGCCTAGAAGTATATCAGAACCGGATTGCATGAGCCTTCAATAAAAAGGTTCATCTTCAGTCTTTCCTCGAAGGAGAATTGGTATTGGTCCTACGGACCCCGATGATACCTAAAAAGAATCCACCGAAGCTAAAGCCAAAGTGGGAGGGACCATATATCATACACAAGGTCTAGTCCAATGGAAAATATTCCCTGATCTCCAAGGATGGGCAGCTCACCGTCTCTCCTACAAACGCGAGATTTCTGAAGAAATATTTTTTGTAACCATTAGAACAGTCATCCTTCAAGCTGCATGATGTTAAAATGCCAAGCCCAAAATGTCCTTACTGCATGACAATAACTGCATAGTAGTGTCCTTACTGCACGATGTTAAACTACATGGCACTTTGTCCCTACGACATGACAATAAACTATGTCACACCAGTCCGAACTCCATGACCCTAAACCAAGAGAAAATAATTCTGGTACTATGATCTCAAACTCCCCCCCCCCCCCCGAGGTGCATTCTTAGGGATCCCAGCCTCATTCACGTCAGTTCTGCTCTAAAATCATAGCATGAAACCCTATTTGGAAGCAATTACTGTGGGTATGCACTCTATGACCCAAAACTGGTAGAAGGATGTCCTTACTGAATGACAATAAACTGCATAGTAAATTGTCTAAGCCATGGGATGTTAAATTAAAAATTCATCTCATCCTTACCTCACGACGTTAAAATTCATAGTAATTCATCCCTGCAATATAACAATAAACTATGTTGCGCCAGTCCGAGCTCTATGACCCCCAAACTAAGAGAAATATGTCCTAGTTGCATGAATTTAAACTGCATAACAAGAAAATGTCTTCACCTGAGAAAACATTGATATCCTGGAATTTTTCATCTATTGTACCATGTTCAAAGAACTACATACGACTTGATTACTACCCTCACAGGATACGTAGAGACGCTGGGATTTCTGTATCCTGGCCTAGCCGCCATAAAAAACTATCCCCCTTCTATGTATAAGTCAGATTTGCGCAAGAAGACCCTTTGAATTACAAGGACTTTGAGAACTATGTATGGCTTGATTCCTGCCCTCACAGGACACAGAGATGTAAGGATTTCTATATCTTGGCCCAGCCACCCTAAAAAAAATGATGACCCTCGTCCTTACCGCATGACTCTAAACTGCATGGAGCTTTTCCTTACTGCATGATGCTAAACTACATGGAATACCTATTCATGTCGGTTTGACCCTATCCTTACCACACGACTCTAAACTACATAGATCTAAAAATTCTCCCTGTCCTTACTGTATGACAATAAACTACACGGAAATCATCCTTACTGCATGACCGTAAACTCCATGGTACAAGCCATAATCCACTCCAGATACATAGTGAACCATGACTGGAACACTCTGTGCACGTTTGGATGCATACATCCCATGCATCAAACTCCATGACCCAGAGGATTGTGGATCTCCATAAACACCCATGGCTATCATAATTGGAAGGTCATCGGACTACGGACACCTTTGTACGAATATGCATACCATTCCCTCAGCAGCTCTACATATTGATTTCCCCTGGCCCATCTACCAAAGGAAAGTCTTTCAAAGGAAACACTCTTCCTAGCTCCGTATGCTTACCGGCCTCAGAGCCCCCATATCACATTTCCTGATCCAAAAATTTCTGGAGAAATGGTTTACATTTTTCCCCCTTCATGTCCAGATGTTGCCAGGATTCCCCTACCTGGTAAGCTTACATAACCACCCATGGATCCTATGATGGTCCGCATCCATGACGTAACTCCAGAGCTATGCCGCTTTAACCAAACGAACAATTACAATATGGTTGTTTCTCTTATTCTTGGAAACATCTCTCCCCATCTTCCATACTTCGTGTCATGAGCGATTCCAGATCTTAATAATCATTCAATGCCATCATAAGTGGAAGGTCATCAACCTGCGGACACCTTTTCATGACTATGCATACCATGCCCTCAGCGGATTTGTATATTATCTCCCATGGCCTGTCTACCAAAGTCAAGTATTCCTTAGGATACACTCTTCCTATCTCCATATGCTTACCGGCCTCAGATCCCCCACACCACATCTCCTGATCTGAGAGATCCCATGATTATAGTTTACACCTTCATCCCCCCTTTCTGATCAGATCACACCAAAGCATCCAAATTCGATTATCCCACAGGTAATTGTAGCATCATCCAACATTGTTCCAAACTCTACGACCGTTAAACTAAGACCAAGATTGTCCTTACCACACGATGTTAAACTAAACAGAATAAAAGTGTACCCCATGTACAGGGAAAATTAGTGCAGGGAACTTCTTGAGCTTCAAAGACAACTTTGGTCTAATATCTCCAACATGACTAGACATACCTTTTCCATACGTCAGACTCTGTGACCCGGATAATCATGGATCCTCATAAACCTCCAAGTCCATTGTACATGGAAGGTAATCGACGTTTGAACACCTTTTCATGACTATGAATACTATTCCCTCAGCGGATCTGCATATTGATCTCCCCTGGCCCGTCTACCAAAATCAAGTCTTCCTCAGGTGACACTCTTCTGACCCCCGTATGCTTACCAGCCTCAGAGCCCCCACATCATTTCTCTTGATCCAAGAGGCCCTGGAATCACATTTTACACTATCTGTATTCTTCCCATGTCTTGGACATGTCAATGTATTTAGACCCGGTTACATTCTAATCAAGAGTAACCTTTACAGCAGTGTCCTTACTGCATGACGTTAAACTGCACGGTCTTGAAATAACTCTTCACGAGTTCAGTTAGTAAATGAGGCTTCCCTCTCTTCCTCATTGCACGGGTCAGACCTACACAGATCACCATCTCACACCTGCGTGAGAGGGATGACTTCACCTATTCCTGGGATATCTTAACCTAAAATGTCTCTCCCGTGTCTAGACTCCCCTCCTCATGAATCATAATCGATAACCAGAAAGAACTGAACTCTCATAAACCACCCCTGGTGGTCTTGAATCCCAAATTCCCTAAAGTTTCCTAGTAATCAGGAGAATACAACCATTGAACTAAGGAAACCTTTGCATGACTATGCATACCATGCCCCCAACATCTCTATATATTATTTCCCATGGCCCGTCCCAAGTCTTCCTTAGGTAATGCTTCTTTCTGAATACCTCTTGTCCTTTGAGCCCTCATATCCATCTCGTGATTTAAAAACTCTCTGAGCTACAGTTTAAAAACCTTTCCACAATCACGTCTGAGTATGGTGGGACGTTTTTGGTTAAATTTATGAGAACTATGGAAATCCATTCCATTTTGAAAGAATTCCCCAACTGCATGAATTTAAAAAACATCATGCTCTAACCCTCCTTTGCGACAACCAAGTATTTGTAGGAGTGTTCCCCTATACAAATACATGATTGGTATGGATATCCCCAAACCCTTCAGACACCATGTCCCTTTTCAGCCACCCCTGGTGGTCTTCATAATCTGAACTTCCATGAAGTTACCTGGCCATCATAAATAGACAGTTATTGACTCAAGGACACCTTTGAATGACTATGCATATGATGCCCTCAGTGGATCTGCATAATGAGTCCCATGGCCCATATACCAAAGGAAAGTCTTCCTTAGGCGATGCTTTTTCTACCTCTGTATTCCCATATGGATACTATGCCCCATGTAATGCCCTTCTTGCTATTTAAACTTGAATAAAAAAATTTCCCCCCATATACGTCTTAAAGGTATTAAGGAATCCACAATAAGTAAAAACCCCATCGGGGTCCTCGCTCCAACACATTTGGTCAAAGTTGTTCGACCTAAAATATTAGTAATGATAGTCTTGTTTGTGGGACTTTAAACCACTCATATAAACATGGATGAAACTTGCCAAGACAAAAACCTGCAAAGGGTGTCTTGGGAAAAAGACAAGTATCATCTCGCCAGGACTACACCTTGTATGGCCTTGGAAAAACATGGAGCAACTAAAACTCAAGAGGACAAATCCCGTTAGGTTGAAAACTCACAAAGGGTGGCCTAAGAAAAAGTCAAGTTATGCCCACTAAGCCTGTGTCAAGAAAGCTTAGGTAAAAATCAAGGTAATAATGAAAAAGGCACAAAATTTCGTGAGGTATTCCATTCAACCTCAGCAATAGTTGAACTACACCCATTTATCCCCTTGGCTTAGGCAAAAATTAGAGCTCGATTCGGTGATCTATGCTTACATATTTCAAGTCATGGTTCAAAATTAACATATACTTGAAGTGATGCTAATAGAAAGATGCAGAGAAGAGGTATTTAAAAGCCAAATTTTCTTCCATTGAGTTCAGAAAGAATGGAGGAACATCCCCAATTTGGATTCCCTCAAGAGTAAAGGGGGAAGGAGTGCATGATTTAATTTGGGACAAAGATAAATTAGGGCCCAGTTCACCCTTTCCAAAATAATGGTGAGTGATTTACACAGGTTGTCGATAGTCTGTTCCAAGGAAGTTCTATCCTCCATTTTGGCTTCAGCCATTGGATGCACCCACTCTAAGATAGATTTAAGTTTCCACCCTTTTTTCTGAAAATATTCATAAGTCACACATGAGGAGGCTAGTTTTCCCCTCAACTTGGTTGTGCGGGCTTCTCACTCCCACATCTCTTCCTCCTGAACTGCCACCAAATCATGGGCCTTCACTTCCTTGGTCGTCAGATGATCGAGTGTTTCTGAAATATCCTAGAAAGTTTCCACTTGGTAGTGGGAAAAATTGAACTTGGTCAACTTGTCCTTGTAGAAGGATAGGTCTCCTTGGGAAATGACGATTTGGTAAATAAGGGAGAGAAGGTGCTGGAAATCAAAGCCACTAGAACCTAGCTCAATAAATAATTACTACAAATTGTCACCCTCATTAGTGAGATGGCTAGGGGTGTCTCTATGGTAAGAGAACGCAACTGGAACCTTGCCTCTTTGTGCACTACCTAGTGTCTTGCTATAGCATCATCACTTTGATCCTCCTCTACTTCCACATATTTATAAGTAGGAAACATCTCCATAGGAGTGGGTAAGGACCTAAACCTAGTCACCCAAGGTGGGAGACTCTCTTTCCCCTCAGATATCCCAGCGACTAGAGCCAGAGGTGTAGGACCAACCATGGCCTCCAGGATGATCGACAATACTTGGATGGTACTAGTCCCATGAAGATATTGGGTGATACCACAGGAGGGGAGCAGTCTGAATCGTTCCCCACCGAAATGGGTTGCACTAACGAAATCCCTACCAGATGCTTTTGATGATGGATCAAGCGCCCTATCACCATGAGAGAGGGAGAAGTAGGTATATACATCTGGGTTGCTGAAGGAACGGAAGTAGAAGGCATGTCCGTTGCACCTATCATGACGAAGGGAATGTGTAGTGTTGCTATCGGAGCAGGAATGGGCCAATAAACATTCAGGGGTTTCTATACCCACCAAACTAGTTGTCTTAGCATCCCTACAGGGTAATAATGGACCCATAGTTGGGTATACTCCAGTGATAGGAAGGTGGGACCTATCATGTTAGGAATGATGATCTCTCTAGCAGCACCCTCATGCATCATCATAAGCCACAATTGATGGAGAACCAAATGATGAGATTCTACCCTTAGTTGAATAGCTGGAAGCAACGTAGTCTATTGAAGGAATCCAAACTGCGTAGCGAACTGGTAGGGGGGTATGGTTTACATATAACTACTTGGTCTACATGGGCGGTGAGCATCTCGTCCCTGAGATTGATAAGGTATGAACATTCCTCCAAAGAACCGTCCTTGTCACCCCTAAAAGATCTATGAGGAGTAGGATGCGGTGTGAATGAGAAGGCCCAGGCTCAAAAGGGTGCCCATACATAAAAGGTCCACCCAATCATGTTTTCTCAAATGGGAAGCTTCCACATGTATTCCCCACATTTTCTAAACTACAAGAACTCTGATTCCTGATCAAATCAGGATACGTAGGACACCTAACAGAAGGATCGAGCTCAAAAGGGTGCTCATACATAAAGGGTCCACCCAATCATGTTTTCTCAAATGGGAAGCTTCCATGATTATGCCCCACATTTTCTAAACTATGAGAACTCTGATTACTGATAAAATCAGGAAACGTAGGATGCCTACCAGAAGGCCCGAGCTCAAAAGGGTGCCCATACAAAAAGGTTCCACCAAATCATGTTTTCTCAAATGGGAAGCTTCCATGCGTATGCCCCACATTTTCTGAACTAGGATAACATTAATTCTTGACCAAATCAGGATACATAGGATGCCTTCCAGAAGGACCGAGCTCAAAAGGGTTCCCACTCCAAAAGGGTGCACCCAATTCTATTCCCATCAGATGGGAAGCTTCTAGGGGTAAGCCCCACACCAACGAACTACGTGGATTATGATTCCTCTCATTAGGATATGTAGGAAGCCTGTATTATGGGTTCGATCTAGATTCTCAAGACACTCTTTGTCCCCCCTTGATGACAATAAACTCCAGAGTGCCTAATTATAAGTCTTGAGACCAGTGATGTCTAAACAAACTCAAACTTCCCCAGAATCTCTAATCCAATGAGGGATGGTAAACCTTGAATGTAGATGGTTTTGGATCCATGCGTACACCTGTGACTTTCAACCCAGGGGTAATCTATTGATACTATGCTTGGGGATAAACCAAAGATTTGAGAACATATAAACATGTCTTAAATCTATAATAGAGTCCCAGAATAGGCAATAATTCCCCTCAAAAGGGTGTGATGAGCCCGACTTCCCATTTTCTCGACTAATGTGAGTTCTTAAGTGTCGTTGTCCATATCACCCAACAAGTACCTGCCCTTGGAAAGTAGGTCCATGGATCATTGGATAAAAGAATTGTTGGGCGTTTCTGGATCCATGAATAAACTCATTGGAGACAAGGAAAATTCAAGAAGACACAGAAGCTAATAGATTTGATTAAACAGCACCGAATCCCTTTAATCAAACACAGGAACTGATCACATTCCCTTCATCGCAAAACAGTCCCATTATGCCCATTGGGACCATTCATCTCATTGGCCCATTCGGCCTATACGGCCATTTTGGCCCATTAGGCCCATTCGTCCTATTTGGCCCATTAGTCCGCTTAGTCCTATTGGCTCATTTGTCCACTTAGGCCCATTAGGCCCATTAGTTCAATTAGGCCCATTCCACCCATTAGGTCCATAACGCCACTTAGGTCCATTGGACCCATTAGGCCCACTCGGCCCATTAGGATCATTAGGCGCGTTAGGCCCATTAGGCCACTTATGCCCATTAGGCCCATTAGGCCAATGAGATGCATGAGGCCCATTAGGCCCATTTGACCACTTAGGCCCACTAGGCCCATTAGGCCACTTAGGCCCATTAGGCCCATTAGGCCACTTACTCCCATTCGACCAATTAGGCCCATTATGCCACTTAACCCCATTCTTTCACTTAGGCCCATCAAGCCCATTAACCACATTATGCCAAATTAGCCCATTAGGCCCATTCATCCACTTGGGCCCATTAGTCTCAATCAGACACTTAGGCCCATAAGGCCCATTAAGCCCATTTGGTCAATTAGGCTAATTAACCAACTTAGGCCAGTTAGACCCATTAGGCCGATTAGGCCCATTCATTCCATTCGGCTACTTAGGCCCATTAGGCCCATTTGGTTGATTAGGCTGATTAGGCCACTTAGGCCACTTAGACCCATTAGGCACATTAGGCCCATTTGGACCATTAGTCCACTTAGGTCCATTAGTCCCATTAGGACCATTTGATCGGTTAGGTCGACTAGACCACTTAGCCCCATTTGGTCGATTAGCCCTATCAGGCCACTTAGGCCTATTAGGCCCTTTAGGCTCATTAGTCCACTTAGGCCCATTAGGCCCATTCAGTCGATTAGGCGGATTAGGCCACTAAGGCCCATTAGGGCCGCTCAGTCGATTAGGAAGATTAGGCCACTTGGGTCCACTAGGCCCATTAGGCCACTTCGGCCCATTAGGCCCATTAGGCCACTTAGGCCCATTCGGATGATTAGGCCGATTCGACCACTTAGGCCACTTAGGACCATTATTCCCATTATGTCCATTAGTTCCATTAGGCTCATTAGCCCCATTCAACCACCTAGGCCACTTTGGCATTAGGCCCATTAGGCCACTTAGGCCTATTAGGCCCATTAGTATCATTCGGTCGATTAGGCCAATTAGGAAACTTTGGCCAATTAGGCCCACTAGGCTCATTATGCACATTAGTCCACTTAGTACCATTAGGATAATTAGGCCCATTAGGCCCATTTAGTCGATTAGTGGGATTAGGCTACTTAGGCCCATTAGGTCCATTAGGCCACTTATGCACATTTATCCTATTAGGCCATTAAGGCCCATTAGGCCCATTAGACCCATTAGTCCACTTAGTCTACTTAGGCCCATTAGGTACATTAGTCCCATTAGTCCACTTAGGACCATTACGCCCATTCGACCACTTAGTCAGATTAGGCCCATTAGGCCACTTAGTCCCATTAAACCCATTAGTCTCATTAAGCCTATTTGGCCCATTTGGGTACATAGGCCCATTAGGCAACGTAGGTCAATTAGTCCACTTAGTCCCATTAAACACATTAGTCCTATTATGCATGTTAGGCCCATTATGTCATATAGGCCCATTAGGCCCATTCAATCGATCCGCCCTATTAGGCCACTTAGGCCCATTAGGCCACGTAGTCCCATTAGGAACATTAGGACACTTAGGCCTATTAGGCCCATTAAACCCATCAGTCCCACTAGGCCCACTTCGCCTGTTAAGCCACTTAGGCCACTTAGGCCCATTAGGCGCATTCAATCGATTAGCTCGATTAGGCCACTTAGGTCACTTAGTCCAATTATATCCATTAGGCCCATTAGACCCATTAGGACCATTTGTCCCATTAGGCCCACTAGGACCACTAGGCCCTTTAGGGCACTTCCCATTCAGACCATTAGGCAACTTAGGACCATAAAGTCCATTAGGACCATCAGGCCCATTGGGCCCATGAGGGGCATTCCGCCCATGAGGCCCATTGGGCCCATGAGGCCCATCGGGACCATTAGGACATTTAGGCCCATTAGGCCCATTAGGACCATGAGGCCACTTAGGCCCATGAGTCCCATTTTCACCATCATGCCACTTGGGCTCATTAGGCCCATTAGGCTTTTTAATCCCATCAGGACACTTAGATCAATTAAGCCACTTAGACCCATTAGACCTATTGGGGACACTTGGCCCATTCATCCCATTAGGCCGATTGGGTCTATTAGGCCCCATAGGACCATGATGCCCATTAGTCCCATGAGGCCACTTCGGCCCATTCGGCTATTTAGGCCCACTTAGGTCACTTAGGCCCATTAGGCCCATTATACCCATTGGACCCTTGAGGCAACTTTGGCCCATGATGCCCATTAGGCCCATGAGGCCCAATAGGCCCATCTGGACAATTAGGTATATTCATCCCATTAGTCCCACTCGACCCATTAGGACACTTAGGCTCATTATTCCATTTAGTCCACTTAGGCCCATGAGGCCCATTAGGCCCATTAGTCCACCTCGTCCCATTAGAACCATTGGGCCCATGAGGCCACTTAGGCCCATTAAGCCCATTCATCCCATTAGGACCATGAGGCCCATTAGGTCCATCGGGCCACTTGGTCCCACTAGGCCCTTTCGGCCCACTAGCCGCATTCAGTAACTTAGGCCCATTAGGCGTATTAGGCCACTTAGTCCCATTGGTCCCACTAGGCCCATTCAGCCACTTAGGCCTAGGAGGCCCATTCGGCCCATTAGGCCCATGGGGCCCATTAGGCCCATCAGGACCATGAGGCCACTTAGTCCCATGAGGCCCATTCATCCACTTAGGCCCATTAGGACCATTAGTCCAATTAGGCAACTTAGTCCTATTAGGATCATTCCACCAATTAGGCCCATTAGGCCCATTCCACCACTTAGGCCCATCAGGACCATTCGACCCATTCAGCCAGTTAGGCCCATTAGGTCAAATAATCCACTTAGGCCCATTAAGACCATTAGGCCCATTAGGTCACTTAGGCCACTTAGGCCCATTAGGCCTAATATGCCAATTGGGCCTATCAGGCCCGTTCGGCCACTAAGGCCCATTAGGCCACTTAGGCCCATTATTCTCATTAGTCCACTAAGGCCACTTATGCTCATTAGGACCATGAGGCCCCTGAGTCCCATCAAGCCCATCAGGCCCATTAGGCCACTTTGGCCCATTGGCCCATTAAGCCCATTAGGCCAATTGGGCCAATGAGTCCCATTATGCCCATTGGGTTTATCAGGCCCATTAGGCCACTGAGGCTTATTAGTCCAATTATGCACATCAGGCCCATTAGGCCACTTAGGACCATTGGACCCACTAGGGCCATTGGTCCCACTAGGCCCATTAGGCCACTTATACCCATGAGTCCCATTAGGACACTTAGGCCCATTGGTCCCATGATGCACATTAATCCCATCAGGCCAATTAGGCCACTTAGGCCCATTAGGCCCATTCAGCCACTTATGCCCATTAGGCCCATTAGGCCACTTAGGCCCATTGGTCCATGTCACCGCATTGGGCTCACTCAGCCACTAAGGCCCATTAGGCCACTTGGGCCCATCAGGCACATTAGGCCACCAAGGCCCATTACGACCATTAGGTCGATCAGGCCCATTCAGCCCATGAGTCCAATTAGGCCCATTGGTCCAGTGAGGCCCATTATACCCATTAGGCCGATCAGGCCCATCAAGTCCATGAGGTTCGAAAGGCCATGAAGACCCATTATGACCATCAATCCCATTAGTCCACTTAGGCCCATTAGGATGATTATTCCCATTAGTCCCATGAGGATACTTATGTGGCTTAGGCTCATTAGGCCCATGAGGCCACTAAGGCCCATTAGGCCCATCAATCCCATTAGTCCACTTAGGCCCATTAGGCCCATTAGGTCACTTCAGCCCATTAGGCCACTTCGTCCCATTCATCTCATTAGGCCACTAAGGCCACTTAGGCCCATTAAGCCACTTAGGCCCATTATGCCCATTAGGTCCATCAGGGCCATTAGGCCCATTAGGCCACTAAGCCCATTAGGCGCAATAGGCCACATAGGCAACTTAGGCTCATTATGCCCATTATGCCCATTAATCCCATGAGGCACATGAGGCCACTGAGACCCATTTGTCCACTCAGGGCCATCGAGCCCATTAGGCCACTTAGGCCCATTCATCCCATTAGGTCACTTAGGCCCATTGAGCTCACTAGGCCACTTAAGTCCATTAGATCAATCGGACCCATTAAGCCCATGAGTCCACCTAGGCCCATTCGGACCATTAAGGCCATCAGGCCCATCAGGCCCATTAGGCCACTTAGGCCCATTTATCTCATTAGGCCACTTAGTCCCATTAATCCCATTAGACCCATCAGGCCCATCAGGCCCATTATGTCAATTTGGCCCATTAGGAAACTTAGGCCACTTAGGCCCACTAGGCCACTTAGTCCCATTCGAGCCATTCGACCCATTATGCCACTTAGGCCCATTAGGCCCATCAGGCCACTTAGGCCTATTGGACACATTATTCCATTTAGTCCACTAAGGCCAATTAGGCCCATTAGGCCATTGAGGCCCATTAGGCTCATTAGGCCCATTTTCCCACTTAGGCGCATTAAGCCCATTCAGCCATAAAGGCCCATTAGGCCAATTAGGCCCATTATGACACTTTGGCCCTTTAGGCCCATTAGGCTACTAAGTCCCATTTGGACCATTAGGATCATGAGGCCCATTAGGCCACTTAGGCTCATTCGGCCCATTCGGCCACTTAGGCCCATTGGGCCCATTAGACCCATTAGACCCATTATGCCAGTTAGGCCAATTTTTCCCATTATGATTACAAGTCCCATTAATCCACTTAGGCCCATTAGGACCATTATGCCACTTACGCCTATTAGGCCCATTAAGCCACTTCGGCAATGTTGGCCCATTAGGCCAATTAAGCCACTAAGGGCCATTCGGCCACTTAGTCCCATTAATCTCATTAGGCCACTTAGGACCTTAGGCCCATTAGTCTACTTAGTCCCATTAGACCCATTAGGCCCTTAGGCCACTAAGCACCATTAGGCCACTTAGGCCCATTAGGCCCATTAGGCCACTTAGGCTACTCAGGCCCATTAGGCCACTAAGGCCCATGAGGCCACTGAGTCCCATTAGGCCACTAAGGCCCATTAGGATCATTAGGACACTTATTCCCATTATGCCCATTATGCCACTTAGGCCACTTAGGCCCATTAGGTCACTTGGGCCCATTCGACCCATTAGGCCACTTAGACCACTTAAGCCCATTATGCCCATTATGTCCATTAGGTCACTGAGTCCCATTAGGCCACTTACGCCCATTAGGCCACTTACGCCCATTAGGACCATTAGGCCACTTACGCCCATTAGGCCACATAGGCCCATTAGGCCACTTAGGCCCATTAGGCCACTTCAGCCACTTAGGCCCACTAGGCCCATTAGGCCACTGAGGCCCATTAGGTCCATTAGTTTACTTAGGCCCATTAGGCCCATTAGGCCACTTAGTCCCATTCGTCACATTAGGAAACTTAGGCCACTTAAGCTCATGAGGCCACTTAGGCCACTTAGGCCTATTAAGCCACTTATGCCTATTTAGCCACTTTGGCCCATTAGGCCCATTAGGCCACTTAGGCTCATTATGCCCATGAGGCCACTTAGGCCCATTAGGACTATTACGCCACTTAGGCCCATTATGCCAATTAGGCCACTTAGGTCACTTAGGCCACTTAGGCCCATTTGGCCACTTAGGCCCATTTGGCTACTTAGGCCCATTTAGCCTATTAGGCCACTTAGGCCCATTATGCCCCTTAGGCCCATTAGGCCCATTTTTTCCACTTAATCCCATTAGGACCATTAGGCCCATTATTCTACTTAGCCCATTAGGCCCATTAGGCCCATTAGGCCACTTATTCTCATTAGGCACCTATGCCCATTAGGCCACTTAGGCCCATTGGGCCCATTCAGCCTGTTAGGCCCATGAGGCCCATTGGGCCACTTAGGCCCTTTCATCCCATTGTTCTACTTCATCTCATTCATCCCATTATGCCACTTAGTCTCGTTCATCCCACTAGGCCCATTAGGCCACTTAGGCCAGTTAGGCCCATTAGGCCACTTTGGCCAGTTAGACCCATTGGGATCATTAGGCCCATTATGCCACTTAGGACCATTAATCTCATTAGAACACTTAGTCCAATTAGTCCCATTAGTCCACTTTGTCCAGTTAGTCCCATTAGCCTCATTGGTCCCATTAGGCCACTTTGGCTAGTTAGGCCCATTGGACCCATTAGACCATTAGGGCCCTTAGGCCCCTTATGTGAGTTAGGATAATTTGGCCCATTCAGCCCATTGGGCCAGTTGGGCCCATTGGTCCCATTAGGCCGGTTAGGCCGGTTAGGCTCGTTAGGCCCATTGGGCCAGTTAGGCCACTTAGGCCACTTTGACCCATTAGGCCCATCAAGCTGACACTTATGCCAGTTAGGCCCATTATGACACTTAGGCCCCTTGGGCCCATTGGTCCCATTAGGATAGTTATGTTAGTTAGGAAAGTTTTTCCCATTCATCCCATTGGTCCCATTAGGCCACTTAGGCCTGTTAGGCCTATTAGGGAACTTAGGCTCATTCAACCTATTAGGCCACTTTGGCTAGTTATGCCCAATTGGCCCATGGGGGCCATTGGGCCCCTTAGACCAGTTAGGTCCATTAGGTATGTTAGGCCCATTGGTCCCATTAGGCCACTTACTCTAGTTAATCCCATTAGACCACTTAGTCCCATTTGGACCATTAGGACAGTTAGGCCCATTAGGCCCATTAGGCCACTTGAAAGTTCCCAACGAATTATTGTATCACTGGGAGGGGGAGGGGGTGAACCAGTGATACTTTTCTCTCTTATGTTTATTTTCAAATGAAACCACATTAACCTCCTATTAAAGATTATATTCCCTACTTAAAACAATTCAAACACACACCCACAAGAACACAAGTATTTACAAGATTCAATATTCAATAAGAATAGTTATGTCCTTTGTATGGTATGGAAGTGTTTCAATACCACACAATCCACTAGAAAACAATAATTGTATTACAATGAGTAGGATATACCCATTCACTTGTGTAGAACTATGTAAACAATCCAATAGTGCATGTGCACCCCCTTATCATAAATAGGGTAATGCAATGATTGTGTAACAACTCATGTTACCATTTCTTATTTTCAATTATAAAAATTTATTCAATTGAAAACACTTCTTAAATTTCTTACCTAGAATATGGTAAGAATTTTCTGAACTTTGTTAAGAAAAAAAACCAAGTCTGATTTTCCCAGTCTGATTCCTCCAAGTACGATTCTCCCTGATACGATTCTTCCTGATACGATTTTCCCGATACAATTTTTATCGGTAGGATATTCCCCAGTATGAAAAGTATAACTTTGATAGAATGAAATAGAGATAAATCAAAACTACTTCAATTCTCCATCTTCCTCAGTCTGAAAGACCCAATATGGAAATCACGATCCGATTAATCCATCCCGATACGATGATCAGCCGAATATGATTGACCAGACGGATACAGTAATTAGCTGAGTATGATAAACACTAAGTGTGATGATTAGCTGAATAAAATTTTTTGATCTTGTCTCTTCTCTTTCACTTCAATCCATCAAAACTTCTTCAACAAAATTGAATACAGAAACGTTTTCTTCTCTCTAAAACCAAGAGCTTCTCTATCATGAATAGTACATCTGTCCACCTCAAGTATAACATACTTTTCTCCTTTTATAGGTAACCCTATAGATTCTTGGATAGGAATCCAAAAGAAATCCCGCTTAATCAAATTCACCCTAATCTCAATTTCCCCTAAAATATGTGGTGTATTTTGACTCCATAAACTCTTCTCAAAGCTTCTAAATTCTTCTAAAACTTTCACTTATCCTTCTAAATAATGAATATGTTAATTATTTTGAATTTATATCTCCCCCTCAATTTCACATCCAGTAAAATTTTCTTTCAAACCACTTTTACTTCTTCACTTCTTCTCTTGACCCACTTGAAAATATAAAACAATTCCACTTTGATACAATGACCATTGACCCAATTGAAACCTACATAGTAATTCAAACCTTTCTAAATGGTTTACTACATTATTGATCTCATTATTTAATTATCTTTTCAAACATCATCCTCATGCAATTCCTTATCTGAATATTATTGTGCAGATTATGCTCTTTTTGAGAATGGTTTTCCTGAATACAATCATATTGGGTGCGATCTTTTTCTTCCGGAGCCTGAGTATGATCATACTGGGTACGAAAGTTTTCTTATGCATACGATGGATAATAAGATTCTACAGTACCAGAAAATGATCATTTTGGGTACAATAATTCTAATTAAGATCCACACTTTCTTCTTTCTTTCCTTCTTAGTCCGAATATGATTGCACTGGGTACAATTCCTTTTCGATTGGCATCATCTCTTTCTTCTCTTCCACCTATATATGATAAATCTGAATATGATTTGGAATACCTCTTTTCCCCTTTCTTCCATCAAGCTTTCATCATAATTTCTTCAATAAAATTATGATTTATGAAATACGAATCAGAAAAGAATAGTCACATTTAATTTTATCGCAGTCAGTAGACTCTGATAATTAAACAAAACAAGCACTTCTTTCATACCAGATGCAGTGTGAATCTGATGACCATTTACTTCTCACAATATTCCATCTTCATGTGACCTAATATCTCTTTCTAGATAATGATCAATTCCTCATTATGATATTTTCACATATCGGTCCCAAAACAAGTCTGATCGGTGCCTTTTATTTCAAACAACTTTGCCTAGTTATGATGGACAAAGTGAGTCCAATTCTTTTGAAAACAATGTCTAGTATGAGTTCCACCAAATAAAAAGTGAGGTGATTTTCTTTCTTCAAAAGCTTTCATTAAAAACAAAAAACAACAAATGAAAACAAATTCCTTCCTCATAATATTGGTCCTAACAATCCCCCTTTGGATTTTGTTGTAAACCAAGTTTCATAAATCACTGAACCTAGTCCCATTAGTCTTATTAGTCCCATTGGACAATTAGTCCCATTAGGCCACTTAGGCTCATTAGTTCCATTAGGCTACTTATGACCATTAGGCCAATTCGACCACTTAGGCCACTTAATCCCATTAGGCCCATTAGACCACTTAGGTCCATTAGGATCATTGGGCTCATTGGTCCCATTAGGCCACTTAGGTCCATGAGGCCCATTACAAAACTTTGACCCATTAGGCCCCTTAGAACACTTAGGAACATAAGGCCCATTAGGCCACTTTAATCCATTAGGAAACTTAGGACACTTAGGCTCACTGGACCCATTAGGCCCATTAGCCCCATTCGACCCATTCGACCCATTAGGCCCATTCATCCCATTGGGCCCATTAGGAAACTTAGGCCACTTAGGCCAATTGGAACCATCAGTAACATTAGGCAACTTAGTCCACTTAGGTCCATTACGCCACTTAGTCCAATTCAACCCATTCGACCCATTAGGCCACTTAGGCCCATTCAACCCATTAGGCCCATTAGACATGTTAGGCTGATTAGGCCACTTAGACCCATTAGACCCATTATGCCCATTAGGCCCATTAGGAAACTTAGGACACTTAGGCCCGTTAGGCCCATTAAGAAACTTAGGCTACTAGGGACCATTATGACACTTAGACCTATTAGACCCATTAGGCCCATTAGACCCATTATGCATATTAGGCCCATTAGTAAAATTATTCCACATAGGCCCATTAGTCTCATTAAGCCCATTAGGCCACTTTGGCCCATTAGGCAACATAGGACACTTAGGCCCATTGGACACATTAGGCCACTTATCCCATTATACCCATTAGGACGCAAAGGCCCCTTAAGCCCATTAGGCCACTTCGTCCCATTAGGAAACTGAGACCACTTAGGTCCATTGGACCTATTAGGCCCATTAGGCCCATTTGGCCTATTAGGCCCATTAGGTAACTTTGAACACTTAGGTCCATTGGACCCATTAGGCCCATTGATCCCATTAGGCCCATGGGGCCCATTAGGAAACTTAGGCCACTAAGGCCCATTAGGCCACTTAGGCCCATTAGGTCACTTAGGCCCATTAGACCCATCATTCCCATTAGGCAACTTAAGCCCATTTGGACAATTAGTCCCATTAGACCCATTCGGTCCATTAGTTCACTTAGGCCCATTCAATCCATTTAGTCCATTAGGTCCATTAGACTCATTAGGCCGATTAGGTCACTTAGGACAATTATACCCATTATACCCATTATGCTCATTAGGCTCATTAGGAAACTTAGGACACTTAGGCCAATTTGACAACTTAGACCCATTGGACCCATTATTCTCATTAGGCAACATAGGACACCTAGGCCCATTAGGCCACTTAGACCCATTGGATGCATTAGACCCATTGGACCCATTAGGCCCATTAGGCCCATTAGGCCCATTAGGCCACTTAGGCCACTTAGGGCCATTACACCACTTAGACCCATTGGACCCATTAGGACCATTGGGAAACTTAGGCCACTTAGACCCATTGGACCCATTAGTCCCATTAACCAACTTGGGACACATCGACCATTAAGCCACTTAGGCCCATTGGACCCATTAGGCCGAATTATCCATAATGGGCCCATTAGGCCCATTAGGCCCATTGGCCCCATTAGACCACTTAAGCCCAATAGGCCCAATATTCCCATTAGGACACTTAGGCCTATTAATCCACTTAGGCCCATTAGGCCACTTAGCCCATTATGCCTCTTAGACCCATTGGGCCCCTAGGCTCATTAGGTCAATTAGAAGATTATGCCCATTAGGCCGAATTAGCCATAATGGGACCATTAGGCCCATTAGGCTTATTAGGTCACTTAGGACACTTAATCCCATTAGGCCACTTAGTCCCATTAGGCCCCTTAGACCCATGAGACCCATTAGACTCATTGGTCCCCTTAGGTCCATTAGTCCTATTAGGTCACTTAGGCCACTTTGGTCCATTAGGCCACTTAGGCCCATTAGGCCCCTTAGACCCATTAGGCCACTTAGGCCCATTAGTCCCATTAGGCCCATTAGGATAGTTAAGCCACTTAGGTCCATTCGTCCACTTAAGCCCATTAGGCCCCTTAGACCCATTAGGCCCATTAGGCCCATTAGGTCCATTAGGCCAATTCGTCCATTTGGACCATTAGGTCGAATTCACCATAATGGGATCATTTGACCACATAGGCCCATTAGGCCACCTAGGCGCAATCAGCCCATTAATCCCATTAGGTCTATTAGGCCCATCAGCCCACTTAGGCCCAGCTGGTTCATTCGACCCATTAAGCCCATTAGGCCCATTAGGTTGAACTGGACTTAATGAGACCATTAGGACACTTAAGACCATTAGGACACTTAGGCCCAATAGGCTCATTTGTCCCATTAGTCCACTTAGGTCGCTTAGGCCCATTCGCTCACTTTCGCCTAATGGACCCATTAGACCCATTAAGCCTGTTAAGCCCATTAGACCCATTAGGCCACTTAGGCCCAATTGGCCCATTAGACTGATTATGAAACTTAGGCCCATTAATCCCATTAGTCCCATTAGTTCACTTATTCCCATTAGACCTATTAGGCCCCTTAAGACACTTAATCTCATTAGACCCATTACACTATCACAAAATAGGATTTTATCAGCGCTAAAAAAGCCCTTTATCTGTGCGAAAAAAGCATTGTTAATCTCAGCAAGATAGGGGGGTCCCTTTTATCAGTGCTTATCAAATCACTAATAAATTCCCCTTTTATTAGTGCTAAAAAATGCGCTGATAAAAGTTAAAAAACATTAAAAAAAATTACAAATCAGGGAGGGACTTCAACAATGCTTGATCCCCCCCTTCAACAACGCTTGATCCCCCCACCACATCCCGCACACCCCAACAACCACCCCAGCCTTTAACAGCACCCCCACCCAGCCTTTAATAGTGCTAGTCCTTATTCCACCCATGTGTGTGACCTGCATCCCCCTGGATTCGAACTCGGGACCTGTTGCCTGGGCACCTAAGCCTTTACCACTCCACCATATTGCTTTTCTCTTCATTTATTAATTAATCTATTTATTTTTATATATATATAGTTATATTTACTTATATATTAATATATATTTATATTAACACATATATTTAGTTATATTAATATATTTATTCGTATATTAATATATATTTATAAGATCGGTTTTAAATACATTTATAAAATATGCTTTTGTGTGTGTGTTTATAAATAAATAAATACATATTTACAACACACACACACATATATATATTATATGTGTATCTGTAAGTATAATTATACATATTTATATATATTTACAAATATTATATATTAATATGTATATACATATGTTTAGAATATATAGATAATATATATCATTTTGTCAATACATACGCACACACACACATATATATGCACACATACACATTATATAGGTATATTAATATTTAAATATTTGTATTTTAAATAAAATGGATATTAGTTTTTTTATTTAGATAAGGCTTATATATTGTGAAATAAATTTTATATGTAAATATGTTTAATTATTTATTTATAAAATTAAATTTTTATGTGTGAATACATAAAAAACATGTATATATTGTTATATATTTGATTATAAATAATAGTAAATTATGAAGAACGAAAACAAGCTCTGAAAACCTGAAAAAAAGGTAAACAATGGAGAAACCTTCAAAACCCGTAAATATAGTCAGAAAGTCAAATAAACCCTAAACATAGGGTAACAATGAAAAATTATGATCCAAGAATCCATTCCATCTCTTGGACTAGTCAAATCTAAGATCATCAAACGATCTTTGATATTATAGGTGGTGGAGGCTGAACGGACAGACAGATCATATGTTACAGTTGTTTGAAAAAACAGCAGACGTGAAAAAAGTGCTAGAAATGGGGGCTTGAAAAACCTAACAAATCGTAGAGTCACTGAAATAGGAATAACTTTTGATCTGAGTGTCCATTTCAGCTCTGTGACTAGTCAAACCGAATCTCATGGAATGAATAATGATATAATAGATGGAGAAGGCCAAATAGACACATGGATCGAGATTTATTACCGTTTTAAGAAAAATTTGACAGGGCACCGGACACGGAAATAGAGTTTTGGAGGCCTTATGATGGTTTTTTAAGGTTTTTGTGTCTATTACATAATTTTAACTTTGTTCAAGTCATCCTTCTGCGTATATCTATTTGCTGACTTCGATTTGATATGTGGTAGAGCCCAAACGGACACCCGGAGCAAAAGTTATGGTCGTTTGAAGTTGGAGTTTTTTTAGAGTGTTATAACTAATATATCTTCCATTTCTTTGATCTTATCATGGTTTCTATTATACGTGGTCCTCACTCGTCTCACGAGCTTTGATTTGACTTATCGCAGTGCTCAAACGGACACCCGAAGTAGAAGTTATGGGTGTTTTAGTGAGTTATGAGTTTCTTAGGTTTTTAGGTTCTAGGAGATTTTCTCAATTTCAAACAATCTTAACTTCTTCTCCACATGTCTGTTTTCATTCTACCACATATAAAATCAAATTTTAAGAAAATATATACACTCTGGTGACCACTGGAACCCCTTATCACATTCATCAAGTCCAAAAAAGGCCCATAATTCCTCCCAACGGTCATAAGTTCTGCTCCGGATGTCTGTTTTGACATAACTTCTGCTCTAGGTGTTCATTTTGCCTCTACCAAAAATAAAATCGATCTAAAAAATATTTAAAAATATATATATTATATTTATATCAATATATATATACTTATATATAAATATATTATTTTTTATGAAATATTTTTTTTGAAATATACACTTTATCAGTGCTAGGAAAAAAGTGCTGATAAAGCCCCCCTTTTATTAGCGCTACTAAAAAAAGAACTAATAAAGGGGGGGACCTTTAGCAGTGTTAAAAAAATTGCTGATAAAGGGGGTGCCTTTATCATTACTTTTTTTAGCGTTGTTAAAGGATGGTGCTGCAGAAACCTAGTTTTATGGTAGTGTTAGGTCTATTAGTACACTTAGGCCTATTCAACCCTTAGTCCCATTAGGCCCATTAGTCCATTTATGCCAATTTTGGTCATTTAGGATAATTATTCCAATTATTCCATTGAGTCCATTTAGGTCAATTAGGCTATTTAGGTCATTTAAGCCAATTTAGGCCATTTAGACCAATGAGGCCAATGAGACCAATTCAAGACAATTAGGGCAATTTAGGCTCTTTAGACTATTTAGGCCAATTAGAAGATTTATTCCATTTAGTCTAATTTAGGTAAATTATTCCAATTAGGACAATTAGGTCAATTAGGAAAATTAGGGAAATTAGGGCAATTAGGCAATTTAGTTCATTTAGGCCATTAGGCCAATTTAGCTCATTTAGGCTAATTATTCCATTTAGGCCAATTTAGGTCATTTAGGCTATTTAGGCCAATTTAGACCATTTTGGCCAATTATGCCAATTATGCCATTTAGGCTAATTTATATAATTTAAACCAATTAGGCCAATTAGGTCGATTAGTCCATTTAAGCCGATTATTCCAATTTAGACCAATTAGGCCAATTAGGCCCATTTAGGCCATTTAGACCAATTTGTCCATTTTGTCCATTTAAGCCAATTTAGGCCATTTAGGCTAATTAGGCCAATTATGTCAATTAGATAATTTAGGCAATTTAGGCCAATTAGGCCATTTAGGACAATTTATCTCATTTATACCAATTATTAAAATTAGACCAATTAGGCAATTCATTCCCATTTGGCCAATTAGGCCAATTTAGGCCACTTAGCCTAATTTAGGCCATTTAGGCTAATTTAGGCCATTTAGGCCAATTTAGTCTATTAAGGTCAATTTAGTCCAATTAGGTCATTTAGTCCATTTAGGACAATTAGGAAATTTAGTCCAATTATATCAATTAGGTCATTTAGGTCATTTAGGCCAATTAGGCCATTTAGACCATTTAGACAAATTTAGGCCATTTAGACCAATTAGGCCAATTTAGTCCATTTGGGATAATTTAGTCCATTTAGCCTTATTAGTCCAATTAGTTCAATTAGTTCATTTAGTCCAATTAGTCCAATTAGGCCAATTAGAACATTTATGAAAATTTAGGCCATTAAGGTCATTTAGGCCATTAAGGACAATTAGGAAATTATGCCATTTAGTTCATTTAGGACATTTACATCAATTAGGCCATTTAGGCCATTTAGTTCATTTAGGCCAATTAGGCTAATTAGGCTGATTATACAATTTAGTTCATTTAGGCCAATTTAGGACATTTAGGCCAATTAGGCCATTTTGGTCAATTTTGGTCATTTAGGATATTTAGGATATTTAGGCATTTAAGCCAATTTAGCAAATTAGGCCATTTAGGCCAATTAGGCCGATTAGGACATTTAAGCCTATTTGGCCAATTTAGACCATTTAGGTCAATTAGGACAATTAGACCAATTAGACAATTTAGTCAAATTAGGTCGATTAGGTCAATTAGGCTAATTGAGGTCATTTAATCCATTTAGGAAAATTTAGGCTATTTAGGTCAATTATGCCAATTAATCCAATTAGGTAATTTATGAAATTTAGAGCAATTAGGCAATTTAGGCCAATTTAGACCATTTAGACCAATTAGGCCAATTAGGCAAATTTGGTCATTTATGTCATTTAGGCCAATTTAGTTCAATTAGGCCAATCAGCCTATTTAGGCCATTAAGGCCAATTTAGGTCATTTAGACCAATTAGGCCAATTAGGCCAATTAGGCCATTTAGGCCATTTAGGCCAATTAGGCCATTTAGGCCAATTTAGGCCATTTAGGTCATTCAGGGCAATTGGACCAATTGGACCATTTAGGCCATTTAGGCAAATCAGTCCATTTAGGACAATTAGACCAGTTAGGTCATTTATGCTATTTAGGCCAATTAGGCCATTTAGATGAATTTAGGACATTTAGACCAATTTAGGCCATTTAGACCAATTAGGCCAATTATATTAATTTAGGTCATTTTAACCATTTGGGAAAATTAGTCTATTTAGACCAATTAGACCAATTAGGTCATTTAGTCCATTTAGGTCAATTAGGCCATTTAGGTCATTTAGACTAATTAGGCCAATTTAGGACATTTAGGCTAATTTAGTCCATTTAGGCCAATTAGACCAGTTAGTCCATTTTTGCTAATTAGTAAAATTAGGCCATTTATACCATTTTGGCCAATTAATTCATTTATCCCAATTAGGCTAATTAGGTCATTTTTGTCATTTAGGAGAATTTAGGCCATTTAGGTCAATTAGACCGATTAGGCCATTTAGGCTAATTAATCCATTTAGGACAATTTTGGCAATTTAGGCCATTTAGGTCAATTAAGCCATTTGGGCCATTTAGCTCAATTTCGGACATTTAGGCTAATTAGGTCAATTAGGCCAATTAATACATTTAGGTCATTTAGGCCAATTAGTCAATTTAGGCCAATTTAGACCATTTAAGACAATTAGACCATTAGGTCAATTTCGACAATTTAGGTCATTTAGTCCATTTAGTCAAATTAGGTCAATTAGTCCAATTAGGTCATTTAGGCCATTTAGGCCAATTAGGCCATTTAAGTAATTTAGTACAATTTGGCCATTTAGGCCAATTTAGTCCATTTAGAACAATTTAGGTCGTTTGGGGAAATTAGGCCATTAGGATGCCACAAACCAAACTGGGTCGACCCTGAATTAGTCACCCGACAACTATATAACAATCTCAATACATAAAGGCTCGACATTTTCTTTGACCCAGAGGAGTGTAAAGTTTCAAAACAGAAGGCATCATTTCCACATTTATACCCAACAAATCAACAACATGAGAAGATATGAAATATGAGATGCACCCATATCAAACAATGCTTGAATAAGGGTATAATTCAAAAGAATTGTACCTCTCACCATCGATGGTACAAGTTGTCCATTCACAATAACCCGCTCATCTCCAAATACCTTCTTACTCACCACACTTTTATCTTTATTCCCCTACTGAAATTACCCTTGCTGAGGATTCATGGTATTCCTAGAATCACCATGACTAACTTTGTTCTACTAAAAAGGAGTATTATGTTTTCCTCATCCCGTTGAGGCATAAGACAACTGTGAACCTTGAGAAGTGTCCCGAACACCCGACCTTGGAGCATGGCGACAATAACACTGAAGATACCCTGTCTAATTACAATTATGGAATGCTCTAGGTGGTGATGTACATTCTTGTTTCATGTGTCTTAGAGTACCACATTGGAAACATCCCGACTTTCTCTTTAGCTTCATATGAAGATTCACTGATCCTTTCATTGGATTTTGAGCCACACTCCCACCTTGGAAATAAGTGTCCCCCCTTCACTTGCTCCCTGCATTATAGTTTCCATCATTTCCCATAAGTATCATGATATATCCTCCACTAATCACCCCTAATATGCCCCTTTCATCCATGGTTTCCCTATTGACCATCTCCATACAATCTGTTATACAGATTACTGCAATCTTCAAACAAATTTCCTACCTCATCCCAAATTAAAAAATGTTTGTCTCCAAAGATTCACTAGTGGAAACCTCAGGTGAAAACTGGACTAAATTCATGAATTTATCCACATATTATATCAAAGAAAGGTTCTACTACTTAAAGCTAAAGAAATCCATTTTCTCTGAACTCTAAACATGTGAGGATAGAATTGTTTATTGAACAATTCCTCGAAATCCTCACATGCCATACCTTGGCCCACTTTAGCCCAGATCGCAAACTCCCACCACTGACATGGAAGATCTTCCAACATGTATGTCACTAAATTGACTTTGAACACCATTATTGTTCCTAGGAAATCAAAGATTCGATTCATCCTATTTAGCCACCCCTCCACCCTTTCTGGTTCTGAATCACCCCAAAATATGGGTGGATTTTTCTTCTAAAACCGAACCAAATGGTCCAAATTTCTTGATTTATATCTTTTATTCCCAATATCAAAAACATCAAAATCTTTCACTATGCTCTGCGCCAAATATTGGTTCACCTGGGGCTTAGATGCAACCACATTTTTAATAGCTTCCTTAGGTTGGTTTCTACGATGCCTACTGGGTTCCATTCTCTATTCACATGAGAAACACCATAAGTCTCACTCTATAGCTATGGAAGGATTAAAAATTTCAAATTCTATCGCATTTAAACTATCATAACCATGATTTACAAAAACCAACATTTCCTATGTTCAATCATTTTTAAAAAAACATCCAGCATGTTTTAAAAATTGACCCATTTTCAAAATACCACAACCATTCTCTTTTTAAAATTACAAAAATGATTTCCATAATTTTCAAAAATCAAAAAATTCATATCACAACATAAATCATTACTCCAAATGAGATATGAAGTACTAGTGGGAAGTCATTTATACCATGCATGTCATGCTCTTCTCATTTTCTAAACCTACGAAAATGAGACCACTAGGCCCATTAGTCCACTTAGGCCCATTAGGATCATTCATCTCATTGGTCCCATTAGGCCCATTAGGCCCAAATAGCCACTTAGGCCCATTGGGCCCATTAGTCCCATTCGGAACATTATTACTATTAGTCACATTATGCCCATTATGCCCATTCGGCCACTTAGGCACATTATGCAACTTAGTCCCATTATGCCACTTATAACCAATAGGCCCATTAGGACAATTAGGCACATTAAGCCCATTAGGCCCACTAGACCCATCAGACCATTTAGGCCCATTAGGCCACTTAGGCCCACTGGGCCCATTAGGCCACTTAGACCCATTAGGCCACTTACGCCCATTAGGCCCAATAGACCCATTAGGCCAATTGGGCACATTAGACCCATTAGGCTCATTCAGACACTTAGGCCCACTAGGCCCATTAGGCCATTTCACCCCATTAGGACATGAGGCCCATTAGGCCACTTATGCCCATTAGGACCATTAGGCCACTTAATCCCATTCATCCACTTAGGCCCATTAGGCCAAATAACCCTATTAGGCCAATTTGGCTCATTAGGCTCATTCGACCACTTAGTCCCATTAGTCCGAATCGGCAACTTAGTCCCATTAGGCCCATTCAATTTATTAGGTTGATTAAGCCACTTAGACCCATTAGGCCCATTAGGCCAGTTAGGCCCATTAGGACCATTCATCTGATTAGGCCGATTAGGACACTTAGGCCACTTAGACCCCTTAGGCTCATTAGGCCCATTAGGCCACCTAGGATCATTAGGCCCATTCGATCGATTAGGCCGATTTGTCCACTTAGGCCCATTCGGTCAATTAGCCTGATTAAGACACTTACATCCATTAGGCCCTTTAGGCCCATTCGGTCGATTGGGAAGATTTGTCCACTTAGACCCATTATGCCGATTAGGACCATTTGGCCACTTTGGTCCACTAGATCCATTAGACCTATTCGGTTGATTAGACCGATTTGGCCACATCGCCCCATTAGGCCCATTCGGTCGATTAGACAAATTCACCCACTTAGGCCACTTAGGCCCACTATGGCCATCAAGACCATTAGACCCATTAGGCCACTTAGGCCACTTAGGAATTAGGCCCATTAGTCCCAGTAGTCCCATTTGGTTTATTAGGATAATTAGGCCACTTTGGCCACTTTAGCCGATTAGGAAACTTAGGATTATAAGGCACATTGAGTCGATTATAGGGCTTAGGCCACTTAGTCCCATTAAGCCCATTAGGCCACTTAGGCCCACTAGGCGTATTAAACCCATTAGTCCCATTAGGACCATTTAGACCATTTGGCCACTTAGGCCCATTAGGTCCATTTGACCCATTAGTCCCATTAGGCCCATTAGGCCCGTTAAGCCACATATTCCACTTAGGCCCATTAATCACATTAGTCCATGTAGACCTATTAGGCCCATTAGAACACATAGGCCCCTTAGGCCCAATAAACCCATTAGTCCCAATTGGCCCATTAGGTCCGTTAATCCACTTTGGACACTTAAGCCCATTAGGCCCATTTGGTGGATTAACCCGATTAGGCCACTTAGGCCAATTAGGTCCATTAGGATCATTATCCCCATCAGGCCCATTAGGCCCATTGGGGACTTAGGCCCATTCGGCTCATTAGGCCACTTAGGACCATTAGGCCCATGAGGCCCATCGGGCCCATTAGGCCCATGGGGCGCATTCCGCCCATGAGCCCCATTAGGACCATGAGGCCCATTAGACCCATGAGGACACTTAGGCCCATTTGTCCCATTGGGCCCATGAGGTCACTTAGGCCCATGAGGCCCATTTGACCCATCAGGCCACTTGGACCCATTAGGCCCATTAATCCCATTAGGCCCACTAGGCCCATTAGGCCCATTGGTCTCATTAGCCCCATTACACCTATTAGGACCACTAGGCCCATGAGGGCACTTGGGCTCATTTGACCCATTAGGCCACTAAGAACCATTAGGCCCATTAGGCCCATTAGGCCCATTAGGCCCATCAGGCGCATTCTGCCCATGAGGCACATGAGGGCCATTAGGACCATGAGTCCCATTAGTCCCATTAGGACACTTAGACCCATTAGGTCCATTAGGCCCATGATGCCACTTAGGCCCATGAAGCCCATGAGACCCATTAGACCCATCAGGCCACTTGGGCCCATTATGCCCATTATGCCCATTAATCCCATTAGGCCCACTAGGCCCTTTAGGCTAATTAGGACCATTAGGCCACTTAGGTCCATTTGGTTCATTGAGACCACTAGGACCATTCATCCCATTAGTCCCACTCAACTCATTAGGCCCCTTAGGTCAAGGAGGCCATTGAGCCCATTAGGCCCATTAAGCCACTTAGGCTCATTCGAACCATTAGGACCTTTAGGCCCACTAAGGAAACATAGGCTCATTAGGCCCATTATGTCCATTGGGCCCATGGGGCATCTTATTCCCATTAATCCCATTAGGCCCATGAGGCCCATTAGGCCCATCATGCCAATTTTTCCAATTCGGCCCATTAGGACCATCAGGCCCACTAGGCCCATTAGGCCACTTAGGCCCATTAGGTCACGTAGGTCCTTGAGGCCCATGGGGCCCATTAGGCCTATCAGGCCCATCAGGCCACTTAGGCCCATTATGCCCATTATGCCCATTAGGTCACTTAGGCCTGTTAGTCCCATTGGGCCCATGAGGCCACTTAGGACCATTTTTCCCATTAGGACCATGAGGTCCTTAGGCCCATTAGGCCCATTAGGCCCTTTAGGTCCACTAGGCCCATTCAGCCACATAGGCTCATTTGTCCACTTAGGCCCATTAGGCCCACTAGGCCCATTAAGACTCTTAGTCTAATGATTTAGGCCCAATAGGCCCATTAGGTCCATTAGGCCCATCAAGCCCATGAGGCCACTAAGTCCCATGAGGCCCATTATGCCAATTATGCCTATTACGCCACTTATGCCAATTAGGCCCATTGGGCCCATGAGGACACTTAAACACATTTGACCCATGAATCTCATTCGGCCCTCAAGGCCCTTAAGACCCATTAGGCCCATTAGGCCCATCAGGCCCATCAGGCCCATTTGACCACTTAGGGCCATTAGGCCCATCAGGACACTTAGGCCTATTAGGCCCATTCTACCTCTTAAACCCATTAGGCCCATTCCGCCACTTAGGCCCATTAGTCCCATCCATCCCCTTAGGCCCATTGGGCCCATTAATCCACTTAGGCCCATTTAGACCATTAGGTCCATTAGGTCCATTAGGCCACTTAGGCCCATTATGCCAATTAGGCCCATTAGGCCCATCGTGTCTATGAGGCCCATTAGGCCGCTAAAGTCTATTAGGCCCATTAGGCCACTTTGCCCCATTATGCCCATTAGGCCACTTAGGCCCATTAGAACCACTAGGCCCATGAGGCCCATTTTTCCCATTAGGCCCATTAGGCCACTTAGGCCCATTAGGCCCATCGGGCCAATTAGGCTCATTCTTCCCATTGGGCCTATCAGGCCCATTAGGCCCATTCGACCATTGAGTCCTAATGGACCCATTATTCCCATTAGGCTCATTAGGCCCAATAGGACCATTAGACCACTATAGCCCATGAGGCCCATTTAGGACACTTAGGCCACTTGGGCCCATGAGGCCCATTCGGCCCATCAGGCCCATTGTGCCACTTAGACCCATGGGGCCCATTGGTCCACTTCGCCCCATTGTGCCCATTGGGCCTATTAGGCCCATTAGGGCCATTTGATGCATTTGGCCACTAAGCCCCATTAGGCCACTCAGGCCCATTAAGACCATTGCACCACTGAGGCCCATTGTGCCACTTAGGCCCATTGGGCCACTAAGGCCCATTTTGGAAATTAGGCCAATTGGTCCCATTCAACCCATTAGGCCACTGAGGCCCATTAGGCCAATCAGGCCCATTAGGCCACTTAAGCAGATTAGGCCAATTAGGCCCATGAGGCCCATTAGCCTACTTAGGCCACTTAGGCCCATTAGGACCATGAGGCCACTGAGGCCCATTTGACCCATTTGGCCCACCAATCCCATTGGGCCACTAAGGCCCATTTGACCCATTAGGCCATTTCGGCCCATTCAGCTCATTAGGCCACTTAAGCCCATTAGGCCCATAGGCCACTAAGGCCACTTAAGCCCATTAAGCCACTTAGGACCATTACGCCCACTAAGCCCATCAGGGCCATTAGGCCCATTAGGCCACTAAGGCCCAATAGGCCCATTGTGCCACTTAGGCCCATTAGGCCAAATAGTCCCATGAGGCCCATGAGGCCCATTAGGACACTAAGGCCCATTTGGTCCATCGGGATCATCAGGCCCATTAGGCCATTTAGGCCCATTAGGACCATGAGTCCACCTAGGCCCATTCAGCTCATTAGGCCACATAAGTCCATTAGACCCATTAGATCCATCAGGCCCATCAAGCCCATGAGGCCACTTAGGCCCATTCGACCCATTATGCCCATTATGCACATTATGCCTATCAGGCCCATTAAGCCCATCAGGCCACTTAGGCCCATTCGACTAATTAGGCCACTTAGGCCCATTAAGCATATTATGCCCATCGAGCCCATTTGGCCACATAGGCCCATTAAGCCCCTTAGGGCCCTTAGGTACGTTCGACTCATTAGTCCACTTATGCCCATTAAGATCAATAGGCTAGTTAGGTCACTTAGGACCATTAGGCTCATTCATCCCATTAGGCCATTGAGGCCCATTCGGTCCATTAGGTCACTTAGGTCCATTCATCTCATTAGGCCACTTAGGCCCATTAGGCCCATTAGGTCCATTAGGCAACATAGGCCCATTAAGCCCATTAGGGCCAGTAGGCCACTAATGCCCATTAGGCCCATTAGACCCCTTTGTCCCATTAGGCTACTGAGGCCCATTAGGCCCATTAGGCCCCTTAGGCCCCTCAGGCCCTTTAGGCACATTAGGCCACTTAGGCTCATTAGGCCACTTAGGCCCCTTAGGCCACTTAGGCCACTTAGGCCACTTAGGCCCATTATGCTCATTAAGCCCATCATGCCACTTAAGCCCATTATGCGACTTAGGCCCATTCGGCCACTTAGGCCCATTAGGCCTAATAGGCCACTTAGGCCCATTGGTCCAATTAGGCCCTTTAAGCTATTTTGGCCATTGAGGCCCATTAGGTCGTTGTGGCCCATTAGGCCACTTAGGCCCATTAGGCCATTTTGCCCACTCGGGCCCATTAGGCACATTAGGCCCATTAGGCCACTTAGGCTCATTCAGCTCATTAGGCCACTTAGGCCAATTAGGCCCATTAGGCCACTTATGCCCATTAGGCTCATTAGGCCACTAAGGCCCATTAGTCGAATTAGGCACATTAGGTCACTTAGACCACTTAGACTCATTAGGCCTATTAGGCCCATTGGGCCACTGATGCCCATTCGTCCGCTTAGGCCCATTAGGCTCATTAGGCCACTTAGTCAACTTAGGCTCATTAGGCCCATGAGTCCACTGAGGCCCATTAGACCCATTAGGCTCATCAATCCTATTAGGCCACATAGGCCCATTAGGCTCATTAGGCCACTTAGACCAATTCAGCGTGTTTGGCCACTTAGGCCCATTAGGACACTTAGGACACTTAGGCCCATTAGGCCCATTAGGCCACTGAGGCCACTTAGGCCTATTAAACCACTTCGGCGCATTACGCCCATTAGGCCCATTAGGGCCTTTAGACCAATTAGGCACATTAGACACATTAGGCCCATTACACTATGAGAAAAATGACAATTTGCGACGGCTTATTGCAACAGGTCAGGGGCCCATCGCAAATAACTCGTCCGAAGGGGTTATTTGCGACGGGATAATCACCCCATCGCAAATAATAGTTATTTACGACGGGGTGTGGGGGGTTATGACCTGTCGCAAAAGGTTTAGTGCCAAATCCGCGTTAACCTGCGGGCATGGGTAGCTGCGACAGGTTCCAATTCCCATCACAAATACTCGGTGGTGGTTTTTAGTATTTGCAATGGGATACTTGTCCTGCCGCAAATAGAATGTCGAGAGGCACCCATTTGCAATGGGTCCCATCACAAATAATTTTTTTCATCCGACTTTAATTAATGCGGGCAGTGGGCATTTGCGACGGGACCCATCACAAATACTCTAACCTACATATACCCCCATCTGTTTTTCTCTCGTTCTACTTCTTTCTCAACTTCTCTCTCTATCTCTTCCGAAAAAATTTCTTCTAAAATTTTTCATAGTTTAAACTTTTAAATTGGAACATAATCCGTGACTTTTATGCTCCGACAACTTCAGTTTCAAGGTATTTGTCTATTTTTTTATTGTTTAGTTAATTTAATTTATTTTAAGTTATTTATAATTTTTTTAGTTAGATGGAATTAAATTAAATTAGAATTAGATATTTGTTTTTTCAGTATTTATTTTTATGAATAATTGTGTCTGAGTGTTAATTATAAATAATTAGTAATAAATTGTCATGATTAGTAATAAATTGTAATCATTAGTAATAAATTGTAATAATTAGTAATAAATTGTAAAAACTATTAATAAATTGTAATAATTAGTAATAAATTTTAATAATTATTAATTAATTGAAATAATTCATAATAAATTGAAACAATTAGTAATAAATTGAAATAATTAGTAATACATTGAAATAACTAGTAATAAATTGAAATAATTAGTAATAAATTGAAATAATTAGGAATAAATTGTAATAATTAGTAATAAATTGTATTAATTAGGATTAATTAATTACAATTAGTATTAACTTGTAATGAATTGTAATAATTAGTACTAAATTGTAATAAATTGTAATTAATTTTAATAGATTGTAATAATTAGTAATAATTAGTAATAATTTGTAATAATTAGTAATATTTAGTAATAATTAGTAATAATTAGTAATAATTAGAAATAATTAGTAATAATTAGTAATAATTAGAAATAATTAGTAATAATTAGTAATAATTAGAAATAATTAGTAATAATTAGTAATAATTAGGAATAATTAGCAATAATTAGCATTAGTTAGTATTAATTAGTATTACTTGGTATTAGTTAGTAATAAACTGTAATAATTAGTAATAAATTGTAATAATTAGTAATAATTTATAATAATTAGCAATAATTAGTAATAATTAGTAATAATTGGTAATAATTAGTAATAAATCGTAATAATTAATAATAAATGGTAATAAATTGTAATAATTTTCAATAATTTGTAATAATTAGTAATAAATTTTAATAATTAGGAATATTTATAAATAATTTGTAATAATTAGTAAGAATTGTAAGAATTTGTAATAATTTGAAATAATTTGAAATAATTTGACATAATTTGTAATAATTAGGAATAATTAGTAATAATTAGTAATAATTAGAAATAATTAGAAATAATTAGTAGTAATTAGCAATAAATTGTAACAAATTGTAATAATTAGCAATAATTAGAAATAATTAGAAATAATTATAAATAATTAGAAATAATTTGTATTAATTAGTATTAATTAGTATTAATTAGTAATAAGTTGTAATAATTATTAATAAATTTTGATAATTAGTAATAAATTGTAATAATTAGTAATAAATTGTAATAATTAGTAATAAATTTTAATAATTACTAATAAATTGTAATAATTATTAATAATTAGTAATAATTAGTAAGAAATAGGATTAATTAGGATTAATTAGAAATAATTTGTAATAATTTGTAATAATTAGTAATAATTTATAATAATTAGAATTATTTAGTAATAATTAATAATAATTATCCATAATTACGATTAATCAGTAATAATTATCAATAATTGGGATTAATCAGTAATAATTATCCATAATTAGTAATATATTGTAATAATTAGTAATAAATTGTAATAATTAGTAATAAATTGTAATATTTTGTAATAAATTTTAATAATTAGTAATAAATTTTAATAATTATTAATTAATTGAAATAATTAGTAATAAATTGAAATAATTAGTAATAAATTGAAATCATTAGTAATAAATTGAAATAATTAGTAATAAATTAAAATAATTAATAATAAATTGAAATAATTAGTAATAAATTGTAATGATTAGTAATAAATTGTAATAATTAGGATTAATTATTTATAATTATAATTAACTAGTAATAAATTGTAATAATTAGTAATAAATTGTAATAATTAGTAATAAATTGTAATAATTAGTAATAATTTGTAATAATTTGTAATAATTAGTAATAATTAGTAATAATTAGTAATAAATGGTAATAAATGGTAATAATTTTCAATAATTTGTAATAATTAGTAATAATTTGTCATAATTTTTAATAATTTTTAATAATTTGAAATAATTTGAAATAATTTGTCATAATTTGTAATAATTAGGAATAATTAGTAATAATTAGTAATAATTAGAAATAATTAGAAATAATTAGAAATAATTAGTACTAATTAGCAATAAATTGTAATAAATTGTAATAAATTGTAATAATTAATAATAATTAGAAATAATTATAAATAATTAGTAATAATTAGAAATAATTTGTATTAATTAGTATTAATTAGTATTAATTTGTAATAAATTGTAATAATTAGTAATAAATTGTAATAATTAGTAATAATTAGTAATAATTAGTAATAAATTGTGATAATTAGTAATAAATTGTAATAATTAGTAATAAATTGTAATAATTTGTAATAAATTGTAATAATTAGTAATAAATTTTAATAATTAGTAATAAATTGTAATAATTATTAATAATTAGTAATAATTAGTAATAATTAGGATTAATTAGAATTAATTAGAAATATTTTGTAATAATTTTTAATAATTAGTGATAATTTATAATAATTATAATTATTTAGTAATAATTAGTAATATTTATCCATAATTATGATTAATTAGTAATAATTATCAATAATTAGGATTAATAAGTAATAATTTTCAATAATTAGTAATATATTGTAATAATTAGTAAAAAAAATTAATAATGAGTAATAATTAGTAATAATGAGTAATAAATTGTTATAAATTGTAAAAAATTGAAATAAGTAGTAATAATTAGGATTAATTAGTAATAATTTGGATTAATTAGTAATAATTAGGATTAATTAGTAATAATTGGTATTAATTATTAATAATTAGGATTAATTGGTAATAATTAGGATTAATTAATACTAATTAGGATTAATTACTAATAATTTGGATTGATTTGTAATAATCAGATTTAATTAGGATTAATTAGGATTAATTATTATTAATTAGTAACAATTAGTAACAATTAGTAACAATTAGTAATAATTAATAAGAATTAGGATTAATTAGTAACAATTAGTAATAATTAGTAACAATTGGGATTAATTAGAAATAATTAGGATTAATTAGTAATAATTAGGATTAATTAGTAATAATTAGGATTAATTGGTAATAAATTGGAATAAATTTGAGTACATTTATAAACTAGAAAAAAATTTAGTGGATTGAAGAGATTCCTTTTGATTGATGACTCAGCTCCTTGCAACTTTCCCCCACTAAAATCAGTCAAAGCAGATTTTTTATAGTGATTTAAGTCGGAGAAAGTTGCAAGGAGGTGAGCTGTCCAACAAAAGAGGCTCTTCTTCCTGGCGGCTCATCTCCTTGGAACTTTTCCAATTGAAATTACTATGAAAATTATGCTTTGATGTGTAAATATCAATTTTTGTATGCACGAGCATGGAGAGAAGCATGAAGAGGCCTCCCTGCTCTCCGTCATAGTGCATATAAAAATGGATATTCGTATGTCATAGAAAAGTTTTCATAGTGATTTTAGTCACATAAAGTTACAAGGGGATAGTCATCGGGCAAAAGTGTGGCCGCCAATCCATTGGAAGTTGTGCCATTGGTAATTTACAATAATTAGTACAAAATACCTGTAATTAATAACAATTAGTGGTGATTAGTATAATTTTTTATAAATGAGTTTAGATTGGTATAAAATCTTAAAAAAAGTATAAATAACTATAAAATAATTGAAATTATTATAAATTTATAGAAAAGAGAATTTAATTGTCTTACCTTTTTTGGATAGTGTTTATCTTATATCTAATTATACAAAATAACTAATTATTCATATTTTTTAAAAAATATAGTTAAGGAAGTCGACAACAATCATTATTAAATGATCGTGCTTGGATAAATCAGCACATGAATCCAAATAGTTCTAGTTTAAATCCTATATATATTGAGGGTGTTAAAGCTTTCTTATTATTTGCATCATCACAACCAAAATTTATTTCAGAAGAGAAAATTAAGTGTCCTTGTAAAAAATGTGCTCTGAGGATGTAGGACACATTTTACAATTTTAGCAGTCATTTATTGCATTTTGGTTTTCAACCAGATTATATTTTTTGGTATCAACATGGTGAACGCAGTTTTAGGGAAGATAATAATAATTTGGTTCCAGATCCAGCATAGTTTTAAAATTTAGTACATGATGTGGAGGTCCGTATTTTCAACAAACTAAAACTTAGGATGATATTGATTTAACTCCCGAGTTGGAACCATCTAATTTATACGAGTTGTTGAGGTCTGCTGAAGATGTATTATATCTTGGTGGTAATATAAGAAAGTTTAAAGTAGTTTCTAAATTTATGGCTATTAAATCAGATAATGGAATGTCAAATAGTTGTTTTGATCAAATATTCTCTTTGTTAAAAACACTGCTACCTGAAGGAAATGGGATGCCTGTAAATTTCTATGAGAGTAAGAGGCTGGTTCGTAATATGGATCTTAGTTATTAGAAGATTCATGTATTCTAAAATGAATACATCTTATATTATAGTAAAAATGAGTCGTTGGATAGTTGTCCTACATGTGGAAAATCAAGGTATAAATAACCTCAATGAGGGAAGTCTAGATTTATTCTTGTAAAATAATTGAGATATTTCCCACTCACACCCAGATTGCAACATTTATTTATGTCTCAAAACACTGCATTATTGATGTCACGACACAAAACCAACATTTCAACCAATAAAATCTTAAACTATCCCTCTGATGGTGATTAATGGAAACATTTTTACCAGGTGCATTTTTATTTTTATTTAGAAGCCCGAATCATACGATTATGTCTTTCTACTGATAGTTTCTGTCCATTTGGTTCTTATGGTAGTTAGTATTCATGTTGTCCTGTCTTTATAACTTCTTATAATTTATCTCCATGGATGTTGAGGAAGGATCCATATATCCTTTGACCTTATTAATTCCAGGTCATCCGAAAATGAATATTGATGTTTATTTGAAACCATTGATTGATGAGTTAAATTCACTATGGAGTAATGGTGTTACTACATATGATGTTGCTCGAAATAAAACTTCCTAAATAAAGCTGCATTGATGTGGAAAATTAGTGACTTCCCATCATAAGAAATGTTATTTGGATGGAGTACACATGGTCTAAAATCATGTCGGTACTCTATGAGAGACAGTAAAGTGTTTATGCTCGTTAATAGAAAAAAAACCTTGTTTTTTCGACTGTCATTGTAGATTTCTTCCAACCAATCATCCTTTTTGAAGAAACAAATATCATTTTAGAAAAGGAATAGTTGAAAAAGATGGGCCTCCAATAATGATCTTAGGTACAGAGTTAAATTAAATTGTATCTTTATTACCTCCCATAAAATTTGGACCAATAATAAACCAACAAAAAATTAGTGGGTTTGGAAAAGAGCATAATTGGATAAAATGAAGCATTTTTTGGGATTTTCCATATTGGTCAGATTTTTTGGTCTATCACATGTTGGATGTGATGCATATTGAGAAGAACTATTTTGATAATTTATTTCATATAGTTTTGAATACACCAGATAAGACCAAAGATAATGTAAAGGCACAATTAGATTTTTCCCAAATTTGAAAGTGAAAAAAACTTGAACCATTTGAAAATATCATATCACAAATAGAGTCGCTTATTATTTTGTTAGTGGATTTCATATTTGAGACTTCCAAATGGTTATTCTTCCAATTTGGGCAGATGTGTCAGAAATGGTCATATTACCAGATTGAAAAGTCATGACTATCATGTTTTAATAGAAAGAATTATGTTGATTAGATAAATAGGTTTGTTAAATCCTATGATTTGTGATGTGCTAACAGATATATCATATTTTTTTCGAGATATTTGTGCATCAAAAATAGACTATTATGTAGCAATAAAACTGCAAGAAGATTTTGTTTTAATTTTATGTAAATTGGAAAAAATATTCTCACTAGGATTTTTTGACTCAATGGAACATTTGATATTAAATTTTATGCATGAAAAAAAATTTGGAGGTCTGGTATAGTTCTGATGGATGTACCCATTTGAGATATTCATGCAGAAATTGAAAAAACAGTACGTAACAAAGCATCAGTTGAAGGCTTAATTACAAAATCTTATTTTCAAGAGGAAATTTATTTTTTATGCTCTCATTAATTTCAATATTAATGTACCTTAAAACACAATCACTTGAGCCGTATTGAGGGAAATGTTTACGATGATATGAGAAATAAATTATTATTTTTCAATCAGCTCGAACTTGGCTTAGATGGAGTTCATGAATGATAGATTTTAGATGATGAACATCACAAAGCTCATATATATATTCTTCTCAACTATGAATAAATGAAACCATTTGTACTGTGAGTGATCCTATAAATTATTATATAATTTTTGTAATAGTACATTAATCTTATTTTATTTATAGGTTATATAATAATCATATCAAGAAATAGTTTCCATAAATTATTGCAGCTTCTTTTGAAGAACTTCGTCAAAAAAATCCTACTGGTTTTAAAAACTTGTAACATAAATTATTTTTTATTTCACATAAAAAATCAATTTAATACTTTTTATAGTGATAATTGTTTTACAAATTTTCAGGTATCTCAACATGCTGATAAAATTAATAATTGATTGTGTGTATTGAGTAACCCACCATCCAAAATGATTAAATCTTATAATGCATATGTGGTTAATGGTTTTCGATTTCATACACATGTGTATGGGGAATAAAAAAATGAATAACGGGGTGTTTTCTTGATAGGATCTCATTATAGAGAAACTAAAGTTGACTTTTACAGCATGTTAGAAGAAATCATTGAACCATGTTATCTGGGATAAAATTACATAACAATGTTTAAATGTCAGTGGTTGGATAATGAGAGAGTCTTGCCTATTCATTCAATCCATGGAATCGTTGATATTCAATATAAAAGTCTTCTTGAAGTAAATGAACCATTTTTATTAGCTCATTAGGCACATCAAATTTATTAAGTAAATATTATTCTACTTCAAGGGAGTTTCATGATTGGTAGAGCATAATAAAAATTAAATCTTGAGATAATCAATTTACTGAAAGTGAATTTGGTTCTGCTAAAGTGCAAGGAATTGAAATTTTTCAAGAGACTGCTCTGAATCCATATTTTTCATGAAGAGACATGAATATCATTGATGACACCCCACAGTTAAGGGCCGATGGTGATGATTATGTTAATGCCATTACAACTTAATTTTAAATGACAAGATATGACTAAATTGAAACTAATATGGAAATTTATGATGCTGAGGAGGAAGATGAATACATTGAAATAGATAGCTATGAAGATGAGGATGAGGATGAACATTGACACACTTAAATGCTAGTTATAATCTTATATAATATATATCTATATATAATAGTTGTTTTCAACTATTTTCTAACAAAAATCATTTCATGTTTTAGGTGGAAGAGGATTTGTATCGTCTGTTTGGATGAGTAGGATGTCGGGTCATCTGACCCTCAGACTGCTAGTAGTTTAGGGGGTACTCGGAGAGGGCATGGTCTTGCCCAACTGATCATTCCAAACCCTGTCCCCGAGAGACATCCACATCTTAGGTTAGATCCATGCACACAGAGGTATGTTTACCTGTGTATTTTAGTTAGTTTTAATTAATTTATGTATATTATAATTTTTTGATTAATTTTTTTTTCACAGCTTTACGCATATAGCTGTTGGATAGGAGAGCGCTATATTACGCAATTATTTTTCTCATGCATGAGTGTGATGAGATCAGATTCTCGTTGGTGTAGAGCACTGCATGTTCGAGCATTGTTTGGTATGTAAATAAATAATATTTATTTTGAAATTAATTTAATTAATAACTTGATATAGTAAATTATTTGTTGGGTTTATGGTATCCCATTGATGAGAGCATGCATGAAGCTGTCTAGAAATAATGGAAGGGATCTATGCGTCCACATTGCACTCAATTTTTGCACAATTTGAAAAGGAAAGAAATGGAGAAAGAAGAAGTTACATAGTTTGATGCGATATGTCCTATCCACCAACCTAATTATATTTTATCTCAGGTTTGGGATAGATTATGTACATACTGGTTGAGTAGGAGTTTTCAAAGTTGATCATCAGCAGGTTAGAAAAATCAGGGGAGACAAGAGGTGACCAATCAAACTGGTAGTCGTACATTTAGTATGCATAGGGAGCATATGGTAAGTACATTTTTTTAAAATATTGTATATAACTTTAAATTTAAACGGTTTATTTTATATTCATATAGGCAGTCACACAACCCAATATTAAAGAGTATGACGTTTATAGGAGGATGTATAGTGATCCATCTACTGAAGAGACTAGAGGTCCTCACCAGTATCAGATTGTGGTCAGTATAATTTCTTTTTGAGTTTTAAATTTAACTAAAAATAATATTTTAACTATTTTAATTTTAAATTTCAATTGAAGGAGTTATATGAGGCTGCAATGTCTCAAACACATAGTGAGAGTTAGGCTGAGACTGATGGTCAGACTAGTGCCCCCGATTTGATGAGGCAGCATGGATGTAGGTAACCCAGTATGCCTTCAAGAAAGAACGACTTATTGCTATTAGAACTTGATAAACCCCTGGAGGTTTTTATGGAACCTCTGAGATGTCAGCGTCTAGCTCAAGAGGATCTCACAGAGAGTCATCATCATCAAATGAACAATATGAGGAGAAGCTGCAAGCTTAGAGTGAGCTTATAGAGACAATGTGTAGGTAGCATGATTAGATGAGTTAGTGGCAGCAAAAACAACAGAAAAAGTTCCTATGACAATAGTAGCAACATTAGTAGGAGATTCATAATGAGATGTGTTGATGGCGGCATCAGTAGGAGCAGGAGAAGATGGAGTACATGCGACGTCCGACTCACAGTTTAGGGATGGAGTTCCCCCCACCATCTCCTCCAGCTCCTCTAGATGACCCGCCCCCTCAGTGATGTACTTTTATTTTATAATGAAACATTTGAATGTATTTTTTTGTAATATTAACTATTTAAAGTTTTAAATAGTGCATTTTTTATATTTTCTTGAATATTACAGTTTTTATTATTTATTTATTTATTTATTATATTTATTATTTTATTAATTAATATATTTTTAAATTTTTTTGAATAATGAGGTTTTTATTATATTACTAATATTAATATTATTATTTCATTAATATTAATAATAATAATATTATATTATTTAATTATTTTACAATTAATTTTATTTTATGAATATTAATATTATTATTTCATTCATATTAATATTATATTATTATTATTATTAATATTATTTTATAAATAATTTTATTGTAACAATATTAATATTATGATTTTATTTATATTAAAATTATATTTTTATTAATATTATTTTATTTTATTTATTTTTATTTTATTTTTTCAACTATTTGCGACAAGCCCATCGCAAAAGGTTTTTTTTGTATTTTCCATAGTATTTGCGATGGACCGTCGCAAGTACTAATTTTGACGGTCCATTTCAAAAAGTTTTTAAAAACAACGGGAACACGATTTGTGACGGGTGGTTGGCCCGTCGCAATAGATTTTAAAAAAACACTAAACCTATTTGTGATGGTGCCACTACCCATCACAAATAATAACCTTTTGCGACGGACAGTCATAAAAAGATAATATTTGAGATGCCCTTTTCTGCAACGGTCCATTTGTGATGGGATCCCGTCGTAAATGCATTTTCCCAAAAAGCCCCTTTTCCAATAATGTTATTCCCATTCAACCAATTTGACCCATTAGACCACTTAGGCTCATTAGACCCATTAGGATCATTAGAACCATTAGGCAGATTAGGCCACTTAGGCCCATTAGACACATTAATCCCATTAGGCCCATCAGGCAACTTAGGCCACTCAGGCCCATTGAGCCACCTAGAACCATTGGACCCATTAGACCCATTAGGACCATTAGGAAACTTAGGCTACTTAGGCCCATTAGGCCACTTATACCTATTATAACCATTAGTCCCATTAGACCAATTAGGCCCATTATGCCCATTAGTCAATTTAGGCCACTTAGGCCTATTAGGACCATTAGGCCACTTAGGCCCATTAGACCCATTAGGCCACTTCAGCCCATTAGTCAACTTAGTTCACTTAGGCCCATTTGACCCATTAGGCCAATTATGCAACTTAAGCCCATTAGGCCCATTTAGACACTTAGGCCCCTTAAGACCATTAGGACACTTTGGCCCATTAGGAAACTTAGGCCACTTAGGTTCACTGGACCCATTAGGCTCATTAGACCCATTGGGCCCATTAGGCCCATTCGACCCATTGGGCCCATTAGGTAACTTTGTCCACTTAGGTTCATTGCATCCATTTGGCCCATGGGGGCCATTAGGCAACTTAGGCCACTTAGGCCCATTAGACCCATCAGGCTCATCAGGCCCATTAGGCAACTTAGGCCACTTAGGTCCATTAGGAAACTTAGGCCCATTAGGCCACCTATTACCATTAGACCCATTCATCCCATTAGGCCACCTAGGAACATTCGACCCATTCATCCAATTAGACCAATTAGACCCATTAGTCTGATTAGGCCACTTAGGCCCATTAGATCTATTAGACCCATTAGGCCCATTAGGCTCATTAGGAAACTTAGGCCACTTAGGCCCATTCGACCGCTAAGATCCATTGGACCCATTAGGCCCATTGGGAAACTTAGGCCACTTATGCCCATTATCCACTTAGACCCATTGGACCCATTAGGCCCATTAGGCAACTTAGGCCACTTGGGACCATTCGACCACTTAGACCCAATGGACTCATTAGGTCCATTAGGAAACTTAGGCCACTTAGACCCATTAGACTCATTAGGACCATTAGAAAACTTGGGCCACTTTGACCCATTAGGCCACTTAGGCCCATTGGACCCATTAGGTTGAATTATTCATAATGGGAACATTAGGCCCATCCGAACCATTTGGCCCATTGGACCACTTAGGCCCAATAGGTCTAATATTCCCATTAGTCCAATTAGGCCTATTAGGACCCTTAGACTCATTAGGCCCATTGGGCCCATTCGGCCTCTTAGGCCCATTCGGCCAATTCGTCCATTAGGCTCATTAGGTCACTTAGGCCCAATAGACCCAATAATCCCAATAGGACCACTAGACCCATTGGGCTCATTGGACCGTTTTGGCCCATTAGGCCAATTAGGCTAATAGCCCATTAGCCCCATTAGTTCACTTAGGCCCAATAGGCCCATTAGTCCTATTAGGCCACTTAGGCCACTTAGACCCATTAGGACACATAGGCCCATTAGGCCACTTAGGCCCATTATCCCCCTTAGACCCATTATGCCACTTAAGTCCATTCGACACATCAGGATAGTTAGGCCACTTAGGCCCATTCATCCACTTAGTCCCATTAGGCCCCTTAGACCCATTAGGTCCATTCAGCCCATTAGGCCCATTAGGTACATTAGTCCAATTCATCCATTAGGCACATTAGTCCAAATTGACCATAATGGGCCCATTAGGACACTTCAGCCCATTAGGCTCATTAGGCTCATTAGGCCCATCAGGCCACTTAGGCCTCACTCATCCATTCGACCCATTAATATCATTCGGCCCATAAGGATGAATTGGACTTAATGGTCCCATTGGTACACTTATACCCAATAGGACCATTAGTCCACTTAGGCCCAATAGGCCCATTCGGACCATTAGGCCACTTAGGCCCATTATGCCACTTTGGACCAATGGACCCATTAGGCTTATTAAGTCCATTAGGCCCATTAGACCCATTAGGGCACTTAGGCCCAATTGGCCCATTAGGCCACTTACTCCCATTAATCCCATTAGGCCACATAAGCTCATTAGACCAATTAGGCCCATTAAGCCACTTAGGCCACTTAGGCCCATTCGACCCTTATGCACATTAGTCAATTTAGGACAATTTAGGTCATTTAGACCAATTAGGATAATTAGGCCATTTTGGCCATTTAGACGAATTAGGCCATTTAGGCCATTTTGTCCAATTTAGGCCATTTAGGTCAATGAGGCCAATGAGACCAATTCAGACCAATTTGGCCAATTTAGGCTCTTAAGGCCATTTAAACCCATTAGAAGATTTAGACCATTTAGGAAAATTTTGGCCAATTAGGAAAATTAGGCCAATTTTCCAATTAGGAAATTTATTTTATTTAGTCCATTTAGCCCAATTTAGGTCATTTAGGTTAATTAGGCCATTTAGGAAAATTTAGGCCATTTAGGCTATTTAGGCCAATTTAGACCATTTAGGACAATTATGTCATTTAGGCCAATTTAGGAAATTTATACCAATTAGGCCAATTATTTTGATTAGTCCATTTATGCCAATTAGGAAAATTTAGACCATTCAGGCCAATTAGTCCAATTATGCAATTTAGGCCAATTATGTCATTTAGGCCAATGTAGGCCATTCGGGCCAATTTTGTCCATTTAGGCCATTTAGGACAATTTAGGCCAATTATATCAATTTGTTCAATTATAAAATTTAGGCAATGTAGGCCAATTAGGTCATTTAGGCCTATTTAGGCCATTTAGACCAATTTTGGCCATTTAGGTCATTTAGGCCAATTTTGGCCATTTACGCCAATTAGGCCATTTAGGCCAATTTATCTAATTTATAACAATTAGGAAAATTAGTCCAATTAGTCCAATTATTTAAATCAAGAAATTCATAAAAATTAAGACAATTAGGCCATTTAGGCCAATTTAGGTCATTTATGTCAATTTAGGCCTTTTAGGGCAATTATACCAATTAGGTAATTTAGGAAATTTAGGACAATTAGTCAATTTAGGCCAATTATATCAATTAGGTCATTTAGATCATTTAGGCTAATTTTTTCATTTAGACCATTTAGACCAATTTTTTCAATTAGGCCAATTTAGGTCATTTAGGCTAATTTAGTATATTTAGCCAAATTAGGTAAATTAGGCCAATTAGTCAATTTAGTCCATTTATGCCAATTAGGCCAATTAGGCCATATAGGCCAATTAATCATTTTAGGCCAATTAGACCATTTAGGCCATTTAGGCCAATTAAGAAATTATGTCATTTAGGTCATTTATGCCATTTATTCCAATTAGTCCATTTAGTCCATTTAGGCCATTTAGTCCAAATAGGCCAATTAAGCCAATTAGACGATTTATGTCATTTAAGTAAATTTATCCCAATTAGGCCATTTAGGCCAATTTAGGTCATTTAGGCTAATTTAGACCATTTAAGTCAATTTGGCCAATTGGGCCATTTATGCCAATTAAGCTGATTGGGACACTTAAAACGATTTAGCCAATTTAGGCCATTTAGGCCAATTAGTCCAATTAGGACAATTAGACTAATTAGACAATTTAGGAAATTTAGGTCAATTAGGCCAATTAGGCTAATTTAGGTCATTTAGGCCATTTAGGATAACTTAGGCCACCTAGGCCGATTAGGACAATTAATCCAATTAGGAAATTTATGCAATTTAGGCCAATTAGACAATTTAGGTCAATTTATTTAAGAGATAGTATGAAATTAAATAATATTTTAACTTAAATCTCAACTCTATAAATAGGCGTATATGTCAATTGTGTAGAGCATCCAAAAATTGAGAATAGAAAATTATTGCACAAAACGAATTCTCTATCAACTCCTCCTCTCTCTCTCTCAAGAATGAGAATTGTAATAAAGATTTATTTAAGACCGAAGAATGAGTGATCAAGAACGAACAACATAAGACATTCAAATCACCGCGCTAGCACCTGGAGATCGAGTGTTGTTTATCAGAGATCATAGGAGCACATGTGGATCGCCGCTAGAGGGATTTTATCCTAGGATCCTCATAGTGTAATGATGGTAATCTGAAAGGGTCTTTTAAGATGATCAAGATTCACTAATGAAGAAAGTTCCTAAGCATAGGTATTTATTTCTTTAAATATTATATAAATTAATTTTAAATTTTACGTGAAAGATCCTCACTCTTGGTTTTAGGAAACAATTATTAAAATAAATTTAAATATATCATTTATCTTCATACACTTCTATAATGCCTGAAACCACCACCACTAGCACTGTCCCCGATGCCACCTTCATCGCCACCACCGCCACCCTCCCCCCACCACCTCCACCACAACTTCCATTAGCTAGACCACCACTAGGACCCTCATTGAAATCACTCGAGGTATCATATAAATATCCCATTGATGTCATACATGAATAAAAATTAATATCAGTCTCTAATGGAAGTGGTGGACTTATAACTGATATATCTTTTAGGAAGTGTTCAGTGACCAATTTACTTCTTTCAAGCTCTTATATAGCTATTTTTTTGGCATCATCTACTTCTACATGATATTTTTTCATCTCGGTGGTTTGATAGGTTTGAGAGGCACACAATGAGGGCCAATATCTAGTGGTAATGATGTTTTTCATGGTTCAACATTAGAATCTCCCATGTCGCTCCTCACATAATACTTGTCTCAAATAATCATTTATCCCAAAGTTGTCATCTTCTTTCTCATCGAGGGCCTCCAGGACACACTGTTGAAAATATAAACAAGACATTTAGTTATGAATTATGTATCAAAATTTAAAATATCAATAAAAAATTACAATCTTTTCTTGTGTTTGTACATTTACAGCACTTCCATTATTTTACTTCCTAGTCAAGGAAAATAATTTTTCTCAAGGCACACGACCTTTGATGCCAAATGTTTCTTACTGTAAATGACATTGATTAGTATAATACTACATTATTGAATAATATAAAATTGATAAACCTAGAATGAATTAAAATTGTAGCTGTTGAAGAAATCCATAGAATTAAGAAGCATCTAAAAATAAATTTAATTAGAAATTTAATACTAGTGACCTAAAATAAACAATACATACTAATTATCCTGATAAACATGTGTATGGTATGAATTCCTCTTGTATGTCTATTTTAGTCTAATTCCATTTTTGTTGTGTTATTTGGTTATTCGGTCACTTGGTAATTTTGATCATTTTTCCATTTGGCTATTTTCCTAATTATCCAATTAGGCCATTTAGGTGAATTAGGAGAATTAGGTCAATTAGGTCTGTTAGACTAATTAGGTCGTTTAAGCCAATTAGGTCGTTTAGTCCAATTTGGCAATTGGTCTAATTAGGTCATTAGGATATAGGCAATTTAGGCCTTTAATCCATTTAGGCCAATTAGTCCATTAGGCCATTTAGTCTATTAGGCAATTTAGGACAATTAGGCCAATTAAACCATTTAGGTAAATTAGGAAAATTATTCTAATTAGACTATTTAATCCAATTATATCATTTAATCCATTTGGACCAATTAGGCCATTTAGACCAATTAAGTCATTTATGTTGATTAGGCCATTATTCTCTTTAGACCAATTTGGCCATTAGGCCATTATCCCATTAGTTCATTACACCATTAGGCCAACTTTTTATTTGTCTATTTGACCATTTGCGCCAATTTAGGCCAATTAGTCCAATTAGACTAATTAATCCAACTAAACCATTTAATCAAATTGTACTATTTAGTCTATTTGGACCAATTAGACAATTTAGACCCATTTGGCCATTTAGGCCAATTTAGGCCAATTAGGACAATTAGGTCAATTTGACCAATTAGGCTAATTAGTCCATTTAATCTAATTAGAACACTTAATCCATATTGACTAAATGGGTTATTTAGACCAATTAGTTCATTTATGCTAATTAGGCTATTATAAAAATTAGGCCCTTAGGCTATTGGTCCATTAGGCTATTTAGACAAATTAGGTCATTTAGGTCATTAGGAAAATATCCCATTAGTTCATTGGGCCATTAGGCTAGTGTTTCATTTGACCATTTGGTAAATTAGGACAATTTAGACCAATTTAGGCCAATTAGAACAAAAAAATCCTAAAACCTAGACTCAAAACACTATATCTGAAACACTAATACCCAAGGCCTAATTAGGCCCATTAGACCAATTAGGCCACTTAGGCTCATCTGGTCACTTGCACCCATTAGGTCAATTAGGCCCATTAGGCCCATTCGGCCCATCAAGCCACTTAGTCCCATTGGATTACTATTCCACTTAGGCCCATTAGTCCCATTACGACGATTAGGCCACTTAGGCCCATTAGGCCCATTACGCCGACTAGGCCACTTAGGATCATTAGTTACATTAGGCCCATTATTCTCATTAGGCCACTTAGGCCCAATTAGACCATTAGGCCCATTAGTCCCATTAGGCTGATTAGACCACTTTGGCCCATTGGTCCACTTAGGCCCACAAAGGCCCATTAAGCCACTTAGGCCCATTAGTCCCATTAGGCCCATTAGGACACTTAGGCCTATCAGACTCATTAAGTGCATTCAACCCATTAGGACCATTAGGCCACTTAGGCCCATTCGAACAATTAGGCCCATTAGGCCGATTAGGCCACCTGGGCCCATTGGGCCAATTAGGCCACTTAGGACCATTAGACCACTGAGGCCTATTAGGCCCACTTAGCCCATTGGGCCCATTCATCCCATTAGTCCAATTGGGTCAATTATCTACATTATCCCCATTAGGACCATTAGGCCACTTAGTCCCATTAGGATTATTAGGTCACTTAGGCCACTTAGGCCCATTAGGCCACTTAGGCCCATTTGGACACTTAGGCCCATTAGGCCACTTAGTCCCATTGAACCCATTAGTCCCATTTGTCCCCTTAGGCCACTTAGGATGCTTAGTACGATTAGTCCCATTAGGCCACTTAGGCCACTTAGGCCCATTAGGCCACTTAGGCCCATTAATCCCATTTGTCCCATTTAGCCCCATAGGCCACTCTGGCTGCTTAGGCCCATTAGGTCACTTAGTCACCTTAGGACCATTAGGCCACTTAGGCACATTGATCCCATTAGGCCCATTACACCCCTTAGGTAACTTATGTCGCTTAGTCCCATTAGGACCATTAGGCCCATTAGGCTACCTAGGCCACTTAGGCCCATTATGCCACTTAGGCCCATTGCTCCCATTAGGCCACTTAGGACGCTTAGGCCCATTAGGCCCATTAGTCCACTTAGGTCACTCAGTCCAATTAGGCCCATTATCCATTGGGCCCATTATACAACTTAGGCCCATTGGGCCACTTAGGCCCCTTAGGCCACTAAGGCCCGTTAGGCCCATTAGTTCACTTAGGCCCATTAGGCCACTCAAGCCCACTCATCCACTTAGGCCAATTAGTCCCATTTGTCCCTTTAGGCCACTTAGGTCGTTTATGCCCATTAGGCCCATTAGCCACTAGGACCATTAGGCCACTTAGGCCCATTTGGACCCTTAGGCCCATTGGGCCCATTGGGCCACTTCGTCCCATTAGGCCACTTAGGCCCATTAGGCCTATTAGGCCACTTAGGACAATTAGGCCGATTATGAAGTTACCCAGTCAGGATCCAAGTATCACTGAGAGGGGGAGGGGGTGAATCAGTGATATATTTTTCTTTTTTATGTCTCCTTCTTTTTTAAATAACCTTAACCTATTGTTAAAAATTTTCTTCCCTACTGAACACACATAACCACAGGAACACAAGATTTACATGGTTCACTACTCAACAAGAGTAGCTACGTCCTTGGTATGGTACGAAAGTAGTCCAGTACCACACAATCCACTAGAAAACAATCCTTTGATGTGGAATAAAATGAGTAGGATATTCTCTTAAACTTGTGTAGCACTTGGAAAACAATATTCAAGCACGTGTGCACCCTCTTAGCACAAATAGGGAATTATATTATTTTAGTTCTTCTTTAAAATTGAGAAGGTGTATTATATGAGGTACAAATCTTCACTTTCCTTCCCAGAAGTCGGTAAGAACTATCATACACACAACTGAATATGTGTGAAGAACCCAAATCTTTCACGCACCCTTTTAGGCATCTTGCGTACAACTTTTATGCCACACGTTCAGGATTCAACTTTTATCGTGAAACACCTCTTTCACGCAACTCAATCTTGCATGCAAATCTCTTGTTGCGGGAAACATAACCTTCTTGCACGTAACTATATTTCTTTCATGAACTTTCCTTTTATTAAAATTATTTCATGCCTCATAGCTCGATATTTCTCTAATGTTTGAGCTGATCAAATGTGGGGGGGGTCACTTATTATTTATAGACCTCGTTGACCCCCTTGGACAAAAACCCCTATGTGTCGCGCAAGATCCTAACACATCGCACAAAACCCCATTTGATGTTTCATTGGGTGAGTAAGTCTCTTTCACTACATCCTCATCTTTTGTGACTTCTTGAATCTTTCTATCACTTCATGCCTTTTTCATTTTTCAAAGTTTTGACCTCGAATCAAGCCTTTCCCGCAACATTCCAAACTCCCTTCAATCTTGCGTGCAAAAACCAATCTTTCACACAAGCCTCTCCTTTTCCAGAACACCAATGCTTCTTCATTATCATCTGGAATATTCAAAAAACAACTAATTTCATCAAAAAGCATATTTATCGTGATATATAGTCTTTGATCGAACACCTTTATCATCGTCAGATTTTCAACAGAAAGTACCGAACCTTCCATGTCTTCCACTATCATCTTTCCTTCCAATAAAAACTGAATATGACTGGAAATACCTTTACTCTCCCTTTCCTTCAAAAGGATTTCATCAAAAGTTCTCCTAACTTATTATATTTGTGAAATATAATTCAACAAAGCATCATTTGGTTTTCAAGTCCTTTACAAAGTGAATTGATTTATCTTCTTTGACAATAAAAGACAATAATCTGTAACAGAAAACTCTTATTACTTCCTTCTCTATGCAACTTGGTCCCAAAAAATTAGGCATATTAGGCCACTTAGGCCCATTAAGGCCCTCTAAATCATTTTATAAATTTTCATAAAAGCCACTGCATTGAAGATATCACATCGAAGAAGTTGTCTCCATCATCATCACTCGTTATCATCATCACCTAGTTGTCATCCACTCCGAACATCATCATCATAACCATCATCAGCAGAGTCACCACATCCCTGTTGGGAACACCACCTTCTTCATCATCAATTATCATCTTCAGAGCCAAGAACCAGAGAAAAATGAACCAGGACATCCATTAATCACCCCTGATGTCTTCATATCACCACTATAAAACTCTAACATCACCACCAAAAAACCATAAAAACATAAAATCACAATCATTAAAACCTACAAAGACTGGACATTCTCCCTCACAGAGACCCTAAGACACTCGATCCAAAATTCCTAGAACCTCAATGAAGACCCGCGCACTGGACTGATAGGGAAATGAGCGCAGGAAGGATGAGTATATGGAGGCCTTGGTAGGGGACCATTCTAGAAACCATATTGGTCCAACAAAATAGAGAACCAATAACAGAGAAAAAAATCAATCCCAAAAAAAATCACCATATGAGACCTTAATCTGCATCCTCAAAATAGAGAAGGATCCAAACAGAGGGATGAACCTGAGCTGAGACCACTACCAGCCCTACTCCAGCACCACCCCAAGTAGGCCTAGATCCCGAATCGAGCCTGACCAAAGTGGATTCAAACGTTATGGGTAGGCATCATGGGTAGAATAGAAAGAAGGAACCGAATTCACTCACCAGCACTGACCCAATCCATCTAAAGCACCCACCCACACAAACCCAGAATGGGGGTCTAATGCGCAGGGATAGACCAAAAGAGGGGTGGTGAGTGGCATGTGATGACCACACCAGAAAGCCACATCATTTTAGAGGTAAGAAAAAGAAATCAAGTTAAGGATAAAGATGTACTAGGTTAAGCAACACCATCATGATCAAGCAGACCCTTAAAGCCCTAGGAGGGGAAGAGGAGGCAGGGGGAGAATTGGGATCCCGGAGAGTGAAGAGCCATCAAGTTCATCCATTAGGATCATTAGGCCCATTATACCACTTAGTCCCATTAGGCACATTAGGACCATTTGACCCATTTGTCCCATTACGCCCCCATTCATCCAATTAGGCCCATTAGTCCACTTCGGCCCATTAGGCTCATTCTGCCTATTAGGCCACTTAGGTCCATTTGGCCCACTATGTCCATTAGATTAGGCCCAAAAGTCCACTTAGGCCTATTATGACCATTAGGACACTTAGGCTCATTCAACCCATTAGTCTCATTAGACCCATTAGGTCACTTATGCCCTTTAGAAAACTTAGGCCCATGGGGCACACTAGGCCAACTAGGCCACTTAGGCCCATTAGGCCACTTAGGTCCATTCATCCCATTAGGCCACTTAGGACCATTTGGAACATTTAGACCATTAAGCCCATTGGATTAGGCCCATTAGGCCACGTAGGCCCATATGGCCCATTAGGCTAATTTGCACAATTAGGCCCATTATGCCCATTAGGTCCACTAAACCCATTAGGCCACTTAGGCCCATTAGTCCACTTAGGTCCATTAGGCCACTAAGGCCCATTAGGCCACTTAGGCCGACTAGTCCAATTAGGCCCATTAGGACCCTTAAGTCACTTAGGCCCATTAGGCCCATAAGGCCATTAGGCCCTTAGGACCATTAAGATGTTAGGCCCATTAGGCTACTTAGGCCCATTAGGCCCATTAATCTCATTATGAAACCTATTCCCATTCAACGCATTAGGCCCATTAGGCCCATTAGGCCACTTAGGCCCCTTAGGCCACTTAGGCCCCTTAGCCCATTAGGCCACTTAGGCCCATTAGGCCCATTAGTCCATTGAGGACCATTACGAAACGTATGACTATTAGGACACTTAGGCCCATTAGGCCACTAAGACCCATTATGCTCATTAGGCCCATTAGGACCATTAGGCTCAATAGGCCACTTCGGCCCCTTAGGCCACTAAGGCCTGTTGGGTCCATCAGGCCCATTAGGCTACTTTGGATCATTAGGACACTTAGGAACATTAGACCACTTTGTCCCATTATTCCACTTAGGCCCATTCATTCCATTAGGCTAATTAGGCAACTTAGTCCCATTAGGCCCTTTAGGCCACGTAAGCCCATTTGGCCCATTAGGCCACTTCGGCCACTAAGGCTCAGTAGGCCACTTAGGCCCATTAGGCCCATTCATCCCATTAGGCCCATTCATCCCATTAGGCCCATTAATCCACTTAGGCCCATTAGAACCATTAGGACAATGAGGCTCATTCAGCCCATTAGGCCACTTAGGCCCATTAGTCCCATTAGGCCACTTAGGCCCATTCGACCCATTGGGCCACTCAGTCCCATTAGTCCCATTAGGCCACTAAGGCCCATTGGTCCTATTAGTACCATTATTACCATAAACCCATTAGGCCCATTAGGCCACTTAGGCCCATTAGTAAATTTCGACCCATTAGGCCAATTCGACCACTTAGGCCCATTTGGCCCATTTGGCCACTTAGGCCCATTAGGCCCATTATGACACTTAGGCTACTTTAGATCATTAGGCCCATTGGGTCCATTAGGCCACTTAGGTACCTTATGACACTTATTCCCATTAGGCCCATCAAGCCACGTAGTCCCATTAGGTCACTTAGGCCCATTCAACCCATTATGTCCATTAGGGCTATTAGGCCATTGAGGCCCATTCCGCCTATTAGGCCACATAGGCCCATTAGGCCCATTAGGCCACTTAGGACCATTATTCCCATTAGTACCATTAGGCCCATTAGTCCATTTATACCCATTAGGCCCATTAGGCCACCTCGACCCAGTAGGCTAACTCCTCCACATAGGCCCATTAGGCATATTCGGCCACTTAAACCCATACGCCACTTCACCCCATTAGGTCACTTAGCCCCATTAAGCCACCTAGACCCACTTGGACCATTTAGCCAATTATTCCACTTAGGGCCATTTGGCACATTCATCCACTTAGGATCACTAGGCCCATTATCCCATTAGGCCCATTATGCCACTTAGGCCCATTAGACACATTAGGCCAGTTAGATCCATTTGGCCCATTATGCCACTTAGGACCATTCACCCACTTAGGCCCACTTACCCACTTAGGCTCATTAGGCCCATTGATCCACTTAGGCCCATTAGTCACATTCAGCCACTTAGGACCATTAGGCATGTCATGACCCGAACCTACCCAGGCTCGAGCTGCAACTACCCCAAGCCCACCTCCATAGGCCAGGGGCTGGCAACCAGCGCCGAAGGCACAACAACTCGGGGAGGACTTTTCCTAAGTACCTGTACACACACACACAACACACTCAATGCAAAAGTGCAGAGTGAAAAGAAGACCAATGTACCAACTGCTATAAATAAACCACAAATGTGCATCAACCTCTAATCAGTACAAAGTAAAAGATGAAGGTAAACTGGAATGAAAAGGGAAAAACACACACCTAACTAGAAAAGTGACACAACCCGGCAATAGGTAAACAAAAGCAAACAGCTGGGAGGGTCCCACAACTGGAACTTGACTACGACCACCGCACGCGGTACAAGATCCCGAACTCCTAAGCTCTACTGAAGTCACGATCAACCTGTCCGTCGTCTACAAGGGCACACCAAGTGCGGGAAAATCCCAAGCAGGGGTGAGTATAAAAATACTTAGTAGGATACCCTGAAGGCTCGAGGGAGAAACAAAGGAGGTACCGAAGGGTGAGCAGTAGATCAAATAGGGAATAGTAAAGGAGTAAAATAGAGAGAGTGAAGAAGAGTAACAATAAATAGTCTAGTTCAACCCAACAAGAGAAAGAAATTAGACTCGTCCAGACACAAGGATCTGGAAATGGTGAGAATATGAACTTCTCATCAAGTATTTTCTACCTATAGCAGGAGAGTAGAATCATCCAACCATGATAAGCTAGACATGGAAATCACGTGGCATACCCCGTGTGTCTTCACCTCTCCTGGAAGGAGAGTAACCAAAACCCAAGAAGTGGGTACTGAAACAAGGTATATACATATCCATATGCTCAGTCAAGAAGCCCAGAAAAGATCATAATGGGATCTCCATCCCATAGCTCAGCCCAAGAAAGTGAGTAGCCAACAGTCCTAGAAGTAAACACCATCGATGCCCAACATCCCGCACGTCTTCCCGAACTGCAATTCAAGGAACTCAAATCACCGCACCTTGACACTATCCACTTTGGGCGGTATTGACTCACCTGCATGGTTTTAGGTCACTTCTTAAGGATGCGTCTCGATGGAGAAAGTGCCCCTCGTACTTGAGAGTTCTAGGGGAACGTCAAACCACACCTCGTCACTGCCTCGCAGTCGAGAGGTCTCCTCAAAGTCGACAGGCGACCCCCTGCCCAGCCCCGCTGGAGGGTAATCCCTAGAAGTCGACGGGTTCCCACTGGAGGGAGACCCAGAAAGAGTCGATGGGTGCCACAATACCCAGTCCCATAATAGGGTAATCCACTAGAGGGAGACCTAGCTAAAGTCGTCGTCGATTCCCAATGCCCAGTCCTGTAAAAGGGTACTCCACTAGAGGGAGGCTCGGAACTGTCATCGGGGACTACTACCCAGCCCATTTGGAGGTAAAACCGGCATCGAGGACCACTTCCCAGCCCCGCTGGAGGTAAGCCCGACATCGGGGACCACTACCCAGCCCCTCTGGAGGTAAACCTGGAACTGCTCTGGCCATCCCTGCTGAATGGTATTGCTCGGTGAACACCACTGTACTGGCTATCCCTGCAAGATGGTAACCCACTGGCCATCCCTGCTGGATGGTACTACTCTGGCCATCCATGCTGGATGGTACAACTATCCAACCCTGCTGGAAACAACCTCCTAGGTAGAGGATCAGTGCCCGCGTAATGTGTTGGTCACACCGAATCCACAAGAACTCTACCAGGGAACACAAAGGAACAAGAGAAACTCCCTGGGCCCCTCAGGGAAATCACGCTCCAATCTGCTGAGTCACTGTCAAAGCGGACCAAGAAAACTCATACCAGAAAGTAGGAAAACACCCAAGTTGTATGAGCAAACGTATTCGTAAATGGTTTTGTAGTCCGGGGAAAGGGGACAGTACTGAAACCCCTCACAGCTAAAGAAACAGAGCAACCAAACCATCTCTACCTTCCAAACCATGAAGAAAAGATCCAGGGGAAAACAACTCAACCCTACTGTTCAAAACCATCATGAACAAGACCAAGGGAAACTCAAACCTGCTGGTCAACAAACTAGAATAGAACCAGGGGAAAACTCAACCTTGCTGGTCAAACAAATGAGAATAGAACCATGGGAAAACTCAACCCTGCTAGTCAAACGAACAAGAACAGAACCAAGGAAAACCCAACCCTACTGGTCAAACGAACGAGAACAGAACCAGGGGAAAACCCAACCCTGCTGGTCAAACGAATGAGAACAGAGGGACCCTCTATGCCGTGAGAGGTCAAGAGTACGCAAAGCAGAACATGGCACGCACATGGGGCCCACACGACGTGTGTCCCCAAGTCAACTCCAACCAAGCACACAAAATTTCTCAGGTACAAACAACCACATGTACCTCCAAGCATTCCCGTATATTCCCAGAGTATACCACGTTTCTGGCCCAAAGGATATCATGCACACAGCACCCAACATCAACGAGAAGGCGTAAACGTAACAACTCCAACTTGCCACCTCATCGGCCCAGGAACAGCCAACTACATATCTTCAAGCATTTACTTCACTCATACGGGAGTGCATGAGATCACATGCCAAGGGTCCGCTACAAACACAGTAGGATGAACCGCCACCAGAGCACCTTACTTGCTTCTAGGTTTAAATGAGTTCTCAAAGGAGTCTCCGTACATCCAAATGGGTCACATAGTTGTAATCCTCACGAAAAAACATGCGAGATCGACTACTTACTTGCCTCAAATGGTTATCCGACAGAAAAGTCATCCAACACTACTTTACACCCGAACGACGTCCCGTGATCCCAAGCCTCAGCCCCAAAAACAGTCGGGCGCATCGCACCATTGCGATCCCCTTGGGAAAACACGTCAAAAGGACTGCTCACTTGAGTGCAACGGATATCCGGAGAAAAATATGTGTTTTGTCGTACCGCACATGAGAGGTGCTTTGTGGGACCCACATCTCAGTTCTGAAATGCAACGAATGGATCACACCGTTGCGATCCTCTCGAAAAAGTACACAAGATGGACTATTCATTTGCCCAAAACGGACACCTGGTGATAAAGATGGAAATCACCGCCAACTCCCAAAACGGCCCTTGCGGGGCCCACACCAGCGTGTGGAATTAAAGAAGGCGGATTGCTCAAATGCAATGCCCTCGGAAAAACACCCAAAATCGACTAATCGCACGCCCCGAACGGATGTTCGATGAAAAAGTTACAAAAAGCTGCGCACAGCTCGAAAGACAGGTCGTGGGGCCCACGCCTCAACTCCGACTTCAACGCCCGAAACCACACTGGAAAACTCTGGCTCAACGCCAGGGTCGCAACGTCACTGACAGCGCTCAATTTGGACATCGGATGTGTCTGCGCCGTCCAAAACAAGAACTCCGAGAAAAAAACGTCCATCCACTTAACATTGTGTCGCGCCCTGAGCCCCTCGTCTCAGGAATTAAAAATTCCGAAGACCATCTCAAAAATTTCTTCTCAACTCCAAAGATGCGTCGTCGTAGACGACATGCAAATCAGACCCCTAGTTTGAATTTTAGGAGCGTTTAAAAAAAACAAATATTGGATGAAATGAGGTGGGTCGGGCCGATTCGGCCGGCCCACCCTACCTGAACCGGCCCGCGGTTCACCGCACGGGCCGTCCCGTCATACCCGGACTGGCTCAGCTGGTCTGGATGAGCTTCCATAGAGACCTGCCTCGTGCGGGTCGTGTCTGCTAATCGGGGTCACGAGGACCCCGGGTCCTCCGCGTCGCCCCCCCCCCCCCGGCTGACGCCCCTCGTCCAGCGCCTCTGCAGGCTCGCCGTCACCTGCAGCCGCCTATGCCGCACGCCCTGAGGCCACCACCTGAAGCTGCTATCGGAGCCCACTCTCCGGACCGTGCCTCTGCCTGGACCACAGCCGCGCCGCCGCGCCTGCTCGCCGGACCGCCGCGCTAGACCGCCGGAGTGCCCAGAACCGTCGAAAAACACCCCTTAAACCTGCTAATTTCGGCGGACGATTGCGAGCACGTCGGGACTCGGATTTTTAAACCGTAACAAGTGTTGGGAAGCTCAAAACCATTACTACACATTTATGGTCTTTTTTGATGATCAAGAAAAATTTTCATGCAATTTTATGAATTCAAAAGAGGTGCGGTAAATTAAAACGAAATGCACGATCCTACCTTGTGGGGCTTCGCCCGACGCTTCCCACCGTGCCTCGCCGGAGCTGCTACACCTCGCTGGAGATGTGGAGGAGGGGAGGTATCCTTTATTGAGCTTCTTTTTTCAGGAGGTGAACAAAGGGGGGAGAGCGGGGGGGGGGGGGGGTTAAGTGTTTAAATAGAAACAGACTTAACCACCCGCCCGTCGGCCCGAACCCTGAACTTTCGGCGGGGTCGAGATTAAGCCTCCCCTAGGCCAAAAACCACCTTCCGAGAATAAAGGCGATCTCTGAATTTTAATTAGAGACCCCGCTCAAAATTTATTAAACTCAACGCCTGAGGCTACCAAATTACGAAAACACCCCCGGGGCCATTTTTCACTGACGACCCGCGCCCGCGAGACATACACCCCTCCTAGGGTAAACGACACACTCCAAACTCAACGGTGCCCTCAGTTTTGCAATCTGATCCACCATTTAAGAGATACTTGAGTTTCACCATTAAATGAATAAATTTATTATTTATTTATCCGTTTAATGTTCCGAAAGCGAGCGAGGGGTCCAAACACCCCGCATCGACATGTTTTATGTCATTATTAGGGTAAAAACCCCATTTAGGACCCATCTGTACACTCAGATTTCTGATCTAAAGCACCATTTAGGAGTTATCTCATTTATTTGGCATTCCCAGTGTGAACGCACTGAAAATTTAATTCCGACCACACCGGGGCTTGGAATCGCACGCCGTCTGAAGGCGCTGCTCTGGAATTATATCAAGAATATTCCAAAGTCTTTTATAGCCAAAAACTGGGTTCTTACATCATTCCCTCCTTCAATCATTTCGTCCCCGAAAATCAAAACCAGGGAACATCTCAGGGTACTAAGCCCACACCTGGCTCCCCCATACCCAAAAGAACTCTTGCATAGTCTCGCATCACCACACACTGACCAAAGGATTTGATCTGTTCACGTGAGGTATGCCCTTGTCGATGACGTGCATAGGAACATGCACGCATATTCTCGGGTAAGTCACATGGGAGACTTCATGCACCCACTCCAGACTTTGGGGTTAGGGTAAGGCTGCAGGGAACCTCTCCATCCCTTCACACGTTCTCAAATGGTCTGAAGAACCTCAGGGGTATCTCACCTCCCCTATCTAACATCTACATCGTATTCCGCGACTAGAACCACTTCTTGCACCTGGAACAAGGCCCGGTGATTCCCTCCTTCAGAATATCCATATGGTGAAACACCCGTCACATAAGGTTTCATAGTCGATGTCTCTCAACGAAGACTCTCTTACATGATCAGAGAGTGATGGATTTTACGCCATCGACTAAAGAGGAAGGTTACACACCTTCTACTCTACCAACACAATGTTACACCCGACGCCCTGCGTTACCCTAGTAACACCTCAAACAAGGAGCAGGGATAAAAGCATTCCACACACATAGTCTAACAACTCTACTGCAAAAAGTAGAAGAGCTGTAGAGCATACCGCTTACCACCTCATGCTCCGCAGGATCATAGACATCCAAAGATCGCGGTTGTCCGCGATCCCAACTGTCAGCTCCCGGAGCCTGACGTGGACTGCCTAGTGGTGATGGGAAGACCTAGTAAGGTCATCCCCCACTACCAGATCCTCCCACTCCTCTTCTAGCACCACCTATCTGGGCACTACTCCAATCACGGCGCTGCCTCTACCGTGGTAGTGCACCTGATGCCTGCCCGATACTCTCAGCACGCCTGGTCGGGCAGTCTCGCTCCAGGTGACCTTGCTCATCGCAAGCATAGCACCAGCGCTCTCTGGGATGCACTGGTTCCCTCCAGCGCCACTGTGGTGTACGACCATGCCCCTAAGTTTGGTTTTCAGAAATCCACCTGCGTCGAGGTTCTGATTGTCGATGCCTGTTAGCTGCAGCAGACGTCTCGGCTCCAACGTGCTTGCTGCCACCACCAACTCTAGAATGTGATAGGAATCTCTCTGTCACCAGAACTTGCTCTAGAACCCCAAAATATGTGGAAATTACCAAGGGTACTATGACAACACGAATATCTCGACGGAGACCCTGCTCAAACTTCTATGCTCATATGTTTTCGTTATGGACCAAGTCTGGGTAAAAGCGTGCATGGTCTGCGAAACTAGCCACATACTCGGCCACCGTCATCCCTCCCTACTGAAACTGCAGGAGCTCCTAAATTCGAATGGAGCGTAAGAAAGAGGGGAAAAATTCATCACGAAACAACAACATAAAGTCACCCCACGAAAGTGACGAATCGTCAAGAAACTGAGTCACCAGACTCCACCAACGCCAAGCTGCTCCATGGAAAAGGTTGGCGGCCAAAGCCACCATAAGATTTGTCAGCATCTGCACAAGCCTGAAAAGGCAAACCACTATCTATGGCCAAACCTTTGCTGCCTGAGGGTCTGGATCACCACTGAACCTCAGCGGTCTCTTCCACTGGAACTCGCAGAGCGCGCTCGACCTGTGCTCAAGCTCAGTCTGCTCTACTGAATCTATCTGCTTCTCAACAGGTGGGGGTGCTGCTACCGGCCCACCCAGAGAAAGGGGCTTGCATGATGGGTCCTGGATTGAGGCCTTGTAGCTCACAGGTTTTTCGTCATGAACCAAATCTAGTATCCTGGCTGGCTGTCTTTGCGGAGACATCCTGAATATTATCAAGGAGTGTTGCGGTTAGATGAGCATATATGTATATAACAATAACAACAACGATGGGGAGCTGACTCAAGAAGGACATTCAAATACTCAATCCTATGTGATGCACAGACCAATTTTCCCTGCAACAAGTGTCTCACCATGCCGAGTCAACAAGCGGTTTATCAGGGTCCTGGTGAATGGATACATCGGCCGCCGCACCATCACTGGACTCTATGGCCTGAGAGCCACTCTTGAGAAATGTTAACACTGTTTCCCTACATCCCAACAAATTCCTTTTTAGGGATGTCTGCACAACGTCCCAAGGAACAAACCACCTCTGATACCACTTTTTCACTACCCGACCCTACCCGAGCTCGAGCCGCAACTACCCCAAGCCCGCCTCCATAGGCCAGGTACTGGCGACCAGTGCCGAAGGCACAACAACTCGGGGAGGCCTTTGCCTAAGTACCTGTACACACACACGCAGCCCACTCAATGCAAAAGTGCAGAGTAAAAAGAATAGCAAAGTACCAACTGCTATAAATAAACCACAAATGTGAATCGACCTCTAATCATTAAAAAGTAAAATCTGAAGGTAAACTGAAAGAAAAGGAAAAAACACACGCCCAACCAGAAAAGTGCCACAACCCGGAAATAGGTAAACAAAAGCAAACAGCTGGGAGGGTCCCACACCTGGAACCCGACTACGACCACTGCACGTGGTCCAAGCTCCTGAACTCCTAAGCTCCACCGAAGTCATGAACAACCTATCCGTCATCTGCAAGGTCACACCAAGTGCGGGCAAAGCCCAAGCAGGGGTGAGTATAAAAATACTCAGTAGGATACCCCAAAGGTTCGAGGGATAAACAAAGGAGGTACTGAAGGGTGAGAAGTAGATCGAATAGGGAATAGTAAAGGAGTAAAACAGAGAGAGTGCAAAAGAGTAACAGTAAAGAGTCTTGCTCAACCCAACAAGAGAAAGTAAATAGACTCATCCAGACACAAGGATATGGAAACAGTGAGAAGATGAACTTCTCGTCGAGTCTTCGCTACCTATAGCAGGAGAGTAGACTCGTACAACCACGAGAATCTAGACATGGAAATCACGTGGCATACCCCATGCATCTTAGCCTCTCCTGGAAGGAGAGTAACCAAAACCCAAGAAGTGGGTACTGAAACAATGTATATACATATCCATATGCTCAATCAAGAAGCCTGGACAAGATCGTAAGGGGATATCCATCCCGTAGCTCAGCCCAAGAAATTGAGTATCCAACAGTCCCAGAAGTAAACACCATTGATGCCCAACATCCCGCATGTCTGCCCGAAATGCAAGTCAAGGAGCTCAAATCAACACACCTTGACACTGTCCACTTTGGGTGGCACTAACTCGCCCGCACAGTTTTAAGTCGCGTCTCAAGGATGTGTCTCAGTGGGTAAAGTGCCCCTCATACTTGAGAGTTATGGGGGAATGTCAAACCACACCTCGTCACTGCCCCACAGTCCAGAGGTCTCCTCAAAGTCGATAGGTGACCCCATGCCCAGCCCCGCTGGAGGGTAATCCCTGGAAGTTGATGGGTTCCCACTGGAGGGAGACCCAGCAAGAGTCGATGGGTGCCACACTGCCCAGTCCCGTAACAAGGTAATCCACTGGAGGGAGACCCGGCTAAAGTCATCGACGAGTCCCAATGCCCAGTCCAGTAAAAGGGTACTCCACTAGAGGGAGGCTCAAAACTGTCATCGGGGACCACTTCCCAGCCCATCTAGAGGTAAAATCGGCATCGGGGACCACTTCACAGCCCCACTAGAGGTAAGACCGGCACTAGGGACCACTGCCCAGCCCCACTGGAGGTAAACCCGGAACTACTCTGGCCATCCCTGCTGGATGGTACTGCTCTGTCCATCCCTACTGGATGGTACAACTAGCCAGCCCTGCTGGAAACAACCTCCTGGGTAGAGGATTGATGCCTGCTTAATGTGTTGGTCACACTGAATCCAAAAGAACTCTACTAGGGAACACGAAGGGACGGGATAAACTCCCCAAGCCCCTCAGGGCGATCACGCTCCAATCCGCTGAGTCACTGTCGAAGCGGACCGAGACAACTCATCCCAGAAAGTGGGAAAACACCCACGCTGTACGAGCACACGTAGTCGTAAACGGTGCCTCATTCCAGTGAAAGGGCATGGTATTGAAACCCCTCACAGCTGAAGAAACAGAGGAACCAAACCATCTCTGCCGGCCAAACCATCAAGAATAGAGCCAGGGGAAAACCACTCAACCCTGCTAGTCAAAACCATCGTGAACAAGACTAGGGGAAACTCAACCCTGCTAGTCAACAAACTAGAACAGAACCAGGGGAAAACTCAACCCTGCTGGTAAAATGAACGAGAATATAACCAGGGGAAAACTCAACCCTACTGGTCAAACGAAAGAGAAGAGAACCAGGGGACAACTCAACCCTGCTGGTCAAATGAACGAGAACAGAACCAGGGGAAAACTCAACCCTTCTGGTCAAACAAACAATAACAGGGGGACCCTCTACGCCGTGAGAGGTCAAGAGTACGCAAAGTAGAACACGTCACACACATGGGGCCCACACAATGTGTGGCCCCAAGTCAACTCCAACCAAGCGCACAAACATTCTCAGGTAAAAACAACCTCATGTACCTCTAAGAGTTCCCGTATACTCCCATATTATACCACATTTCCGGCCCAAAGGCTATCATGCACACGGCACCCAACGTCAACACGAAGGTGTAAACAGAAAAACTCCAACTTGCCACCTCATCATCCTAGGAACAGCCAACTACATCTCTTCAAGCATTTACTTCACTCACACGAGAGTGTATGCGATCACACGCCAAGGGTCCTCTACAAACACAGTAGGATGAACCAACACCTAAGCACCTTACTTGCTTCCGGGTTTAAATGAGTTCCCAAAGGAGTCTCCGTACATCCAAACGGGTCACACCATTGTAATACTTTAAGAAAAACATGCGAGATTGACTACTTACTCGCCTCAAACGGATATCCGATGGAAAAGTCATCCAACACCGCTTTACGCCTGAACGATTTCCTGTGATCCCAAGCCTCGGCCCTGAAAACAGTCGAGTGCATCGCACTATTGCGATCCCCTCGGGAAAACACGTCAAAAGGATTGCTCACTTGAGTGCAATGGATATCCGGAGAAAAAGATGTGTTTCATCGTACCGAACATGAGAGGTGCTTCGTGGGACCCGCATCTCGGTCCCGAAACACAAATAATGGATCGCACCGTTGCGATCCTCTCGAAAAAGTACACAAGATGGACTATTCACTTGTCCAAAATGGACACCTGGGGATAACACTGGCAATCACCGCCAACTCCCAAAATGTCCCTCGCGGGGCCCGCACCAATGTGTGGAATTAAAGCAGGTGGATTGCGCCAATGCAATTCCCTCGGAAAAACACCAAAAATTGACTGCTCGCACGCCCCGAACGGACGTCCGATGAAAAAGTTACAAAAAGCTGCGTACAGCTCGAAAGACGGGCCATGGGGCCCACACCTCAACTACGGCTTCAACACCCAAAACCACACTGTAAAACTCTAGATCAACGACAATATTACAACACCACTGACGACGCTCAATTCGGACATCGGATGTGTCTGCGCCGTTCAAAACAAGAACTCTGAGAAAAAAAAACGCTCGTCCTCTTAACATCGTGTCGCGCCCCGAGCCCCTCGTCTCAGGAATTAAAAATTCCCGAGACCATCTCAAAATGTTTTTCTTGATGCCAGGGATGCATCGTCGTAGATGGAACGTGAATCTGACCCCTCGTTTGAATTTTAGGAGCATTTTAAAAAAACAAATATTGGACGAAACGAGGTGGGCCAGGCCGATTCGGCTGGCCCACCCTACCTGAACCGGCCCGCGGTTCACCGCACGGGCCGGCCCATCACGCCCAGACCGGCTCAGCCAGTCTTTCTGAGCTTCCATGGAGACCTGCCTCGTGTGGGTCATGTCTACTGACCGGGGTCACAAGGATCCCGGGTCCTCCGCGTCGCCCCCCCCCCCCCCCCCCCCCCGACAGATGCTCGTCATCCAGCGCCTCCGCAGGCTCGCCGTCGCCAGCAGCCACCTACGCCGCACGCCCTGGAGCCGCCGCCTGAATCCACTGCCGAAGCCTGCTCTCCAGACCACGCCTCCGTCTGGACCACATCCATGTTGCCGCGCCTGCTCGCCGGACCGCCGCGCTAGACCGCCGGAGTGCCCAGAACCGCCGGAAAACACCCCTTAAACCCGCTAATTTCGACGGACGATTGCGAGCGTTTCGGGACTCGGATTTTTAAACCGTAATAAGATTCGGGAAGCTCAAAACCATCACTACATATTTATGGGCTTTATTCGAAGATCAAGCAACATTTTGGCCCAATTTTATGAATTCAAAATAGGTGCAGTAAATTAAAACGAAACGCACGATCCTACCTTGTTGGGCTTCGCCCGATGCTTCCCGCCGCACCTCGCCGGAGCTGCCGCACCTTGATGGAGAGGTGGAGGAGAGTAGGTATCCTTGATTTAGCTTCTTCCACCAGTAGGTGAACAAAGGGGGAGAGAGAGGGGGGGTTAAGTGTTTAAATAGAAACACACTTAACCACCCGCTCGTCGACCCGAACCCTGAACTTCCGGCGGGGTCAATATTAAGCCTCCCCTAGGCCAAACACCACCTCTCGAGCACAACGGAGGTCTTGGAATTTTAATTCGAGACCCCGTTCAAAAGTTATTAAACTCAACGCCCGAGGCCGCCAAATTACGAAAACGCCCCCGGGGCCATTTTTCACTGACGGCCCGCGCCCACGAAACTTACACCCTTCCTAGGGTAAACGACACGCTCCAAATTCAACGGTGCCCTCAGGTTTCCAATTTTAGCCACCGTTTAAGAGATACTTGAGTTTCACCATTAAACAAATAAATTTATTATTTATTTATCGGTTTAATGTTCTGAAAACGAGCGAGGGGTCCAAACGCCCCGCGCCGACATGTTTTATGTCGTTCTTAGGGTAAACAACCCATTTCGGACCCATCCGTGTTCATAGATTTCTGATCTAAAGCACCGTTTAGGATTTATCTCATTTATTTGGCGTTCCCAGTGTGAACGCACTAAAAATTTAATTCCGGCCACACCGGGGCTCGGGAATCGCACGCTGTCTGAAGGCGCTGCTCTGGAATAATATCAATAATATTCCAAAGTCTTTTATAGCCAAAAACCAGGTTCTTACAAGGACTATTAGTCCCCTTAGGCGACTTAGGCCCATTAGGCCCATTAGTCCCATTCAGCCACTTTGGACCATTAGGCCAATTAGTTCCCTTAGTCGACTTAGGCCCATTCGACCACTTAGGTCCATTAAGACACATTGGACCATTAGGCAAATGAGTCCCATTATGCCACATAGGCCCATTAGTCCACTTAGGCCCATTAGGCCTATTAGGCCCATTAAGCTACTTAGGCCCATTGGGCCCATTAGACCACTTAGGCCCATTAGGCCCATTATACCCATTATGCCCATTAGGATCATTCGTCTGCTTTGTCCCATTATGTCACTTAGGCCCATTTGGCCCATAAGGCCCATTAGGCTACTTGGTCCCATTTGGCCACTTAGGCCCATTAGTCTCATTAGGCCCATTAGGCCACTTAATCCCATTTGGTCCATTTGGCCACTTAATCCCATTAGGCCCGTTAGGCCACTTAGTCCCATTTGGCCACTTCATCCCATTATACCCATTAAGTCCATTAGGCCCATTCATCCACTTTGGCCCATTAGGCCACTTAGGTCCATTAGGCCCATTAGACCCATTAGAAAACTTAGACCCATTAGACCCATTAGGAAACTTATGCCCATAAGGTCACTTAGGCCCATTATTCCACTTAGGACCATTAGGCCCAGTAAGCCTAGCAGTCTCATTAGGCCCAGTAGGCCCATTAAGCCAAGTAGGCCCATTAGGCCCAATAGGCCATGTAGGCCCACTTAAGACCATTATTCCCATTAGGCTCATTAGTCCATTTGGTCAAATTAAGCCCATTAGGCCCATTAGGACACTTAGTCCCATTATGCCCATTAGGCCGATTTGGACACTGAGGCCCATTATGCCCATTAGGCTCATTCGTCCACTTTGTCCAATTAGGCCACTTAGGACCCTCAGGCCCATTATGCAACTTAGGCCCATTTTTTCCATTAGGACACTTAGGCCCATTAGGCCACTTAGGCTCATTAGGACCATTTGGCCCATTTGGCCCATTGGGCCTATTAGGACACTTAGGCCCATTAGGCCACTTAGGCCCCTTAGGCCCATTTGACCCAATCGTCCAATTCGACCCATTCATCCCATGCGTCCCATTCAACCACTTAGGCCCATTAGACCACCTAGGCTCATTAGGCCCATTGGTCCACTTAGGTACATTAGGCCCATTCAGCCACTTAGGTTCATTAGTCCCATTGGTTCACTTAGGCCCATTAATCCCATTACAACCATTAGGCGCATTAAGTCCATTTGTCCACTTAATACCATTAGGAAACTAAGGCCCATTAGGTCCATTAGGCCTAGTAGTTCCATTTGGACTAGTGGGTCCATTAAGCTACTTCGACTCACTATGCCCATTAGACCCATCCGACCCATTCGGCTAATTAGGCCCATTATCCCCATTAGACCCTTTAGTCCCATTTTCCCCATTCAAACCATTACACCCATTGGACCCTTGAGGCCCATTCGGCCCATTAGGCCACTTCAGTCTAGTAGGCCCATTAGGCACATTGGTCCCATTAGGCTCATTCGGCCACTTTAGCCAATTAGGCCCATTCGACCAATTCGCCCCACTAGTCCACTTCGACCCATTGGGTCCATTCACCCCATTAGGCCACCTAGGCCCATTAGGACTGTCATGCTACTTAGGTCCATTAGGATCATTAGGACCATTCGACCCATTAATACCTTTCGACCCATTAGGCCCATTCTGCATCTTTGTCCCATTTAGCCCACTAGGACCATTAGACAACTTAACCCCATTCGGATCATTAGGCCCATTACACCACTTAGACCTAATTGACCTATTAGTCCCATTAGGCCACTTACGCCCATTTGTCCCATTAGGGAATTTAGGCCCATTAGGCAGCTTAGTCCAATTAGGACCATTAGGCCCAATCATCCCATCAGGGCCATTAGGCCACTTAGGCCCATTAGGCCCATTAGGCACACTAGGCAACTTACGAACATTCATCCCATTAAGTCACTTAGGCCCATTAGGCCCATTCGGTCCATTAGGAAAATTCATTTGATATAGCCCATTTGGCCACTTAGGCCCATTGGACAACTTAGGCCAATTACACCCCTTTGGCCAATTAGCCAATTAGGTCACTTAGTCCCATTTGGCCCATTAGGCCACTTTGGCCAATAGTCCCATTAGGCTGATTATGCCACTAAGTCCCGTTAGGATACTTTGGCCCATTTTTTCCTTTAGGATGATTAGGCCACTTAGGCCCATTTGGCCCATTTGGCCACTTAGGCCTATTTGGTTATGATTATGCCACTTAGGCCCATTAGGCCACTTTGTCCTATTAAGCCCTTTAGGACCATTAGGACACTTAAGACCATTAGGTCGATTATGCCACTTAGGCCCATTAGGCTACATTGGACCATTAGTCCCTTTATACTGATTAGGCCACTTAGGCCCATTCGTCCCATTCAGACCATTATGCCACATAAGCCCATTTGGAAGATTTGGACACTTAGGCCCATTGTGCCCATTAGGCCAATTAGACCACTTAGGCCCATTAGTCTATGATTATACCACATGGGTCCATTAGGTCCCTTTGGGTGATTAGGATCTTTAGGCCCATTAGTCCACTTAGGCCCATTTGGCCATGTAGGCCACCTAGGCCCATTAGTCTCGTTAGGCCCATTAGTCCCTTTAGTCAACTTAGGCCCCTTGGGACCATTACGCCACTTAGGCTTGTTAGGCCCGTGCGTCCCATTAGGCCACTTAGGCCCATTATACACTTTAGCCCCATTTGGCCACTTAGGCCACTTAGGACCATTATACCCATTAAGCTCATTAGGCCCATTAATCCCATTAGGCCTCTTAGGTCCATTCGGCCACTTAGGCCCATTGGGACCATTAGGTCACATAGTCCTATTAGGCTGCTTTGGCCTAGTAAGCCCCTTAGGCCCATTAGGCCCACTAGTAACATTTGTCCCATTAGGCCCATTTGGCAACTTATGCCCATTTGGTCCATTAGGCCACTTAGGTCCATAAGGCTCACTAGGCCAATTCGGCCACATAGGCCCATTATACACATTAGGACCACTAGGCACATTAGGCCCATTCGACCAATTAGGCTCATTCGACCACTTAGGCCCATTACGCCCATTAGGACCATTAGGCTGATTAGGTCACTTAGGCCCAATAGACCACTTAGGCCCATTAGGACACTTAATACCATTCAATACATTAGGCCCCTTAGGCCCATTCGACCACTTAAGCCCATTACTCCCATTAGGCCCATTAGGTTGATTAGGTCACATAGGCCCATTAAACCACTTAGGCCCATTCGCCCCATTAGTCCTATTGGTCCCATTCAACAACGTAAGCCCATTAGGCCCATTAGAATACTTAGGTCCATTATGCTGATTAGACCCATTAGGCCACTTAGTCCCCTTAATCCCTTTAGGCCCATTAGGCCCATGAGGCTAGTGAGGCCCATTAGGCCCATGAGGCCACTTAGGCCCTTTAGGCCCATGAGGCCACTTATGCCCATTAGGCCTAGCAGGCCACTTAGGCCCATTAGGCCCATCGGTCCACTTAGGCCCATTAGTCCCATCAGTCCACTTAGGCCCTTTAGGCCCGTTATGCCACTTAGGCCCATTAGGCCACTTAGGCCCATTAGGTTGATTAGGCTACTTTGACCCATTAGGCCCATTAGGCCACTTAGGCCACTTCGTCCCATTATGACCATTAGTCCATTTAGGCCCATTAATTCCATTAGTCTGATTAGGCTACTTAGGCCCATTTGGCCTAATAGGCCACTTAGTCCCATTAGGCCACTTTGGTCTATTAGGCCTATTAGGCCACTTTGGACACTTTGTCCCGTTAGGCCCATTAGGACACTTCATCCCATTAAACCCATTTGGTCGATTAGGCCACCTAGGCCCATTAAGCCCCTTAGGCCACTTAGAACCATTAGGCCCATTAGGCCCATTTTTTCCATTCATCCACTTAGGCCTAGTATGCTGATGAGGCCGCTTCGGCCCATTAGGCCACTTAGGCCCATTAGGCCACTTAGGCCAATTAGGAAAATTCATCCCATTAGGCCCATTAGGCCCATTCGGCCCATCAAGCCCATTAGGCCCATTAGGACACTTAGGCCCATTACACCCATGAGGCCACTTAGGCCCATTAGGTTACTTAGCCCCATTAGGCGACTTATGCCCATCAGGCCCATTAGGCCACTTCGGCCCATTAGGCCACTTATCCCGCTTAGGCCCATTAGGCCCATTATGCCCATTAGGTCCATTCGACCACTTAGGACCATTAGGAGAATTAGGCCCATTATGCCACTTAGGCCCATTAGACCACTTTTTCCCATTAGGCCGATTAAGCCACTTTTTCCCATTTGGCCCATTAATCCCATTCGGGCCGTTTGGCCCATGAGGCACCTTAGACCAGTTAGGCCCATTAATCCCATTGGTCCACTTTGGCCCTTAGGACCATTCTTCCAATTGGGCCCCTTAGGCCCATTCAAGCTATTAGGACCATTAGGACACTTTGGCTCATTAGGCCCAAGCGACATGTTAGGCCCATTCGGGCCCTTAGACCCATTCGATCCATTTGGCGCATTCAGGCCGTTATGCCCATTTGGGCCACTTAGGCTCATTAGGACACTTAGACCCACAATGCCACTTAGGCGCATTAGACCAATTAGGCCCATTAGGCCACTTAGTCCCATTAGGCCCATTCATCACATTCGTCCATTATGTAACTTAGGAAAATTAGGCCCACTGGGCCACTAAGGCCCAATCAACCCATTTGGAAACTTGGTCCTATTAGGCCCATTAGGCCACTTAGGCCCATTAGGCCTATTCGATCGATTAGGTCAATTCGGCCACTTAGGCCACTTAGGCTCATTAGGCCCATGAGACCACTTAGGCCCAATAGGCCCAGTATGCAACTTAGGCCCATTAGGCCCATTAGGCCCATTCAGCCAGTTGGGACACTTAGGACCATTCGGATCATTCGAACACTTGGTCCCATTAAGCCCTTTATGCCACTTCGACCCATTAGAACAATTAGGCCCACTAGGCCACTTACACCCATTGGGTCCATTAGACCCATTGGGCCACTTAAGCCCATTCCTCCACTTCGGATCACTAGCCCCATTAGGTCACTTAGGCCCATTAGCCCCATTAGGACACTTAGGCCCATTCAGCCACTTCAGTCCATTAATCCACTTTATCCCATTAGGCCCTTTAAGCCGATTGGTCTACTTAGGCCCATTCATCCCATTTAGCCCATTCGACCCATTTGCCCCATTAGGCCACTTTGTCCCATTAGGCCCATTAAGCCCATTAGGCCACTTAGGCCCATTAAACCCATTCGGAACATTCATCCACTTAGTCCCATTAGGCCATTAGGCCAATTCGGCCCATACCAATTAGGCCCATTATACCCATTAGGATCATTAGACCACATATGCCACATAGGCCCATTAGGCCTATTAGGCCTATTTGGACCATTAGGCCACGAATTCACATTAGGCCACTAAGGTCCTTTAGGCCCATGAGGCCACTTAGGCACATTAGGCCCGTCATGCCACTCGGGCCCATTAGACCCATTAGCCACTTATGCCCATTAGCCCAATTAGGCCCATTATTCCCATTAGGCCACTTAGGCCTATTTGTCCACTTAGGCCCATTCGGCCGATCAAGCCACTTTGGCCCATTAGGGAACCTAGGCCCAGTAGGACCATTAAGCCCATTAGGCTGATTATACCACTTAATCTCATTAGTGCACTTAGTCAAATTAGGCACAATAGGACCATTACTCCCATTATGCCCCTAAGGCCCATTAATCCCATTAGACTGATTAGGAAAGTTAGTCCCATTAGGCCAGTTAGTCCCATTAGGTGCATTAGGCCACTTAGGCTAATTAGGCCCATTCATCCCTTTAGGCCCATTAGGCCCCTAAGACCATTAAGCCCATTAAGATCATTAGGCCACTTAGGCCCATTATGCCACTTAGCCCCATTAGGTTGATTAGGAGACTAAGGCCCATTATTCCACTTAGGCCCACTAGGCTTATTAATACCATTAGTCTGATTTGGCCAATTAGGCCCATTAGGCCACTTAGGCCACTTAGGCCCATTAGGCCCCTTAATCCCATTAGGCCGATTAGGCAACTTTTTCCAATTAGTCCACTTAGGCCAATTAGGTTCATTCGACCCATTAGTCCCATTAGGCCACTTAGGTCCATTTGGCCAATTGGGTCCATTGGGCCCATTATGCCCATTAGGTTGATTAGGCAACTTTGGCCCATTTGGCCACTTCGACCCATTAGGCCCATTAGGCCACTGAGGCCAATTAGGCCTATTTGGCCCATTTGGATTGTGGCCCCATTAATCCCATTAAGCCCATTAGGCCACCTAGGCCCATTGGACAACTTATGCCCATTAGGCCCATTAGGCCCTTTAGACCCACTATGACCATTAGGCCATTTAGGCTACTTAGGACCATTAGGTTTCTTAGGACCATTAGGCCTCTAAGGTCCATTCATCCAATTAGGACCACTTTTCCCTTAGGCTCGTCAAGACCATTATTCCCATTAGGCCACCCAAGCCCATTAGGCCACTTACGCCCATTATACCCCTTAGGTCCATTATGCCACTTAGGACCATTAATCCCATTATGCCCATTAGGACCAATAATCCCATTAGGTCAATTGGGCCACTTAGGCCATTTAGGCCCATTAGTCCACTTAGGCCCATTCCACCCATTAAGCCCATTAATCCCATTCATCCCATTTTGGCACTTAGATCTGTTAATCCAATTAGGCCCATTGGTCCCATTAGGACACTTGGGACCATTAGTACCCTTGGTCCCATTATGCCCATTTGGCCACTTAGGCCCATTCTGACCATTTGGCCACTTAGGCAGATAGGCCCATGAGGCCCATTAGGCTCATTAAGACACTTAGGCCTATCCAGACCATTAGGCCAGCCACTTAGGTCTATTAGACCCATTAAGACCATTCAACCACCTAGGAAAATTATTCCCAATGGGCCAATTAGGCACATTCAACCACCTAGGCCGATTTGGCCATTAGGCCACTTTGGCCCATTAGCCACAATTGTTCGATTAGGCTGATTGGGCCACTTAGGACACTTAGGACACTTAGGACCATTATTCCCATTAGTCTCATTATACCCATTGTCCACTTAGGTCCACTGGTCACATTAGGTCCATTCATCCCATTAGGCAACTTAAACCCATTGGGCCCATTAGGTGACTTAGTCTCATTAGGCCCACTAGGATCGTTAGGCCACTTAGGCCCTTGAGGTCTATTGGTCCCATGAGGCCCATTAGGTCCATCCATCCACTTAGTCCCATTAGGACCACGTGTCCACTTAGGTCCATTAGCTTACTTAGGCCCATTAGACCTATTTTTCCACTTAGGTCCATTAGACCCATTCGGCCACTTAGGCCCATTAGGCCCATTCGACAACTTAGGCTCATTGGGCCCATTAATCCATTTAGGCTCATTCTTCCCATTAGGCCCACTATTCCCATTGGTCTTATCAGGACCATGAGTCCCATTAGGCCATTGAGGCCCATTCGGACCATTAGGCCCATCAGGCCCATTAGGCCACTTAGGCCCATTATGCCCATTAGGCCACTTAGGCCACTTAAGACCATTCGCCCCATTAAGCCCATCATTCCCATTTGGACACTTAGGCCCATTAATCCCATTAGGTACATTAGGCCACTTAGGCCCATTAGGCCCATTGTGTCACTTAGGCCCATTGTGCCCATTGGGCCTACCAGACCCATTATGCTTATTAGGCATATTCGGCCACTGAGCCCCATTAGGCAAATCATGCCCATTAGGCTCCTTATGCCCATTAGGCTCACTCATCCCATTAGAACACTAAGGCCCATGAAGCCCATTGGACCACTTAGACCAGTGAGGCCCATTAGGCCCATTAGGCCCATTAGTCTCATCCGACCCATTAGGCTACTTAGGCCCATTCAACCCATTAGGACACCTAGGCCCATTAGACCCATCAAGCCTATCATGACCATTAGGCCACTTTGGTCCATTAGGACCATTCAGCTACTTAGGCCACTTAGTCCCATTAGGCCCATTGGGACCATGAGGCCACTGAGACCCATCACGCCCATTAGGCCACTTAGGCCCATTAGGCCTATTAGGCCCATTAGACCACTTAGGCCCATTCATCTCATTAGACCACTTAGGACCACTAGGCTCATTAAGCCACTGAGGACCATTGGGCCCATTAGGCTACTTAGGCTCATTACCACATTAGGCCCATTAGGCCACTAAATCCCATTTAGGCCCGTTTGACCACTTAGGCCCATGAGGCCCATTAAGACATCAAGCCCATGAAGCCACTAAGGCTCGTTAATCTCATTGGTCCCATCAGTCCCATCAAGTCCATTAGTCTCATTAGGCACATTCGACCACTTGGGCTCATTAGGCACATTACACAACTTAGGCTAATTCGACTCATTAGGAAACTTAGGCCTATTCCACCCATTAGGCTCATTCAACCACTTAGACCCATTCGGCCCATTCGACCCATCAACCCCATTAGGCCCATTTGGCTACTTAGGTCCATTCAGCTCATTAGGCCACTTAGGCCCATTAGGCCCATGAGGCCCATCATTCCCATCATTCCCATCAGGATCATTAGGCCACTTCGGTCCATTAGGCTCATTAGGCCCATTTGGCCACTTTGGCCCATTCGGCTCATTAGGATAGTTAGACCCATCAGGCCCATCAGGCCACTGAGGTCTATTTGACTTATTATCCCACTTAGGCCGATGAGGCCCATGATGCTCATGAGGCCCATCAGGCCAATCAGGCCCATTGGGCCACTTATTCCCATTAGGCCAATTCGGCCACTTTGGCCCATTAGGCCACTTAGGCCTATTAGGCCCATTAGTCCACTTAAGTCCATTAGGCCAATTAGGCCAATTAGGCCCATTAGGCCACTTAGGCCCATTAGTCCAATTAGGCCACTAAGGCTCATTAGGACACTTAGGCCCATTAGGGACATTAGGCCACTTAGGCCCATTAGGCCACTCCAGCCACTTCAACCCATTAGGCCCATTAGGACACTAAGCCCCATTCAGCCACTTAGCATCCCCTTGGCCCATTAATTCCATTAGGCCTATGGGGCCATTCAGACCATTAGGCCACTTAGGCCCATTCGGTCCATTAGACCCATTAAGCCCAGTAGTCCGATTAGGGAACTTAGACCCATTATGACACTTAGGCCCATTAGGCCCATTAAGACCATTCATCCCATTAGGACCATTTTTTCCTTAGGCCCGTTATTCCCATTAAGCCCATTAGGCCACTAAGGCTCATTAAGCCACTTAGGCACATTAGGCTGATTATGTCACTAAGGCCCATTAGGTCCATTAGGACCATTAGGACACTTAGTTCCACTAGGCCCATTAATCCCATTAGGTCGATTAGGTCACTTAGGCCCATTAGGTCACTTAGGCTCATTCGGCCCATTAGATACATTAGGCCCATTAGTCCAATTAAGCCCATTAGACTGATTAGGAAGCTTTGGCCCATTAGGCCCCTTAGGCCCATTAGGTTTATTATTCCCATTAGGAAAATTAGGCCCATTCGGCCCATTAGGTCACTTAGGCCCAATAGTCCAATTAGGCCTATTAATCCCATTAGGCCGATAGGAAACTTTGTCCCATCCGACCACTTAGGATCATTTGGCCACTTAGGCCTCAATCCATATTTTTATTTTATATATGACACTTTTATGGGTAAGTGTGAACCAAAAACAGATCCAACCAATGACAAGTTCAACCAAGTAAACCAAAAACCTAATGCTAGAGTCCCGCCCATAGAAAAATTTAAAATTCAAATGATCGCTAATGATCAAATATTTCCCAATTCAAAATTCTAACTTCATCATTCTGTCTTGGTCCACGAGGCACCAAACGTGATTTGATCCCTTGATTCACGCACCTTGTCACCTCACAGCCTCATCGTCGCTTCATGACAATCGTCACTTCATGCCAAATCACCAGCGAGCCCTTCAACCAGAGTCCATTGTCGCCATCGTACAAACTTCCTCGTCTCCACCATTAACGGAGTCCCGATACAAGTCATTAGCATCAATGACCATAACGTCGTCCCTCCACCTTCACCATCAGCGTCAACACCAGAGACCAACACCAAACAACGAAACCAGAAAGTCATTGTTTGATCCCATTAGGCCACTTAGTTCCATTTGGCACATTAGACCACTTAGGCCCATTAGGCTGATTAGGCTACCTAGGCCCATCAGGCCACTTAGGATCATTGGACCCATTCAACCACTTAGGCCTATTTGGACCATTTGGAACATTATTCTCATTTGGACCCTAGGCCCATTAATCTCATTAATCCCATTAGGCCACCCAGGCCCATTAGGTCAATTAGGCCCATTAGCCCCCTTAGGAACATTAGGCCCCTTAGGCCCATTAGGCCACTTAGGCCCATTATACCCTTAGGCCCATTAATCCCATTAATCCCATTAGGTCGATTAAGACACTTAGTCCCATTAGGACACTTAGTCTTATTAGGCCCATTAGGCAACTTATGCTCATTAGGCCCATTCGACCCATTAGGTCCATTCGACACATTAGGCCCATTCGACCCATTAGGTCCATTCGACACATTAGGCCCATTTGGCAACAAGGCCCATTAATCCCATTAATCCCATTAGTCTTATTAATCCCATTAGGCCCCTTGGGACCATTAAGCCCATTAGGCCACTTAGGTCAACGTGGCCTATGAGGCCACTTAGTCCCATGAGGCCACTTAGGCCCATGAGGCCCATAAGGATCGTTAGGCCCATTATGCCACTTCGACCTAATAGGACCATTAGGCCACTTAGGCCCATTAGGACCATTAGGCCCAATAATCCAATTAGGCCCATTAGGACACTTAGGCCAATTATGCCCATTAGGCACATTAGGCCCATTATGCCACTTAGGCCCATTTGGCCCATTAGGCCAATTAGGCCTATTTGGCCAATTAGGTCACTTAAGCCACTTTGTCCCATTATGCCCATTAGACCACTTAGGTCCATTAGGCTCACTAAGCACATTAGGCCCATTTATCCCATTAGACCACTTCGACCCATTAGGCCTATTCAGCCACTTTGGCTCATTAGGCCCACTAGGCCCATTAGGCCACTTGGGCCCATTAGACCCATTTGGCCACTTCGACCCATTAGGTCTGTTATGCCACTTAGGCCCATTAGGCCCATTGGGCCACTTAGGCCCATCAGGCCCATTAGGTGGATTAGGCCACTTAGGCCCATTAGGGAGCTTAGGCCCATTAGGCCCATTAGGCCCCTTAGGCTCATTACGCACATTAGGAAACTTAGGCCCATTGGGCCACTTAGGCCCATTGGGTCCTTCAGCCACTTAGGCGCATTAGTCCCATTCGTCCACTTAGGCCACTTAGGCCCTTTAGGCCCATTGGACCACTTAGGCCTATTTGGCCACTTAGGCCGATTGGGCTACTTAGGCCCATTAGGCCCATTCAGCCACTTAGGCCCACTAGGCCCATTAATCCCATTAGGAAGATTATGCCACTTAGGGACATTAGGCACATTAGGACCCTTAGGCACATTAATCACATTATGTCGATTAGGAAACTTACGACCATTAGACCGCTTAGGCTCATTAGGCCCATCAGGCCTATTAGACCCATTAGGCTCATTTAGCCCATTTGGCCCATTTGGCCCCTAGGACCATTAAGACCATTAATCCCATTAGGCCACATAGGCCCATTAGGTCGATTATGCACATTAGGGTGATTATATCACTAAGGCCCATTAGGCCCATTAGGCCTCTTATGCCCACTAGGCACATTAATCCCATTACGAAAATTATGACACTTCCGCCCAATAGGCCACTTAGGCCCATTCAACCCATTGTTCTATTAGGCCCATTAATCCCATTAAGGCGATTAGGAAACTTTGGCCCATTAGGCCCATTAGGCCACTTAGGCCAATTAAGCCCATTCAACCCATTAGGCCCATTAGGACCATTACTTCACTTAGGCCCATCAGTCTCATTAGGCTCATTAATCCCATTAAGCCGATTAGGAAACTTTGTCCCATTAGGCCACCTAGGCCCATTATTCCACTTAGGCCAATTAGGCCCATCCGGCCACTTAGGCCAATTAGGACCATTAGGCCCCTAGACCCATTAAGACCATTAGGCCACCTAGGCCCATTAGGCCACTTAGTCCCATTAGGCCACATAGGCTAGTTGGGCCCATTTAGCTCATTTGGTACCTAGGCCCATTAATCCCGTTAAGCCCATTAAGACCATTAGGCCCATTAGGCCACTTAGGCCCCTTGGGCTCATTAGGCCCATGACGCCACTTAGGCCCATGAGGCCCATTAGGACACCCAGGCCCATGAGGCCCCTTAGGCCCCTTAGGCTACTTCGGACTGTTAAGACCATCAGGCCCATTCGACCACTTCATCCTACTCAGCCCATTATTCCACTTAGGGCCATCAGGCCCATTAGGCCCATATGTTCAATTAGTCTGATTAGGACACTTATTCTACTTAATCCCATTAGGCCCATTATGCCACTTAGGCCCATTTTTTCATTAGGCCACTTGTGCCCATTAGGCCCATTAGGCCCATTTAGCCCATTAGGCCCATAAGGCCACTCAGGTCCATTGGGCCCATTAGTCCCATTAGGTGCACTAGGCCCATTTGGCTCATTCGGCCACTTAGGCACACTAGGCCCATTAGGACACTTAGTCCCATTAGGCCACTTACGCTCATTAGGCCAATTAGGTGCATTAGGGTCGTTAGGCCCATTCAACCACTGAGGCCCACTAGGCCCATTAGGACACTTAGGACCATTATGCTAATTATGCCAATTCGGCCCATTAGGCCCATTATGCCACTCGATCCCATTCTTCCACTTTGTCCCATTACGCCCACTATGCCACATTAGGCCAATTTGGCCCATTAGGCCCATTCAGCCACTTAGGCCCATTAGTCCTAATCGACCACTTAGGCCCATAAGTCCCATTAGGCCCATTTGGTCAATTAGGCCCACTCATCCAATTAGGCCACTTAGACCCATTCGACCCATTAGGCCTATTCGTCCCATTAGGCCACTTAGGCCCATTCAATCCATTCATCCCATTAGACCCATTAGACCCATTGGGCCGATTAGCGAACATAGCCCCATTAGACCAATTAGACCCATTAGGCCTCTTAGGCTCATTAGGCAACTTAGGCCACTTAGTATTATTCGACCACTTAGACCCATTGGACCCATTAGGCCCATTAGGCAACTTAGGAAACTTATTCCCATTAGGTCACTTAGACCCATTGGACTTATTAAGACCATTGGACCCATTAGGCCGATCAGGCCCATCAGGAAACTTAGGCCACTTTGGGACATTAGGCCACGTAGACCCATTGGACCCATTAGGCCCATTAGGCAACTTAGGCCACTTAGAACCATTGGACCCATTAGTCCCATTAGCCAACTTGATCCACTTCGACCCATTTGGCCACTTAGGCCCATTGGACCCATTAGGCTGAATTTTCTATAATGGGACCATTAGGCCCATCATGCCCATTAACCCCATTAGACCACTTAGGCCCAATAGGCCCAATATTACCATTAGACCACTTAGGCCCATTAGGTCACTTATCCCCATTAGGCCCCTTAGACCCATTATGTCTGTTTGGCCAATTAGTCCATTAGGTCGAATTGGCCATAATAGGCCCATTAGGCCTAATAGGACCAATCAGCCCATTATGCCTATGAGGTCACTTAGGCTACTTAGGCCCATTAAGACACTTAGGCCCATTAGTCCCCTTAGACCCATTATACCCATTATACCCATTGGGCCCATTGGGCCCCTTAGGCTCATTAGTCCAATTAGGCCATTGGTACCATTAGGTCACTAAGGCCCAATAGGTCGATTAAGCCTATTAGGTCACTTAGGCCACTTAGGCCTCTTAGGCCGCTTAAACCCATTAGGCCCATTGGGCCCCTTAGTCCCCTTAGGCCCCTTAGGATACTTAGGACCATTAGGCCCATTAGGCCCATTAGGGCACTTAAGACACTTAGGCCCATTCATCCACATAGGCCCATCAGGCCCCATAGACCCATTAGTCCCATTGGTCCCATTAGGCCCATTAGGTCCATTAGGTCAATTCGTTCATTCATCCTATTAGGTCAAATTGACCATAATAGGCCCATTAGGCCACTTAGGCCCATTAGGATACTTATACCCAATAGGCCCAATAGGCCCATTAGGCCCATTAGGCCCATCAGACCACTTAGGCCCAACTGGTCCATTCAACCCATTAAGCCCGTTAGGCTCATTAGACCAAATTGGACTTAATGGGCCCATTAGGGCACTTAGGCCCATTAAGCCACTTAGGCCCAATAGTCCCACTCGGCCCATTAGTCCACTTAGGCCACTTAGGTCCATTATCTCACTTTGGACCAGTGGAACCATTTGACCCATTAGGCCCATTAGGCCCATTAGACCCATTTGGCCACTTAGACCCAATTGGCCCATGTGGCCGATTAGGCCACTTAGGCCCATTAGGTCCATTAGGTCACTTAATCCCATTAGACCCATTAGACTCATTAGTCCCATTAGGGCACTTAATCTCATTAGACCCATTAGGCCACTTAGGATAATTCGACCCTTAGGCCCATTAGGACATTTAGGCCAATTTTGATCATTTAGGCCAATTAGGCCAATTAGGTCATTGAGTCCATTTAGGACAATTATTCCATTTAGATAATTTAATCCAATTTAGTCCATTTAGTCCAATGAGTCCAATGAGACCAATTCAGGCCAATTAGGCCAATTTAGGACCTTTAGACCATTTAGGCCCATTAGAAGATTTTGACCATTTAGTCAAATTTAGGCTAATTAAGTCAATTAGGCCAATTAGTCCAATTAGGCCGATTAGGAAATTTAGTTCATTTAGGATATTTAGGCCAATTTAGTTCATTTAGGCTAATTAGTCCATTTAGACCAATTTAGGTCATTTAAGCAATTTAGGCCAATTTAGACCATTTGAGCCAATTATGCCAATTACGCCATTTAGGCCAATTTAGGTAATTTAGACCAATTGGCCAATTAGGCCAATTATTCCATTTAATCCAATTATGCCAATTTAGACCATTTAGGCCAATTAGGACAATTATGCAATTTGGGCAATTTAGGCCAATTAGGTCAATTTAGGCTATTTAGGCCAATTTTTTCCATTTTGGCCATTTTGGAAAATTTAGGCCATTTAGGCCAATTAGGATAATTAGGTCAATTAGAAAAATTAGGAAAATTAGGAAAATTAGTCCATTTAGTCCAATTTAGCTCATTTAGAATAATTATTAAAATTAGACAAATTAGGCCAATTAGGAAATTCAGGCCAATTCATGCAATTAGGAAAATTAGGCCATTTAGGCCAATTTAGTCCATTTAGGATAATTTAGTCCATTTAGGCCAATTTGGGCCATTTAGGTCAATTTAGGCCAATTTGGTCATTTAGTCCAATTTGGGCCATTTAGGCAATTTAGGCCAATTATATCAATTAGGCCATGATGTCATTTAGGCCAATTAGGCCATTTAGACCATTTAGAAAAATTAAGGCCATTTAGACCAATTGGGCTAATTAGGCCAATTTAGACCATTTAGGATAATTCATAACATTTAGCCTAATTATGCCAATTCGGACAATTAGTTCATTTAGGCCATTTAGGCTAATTAGGTCAATTAGGTCACTTAGGCCAATTAATCCATTTATACCAATTAGGAAAATTAGAACATTTAGGCCAATGTAGGCCATTTGGGCCATTTAGGCCAATTAGGCAATTAGGTCATTTAGTTCATTTAGTCCATTTAGTCCATTTAGTCCATTTAGGTCATTCAGGTCATTTAGATCAATTAGGCCAATTAGGCCAATTAGACAATTTAGGCCATTTAGGACAATTTAGATCATTTAGGTTATTTAGGCTAATTTAGACCATTTAATCTAATTCATCTAATTATTCTATTTATGCCAATTTAGAATATTTAGGCTAATTAGGCTGATTAGGACATTTAAGCCGATTTTCCCAATTTAGGCTGATTAGGCCAATTAGGACAATTAGACCAATTAGAAAATTTAGGAAATTTAGGTGAATTAGGACAATTAGGACAACTGAGGTCATTTAGGCCAATTAGACCATTTATTCCATTTAGGAAAATTTAGGCCATTTAGGCCAATTAGGCCAATTAAGCCAATAAGGTAATTTATGCAATTTAGGCCAATTTACACCATTTAGACTAATTAGGCCAATTAGGCCAATTTTGGCCATTTATTCCATTTAGGAAAATTTAGTCCAATTAGGCCAATTAGGATATTTTGTCACAAACCGTCCCCCGAGGCCCATGCCGTGACTACCCCAAGACCGCCTTGCATAGGTTAGGGGCTGGCGGCTAGCACCGAAGGTGTATTACCTAAAACTGGGAAGGAATTGCATTTATAACCTATAAGCACACACAACCAAGCACACAAAAAGATACGAACTCAAGTAAGATGAATAGTAAATAGTGTGAGTGTAGTTAGTAAAAGGGGCCAGAATACAAGCCCAACTGGAAAGTACAAGAAACTAAAAGTACAAGTAAACTGGAACAACTCTTATGAACACCCGCCAAGGATCCTACCTGAAGGGTAGGTGAAACTATCGATCGGTCTTCTCGGCGGTACACCTCCTATAAGTTCCACCTCTGAGCTACCTCTAGTCCTGATACTCTCGTCCTCAGTCAGTGTTGTCCGTCGTCTGCACCAAACACAACAAAGTTCATGCATAGCCCGTGCAGGGGTGAGTATAAAGATACTCAGTAAGGACCCCAAGACCCTCAAGGTATCACAAAATCCACAAAGGATAAACCACAAATCATTAAATCAATTGAAATCCCTACTTTGGTATATGACCATACATATACCCAAGTTATCAAGTATACCCGTCTCATTCCTAAGGAAACACAAGGTCCAACTCAAAAGCCCAAATCTCAATTGTTCCACAAAGGAATTAACACCACAAAGGTAAGTACCACATAGGTATGCCATAGAGAAGAATACCACAAAGGTACTGACTCAGCTCACACTAGATATTTGTTAGGTACAATAGTAGAGATGATTAGATGTAACTAATGAATCATCTTACTCTGTTAAGTGGTAGACCCCTGAAGGATCCCTAATCATTATCAGACCCACGGAGAATCGTAGTACATCATTAGACCCACACAAGATCCTAGTACCTAGTCAGTACGTTGTCTGACTCACATAGGATCTCTAGATGCTGACCCACACAAGATCGCTCGGTGCTGACCCACACAGAATCGCTCGATGCTGACCCACACAGGATCACTCGGTGTTGACCCACACAGGATCGCTCGGTGCTGACCCACACAAGATCGTTAGGTGATGACCAACATAGGATCACTCGGTGTTGACCCACACATGATCGTTCGGTGTTGACCCACACAGGATCACTCGGTGCTGACCCACACAGGATCGCTATTTATTCTTCACGTCACAACCAGCTACTGGGTTCCCGCACTAAGATTGATCATCTCCGAGAGGGTCCACTCCTCAAGCCACTTTTCGATACTCCTACTACTACAAAGTCCCATGAAGAAGTATCCCAAGTGACTACCATGTAATAGGGGTCTCAACGCAATAGACGGTGCGTCAACCGGACGCCCAGCCTGTAAGCTATCGACATTTTAGTACTGAGGGACCAGTTGGTTTCGAGTACGATCCAACCCAGCCAAACTCCAACTTTCTCTGAAAGTCACGTGGAGTATCACTAAAGAACCGCCTCACCTCAAGGATTTCAGCACCGCAGATGGTTTGCCATTTCGACACCGTACAAGGGAGATATGTAGAATACAAGATCCCATAATAATAATATTAATAATATTATTGGGTGTTTCGTGGACCTGAGAAAAGAACTAGAATTTAATATTCAACATTAGACTTAAATATATCGTCTTAATGATAGGATCACATCGTCGTTGATGGTAAGTCAATCGGACGTCGCACGCAGGAGTTATAGAGGGTCAGAGATTTAATAATAATAATATATTATTATTATTTGAGCATTTCGGGTACCCAATTCGAAAACCCAAAAAATATTTCCAATATTGGACTCATAATTTCCGTCTCGAAGTCAGGTTCGTACTTCTGCTGACGGTTCGTGAAACCGAGGTCGCATGAAGAAGATACAGTCAAAATACGGGTTTCACAAAGAAAATAATAATAACATTATTATTTTATTATTATTTTTAATTTAACCATTTTATTTTACCTTCAACTCCAAAGCTCATTCCATGTACAAAACCTTCAATCTCCCATGCGCTGCACACAACCCCCCAAATCAATCATTCTTTACCATTTATTTCTCCTTAAATTTTATTACCTTCCTATTTATTTCTCTCTCCAATATAATATTTATTTCACGTTTTCTTCTCCCAATTAGCATCTCCTCAAACCCAAATTTCTATCCACCACACATCTGACTTCCTAACGGCATCCCAGAAAGAGCACGCTACCCTGCACCACTTGGACATCGTCGCCGCCTTCCGTCGGCCGCATCTGCTGCCTCCCACGGCTGGTTTTCACGGACCACAACCACTGTCCACCTGGACACCGCGCCGCTAGGGAGCCGATCCCCTTCGTCCTGCCGCCATCCCGACCTCCCCCTCGTGCCGCTGCAAGCCACCTCGGCTGTCTCTTATGTTGTACCTCTCGAACCCCTCGTGGTTTTATTTTCATGATCACAATCACCCTCTTGTTTATCTAATCCTCTTTCAAGTGTTTTTGGATGATAGGAATCTTTTCAGGGTACCAAGGAATTGGGCCAAGGAGTTCGGCCAAGAAAGCAAGGAAGCAAAAATGGACTCTCAGAGTCCACCGGCCAACCGGTGTCTTCACCACCGGCCAGCCGGTGGCACCCAGCAGAACAGTGTTTGCTACTGTCTTGCCACCGGCCAACCGGTGGCCTCACCACCGGCCAGCCGGTGGAGTCTGGACAGAAGCATCCACCCATCTCCAAGGCACCGGCCAACCGGTGGCCCTGTACCGGTCAGCCGGTGGAGGCAGTCAAACTAGCCGTTGGGCCTTTGACCAGCCTATCCACTTGGCCTCCCAACGGCTCTGAAGCCTTTTCCAACGGCTCCGAAGACCTCCAACGACCATATGAGGGTTCCCCCTCTATAAATAAAGGACTAGGAAGCCAAGGATCAATACCGGAACCATAACCAAGCCAACGGACACATTTCTCATCATTTGGCGAACCTCCGGCGGACTTCCTCCAAGGAACCTCAACTGCTCCAATCCACTTCCACATCCAAGGAGCATCACCAAAGAAGCTTGGGAGTGCACGTCTTCAACTCCAATCAATCATTGGCGCCCAAGGCTTCTCTCCAATTACGGTTTTTCTTGTTTATCATTTTTGAGCATCAAATTGGGTTTGTACCTACAAACCCCATCCCTTTCTCATCTCCCTTTCATTTGGGTTTTCACACCACCTTTAAGGTGTGAAGAGGTTAGTCAAGCCTTTCCTTTTAAAAGGCTTGAGTCATCGGTGAGCTAGCCTTCACCCGTTAAAAAGGCTAGTGGGTTCTTGCTTAACCAATAAAAGCAAGCTGTAATAGGTCCTAGTGCTACCTCAAAGCCTAGTGGGTTTCTTGCTAAAACCATTGAAAAGAAAGCGGTAGAATCTCTCAACGGTTTAGTTGGGAGCGGAGACGTAGGCCGGGTTTTGGCCGAACTCCGTTATCAATTTCGTGTCTTGCCTCATTTATTTCCGCTGCATCTTAACTTTGATTTTTAATTTGTTAATCATTTTTTAAAAGGCAATTCACCCCCCCTCTTTCCATCCTTCCCTTCTTTCTCCGACCAACATCTTATTCGAACTGCCTCACCGAATGCATGCCGCAACCGTGCCGAACCGCCGCCGTGTCTCCCCTTCCACAGGACATTTCATCTTCATTCTATGCCCAAAAATTGTAACGACCACATATTTGCAATCCTTGGGTTGAGGGATCCACGTTCATATGTTGTTCTCAACACAATATTGCATTTCCAATGTGCTTAATTATTTGGTGTTGATGAACGTACAAATAATAAAAAGAAAGAGGAGCATGGTTTATGTGCGGGACGATGGCCATGTTTGTTTGGTCATCGTCATCGTGAATTTAGGATATGAAGAATCAATAAAACAAATTAAAACATATATAAAAACCCCTACCTCAATTTTCCGTTAGAGGTGGCGCGAGGAAGAAGACGAAGTTGATGATATGATGACGTCGGTGTTCGTTGCTCCCACAAGATGTTTCCGATCCGGGCTCAAAATCCGTCCTCGTTCTTTGATTCTGGAGGATTCTCTTTATTGTTGTGGATGTTCTTCATTGAAGAACCTCCTTCCAAGTTCTCCAGAGCTCTCCCTTTTTCGAAAAATCCTCCAACCAAATGGTGAAGTGACAAATAAGTTTATTAAATAAACTAATTCAGTTGGCACATCAATGGGAGGAAAGCCAAGAGTTATCTCCCATTAAAGGGGGAGTTCAAGGGTCGGGTGGTCCCCACCTTTGAATTTAAATTGGGGGTTTTTAGTTTGGGTGGTCCCCATCAATAAACATCACATGGGTGGTTTTAAAAATAATATAAGTTGTTCTTTATTTTATTTTTATTCTTTTAACTCTCCCACAAAATTCACGAAAACTAACTTTCACCCTCGACCTACTGCAGTCAAGGTGAAGGTATCCTTAAGTGAATATCGGTGTTGTGGGTTCAACAATACCCTCAGATTTTAATTCCGAGCATTGGTTCAAAAGTTATATAATGTCGCTCATGCGTCTACTGAACGTACCTGAAAAAAAGTTTGGAAAATTATTAACAGTCACCCTCGACCCATGCCGGTCAAGGTTAGGCTCTGGCCAAGTGAAACATGCCCCAACGAATCCAAAGGTACTCTTGGATTTCCAATCCGAGTTACCTTTTAAATGTTATGGATTTTACAATAAAATAATTTTCACTTAATTATTTTATTTAGGGGTGTCCATGGGTCAGGTTGGGTCGGGTTGAGGGCTATTTTGGACCCAACCTAAGAAAAATAGGTAGGGTCGGGTTGGGTCAGGTCAGAGATGTTTTTAGATTCAGACCCAACCCGACCCAACCCGTCTCAAATCGGGTTGGGTCGGGTCGGGTTGATCGGGTTAAGGAAAAAAATTGTTTAGTATTTTTTTATGATCCCAACCCGCAGGTTGACCGGGTTACGACAAAAAAAATTGTTCAGTTATTTTTTTGGCTATCGCCCCGTGGGTTGATCGGGTTACATATTTCTATGCTTCATCTTCTTTTCCACACTAGGGAACACCTCCATTCTCTGCCCTGTAATAAATCGACCCAAAAAAACGTCAGTCTGTGACTCGATGGTGTGATTTGATTAGCTCGCCTGCAAGTGGTTATCAATGTTTGAGGAGGTTCAAGGTGAGTCCAAGAGGGTGATGAGAATGGGGTAGTTCCTTACACCGATAGATTTGGCACCGCATACAGTCGCGATGGAGATGGAGGTGGTGGAAAAGGCAGGGGGTACATGCAGGTGCAGCGCGGTGGATACACTGGACTGGTGAGGGTGAGGGAGATGTTCAACAATCATTTTCTTAGTCGATCATCCACCTTCAGATCTTCAAATCATTAAAATTGTTCTATCTTCCTTTGGTTTTTTTCTTGTTCTTTAGTTTTTGTAGAAAAATCGAATGGAATCCATTTATCTTCATGTTTTTGTTTGTTGATAGGGCATTGTTTTTTCATTGATTTCACATGTCTCGATTCCTTTGAATTTATTTTATGTTTTTCTTATAAATGTCATGGAAGATTCAATCATCTATGCGATTAATAGAGTATTAATGTAATGGTTGGTGATGGCATGGATTCAATGGATGGTGTAGGAAAGGATAAAGACAGCGACGTGGGGTGAGGGTGAGGGGGAATTGGGTCGAGAGGTATGGGAGAGGGCGAAGTCTGAAGAGGTGACTCACAGTAGTCGGAGTTGGGTCGGGTTGGGTCAATTTTTTCCTAACCCATGACCCGACCTAACCCGACCATGATATAACCCAACCCAACCCAACCCGTGGTATAAATTTTTTAACCCGACCCAACCTGACCCAACCCGATCAGGTCGAGTCGGTTTGGTTGGGTTGGGTTGGGTCTGGACACCCCTAATTTTATTTACGGCCAAAAACTGACTTTCACCGGTGGCCCACGCTAGCCAAAGTTAGTATTTTCTTAAATAAAGCATGCCCTCATGAGTTTAGCGGTTGTCTCTTATTTTCAATCCGAGTTACCGTTTGTGAGTTATAAGAATTTGAAAAATAAAATAATTTATTTAATTATTTTATTTACGATTATGCCATTTTTGGGTTTTCTCACAGGAGGCCCGCGCCAACTAAACTTAAGTCGCGCCTAGGGTAAACCCACCATCCTAAACGCAGTAGTTCCCTCAGATTTCTAATCCGGGATATTGTTTAATAGTTATTCCACTTTTTCAGGAAAACTGCTTATGCACGCTAATTTAAACTCAACCAAACTTCGACGGATCATTTCGGGAACTCCAGGCCTCAGAATCGTGCGCCGTCAGATTTAGAGATCCTAAAATAATTCCATATAATTAAAAAAATACAGAATTTTTGGGACATTACATTCTCCCCACCTTTGGGCTTTACGTCCCCGAAAGCCACAACAAAGGGAAAACAACCAAAAGAGGGTAGTGAGCATTAATCTGAGCTTCCTGATCCCATGTTCTCTTCTGGAGGTTCTCATGCTACCAATGTACACACACCAAAGGTATCGATCACCCATGAAGGACTCTCTCCTGTCAATCCTCAATCTCCACTGGAACCTCTGAAAACGTCGCCCCATCCTCGATGTCAAGTTCGCCGTGGTCGATGACGTGAGATAGTCATGCACATATCTTATCAAATGGGAAACATGGAAGACTCCATGAACCTTATCTAACTATGGTGGAAGGGATAAGTGATATGCCACATCACCAACTCTGCTAAGGACCTAAAAGGGTTTAATGAACCTTGGAGATAACTTGCCACCCCGACCAAATCTCCACAAACCTTGTCAAGGTGAGACCCATAGAAAGACGTGGTCACAATCCTCGAACTCTAGAGATCCCCATATCTTTTAAGAATAAGACTTATGCCAACTCTGTGCAGTCTTCACTTGCTGACAATTGAGACATTATGATACAAACTCTTCCTCTGCTTCCTTCATCCCAGGCCATCAGTACTGACGTCAGAGATCCTAATACATCTTCACCACACTATGATGTACCATCAGAGGGGATGTATGGGACTCCCTCAAAACCTCCTCATGTAGTGATACTAGTACCATGGTACGTCATCTTAAGAGGATGACGTGCTCCCCACCTTTAAAAAATACATCAGGTGGCTGCCCTGAGGATATCTGAACACGTCGAGCCTTGCAGTCAGTGTCCCCACACTGTGCCTCCCTGACTCGCTGAAGACGTAGGGGAGTGACTATCAGAGACTGAAGATAAGCCGGTGCATCTTGATCCACGTAGGATATCTGTAAAGCGTCTAACTGCTCTGTCGCCTCACTCAGATGCAGTAGATAAAACCTCCTGCTGAGTGCGTCTTCTACCAAGTTCCCCATCCCAGGAGTATAGACTATCTGAAATTCATAGTCCTGGAGGAACTCTAGCCACTCCCATTGGGAACTTGAAAACTCAAAACTCCTACTGCCACCAGGGTAAGGTTGGCCGACTCAATAGTGATCGGCTACACCCTCCTATGCATGAGTTTAACCTGTGCTTCCTAGGTTTTCTTTTTCGCTGACTAAGGAAAACAT